>OY728126.1:1063346083-1064693249 GCA_963277665.1 Viscum album | reverse complement strand
CTCGGCCAACCCCTGCCCATTTACTCTCTCAACATCCCTCTCCTCATCCTAGAGGATTCCCTTTGGGAAGAATCCTTTCAAAGGAAGCCTTTAGGCTCAAATCAAAAGGAGTTACACTTTTAAAGGTAATTCATTCTCTCATGTTCATTTTTTTTATTTTGCTTCTCCAACCGCTTAAACTATTTTTATATACTTCTTTTGTAACAACACCAGTATCTTCAATATACTAGGATGTTGTTATAAGATTTATTTGAGCTAAAATCTCACACAACTACATCAAATGGTTAATGATCATACAGTTTCCCTGGATGGCGAAATTCTGCCTCCCGAAACGATAATTGTTCAACACTCATTTAACACCTTCAAAGGTGCCATTATGACTTCACTATTTTTATATATGATATATAATATGTTTATGTTTTCCTTAAGCTTCTGTTTTTTTTCATTTTTGGAATACCTTTATGGTTTCCATTATGGGTAAACACAATATCTTCATTTTAGAAGTGCGGACTACCGCCCCCTCAAAGTGATTTGATTCGTTAAATACCATATGTGGGACATATAAAGGATGGAACTATGATATTATATATAATATTATACTGGAATTATAATATACCTTTATATCATTATGATTCCATTCTATAAAATATGAAATAGAAATGAAAGTAGCGTTCATGCGTACGTACAGCTTACCGTCTCCATGAACGGTGCATTTCATTTCTTACCTCTAAATGATTATGTAATATTATAAATGCATTGTTAGTACTGGATATATATGACATATATGATATCTACATCATTAATACCATTCTGGATATAATGAACCTTTGACCAAATTAACAACATGTAAGTGTAAGAAGTCTATTTTTGACTTAAGAACCAAATACCGACAAAATGAACATTATTAACTAAACTGATTACATGATGTTCATAACATGGTATAAAAGGAATAATGAACATGGAAAAAGATTCATAAGCAAGTAGATATTAACTCATGTTTATTATTCAGGAGATTAAAGAACGGCCGGGTCAAGTCGGATACGAGGTATGGGACTTCGTCTCAATCTCCTTTCATTGAGGCATATTTTATTTTATACACAACTTTATTTTATACGGTGTATAAACCCCTTTTACTTTTACATTTATTCAAAAGGAATATTTTTTATATGAAGCGTTTACTAAACGAAAAAATGGAATGTTTTTTTCGTACGTATGCGGCGACAACGACTTCTCCGCCGTCGTGACCGTTATTTGAGTTTCGGCTTCCTCTACAAGCCATACATTATTTTTAAAAGAAAAATAAATACCATGTTTTACTTTTCTTTTATTTTAGTATTGAAAATGGTTTTCATAATGTTTTTATATCAATGTGTTGTAGTGATATCTCGTGATTGAAATGTGGAAATTTTATGTTACCTTTATGCATGTTTTATGTGATATGATTATGTTATGGTTCTTGGGCATTATTATGAAGACGGGTGGTTCCGTGATAAACTAAGGGCGGGTGAGCCCATTATAGCTCTCCAATGCATTGGGTAACGCGAAGGAGTGAAACGTTAAGGTTTATTCGAAGAGATTTTAGGTAATATACTGTGATGGGTATTCCAAACGTAACCAAGAGGGTTACTCCCTACGTAAGAATGTTATGAATGCCTCAAGTTACCTTTATGTCTTATGATTTCTATGATTTATTCATGATTTGATGAGGTAAGTTAAAGTGATTATGTTTTATGGGTAATGTATGATTTCACTCTTATGTATGTATGTACACATGTTTCCTTTCCATGTTTTTATAACCCATACTGAGTTTTTATGCCCATCCCAAGTTTTTGAAATGTTTTTCACAGGTCAAGGGAAAGGTACATGATAAGATGATAGAGTCAAGGATGTGTCAATAAATAATACATGTTTTATTTTAAATGTGTTACATTGATGGGAATGAAGAATACTATCTTTATTTAACCACTTTGTTTATATGTGGAATGTAATGCAAGTTTTATGATCTAATTCTCTAAAACTCTAAACCTGAAAAGATCCTCAACGTGTAATCTTGTAATAACTCAAGATTAAGTATGGTTTAAGGCTGGGGCCTTATAATATAGGTGGTCATTGTGCTTTCCCTTCCATTATTATGATATTTTCATGTGTCAAATGATATTCTAGATGCACTAACCATGGGAACTAATAAATATAACATTTTATGCTTCTATAATGAAATCAAATTCTCTGATAATTTTTTTTTCGGGATATAAGGTGCGTTATGCCATGAAACAATGGTGACCGATAACCATGGCCAAAATGAAAAGTCTTATAGAAACATGGATTAAATCACATGATATCAATCTATGATTATGTAATTTAACTGAATTAATCATGTCATTTGTCTGAGACCTATCCCAAAATAGTTAAATCCTAAGTTTAATAAAGTATCATAAATATTCAACAATGAATTTTGACTTTTTATGACCAGTAATATTTCATTCACCTTAAATATATTGTCTGTGATATTTCAAGAACATAAATTATTTATCTAATCAATTAATTTTCATTTTATATCATTATTAAATAGTTAAAAAATAATCCAATAAAATTTTGGGTTAGTGATTTGTCAACCCCACAATGGTATGATTGAGTAATTTGGGAGGTTCTCTATCCAACATTATCAGTGTTTCGTGGTATTTAATCTACCTATAAATTTTTAATAAATAAATGATCATTATATATAGATAATTTTAATTGTTGATAATCATCAATTTAGATATTATTGTTTTTGATATATCACTAAAAAATGTGATATTGGTGGTGATAAATCATTCACTAAAATTATGTTATGGGATACATCATTAATTAATTACATTTAGAAATCAAACATCATTCATCGAGGCTTCATATTAGTTATGAATCATTTAATTATTCCATGTGATTTTTATATCTCATTAATTACTGAAATTTAGTCAATATACCCCTTTAACAAATTTGAATTTTTTATAGCTTGTTCAACATGACTAATAAGAACATCAATGATAGATTTTTCACTCCAAATGTGTGTCTAATCAATATATGAATCATCCAATTACAATTTTGGAAGAGGTAGTATGGTCACATGTGATTAGACTAATTATCACACAATTGTGATATGGGTTATTTAATTACATAATTTATTTTCATTTCTTATGATTAATTATATTTTAATCACTATATTTTTATTGGAAACTATTAGTAATGTCCTACTATGTTGTGCTCACTTTCTAGTTTATTTACTCATTCTCAAGATAATTTTATAGTTGTAATACATACATGTGTAAAAGAAATATCTTGGATGTTTGAAAATTGAATCGCATATAATGTAACAATATAAGACTGGTTGAAGAAATGGGGCCAACTTTTAGTTGTCTCCAACATTTATACAATTATTGGATTAAGATGTATATATTAGGCATATGATATCTATAACATTGATGTATTATTATGTGAAATTAAAATATCTCTAATTTTATTCTAATATTTGTCAATATAAATCAATGATATTTCAAAAAATGTAATTTATTTCTTTTTTGATATAAATATATTATTCTACAGTTATTTCATATACTATGATATATAGTTATGTTGACCATATTGTAATGTCTCCCAAATTTCTACACATCAGAAATTGTTGATATTTGGATGTCTCTGGAATATGGCGAGTCACACATGAGTTCCCATGGTGCAACTAGTCCAGCTACAATTCAAGTGAGTGAGTTGTTAATGATTTAATGGTGTATTAAAGCCTTTTTTATTTTCTCATACTATTTATAAATGGATGGAAGATGTAGGTTATACTATGGATTTAGTATGTACAATATTCCAATGGTTATATTTTCCATGTATCATGGAATAAAAAATAATCAGGTACTATATTTATGTTCATGGTTTTAGAGAAAAATAGTTTTTTTAGTGATTATGAATTTTCAATTACACTTTGTTATATTCTACTATTTATCATCTTATAAGATAGTGTGTCTTCAAGGATCACTTTTGGATCATATGATTAATATAAAAAATTTACTATTACAAGTGATTGATACTATTTTAATGAGATGAGGGATCAATTTTTTATTGTGTCAAAATAATTATATATTGTTCTCTTATATAACATCTTAATATAGATCTACATGAAAAAACTTTTGACCTTATATTTTTCACAAGGCATTCAATTATTACTCATCTGGACTTGACTATTATTATATATATCAAAACAATTTTGCACTATAGACTAGAATCGAGCTATGATTATGAGATCGTTGTATTGTATGGGATGTATGTATAGAATAATATATCTTTTCTTTTATTATTTCATTCTAAAAATTGTTATATCAAGACTTTTTATTATCTTACTCTAATACATAAATTTCGAATTTATGGAATAAATTCTCATGAAATCATCTCATGGTGCACCAATAAGGTAAGTGAGAGAATGAAAACCCAACTATGGAAATATGGACTCCTTTTATTATTTATCCTCCCATAAATCAATGGCTCCATTAAAGTCTACAAAATGATGTATTTTATGTGGGACATGGCAAACTAATATCATAGTTATCCTAATCTAAATTGGATTAATAGATCATGTAGCTTAACTTGACCAGATTTTTGGGTTATGGTGGACCATAATCTACCAAATAATTTTTAAAGAGTATACATACTTTTCTTCTTCAAATTGGGACACTCACATGAAATAGGGTGATGTTCACTACCAATATGATTCATGGGACTTCCATACATGTTGGAGTAATATCTCGAGAAGAATATATTGGTTGATATATGTATAGTTTTTATAAAAAACATATATTTGTATATTAATGATATATTATGGTTTTAAATTTATTTATATAAAAATTATAATAACTATGTTGTTTAGTTAGGATTCTATTATATTCGGTCATTTTGTGGACTATCTAAGTAATTTTATTCTATTGAAGATGAATAAATTTCCCCTTACAATGTTTTCAAATCTATTTAACTAGGTTAAAATTTTTGATTAGAATCATATATAGAGTAGGTCATCTAGGTAATTATATTCTACATAATGGCATTTTGTTTGTTATTGTGTAGTGATAATACATTCTGAAGAAATATTTCATGAGAAATAATAGGTAGACTAATATGTCTATGTGTCAATATCTTACATTGAGAGGGAGTGATTTATATGATTTCTGTAAATTTTTTAATCTAGGGAATATCCATCCATAATATGATAGGATAAAAAAGGATAATCTCTATTTTTAATGGATATTACAAATGAATGGTTCTTTATTATCACACCATAATTACTAATATGGAATATTTCTTTTTGAACATGAGGTTTTTTAGTAACAAGAGTTCCATTGATATGTTGTATTAGGTATTACTCAATATATTAAACTCATGGAAGAGAATTTAGTGACCTCTGAAAAATGTGGATGAATCATTAGTGTGATACACCTCAGGGGAGTTGGGGGGGATGGGTTCTCAGGTACCGAGTTTTTTAATGCTTCATGGAATCGAACATACTCATGCACATTGAGGCTGCTTGGAATATTTGATTCAATGTATAAGCTCTGGGAGTATTTCATTAAATAAATTTTATTCAATTCAAGTGGTCTATGTAGATTTTCATCTTTTCAATTTTCCATTCATTTAGATATTTATAAAAACTGTCAAGATGGGGTAATGTTTATAAGTCCACCCTTAGGTGTGTAATTAAAGTGTATATGATGGTGATTAAAATGATCAATCATGATTAATGAATATTTGATTCTCTAATATTTAATTATCTTAGAGATTTGAATTTATTAGTTAATCTATAAAATTCATAGTCTCAATATCGAGAATAAATCGACAACTATAATTGCGGGGTATTATTCTTCAATGTTTAATGATACTGGTATACAATTTTTTAATAGTGGGATTTTAAGTAATTTCATTTAGGACAAGTACATTAATAGTTAGGGGTTAACTCAATATATTTTTCATGAATATTTTAATAAAATAAGTAAATTTATTATCCTTTTTTTCCTCATATTGTTACATGATTCATTATAATTAATGTATTTGTCTTGATATACATTCCATTGACTAAAAAAATTCTATGTTTATGATAATTATTTTGTATTATATATTATGGAAACATGTTAGTTACATCATAATATTATGGTAAATATATCATGTTAATTTATTCATAAAAAACAACCATACGATTGTCTATTCTAATGGAACTTTTGGTGGCATTTATTGTATGTTTGTTAGATATCATGTGTACTAGTTAGGGTATAAAAAATATTTATTTATCAAACTGGGTCCCATAGATGAGAAATTGGAATAAACTATATTAATAGAAAACAAAAATATGACCACTTATTTTAATCAAAAATCATATGTATACTCGAGACTCCATTCAATGGAATTACATTTGTTATATCAGGTACTCTTATACATGACACCACAGTTGGGACACCATCCTATTTTTTGTTACTAGAATTTAGTACCAAGGTTTGAGGCATAGATTAATGTCATCATGATAATAATCACAATGGTGTTTCAATTAGTAATTCCATACATATATATTTTTATGTGTGATATATTCCATGTATATCATCATTGACGGTATCATCTAGAACGATCTTCTGGTATGATAGTTGACAAAATTGAGTACGAGATAGAAATTTTATTTGAGAAATGAATATTTTGTATATTTTTTAAGAGTTATAATATTCTATTTTTTATGAAGTTAAATAAATTAAATAAGATGTTAATTTATATGTGAGTCTAGTTAGATATATTTGATTTATAGGATGATATATGGGTTTTTTGGAAAAAGCATTTCACTGGTGATTCTTGGTGGATACTTTTTAGGAAAAACATAAGTATGGTTGATAAGTTTCCACACCTCCTATTTTAAATGGTATGAATTAAATATATATCTCCCAGAATATCATATATATTTTCTATTTATTTATTAGATCTATTTTTGTGGGTTGAAGGGTATAATTTTTTTGAGTACACTGCATGTTTGGGAAGAAAATCTACTTCTTGTTGTGGGTCACACCATATATTGGGGAATTATTAAACTATGAGAAGGTATATTATATTAATATTTTATTCCATTATGTTGGTCATGTTTGAACCAAGTATTTATTTCATGAAGGCCTACTTAAATGGGGTAGAATGTTTAACATATTGTTCGAGGTATTCACAATATGCGTTGGATAATAGGGGTGTTGTGTAATAATTTTAAAAAAAATTTGGAGTTACTCCCTATTAATGGGATATATATTTTTATATTCTACCTTATAGAGGTAAATTTCACTAAAAACAAGAGGATAATATACTAATGTGACCCATAATTGTATAATTTTTTCATAAACAATGTGTTCACAACTCAATGCACCACTTATTTATTATTATTTGTTGATAGAAATTTTGAAATGATAAAAACTAAGTATTTTAGGGAAATAATTTGTTCTTTTGTATATAGGAATTATTCCACAAGTCATCATTTATACAACCTTATGAGTGTTTTCCTCTTATATTTATTGAATTCATAAATTGTTCATCCATAACGATTTCTATGGGTATTGATAGAGGATATTCAAAAAACATTTATATATTCATCAGTATTGAAATATTTTTCAAATAGATATCTCTATTTTCAAAGAATATTCTGGGGTTTTTAATTTGATTGATATAATATAAAATCATACCTCTTCGTAAATGGTGGGACTCTTTATGTTTATGGTAGTTATTCAATATTATTTCACATTGATTTCTGTTATATTTTAATGAGAAATATAAATGACTGTTTCCCCAACCGTGGAGTACTCCTAATATTAAATGTCAACTTCATTTATGATTTCCAAGGACATGAGTAAAAATATATAGATTCCTGTGGGTCATTTTAGAAACCATGATAATTTATAAAACATACCCTTATATAATGTTTTAAGGAATCATAACTTATAGAACATAATAAGAGTCTATGATTTCTAGGTATAACCATAAGAACTATTATTTTGTCCTAAACCATACTATATTTAGTGAAGGATTGTGTATAACCAATAATAAGGGGAATTCCTCCTTGTATCATAAATTTTATTGACCCTTAATTCATTCTTAACCATTATAATATTTTATGCTATATATCAATCACATAAATGATTTAATTTATTTTTTTATTCATAATCTATCATTATGTGTCATTCTTAAATTATTCACCATAATTCATGACTATTTATATATAAACCATAACAATAGTGTGCATGATTTATTTTAGTAGTTCCTCATCCACATTAGTGAGTTTGTTATTGAAACATAATTTTCCAAGAACAGTTGAATATATAAAGGATACTTCACCCTAGAGATAATCATGTTAATTTATCATTAACATAAATATTTTTTAGGTGATAGATAAATAACATACAAATTGTCAGTGCAGATAAATCATTAAACAATGTTATTTTATGTTACTTTTTTTCAATAAATCTTTTTAGTTGTGATATATTTTGTATTGTGGTTATATAATGATGATACATCATTCTCTAAGGCCAGGTTAATGAAATATCTTATTATATAGAGATATATAGTGGAATTACCTCATTCAACGATGTGATGTTATGGTGATTGATAATTACATATGAATTAAGAGATGACGGTAGGAAGATCATTCATTCTCATGATGTGTTCAATTTATTTTTTCATTTTCCTACTCTGGTACTCACTGATGAATTTATGGTTTCACATGGGTCAAATTATTCTACACTGATATAAATATCTCAAACCCTTTTGGGTAATTTTGATTCATTATTAAACTCTTTATCTCAATTCCCAAGAACATAGGAAATTTATTAAATATACATTGAATTTATTACATTAAATCACTACATATTAAAATTTTACCACCTTTCAATATATTCAAGTCTTCATCCAAGTAATGTTTAACACCAGTTTTATTAGTAAATCAATGAAAAAAATTGCATAGCTTCTTCCAACTCAAGTGTCTTTAAAACTAAAATAATAATATAAATTTAATACATATTATTATATCTCTTAAAAATGTTCATTGTAGTATTAAATTCCCCAATTCAAAACTATTATAGACAGTACTAGAACTCTTTATTTATCACTTTTCTTGTTCATCCATAGAGACTAACTCAACAGTAAACTGGTTTCTAAGCCGCTACTCAAAGCCGTCTGGTTATATATTTAAATAGTAACCACTCTAATTCCATTACATAATGAATAAAAATATAATATTGCTATTTTATTTTTCATATAATCTAATAAATATTTTATATTACCAAATCATACAATTAATTTAAAAAAAATTAATTGAAAAAAAAATCAATATAACAATCACACAATCAATAAGGATACATCAATCTCCCCATTTGGATTTATTATCAATGTCGCTTATACTACACAAATAAATGACTACCTAGTCCCCCATATTGAAATTTATTATAAATTGGTAATGAATATTCCCCCATTCATGTATAAAATATCTCATCCACTTTACATACTACCATTTTATCCCCGTTGATCATTTATTTCCTTTAGAAATGGAAACCCCCATAAATTTCTCTTCAATGTTCCTTAAGAAAGACATCTATAAGTCTAATTGAGATGACCCAGTTTATAATCATATTTTAATATTACAATAGAATCAATGTTGTCCTATGTGACTAAATGTAGTTGTAACTAAAAAATTCTCCAAATAACTTTTTAAAAAAAGGTTATCAAAATGAAATTGACCCTACATACGTCTCATCAAACACATTAAAATATCTCATATTCATGAACTATAACTACCCATTTTGTTTACCAGTCATTCTCCAATTATTTATAGAAAAATAATAGATTATAAAAAAACTAAGAGAGTTTGTATCATTCATCAAACATAATTATTTATTGGGGGTGTCAAAATAATAGATATTGTAAATATAGTAAACCTTTGGTGGAATTTCCCTCTTCAGTAACTCCCCTACAAGGAATTCACACTATATTTGATAACAATTGTAAATTTTATCAAGAAATATTATCTTATAATGATGGATTTATTGTTATATCTTCTCCTACAGTTATATCTTCAAATAAAAATTATAAATGTATAGGAATATGGTTTCTCTTCTACAGCTCTTCATTTATAGAACTAGTATAGATACCTTTTTTTAAGTCTTTTCCTCATCATGCTTGTCGTCAATTATATTTTCAAACATAAAACTCTTTAAATAGCATGGATATCAAAATAATCAACATCCTTATTTGATGGTATGGTTTTCTTTCCAAGAAATAGATTTTCAGGTTAACTCTTAGATTCAATCTTCAATATCCTATCTTTTCTAATTGATCTAGACATACGTTAAAAATATCTATAGGATCATCATCTACATTATCCTTATGGGTAGACTCTCTCATTTATACTATTTCATGGTAGTTGGAGTTATAGGTGTATTACCTTTATGTCATGATAGAACCTTTTGGCCATGGAACCATGACAGACATTTGATTGAAATGTGACCTTCCTTGTTAAGAATTTCATACAATGAATCATTTATTGGTAGTTTCCCTTATTGGGATGCCTCTAAATATCATAATATATCATAAATTACAGCATTAAAATTTTATAATGAATCTATCTTTTTAACATCAGTTTTGTTTCCATATTTCTCAATCTAAATTGAATTTCCTATGATTCTTCATAAAATTCATAGGTATGTATCCTCTTACCACAATATAAGAATTTTATTCTATTTGAGGTTGTGGAATTCTTATTTTATAATAAATAGAAGAATTATATATTTTTAGAGAATTTCATAATTATTAATATGAGTATTCATATATATTATAATACGTGGAAAATCCCTCTAGACAGTCAAATATATTCCTAAAATACTAAAAAAAAAAATTAGTGTATTTTATCAGGTATGTTAGTTACTAATTTAAGTTATTTTATCCTTACTTGAGGCAATCTCTAACTCACATTTATTGAAATGGTATGCCAAGAAAAATTGAAAATATTCACAAAACACTAACAACAACACAAATAACAAAAAATATCATTATGATGCATGCAATATCTTAATGTTTCTTTTTTTTTCAAATAAAATTTGTATAGGTTAACCATATTTTATACTCCAACATGAGTAGAAATCTTTATATACATTCTCACATTTATCCTTGATGTAATAGTAGGATCCTCATAATCTCTCTTCACATACATATATTAATAATACGACTTCTATACAACACTATTTGATGAAAAATATATTGAGTTATTTCATGTCATTTATGTTATTATTGGAATTCATCAATGTTCATGAGGTGGATACTTATCTAACACATATTATTCACTTTTTTCCACCTTTATGAGTTTCTTTATAGGAAAAAATAATCATTGATTCACAATTGGATATACTTATTTTCTCAGTTCTTTATAAAGTTAATGTTTTTATTTATTCCATATCATACAGTTTTATCTCCATTTCTAAGCACTTCATGTTGAGGGAATATTTATCCCCTACAATATAATTAAATCTCTCCTCTATGTAAAATTGAATCATTTGATGTTTTTCTTCATGAATCTTCGTTATCTCTAGTATTGAACTATCATGTTATTTATTTATTTATTCATTCACATCAGGATTTGTATCCATTATCTTCATTTGCACTTCTGAACATTTTCTAATCTATAGAATAAATATTTAATTGAAACTATGATCTCATCCTTATATAATGTTCTCTTCGAAAAAAAATCATATATTAAGGATATTTTTTCATTATGAAGGTAGAATCATTCACTATTTTATTCAACCATTTTGGAGAGGGTGTTCCTTTCTCTAACATTATTTTCCAATGCATCTTGAATTACATAATTTTCTTTACCTATTTATGATCATTCATCAAATAGTTCATCGTAAGAATTCATTACAAATTAAATAACCATATAAGTATTATCCTTCAAATAACCTCCAACATAAGAGTAGAAAAAATCAATTTTTCTAACCTCTTAGCATAGTTAAAATTAAACATAGATTTGTTTTATAAGATAAAAATGATATTTAAAATCATATTAATTTTATATATACATTTCATTTTGATTATGTTCTTGTAGTAGATGACTCCCACCTTTATTCATAACTTTTCTTGCTTACAATTCCTCATCATTTCTCTTATTTTCCATCATCTTGAGAGTGACCTTCATATGTGTATCATTGGGAATAAAATAAGATTTATCCATCTGAGCCTCTTCAATCATCTCAAATATGCACTTTATTAAACCAAATAAATTTTTTGGGTCTTCAAATATATATACAATCAAATCCAATTTTCCTATTATAAAATTTGAAATTCCCAAAAGGATCAGAACTGTAACTTATTGGGGGTGAATGAGGAGTTACCTATTTTTACCACATACCAAATTATTTATAAATTTTGTAACCCCTATATAATATTAATATAATTTTCATGATAATGAAATTTTGTGTATTTGTCTTTTAACCAATAATGTGTATATTATGTTAAATAATTTATGGAAATTAATATTTGTACTTATGCATTACATTGTTATTCCCTGATTCATACACTTTTCCATGATTCAGATTCTAGAATCATGGATTATATTCTAAAATCATTTTATCAATATGGATGGTGTTTTCAAAGAATCATAACAAAATCAGTATTTTATCCCATACCAACATGGCTTCCCACTGTGATTAAAAATTACTTCTTAAGACAACTCTTCTCAGAATTTTTTGCATAATTGTCACAACTTCCCACTGTGATATATTAAATTGTTTGTTTTAGAACCTTAGGTGATGTTGATCACTAGTTCTTCACCTTATATATCTGCATCAACATGAATATATCTAATTAAAACTCAACACATGATCTTAAAATTCATTCATCTATTCTTTTCAATTAATGTAATTTTATCCCTATTAATAGTGTTGAACCTCTAATGTGTTTCAATGATCACGTTAAATTAATGTTCTCTTATCCTTTGGTTTTGAGTATCTCCAAAAATAAAATTTTATCTTTTTCAGAAGGAATATTTGGATTGATGTGTAGGATTAAATATGATCATATAGGACTATTTCCAAGGTCCCCTCTAATATGCTACATTGGCTCCCTGGTAGCATCCCACTAGCCATCCATTGGTGGTGGATATAAACACAATACCGCAACGAAGTACCACCATCTACCCATTGGACTGTCACTGACCAGCCAATGGTTCTGGAAATAATTTGAAGAATAACAGGAAGATCAATAGCTACTCAAGGTATCTCACTAGATATTAGGTAGAGTATATAATAGCCTAAGAAGCTACAATAAGCCTACCAGGTACCCTATAGAATCTGATCATCTACACATTATCTTTGATCATGTTAATTATGTATGCATTGAATGATCAATATTATGGAATTCAATACTACCATAAAATTCATCGATCAACCAAAAATAACCCATATCATATGAACAATATAAATGTAATCATACAATGGATTAAATATCAACTATGGAAATCAATGACATCTGTTTCCACGAAAAAATTCTCGACCAATCCGCACATGATATTTAATGATATTTATATTAATATTCTAATTATAAAAAAAAATCAACCTTCATTGAATTTAGAACTAATTTTTGAATCTTTATTTTATGATAATTTTTCCCATGGAGTAATTTTTTAAAAGCCCATCCCTCTCCCTCCCTCCCTCTATACCTCTCTCAATCATTCATTCTCTTCAAAATCCATTAGATATTGTTATGTGAATTGGAAATGGTTTATAAAAACCAACATCTATCAAATTAAAATTATTATTTAAGAGCTGAAAATTGTTATAATAACGGTTCTAGGTTCTTGTTTTCTTTTTAATATGAAGTGACTGATTATTTTTCTTAGTCTCCATTAAAACCAAGGGAATCATTCCTTTTTATTCAGTTTTTTATTTTAATTCAAAAAAAGGTTAAATACACAACTATCAAACCTTCAAGAGTGGAGGATACATATAGGACCATTCATGATCTATTTTTGAACTCCATTATCAGCGTGTTCTTTTTGAATTTACTCAAAATTTCTTCCACTACACTTGATTTTTTTTATTTAATACATACACTCTCATTATATTTTTTTCCTTCATGATATTTGATTTTATTTTATAGCATCATTTATAAAATTGAAGGAAAATTCAACCCCACCATATTTCATCATTTTTGTAACAACATTCTTCTATGTTTTTATAAATGGTATATTTTTTAACCATCCACGGTTTTCCAAAAGTGATATCTATAGGTCATGAACCTATTTTATGGTTCTAATTATTGTTATTAGAAGACTCATATATAAACCTTTCTATTGGTTTTCCTATATATAAAATGATTATGCATGGTTATGTTCATATAACTAAAATGATGAAAAATGGACATTTGATGATATTGATTCATTTGAATTAGACAATATAGATAGGAATTCCTTTCATTTTGGATTATAAGTAAATTACTCTAATAATATATATACTATAAAATTGACAGTAAAATATGGAAACTGCAATATGATACTCCAAAAGGAAAAAAAATTGAAAGTAACATAACAAGATATGCATAGAAAATATTTTTTAAAAACATTAAGTTGGGTTCCAAGTTAATCTATTACATCAATTTTTAGTTTCTTTATTAAAATTTTCGATTTTAAAAAATAACATGATGATACTATTACTATATAAATATGAGTAAAAATATCATATGGGTTTACCATTTAATTAGAGTCGAAAAGCGGTGGATCCAATACGTAAAATGTATAATGATTATATATCCATGGAGATAAAAGAATATTTTATAAATTATTATATCAAAGGGAGGATATGAGACA
This sequence comes from Viscum album, assembly GCA_963277665.1. Taxonomy (NCBI): domain Eukaryota; kingdom Viridiplantae; phylum Streptophyta; class Magnoliopsida; order Santalales; family Viscaceae; genus Viscum; species Viscum album. Next base: position 1,064,678,365 of record OY728126.1, on the reverse strand, counting down.
GTAAGAAATAGAAATATGTTATAGTTAACAAGAAAATTAATTTCAATGAAATTAATAATGAAACAATAAGTATTAATAAAGGGATCACCAACCCAGGACGATGATGAGATTCTTAAAAATAAATAAGACACTACTGCATTCCAAAAATATGTATGGAGAATGTGAAGAAAAAGATACATAATTTTAATAAAAAAATGAACGAAATCAAATGAACTGAATTCTCCTCAATCAAAAATAAAAATAAGGAGACGGAGAATAAAATAAATAAATACTTCATCGTTAATCAAGTTTGAAAGTAGTGATTATATCATCTCATATGAGTCAACTGATGAATGTGGCACATGTATCATGGCTTATGACATGGTCAATGATGAAGTTAACTGAAACTTTTTTTTTCACAGACTCTTAAAAAGAAACATCCTCTGTAGATTATTTCAATCACCTATGCTATGAATGTCTAAATTATTCCTATGAAAATTGTGAATTAGGTTTTATGAACTAACATTAATGTACGATGATCTTTAGAATTTGTATAATCAAACGGTATAAGATATTTATTAACTACCAATAAAAACAAGATGAATTATCCCTACATTGAATGATCAAATGAATGTTCCTTAATTATAAAAAAAATATCAATGATCTAACAAATTTCCAAGGAAATTTATCCTAGGTGAGGATAATTTAGACAGAAAAACGTTTCTCAATAACCTATAAAAAATTATTGTGGATTTTTTTCTAACAATCCTAATTTATCCAAATGATGAATATTTTAAATTTTATTTTGAAAAAAAAATTTATTATAATAATACCATAAATTTAATTCATGTATGTGATTGTAAAAACACTAAATATGGTGGATTAGAATGTTTCCATATTTTATCCCGTTCTCATCTCAAACATCCCATTTAAAAAAAAATTGGGATATCCTAATCCAAATTAGCTAACATTTGTAGAACTAAAATCTTTGTAATAAAGACATTAATTTATTTTTTTTGTATGATTGGTTTACCAAGAGTTCATACCAAAAAAATGTTGTATATAGATAGTGTATTCTAATGAAACATGAGAGGAGATCCTTGTGAATTTAATAAAATAGAAACAAATGATGGATGCTATTTGACTTTTTGTGAAAATTATAGAAGATTAAACCATATTATATATATTATCGTTTTACTCATTTTATTGATATAAACATTTTATTGATTGTTTAAAAAAATTTCTACAAATTATACAATGTTATGATTATGGTTTAAAATCAATTTTGAAATTTATTTCTTAAATTTTTTTATTCTTAATAAAAAACTACTTACCACATTTTTTAAAAAAATTGATATCATCAACTTACAATCTATTTTATCTAAAAAAGAAAAAATTTCATGCATTCAATATAGTGATTATGAAATTTTCCATAGACACGTAGGTATTTATAGAACATAGGTACTCAATAATATTAACCAAGATCAACTTGTATGATATTTAAAAAATAATCATTTCAAATATAATCTTTCTTTTGATCGATGTCAATTTCGTAAGAAACAAAAAACATATGTTAATCTTGTAAAATATTTATTAAAATCTAAAACCATGATTCTGTTTACATAGATATTTATTAACTATATAATTTTTAAAGTGACATTTTAAAATGAAACTACTTTTTTATTTTTGATTAAAATACAAGATTGACATTATTGGCACAAATAAATGAGGCTTCAAAAATATTCAAATGATTTACTAGGAAGTCAAAAATGAAAATCGGTAGAAATAATTTACAATTGAAGTGATCATTTAGGAGAGTTTTATAACAAAATTGTTTATGAACTTTTTACTTCAAAAAGATATAATAAAACTTTTCTATTCGTCTAACACCACAATAATATGGGTTTATTGATAGAGGAAATGAAAAACTTCATAAAATTTGATGATCCTTCTTGAATGAAATTGAATGCACCCAATATTTTTAGACCGAGTTTTTCATAAATTCTTTTCATATCATAAATTATTTTCTCATAAGAATCATCCCCAAAATTAAACCTTATAAACTATGGAAAAATAAAATTCAAAATGTTTCATTTCTTAATATGATTGTATATAATGATAATATACAATAAAATAAATAAGGACTTATAAAATTTGATCCAAAATCTAATGAAAGAATATTTCTTGTGTACATTAACTCAAGTAAAATCTATAGAGTATTTAATAAAATAACCAAAATTCTAAAATAAAAAATTCATATCAAATAAAATGAAGATATGTTTAAAAATTCATTATGATTCAGTGAAAACCATGAACTATAGACATTGAATGATCCAACATATCTTAAAAATTCTATACAAGGTCAATATATTTCTAGTAATTTTCCAAAATATTTAAAAAAAGTCAAGGACGATCCCATAGAAAATATTAAATGTTATTTTTAAGTTGGTACTCATAATAGAACATCTGTATTAAAAAAATTTGATCATCATTTATTAATTTGTATCCAATTATATAAAAAATTATTATACAGTTAGTATGGAAAATTAGGATTCTTATCCAAGAGGTGATAAACAAATTACACGGGAATATATTTTTTACTATTTTTGAAAGGCCTAAAATATTCATTTTATTGGTGGAAATGGGTTTCTAGAAATATGTCAGACAATAAAGGTAACATCAAATATTCCAATGTGAAAATTACACTTCAAAGAATATAATAAATAAGAATTAATTGATTATAGGGAAACCTTTAGACTTGATACATTGATAGAATAAATAAGGATCTTTTTTTTCTTTTGATATAACATCTAGAGTTTTTGGAATGGGTTTCCTTCCAGGTAAATTTGAATTTTTATGTTTGGTGACTGGAAATAAATTACTTTTTCTTGTAGAATCCTAATTAATATAGTTTTATAGTCTGAAGGTGTTTTTTATATGATTTAGGCATCATAAATATCAATTATTTTTTAGGTGTGTTTTTTGGGTGACATATAATATAAAACCATTTTTAGAATGATATGATAGTGTTGTATGGTTTGGAAAAACTGTGCGGCCTCCCAGGAGAAACCGTTCACCCAAGATGCATCAATATACATTGTTTTTGAAGCATTTGGGTATGAGAACCTGGTCATGTGTGAATTATTCACTTGTTAATAGTGAACATTCATACAATTCGTGCAGGGTTTGGAAAGATATTCACCTAGATTTTGATTATATTGTTTTGTAGTAGATATTCATACATGGTTGGTGCATGGTTATCTTAAACAAGTGTCCAAACAATAATTCTCATTAAATTGGTTGATATTTAAATTTTAACCCTCTTGTATTATCTCATTTCTCTCTTATATTCCTCTTATTTCAACCACATGAATATGAGGACATCTTCTATTATCTCACTCTTACACGTTGAGCTAACTTCCTTTTTCGGACTCTGATCATGGATCCATTGGTGGATAGTATTCAACTAGGTAAGGCCATTAATCCATTATCTGTCCTTTTTTATCTCAAAAAATGAAATGCTAAAACTTCGCAATCTATTTTTCCATCTTTTAACTGAGTCCATTTAGAATTTTCGTTTCCCTTGACTAGGCTCATGTTAAAGGACTATATCTAAAGATTGAGTTCCTTCTTGTAGTATGTGGTTGTTCTAAGAATTATACATGAATTAATTGGTGTTTCATGGGTGTGTTATATATACTCTATGCATGTTGTTTGAGGGAGACTCTAGTGATATAATGAATGCATTTTAGTTATTAAATTGATGAAACAAGATGCCTATGGGATTGCACTATCTACACTAAAAATTGTCAATCCATGTATGGGTCTTGGACCAACCTGGGAAGTTTTGGATGGTTGTGTAAAATGATTTAAATTTAATTATTTATATTGAATTTCATGGTTCCTTGGGAACATGATACACTATTCCAGAGGGTGCGGGTGATTAACATCACATGTACTGAGGGGACAAGGTTTATTAGGGTGGTCCATGCCCAATATACTTAGGGTTATTAAAATCACAAGGTTGATGTGACATGGTCGTTGATTTGATGTTTTGAGGTCTTTAAGTATAGGTAATGGATCTCAGAAAATGATGTGGTGTTAACCATCATGATTTAGTGACATAGTCACATGGGTCTATAGATGTTAGATGATGTGTCGTAGGTTTTTTTTGAGATTATTAAGCACCATTTTTAGGATTATGTAATATTAATGTTCTGTGATCTAAAATTAGAGTCTTTAAACCCTCATTAACAGTTGGAAGCCTTTTTGTAGTGAAGGCACACCTAAGGACCAATGGAAAACTAGCATGAAGAACAATTTAATGTGGAACCTATGTCAATGAACTACAAATGATATCATATCAGGTTCCTCTTGGTGTTGTTTGGAGGAATCAAAATACCTCGACATTAAATGATAACCATGTTTTTCTAGATACAATTGGTAAAAATGATTACTTATTTTGTTCTAATATTTTGTTTATGGAACACCTGAGTCTAGGATGTTTTTTAAATTGGTTAAATACCCTGTTTAAAGGTCTTAAAATCCCTATGAAGGACGTACCGACCAATTTTTTTGGAGTGCTAAATTTATGACATTAATTTCTATTTTATAGTTCATTTGATTTCCACCTCGGTTGGTGTAGTGGGGAGTGGTGTTTATATATTATGATTTTATTGACCCATTGTATGGTATGGAAAGGGATTTTTGTTTATTCATCATGGTTGGAACTTATGGTAGTTTGATATCTTTATATTTCATTGAATACATTCATAGAACCAAAAAATACTATAAGAGGGTTTGAGATATTTAATTTGTAACAAACAATCTAAATTGTGTTTTCTTTATTTTTCCATTTTGGTGGAGGTATATTTATCCAACCTGGTTATTTTGTCTACTAAGTTATGTATTTGATTATATATGAATGTGATATATGTGACTGACTAGGATAAGGGTAGTATGGGATGATGATAAGGGTGACATTTTTAATGATTCCTCAAATATGATAAAAATGTCTTCCTATATAGTGGTTTTGGTGGAATTTTACATAGATACCTAAAATTGATATACATTTCATATCATTCCTAGCTATAATTTATGTAGGTATAGGACCATGAGGGTAGATGATACTTGATAGCTAACTCTAATATTGAATGGTTAGGTTCCTCGAGATAGGTTGTCCATGATATGTTTGGTAGGGGAGTTAAAGTGTGGTTAGATGAACTAACTTTTACAACATTCCATGTCTATGAAATATATATATATATTATTATGGTAGTTTGATCGTATTATTTTTATTTATTGGGATTACTCCAAGATAGATACTAGTAGAGCATCAAGAGGATGGTGATATTTTCCTTATGATCATTCATGGGACGAGTCCCCTATGGGTTAAGATGTAGCCCCAAAGTGCATAAATGATCATGAGACACATGTACGTGCTTTATTATAGGGGAGATAATTTTAGGGTAAGGACGAATTTTGGAGATTTAAAGAGAAAAAGATCCTAGAAATCCTATTTTGAGTTATACAATGTATTGACAGGGGGGTAAGGGAGTTGTTCAATTTGTGGAAAACCAAACACAAGTGTTCCAGTATCACCATACACCATTATTACATTTGAAGAAGAACTAAAGTTGATAGATAATTTGATCGAGTTAGTCAAACCCATCATTGATCATCTTGAGACACCCCCATCTTAGAGGGTATGTATGGATACATAAAATCATAAATTTCTTAAAATGGACTGGTAGGACATATAGGTTTTGGAAGGTAGACACATGGGACTGGAATGGAAGGATTTAGAGGCTTGTTTATTCATGAACATCGTTACAAATATGATGAGATCAAATAGGGACCACGAGTTCATGAATCTCTAGTAAGGAGATACATCAATCATAAAATATTCATTGAATTTCACGTACCATTCTAAATTTTCACCTTCTGTTATAGGGCATGAAATACCTTGGGTGAGGTAATATTAGGATGGATTATGGAATGACAACAAGGAACATGTGAATATATTTATATTGTTGTCCATAATATATGTATTAATCTATATGCTGATATTTGATGTAAATCTAAAGTTGTAGAATTATTAGAGTTAGGTGACATCATCAGGTGATTTCAGTGGAAATTATTCTGGTTACAAGAAGATGGACTGTGATTAATATTATCCTAGAATTCACACTAGTGATTCTGGAAGACCACCGAGGAATGGGTTTTCAGTTCATTGATTCTAGTATGAAAATATAGGGCATGTTCAGAGATAATATTATTGGGTTCTGAAGGATTTTTTAGAATTCAGTCATATTGTAAATTTGGAGAGGTTCTATAGGAATCCTTCCAAATATAGCTGGAATATAGGGATTGGGGTGGGATCATGGATCATAGGCTGGTCTTGGAATGGTAATAGGAGCTGGTAATTGGGATTCAACAGTATGCATAATTCAAGGAAAAGATAGTGGGACCCAGTGGTGGTGTCATTGGCTAGTTTATGGTTAAGCTCTATAGGTAGGTAAGGCAATGGGTAGATAGAAATTAATCAATGTTCACACAGTGGATCCATTGGTGAAAAACCGTGCGGGGAAACGATGAGAGTTATTGGAATATGGAATGTGTAACCGGGAGTTCTATCCATTATGAATTTCTTATTCTTGGGATTATGAGGTGCAGACGTATTTTTTTTCTAACAGAGATCATTTTTGGAGGTTATTATTTGTAATAATCTATGATATATATTTATGATGGGTGTAAGAAACAATGTATCTACGTGATACATGATTTATATGAGGTGTGGGGCACCATGCCATCTTTTTGGAATCAATGTGATGAATTTTATATATGGCGTGCATAGGCATTGTGATTTTAAGGTCATTAATATCTATAAATAATGCAATATTATTTTGAGAATCTATTTATTTTTACGATCCTAGTAATATTATTAAATATGGGTTACTATGTGTGTATTGTATGGAACTTGTATTTTTTGGAATCTATGAGATGTGGAAATTGATTATTTTCAGATAGAAAATCATCCTAATATGAGCACCTGATGATGTTCATGAATGGTTATGAGTCATTGGTGGACTTTTGAGGTCATGTATGATTATTGGACTATCGTATATATGTTTTTCATTGGGTAGTGACCGTGTTGGTAATTCCTAAGGTGGGGAGTTCCACTAGGTAAATTGACATGTTACTGGTCAGGGTTACAAGGGTTGTAAAATGAGATGTGTATTTTTGGTAATATCCTTGGGTAAATATTAATAGCTCAATGACATGTTAAGTTAATGTGGGGTGATTTTCATTTCCCAGTTTTTTGAATGGGTCATTTTCTATTTAAATATTTTATGGTTAGTGAGTGTGCCAACATTATTTATGATCTTCAAAACCTAATTATGGTACATTGATCTATATAAGGACATTTTCATATGGGATTTTGGTTTTGGTGAATGACTTGGGGTTTCGGGTGATCTTTAGGTTCATCAGAGCCTAAAAACCTAATTTCAGGAATGTTCAGACATAGTTGTGTTGTTTATACTAACCATGTGGCCTCCCAGGACAAATTGTAGGACCTATATATAGTACTAGACAGGGGTTTTATAGTGTTTGTAGAGGTTAATGTCCTTATAATACATATATACGTTTTAATTGAGTAAATTCTCCCATTTTTTAAATAGTTTGAAAAAATGTGTGCATAGCCCGTGCGTGGGAGGTGCTTAGGTAGAGAGATTCACATGGTTGGAACATAGTTAGCCAAATCATGTTGCTAAATAAAATGGCTTCACATATTAAATGAAATTGTAATTTTCCCATTTCTTCCTATTATATTTCCCTCCTCCATTCCTCTCATTTATTCCACATCCTAGTAAATCTTCCTCCCATCTCTCCCCCCTCAAATTTAGATCCAAATTCTAGATTTGTAATCTAATCATTGATGTTTTTGTGGCAACTGATTCATCTCAATATTAATATAAATTTAGTAGATTCTATTTTTTATTTATCTCACCATATTGAGTATTAAATCAATTCCATCTCTTTTTCTATATACTATTTTTGTTTTTCAAAAACAAAATTGTGTTATAATTATGATCGTGTTAGAGGGTGATATTAGACAAATGAGAAGCTAATAATATGAGGAATGCGATTCATATATTTCTATTCATTTTTATGGTTGTTTTGGGGTGTGTTTTATATAAACCATTTGTATAGTCAATGTGATACCATAAAAATTAATGAATTTCTTTTAATAATTCAATTGATGATAGGAGATGCATATGGGAATTCCCCTGATACACTAAAAATGATCAATCAGAGTATGTTGACTAGGGAAACATGGGGAGTTTAGTCCAGCAGTGTATATAGATTTAAATTTAATTAATTATTTTAAATTAGTTTTCTATATGGAGGACTAACAAGATTTTACTGAGTCTTGACATGACGAAGATAACCTATGCTTAGGTGACATGGTTCCTCAGGTTTGTCTTGTCCCATTATACATAGGGTGATGATGATCACCTGGTTTGGGTGGAAATGTCTTTGGTTTGAGGCAATGAGGTCGTTAGGTTGAGGTAATAGCTCTCAACACTTGTGGATGGGTTAACAATCACGATTTAGTTACATGGTCATAATTCCATGAGGTGTTAGATAATATGGAATATGTTTCCTTTTGTCTCTCAACATGTGTTGGTCGATGTGGTGTTGGATTCACGTGAACACTGATAGGACTTAGTCAATGTTGTTTTGAACACTCGTTGTGGGTGGAGGCCCTTAGATGATGTTTCATTAGGTATGTGATTTACCATTAGAAATGTTTGGGTTTCTCCACATATAAATGCATGTGAATGATGATGTACTGTCATTTTTCGTTGTTGAGACCATCTTTTGGGTGATAAATCTCACCATTATAGTAAAGGATAATGGGAATGTATTTTGGGAATATGGGTATTTATGTACCTCAGTAAACTAATTGTTGAGCTTATATTGATTATATTGAGGATAGATATCATTGTGCCTAGTAATGTTGGGTTTTTGTTTCGATAGGAAATATTTGAGAGGAGACTATGGGACCTTGATCTTATTGATTGGGAATGTCATATGGACGTTCAATAATTTATTAATTGAACATAGTTCTTGTTTTGGTGGAACCAAAGTGTACCCCTGGGTTTCTATTTTTTAAGCGGATACTTGGGATTTAATCCATGGATCCGCAAATCTAGAATAATATATATAATGAATTCTATTTCATTACATATGTATAATTGGTGGAATTTTATCAATGATACAAGTGTAGTCCAAAGTATGTAGAAAGCTCACATGATGTTCTTGAGAACAAGTGGTTCTGCTAAAATATTAATGTATTGTGTTTTATCTTTTATTTATATATACAATACATATACATGACCATGGATATAAGATACTCACATATTGGTGGTGGCCTACTGGTATTTATACTCACACCATACATGGGAAACTCAGGACTCATGAAGAATGTATGTCTCTACAATCAAGTAAGGGACCACACTTAGGAGCCGGACCATAGTGACTAAGTGAGAACCTATTCATGAATAGATGGAATATAGAAAATTTTGATTACTTTTCATTAGATATAGTTTAGTTTTTTATTTTATAATTCATTATATATTTATAAATATATTTTTTTCTATTCTAATATGGTCATATATGGGAGATATTCCTTAAAAATTGTTGTCTATGACCTATTATGTATTGTTTTTTCTACAATTGGTGATTGTTTTCCTATATTGTTTCTGTAGAGACCTGGAGCTTGACATATATGGACATTACATTACTTTTGCGGAATACCTAGTACATAACAAAAACACACACACAAGGATCATAATAGTTTAGTGTCTTTGGAAAATCAGAATTAAATCCTCTAATCGTGGTGAAAGATCTTCAACATCTCCCAATAAAGATCTTCCCTTTTTTTTACCTAAAACATTTTTTTATATCCTGGGGAAAAGAAAAAAAAAAGGGTGATCTCAAATGCTCATTAAGGGTAAATAAAAGAAATATCAATCACATCATATTCATAAGAACATAACATTTTGGAAATCTTAACCTGCAAAAGAGAGCATTATTTCATAACATGGGATAAGTCATAGTAGTGAAATGAAATCCAAATAATCATAACATAAAGCATGAAACTTTTTGGCATACACACATAATCATAGAGAACCATTTCTTATTAGTCAAGTCTCATTGCCAACACTATCTTAGTGGACAAAGTCCATTTCTGAACTGAGTCACCCTCGTTTCAGTCCTGTTTCACTGAACCTGTATAACCTACCATTCCAGCCATGTCTATCTCATGAGATATAAAATCTTTACCAAATGCATTGGAGGGAGATATAGGTCCCACCATTCTCATAATGATACCATTCTTATGTGTGCCACAAAATCATAAATCATACATTATTGCATAACCCATGTAATAAAAATGGAAATCTTAAACATCGTGACATCATAAAACAATTCATATAAGATAAAGGAATTCATAAAAATAATTCCATCACAACATAATCAAATCAATATAACAATATCTATAAAAACATAACCCTTTATTATCTTAGATGTAAAATAATTTTGATAAAACATTTGAACTCCATTCTTGAGGAAAATATCCTCTCTACTTCAAAAACAGTTTTCATTTCTTAACATTTCATAAAATTATAACTAAAAGAAGTTGATTAAAAATAAACTTGAAAAATTATAAGGGAAGCTTCTTGGAAATAATGTTCTAAAAATCCATTCATTCCGTATAATTTAAGAAAACATTCTTCTCGTACCTTTGTCAGAAAAGTCAAAAAACTACCTCGTACGAAAAACGACAAAATATTCCTTTCATATCTTTTACTAAAAACTCAAAAAAGGGAAAAATAGGATTTAAAAAATTTTAGGTGAATGGAAATAATATTAAATATTGAGGAAACATGGATTTGGATGATAAAATACACCCCAGTAAATACCAAATTATAAACAATCTCGGATATAAATGAGATTTTGATATTTCCCTTACCTTAGGTCCAATTTGCTTCGTAAGTGTCCGAACCTCCAGTATAATGGTTTAAATAATGTCATTGACTTATTCCAGAATCATACACATTGTTATGATATCATATATGGTTCACTTATGACTTTATATTACCCGTTCTTTTGTAAATTCAATGTTAAAGAGCGTTTTGGGTAAAATTGTTTCATTTGTCGTCCGTGTTTTGACTTGTAATTATTCATATTATTACTTAGATCATGATTAAATAATTCCAGAATATAAAACATGATTTATATACAATATATATTCAGAATATACATATATATAATAAATCAGTAAATGGAAAGAAATACACCGTTCATGGAGACGGCAGGACGTACGTACGCATGAATGCTATTTTCGTTTCCTTATTGAGTTGAATGGAAATAAGTAGATGACATGCATATATATACACATAAATACAGTATCATTATTATTTAATATATTTCATGATTACTTATTATATGTACTTTATAATAATTCATGAATGGTTAAAGTGGAGAATGAATCTCATCGCGTCGTGGAGACGGTAGTCTGTACGTACGCACGAGCGATGATATCGTTCTCATGATCGTGGGACTCTATTGGAGTGTATGTATACTATTTCAGAATCAATATCACTTTAAAATAATCATATATAGTTATTATTTACACCATTATACCCATCCAAGTATGGTGGTGGTGGAAAATAGATTTCACCACGGCGTGGAGACGGTATTCCGTACGTACCCACGTGCGGAGATTTCGTTTTCCATAGGATGGATAGATGGTGAAATAGAGTTGTTTAATACTTATAATAACATATCAGTATATGAGAGATACTGAATTTATTACTTCATAATGAAACAACCTAAGAAGAATAAGTGGAAGAAGAAGTAAAGTTGAAAGAATCGGTAATGGAAATTACCTCTTCTTTGATGCACCTCTTTGAGATCTCCCTTTAGGGAACTAAAGTTGGTCTTTGAGGAAGCCCAGAACGTCTAGGATATTTCTAGGGAAGTGGAGAATAAAATTTGGCAGGGTTTGGACGAGATTGAAGGCTCAACGTTGTGTGAGGAAGAGAGGGAGGAGGTGCCCTTTTATAAGGGAGGAGAGGGGTACCTTTGGAATAACTAAAACTATTATTTTATTATAAAGACAAAGTCGGTTTTAAATAGCTCCAAATTGATTTTTTTCAAAGCTAAGGTAGGGATGGGTCAATGGCCTCTCATCCAATAGAATTTAGACAAGTTTAGGTTCCTATTTTAACCTTATCATTTAGATTTAACATTATGTTAAATAATTTAACTTTTACCGTGTCTTCTTGTGTTCTTATACTATAAGGTTAATAAACTTACTATAACAAGACAAAAGAACCCCAAGTTGTTTATTATTAATATATATAACCTTATCTATGTTATTTGGCTGATCCTTAGATTTTTAGGACAAAATAACAATTAATAATATAATATTTGTTTTAAAAACTATTTTATGTCAATTTTGACACTATTTAGTAATTGATTTTTGTGAAAATAATAACAGAATTATTAGTCCTATCCAAGTTACTTAAATCAATAATAACATGTCATATTAACCTAGAAAATTAGTTTAATTCATAAAAAGTCTCAAATTAAATTTATTTGGGTATTTATAACATCATTTATGTCAATATTTCATTAATAAGATAATTACTGCATCATCGTTCTGTCATAAATAAATTAAATTATGTAAAGTCTAAAAATTACATATAAAATACCATTATGTAGGAAATCATTTTATATTTCTAATGAATATTTATAGTCGAATTTATCTTATGTATAACTTATTAAACATTGATTTTAACTATTTTACCCCTTCTTTAAATAAATTAATAATAGATGTCCTAATCTAATCCAAGTGGGCCCAAATGGTCATGTATTATTCTTAAGGTTGTTTTTGGTCGAATAAAACTTTTCCAATAGAATTAGGACATGTGTTAGGGTAATAATAATATCACTTTTACCCTTAATTACCCTATTTACTTTTAACCGTGGTAAAAAAAAGTAAAAAGTTACTATTCACAAAAAAATTATTTTCATCTCATTGAACCAAATTTTACTTATTGACATCAACCGTGTCTCTCGGATTTTTCAAATTCAATTCACAAAAGCTGTAAAATTAAGTTTTATGAAAAATTCCTTTTTTTTAACTACCACTTAGTGGTTTCACTATTCATCAAAAAATGAAAGTTTCCAGAAAAATTCCAAAAATTAGGCCTAAGCTATATTTGATATTATGAACTCAAAAATGATGTCAATTTTACCAAATTAAAAACATATCAGTTTCATTAATTAATTTAAAAAAATTAATTCCCTTCGTCAAAACAAATAGCGTGTTCTTAAGAGATAATAACTATCAAAAGATTGACACTTGTTTATGTCTGGTTTGAATGTGAAATTATATTCAATGACCAAAATTGTATTAAATTGTAAAAATATATTCCAAATATTCTTTAAAACCACTCAAATTAATAATTTATCACTATTAATTATTTCTATTAAAAAAGTTATTTTTAATTAAAATTTAGTAATTTTCAATATTCATCAGAATATGAAAGTTATCCGAAAAGTTCCAAAATTTAACCCTAAGCTTATTTCGATATTCCGAATCCAAATATGAAGTCCATTTTGAAAAATTTATTTTACAAAATATCAAAAAGTGGTTATTAATATTCATAACGGCTAGTTTTATTAATATTTTAATAGCATGTCGTTGTTTAGTAAAACTCGGTATTGTGTACTACACACGCTATCGAGGAAGGTCGTGATTGTGTGTAATGCAAGGCAAGTCAAGGATGCGTGTTGTGCAAGCTCCTTTTTGTGTAGCGTACAACACAAGACATTAATGAAAATAATATTTTTCATAAAATCTTGGGGTGTTACATTCTACCCCCCTTAAAATGAATTTCTCCCTCGGAATTCATCGGCGTTATAAATGGTTTACTACTTGAAAGTTTCTTTAATAGAAACCCACATCGTAAAAAGGAATACCTAAACCATTCTTTGAAAACAAAATTTTGAAACATAACGGTTACCCAAATAAACTAATCACTGGGTTTCCACATAGGTGAAAATATGGATATGGAAGAGAAATATAACCATCATAATCTGATGGAGAGTGGTAGACAACTTGGCTATAGAAAAGCCTGCAATCACAAAGCCATAAATTTGTGACGATCTAAGGTACCATCTGATTCATCAGATATAAGAGCACTAGGACAACATTTTTTGTTTTCAAGATCATTTCCCTAAATTTATGAAATTGGAATTAGAAGAAATACTTTCGTGATTTTGGTATAGTCTCACCATTGGTCGTTCTTTGGACAATTTCAACTTCATCTCTTAAAGAAATGAAGTTGAATGAGTCATTCGTGATGTGTTAGCAGATCATGTGATAGAATGATGGGTCATTCCATCTGTCTCAAACAAAAGGTTAGAAAAGTTATCAAAAAATACATAAGTCCGTCTATAGTGAGATTAATCATATATGGTTCCTAAAATGGACTTATACTTCATATATCATACTGCTTAATATAATAAAACTTGTTTCTACTAAATAGGGACTTCCTGTAGGCCAGTGGTAGGTGATAAAGGCCATTCTCACTTCGGTTGTGGGTTTGATTCCCACAGCCTTGTCCGACGTGATGGGTTGTCTCCCGTCCTACAGGTTGTCCTTTTTCTAAAGCTATATTACTATAACATCCCATCAACAATATCAAAAAAAAAAATTATCCTTAAACAATACTAACTTATGTCCAACATAATCCATTCCAATATTTAGGCTTATCTAAAATATTTCGGTCCAAGCTCATAGTATAAAGAAAATGATCACATGAATGCCATCATTTATCCCCCATATATCATAAGATATATCTTGTTGGTCAAATTAAAAACATGTGAATACCTTAATCATGTATTCTCTTGAAGAATGAATACCCATTGAACCTTAGTGAAAACATGAATGTAGTCAAAAGTTAACTTTTTCCACATACCAAAATCCAAAAAATTATATATACTCAAACCATGATATAACCTTCTCCTTATATCAATCATGAGCTCATGAATACTATCAAACATTTAATTTTCTCCTTATCCCTTCATTATGCGCATATCATCTACATTCCAAGAATATCTGAATAACCTTTCATGGATACTAGTACCATTAATCATACACTTTAAAAACTCAAGGAAAGACAGCAGTGTAAAAATCCTTAGATGTCCCTTTATTCCATAGTACCCGGAGATTACTTATACAACATTACACATGATAAACATGTAATCATTCCACTACATTCTTAAACCATTGACCGAGCTTCAACAATTCTTTCATCTCACATATCATTTGTAGTCTCTTCATCATCATCAACATAAATACTACCCATACGACCATACTGATTCTCTTTATCAGACTTTCCCTTTGGGCATTGGTTTTCATAATGCCCGTACATTCCACATTTAAAACATTTAACCATTGTTGATGTCGTAGCAATACCATTATCCTCATCCCTGATGTTAACTGAACCTTTTCCTTTGAACTTACTGGCTTTGTGTGCTTCTTTTCCACACCCAAAGCATCTTCTAGTTCTTTTGAAACATTCTCCTTGATGCCTCTTCCCACATGATTTAAATAGGGGAAATTGAACTTTCTTTCCTCTATAATCATCATGAAACTCCATCTTTCTCTCATTAGCCGAGTCAGGAAACATAACAAATTTTTATTTATTGATTATATTATGAGATTGTTGATTCGGCATAATAATGATGTTTGGACTTCCAAATCCCATTTCATTTGGTTTCTCATGAAGAATATCATTCCATTGTCCATCATATCCTCCATTATCGTGAATCATCTTGTTTCCATCCATTTTCTGAAACCCAAAAAGAATAGTATGAGAGGCAAAAATCATAATAAAGGGGGAGTAACTTCAATATCTAACATCTTTGGTTTAATCTAATATCGTTACCATAGTTCTAGGACTATATACTATACGTATACTTATCCTTAGGGACATCCCTGGACATACCTTAGAAATACCTATAGGGATCTTACTAACGTTTTCGCATCCTAGTTTCCAAAGGTTGACTAAAATTTTTCTCTGATACCAACTGTAGAGATCTGATGCATTACGCACATGGACATTACATTACTTTTGCGGAATACCTAGTACATAACAAAAACACACACACAAGGATCGTAATATGTTTGTGTCTTTGGAAACTCGGAATAAAATCTTCTAATCGTGGTGAAAGATCTTCAACATCTCCCAATAAGGATCTTCCCTTTTTATTTACCTAAAACATTTCTTTATATCCTGGGGAAACGAAAACATAAAAGGGTGAGATCAAATGCTAATTAAGGGAAAACAAAAGAAATATCAATCACATCATATTCATAAAAACATAACATTTTGGAAATCTTAACCTACAAAAGAGAGCATAATTTCATAACATGGGATAAATAATAGTAGTGAAATGAAATCCCAATAATCATAACATAAAACATTAAACTTTGTGGCATACACACATAATCATAGAGAATCATTTCATATTAGTCAAGACTCATTGCCAAGACAATCTTAGAGGACAAAGTCCATTTCGGAACCGAGTCACCCTCGTTTCAGTCCTGTTTCAATGAACCGGTATAACATTCCATTCCAGCCATGTCTATATCATGAGATATAAAATCCTTACCCAATGCATTGGAGGGAGATATAGGTCCCACCCATCTCATAATGAGACCATTCTTATGTGTTCCACAAAATCATAAATCATACATCGTTGCATAACCCATGTAATAAAAATGGAAATCTTAAACATCATGACATCATAAAACAATTCATATAAGATAAATGAATTCATAAAAATAATTCAATCACAACATAATCAAATCAACGTAACAATAGGTATAAAAACAGAACCCTTTCTTATCTTTTATGGATAATAATTTTGATAAAACATTTGAACTCCATTCTTGAGGAAAATATCCTTTCTACTTCAAAAACACTTTTCATTTCATAACATGTCATAAAATTATAACTAAAAGCAGTTGATTAAAAATAAACTTGAAAAATTATAAGGTAAGCTTCTTGGAAATAATGTTCTAAAAATCTATTCATGCCGTATAAGTTAAAAAAACATTCTTCTCGTACCTTTGTCGGAAAAGTCAAAAAATTACCTCGTACGAAAAACGACAAAAGATTCCTTCCATATCTTTTACTAAAAACTCACCGAAGGGTAATATAGGATTTAAAAAATTGTAGGTGAATGGAAATAATATTACATATTGAGGAAACATGGATTTGGATGAAAAAATACACCCCAGTAAATACCACAGTATAAACAATCTCGGATAAAAATGAGATTTTGATATTTCCTTGACCATAGGTCCGATTTGCATCGTATGTGTCGGAACCTCCTGTATAATGGTTTAAATAATGTCATTGACTTATTCCAGAATCATACTCATTTTTATGATATCATATATGGTTCACTTATGACTTTATATTACCTGTTCTTTTGTAAATTCAATGTTAAAAAGCGTTTTGGGTAAAAATTGTTTCATTTGTCGTCCGTGTTTTGACTTGTAATTATTCATATTATTACTTAGATCATTATAAATTAATTCCAGAATATAAAACATGATTTATATATAATATATATTCAGAATATACATATATATAATAAATCAGTAAATGGAATGAAATACACCGTTCATGGAGACGGTAGGCCGTACGTACTCATGAACGCTGTATTCGTTTCCTTATTGAGTTGAATGGAATTAAGTAGATGACATAAATATATATACACATAAATCCAGTATCATTATTATGTCATATATTTCATGATTACTTATTATATGTACTTTATAATCATTCATGAATGGTTAACATGGAGAATGAATCTCATCACGTCGTGGAGACCGTAGTCTGTACGTACGCACGAGCGATGATATCGTTCTCATGATTGTGGGACTGTATTGGAGTGTATGTATACTATTTCAGAATCAATATCACTTTAAAATAATCATATATAGTTATTATTTACACCATTATACCCATCCAAGTATGGTGGTGGTGGAAAATAGATTTCACCACGGCGTGGAGACGGTATTCCGTACGTACGCACGCGCGGTGATTTCGTTTTCCGTAGGATGGATTGATGGTGAAATAGTGTTGTTTCATACATACAATAACATATCAGTATATTAGTTATACTGATATTATTACTTCATAATGAAACAACCTAATAAGAATAAGTGGAAGAAGAAGTAAAGTTGAACGAATCGGTAATGGAAATTACCTCTTCTTTGAAGTGCCTCTTTGAGATCTCCCTTTAGGGCACTAATATTGGTCATTGAGGAAGACCAGAACCACTAGGAATTTTCTAGGAAAGTAGATAAGGGAATTTGTCAGGGGTTGGCCGAGATTGAAGGCTCAACGTTCTGTGAGGAAGAGAGGGAGGAGGTGCCCTTTAATAAGGGAGGAGAGGGGTACCTTTGGAATAACTAAAACTATTATTTTATTATAAAGTCAAATGCGGTTTTAAATAGCTCCAAATTGATTTTTTTCGAAGCTAAGGTGGGTATGGGTCGAAATCCTCTCATCCAATAGAATTTAGACAAGTTTAGGTTCCTATTTTAACCTTATCATTTAGATTTAACATTAAGTTAAATAATTTTACTTTTACCGTGTCTTCTTTTATTCTTATACTATAAGGTTAATAAACTTACAATAACAAGCCAAAAGAACCCCAAGTTGTTTATTATTAATATATATATCCTTATCTAAGTCATTTGGCCGAACCTTAGATTTTTAGGAATAAAATAACAATTAATAAGATAATATTTTTTAAAAACTATTTTATGTCAATTTTGACACTATTTAGTAATTGATTGTTGTGAAAATCATAACAGAATTATTAGTTCTATCCAAGTTACTTAATTCAATACTAACATGTCATATTAACCTATAAAATTAGTGTAATTCATATAAAGTCTCAAATTACATTTATTTGGGTATTTATAACATCAATTATGTCAATATTTCATTAATAAGATAATTATTGCATCATCTTTGTGTCATAAATAAATTAAATTATTTAATTTATAAAAATTACAAATAAAATACCATTATGTAGGAAATATTTTTAGATTTCTAATGAATATTTATAGTCGAATTTATTTTATGTATAACTTATTAAACTTTGATTTTAACTATTTTAACCCTTCTTTAAATATATTAATAATAGATGTCCTAATCTAATCCAAGTGGGTCCAAATGGTCATATTTTATTCCTAAGGTTGTTTTTGGTCGAATTACACTTGTCCAATAGAATTAGGACATGTGTTAGGGTAATAATAATATCATTTTTACCCTTAATTACCCTATTTACTTTTAACTGTGGTAAAAAAGTAAAAAGTTACTAATCACCAAAAAATTATTTTCATCTCATTGAACCACATTTTACTTACTAACATCAACCGTGTCTCTCGGATTTTTGAAATTCCATTTACAGAAGCGGTAAAATTAAGTTTTATGAAAAATTCATTTTTTTAACTACCACTTAGTGGTTTCACTATTCATCAAAAAATGAAAGTTTCCAGAAAAATACAAAAAATTAGGCCTAAGCTATATTTGATATTATGAACTCAAAAATGATGTCTATTATACCAAATTCAAAACATATCAGTTTCATTAATTAATTTTAAAAAAATTAATTCCCGTCGTCAAAACAAATAGTGTGTTCTTAAGAGATAATAACTATCAAAAGATTGACACTTGTTTATGTCTGGTTTGAATGCGAAATTATATTCAATGACCAACATTGTATTAAATTGTAAAAATATATTCTAAATATACTTTAAAACCACACAAATTAATAATTTATCACTATAACTTATTTCGATTAAAAAAGTTGTGTTTAATGAAAATTTAGTAATTTTCACTATTCATCAGAAAATGAAAGTTATCCGAAAGGTACCTAAATTTCACCCTAAACTAATTTCGATATTACGAATCCAAAAATGAATTCCATTTTGAAAAATAAAATTTACAAAATTTCAAAAAGTGGTTATTACTATTCATAACGGCTAGTTTTTATAATATTTTAATAGCATATCGTTGTTTAGTGAAGCTCGGTATTGCGTACTACACACGCTATCGAGGAAGGTCGCAATTGCGTGTAATGCAAAGCAAGTCAAGGATGCGTGTTGTGCAAACTCCTTTTGGTGTAGATTACAACACAATACATTAATGAAAAGAATATTTTTCATAAAATCTCGGGGTGTTATAGTTTCTTTATGATTTCGATGGATTGTGTCATTTCTTCCATTGTGTTATATTATTTTATATTTATATATTTTTATAATACCATTATCATTTTCACCAGCTTAAAGTATAATCCCCCACTGTCAAATCTTTACACCCCCACTAGTAGTCTGTATCCTTCAGCATATGGGGATGCACGCCTAAGGTCCAGTGGTACCTATTCCTAGAGAACCAATAATTGTTGAATTCATGTCAGGGTGTTACATTATCGACCGATATTAATTTTATAACTTATCAAAATAACGTTTAATGAGCATTTTTATATTGTTTTATATTTAAAAATGTTTTTTTAATGACAACTAGATTTTGAAAATACAAAATATCCAATTTCTATTTTATATATAAATAATAATTTATATGGTTAAAAACAAACCCTCATGATTATTATGAATTTTTACATTATATTATTTTATCAAATGATTTTAATATAGTAAAAATATTCAAAATTATATCTTAAAAATATTTCGAATGATCTTTTAATATTTAAAGTATTTTTACGACAGTTTTTTTGGATTAGTAAACAAATGACTTTGTAATAAAATTTGAATTATTATGATAAATTTATTTTGAATGAGTTTTATGGGTGTTTTATAATTCAAACTTTATTTTAAAATCTCTAAAAATGAGGAAGGAAACATTTTTATCCAAATATATAACCCTAATGAACTACTAAATAATTTTGTAATGGATCATGATTTGGATATAAATACGCCTATGAGTTTTTAATTAAAGACAATTTTTTATGAATCCTGAATACTGGTTTGTAGAATAATTTATAGAAGTTTGATTGGGATTATTCTTTACATTATTGTGACACATCCATACATTATATTTTCTGTTTTTCGTTGTTCTCTTTATTAAGATAATCATAAATAATCCCATTAAAAATATCCAAAATGATTTTTTTTTTGTTTTAAAATGATCTAAAAATCCAAGTTTATTTTATCCTAAATGAATCAATTTCCATCAATCTAGTGTTTCATTCATTGAATTTGGTGGATGTGAACTAGATAGGAAATGTAAAAGTGGGATTAGTCACTTTTTAAACATTCATTTATTTCATTAGTAGTAAAAAGAAAAATTCAGTTTCAATTGATACGGTCGAAGTAGAATATAATTTTGAAAAGAGTTTTTGTGACCTAATTACATTTATGAAACAAATAATTATATATTTTATGAAATAATTTTCCACTTTTTCCAATTAAATGTGATATTTCTCATTGCACAATAATCTATATAGATCTTTTTCTACCTGAACTAGATATGAATGTTGATACTCAACATCAATTTTTGATATATCACTATTTAAAAGAAAATATCATGTTAGAATATAATATAATAGATATTCATTTATCCAATATCTTCACAAATCCGCATTCTCTAGAACATTATAATTTATAACGGGAGGTCTAAGAATGGAATTCTTCTCATTGTGAGTATTATCTCTTCATGTTACTATTTTAAAATATTGATTATTTTAAAATCATTAATTTTATTAAAAAAACTTTTTTATAATTATTAAAATCATTGTTCTATGATCACATTGATTATAAATTTTTCATCTTTCTATATCTAACTATTTTGGATTATAAGTATTTTTTATAATCACAAAGCGGAATAAGTTTTTATTGTTTATAGGGTTGAAAGGTCCATTGTATAGGGAGAGTTCTATATTATCTTTTAAATAAGGAGAATAATCTTTTTTAAGGGGGAGGTATATGAGTTGTATTTATAAATAACTTATTCATTCCCAATTATTATTTTACTATTCACTATCTTTTATTTTTTTACATCTATTCATAAATGTGTGTGTTTTAACATAAAATAGGGGGATTATATTGAAACCCTAATGTTTTTATGATAAAAATCAGACATTATACATATAGCCTTTTTTTATTGATTCATGGTAATTAATTTTTAAAGGTTTTCTAAGGAATCATCCTAACCTATAGGATACTTCTGAAGGGGATTGAAAGACTATTTACAAATCCACAATACTATGCCACACTAGATACCAAGTTTGATCCACCTAGCTAGCTATTGTTGATGGACATAACCACCATACCTCTTGGATTAAAATTAGATACATGTTAGAGTGTCCCCATCTACACAAATTGCATTAAAAGAAATAAGTAGACTACATGATGATCACGAAATACTTGGTGGAACATAATGGATACTCGGTAGAATCTATACTAGGATAAGAAGCTAAAGCAAGAAAACTAGAAACATTGTGTTATCAAATTAGGTACTTGGTTGATTATTTTCAACTTATTCTACAAACATTACACGATATATTTTTTTGTAATTTAATCTTCGTATTAAATTTTTGGCTCAATAGAGGTATATCATTAAAACTCTAATGTGTTTTATAATCAAAATCACGGATTGTACTTATAAACTTTGGCTTGAGTAATTAATGTTTGATGAATTTAAATTAGTTCATAAGGAATCAAAAAAACCTATAGGAATCTTCTATATGAGAATAGAGGACTTTTTACTAATCCCTGCTACTATGTAACAATAGCTAATTGGGTTGATCCTACTAGCCAGGTAGTGTTGATGGAAAAAATAACCATACCTATTGTATTAGGATTGGATACATGTTAGAGTGTAACCATAAATTTAGTGGCATTAGAAGAATGATGTTGACTACATGATTATCACAAACTACCTAGTGGAGTTTAATAGCCATCCTATGGAATCTGTAGATGGGAAGGAAGCTAAATCAAACTAACTGGTCACTCTGTGTAATTTAATTATGTATTTTATGGATTCTATTCATCTTAGAAGACAACAATTACATGATATATTTATAGGAATCTAATAATACCATTGATGTTGTGGCTCGACCCAAATAACCCATATCTTCTATGAATGATATCCATAATGATGTAAGGATGCATGTATTTCATCAAAAAACACATACAATATCTCTTTCCATTGAATGATTCATCATTGAACCATGATGTTTTTTATAAGAGATCTCCTTGAAACATTTAATTCCAAAATGTAAAATTAGCCTTATTCAAATTAAATCCATCCACTTTTGTATATTTATTTTTAATCCAAATCATCCCTTATTATAATTTGATAAATGTACTTATTCTACATTTCTCTTTTTCTCTCTCTCTCATTCTTAATAATTCATTTTATTTAAAGTCCTTTATTGAGTGTATGTTTATTTATAATGTTTTTTTAATCCATGAATCTTATTCATTTCATTATTTTCTTTATCACCAGCATTCAAGTGAGGGGTATTTGTTCATTGTTCGTGGTTTCTATTATACACAATGGTTTTCATTTTTTTGTTTTATTTTAAATTTAATGGATTTTATAATTTCATATTTTGTTCTAGGATTCTGTTAAAAATAATAAATCAATATAACACCCTCAAGACATCTTGTGGGGGGATATTTTGGGGCTCATTCATGAGCTATTTACATTATCCTTTATAAAAGTTTACCTTATTAACTTCTTCAATTTATTTTTCAAACACTTAATGTTTTAACTTCTACTAAACTCGCATTACATTAATTATTTCCTTCATTAATCAAATGATTTCATGATATTCACTATTATATTTAGAGTTGTTTTAATTTTTTTTAACGTAAATCCCCCCTACATACACACTACCACATGTAATCTATCTAATACTTAAAAATAACTCAAATTAACTGAATTCTATATAATCTACACATCTATATATCTCACTCAATCTACGAACCCCATGTGATCTTCGATATCTAGATGCTCATAATTTATTAAAGAGCTTGACAGTAATGGTACAAACTATAGAATAATTATTTATCTAATTGTATTATTCTTCATTCGTCTTCTTATTTTATAACTTTGATCCCTAATATGATCATTTAATAATGGTCAACTACATAAAAATCCTTTAGACTCCATAATAAATGATTGTTATCATATGTATAGGCCCAATTTATTCAACTTTTTCTTCCAAGATCTCTCTTAAAAATTTCACGCAGAGTTGAATAAGCTCTAAAATTATACATTTCCCACATTTCCAATTTCATTATGCCTATTACCTTTATATATAAATCATATATAAATAATAATAATTTCATTATTATACATATATAATATCATAAGAATAATTATGGGCCCATAATTATCATTTTCACAATACCATTAACATTGAATATCTTCTATAATAACATTTCATTTCACATTATAATATTCCTTTTATACCTAAGTATTTATCATTTGGTTTTCCTTTGGAAAAGGCACTTGTATCTCCTCATCGGCTCCTTCAAATGAGAATTCCATAAGATCGAGTTGATCCATGTTTTCAATAGTGGGTTCATGTTCTTCCTCTTTATATTTCATTATTAATATACTAGAGGCAGACAAATCAAAAAAATAAATATGGTAGGTAGTGATAATAAAGTCTATTTCAACCATATCATATGATAAAAGGGTTTAAGATAACAACATCTACCAATCTCGATTCGACTTCAACATCGATTTTATTGTGGCGTGCTCTTGAAGATTAATCTCATTGAGTGGAGGTATGTATTTAGGATCCTCCATACTCTACATAAATTACACCACTTGAATGTGTTCTGCATCATCCATAGATATATAATGGTATAGAGGTGCTAATTATTTATCCTCATAAATAGATAGATCGTGTTTTATTTTACCATCTTCCCAACCACTCAAATATTGACCGAATAATTGTTGATCTATAAGATGTACATCTGAATATGATTCATTATTATCAGTCTCTATCTATTCATGGTAGGTTTTGATCTAAATCTAAAGATGTATAGTTTGTGGACAGTCTTCATATAAACTTTCAACAACTAGGACATATTTATTTAATTTATAATGATCCAATGGTAAATACCTCCTGGATATTATTTTTTATTATAAATTTGGACTTGGTTGATCATGTCCACAAATTTCTATTGTGATATTCTTGTATCCTAGAATTTTGACATATTATTGGCCATAATACCGATATTTTCAACCCTTATTAGGAAGACCTCCTCAATATTTTGAATCACATTATCATTATTTTGAAACTATGATTATTTTCTCAATGTAAAATAAAAATCATTTAAAACATCATTGTAAAATAATTTTCCTTTTTTTATGAAAATTATGAAAAAAAATTCATATGTGAAAAGAAAATGTTAACAACTGATGGGATCCCCAAAAAATTCACCACATTTAGAAATTTTCATGTCTTAGGGTGGTTCAAAATATACTGGTTATTTTCCTAGTGTGGCATCATGTCTTACTAGGGTCATCTCAATTGAAGAATATCATATTAATTCTCTCACTAATTCTAATTAACATAAGCTACTAGTTTTTATGTTTTTAATATTTAAAAAACAATAAAATGATACTGGAGAAAAGAATGAAAGATAAAAGATAAAATGAAATAAAATCTTAATGAGTTTGGATAAGAAATTAATTAACCTTGAGTTTTGGCGTTTTGGTTCCTTCATTATTCATATTTTTGTTAATGTAAATTTATTAGTTCAATCGTGTTATATTATTCATTAACTATAACAATTCAATTTATTTGGTCAGAAATATTTAATGCATAAGATAATTTCATGGGTACATAAAATTTCGTCACATCCTAAAATAAAGGTTAATGACACACCTCAATGAAGTGTGTGGGACCTTCTTGGACCAAGCTCCGTCATATGACATTTTATCTATTCCAAAAATATAATCCATCTTTTTAACAGTTCTTATTCATTGGATATGATGGAGATGATAAAAATTAAATAATACAATTGAGTTTATGGTCCATGTCATGGTGTAAAATCTTCTCACATGTACACTTCTCCATCATTCACCACAAATGGAATCAAATTTTCTTATAAATAAAATTACATTACAGAACATTGATATCCTCCCGCAAAGACAAGAATTGGTTCAGTAACTCATTATCAAATGTAAAACATCATTGTATAGAGATAGAGATAAAAATATTAAAACATAGAATGAATATAAGGATCCGACCTTAAACATTACATAATATTGAATTAAATGGATAATTCACATTGATGATATTTTTAGGTTTAGAGTTTTAGAGAATTAGGCCATAAATATTACATTAAAACTTGAATATTACAAGTTGACACTACTACTCAGTATCTATTTTTTTATAAAATAAAAACTCTTAAAATGAAACATGTCTAGTTCCATGTTTTAGATATAATGACATTTCCTTGATCCCATCCTTGACCTAATTCATCTTTAAGTCATGTGGAAAACATTTCAAAAACACGAGATGAGCATAGAAAGCTCATAAAGTGTTATAAAATAAGAAAAGAAAACATTAGCCCATCAATAAATACAAATCAATGAAACCATACATTTCAATTATAACATACCTTATGAAATCATAAGATTTATGAATAATACACACAAGTCAAAAATAATTAATGTTACTTATAGCATCCATATCAAACATACATTATATCTATCACAACAATTTAGGGAGTTAAAATTGGAATACCCATCACAGTATATTCCCAAAATCTCTTAGGAGAAACATCACGTTTACCTCCGTCACGTTACCCAATGCATTGTGGAGCTGTCTCGGGCTCACTCGCCCTAGGTTTTTCATGGAACCACCCGTATATGTAAACAATGCCCAATTACCATAACATAATCATAACATATAACACATTTACAAAGGAAAGATAACATTTTAATATTTCAATTTATCAAATCATGATATTAAAATAAACAATGCTTTATCAAATTGTTTTAAAAACGTTTTTAAAAATAGATTTTTGAATCAATGTGTCACGTACCACTTTGAATATTTTTAATGAATTATCATTTGAAAACATTAATGTCCATATAAATAAATCCTAAAACCCATTTTGGAAATCTGGACATTAATGAGAAATATTTAGATGAATAAATCATTAAAACACTGAAAACGATATTTTAGTGAAAGTGTTTTTAAACAGAAAGAGAGACACTTGAATACAAATAATTGAGGAATAAAATTTAAAAAGAACATTATAATATCATGAGAATAAAGGGATTCATGATATAATAAGTAAAAGTACAGTATATACACTATATTAGATTGAATTGGTGCATAACAACAATGAAGACTTAAGGGAAATGTAAATTGGGATGAAATCCATTATAAAGATGGTATCCTTAAATTAAGGAGAAATCAATCACATAATTTTGTGTGAAATATATAAATACACCAAATATAAGTGGATATTAGGTGTAAAAAAATCATAGGTCATTCACACATATTTATTGGATGACATATTCAATAAGTACAAGTTGACCCCAAAGAATTTAAATTGGGTTAAGAGGATCCCTTGAAAAAATTCGACAGCCTAATAGCATCACATTAAAATTAAGAAAATGAGTTAATGAAATAAAAAAAGGGAATATCATCACTTGGATAAAATGTTTACATAAATAATTATATATAAGAACATATCCCAACATAATAAGATGTAAATTAAAATACATAATAAAAAGAATACTTTTATAAAGAGGAGGGTGAATAGTTCCCTTACCGATTTGGTAACTTAAGAAACATATTCCAGATGAAATAAGGATAATACAATGATGATATAAATACTCATAAAAAATTATATTACGTAAAGAGAAAAATAATGGGCAGTAGATACACCACACAAACGAAAATAGTGGCAAATATAGCATGAATCTCACAGGAACAAAAATTGAGACGAAACCCTTTACCACGTTGTAATCAACTATGTCGTATGACCAAAAGTTAATAACAACAAAATTAATCACAGAATACCATTAATATAATGAGAATAAGGATAATTTATATATATATATCAAATGGTAGTAAACAATACACCAGTTCAATTAATAAGTGGTGAACAATGGAAATCTCACAGAATTAAAAGTGAGATAAGAAAATCCCTTAAAAAATTCGATAGCCTAACGACACCACATAAAAATTAATAAAATGAATTGGTGAGAGTAAGAAAGGGTCTCTCATCATATGAAAATAAAAATTTTAGTATGGTGAATAAAAAATAGCATCCTCCAACATAAGAACATGGAGCATAAATGAAATGACATAAAAGAGAGTACTTGAAAAGAAAGAGAGAGGTCAAATCCCTTACCTCATGTCTGACTTGACTCGATCTTTCTTTAATCTCCTAAATAATAAACTAAAGTCAATTTATACTTTATTAAGAACCTTTTTCAAATTTATTTTTCCTTTTATATCATTATTACCATGTTATAATTTTTTTTAATCATTTATGTTAATAATGTTTGTTTTGTTGATATTTGGTACTTGAGTCAAAAATGGACTTCTTATAATTACATGTTGTTCAGGTGGTCAAGGGTTCATTATATCCAGAATAATATGCATGATTTAAATATCATATATATCATATATATCTAGTATATACATGTATTTATAATAGTACATAACATTTAGAGGTATGAAATGAAATGCACCGTTCATGGAGACGGTAAGCCGTACATACGCATTAACGCTACCTTCATTTCAATTTATTCGTTTAATTGAATTAAAACATAATTATACATAGTTATATTATAATTACAGTATAATATCATATATAATATCATTAACTCTATCTTTTATACATCCCACATAAGGCATTAACGAGTCACATCACATTGAGGGGGCGGTAGTCCGCGCTTCTTCAAATGAGATTATCGTATTTACCCACTATGGAAACCATAAAGGTGTGCTATAAATGGAAAATAACTAAGCATAAAGACAAAATAAACGTAATATATATCATATATAAATAAATTTCCATCATAATGGCTACCATGAGATGTGTTTGGAGATATTTGAACATTCATCGTTTCGTGAGCCGTTAGTTTGCCATCCACAGAAACATTATGTTCTTTATCCATTTGATAGAGGTGTGTGTAAGTGTAGTTTGAATATTTCTCATAAAAACATCCTAGTATATTTAAGACACTGGTGTAGTTACAAATGAAAGGAATAAAAAGAGTTTGGGGGATGGAGAATTAAAATTAAAAAAATTAAGAGAAACAATTACCATTAATTTGGGTAACCCCCTTTAGTTTGAACCAATGGACTTCTTGAAGTGCCTTATACCTAAGATAATTCTTCTAACAGGAGGGGAGGGATGTGGGGAGTATAATTGGCCAGAGTTTTGACGATCCAAATGGCTTGAGTGGTGTGAGTAATTGGTTAGAAGTGGTCTCCTTTTATAAGGGAGAGGACGGGCTCTTTAAGAAAGTGTGAAAATATTATTTATTAATATAATGATATTTAGTATCTAATGGTCCAAAAATCATTACATTGGAAGATAAGATGATTAATGGTCGAAATAAAACCATAAAAGTATAATTGGACATGTTTTGGATAATATTATAATCATTATAATCTTATATATTTAAATTATTTATTAATGATGTAAATACTGCATCATTATTGTGTCATAAATAATTTAATTTATTTCATCTACGAAAATTACAAAAAAAATTACCATGATATAGGAAATATTTCTATCATTCCAAATAATTTTTATATTCTAAAATAGGACTTATATAACACCATATAAAAATTAATTACTAAATGAGTTTTGTTAATGTCAATTTTGTCTTCACATTAAATTAATTAATATAAATTGTCATTATCATTCCCAAGTGGCTCAATGTGGTCCCAAAATCGACTCAAAGATCCCCATGGTCGTAAATGACTCAACCAATATGGTTTGTACAAGTATTAAGGTAATTTTGTATTATTATAATATTCTTTTAACCTTAAATTACCTTATTTAACTTTAACAGCGGTAAATTAAACTCAAAAGTTACTATTCACAAAAAAATTATTTTCATCTTAATGAACTAGATTTTATTTCCATTTAACAACCATGTATGTCAGATTTTTTAAATTCAATTAACAGAATTGGTAAAATTTTATTTAAATGAAAAAGTCAGTTTTTTAACAACAACTATGTGGTTTCACTATTCATCAAAAATTGAAGTTTTTCAGTAAAATACCAAAAATTCATCCAAAAAATTGTTTGATTTTCCAAATTCAAAATTGATGTCTATTTCTAGAAATTAAAAACATAGAAGTGGAATTAATTAATTTAAAAATTAATTCCCGTTATCAAAACAAATAGCATGTTTTTAAGAAATAATAAGTATCACAAGATTAATACTTTTTTATATGAAATTTCAAAGTAAAATTAATTCTAATGACTAACATTGGATTAAATGGTAAAAATATATTTTAATTTCACTTAAAAATAAATTGGAAATATAATCTAACCATATAAATAAATTATATTAAAGGGCACTTTTGAATTAAAATACAATATTTTTCACTATTCATTAAAAATGTACTTTATCGGAAAAATTTCAAAAATTTACACAAGGTAAATTTTGATATCACCATTATAAAGAAGGATTTTATATGGTCAATTATAATATATTAAAGTGACCAAAACTATATTTAAAGAGGGATCACTATTAAAAGGTGATAAATTGGCCTTTTAATGTAAATTATGCTTAAAATTAGATTCCTTCACAATTTAAGCCTATAACAATAATTGGATAAATGTAAATACATTTAACAAACTTGTATAATCATATTGTATTTAGTTCTTCTCATTACTTCCAATACAATGGTTAGTATTTGACTACCATTTAAAATAATTATATTATATTATAAGTGTGTAACATAAGATTTTAAAGAAACACGTTGTTGTGTATTGGGTACGCTATCGAACATAGCAACCCTTTTAAAGTAAAATTAATATTTAATTCAAAAGTATTAATAAATATGAAATATGTATTATTATTTATTTAATTGGGATGTTACATCCATCCCCCCTTTTGGAAAATGTGTCCTCATAATTTAAAAAAAAGGTTCGGAAACTTCATTGAAAGTCCCACATCGAAAAAAGAGTTAGTAAAACTATCACATTAAAAGAAAGAATGAAAAGCACAAAGGTCAACTGAGTTAACCCATATTAAGATTCCATGAAAACATGGATATGGAGGAGAAAACAAAGGGTCATGTTCTGATGGAGTGTGTTATGAAACCTGTTTAGGAGAAAGTTAACCACCGAAAAATAACAAACTTGTGATTGGTTAAACAGTCTTTGATTACCTAGTTGGAAAAGTTAACGGACAATTTTTTGGTCTAAAGTTACTTTTCATTGAGTAATTTATTTATGAGCTTAACCAAAAACATAAGGAAGTGTTCTTAATTGTCATGTAGACATTCATCTTTTACTAGATTTCTAACACAAACTCATATTTTCTCCAAATGATGAATTTTAGGATGAATTTTCTCCACATTAAGAGCGCTATAATAAAAATCAAGAGAATCCAATAATCCACAAAAGATGAACTATATATTTCCCAAGACTTCAGATATTAAGTAAAACCAAAATGATTAGTATAATATTAGATAATCACTAAAAGGATAATCCTTTATGAAAAGAAATACTACTCTTAACCTCTAAAATTCAACAAATAGAACCCAAGGTTCAATAAAGACCATTAAATTAACAAATATCCTTAAAATTCATCAAAGTAATCCACACTAAGATCAAAACCCAAATCTATGAAAGATTTAATCACATAGTCTTATAAGGTAAATCTTAACATTTATCTCTAAATAACATCAGTTACTCTTAAAGTCTCATATTGAAAAGTAATTAACCTAATCACATATCCTCCATGATAGGTTAATAATTTCCATAGTTAACCCAGAATAAACTTATTTTGGATTCATATGATCATCTAACTAAAACAAATTAGTCATACTAACTAGGTACTTCACGTAGTCCGCTGGTAGGCTAAAAATACCAGTCCCACTTTGGTTCTGGGTTCGATTCCCACAGCTTCGTCTGAGGCAACGGGTTGTCAAACGGTTTTAGTGTTGTCCCTTTACAAAAACAACATAATTTTATAACAATCCCAAAGAGAGATGAATTAATAAAATATAACAATAACATATTTTAACCACAGAGGTTATATAATAACTTATTTTTCATCCCAAAATGTATTTACCGGTAATTGCCTCAAATTCATGGATCATATAAACCCAAATGGTTATTTATAACTATATACACAAAATAAAAGATAATTATTCCTTGAATAAAATTTTAATATATTAATCTTCATGGTTACGCATACTATAAAAAATATTCTAATTTAATCTCATCATCAAATGATCCTTAATACTTTTATGAATTTCACCATCCTAAAATCAACCATAACTCTTGAATCCCTTATATGTTGACCTCTTACTCAATAAATATACTTCATGATCCCTTAAACATTATTTACCAACATATTCTGAAATACTTCATTCCTAAAATCAGAAATAATGAATCATATCCTAATATTCAATAATATTAAAACAAATGATAAGAATTAATCCATACCTTTCATCAGTCATTGTCAGTTTCTTCATCCTCAATAGGAATGGCATTAGGTGTTCATAGACATATCTTTGTATGATTTAAGTGATCAAATTCTCGAATATTATTCGTAGGAAATGTTTTTTCATAATGACCATGCACACCACATTTAAAACATTCAATTGATCCCTTAGGAAGTACTTATTTACCTTTCCTAGAGTCAACTAGATGCTTCTGTTTTCAATGGTAGGTTCTTGATTTATGAACTTCATTTCCACAACTATAGCATATTTCTGTCCCTTTGAAACATTTTCCTAGGTGTTTCATTCCACATATTTGATACATATGTTTTTTAACACACTTACCTTTATGATTATTACCTGAACTTACGTAGGGATTTGTTTCTCACAAATATGATGCCTTATAAAGATCACTAAGGTTCAGATGGTCCATCATGACTCCAGATAGTTTGTTGAGAATAACCCCAAGTGTTCTAATTACAGCTCCCATATCATTCAGTTTCTCATTCATAAAACTATCACAGTTTTCTTCACATCCACATTTACTTTTGTTCCTGGTAGATCTAGCCATTTACTAAAACAAAAAAGGTCAGTGTGAGTATATCTGTAAAATAATCATATAATATCATATGAGGAGGGTAAACACAATGATATACTTATTCATGTTATCTTAAACTCATTCCTATTATCTAAAAAAATTATGACTCTTTTTGAAATCCTATCCATTATGGTAATGTCACTTATGCTTAAAGAATTCCCTAACCTATAAAGTTATATAAACCAACCTCTAATACCAACTATTCGGATTCAGCCTTAAACATTACATAATATTTAATTAAATGAATAATTCTAATTGAGGATATTTTCAGGTTTAGAGTTTTATAGAATTAGGCCATAACTATTACATTACTAATTGAATATTACAAGTATACACTACTACACATTATCTATTTTTTTCATTAAAAAACTCTTATAAAGAAACATGTCCAGTGCCATGTTTTAGATAGCATGACTTTTACTTGATCCCATCCTTGACCCTATTAATCTTTATGTACTGTGGAAAACATTTCAAAAACATGGTATGATCATAAAAATCTCAGTAAGGGTTATAAAATAATGAAGGAAAAAATTATCCCATTAATAAATATAAATCAATGAAACCCTAATTTTCATTCATTATATACATTATGAAATCATAAGATTTATGAATAACAAACAAAAATCACAAATCATTAATGTTACTTATAGATTACATATCAAACTTACATTATATCTATCACAACTACATAGGTAATTACACTTGGAATACCCATCATAGTATATTCCCTAAATCTCTTAGGTGAAACATCACGTTTACCTCCGTCATGTTACCCAATGCATTGGAGAGCTGTCTCGAACTCACTCAACCATGGTTTATCATGGAACCGCCCGTATATGTAAACAATTCGCAATAACCATAACATAATAATAACATATAACACATTAATTAAGGAATGAAGACATTTCCACATTCCAATTTATCCAATTAAGATATTTAAATAAACAATACTTTATCAAATCGTTTTCAAAACCTTTTTAAAAAAATATTTTTGAATCAAAGTATCACATACAACTTTGAATATTTTAAATGAATTATCATTAGAAAACATTAATGACCCTATAAATAAATACATAACCCATTTTTAAAACATGGACATTAATAAGAAATATTTATAAGAATAAATCTTTAAAACATATAAAATGATATTTTAGTTAAAGAGTTTTTAAACAAAAAGAGAGACACTTGAATAAAAATAATTGAGGAATAAAATTTATTCAGAACTACATAATATCATGAGAATAAATGGATTCATGATATAACATTTCAAAGTACTGTATATAGACCATATTATAGATAATTGGTGCATAATAACAATGAGGACTCAATGGAAATGTAAATTGAGATGAAATACCTTATAATGATGGTATCCTTAAATTTAGGATAAATAAATCACATAATTTTGTGTGAAAAATATAAATTCACCCAATATATGTTGATATTTAGTGTAAAAAAATCAGAGGTCATTCACACATATTCATTGGATGACATATTCAATAAGTACAAGTTGAACCCAAAGAATTGAAATTTGGTTAAGAGGTTCCCTTGTAAAAATTCGAAAGCCTAACAGCATCACATTAAAATTCATAAAACGAGTTGATGAGATAAAAATCGGAATCTCATCACTTGGATATTATTTTTACATCAACAAGGATATATAAGAACATATCCCAACATTATATAATGTAAATTAAAAGACATAACAAAAAAAGTCTTTTATAAAGAGGAGGGTGAATGATTGCCTTACTGATTTGGTAACTTACAAAACATATGCCGCATGAAATAAGGATCATACAATGAAGATTTAAATACTCTTAAATTAAATTATATTACATAAAGAGTACAATCATGGGATGTAAATACACCACACAAAATGAAATAGTGGCAAATATAGAATGAATCTCACAGGAATAAAAAGTGAGATGAAACCCTTTAACACATTGTAATCAACTGATTCGTATGACCAAAAGTTAATAACACCAAATGAATCACATAATTCCATGAATATAATGAGAGTCATGATATTAAATATATCAAAGGGAAGTACACAATACACCACATAAAATGAATAAGTAGTGAACAATAGAAATCTAATGGAATTAAAAGTGAGATAAGAAAATCCTTTACAAAAATTCGGCAGCCTAACGGTGCCACATAGAAATTATTAAAATTATTTTATGAGAGTAAGAGAGGGTCTCTAATCAAATGAAAATAAAAATTTCAGTATGGTTAATATAAAATATCATCCCCCAACATATGAACATGGAGCATAAATTAAATGACATAAAAGAGAGTACTTGAAAAGAAAGAGAGAGGTCGGATCCCTAACCTCGTGTCCGACTTGACTCGATCATTCTTTAATCTCCTGAATAATAAACTGATGTTTATTTATACCTGCTTAAGAAAATTTTTAAAGTTTATTTTTCCATTTATATCACTTATTACCATTTTATAGACATTATGTAATCATTTAAGTTAATAATGTTATTTTTGTCGATATTTGGTACTTGAGTCAAAAATGGACATCTTATAATTACATGGTGTTCATTTGGTCAAAGGTTCATTATACCCAAAATGATATTAATGATTTAGATATCATATATATCATATATAACCAGTATATACATGTATTTATAATATTACATAACATTTAGAGGTATGAAATGAAATGCACCGTTCATGGAGACGGTAAACCGTACGTACGCATGAAAGCTACATTCATTTCTATTTATTATTTTAATTGAATTAAAAAATAATTATACATAGTTATATTATAATTAAAGTATAATATCATATATAATATCAGTAACTCTATCCTTTATACATCCCACATAATGCATTAATGTGTCAAATCACTTTCAGGGGGCGGTAGTCCGCGCTTCCTCAAATGAGATTATCATATTTACCCACTATGGAAACCATAAAGGAGTTCTATAAATGGAATATATAGAAGCATAAAGATAAAATAAACATAATATATATCATATATAAATACACTTCAATCATTATATCCACCATGAGTGGTGGTTGGAGATATTTAACCAATCATCGTTTCATGAGGCTTTAGTTTTCCATCCACAGAAACATTATGTTCTTCATCCATTAGATAGAGGTGTGTGTAAGTGTAGTTAGAAAACTTCTCATAAAAAATCTTATTATATTGAGGATACTGATTTTGTTACAAAATAAAGGAATAAAAATACTTTATGGGATGGAGAAGTAAAATAAAAGAAAACAATTTAAGAGAAACTGTTACCATTAATTTGGGTAACTCCATTTGGTTTGAACCAATGGACTTTTTAAAGTGCCATATGCCTATGGTAAGTCTTCTAAGAGGAGGGGAAGGATTTGGGGAGCTTAATTTGGTATATTTTGGATGAGCCCAATGGCATCAGAGGTGTGAGTAATTTGTTGAAAGTGCTCTTCTTTTATAAGGGCGAGGAGGGGTGTTTTGGAACGTGTAAAAATATTATTTTATAATATAATGATATTCGGTTTATAATGTTCCAAAAACAATTATAGTTGAAGATAAGATGATTCATTGTTGAAATAAAATCATCCAATTATAATTGGACATGTTCCGGATAATATTTTAATCATTATAATATTATATATTTAAATTATTTATCAATGCGGTAAATACTGCATCATTATTGGGTCATAAATAATTTAATTTATTTGATGTCATAAAATTATAAAAAATACCATGATAAAGGAAATCTTTCTATATTTCCAAAAAATATTTATAGTCTAAATTAAGACTTATATAACACCATATATAAATTAATTACTAATATATTTTTGTCGATGTCAATTATGTCTTCACATTAAATTAATTAATCTAAATTGTCATTATCACTCCCAAGTCATTCAATGGGGTAGAAAAATCGACTCAAAGATGATAATGGTCGTAAATGACTCAACCAATAAGTATTGGACAAGTTATTAGGTAATTTTTAATTATTATAATATTCTTTTAACCATAAATTACCTTATTTACCTTTAACCGCGGTAAATTAACGTCAAAAGCTACTATTCACCAAAAATTTATTTTCATCATAATGAACCACATTTTACTTATTGTTAACAACTATGTATGTAAGATTTTTTAAATTTATTTCACAGAAGTGGTAAAATTTTATTTAAATGAAAAATTCAATTTCATTAACTACCACTAAGTGGTTTTACTATTCATCAAAAATTGTTGTTTTTCAAGAAAATTACCAATAATTCAGCATAAGCATTATTTTATATTCTGAATTCAAAATAGATTTCTATTTTATCTAATTAAATACATAGAAGTGGCGTTAATAAATTTAAAAATTTATTCCCATTATCAAAATAAATAGTGTGTTTTTAAGAAACAATAACTATCGAAAGATTAATACTTTTTAATGTCCAATTTCAAAATGAAATTAAGTCTAATGACCAAAATTGGATTAAATGGAAAAAATATATTCTAATTTCACTTTAAAACTAATTAAAAAGATAATCTATCCATACAAATAAATTACATTGAAATTCACTTTTGAATTAAAATACAATATTTTTCACTATTCCTTTAAAAATGAACTTTATCGGCAAAATTCCAAAAAATTTCACAATTTAAATTTTAATGTCCCCTTTCTAAATAAGGAATTTATTGGGTCAATTATAATGTATTAAAGTGAACAAAACGATATTTAAAGAGTGTTTTCCATTAAAAGGTGATAAATCATCCTTTTAATGTAAATTATGCTTAAAATTAAATTAATTCACAATTTAAGCCTCTAAATTTTATTGGATAAATGAAAATACATTAAACAAACATGTATAATCATGTTGTATTTAGTTTTTTTATTAATACCAATACAATTACCAGGAGTTGAATACCATTTAAAATAATAATATTATACTATTAGTGTGTAACGTAAGATTTCAAAGAAACTCGTTGTTGCGTATTGGGTACGCTATCGAACATAGAAACCATTTTAAAGTAAAATTAATATTTAATTCAAAAAATATTAATAAATATGAAATATTTCTTATTCTTTATTTACCTAGGATGATACAATGAACCATATTTTAAACTATAACTATATAGAATAAAATAGATATATATATAAAATATTCTATAGTATGATATAAATAAAGAATTAGAATCACTTTAATCCACTAATCATCATTCAATTTTTAGTTGTGAAGTACCCTCCAATTTATAGAGAGTGGATACCCAAATTATTAACGGTTTGAAGCTTCAAAATATCACTTTAATTAGGTATTTTTTTCTTCCTTTATTTTATGATCTCTATAGTTTGGAATTATCCTAACATAATGGGTGCTTAATATTTTAGTAGAACACTAAAATACTACGATGAAAGATCAATTGCAGTGTCAGTACTTTTTCATTATACATGTAACTAAATGGTTAGAGTGAATCAATAATTATTCCTATTATTAGCCTCATTTTTTATTTATTTCATCAAAAACTGAGATCAAAATTTTTTATATCTCTATAGTGCACGCAACCCACTACAACACTACTACCATTAGCTATTTTTCCTTGAAATGATGGAAAAATTGAATCATGATCCCTCATATCACAACTAATCTTTTATGGTGTAGTTCTCATTTAGAATATATCTTCTACATGTATGCATATGTTGTTGATTATTATCTATATTATAGCCTCCATATCACAAAAAAAACTACTTCTTAATTTGGAACCTCTACTGTGTAAGGGAATTACCTATTGAATATCCCCTAGATGAAATACACATTTGAAAGAATTTGGTGAAGTGGTGGTGAAAATAGTGTAGAAATATTCATCATTTCCAATAATCCTTCTAAATGGATAGATTTTTCTCCATGTAATAATTCCAGGACTTTCCCTCTTCTATTTATCCACATTGTTGTCATCTTGGGATCGAGATATCATTCATGGTGATCTCAATCCTCAATAGTGGTACTTCCACTCGATCTTGAGCATTCAATGTAGTGGAAATGTAATTTTCAATCTAGTGATGGTCGGGTTTTGATGACATTGAGCAGTGGAGTAATCATCGATGGCATTTCCAAGAATAGGGAAGTCATTCTAAGGCATGACTGTTCTATTTTTGTTCATGAGGAATAATGTCAACATATATACCATCTCACATTGAATATGTGGTCATTCTGAAACTTCAATAAATTATAATTGGTTGATCCATCTATTTAGAATCTTGTTCCTAGGATTGAACCCCATATTCTATATTCACACACTAAAACTGGTTGTGTAGACATGGACATCTAGGTAAGGTATTGAGTCCAATGTATGTGATTTTTCACTTGTGTATGGTTATATCTCCTCATGCTACTTGGTGGGCTCTCTCACTGCTCTTAGATGAAATGTTGTTCTTTCTTGGGATATATTAAAGGCATTCTAGACCTTTTTATCTGGGAATGAAAATTTATAAATATTACATTACATACAAAATATTAATGCATTAAATATTATTTCCACTAACCAATTCATAAGTATCATTAGATTTCAAATTAAAATTTTTTATTCATTCGATCTAATTTTATATCATTAAATGAGATTAACACATATATTAATAAAACACTAAATTTAAAGACTAAATTTATTATAATAATTATAAAACATTTAAAAATGTTAAAACATTTCACGAAATAATGAGGTATCAGTTGTTATGGGGTTGTTATACTAACTGATACTCCATATACAATGGTAAAATACCTTCGAAGAAAGAATCTCATAAATTTTAGACTCGCATTTTTCAAGTTCACCAAATATTATTTTCTCACATTTTAATACAATAACAAAACCCATACAAAATGAATGTTCATCCTCTAACAAAAATTACAGGACAATTTCATTAATAAATACAACCTCAAACTAATTAAATAGTCCCATTATTATTACATGGAAAATATTTCATGCTCAACAGTAGTACTACGACCTAATGATACCTATATAATTACATGTATTCCTTAAAAAAAATTCTCCTCGTAAACATAATTTTTTCAAAACCAATGATTGAGATCATTTTTAGGAAACTCATCACTTTTTTACATGACTCAATGTCTGGAAACAATTTACACTAA
Organism: Viscum album; assembly: GCA_963277665.1. NCBI lineage: Eukaryota > Viridiplantae > Streptophyta > Magnoliopsida > Santalales > Viscaceae > Viscum > Viscum album. The sequence continues at coordinate 1,064,637,885 of OY728126.1, read as the reverse complement.
AATTCAATCATCCAAAAGGCCATATAAATCCTTAATCATCTTTCTATGCACATTTAATAATACTAATAATCTATTGGAGATATGAGTGTGACCTTTTATTGAAATTTAATTAAGATTACAAAATAATGATATAAAAAACTCTGTGATGAATTTTGGATAAATATTGATACATTTCATGACCTTTACATGAAACACTCCAATACAACATACATAGTAAAAAAAGGTGTCCTCAACCACAAAAGGGTAATTTGTTTCAACCCACATAGGGTCTTCTATAGTTATAAATCATGTTTATATCCTCTATATTGGCTATCTCATTTGTGAATATTCTCTTACTATCTAAATATGTGAGAAATATGGTAATCAATAGTAATGGGTTTCTACCCAAAATGATTTGGATAATGGTTTTATTATTTTTCTGACATCATGTCAAATTAATTTACCCAAATTAATGATTCTAGAAAATGTTAACGATTATGTCTTATGATTGTGATTATATGGTGATCGTTCCATAGACCACATGTGTAAAAACTAAATAAAATCCCTCCATCAGTAAAACTCCAACATATTCTTCTGTGTAATGGGATCAATAAAAATATAACCCCAATATACTCACAATATAGGCATTCATTTAAATTTCATACTTATAGAATTAAAATAATAATAATGTCTGTGTAGGGCCATGTGTGATATGTGAAATCAATATCATTCTCATTAATTATCATGAAATCTCAAATAAGATTCAATATCATGTAAAACGAAATCATAATTAGTGTTTGAAATAAACAACACCAAAAAAAGGTCATACTGTATCAATATTAGAGGAATCCCATCATGAGTTGGAGGAAACAATTGTACCTAACTATTCGATAATTCAAAAAGTGAACTCTATATATGAATCACCATAAAATTAGAAGAAGTTTTAACTATATTTAAATTAATGTAATTGAAACAGATACCCAATGATTATAGTTATAATATTTCTATGAAATATGAGATGGACCTATTGATGAAATGAATGTACAATAGATGTGCTATGTAAACTATTCAATTACTTCTTAAGAACCACCACACACTCTACATGAGGGACTATTAAAAATAATGGAATGCAATATTCCAACTACACATGTGGTGATGATGCCAAATAATGAGATCCCTGAATTCAATCCTCATTGGTAAATTGATATGTTTTATATGGATCATGCACTGGATTGGGAACACTATGACCCAACCATAAATCTACCCTAGACATCAATATGAGACACAGTATATTAGATAGGATAGACTCATAGTGGTTAAATAATCATTGGGTGAACTAAAAAATAAGGGATATAAAGATATCAAATGAACCCTAAATTCTACATAAACTATCATAGTGATATAATAAAAAGATATATTACATGTTTTATTAACTATTGGGTAATTAGTTTCTTGAAAAAATGTAACATTATTCATTATACCCTCACATGGTTACATAGTCTTATTAAAAAAACTCTTGATTCCCTTCACATTGCTTCCAAAAATGTTCTGAACCAAACCACATATGCCAGAAAACACTAAACGTAAAGCCTGTGACTGAATGTTTATGATAAATTCTAATATTACATTACCTGTCTCGATTCCACCTAGTATGGGATGGGCTCTGTGTCCTAGCCCAATACTACCTATAATTGTTCATTTCTATGAAACTATCCACATGATTTTATAAAAACATGGGAGGTCACTTCTACATCAACCTTGTAACCCCCTAAGATTTTGTGAAATATTTTTTAAATTAAATTAAATAGTTGTGAAATTTTTCACTTCATGGAACAGAAAATCAATATTTTTTCAAACATAACAGTGATATATCTTTTTCTACCTCACACAGAGTTTTATCAAAACAATTATATATTTATGAGATTGTGATTTAAAAACATAACAGTGAGATATCTTTCATGAAGCAATTTTTTTTGTAGAGTATTATTTTGAATAGTGTGAGAAGAGAAGTTCTTTATGGGGGGAATTTAAGATCGTTCACCAATTAAGAAGATTGTGTTAAATGATTTCAAATACACTATACTATTTGGACTTTGGGAGTGTAATTTTTTAATATATTGAATATTCATATTAAAAGATGACGTATTTATATAATATAATTCTATGTCACTATAAACCTTCTACATATAGGCAACACAAATACAAATAATACCTCCAACAAACACCGACATTAAATATAACTAATCAAAATTTTTAATATACTCATGAATTAGTATTATTAAAAAAATATGAATCTTGATAGGGAAACTCAAGAACATGGATAATACATACTATTTACAAACCATAATTATAGTAAAATAAATATGAAAAACTCATCCCACATAAGTATCTCTATAGAAGATCTGACTAAAAGAAATTTCCATTAATAACAACAACTCAAAACTAAGAAATATCATTTACTTGAAGACTTAATTAAAACATCATGAACCAATATCACCAATGAAATGAAAAACACCATAAAAAATGGAAAATATGTGTGAATTGGAACAATACATGGGTGAATATTAATATACTCTAATGAATTCCACAATAAAAGAATGATGAAACAAAAATCCAACACACACAAACACACAACAACGTATATTGAAATTAAAGGAAAACTATAATGAAAAGACCCATATAGGTCTACCTAGCTAGTGGAACAATGATTCACCACCACCCAAAGACCACATCAATGGGATATATGCTCATTACTATCAAATAGAAGGAATAACTAAAATGAGAGGAATATTTAAAATGTTTCTATTTTCTCGCACACAACTATCTCTATATATAAGTGCAAGGGGATAATAATAAAATTCAATATAATATATATTGAAAACTATGCATGTGATAACATACTAATAATATAAAATGGTATTAAAATGTATGAAAAAATTATAATGTGGAAAAAGAATTGCCCAACCATAAAATATATCCCAACCTGAAAAAAATAGAATAAATTAAATCGGATAGAGCATGGATCCTGATCTCCAAGAATAATCATCATCCTTAGTCTATGCACCAGAGTATCCAAATTCTCCTCTAAAGTCATAAATGATCAATATATCATCTTGATAAGACATGTAATTTTTGGTAAAATCTGATGTATAGATAAGTTTAACATTCCTAGTAAGACACATTGATAATTGAATAGGGAGAAATATAAGAGATGATAAACGTAGTCATCCCAACCAAAATAATGGGGGAAAAGAAAAAAAATAATATATATACACTCAAAGAATAATCACATATTAGAGATAAAGGGGATATCCATCTCAGAACCTGGCCTAAGATGATGAGTCTACATACTTCTCGATTGACCCAGTATCATTTCATAGTATCTCGGGTTCCAGTCTAGAGAATTTGTGAGGAGGGCCCACTCCTTGCCACTGCTCTACATCCGATGTGTTGAAATCCTCAATATAAATGGACATGTGACCTAGTATGGTCGGTGTTCCATATTATATATAGAGTCTCCTAAAAAATTAAGGGTGTATCGTCTCTATCTGTGTAATGAATAGTGGGGACTCATGCCCTGGTAAAATAAGAGACTACCATCCCTATAGATATAGGACCCACTCCCTGGATGGGGAATTAATATATATAAATTGAATAACAAGTATTTGGGAATCATACCCTTGTTTGATAAGAATGTATCAACCCCCTAGTTAAATGGATGGAAACCTCAATAAGGGATTCTAATATCTAACATGAATATCGTGTATGGGGAACTACTCCATAATGGGACAATGGATTATATTCCCCATAGATAGAGGAATTTCTTGTTGAATATGGGAGTTCCTTAACTATATAAAATATTGAGTGTTAGTGACTCGTGCCCTGGTGTGAGAGGGTAGTAATATACCTATAGATAGATGAATATTTTCATGATTTTGGGAGTTCTATCTCTACCAATAATAATGAGTATTGGGGGACTATCTCCTAGGTGAAATAAGGGGTATTGTCCCCATAGATAAAGGACCCACGCCATGAATGGGGAGTATATTATTTACCTATAATCTTTTAATTGATCCAGCTTAATAAATACCAACATCAAGCATCTCATGAAGATGTGTCATATTCATAACACCTCAAGTCATATCAAAAAATCCTCTACAATGTCCACCGTCTCATTTAACTCCGAAAAACACTCAGGATATGTTACTTGGGGGGGATTTCATAAAAAGGAAGTAAATAAGATATTTATAGGATATGTTTGGGACTACACCATATGTTAGGGGTCCTCATGGCGTGTGTTGTACCTCTGTTGCCTAGGAAATTTCTCCCAATAAATAGCATGAGAATCCTTGTCTTTGTATAGGGTTTTCTCTTCGAGATACATGGCATGTATGACCACTCAATGGCATTGACAAACATCTCAACATGTTCTCGTGTATTCTTATCTTGTACAATATACTCTATTACATTGTGTGTCCATCCACACTGGCCCTTGTGCATTAGGAGTATTCAAATGGCCTAGCCACTAGGGGTAGGGTCACATCATGTGTAGGAAACCTACATGGTATGTGATATTAAAATTTTGTTAAAACCCATGCTGTTGAAGATGTCTGAAGAACATGATATGTGTTCAATGTTAAATTATGGTGTATTGTAGTGTTTTCTAGAGATTGATCATATATCTTAGAATCCTAGTTATATAACATTGAAATTATGAACATTGGATATTAAAAAGAAAAAATTAGATGGATATTCCACTGGACGTCGATTTTTGCTCTTCGGTGGAAGAATATCGGTAACCGGTCATTTGAATAAAACATGCACACTGACCAACTCCATTTCCACTTGATCCTATCACCCATCAGTCATATAATATATAATATCTATGTAAATAATCCCTCACATCCTTAAATTAATCTCAATATTTTTAAAACAATGAATCTCAATATTTTTTCACAAAACAATTCCATAAATCTAAATGTTTAATTGTTCTTTATCCCTCCCCAATAATGTTATAACAAGACCTTGTAGGCTAATAGTGAAGTAGGTAGATAACGATGGTGGAAAAGAACAATAACAAGGGTGATAAAAATATTTGGACAAACATTCTCATCCAATGATTGAGAAGAATATATTCTAGGGTGACACTATGGAATAAAAGAATTAATTGAATAAATAATTTTAATTCATAAATGGTCTCATTAAAATGAAATCTAATCATCAATTATAAATAAATTTGATCAAATCCAAGATTTAACAGTATATCAAGAGGGAAGAAACAAAAATTTATGAGTCATTCCTAAATTTAGATTTATCTTTGGTGAATAACCTATTGACTAACCATGTAGGGATCCTGCTGCATTCATTATCTATCTATTCACAATGATTTTATCTCAAATCATCCTCTAATTTTGATAATCTAATGAATTACATAAGATAACCTCTCAAATATTCTAATGTTTATTTGGATAAACCTTAAGATTTCATAATGAAATATTTATAGAGGATTTTAGTTCATGTGTGCCTATAATAAAAAATACTAATTATTCATCTTAACTAAACAAACTGATAGTGAATACTACAACCATAAATCTAACATTCTCCATACTTAGGTCATAGCTAGGATACACCTCATATTGTGGACTCAACTATGGTCTCATATTTTGTATCCAAGACATATTTTGGGAGATAGCCCATTAATTTTAAAACAACCATGCTTTCATGATATTAATATATTTTTTAATTTTTATAATATCAATTTTGGGCTCACTGGGCCTTGGAAACTCGAATAGTCTATGTTCATAACTTCAAAACAATAACTTAATATAATTAAAATTATTTCATTTAAATAAATAGGATCAAAACAGAAACCTATAGTGTTAAATTTATAAAATATTACCAAATATCAAATCTTTTATCCAAAAATATAATACTAATATACTATATGACTCTAACTTCGGAACCATATATGGTTCCAAGATAATTAAATAAACTCTCCTAAAATAACATGGGGAATCATGTTCATCATTGAGGAGTTATTTTTTCAAGGTTTTACTAACTAATATAAGCAACATGAAAAAAATAATTTTGTATGTATATCCTCTAAGGGGGTTATATAATCATTATATGGAGGGAACACACTCAATAATAAAAAAGGGATACCTTCTCTTCTTCATATTAATAGAAACTACTGATGTGAGACATGTTACTAGGGCCCCATATGGTAAAATCATGATCAGATTGTGCCACCCCAAACAATCCTCTAATAATCTAGGGGTAAATTAATGTCCCTTTGAATACCTAAAAATACATAGGATTACATATATTAGAATAAAAATTATCACATATTTAATAAAATATTCATTATATAACCATAAAAAATTAATATAATTGAAATCCAAAATAATATAATAATGGGTACAAGAACTATAAATGTATAGTACTACATGAAATAGGAAATCATAGAAAGATGATAAAAAGACACTATAACCCACACTATGAAACATATGTGATTAGGGGAATCATTACCTACTCGCATCAGGGAGACCAAAAAAAGAGCCAACACATGTCATCAAACACACATGATGCCTATTATGGGTATACAACACAAACTACCACTATAAAATATGACAATAGTTTACCAAATATTTGTTTTGACAATTTTTTTATCTCTATGATCAAAAATCCAATCTCCAAATTTTGTATTGTCTACAAAATCACAAATTCTTTGGGTTTAAGGATTGCGGAAGGTTGAGCATAAATATACCAAGTATAAATCCCTCAATAAAAATATGAAACAACTCTTAAACATTAATCCCTCAATAAGATAATAAATCCAAATAATCAAAATTCATATATTCATTATAGTATTTAAATGCAATAACATTTAAAAGCATCATATTAACCAATCAGATCGTAAATGGGCAGTATCATAAACGTATCCATGGTCACATTGGTCATCAAAATACCCCGTGTTTCCATATTCAAAATCTCAGCTACATTTCACATTTTTATGGTGATCAATGGTAGCATAAAGGATCTATAAACCATTGTAGTTCTTGTTTGAGTACAAAAGGAACCCATGAAAAATATAGAATCCACACCATTGAAATAATAAGTTTCTCTATAATACTTTCTGAACTACCTTATAGATGTTCTATGGTATTTTTCTACATTATTTAAAAGTTTAACAATATCATAGTATATATCTATTTATTCCTTACATAAGAAGCAAATATGATTTACCCATAGAACTATATAACAATGGTCATCTAAACTATCAAAAATTATTCACAACAAAAACATCTCGTATTAGATTGTATAATTGGGGAATTATGCTTCCCTAAAAGGGTATGATATTCTATAGAGTTATTGACCCATATGTTTGAATCATACCACCATAATTTGTATACACACCATTAGATGCTAGACGTTCACCCCACTGGTAATAAAGGGTTATAACTCCACTGTTTCTTGGATAAACCTAGACCATAGTGTTAAATATTTCAAGGAGGGAAATTAATCCCTTGGTTACACAAAACATCTACCCACAAATATCATCATCTCTATGAAGGTATAGAACACAATATATTTGAATTTCATGAGTAATAATACCTAGATTAAAAGATATATACACACCATTACATTATATAAAAATGTAAACAAAAAATTGAATATTTATACATCCTAAAACAAATAACATTGCTATAAGTTACAAATTGATCTGTAAATATCCCATTACAATGACTTTTTTAGTATGGTACACCACGTGCATGATCACTCGGACTGGTCAATCAGGTACTTCCACCACCCAATGTCTATGTAAAATAATTATATGGTGAGTCTATTGGGATACATAGAGTGTATAATTTTAGGATCTTTTTAGTGTCTTGTTTAGATATATATTTTGTATCCTTTATAACCAAATGGCATCATGGTAGGGTACATGTAATGTGGGACTATTTGGATACATAGTGATTAAGTCTTTTATATTTCAATGTCCCTTTCATGAGAAACATGCCCTTTTTTATGTGAAAAATGTTATTTGGGTCCATCATATTGACTATGCATGAACATAGAAAACATGTTGATTCACTCTATCTCATGAAACCTACTGTGTGACCAAAATCCCCATAGTTTTTAATAATAATTTTCTATCTATAACTCTATACACTATGCTTATAGAATTATATAGTGAGACACTCATGGAAAATGATGGGATTCATAGAAAATAATAAGAAAATAAATAATTGTAAACTATTTAGTTTTTTACAATGGACAAGAATAATTATAATTATAAAATACCAATAAATATAGATTATATATTTCCATTCTAGGAATGATCTCATCACCTCTTTCCCCTATTTTTCCTACACTAATGGCCAAAACCAATTAAATTTTCACCTCATTTAATCCAAAAATAACATATATTAATTTTTTCCTACATGAAATGCTTATAGAGTACTCATTCGTAGGAAGGGAAAATAAATTTCATTGTTGGTGTTCCATTATGTTTCATACCACATAAGAATTGGCACATGAATTCAATAAGCAATGACCAATTTTTTAATAGAAATAAAATAAATCTATGATTACTTAATAAGGTATTCTGCAAGATTAGACATAATTATTACATTAAAAAATAATCATTAGTCAATAATGGATAAACAATGGAAAACCTGAATATAATATGTTTGATGAAAAAAATATTGGGAAAATATCAAGGGGAAATTTTATTATTATGATGGTGTATTTATCTCCCATTTCATCAAATAACAAAATATGTTACTTACTAAATAATCAGACTCACATGATCATTAAAATAATTGATTCTTACTATCATTTAATATACATTAATTTGAAATTTATTTTAATACAAATAGCCAATATATATTTTTCAAGACTAACACCGTGTTGTTATTACATATAATATTCAAATAATTAGAATTTTTGTAACATTAATTAATTAAATTGAAAATATTCAATTAATTGTGATACATGATAAGAAATCATTTTTTAATGTATAATAATATATTTAAATACATTGTTACTATTGAATGAAAAAACACCATATTTCAATCCATATTCCTGTTAAGAAAAATCAATTGATGATAATGAATTTAAAAAAAAATTCCATTAATCAAATTAAAATCCAAAAGAAATACAATAAATATAAATCTAACATTTTTTCATCAATGATATGAATTTTTCATCCTGATAATTTTCTTGTGAAATCACACTCAAATATTAATTTAAATGAAAATATGATTGAAAAATTATTTCTTTTTCCACTCACATTATATAAAAAATAAATAAACCAACATAAATAAGAAAAAAATGTAATTGAATAATCATAACTTTTAAGAATAATGGATTGATTACAAGAGAGTTTATTCAAAATATTTAAATAAATTCTCAATATAGATATTGTGATAAGTTATTATGATTCTTTCATACAGATATATATATTGAATTCATAAATGTTGTAGAAAGGTGAAAAAAATAACAACAAATCCATCCTCAGTAACTATTTTTCGATGATTCCAAAAAACTTATTTGATCTATTTTTTCATTATCATATTGTATGACTATCATCTCCATGTGAATAATTTGGTCATCATTGAAAAAAACATCAATAAAATTTTTGAATCTTCCATCTCATTGTTTATTGAGAGAGAGAGAAAATATTTTCTCATCAAGGAATGTGTAATAATAAAATGGTATTAGATAAGTTATCTTTTAAAATGGATGATATAGGAGAATTAAAGAAATGTTGAATTATTTTTCCATAACACTAACTATAAAAAAAATAATTAAATTCATATTATAATAATTAAATTAATCATTTAGAGTAATATTATATGGTAAAATATAAATCCATAATATATCTAGCATGATATTCCATAACCATATGGCCTACAATTTCCACATCACCACGGACATGCCACTGCCATATAAACACCAGTAATATAAAATAATAATATCAATAGATACAAAAAGGGATTTGGCTATAGCTCAATATGTGATCAAAAAATGTATACCTTGGATAAGAAATATATTCAATTTCAAATGCATTCATTAGGTCAGAATATCAATCTATAATCTATTTTTGGAGATATAAATATGTACACATAGAGGATAAACAATAATTTAAATAATAAATACTATTTATTCTAAAATATTCATATCTATAAATATGTTAATAAAATTTATCTCTTCAATAAACAAAACAGTCCAGGACCAAAAAAATAAAGCAAAAAATTAAGGTTGTTTTCAATAGTGATATTTGAGTTTTATGACTTTTAGGATCTTGTGGCATAAAAATATAACATAATGTAATTTTAAATTTTGAAAAAACTAGGTTGTAAAATCCTCCCAAAAATTAAATCATTATTGGGATGAAAATATTCCTATCGGAGTTTATTTCTAACAATCCCACACAACTACCTTATGTAGAAATACATTTTATCCTTACATGTATATAATCATTCCCATGTAGTCCAGTCTATAAGTGATATTTGGTACAATATTTAGTGTATAAGGATCAGTTAGGTACCACTAATAGTGGGTTGAATTAGTGGTACACTATTTTTACAAATTACATTGCATTTGATTTTACCTGTATGTATAATTAAGGTCGTGATCCCTCTTCATTAATTCTCAACCTCACCCTATAAGTGTTAATAACAAATAAAGAATAAAACACATTTATTTACAATGATTTGTACATTGAAAAACTTCTTTCAATGTTTCTTATCTCCCCTTATGGATTCTCAACAATAATAAATGGTTATTACATTTGTTTCTAAATCTATTTATACCCCCCTAATCTAATCTTCCTTCAATAGTTGTACAGACCCCCAACAACCCCTTCTTCATAGTGATTGGTTATTCCACTCAATCACGATCTTCAGTAACTGATTATACCCCCCAAAGTTTATATGTATTCATCCACTATGAAATTTTTGTAGATGGTCCTATCAACAAGTTTTCTATATCACACATGCTCATTTACAACTTCATGTTCTTTTTCTGTGATCTTATTCTTTTACAACAATATATAATCAGTTTCCTTAATAAAATAATCATTGGTTAAAAATTATTTCATTTTCTAATGTTTCTTCCTTACTAAGTAAAAAAAAGTTATGAATTTAATTTGAAATAATAATTTAACTTTTGTCTCGTCTTCATTCTTAAATCACTACATTCAATTCTGGAAAAGATTTGTTCATATCTACTACACTGAAAACATCATAAATATTTATAATACATTTCATAGCCTTCTCAACAGACATTAATGTAAGAATTATTTAATGTTCATGCATTTGTTTAATAGTGAAAAGACCCTTTACTTTTCTGAAAAATTTCATCAGTTCTGAATTTTTCATAAAATGACTAAGCACATTGCCTTAAGAATATTCAAATGATTAAGTAATCACATATATATGATCATTTACATGTATTCACACAGTCATTTCATATTTTTATTTGAAACATTATTAATCTGTCGTTACAAAACAAATATGTATCCTCATAGAGAAATTATTTTCCAAAATTAGAATTGATTCTCTTTGCGCAAGAATATCATGTGATGTTACTATAAAATTCCTTATTGAAAATCAATACTTATCAAGATTTCAAATCCTTCAATAACATGATTTTTATATTCATCAAATCATATATGGGGTTAGCTCAAATAAAAATACATATGTGAACTATCCTTCATGTGATAGTTCCTCCATACATAAATATTTTTCATCCATTATTTTAAAACAATTTTCATAATCATAAATTGTGTTCCCACTAAAATCATTAGGTAATAGATTTAGGATTGTTATTATTTCTCTATCTCAAATCATAGTGTGGTTATTTCAACTAGTTTATAGATTATCATGACCACATCATGCAATCATGAAGGATTCGAAAAGATTATAGTGATTACATGGAATCCTCTCACCAATACAAGTGATTTTTTTCTATGTTTCCCTCCCAATATCTCACAAATTCGCTCTATTAAATATGTTTGTGTCATTCATAAAATGAACTCCTAAATTTGTATTTATAAGAAAATATCACTAGCATAGTTCTCCTAGAAACATGGTCAACCATCTGTTTGATTAGCTGAAGAGCTCAGTATTTCATGTTACACATTAACAAAATCCACCATCACTATAATAACATTTATCTCCGCTTATATTTTCATTCAATTTAATATTATTTTAATCATGAAAAAAACATTTTGTTTTGATTGTATTAAAATCATTGGGATGATCAAAATAGTTTGTGAAAGCTTTTGTTGATTCATCAAATTATTATTTATACATATTTTTCAAGAAGATGCTTCTTTAATGATGCTCGATAATGATGAAAACATATGGATCATATCAATAAATGATTATGTATCATATGAGACAGTCATAATTCCTTCCTTATTTTTAATGGTGGTGCTATAGTAACAGAGAGATTTTTATTCCACATTGAATCATCTATAGTTTTCTCACTTCCTTTTATAATTAATATATCCCATTGTAGTTCAAAATCATTTATTAGTCATCTATGATAACATGTTAGAAAAACCCCATGTCGGCACTCTTTTTCTTCAATGTGTCATCCCACATTGTGTCATAATAATTCTCCCTTTAACCTTAGTGTACATGTGTTATGCATTCCCTCTGCTACTATGTTGGTCAACTATTCCTTTGTATATCCTATTACCCACCTCAGTTGTATTTCATCAGATTTCATGGAATGATTATTTGCATGATAATATTTTTATATCTAAACCATTGAAAAAACATATCCATATGTCATATAATTTCCATATCCCAACATCCTTTTCATGAATACTTCATTTATTTTGTACTAGGATTAATGTGTCTTTATAAAAAGAATATCACATATATTCAAACATAATACCAAATCTAAAAGAGTCACAATTGAAAATATCTATACATATTTGTATCATCTCCAAAAAACCTTATTAATAAAATATACATTTTACTTAATTGGCACTTAAAAACCCCCTTTGTTATTTTTTGAAATACTAAAATGTCAATATGTATTCTTTAATTTCACCCCTAATTAGAAATGAATACAATGGTGTATTTTGGATTTCATACTACAAGAAAACTCTCATCCACTTTATTTGATTCTCAACAAATTAATCCACACTAAACAAAATTCATGAAATTTTTGTTAATATACTCTTTGTATACATGGGAAATATCGGTTCAAAAAACAAGATAGTTGTCACCTAAGAATCATGCCTATTAAATTTCAATAACGTGATACCATTCATAATAGTATTTCAACAACATCATAACTATGCATATTCATATATAATTTTAATATATTTTCATCACACATGTCAACAAGCATAATATAATGTTTATGTGAAAAAATATATAGCTCAACATTTTCAACAGAATATTAACCATTTTATGGCAATAATCTTTTTCAAAAATCTTGAAACATGAAAATTGAGAGTAATAATAATTTAAAAAATATGTTTAATAATTGATAGATTCAAATCATATATTTTCCAACTCATTGCATGTATTCATATTCATCAATTCTATTCATGATTGTACAAAATCATTTATATATGGGAATATGGATGGACATATTTGATTCTCAAAATTATCACTAGCCAGAGAGTTTCCACTCAACCTTGATTTTAACTTCTTCTTTTTAAACGTATATTTGTAAGGTTGTTTCTTCATATCTTGGGTGTTTCTATGACCAATTTATTTACATCTTGTAGACTTTAAAATTTCTAAGTCATTATTTGTATATGAGTCCTCATAATTTTTAAAATTTTATACCTCCACCACTTTATTATCTTTTCCTTTGATAATATTATCATCATTTTCATATTTTTTTCATATTTTTACACAATTCATTAGTTACTATTTCTTCTTCACTATCTGAATTCTATTATCTGTTTCATTATTATAAATCTCACTTCATTAATAAAATATTCATTTCCCTAAATTGTGATATTTTTTACTACAACTACAACAACCTTCATTCAATATTTTTTTTATGTTTTTCATTGAGAGTTTAGACAATTTCATAGTCACAATATTCTCTTCCAATTAATCATGTCTCATCTAATCAGCATTTCTCCCCCTTGATTGATTCATTTTCTTTCATAACGACATGTTACGCCAGAATGAGTATGATTTACGATAAAACACTCCATAACATGAATAATAGCCTCTAAAAAGTGATCTTTTAGGATGATATTAGTTATTATATGAAGATTATAGCTATCACTTTTCTTAGATTGTTGATGTATCAACATAAGATGAAACCATCTTGCTAAATTAGTATACTCTTTCTTTGTACACTATTTTTTCTCTTTTTTTTTGGTCCTGTTAGATCTAGGATTTTTGTTCTAACCTACACTATTATAAATACCAAATGAAAATTAATATTTATTACTCTACAATAATCCTTTTTGTATGGACTATTATTCTCATCAATTATTCATTATTCACCCACTATATGAAATGATTTGGTGATATATTCATTAATATTCATTATATAACATTGAGAAAAAATTCATATAGATTGTGTCTCAGAAAATGATTCCTCTTTCTCAAAATGTATTTTACCCTGACTATTAACCATCTTCCGAAAGTCATCTATTTTCAATTATTTTTGGTTTATTTTCTTAAACAAATACTAATTCTTCGGTTTTCATGATTTTACTTTCCAATAGATTTCATCATTCCTTCTAAGTCAACTATATTAATCTTATTTTATCTTATTTCATTATGATGAATATCCTATTAAATGAAAGCTTATTTATTTAGAAATTATATCTCTTCAATTTATTTCGTTAGTTATTCTTTTCCATCAAAATTTTCATATTTTAAATAAGTTATCTTTTTTATTTTTTTTTCACATCAACTCTAAATCAGATTTCTCATCACTCTTATCACATTCAAAATGGTCTCAATATTTATTTGATTTTACCATAACAAAATTATAATTCCTAGAATAAAATCCATCGTCTAACTCAAAATTTGATGGTGATAATTTATCCATTTATCTATATATCATACTTCTCTTCATCAATGTAAACCACTTTTTTATACATCATCCATATTTTTTCTGTGAATTCTTATCTACTTTATCATAGTCAGTGCCATAAGCCTTATTCATTAGATAATTGTGAGAAAAATAATTACTATTGTGACATTTATAACACTTTTTGGTTGTTTTATATTTCCATTCCATCTTTCCTTTTGAAAATTATTTTACATACAGTCATCATTTTACTAACTTCGTGTTCATCTTATATATCTGTATATTCCATTTATTCTGAATCTTCTATGATTATTATTTTACCTTTTATCATGGCTTTAAGGCCAAATAATCACATGCATTTTTTAGGAATGTAGGATATTTTTTCAGTTTATATGATATCATAGTATTATTAATTTTATTCAATGATAGATCTTCTCTCTCTTCAAGATCTGAAATATTTGACTCAAATCTGTCTAGGAAATTTTTCGTAATCTAATTCACAGTAGTAGAATCCTCTAGATTATTAGTAGAACCACTAATACTGATAAAAATGTCATTTAATCATTTAAATTAGTTATCAATAGTTTCATAATTAACCATTTTTACATATTATAAATTTTTTTTCATGACTTAAAATGTGGCATCTTTTACATTATGATTTCATTTATTACATATTCTCAGTTTATCATAGGTCTCTTTGGTGGTTTGGAGACCCATCACATTAGTTTAATTTGTTTCCTATAAAGCCTCCAATATTGCATTATATGCCTTTCCATCATCATCAAAATTTCTATTCTCATCTTGATTTATAATAACATCCCCATAAATAGGTGGGAACCCACAATTGTTACATATCAATCTTCCAAGACAAGACGTAAAAGGTTTGGAAGCATAACATTTATCTATATGTGGTAGTTTATGACATCAAAAGTAAGAATTCCTCAGTTGTTCACTAAATTAAAATTCTCCATTTCTTATAAATATTTCTAGATATACATATGATACCATACTTTGATACATTATAGCATCCTAGGATTGGTTAGGTGCCACTAAGAGGGGGGTTACCCAGCAATACATGCTTTTTTAAAATTCTATTACTTTTGATTCAACCTCTAATAATTATTAATTTATCAGTACATCATATTCAGTACTCAACATCACCCTAAAAGTATTAATTAAAAATAAGGCTCAACACATAGGGATTTACATGGTTCAGTTTAATGACTATGTCCTTTTCTTGTTGGTTAGACCCCCCCAACATGGATTCTCAACTATAATAAAAGGTGATTACAAAAGTAACCTATTATATCCTCCCAATTACAAGCTAGTTATACTCCTATATATAAATACAATTATTTAGAGGGTTGACCCTGTTGCTTCCCTATCCTCATGGGGAATGTTCTGACCCCCCCAATTACAATCTTTATCAAATGGATAGACCCCCAACTACAATCTTCTACATCACATGGCTTGATCACCTCTATAAATATCCTTAGTTGATCCTCCTACATGATATTGTTGGATCACATGTACCTACGTATAACATAAACTACAATTACACTAATCGTGGTCATGTTCAATCAATATTTGTTCACATTATATAATAATATGCCTTAGTGAAAAATTATTAGTGAATGAATAATTTCTTCTACTATAGACACAACATCACTAAATACTGAAAAACATGGATATAAATTTATTCTCAAAAACAACATGGAATTTTGTCCCTTATTTAGTCTCGAATTACTATACCCATGTTAGGTAATGTATTTTTCATGTGTGATACTGTTTAAAAACCATGCATGTATATTATAAAATATATGGTATTATCAACACATACACAAGGAAGAATTATTTCGCGTGTATGCATGTGTGGAGTTATGAAAACACAGCTCACATGTCTCATTAATTTCGTCAGTATCATGTTTATTTATACTTCATCATTACACTTCAACATACCTATTTGAGATGGTATGTAATAAAATGAGCATGATAATAAATATGTATGAACACACACAATTCATGGTTTTCATCATAGCCTTATCAACTTGTCTACCTAAAAAAATATGTTGACTCACAATGTAATTATTGTGTGAAATTGAAAATGCTTCCCAATAAAAAATACAATCATGAGATGCTACTATACTATTCCTTCAATAAAATCAATCTTTCAAAAGATCTAAAATTCTTAAATCACGTGATTATTCTCTTATTTATGTCATACATGTTATCTTCTCAAATCAAAACATTTTGGTGAAACATCCTTAATGTGATACTACAATCATTCATGAATATCTTTTCATGCATTATTCTAAAACTCGTTTCATAACCAGAATATGATCTAACTCTAAAAATATTCATGTAAAAATTTTATAGTGGTTCTTATTTAGCCCCTATAACAAAAAGTGTAGTTATTACACATGTTTTTTGAATCTCTATACCTCATTACATGATTCTAGATTTATTGAAAATATCAGGATAAAAACATTTAATCCTCTAGTGAATATAGAGTGATTTTATGCTCTATTTCACTATAAACCTCTCATATATTTTTTCTCTAATATAAAATTGGATCTTCCATTAGATAAAATCCTAAGGATGAATTTATAGATAAATTTTTCTATCCTAGTTTTTTGAAAAACATAGACAACACACTATTTCTCCAACTCATGGACACAATTTTCATGTTACACATCTCTAGAAAATACTATCACCCTAAAAATATTTATCTCCACTTCTTTTTTCAATCAATTAAATCATATTTTAATCATGAAAAAACCTTGTCATGTAGTTCTGATCCTATTGAAACAATCAAGGAAATCAAATGGAGCTTGTAGGTTTCATTTGATCTTCGAACATGGCTTTATGAAGATCTAGTGAGCATTTGACCCTCCAAATAACCTCTAACAATAAGATAACTGTTGGATTATATCAAATGACAATAATAAATTAGATCAAACATTTCTATTTATTTTATTATTTTAATGGTGGATATAATTTTTTTGGATAAATTCTTATCCCAAAAAATTCAAGTGGTTACACATATCCTTTTATACAAAAATAGATCCCTATAGTTCAAGATCAGTTACTGGACCTCTCTCATAACAAATTATTACATACCCATGTCATCACCCTCTTCAACGGTCATTCTAACCCACAAAGTGGATCTCCACTACACCCTAATTCCACATTGTCGGCATTCCATGAATTCCATCAGATACCATATTGGAAATCTATGCCTTGTTTGATCATAGTTCACACCTCGGTAGTGACACATCTAGATCTCATGGCTTGTTGGATGGTTGTCTAGTTTTTTAAAATCAAAAACATTAAAAAAATACAATTAACCATATGTCATATAAACTCCAAATACTCACTTACTTCTTATTCCTTATGAATTCCATTATTATTTAGACCAATGTGTCTTTATTAATAACAATTGATACACATATTCGAACATAATACCAGTTCAACAATCATAAAAATTAACAAACTCGACAAATTTAGAAATATTCTCCCAAACACTTACTAAAAACAAATTCAATTCACTCAAATGAATATTAACAATCATATAGTGATAGAAAATAATATTTCACCCCAAACATGTAAAATTAATATCTGGAGATTCCAATAAATTAATGTCACTATAAACTCATTTTACTTGAATCAACAATTCAGAAAAATCATAGGATTACTACATGCGGGTCACAAAATATATCCACGCCAATAAATTTTAAATATCTAATAGTCACATGAAATCATGAGAAAAAATTGATCCTCTATGATCCACATGAAATACATTTTTTCAATAATTCCTTATATGAAAGCATTATACTACCCTACATAAAAGTAGTCTTCATGGTTGCTACGAGGAAACAATCAACCATTGTTAAATTACCCAAGTCATATCACCTTAATGGTTCCATATTGACCATTGATATTCTTATTAGAGTGTTCAATAGGGTATATATTATCTTTTTATAATCTACATCAAAAAAGTAATATTCAAAACTTATCTACGAACATGGAATAAGGCGAACAGAACCATCTGTCTCATTATAAGAAAAAATCACTCACCTGTATTTTCAAACCAAAATAACATTTCACTATCACTTAAAATAACTTAGTTTTATTCAATAAAAAAATTATGAAAGAAAATTTTATATATTATATGAAATAATACTAACCACTTCATGATACCATATTAAATAATCCTACACATCATCATCCATTTCCACAACAATTCGTACTAAACTGCACTACTCATTCATAAAACCATGATTTGTTGTCCCAAAAGCCTAGTATAACAATAGTATACTAAAACTACTAAATCTAAACAATATAGTAAATCACCCAATAATTTACATCTAGTGATTATATACATAAGGGAAAATTAAAAAACATCATTATATAATTCCTCAATGTTTATTCTCTTCTAGGGACAATCCTCACTCAAAACATCTATGGATACATCCAAAATATACACTAATATAAAAACACTATTCTATTAGGGATGTGGTTAATGTTCCTCATCCATTCTAGTATAAACTCTTGATACATCACCATGAAATAATTATTCATGAAATTTCACTCATTCGATATCCAGAAAACAATTGTTATTTCATTCTTTGGCACCCCTTCATATAAAAACCATGTTTCACCCTCTGAAAATCATAAAAAACATTCAACATCACAATATGGGAATCCTATGAATGAAATCATTGAAATTAATCAAATCTCATTTTATAATGTGTAGTTGGGTATAACTTTTTATGACATAATTATACCCGCTATACTAGTTTCACTATATCATCACTATGGTGGAAATTGATTCCTTATATTTGATGCACATCTCATTACAATGCTAGGAATGGGTAAATAATCATCACATAAAATGATCCCATTTAGTCTCGACACTACCATGATGAATATATAATTAAATATATTATCTGATAATAATTTTAATCCCACTTTATCTAATAGTGTGAGTAATGTATGATGGCCATAAATAAAGATTCTCTAGATGACATGTGTCTAGCGTGGATAACAACTATATTCTAGAACACTATAATAAATATTTTAATATAAAGAGTTAACATGAAATTTGATATGAAAATGGTTTTTTAACGAATGTTAATAAATCAACCATTTTATAGAGAATAAAATCATCAAATCCTGGCCATTAATTTCATGATTTACCCAAAATCTAATATTCAATACACGGTGTTTTAAAATTACACTATAAAGCTAGAATTATTTGGAAGGGATTGATGATTTAACCAATACTTTTTAATTTTAGACAAAAATTGATTCATCCAGAACAACATCCATAGTAGATTACAATTCCTAGAAAATGAAGGTCTCTTGTAACATCTATATCATCAACAGAGAGTTTAATCCACAACAACACTACAAAAAATCTCTATGGGAAATGTTTTATCATTACTAAAACATGAGTTCATTTTTGAAAGATAATATAAACATCCATTAATTTCATAAGAAATCTACTACATGTGGTGATATATATGTGAAAAAAATAACCCAAATCATTTCTTGCGTAGAATTAACAAAAAAAATAATATTTAAAAAAACTATAATAAAACATGTCCAAAGAGTATCACATGAATCTCGTGGTACCAAATACGTTCTTTATTATGGAATCTCTACCCATTTAAGGTTCCAACATCTCATAAACTCTAATAATAGATACATTACCAGATAGAAACACATCATATACAAGGTCTTTAAATATAACAATGTCAATATATCCCTATTGTGTATTTGAAAATAAAATCATCCACTAACATCTTAGAATGTTTTATAAAGAATCCATTCATGAATAAATAACTACACAATCGGTGTTCAAAATAAGATGATTGTCAGAGACACTAACTCCAACAAAAAATTTTCTAATGTAGATCTAGGAAGAAATTTCTGTCTAGTAAATCACTTTGAAAACATAATACATGTATATAGGTAGACTCAATATAATCAATAATGAATAATATTTGATCTAAAAAAGGATATTCACTAAAAAGAAATGATAGATAATAACCCAACACTCATGAGGAAAGAATATCAATCATCCAATTATCTAAGTCAATGATTCTTTAATAAATTGATCACTGATGAAAGGCTCTTTCATTTTCATGGGATCTGATAACCCTACCACTAAATTTAATAGTATTTTACATTCATGTGATATAATTTTTTATATAATGAACTCATATTGATCAACATATAACATGGTTAATGGAAGAAATAAAGACATGATGTCCATGAAAACCCACTATATAATACATATACCATAATAACTGTAAATTATATTTGATTCCCAAATATTTTGAGTCGATTTGAATATTTTCATATTCATGATGAATTGATATGTCATCCACGACACCAAAACTAGGTTATTAGGTCTCTTAATAATACTCAAAAACCATCAACTCAATTTCTCAATTTTCCAAACCATTCCTAGAATACTATGAACAGATAACATTATCACAATAATTGAAATAGATCGTATAAAATGTTAACATGACCAGTACACTAGGGGCCCATGTGGTCAAGTGGTGAGTTGAGTGTGCCACCTTAAACTCTCTTCCATTAGGTTTAGGGTGGATAATTATATTCAGAGTACAAAGGAATACATTAGAGGCCTTATCTTGTGATAAGATACTATAAATATACAATTCAATATGGATAATATTACAAATATCTCACATTAAAAAAAGTGAAAAACTAAATTATATAATAAAGGATTCATTAAATACCAAAATACATTACTATTTTCCTTTGGAAAACCCATATTAATATTCAAAATAGTGATAAAACAAACAATGAAATACATTGATCCAAGGTAAACACAATAACCACATGAAAATGACACATGAGAAGAGTCATCATGTAACATCTTACATCCATGAATCCAATAATGTGTCTTCCAAAATCAAATTTCCCATGTAATATCATAATACATCATTGAGAATATTCCTTGTATAAGCAGTACAACACATTGATCATTAATCTCATCTTCACATAGTCTATCATTTATAGAGTCACAAAAGGTGTGGGTAAAGGTATCATGTAGGAGTGAGTATAAATATACCCAATAAGACATTCCAAAATAACAAATCAAATATCAAAAATCTATTTTTTCAAGAACACCATGTATAAGGCTATAATAGAATCATGAAAATCCAAATGTGAATTAAAAAATCAAAAATCAAAAAAATGGAAAGACTATTTAAACTAGTTTATGTCATCAATAAATCCTATCATTCAAATATTTATGGTCAAATATTCCATCTAAAGAAATTATTTTTTCATTTTATATTTCCGAGTTGAATGTCACACATTGTTGGCTCTCTAGGGTAATAGGTAGGATCCAAAAACCACTAGGTTATTACTCCTCCTTGATAAATTATTAATGAAAAATATGTTACTAATTAAACCAACCCAATTAAAATAGTCCAATTCTTTATAATTTTCATATCAAGAGCCTAAAAATAAATAGTGGGACTACACCTTTTTATAAAAAATTATATCAGATTTCATTTAACATCTCATTAGATTCCATAAAATTAATGGAATTTGGACAACCTTAGCACTAATGAACCGTGTACTTAAGAACTAATTTCTTATATTTCTCCTCCATAGAATCCCTCAATAGTTGTGGTATGTAACGACCCAAAGTTTCATTAATGGAAATACCTCTTAATCTTTATAAATGTCCCTTTATGATTATATAAAATGTAAACTTCTTTTGTTTTATGTTACAAATTTTGACCATTTCTAATATAGTCGTTGAACAGTGATCACATGATTAGTATAAATATAGGACATTAACAAATCCAATTTACTCAGACAAAGGAAGTGATGGCCTGATCCAGTAGAATTGCCTCATATAAAGCCCATTTGTCGGAGCCCGGAAAAGTGGTGTCATATTTGGGCTTCTCTCGTGACCAATCCCAATATGAGCTTTATCTTGTCAAGCTTGAACGTGACCGTCTACGGGAAAAGTGGAAGTTGATTGAAATTACCACTCGAGCGATGTTATCCGAGCCACCCCAAAAGTCTGTTACCATCACCCACCTTACCCGTAGGTCTTATGTGGTTGTTTTAAGGGGTTATGTAACAAATCGATAGTACTATGTTCATGTACATTAATTTTTTATATAATAATTAATATAATTTCTTGTCATTATTGATACATTGTAATTAGTTTTTAATGTACAAATGGTGTTTTTATTTATTATTTAATTAAGAAATAAATTATATTAAATTAAGGGACTTTTGAATTTAAAAATATTTTAATAAAATATTATTATTATTAGATTAATTTTATTATATATAAATTATCATGTAATTGTATGAATGCAATTATAATTTTTATTAATGTTTGAAAGCCATTTCTGTCAAAACCCGTGAATTCTTTATAAATGTTAGTTTTTATTTTAAATGTGAAAAATAACATATTTGGAAAATTATTTATATCAAATAAATGTTATTATTTGGAATTAGGATGTCGAAATTATCCAACGGTGAATTTTTCATAATTTTATGAGACAGTCAATTTTTTTAACAAATAATAAATACCGTTTAAATATATAATGTCTTTTATGACATAGAAATGACCCAATAGTGATGTAATAAAATACTATAATCTTTAGGATCTGCAAATATATGTTTTAACATTAAAATAATGTGATTTTGGGTTTGTTTGCATTAATTTCTAAATCATTAATGGACCCCTCAATAATTATTAAACACCTTGTCTTTTTAAATTAATTTCCATGGGAGTGTGACTCACCTCCACATAAGCAAACCTAATATTATAAAACGTTCGGACCTTGGCCTTATAAAATATTATTTTCCTCTTCCCTTTTCCTAAAAACATTGGCAAAAACCATGGGATGGTTTGTGGTTTGGATTAATTTAATATAAGGGGTCCCGAATCTAAATAATAAAGAATTCCCTCACCTTTCCTATATAATCCCACCCAAGCTCCCACTTCCTCCTCACTTAAATACTTTTTAGTTTGTCCAAACTCTACCCTACTACCTCTATAATCCTCCCAAGGTTCCCCAAGATCCCACGAAGCCTCTCACAAGACACTATCTAGCCTTTGGAAGCACATTTCCATGTAAGGGGTTTTTCTTCCTTTCTCATTTTTGTCCAATTTTCTTTAAGTTTTTTTTCCATTTTAGTTTCAATTATAAATGTTGGGGTATGGTTTTTAACCTCCCTAATACTTCCCTAATTATGTTTTAATGATGGGAGACCCTTTCTCTATCATTAAATTCATCTCATGTACACCCGTTACTATGTCGAAATTCCGAAAGGACCTTCTCTCTCATCATTTACATTCAAGCTATACTTTTGTATCATGAATATAATTTCCATTAAAATTGTTGGTTCATGTATTTATATGACCTCCTTACTGTCCATTACATGTAAATATGATGTTTAACCCCTTTCTCTCTCATCAACCTTTTTTATGAATTCTTATGTCACGCCGTTATGCTACCGAAATCGCACCGATTTTCTATGCCAATGTAATTGTGTAGTGAATACCATTCCCATTTATCCATCAAGGGTATTCACCTTTATAAAAATTTACTTATTGATTGTAAATTTTCATGTATTAATTCCACATTCCTTTATCATGGAATAAATGATTATGTTTTATGAATCCATGTATAATGATGCATGTGGCACACTTATGCATGAAATGAAATGTTTAAGAAGGGTGTGCCCTTATAGCACTCCAATGCATTGGGTAAAGTATTGTATCATGATACGTCATGTGCAATGAGTGTTGAATCATGCTAATTCAAGTGCAATGAGGGTTTACTCGTGCTTTAGGTGGATATAGGATTAACTCATGCTCCATGTGCAATGAGCATTGGCTCATGCTAATTCCATGTTAAGTGTTGTTGCCACATTTCCGTGTTATGATTTTCATGCTTTATCATGCCTTTATGTTAATGTTTTTCTTATGGTCTATTGATATGACTATTTTATAACATGTATTGTACTCATCATGTTATTCCATGTGTACTCCTTTAATGGGCTTTATAGATCACCCTTTTTTATGCATGTCCTCAGGTTATCCCATGAAATGCTACGTACGAAAGAATGTAGTGGTCATGTAAAGGTTGTTTTCAATAAAGATGTTGTATTTCATGTTTTAAGTTTTTATTTAATGATCCTAATCCTCAAATAAACTAATCCTATCAATCTTCTTTTTTCTATCAAGTGATGTTTTATGTAATGTATCATGTTTACGTTGTAACAAAAAGCAGGGTTGTCATAGTTGGTATCATATGATAGGTTTAGTTATTTTTGGGATTTGGAAACCCTAGTAAAGCCTTAGATACAAGACTAATTAAAATAAAAATGTCCCTATGTTTCGGTGAGTATTGAGTAAGTGAGTTATCAATAAAATACATCCTTTTCTAGATACGAGCAGGTAGAGGAGGCTTTGGCCCAAATGTATCGTAGGGGTAAAACCCGAAAGCACCACTTTGAGCTAGACTCAAACCAGAACTAGTGCACGAAAACAGGCCTTGCTGCACTCTTGGTTACGACACTCCCAGAGGATATGCTTTGGTAAATTCACACTCTAAGTATGAACCCTTACTAAGGAAATTAAAAAAATGCCCCTAAAAATATATATTAGATTGTAGATCATGAAAAGCCTAGATTTAATCCTATAGACTCATGAGTTATGGAAATGAAAGTTTATTTATAACTCATTAACTTTTGTCTTTGGATTACCCTATAAGTGTTACCCCTAACATTCCTTTTATTCCAGCCAATGTCCGGTAATCGGAGGACTTGGGCTAATAACTGATGTGAAGATCAGTGTGATGACTGTACTAATGAGATGCCCATTCCAATGGGAGTAGGAATCACAAACATTGTCATTCTTCTCTCTCATCTAACTCATGCATTGAATAGAAACACGGGTCATGAGGAATGTCCAAACCACCCTATGAATGAACAAGTCGCTATCGAGAGATTCATTAGATACAGGCCTCCTACTTTTAGTGGATCATCCGATCCCACGATCGTTGAACAATGGATAAACTCCATTGAAATGATCTTCTCCATCCTTCAATGTTTTGAACAATAGAAGGTTCTCCTGGAAGCTTATCGTATGGAGAGTGAAGCTGATCAATGGTGGACGTTGATCAAAAATACGAAGCATGAGGAGGATATCGATGCGTTGGAATGGAGGGATTTATAGAATTTGTTTTTCGATAAATATTTTTGGCGCTACCTCCGGCTTAAGATAGAAAGGGACTTCCGTTCCCTCAAGAAAAAAGATGATAAATCTGTTGGAGCGTACGAGGAAAACTTCACAAGGCTTTCACGATACTCTTTTGACTTTGTCGTTACACCCGAATGCAAGGTTGACCACCTCTTTGGTGGGCTGAAGCCTAGCCTGTGGAAAGCATTAGCGATCCGTGACTTCGACAACTATGAGAAAATTGTCCTATGTGCCCTCAAGGTCGAAATGAATATTAGAGAATCACAGGGGTATCATGGGGATAAGAAGCATAAGGTGGACTTCAATGATAGTGGGCCGATGGATAAATCCAACGGTGCTAAGAAGATCCAGCACCACACATTCCAAAAGTGCGAAATGAAGCACCCTGGAAATTGCCTTAAAGGGGCGAGGAAATGATTCAAGTGTGGAAGAGAAGGGAGCCTAGTTGTTAACTATCACCAAGAAAGACCCTCGGGTGCGATATAGGAGAGGAATGCTCCGTTCGAACCTCAACGCGTTGTTCAATGCTACAAATGCAAAGAACCGGGTCATTTTGAAAATCATTTCCCTAATCCAATGGTTTTTGGAGACACCCAAAAACCTCCGAGGTAGCAAGGAAGAGCATTTTCCATCACTTATGCCAAAGTGAACCCTAACAATGAATTGGTGACAGGTACTCTAGTTATTAATTCAAGAATAGAGAACGTACTTTTTGATTCAGGTTATATGCATTCTTTTATATATCTAATTTTTAGGAGAACAATCCCAGCACAATCACAAATCCCGGAAGTGAAGATGTCGGTGAGTATGGAAAATGGGGAATGCATTGCAACCCATGAATATAAGTCCTCCAATGTTATCATTTGTGGATTGAATTTCACGAAAAACCTCATCATACTCCCTCTGGTGGAATTTTATGCAATTCTTTTCATGGATTGGATTTCCTTATATAGAGCCAACATAAATTATCGGGAGAGGGAAATCACACTCGATATGGAGAATCGACCCCCGATTCATTAAAAGTGTAAGGAGGAAGATGAATCTCATTTAGCTCCATCATCTCAAGCGTGGATATTACTGCATTATGAGCACGCGAATCTGCCTCAGATGATTGAGTCCAAATAAGAAACCAACCTTGAAGACATGCCTATTCTGAGGGAATTCGTTGAAGTGTTTCCAAAGGATCTACCTGGTCTCCCTCCTAGAATGGATGTTGAATTCTCAATTGAACATATACCCGGGGATTTACCAATATCCAAGACTCCATATAGAATGGATGTTGTAGAGCTTGAAGAGATGAAGAAACAACTACAGGAGAATCTAGATAAATGGTTTATTCACACAAGTGCTTCACCATGGGGTGCACCAGTCCTCTTCGTCAAGAAGAATGATGAGTCAATGCAGCTTTGCATTGATTATCATGAGAATAACAAAATCAAGATAAAGAACATGTATCATCTCCCAAGAATTACTGAGTTGTTCAATAAGCATTGTGGAGCACAATTCTTCTCCAAGGTAGATTTGCGGTCAGGATATTATCATGTAATGTTGAAGAATGAAGATGTCCCCAAGAGTGATTTTCATACAAGATACGGGCACTATAAATTCATTGTAATTCCATTTGGACTCACCAATGCTCTAGAAATCATCATGGACATGATGAATAGAGTATTTAGATATTACCTAGGCAAATTTTCGGTAGTCTTTATAGATGATATTCTAATATACTCCAAAACCAAGGAGGATCATGAGGATCATTTAATAACTGTACTGGAGATATTCTGCAAGGAGAATCGCTATGCAAAGTACAGAAAGTGTGAGTTTTGGTTGAAGGAGGTCTCATTCATAGGCCATATCATCATAATCAATGGGATATCTATGGATCCCTCCAAAAGAGATTCAATTGAGGGATGGTTGAGGCCTTCTTCTTTAACAGATATCCGTAGATTATTGGGGTTAGCTAGATATTAACTACAATTTGTGAGAAATTTCTCACTATTTTCCAACCCTCTTACCAAGATAACTTGAAAGGGAGTAATGTATTCTTGGAGTGATGAATGTGGAGAAAGATTCAAAGAGTTGAAAATGAGGCTTATCATTGTGCACGTGCTCACTATACCCACAAGTGGGGAGCTTTTGTGGTATTAAGTGATGCTTTGAAGAAGGGCTTAGGATGTGTGCTGATGCAGAATGATAAAGTGATATATTATGCCTCAAGTCAGTTGAAAATGCATGAGTGAAACTATCCAACGCATGAACTGGAGTTGGTGGTGGTGATCTTTTCCTTGAAAATCTTGTTTCATTATCTCTATGGAGAGAAGTGTGAGATAAATAATGACCACAAGAGTCTTAAAAATATATTCACAAAGAAAGAACGTAATATGCGCCAGAGAAGATGGATAGAGCTCATCAAGGATTATGACTGTTCAATCCATTATCACCATGGGAAAGCGAAAAAGGTGGAAAATGCCCTAAGTAGAAAGGATCCAACGATTCTATCAATGATGAGAATTGAGAAGGATCAAATATTCTTAGGCTTTATGAATATGGACATGGGAATCATAGAGAAGGGAACATCATCAATCCTTTCACAAATGAATGCTCAACCGTCTCTTTTGGAAAGTTTAAACGATGCTCAAAAGGATTATGTGGGAATTCAAGAATAAGTGGGATCCATTGAAAAAGGGAAATCCTTGGAGTTTAATGTTAATTAAAAACAAATTGTGCGGTTTGGAAAAGACTATGTGTTCTATCAAGTCTGGATATGAAGAAGGAACTTTTGGATGAGGCATATAGTTCAAATTTCCCTATTCACCTAGGGAGCACAATGATATATTGAGATCTCCGAGAAAACTTTTTGTGGGATAATATGAATAAGGAGATCGCTAAATATACATCAAAGTGCATGGTGTGTCAGAAAGTGAAGGCATAGAGGAAAAATTATAAGGGGATCATGCAACCATTTCCCATAACAGAATTGAAAAGGGAGAACATCATAGTGGACTTTATCACCGGACTTCTAAGGACATACAAAGGCAACAATGAAATATGGGTTGTTATGGGTTGTCTTACAAAGACTACACACTTCATTGCTATTTGGGAGGATTTCTCTTTGGATCAACTAGAAAATATATATTTCAAAGAACTGATAAGGTTTCATGGAGTTCCACTATCTATTGTGTCTGAATGAGATCCAAGATTCACCTCTATGATTTGGAAGAGTCTTCAACATGCTCTGAATTATGAACTGCACTTCGGTACGACCTATCATCCAAAAACTGATGGCCAATCCGAGCGAACTATCCATACACTTGAGGATATGTTGAGAGCGTTATCAATGGACATTAAAGGAGGATGGTATCAACAGATTCCACTGGTTGAGTTCTCTTATAATAACAATTTCCACTTGAGCATCCAAATGGCACCATATGAAGCCCTATTTGGGAAAAGGTGCAGAACACTAGCATGTTGGGATGAGGTCAATGAACGTAAGCTTCTTGGACCAGAAATGGTCGAAAAAATGGCGAAGAAGGTGAAAACCATTTAGCAGCATATCAAGGAATCCTGGAGTCGATAGAAGATTTATGCAGATAATCGTCGATGAGACCTTGAGTTTAAAGTTGGAGACATGGTGTTTCGACGCATATCTCCGTGGAAGAAAGTCGTTAGGTTTGGAAGGAAAGGGAAGTTAAGTCCAAGGTACATCGGCCCCTTTGAGATTCTTGATCGTGTCAGCGATGTGGCCTATCGACTAGCACTTCCGCCTGCTATGGTTAAAGTACATGATGCATTTCATGTATCTCTATTATGGAAGTACATACCAGACCCTTCACATGTACTCTCTTCTAAGGTGTTACAATAGGAAGATGATCATTCTTATGAGGACCAATCAGTGAAGATCATAGATTGTAGTTAAAAAGTTCTATGAAATAAGACAATGCCCCTCATCAAGGTGTTGTGTAGAAACCACATGATTGAAGAAGTAACTTGGGAATCAGAGGAAATGTTGAAGCTGAGTTACCCACATTTTTTTAGTGTGGGAAAAGGAAAATATCGAGGGAGAAATTTCTTAAGGGGGGAATATTATAACGACCCAAGGTTTCATTAATGTAAATACCTCTTAATATAATTAAATGTCTCATTATGTTTATATAAAATGTCAACTTCATTGGTTTTATGTTACAAATTTTGACTGTTGCTAATATAGCCATTGAACAGTGATCACATGATTAGTATAAATATAGGACTTTAACAAATCCAATTTACTCAGACGAAGGAAGTGATGGCCTCATCTAGTAGAATTGCCCCATATGAAGCCCATTTGTCGGAGCTCAGAAAAGAGGTGTCGTCTTTGGGCTTTGCTCTTGACCAAGCCCAAGCTAAGCTTCATCATGTCAATCTCGAACGTGACCGTCTACTGGAAAAGTGGAAGTTGATTGAAATTACCACTCGAGCGAAGTTATCTGAGCCACCCCAACAGTCTATCACCGTCGCACCCCTTACCCTTAGGTCTTATGCGGCTATTTTA
Organism: Viscum album; assembly: GCA_963277665.1. Classification (NCBI taxonomy): domain Eukaryota; kingdom Viridiplantae; phylum Streptophyta; class Magnoliopsida; order Santalales; family Viscaceae; genus Viscum; species Viscum album. Next base: position 1,064,607,064 of record OY728126.1, on the reverse strand, counting down.
TGGGGTTATGTAACTAATCGATAGTACTATGTTCATGTACATTATTTTTTTATATAATAATGAATATAATTTCTTGTCATTATTGATACATTATAAATAGTTTTTAAAGTACAAATGGTGTTTTTAGTCATTATTTAATTAAGAAATCTATTTTATTAAATTAAGGGAATTTTGAAATAAATATTATTTTAATAAAATATTATTATTATTATTAGATTAATTTTATTATATATAAATGATCATGTAATTGTAGGAATTCAATTATAATTTTTATTATGGTTTGAAAGCCATTTTTGTCAAAACTCGTGAATTTTTTATAAATGTCGGTTTTTATTTTAAAAGTGAAAATTATCATATTTAGAAAATTATTTAGATAAAATAATTGTTATTTTTGAAATAAGGATGTCGAAATTATCCAACAGTGAATTTTTCATAATTTTCTAAGACAGTCAAATTTTTGAGTAAAAATTAAATACCGTTTGAATATATAATGTCTTTTATGACATCATAATGGCCCAATAGTGATGTAATAAATTACTATAATGTTTATGTTTAGACAATATATGTTTTACCATTAAAATAATGTGTTTCTAGGTTTTTTGGAATACATTTCAAAGCATTAATTGACCCCTCAAGAGTTATTAAATACCTTGTCTTTTTAAATTAATTTCCATGGGAGTGTGACTCACCTCCACGTAAGAAAACCTAAAATTTTAAGAATTTCGGTCCTTGTACTTATAAAATATTATTTTCCTCTTCCATTTTCCAAAAACCATGGGAAAAACCATGTGATGGTTTGTGGTTTGGATTAATTTAATATAAGGGGTCCCAATCCTAAAAAATAAAGGATTCCCTCACCATTCCTATATAAACCCAGCCAAGATCCCACTTCCTCCTCACTTAAAGCCTTTTAAGTTCGTCCAAACTCTTCCATACACTCTCTAGAATCCTTCCAAGATGCCCCAAGCTCCCAAGAAGCCTCTCACAAGCCTCTCTCTAGCCTTTGGAAGCACACTTCCAAGTAAGGGTTTTTTCTTCCTTTCTCATTTTTGTCAAATTTTCTTTAAGTTGTTTTTCCCTTTTAATTACAATTATAAATGTTGGGGTATGGTTTATCACCTCCCTCATACTTCACTATTTATGTTTTAAGGATGGGATACCCTTTCCCTCTCATTAAATTCCACCCATGTACACTCATTTCTATGCCAAAATTCCGGAAGGAACTTCTCTCTCCTCTTTTACATTCAACCAATAATTTTGTATCATGAATCTAAATTCCATTAAAATTGTTGGGACATGAATATATATGAACTCCTTACTGTCCATTACATGTAAATATGATGAGTAACTCCTTTCTATCTCATCAACCATTTTTATGAATTCTTATGTCACGCCGTTACGCTACCAAAATTGCACAGATTTTCTAAACCAATGTCATTGTGTAGTGAGTACCATGCCCATTTCTCCATCAAGGGTATTCACCTTTATTCACATTTACTTATTGATTGTAAAGTTTCATGTCTTAATTCCACATTCCTTTATTGTGTAATAAATGATTATGTTTTCTGAATCCATGTTTTATAATCAATGTGGCACACTTATGCATGAAATGAAATGTTTAAGAAGGGTGCGCCCTTATAGCGCTCCAATGCATTGGGTAAAGTATAGTATCATGATACATCATGTTAAATGTATTTTGACTCATCATAATTAAAGTGAAATTTTTTTACTCATGCTTTATGTCCAAAGAGGATTTACTCATGCTCCCTTTGAAATGAGCCTTGGCTCATGCGAATTCCATGTTAAGTGTTGTTGCCACATTTCCATGTTATGATTATCAGGGTTTATCATGCCTTTATGTTCATGTTTTTATTATGCTCTATTGATATTACTATTGTCTATCATGTAATGTACTCCTAATGTTATTCCATGTGTAATCCCTTACTAGGCTTTATAGATCACCCTTTTCTTATGCACGTCCTTAGGTTATCCCATGCAATGCTAAGTACGAAGGAATGTAGTGGTCATGTAAAGGAAGATTTCAATAAAGTTGTTGTATTTCATGTTTTAAGTTTTTATGTAATGATCCTAAGCCTCAAAGACACTAAACCTAACAATATTCTTTGTTTTATCAAGTGATGTTTTATGTAATAAATCATGTTTATGTTGTAATAAAAAGCAGGGTTGTCATATGGTATATATGAATTGTCCAAAAATTTTATGAACCGATATAGAAGACATTGGTTATAATGTGTGTATATTCATCATATAATATAGATATAATCTCCATAGGTAGGGGAAATATTACCCATCCCAATGATAAGATTATGTAATATATTAAATATATTTATTGAAAATAACTCAAAATTATTTTGGATTTTAGAGGGTTATTAACCTCCTGGAGTAAATAAATATCTATCAACACCTGACATCAGCTATACATTGATACAAAAATAAAAATTATTGAATAAATCAATTAATAAAAAATATAAAATGTACATTAATTCATTTAAATTTTTGTAATGGAATAATTCTAACCCAGGACAAGTCAAACAACCATAATTTGCACTATGGTATAATGGTATGAATAGTTCTATAAAATTCCTAATATAGGGAAAGCCGTAATATGATACATGATGTGTATGATCCGTTGGGATGGTCTATTATGAATTATATCACCCAATACCTGTGACAAAAATTTAAATTATATGTATATTGGGATACACATCATGTAACACAACAGAGGTTGGTTGGCATGTACTATTGATATAAATCATTAATCTCACTAATTGTACAAGATATCTATATCTGGTAAACTATATGAGGGACTATAGAGCCACTAGGAATTTATAGACTATAAATGTTGAGCCACCAAAAATGAGCTACAAAATTTCTATGACATAGAACTTGTCATGTGTATCTGACACATTTATTTAGAATCTACGCATGCTACACTCCAAGGAAATCAGTCCCATAATACCTGGAATGTGACCTAGAGTCCTTCTAAATATGTTGTGTATTTTAGAACCAAAACCCTAGTTATTATGGTATTAAAATTACATGGTGAAGACCTCAATATATATTTCATAAGGAATTAATTACAATTTTTATGTCTTAAAAGGATAACTACCCAGTGTGTTATGTCAGACTACATGAAGTTTATTTGAAAATCCATAGAGAATACTTGTATCTTCTTTTAAATGTCGTGGCCACACCCGCCACCTCCACCAACAACATTCCATAACCAACTACTAAATATGACAACTTAGAAAGACCGTGTAAACTGTAAATGTCATCAAATTAACATTTTGGACCCCAAATTCATGATAGAATCAACAATCGTGGATAGAAAATAATAATTTCAAGGTTGTTTGTTAATGATGTATATTTTCAACCAATAAAATTCACTAACATGTTCAATGAGTATGGGATTTTTAAAAAGGGAAATAATCTCATTTATGGATAAATTATTATAGGATCATAAGATATTAAACATACATATTCCACTAATTAAAATATTTTTTTATAAATAGTGGATAAAAATTCACAAATTGGGAAAAATTTATTAGCTAAATAGATCATCAAAAAATTTCAAGGAAAATCCTCTATTAACATAGGGGATTTGTCCCCATATTAATCCCATCATAGAATTTATTGCTAACTAAATAATATAAATCACTAGAAAAAAATTAAAATAATATAAGTTCTATATATTTTCTTTACATGATAAAAAAATTATTCTAATTTTAAATACTAGTAAAATATTTCATTTAATAATTATTTTACTCATCCACATGAAAACTATTCTATTTCTTGTCAGAAAATATATTATCAAATAATTCAAATTTTTTCTACATAAATTAATTGAATTATAAAAAACCAATAATTTAAGTGATATGAAATAAATTTTTTTACGGAAAAAAACATATTTCAGGAACACATTTCAACTAATATTATTAAAATAAATACAACTCAACATTCCTTAATCATATTTACAAGACAATTTTTTGGGAAAATAATATCAAAAGAAAAAATTGAATTTTGTAAAATCATTACATATGGAAATATATTAAATAAATTCACATTTTCACATTTTATATTAATTTTTCATTATAATAATTTAAAAATAAAATAACACCTTCAATATTAATTTAAAATAAATAAATTATACAAATTTTTTTCATTAATACATATCATTTTTTTATTTAATAATGAAATTATATAATAATAAAAATTCTGTTAGATTAAGTCCTCATTTCTAATATAAAATATAGATTACATTGTACATTTTATTTCATTATTTAATCATTTTTTCATAATTTTTAGATATTTAGATATTGATAAATTGGTACTAGGATGATATATATATAATTCTTGAGGAATGAGTTGACTTTAAAATAACAAGATGTCTTACAAATTGGTGATTTTTAGAAACTTTAATAATTTTCTCTTTCATATATTTCGTTGATGAAAAATTACCTAAACATAATCTCCATGTTAATAGTACATTATTTATAGAAATAACCATAATGATTAATGTAATGAAACGTTCTCATTGTCTGAAGAGAGTAAGAGTTGTGTTTCTCACCATGGATATTCTGATAAAATAAATTTATTTAGGTGAATTCCAATTTTCAAAGTTTATAGTGGAGATTTAATTAAATGGGAGATATTTACCCATAACTCCCACAATAAATGACACCAATAAATTAAATTCATAATTTAATGAATTTAATCACTTATTTAGTTATAGTCTACACTATTAAAATATCAACCCATAAAATACCTAATTTTTCATTCTATATCCATATGTTATATCTTTTTCATGTCTCTAGATACATGACTCTCCCAAAAAGGTACCAATAATAGTAGATAATAATAATGTAGAGAAAAAAATGCTATTTATTTTCCCCCCTATAGAGCACATAATGTTTTACTCTATTAATAAAAACATCTCATTCATTACATGATAAAGGTGTTCAAATTTCAATATGAGATCCAATTTAGCAAAAAATAATTCCTAAGATTGTTGAATTAATATTTATTTATTTAATAAAAACTAAATATTATATAATGATCTTTTAAATTAAAAAAATTATATAATCGGATAAGTTTTAAAAATGAGTTCAATGACATGGAAAATAATCATAGAAATTTTAACATGACATTTTCTATGGTGAAATTAATATATAATTATTTTTAGGAACCATGGATAATAAATTTTTATATGATATATGTCTATAATAAGAAAAAATTAAGTATTCTAAATCGGAGACTTTTAATCAATGTGTTAATAGGGGAATCTGGCCTATTATTTTCTCCTAATATCACTCTCATTTGTTGTCAACTCCTTAAAAACTATATTTAATTGAAACTACAAAAAAAACCTTGACAAAAAACATTTAATATAAAGAAGAATGAATCCATTGGATTATATTTTAAAATTTTCATTGAATTGAACACTATCTTGTTGTATTCTATCAAATGAATGAGAAGGTTAAAAAAATTGATATTTTTTAGTATACAATATGGATCTATTTTTATATAAAATATGATCCTTCAGTGATATCCATCCCTATACCACTGCAACCATACTATATAAACTCAAAATATAGTTTTATTTTATGTGATGACATAAAAAATAGGATATATTATATATTTGAGTGTGTAACACCCCAAAAATTTAGTTTCAAATAGTAAAAAAACTTGAAATCTTTCTTAACATTAAACATAGAGCTTTACGTAAATTGAGATATATTATAGAAGTATTATAATTTAATTGTGTCATTTTTGACCTAATCGACTAATTGGTGGGTATAATTCTGAAAAGATAAAATATTAATTATATATATATATTGTAATAAATTAATGTGTATTGAGTATTTCTTATGAAATAAGGGCTCAATTTCAATTAACGTCTTTTTCTGATACAAAATTAATTTCCTAACAAATTGGTTTTCTTTATTTTTAGCATTGAATATTATAATTTATTATAAAAATTGTTAGAAAGATTATTTAATAAAAATGAAATCTTTTTTTAAATAATCAAATGAAAACTATCTTTGTGTGAATTTTATTGGATTTTTCTAAAATTGTATATTTTACTGATTACATAAAAATATTGATTTATTAAATATTATTATTTAATTTCATTGAATAAGATAATTTAAAAGTCCAAATATATTTTTAATTTTGTATTAGATTAGAAATTGTTCAATCTTATATACAATAATGAAATTAACTCCATTCATCTAAAAAATATTCATAATTTTGATATACGTAAATGTTTATGATTAAAAACATATTTTCCTAAAAAGTGTTTCTAATTGGGTTTTAAACATTTATATTAAATTTTGTTTCCAGAAATTATTAAAATTGAATACTGAAATCCATATTCCAAATTTTCAATAATGAGGTTGAAATTTTAAAGACATACCTCTTTTATTATTTTTCTTTATAAGTAGTAAAGATGGAAAATATTTGTCCCATCGGTAATGGTAAAATGGGTAAAACATGATTAAAAATATGGTATAAGATGTTAAAATAACCATAATAATTTCCATCAATATATTTTTTGATTTGTGTAAGAGAATTCAAATTCAATATACCATGTTAAGTTGATTTTCCAATTTTAATTCCATAATGACATCTATATTATTTTATGTATAGAAAAATACAAAATGTCACTTTTTGTTTTAAAAACTATAATAATTTGTCATGGGAAAATAAATAGTGTTATATTTGGCTATAATTTATTATTATAAACCTTAATAAATTATTATTATTATTATTTTAGTAATTTATTTTCAATTTTAAATGATGGTATAATTTCGTTAAATTTTTAGGCCAAGTTGACACTACCCCTCTGTAAGTAGCAAATATTTTTTCTTAATGTGTTTAATAATCCTTAAAATAAATTTTTTTGGATGAAGTATATTGTACCATGAATTGAATAGTAATTTATAAGATTTAACTGGTGGATAAGGGTGATATATTCAAAATATAATGGTTTCCATCTAACTATAATTTAAATTTAAATGAATAGTACCAAAAATGACACTAAAGATATTTTATGTTATATAATATTTTATTAAAGTATTTAAAAATAAAAAATATATTTAAATTTTAAAATGGGAATGGAATATGGTCTAAAATATCTTCCTTTTAAAATTTTGAGAATATTTTAACAAAGATGTAAATTTATAACCCATCATAATTTAAAAATGTGTTATTATAGTTAATTGTAATAATGGTTAATGGGGTTAAACTACAGATATAAGGGATTAAATGAACATATGAAATATTTAAATACTTTTTACAGACATATTTTGACCATATATTAACGTAAATTATAATTCATTATCACGTGGATGAATTCCTCTAGAGTATGACAAATTTATATTTTAATATTTTGAAAAATTCCTAGTGTGTCATCTTTATCCAATATATATGGTCACCCATCCTCTCTACCCATCACATCTTTTTGAGCCACATATTATGAAAAATTAGAGAGAAATTCTAATATAAACATCCATATTGAACAATTATAGGTTATGACCATCTTAAAAGATCATTCGGAGGGTCCTTAAGAAGTGATCTTTTAGAGGTCTACTAACGAAAAGGTAATCATTCTAAGAAACCACATTCTATTTATATCATCATATTACTACATTAGATCAATGGAAATCATCATAAAAAATAACTTTAGTATCCTAAATAAAAAAATTGTAATTATAACAATGAATCACCACTATTTACTATCTTTTCCATCAAATGGGAAATGAAGTTATCGCGCGTGCATAAATGTGGACTACAACCTCCAAGTGGTTATATAATTCCTTTTCCATCCCCATAACACAATTTAAATTATTAAAAAATATATATATTATTAATATAATATATTTATGAAATATTTATTTTTACAATAAGGATAAAGTAAAATTTATTTTTCTTTCTTTATATTAATTATGAAATGAAAACATCATTCAGGCGAACATACAAACAACTGTATCCATGAATGATCTAATTCCTTTTAAAAAAATTACATTATATAATGGATTATAAGTATTTAAATAATGAATTTCTATGATAATAATATAATTATTAATAAAATTATAAGATGAAAAACTGTACAAATTAAAGGCTAGGAAGGGTCGACTAGAATATTTCATAAAAAGAAAATAATTAACACTATGAAATGAAAATTTTATTAATAATTTATAAATAAATAGTTTTGAAATTCCTATAAGTTTGAAATATATGATATTATATGTATGTAAATTATTCTGGTATATAATTATAATAAATTTATATTTATTATATAGATGTTTGGATCCCATAATAATAAATTCTAACTTGAGGTATGGGTTTCTCATCTAAATTTGGTTTCTATGAGACTTATGTCATATTCACCCCATCTCAATTTCATGTGTTGTATATAATTCCCCTTTGAAATGTTCTACCATTAATATCTGTCACCACCTTCCATCACCAAAAAGGAGTGAAGGGATTGCAGATTTCCAAACCCTTCCATCTTTATGTTGAATGAGAGATAATGACCCCCGAACCTCCCCTCGATAGGTCCCGGAGTGGCGACCAGCACCAAGGGTATAGAATTACACACAAGATGGAAGGGGTTACCCTTTTTATTTTTATAGGTTCAGGAGATAATATAGAAACCCCAATAACACCAAACTTGAAAGTAAAGGTAAAGCCGAAAGTAAACCATTCTTATATTTATGTTCAAAAGAAAACGATACAAGCCACACGAAAAAAAAGGTAAGGTACCAGGAAAAGGAAAACGACAACAGCAACTACCCTAGGGTCCGAGCTAGTATGGTCCCACACGATCACTGATGTCCTCCTTGAAACCTGAGAGAATTTTTATAAACATAGGGTGAGTATATAAGTATTATTAGTAGGGAAAACCAAAGTCCCTTGTGCACAAGTGGAGATGTATTCTAATGACCTGTGAGAAAAAGAGATGACCAAAACATCTATCAAGGTAAACTATCCACCCAAGCCTCACCAAGGAACACTCCTCAAATAACGAAATTAAAGTAATGTATAGTAATAGCACATAAATATTTGGGCACCTCGTGCTACTTTCCCACTGTTTATTGAAGACATCCTACGCATCATATCAATCCTTCCATTCTCACCGCAGTACCAATGCCACACCCCACTTTCACACACTTGGGCAACAACCACACATCCCTCCCACAAACACCTGGGCCACAACCACCAGGCATAACCACGTCTGCAAACTCCAGGGCCAGAACAACTACTGCCACGCCCAAAGTCACATGAGCCTCATCCCGAAGACTCTTGGGAAACAACCTGCCCGCACACACATTGGCCAACCACCACAACTACCCTGCCTGGAGAATCATGGGCTATAATGGACCTTTGACCATCACATCCAACCCTAAGAGTCTTGGGCTATTCGGGAATGAGATCAGAAAAGGAGCTAAAAACCATCCACTCATAAGAGTGTTGGAAAAAACACCGACCCCATGAAATGGGTTTTTCGGCACTAAGTGATCAACTTTGGGTGGGGCAAAAATATGAAACATAAGAAATACAATATATTTATAGGCAATAGGCACTGATCCCAACCTTGGGGCTCTAAAACCTAATCACAAACACCCAATTTACTATTCATTCATAATGAAAAGCACAGTACTTGCGGCCAAGTCACAACTCATTCCCAAAACCAATTCCCCATTTCACCAATTCTTGTTTTCATGTTCAAGTGATACCATTTGGGTGAATTCTTCACTATTGGGAAACTAATAGGCATAACCACAATCTAGGAAAAGAGAAACAGCCAAACAATAATTTAATAATTCACACCCGATTCTCTTGTAAAGTCACAACAACAAAGGGATAAGTGAGACCCCTCAAAGTACTGGAACAAAACCAAACCTCAATATACAAACCCACACCATTTATGATTTAAAACCAACAATCATGCCATATAACTTGAACCCATCCCCACTCACATCTTCCCATAGGCACCTAGAAGAAAAACACACCTACTACCAAAACTGAATGGGACACTTCTAGGTTCAAGCACATCATTCATTAGGATCTTCATTCTGTTTGTTAACCGGGGTTGTCAAACAGGGATTCATGTTTTATTTAACATCCATTTATACCAACTTAGTTTAGGTGACTAACCAATTCCCATGTAACAGTTATTTAGTCATCACTAAAGACAATGGTTTATTAGGATGCAATGAAAGACCACTAACGACCATGATATTTAATGAGAACAAATCCATACAGTTCACAACACATAACAACATAAAAGAGTACATCAGAACCTCGATCACACCCCATTAATTCTTTAAAGGTACTTTCATTATCTTCATTATGTTTGGTTTCATCAATCCCCACAGAAACAATAGCACACCAACAGCACATGATACACAGTAAGGAGAGACAAAGGAAAAACCCTACTTGGTTGATCAAGGACCGAAGTTTTCCATGCACCAATAATGTTAGGGTCTCCAAGGGTGAGCAGAAAGGTTCCGGCACAGGCACACCACTTGACTCGGGAAGGAAGACTCCAAACGTACTAGGAAGAAAAGGAGGCCGTCCAAAAAGGAAGAAGAAAAAAAAAACAAATTCTTGTAGGATATATAGATAAGATCTTGTTGTTACCGGATATGTGTATTTGAACGGCTTTAAAGTCGGATCGTGGTTCCCCACACAGTTAGGTGGTTACACACGAATAGATTAATTGTTATTAAATGATTTCTATCGAAAAAAAGGTTGTAAAATATATGATTTTAAATGATTTTATATAAACGGAGGGGCACGATACGCGGACACGTAGCTGGGTCCATTGAAGGTCGCCCCACCCTTAGAAATTTAAACATTGATTAAGGGCATAAAATGGCCTTGAACCACTTCAAAAAGGCTAAATGGCCAAAAAGTGGTGTTATGGTAGAAAATGCAGAAGGAAAACCCAACAGGGCCAGGTGGCACTGATCATGCCACACACCGATCGATAGTACCGATCGATCACACCGATCAGTGACACACCAATTGTGTCACGCCGGTCGATCGCCCGTCGATCAGTCGCACACCGATCGGTCGCACACCGACCGGTCGCCCACCTATCGGTCGCATGCCGATCTTTCACCCACCGATCGGTCCCCCACTGATCGGTCACACGCCAATTAGATTCCCACCGATCAGTCTCACACCGATCGGTCAATCGTCGATCGGTCGCATGTTGATCGGTCTCACAACGATCAGTCGCACGCTGATCGTTTGCACTCCGATCGGTCACATGCAGATCGGTCTCACACCAATTGGTCGCACCTCGATCGGTCACAGCCACCGAGACGCCACCATTAGGATCCAAATTTTGGATAATGGAAGGACCATGAGGGTCAGGGCCATCACATTAGTTACCTCACAAGATATTCTTGCCCTTGAGAATCAAAACAAAACCCGAAGAAGAAAGGGGGGTCTGAACAACCTCCTTGAAAGATACCTCTCAGGAGTGAACCACATCGACATCTATATACACCTCACTCTAATGTAATCAGGAAACACAAAAGGGTCAACTATCTAGCCATATGGATTAAAGAGTTCCTTCCTCCGTTTCAAGATTCTATCTACATTGGGCGGAACTAACTTGCCCAAATGGGTTTAACCACATCCACCGTAATGCGTCTTGATTAGGGATCAGGTCCTCCCTTCCCCATAGTTAGGACATTTTACAACACTCCCCAGGTAGGGAAACAAAACATCTTGTAAACTAACTAGGTCAGCACTACATCACAACAAGCGTAGATCGAAATAGAACAAAACTCAAAACAACTCTGGTTATTGGGGGTGCATATGCATATCTATTTCCTAGGTACTCTCCTTGAGCCTGCTATGCCTCCACAACACACGAACCAAAGGGATGGTTTGTCCTCGATGCGCCTTCTCCTCACGATCCTCAATCCTCACTGGTCTTTCCATGATGGTCATGTCATCCTCAATATCCAGCTTTCCCCAGTCGAGGATGTGGGAATCATTGTTTAGATATAGTCTGAGTTAGGACACATGGATGACGTCATGTATCCTCAGTAGCGTCATTTGTAGAAATAGCTGATAATCCACTTCTCCAACCCACCGCAACACTTTGAAGGGTCTGAAGAATTTGGGAAAAATATTACTCCCCTTACCAAACCTCCATTGTCCACACCGAGGGGAGACTATCAAGAACACATGGTCCCCAAACCCGAACTCCAAAGGTCTCCTCCTATTATCGTCATATGACTTCTGTCAGTCAAGAGCCACCTTCATCCTCTCTCGTATAAGCTGAACCTTCTCTGCCATGCTCTGCACCACTTCTGTGCTAAGAACACTTGTTTCCCCAACCCTAGTCCAACATACAGGTGAGAGACACGGCCTTCCATACATTGCATAAAATGGTGCCATGCCAATGGTAGATTGATAGCTATTATTATAGGCATACTCTAATAGAGGCAAGTGTCGCACCCACAATCCCCCAAAATCTAGAATACATGCCCGCAGCATATCCTCCAAAGTCTGGATGGTGTGATCTGTCTATCCATCTATTTGGGTATGGAAAGAAGTTCTAAGACGTAGCAAGGTTCTAAAATCATATTGAAATCCTCACTAGATTTGTGAGGTAAACTGTGCATCCCTATCCGAGACTATAGAAATCGGAACTCCATGCAATTAAACCACCTCCTCCACATAACATCATGCTAATGTGTCCACTAAACTCGACTCCTTGATCTCCAGGAAGTGAGCCGATTTCATCAACCGGTCCACCACTACCCAAGTAGCATCACAGCCTCCTTGAACCTTGGGTAATCCCGTGACGAAATCCATCAAGATGTCATCCCACTTCCACAAGGGGAAATCTAAAGGTTGCAGCAAACCACCCAGAACATGGTGTTCCACCTTCACCTACTGACTCACTAGGCATCTGGCCATGAACTCTTCCACTACCTGCATCACCCAAGGCCACCATAATTGACCTCTCATGCCTCAGTAGATCTTGGAAACTCTTGGGTGAACCCCTAGGGGTGAGTTTTGGAGCTCAATAAGAAATCTATCACGCATCGCCTCTGGAAAAAACAATGTTTTTCGAAAAACCACCTGATTCTGACCATCCTCCATCCACCCTTCCATAGCATCACATTGGATAACCTGGTCACACATCAATTTACTTTATGAGTCCCCCAATTGGGACTCCACTTCCTGCTGCAACAGGGAAGACTGCACTATCATCAGATACATGCAACCTCTAACACCTTCCATCCTTGTATCCAGGTGCAGGGCATCCAACTCCTCCATTGCTCTCCAAGTATATGCCGACTCCCAAACCACATCCTTCTGCGACATCCTGCTCAAGGAATTAACCACCACATTTCCCTTTTATTAGGTTTAGGAAATCTTGAAGTTGTATTCCTAAAGGAACTCCACCCACCTATGCTGTTGCGAGTTCATGTCCCATTGGGAGAAGATATACTTCATTCTTTTTCATCTGTGAAGATCACGAAGCGCTCCCCGATGACGAAATGTCACCACAACTTTATTGTAAACACAACCACCGTAATCTCCAGATCGTGGGTGGAATAGTTATGCTCAGCTGTACGTAACTATCTAGACCCATAGAAGATCACCCCTTGCTTCTGGATCAACACACATCTGAGGCCTTTCCCGGAAGCATCACAGAACCCATCATACGCCGGCCCTTCTGCAGGTAACCTTAGAACTGTGGAACTGACGAACTTCTCTATCAGATAACTGAGGTCTGCCTCACACATCCCATTCCTCATGAATGACCGGTTCTTCTTGGTCAATGCTGTCAAAGATGCCACAACTTGGAAGAGGTAAGGCACGAACCACCGATAGTAACCTGCCGTACCTTGGAAACTATGAAATTCTTTCACACCCTTGGGTGCTTCCCATGAAACAACCACCTCGACCCTCGATGGATCCACTGATATCCCCTGGTCAGAAACTACATGCCCAGGGAAATGCACTTCTCGCTTCAATAAAATGCACTTGGACAATTTCTCATATAGATTATGCCGTCGGAGGACCTATAAAACCATTTTCAGGTGCTCTGTGTGATTCTCCTTTGATCTTGAGTTATAAGGATGTCATCAATAAATAGGACTACAAACCGATCCAGGTATTCCCTAAAGATGGAGTTCATGAGTCCCATGAACACAGCTAGAGTTTTTGTAACGCCGAACAGTGGGACCACAATCTTAAAGTGCCCATATATGCACCTGAAGGTAGTCTTCAAGATATCTCCCTCCTTCACCCTCACTTGGTGATATCCAGACTATAGATCAATCTTCAAGATCCAACCTACTCCCCTCAGTTGGTCAAACAGATCGTCTATCCTCGGGAGAGGGTAGCGATTCTAGACCATCACTTGATTCAGCCCCCAGCAATCTATGCATAGTTTTAGACCACCATTCACCTTCTTCGGACAAAAGAAAGGAGCACCCCACGGTGACTCACATGGCCGAACAAAACCCTTCTTCATCTGATCATCAATATGGATCTGTAACTCCCACAACTCATAAGGTTCCATCTGGTAGAGAGACATTGAAATCAGATGGGAAACAGGTTTCAATTATATCCTGAACTGAACATTATGTTGATGGGGTAGAGTTGCCACTGCTTCAGGGAAGACATCCCTAAACTCACTGAAGAACCCCAGGACTTCCACCATCTTTGCATCCACCGACTCCACTCATATTTCAGTCAATAGGGAAAGGAGGGGATCTTATCATTTTCTACTTTTCTGACAACCCCACTCACAAACGAAAGCTACATGTTGACCTCCCAAATATGAAAACATGACCCTTCCTTGAAAGCAGAAAATGACGGCATATACATAGAATAGACAATCAATTCATAGGATGACATCATATGGTTGTATCTGCAACAGTAGAAGATCCATGGTAGACTGATGTGGCCCTACCAATAGTCTACACCCTCGGAAAAAATAAAACAAGTCGGTCTGACCTTCGACTTGCATGCTCATCACAAGGGGCGTTGTATGTCTATCAATGTCAAAACCCAGGGCACGTTCCAGACTGGTTGTGATAAATGAGTGTGGAGCTCCTTAATTAAACAAGGAATAGGCAATAGTACTAAACATGCTGATCGTACCTCGAACAACTTCTGGCCTGGCTGGAAGTGCTACCACTATGGCATGAAAATGCCCACGCCCAGATCTCTTGCCTCTAGGTTGTCAGTGGCCTCCCCGACCACACCCTGGTCGATGTCCCCAAGGAGTGCCCTGAGGTCAGCCTCCTCCTACCATGTATGGTATCTGAGGGGTGGGAGCATGTTGTCCCTGCTGCTGTTGTTGAAGGGGCTTAGCTGGAAAATGCTGCAGCTGAGGTGGGAGCTGAACCTGCACACCCCCGCTGTACTGTACTCTTTCCAGGCACTGATTCCGATGGTTTTCATGGCTCCAAAAGACAATGCACCTCGGTCCTGGACCCTAAAGAAAAGTGTGAGGATCGGGGGATCATAACATGAACTGATGAGGCATGCATCCTGCTGGTTTTAACATAGAGGGTCCTAATGCTGGAGGCCTGCTGTGGATGGCCTTCCCCTTCGATGATCCCAACTGGATCCCCTCTCTTGATGTACCTCCTAGCGTGTTCATCATTTCCACCACTTCATCGTTCTTCCGGACCTCTAAGTAGGTCGCTATGGTGAAGGGAGTAACAACATACTGAAGAGAAGGTCAAAGTGCCTCCTCCAAACATTTCGCCCGAGACCCCACATCTAGAAAGAGGTCCTGAGAAAAGAAAAGGATATCCTTGAACATGATCCCCAAATCTCTTACTAACATTCTCCCCTGCTGGTGGGAGTGAATCTCCTGCCTCTTTTTATCCTTCATCATGGAAGAGTGGAATTCCACCAGGAACTCCCTCTCGATGTCCGCCCATGCAACCTCAGCATCCTTCATCTCCCAGAGATAAAACGTCCACCACTGACGTGCTTCTCCTTGCATCTGGCTAATGGACAGAGGAACCAAGTACTATGTCAAAGCCCGAATCAAGACAAAAGCTATCACTAGCTCCTCGATCTAGCTCTCTGTCTGCACATCTGAGACGCTGCCCTCGTACTTCCCAAGGGTCTACCATAGAAAGGCACGAATAGACTTCTGCCACTAATCATCCTCCTATGGGTCAACCCTCTGTCGATAATCCAAAGAAAACTATGTTGCCTCAATCATCGACACTACTCATTGTCGCCTCCCTGGTTCCATAGCTGCAAGGTAAACTAGGAATGCCTAAGCCCGAGTAGTGTAGAATATTGTTCTTAAATTCAGTTAGGATTCTTATTCATTTTAAACCCCCAAAATTCCAACAAAAAACAAGAACAAAAGTCACCATGATTCATGTAAATTACCTCGTGTCTCTACCCTATATTCAGTGCAGCCTTACTTGGTCTTTCAGTAGGTCCAGAGTCTTTTCATTGGATCATGGGAGGCCCTAAAATCCCATGTCCTAGCTGGTCTTCCCTTGCCTATGTAATGCAACAAGATCACCCAAAATTGTGGCCCTACCATACCATGAAATCCTTACTGTTCTTAACCCCAAACTACATCCTATCTCTCAACCTCTCTCTGATACCATTCTATCACGACCCTCCATCACCAAAAACGAGAAAAGGGATAGCAGATTGCCAAACCCTTCCTTCTTTATGTTGAAGGAGAGATAGTGACCTCCCAGACCCGCCTTCGATAGGTCCCGAAGTGGCGACCAGTACCAAGGGTATAGAATCACACACAAGATAAAAGGAATTTCCCTTTTTGTTATAGGATCGGGATATAAGATAGAAACCCCAATAACACCAAATCTGAAAGTAATGGTAAAGACGAATGTAAACCATTCCCATATGCATGTTAGAAAAAATATACAAGCCACAATAACTCCAAAGGTAAAGTACAAGGAAAAGGAAAATGACAACATAAAATTCCCCATGGTTCATGCTAGTATGGTCTCGTACAATACCTTAAGTCCTCTTGGAAACCTGAAAGCAGTTTTATAAACATACGGTGAGCATATAAGTATACTCTATTGGGAATACCAAAGGCCCTCGTGCACAAGTGGAGAGGAATTCTAATGCCCTGAGAGAAAAAGCGATGACCAAAACATCTAGCAATTGAAACTATCCACCCAAGACTCACCAAGGCACACTCCCTAAATAACACACGTCAATTAATGTATAGTAATAGCACATCGATATTTGGGTACCTCGCGTCACTTTCCCACTAGTTATTGAAGACATCCTATGTATCGAACCAATCCCGCAATTATCACGGCAGTCCCACTGCTACACCGCACCCGCACACACCTGGGACACAACCACACATCCCGCCCGCAACCAACTAGGCCACAACCACCGCACGTAACCATTCCGAAAAACACCTAGGCTAGATCAAAAACTGGCACGCCTGAAGACACCTGTGCCACATCCCAAAAACTCTTGGGAAACAACCTACCCGTACACACCTAGGCCAATGACAAAAACTACCATGACTGAAGACTATTAGTCTATAATGGACATTATTCCAGCACAACCTGCCTGAAGATTCTTGGTCTATTCGGGAAAGGGATAAGAAAAGGAGCTAATAACATGACACTCATAGAATTGTTGGGAAAAAAACCCTCCCCATGATATGAGGTGTTCGGTACTAAGTTCTCAACTTTGGTGGGGCGCGAATAAGAAACATAAGAAATACAATATATGTATAGGAAACAGGAACTCATCTCAACCTAGGGGATCCAAAACGTAAGCACAAACACCATCGTTGCTTTTTATTGATAAATAAAAGCACATCACTCGCTTCCAAGTCACAACTCATTCCCAAAACCAATTATCCATTTCAACCATTCTTGTTTTCATGTTCAAGTGATCCCATTTGGGTGAATTCAACACTATCGGGAAACTAAAAAGCATAACCACAAGCCAAGAGAAGAGAAACAGCTAAAAATGAATTTAAGCATTCACACCTGGTTCCCGTTTGAAGTCACAACAACAAAGGGATAAGTGAGATCCCTCAAAGTACTAAAACCAAACCAACCCTCGAGATACAACCCCACACAATTTTAAATTCACAACCAAAAAACGTTAGACAATAGAGGATCACATACCCATTCAAATCTTCTAGTAGGCACCTTGTAGAACAACACACCTACTAGCAAAACAGAATGGGAAACATCGAGGTTGAAGCACATCATTCATTAGGTTCTTCTTTCTGTTTGTTAACTGGGGTGGTCACACATGGATTCTTGTTTTAATGAACATCCATTTAAACCAACTAAGATTAGGTGACTAACCAATTTCTATGTTACAGTCATTTAGTCATCACCAATGACATGGGTTTATTAGGACGCAAATAAAGGCCACCAACGACCATGATTTTCAATGAGCACATTCCCATACAGTTCACAACACATAACAATATAAAAGAGTAAAACAGAATATCGATCACACCCCATTAATTCTTTAGAGGTCCATTAATTATCTTCATTAACTTTGTTTTCATCAATCCCCACAGAAACAATGGAATACCCACCCCTCATGATACACTATGAGGAGAGACGAAAGAAAACCCCTACTTGGTTGATCAAGGATCGATGTTTTCCATGCGCTAAGAATGTCGGGGACTCCAAGGGTGAGGAGAATGGTTTTGGCCCTGGCGCAACTCTTCTCTCAGGAAGGAAGACTGAAAAGTCACTAAGAAGAAAATGAGGCCTGCCAAAAAGGAAGAATAAGAAGAATAAATTCTCATGTGATATATAGATAAGATCCCAATGTTACAGGGTATGGGGATTTGAATGGCTTTAATGTATGACAATGGTTTCCCACGTGGTTGGGTGGTTACAAATGACATTATTAGTTGTTATTTAATGATTCATATCGAAAAAGGTGGTAACACCTGTGATTTTAAATGATTTTATATAAATGGAGGGGCATGATACGCGGACACACAACTTGGTCCATTGAGGGTCTCCCCACCCTTAGGAATTTAAACATTGATTAAGGGATTAAAAACAGCCTTGAACCACATCCAAAATGTTAAAAATGCCAATAAGTGGTGTTACTGGATAAAATGCAGAAGGAAAATCCAATAAGGCCAGGAAATGATCGGTCGCACCGATCGCGGCACACTGGTTAGTCGCACACCGATCGGTCTCCCACCTATAGGTCATAGGCCGATCAGTCGGCGACCGATCAGTCGCACGCTGATCGGTCGCCCACCGATCGGTCGCACAGCAATCGGTTTCCCACCGATCTGTCGCATGCAGATCGGTCGCCCACCGATCGGTCCCATGCCGATCAATCGCATACCGATTTGCCGCACAATAATCAATAATCTACTGTTCGGTCATAGGACGATCAGTCTCATGTCGATCGGTCGCATAATGATTGGTCGCACGCATATCGGTCGCACAACGATCGGTCACACGCCGATCAATCACATCCACCGAGACGCCACCATTAAGATCCATATTTTGGAAAATTGGTGGACCATCAGGTTCTAGGCCATCAAAATTTCATTATATTCAAGGTATTTAATGTCTCATTTGAAATTATTTCTCTTATAGGGGTTATGATTCAAATGTTACAAATTGGTAATGATTTTACATTTCAATCACATTTTTAATGGTATTCTTTATGTTGAAATTTACAATGATGAAATTATGTGAAATTTCCCTCCAAAATATTGTGTATATTATTATAATGTATTCATTTATTTAGATAATATGTTTTAATTTAATTCTCCTCTCATTATGTACTTAAGAGATCGAATGAATAATTTTAAGGAAAATTAATTTTTTTCATTACTCAATCTTGAACCTTTTTATTTCATTTCTATATTTTCATTTAAACATTTTCAAGAATATTTTTAATTTCCTAAAATAAATAAATAAATAAATTAACCATGTTTAATTTCTATAAAAATATTAAAGGTAACTTATTATAAATTTCCAAATAATGTACATTATAATTATTATGAAAATGTGAGATGAATCATTATATAAACATGCATGAAATGAATTGAACTGTATACCACCATTATCACCTAATGATTTCAATCATTCATTTTACGGTTCCATGTTTAATTTTAATTAAAAAATTTCTCATATGGTTTTTGTAAAATTTGATATTTTAAATAAGTTATTTCATGTTAAAATGTTTATTTTTTCATGAAAATCTCTAGTGTTATTTAAAATGAATTTTTCATCTATGAAATCATGTTTTGATGTTACATGTGTTTCAATAGGGATATAATTCTAGGAAACCATATGATTTTGAAATATTTTGATACTAATTTACCACATAAATATTGATTTCTTATAATTTTTGAAATATTTTTAACTAATTTTTATTATGTGAATGGATGCCATGTAGTCAATTACATCATGTACCCGATTTTCCAGTACGTCACATACATAATTTTGGAATCATCCATGTCACATTTTTCGATATATAACTATATTCGGATTTATTCGAGAACATGAAAATCTACATACATGATTCTTCTATAAATGAGATCATGTGCATGAACTAAAATGGAAGGAAGAAGACAAATCAAAATAGAGGAATATTGTTAAACACGAGTGGAAATATATTGATATCATAAAATTTAAGATAAAGAAATTGATTTTGTTCATATGTTTGCATCAAATGATGTTGAAGGGATCGTTTTTTAATTTAACACTTAGGTCTTCAATACTATTAATATTTATGAACACACAATAACTATGAATTTACTGATGTTGATAAGTGAGTCAGTTTTAATCACCATTTAATGTTGAACCATCAGACAACGTTGATGGTAGATTTGATTCATGTGATGGTCATTCATTACAAAGGTTTGGATGGGGGTAAAATAATATGACATACATTGTTTTGTAAATATGAAGTCGAACTTCTCTTTAGCACCATTACTATTTTCCACAATTGTTACTATTGGGATACCTATCATTCATTTAATATTTATGAATTCTACATAATTTATGATGATCAAAAATTTATGAACCCACAGTTATGTGAGCAGTTTCGATATTGGATCCTCCTTCATCACTGTTTTTAAATATGATTTTGCTAAAATTGTAAATATATGAAGGTAAAAAAAATTAAAAATGTGTATGGAATGTGGAAGGGTGTTTGTGTCTTATGTTTAAGTCGGAATGTGGTAGGCCCCCAACCACCACATAGAAAAAATAATAAAAAATTACTATTTAAATATATTTTTTGTATATTTAAATTTGTTATTTGTTATTTTGTTTTTTATTTTGTTTTTTTAAGATACACTACCAAAACATAAATTTTCAATAGAATTTATTTTCTATTTAATATGTTGTTGTACTTTTATTACAGAAGTTAGAAATTCTGACCGAAACACTCACATATGGATCCCTTTAATATGAGGGGTTTCCCATGGTCAAAGACACAGATGAGATGAATTGGCAATTCGAGTGTGTGGTAGAAACATATCTACTAGATCTTCGATAATAGCAGATGTGACTCCCCTCACTCAAAAGTTACGAAATAACTAAGGAGTAGTACTTAGTGCTTTTGAGTCATCAAAAATCAATGTCAACGTGGGACACTGCCAGGGAGGATGATGACTCTGGGTATGATCATGGTGATGAACCAGATTGTCTTGAGCTGTAGCTTTCTCTTATAGTTTTGGGAATAAATCATTGTTTGACCGCTTACTTCTTCCTTTGTACTTCCATTCTTCTTAATAAATTTTGTGGTTACCAGTAGGATTTCCAACTTATACTCAAAACTGCATCATATTATTACTAATTAATTATTATATTACTAATTAATTATTATCTAATAAATAATTAATAATTATATTACAAATTAAATAATTAATTATTATTTAATTACATATTAATCATATATCATATATCATTATAATTAATAATTATAATTACTAATTAAATAAAAAATTATTATATAAATATTATTTATATTACTAATTAACTTGTAATTTATTATATAAATAATAATTATATTTCTAATTAATTATTATATATTTAATAATTATACATATAATTAACTAAATAAATACTAAATAATTAATAATTATATAATTAATAAATATATTATTAATTAATTATTATATGATAAATACTTATGTTATTAATTACATAAAAAATTTTATTACTAGAAACTAATAAATAATAATTATATTCCTAATTGAGTATGTAAATATTATATTATTTATAATTATATTATTATTTAACTAATTATGTATTATATAATTAATAATTATATTACTAATTAACTAATTTGTTTTTATATAATTACTAATAAATTAATTAAATATTAATTAATTATCAAATTAATAATTAAATAAATAATAATTATATTAATAATTAACTAATTAACAATAATGTAATTATTAATTATATGACTAATTAAATAAATTATAAATATCTAATTAATTTAATTAAAAATAAAATATTCATAATTATTAATCAATTAATAGTTCATAACATTATTATTAAATATAAAATTATTAATTATATAATTAAGAAATATTATTTAGTTTTTATCAAGATTATTTTATATTAATTATATATTTTTTAATTAATAATTAATTAACATCTATAATTTATTATTAACTATTTAGAAATTAATTGGATGCTTAATATTATTATTAAATGGTAATAAATATTACTAATTAATTTATTTTAGATTATTAGTAATAAAGTATTTGTAATTTTGTACAGTAATTGGAGAACCTCGATCCCATATCAGAAATACATATTTATTTCCTTGGAAATCCATCCTATTAATGGTATACATGTGTGAGGGTTTCTGTTTGATATTTAGACTATTGTAAGGGTAGTTGTAACGACCCTAAATTCCGACTAAATTTGGTTTCCTAAATTGGTGTGTTATTTTATTTTATACTCAACAAAACTATTTCATTTAATAAAATGAGTGTAATTAAAATAAGATCATTGGGTTTCGACTGTTATATTACCATTGGTCAATATGACCATTGTAAACTAAATGTTGAGATTATTGTCTATAAATACAAGTGATCTTGGTTAATTAATATAGAATGGAGATTCGATGGTCCTATCCACTAGTCTCGGGCCGATCGAATCCAATCTGATGGAACTCGGGAAGATGGTAGCACCTTTTGGCTTTGCCCTAGACCAAATCCAAGCTTAACATTATCGTGTGAAGATGGAACGGAATAGCCTTCGCGAGAAGATCAAGCTGATAGAAATCACTACTCAGGAAAGGTTGGTCGAGCCGCCTCAAGATTCTATTACCCTAGCATACCTTACTCTTAGGTCCTACTCTGGTGTCATAAGGGGTTATGTAACATCAAAAATTACTATATAAATAAGCCATGAATGAATAAATATCTACTCAATTAGTGTTCAAACAAGGAGTATTTTCAGAGTCATTGACACCAACTAACCATTTTCTAATGTAGAAGTAGGATGACCATTGTGTCTAGTAAATCACTATGAAAATATAATACAAGTCTTTAGGTAGACTCAATATAATCAATAATAAATAATATTTGATCTAAAAAAGGATATTCACTAACAAGAAATGATTGAGAATAACCCAACACTAATGAGGAAATAGTATCACTAATCCAATTCTCTAAGTCAATGACACTTTACTCCACTGATCACTGATTAAAGGCTCTTTCATTTTAATGGGATCTAATAACCTTATCTCTATATTTAATAGTTTTCTATATTCATGTGATATCATTTTTTATAGGATGATCCCATAATGATCAACATATAACATGGTGAATGGAAAAAGAAAGGCATGATGACCATGAAAACCCACTATATAAGACATATACCATCATAACTATAAATTATATTTGATTCCCCAATATTTTGAGTCGATTATATTATTTTCATATTCATGGTGAATTTTCCCAACGAGCCTGTACCCAAGTGGTACACGCTCCTGCTTGGCATCCAAAAGACCCGGGTTCAAATCCGGGCACGGATGAATTTCCAGGTACTGTAGCATGGTACTGTAGTGAGGTACTGTAGCAGAAAATATAGCAGCGGTGGAACTGTAGCGGCGGAAGCACTGTAGCTGTGGAGGAACTGTTGCGGGATACTATAGTGGCGGCGGGTGCTGTAGAAGGTACTGTAGCTGCACAGGGTACTGTAGTAGTACTATTCACAAAGGGTCCTTTGGGCCAAAAATTGGGCTTTCAAGCCTTGTATTCAGGCCACTTGGCTATTGGCCATTGGGCTATGTATTGGGTGTCCCTCTACCCTCTAAGAGGTCTTTTCTTTAATAATAAATTGAGGCTTCGTTCGCAACCTTTTAAAAAAAATATTCCTGGTGAATTTATATTTTAGCCACCACACCAACACTAGGTTATCAGATCTCTTAATAATACTCAAAAACCATCAACTCAATTTCTAAATTTCCCAAACCAAACACTAGAATACTATGAACATAAAACATTAACACAATTATTGTAATAGATCTGATAAAATTTTAACATGACTAGTACACTAGGGGCCCATGTGGTCAAGTTGTGAGTTGATTGTGCCACCTTAAACTCACTTCCAATAGGCTTGGGGTGGAGATTTCCACTCAGAGTAAAAAATCATACATTAAAAGCCTTATCTGGTGATAAGATACAATATATATACAATTAAATATGGATAATATTACAAATATATCACATAAATATAAGTGAAAAAATAAATTATATAATAATGGATTCATGAACTACCAATATACATTAATATATTCATTTGGAAAACCCATATTAATATTCAAAATAGTGATAATCAAAACAATGAAATATATTGATGCATGTTAAACACAATAACCACATGAAATGGAAACATGAGAAGAGTCATGATGTTACATCTTATATAAATGTATCCTATAATGTGTGATTCTCGCTCAAATTTACCAAAGAGATGAAGGTAGAATGGTCCTTGTAGTCTAGCTTGGGTTGTCGAATACACAGAGACCTAAGAAGTAACCTATAGACACGCACATTCTATGTACTGTTTTCAGCTATTAAGTGGCCAAACTGGATTGATTTTAGATGAGTTTAGAGGATATCTAACAGATTTATGTGAGTTCAATTTAAAAGAATGACTTGATCCTAGGTTGTCTCTCGGGGTGGATAGGATGTATTTTTTTTTAATGATTTCAATTTCTTAAATTTGAGATATGTTTATTCAAGGAGATAAAACAACATCATCACTTAATGGTTTAATTCCTACACCCTTTAATACTAATCACCTATACAATTGAAGTATTAATGTTTTGAGAACTTCAAGGTAAAGGTTCGTATTAGCACTTGAAGTGTGTGACATTAAATTCAACAAGGACAATGGAGTTTAAAAATCATCAAATAAAAATCTAAATTAAAGAAGTGATTATTCATTAATGAGGTGATAAATAACATCCATTCCCACCCCTTTCTACTCCCTTGTATAATCCCATAAGTGGGTTAGCCCTCCATTGATTCTATGTTTTCAATGGAAGCTGAAAGTAGACTCATGAGGGAGGAAATGGAGAAGTAACCAAAACGAAATAAAATAACAATCACTCAACCATTGTGTGATAATCTCACAAGGTTTGGTATGAAAAAATCACATCTTTAACCAACGGTATCAACATGATAATGCGATGAACAGATTAATAAGAGAAGAAGAATTTTTATTAAGAAACAAGGATGAATTAAAACAACTTACATGTGAAGGAAGAACATTACAAAGAGAAATTGGAAGCATAACATTAAGATGAAAACAAGATCAAATATTCTTCAATACTTCAAAAATACTACCTTAAATAGGAATTCATTAGACCTAGGGTCGAGCCTCCAACAGTCCAAGTCTCCTAAACTAATTGTGGCAGGCCATAGGTGGGTGGAAAGTAAGGGAGAGTTGATTTTTCCACCCTTGACCTGAGGTGGCATCAAGCTTTCCTTCACCTAATAGACGCATTTGGAAGACCTACATAGATGGCCGAATCCGAGTGTGCCATAGAAGAAGAAAATGGAGCCCCGGATGTCTATTATCCTCCTGTACAATTTGGGCCCATTTAGATTTGTGGATTCAGAGATATGATCAAATTAGTGGGGTGTTTTTCTGGGCTGTAGAATCTGGCCCAGATTTGTATCTCTAACATGGGCCACCTTAATGACCACCATAGAGGCCTAATTATCCTTGGATCATGAAAATTTATTTGTTCCTATACATGTTTTATAGCATCCCAAAAAAGTTGGGATTCCTTGGGCCTGTATATTGGGCCCCACAGTCTCATAAGTCGGCTAGTTTCCAATATGCCTTCTCTTAGAATTGCTTCAATTCATCTCCAAATATATCCATCATTTTTTATGAATCATTCATTGATCCCTGAATGAAAAAATTTCACATTTAAGTGTAGATATAGTTCCCAAAATATCAAATTAAAATATTGATAATAACATTCCTTACAATCAGATGACTCATTGGGCCTAAATTGGTGTATATTAGGCATTAAGTGCAAAAATGATGAGAATGGATGTTCATAATGAAAATGCACTAACTCAGGACCATAAGATCAAAATTGAACATTTAATACCATTAAATTTTAATTAATATATATGTTTTTATTGGATAATCACACCCCCCCCCAACTTGAGATTTGCTAGTCTCGAGCAAATAATTCAATGATTTTATTTGAATTCCTTTCTTCAATCAAATTATAACAAACAGTGCTCACAATGTAAACTGTACACAAATATATCTTTATATCCTATCAATATAATTTTAAAAAAGATGAATTTAAAAGCAGATCCTAATCCCAAGAAAATTCCTTTGATCAATTCCATCATAATACTTCATCCAACTCAATTAGGTGTAATGATGTGTTGTGAATCAAAATAGATATGGGGGTTCATTTTCATTCAAGGGGAAAATCATGGAAGTGCTAGGTAAAATCACATTTAATCCTAATATGATTATTCTTCATTCCTTTTTTTTTATTTTTATTTTTCAATATTTCTATAGTAATTGAGAGTGTAGTTAATCAAATTAAACCATGTAGCAGGACTTTGTTGATGACTCCCAGACTCAAAGTCCTTAGGGCAACAAGTGAATCCCACATACTCGGGCATCGTCTCTAGTTAACATAATAAAAAATGTCATATTACCAAAAATAGAGATATATTGAAAAAATCAGTGCCAGACAACTCTGGAGTCATTAACCCCAAGTGCCGAAATCATCTCATTTTAACAATCCATTACTCTACACGCAATTTTGTTGTTATTATTATTACTTTTAATGTTTTTTTTGAATACTCATATTATTCATAAAAATGAAACCAGCCTATGCTATTTATTATAGGACCCCAATAATTAAAATTAGTACCCCACAGTCTAAAGGACGTGCATTGTGGCATTGTGATTTAATGGTTGAAAATAAAAATGATGAAAATTTTCATTGGACAACCAAACTTCCAAAATCATTGATTTTAAACTTAAAAATGAATTAAGTTAAGATTCAAGTAAATAAAAGTTATTTTCTATGTAGTTTTAATTTGAGCAAATAAGTTATTATATGAGTGATAAAGGAATTTTACTTCTTTTTTATCATTGTTTTTTTTAAACAAACATTTTATTTCCACACCCACCAACATAGAATGAAACCGTCCCTTGTTTTGTAAAAATAAAATTTAGAATGGGGTAGAGGAATAAAAGGGATGTTCAATAAGGAAATTGAAATATGAGGATCATGGAATAAAGTCACCTCGTGGTTGAAGTATGAAGTTCTTACTGCTTGAATTTAGTCCTTTGATATCCATGTCGTTTGAAAAGTTCCCTAGTGGAAAAAGGAAAACAAATAAACAAAACAAAACAATATATATATATATAAGTAAAATATAAATATATATATAAAAATTATAGAATAAGTAAGCACATTAAGCCGTAGGTCAGTGGTAAGTGTGTGCCCCTGTCTCCCTTCGGTCCCAGGTTTGAGACCCCGCGGCTTCGCCGGTTGTGACGGGGTTTTCCCCACGGCCTATGGCGTGTCCCCCTTTTTTAATTATTATATTATTTTTATTATTTTTATTATTTTTATCTTAACCTATAAAGTAATAAAAATACAACAAAATAAACTGATGATACATTGTCTTCTTTTTAAATTTCTGGGCAATGTATTACTCAAGGATCACACCACATGACACGAATGAATATGGTGCTCCCCTTTCGTACCCATCCATACTCATAATAGAAGAATAGGTCAAAAGTATATTTTTTTATTTTTAAATATAAAAATTATTAATTAATCTTATTTGAAAAATAAATATGATTCGGAAAGATTATAAACATAAAAACTCTGGGTTGCCTCCCGTGCAGCGCTTTGTTTAACGTCGTTAGCTCGACTTGAACCCCCTAAGTTACCCAATACCAACATTAAACATTTTAAAGACCCCAAATTTCTCCACTTACACTTTATTTATATTTATTCTTTGTTTATAATTTGTGTCATGTACAAAACTATGTTCTACAATGAGTGGGAAAATACAAAGAATATCAGAAATGGTTGATCTATTTTCCACTATAGTCTTGCCAAAGACATAAATGATCATTCCAACATTTTGGGTTTCAATATAATAGTGAATTCTAATTGAAATTTCATGATTATATACTATGAAGGGATTCTTTAGTAGTGAGGTAAGGACAATAATTTTGGGCTCGGTTTGGATAGGAAATTTAGACACAACTTGATATTTTGAATCCAACATAGTTTCATTTTCCAAATTTCTCAACAATTTTTTTTCATTTTGAATAGAAGATTAAACCACAAAATTTTAAAGAACAGTGTTAGTAATAGGTATGTACTCAATGTTTTTTATCTCTCTCAGTGGTTCAGGGATTGGTGTTTTTGAAATTCATCAATAGAGTTAAATTCATGAGACTCAATCCATGATGTCAGATTTCCCTCATGTGAATACATAAAATCAATTTCTTCCTAATTTAAAGACCCTTCAAAAATTTCTTGATTCACTTCCCCTACCCCAAATCCAAAGGTTGGTTCTTCAATAAATTCATGAGAGGTGTGTGGGAAACTAGACACTTCACATAAGGTTATGGAAGTGAAAGTTTGTATAGGGATGATTTCCTCACAAGTTTTAATGTTTTGTAGTTCAAACTTCAATGATGAAACATCAAAATTCATTATCTCTATTTTCTGACATAGTTTTTCAAGTAATGGGTGTGGATTATGATGGATAAGGGGTTGATCCAAATGGTCTATTCTAGGTGGATAATTTTGTTGTTGGAATTGCACAAGAGGGTGTTCAAATTGGATTTGTGGGGACTGAAACTCATTATATTTTGAGTTGTTTTGTGGATCATAATGGTAAAAACAATGTGGTTCATTAGGTTGTTGATGATCCCACATGTAGAAATTAGGATGGTCATTGTACATCACACATGGGGTTGAGTGATCAAAGTAAGTAGAGGTTCCCAATGTTTGGATTTTTTCAAAAGGGTTTTCCATAGGAATGAAATTGGGGATGAGATAAGAGAAGTGGGATGAAAAAAAAGGATGATAGTGTCTAAAATAACTTACTTAGGTCCGCGAAAATGGTGCAAAAATTTTACTCTCGCTCAAATTTACCCTAGAGATGAAGGTAGAACGGTCCTTGTAGTCTAGCATGGGTTGTCGAATCCACAGAGAACTAAGAAGTAACCTATAGACATGCACATTCTATGGACTGCTTTCAGCTATAAAGTGGCCAACTTGGATTTATTTTAGATGTTTTTAGAGGATATCAAACATATTTATGTGAATTAAATTTAAAAGAATGAGTTGATCCTAGGTTGTCACTCGGGTGGATTGGACATATTTTCTTTTTAATGATTTCAATTTCTTAAATTTGAGATGAGTTCATTCAAGGAGATAAAACAACACCATCAAATACTGGTTTAATGCCTACACCCTATAATACTAATCATTTATACACTTGATGGATAAATTTTTTGAGCACCTCAAGCTAAAGGTTCGTATTAGCACTTGAAGTGTGTGACCTTAAATTCAACAAGGACGATGGAGTTTAAAAATCATCAAATAAAAATCCCAATTAAAGAAGTGATTATACATTAATGAGGTGATAAATAAAATCCAATACGGCCCCTTTTTAATCCTTTAGATCAACCCATATGTGGTATAGCCATCCATTGATTCTATGGTTTCAATTGAAGCAAAAAGTAGACTCATGATGGAGGAAATGGAGAAGTAAAAAAACTAAGTAAAATAACAATCACTCCACCGTTGTGTGATAATATCACAAGGTTCGGTATGAAAAATTTCACACCTTGAACCAACGGTATCAATGTGATATGGAGAAAAACAGAATAATAAGATAAGAAGAACTTTTATTAAAAAACAAGGATGAATTAAAACAACTTACATGTGAAGGAAGAACATTACAAAGAGAAATTGGCAGCAAAACATTAAGATGAAAACAAGCTCAAAGATTCTTTAATACTCCAACACCACTGCCTTAAATAGGAAATTTTGAGACCTGGGGTCGAGCCTCCAACAGTCCAAGTCTTCTAAATTAATTGTGGTAGGCCATAGTTGGGTGGAAAGTAAGAGAGAGTTGATTTTTCCACCGTTGACCCGAGGTGGCAGCCATATTTCCTTCACCGAACAGACGCGTCTGTAAGACCATCTAGATGGCCGAATCAGAGTGGTCCATAGAAAACGAAAATGTAGATTCGGAGGTCTTATAACATCTTGTACAATTGAGGAAATGTTAGAGTTGTGGATTATGAGATATGATAAAATTTGTGGGATGGTTTTCTAGGCCGCAGAATCTCGCCCAGATTTGTATCTCTAACTTGGGCTTCCTTAATGACCACCATAGAGGACGAATTAGCATTGGATCATGCAGAGTTATTTGTTACTATACATGTCTTCTAGCATCCCACAAATGTTTGGATTCATTAGGCTTGTATGTTGGGCACCACAGTCTCATAAGTGGGATGGTTTCCAATATGCCTTCTCTTTGAATTTCTTCCATTCATCTCCAAATATGTCCATCATTTTTTATGAATCATCCATTGATCCCTGAATGAAAAATGTTCAAATTTAAGTGTAGATATTGTTACCAAAATATCAAATTAAAATATTGATAATTACATTCCTTAGAATCAGATGACTCATTGGGCCTAAATTGGTGTATATTTGGCATGAAATGGACAAATGATGAGAATGGATGTTCATAATGAAAATGCACTAACTCAGGACCATAAGATAAAAAATGAACATTTAATACCATTAAAATGGAATTAAAATATATGTTTTTATTGGATAATCAACGTGTCTTTCAATATCATATTTCCCCATCTAATATCATAATACATCATTGAGAATATTCCCTATATAACCAGTCCAACACCTTGATCATGAATCTCATCTTCACATTGTCTATCTTTTATAGAGAAAAAAATGTGTGGGTGAACGTATCATGTAGGTGTGAGTATAAATATACCCAGTAATACATTCTGAAATAATAAATCAAATATCAAATATCTATTTTTTCTATAACCCCATGTACAAGGCTATAATAGAATCCTGAAAATCCAAATGCAAATAAAAAAATAAAAAAATAAGAATTTTAGGAATAATAAAACTAGTTTATATCCTCAATAAATCCTATAATTCAAATATTTAGAGTCCCATATGTCATCAAAATAAATTATTTTTTCATTTTCCATTACCCAGTTGAATGTAACACATTTTTGGATCTCTAGGGTAATAAGTAGGATCCTATAACCACTAGTGTATGACTCCTCCTTGATCTATTATTAATGAAACATATTTTCATAATTAAACCAACTCATTTAAGATAATCCAATGCTTTATAATTTTTATATCACTAACCTGAAAATAAATATTGGGACTACGCCTGATTATAAAAAATTATATCAGATTTCATTTAACATCTCATTAGATTCAATAAAATTAATGGAATTTGGACAAACATAGCATGGATGAACCTTGTACTTCAGAAATAATTTCTATTTTTATCCTACATAGCATCCCTCAGTAGTTGTGGTGTACATGAATTTTCCATGATTTTAATGAACCGATATGGAGGACACTGTTTATAATGTGTGTATATTCATCATCAAATATGGATATAATCTTCATAGGTAGGGGAAATATTACCCATCCGAATGATAAAATTATGTAATATATTAAATATTTTTAATGAAAATAACATATAATTATTTTGGATTTTAGAGGGTTACTAACCACCTGGAGTAAATAAATGTCTATCAACACCTGACATCATCTATATATTGACAAAAAACTAAAAATTATTGAATAAATCAATTAATAATAAATAAAAAATGAAAATAAATTCAGTTACACGTTTTTAATTGAATAAGTCTAACACATGACAAGTCAAAAAAAACATAATTGGAAATATGGTATAATGGTATGAATAGTTATACAAACTTTTTAATATAGGCAAATCCGTAATATGGTACACGATGTGTGTGCTCCATTGGGATGGTATGTCATGTACTTATATCACCCAATCCTTGTGATAGAAATGTACATGATATGTATAGTGGGATACAGATCATGTAACACAACACAAGATGGTCAGCATGCACTCTGGATATAAATCATTAGCCTCACTAATTGTACATGATATCTATATGGGGTACACTCTATGAGGGGATATAGAGCCACAATGCATGTATAGTCTATAAATGTTGATCAAACAAAAATGAGATAAAAAATTTCTATGACATAGAACATGTAATGTTTATCCAACACATTTATTTACAATCTATGCATGGTACACTCCAAAGAAATAAGTCCTATAATACCAAGAAAGTGACCCAGAGTCCCTCTAAATATGTTGTGTATTTAAATACTATAACACTAGTTATCATGGTATTAAAATTACAAGGTGGGGACCTCAAGATATATTTCACAAGGAATTAAATACAATTTTTATGTCATAATAGGATAACAACCCAGTGCGTGATGTCAGACTACATGATGTGTATTTGAAAATCCATAGAGAATACTAGTATCTTCTTTTTACGGTCGTGGCCACTACCTCCACCTCCATCAACACCATTCTCTAACTAACTACTAAATATGACAACTTAGAAAGATCTTGTAAACCATAAATGTCATCAAATTAATATTTTGGAACCCAAATTCATTATATAATAAACAAATGAGGATAGTAAATAATAATTTCAAGGTTGTTTGTTAATGATGTATCATTTCACCCAAAAAAAATTCATTAACATATTAAATGAGTATGGAATTGTTAAAAAGGGAAATAAACACATTTATGGATAAATTAATATAGGATCATAAGATATTAATCATGAATATTACACTAATTAAAATATTTTTTATAAATAGTGGATAAACATTCACCAAGAGGAATAATTTTTTTTAGCTAAATAGATCATCAATAAAATTATTGAAAAAACCTTTATTAACATAGGGGATTCATACCCATATCAATCCCATATTAGAATTTATATTTAACTAAATATTATAACTCACCTTAAAAAATTAAAATAATATATGTTCTACATAATTTCATTACATGAGAAAAAAATTAATCTAATTTTAAATACTGGTGAAATTTTTCATTTTATAATTATTTGACTCATCCACATGAAAACTATTATATTTCTTCTCATAATATCCATTATTATATAATTCAAATTTTTACTACATAAATTAATTTAATTATAAAAAATTAATCAATTAAAGAATATGAAATTAATTTTTTCAAGAAAACTAAAATATTTCTGGAACACTTCTCAACTAATATTATTAAAATAAATACAACTCTGCATACCTTAATCATATTTATAAGACAATTTTGGGAAAATAATATCAAAAGAAAAAATTTGATTTCTGTAAAATCATTACAAATAGAAATCAATTAAATAAATTCACAATTTTCTAATTTTCATTATAATAATTCAAAAATAAAATAACTTATTAAATATTAATTTAAAATAAACTTATTATATCAAATTTTTCCCATAATATATATCTGTTTTATACAATAATTAAATTCAAAAATAATAATAATTTTTTTGGATTAAGTACTCATTTATACTCTAAGAGATAGATTACATTATACTTTTTATTTCATTATTTATTCATTTTTTCATAATTTACTGATATATTAATATTGAAGAATTGGAAATAAAATTATATATATATATATAATTCTTGAATAATGAGTTGATGTTAAAATAAAAAGATGTCCTACACATTGGTGATTTTCTGAAAATTCAATAATTTACTCTTTCATATATTATGATGATGAAAAATTTCATAAATATCATATCCATGTAAATAGTTCATTATTTATAGAAACAACCATAATGATGAATGTATGGAAAAATTCTCATTGTCTGAAGAGAGGAAGATTTGGGTTTCTCACCATGGATATTCTGATAAAATAAAATTATTTATGAGAATTCCAATTTTCATAAGTGTGCGGTAGAGATTTAATTAATGGGGAGATATTTTTAAATAACTCCCACAATAAATGACACCAAAAACATGAATTCAAAATGTTGTGAATAGAATCACTTATATAGTTATAGTCAACACTATAAAAATATCATCCCATTAAATACATAATTTTTCATTCTATATCCATATGTTATATCCTTTCCATGTCTCTAGCTACATGAATCTTCCACAAATATACCCGTAATATTATAAAATAATAATATAGAGCCAAAAATTCTATGTATTTTCCCCCCAATAGAGCACATAATGTTTCACTCTATTAGGAAAAACTTGTCATTCATTACGTGATAAAGGTGTTCAAATTTCCATTTGAAATCCAATTTAGTAGAAAATAATTCATAATATTGTAGAATTAATATTTGTTTATTTAATAAACAATAAATATTATATAATGATCTGGTAACATAAAAAAATTAAAAAATTGGATAAGTTTAAAAAATGAGTTCAATGACGTGGAAAATAATCATAGAAATTTTATCATGACAGTTTCTATGGTGAAATTAATATATTATTATTTTCAGGAACCATGGATAATAAATTTTTAATTGATATATGTCTATAATAAGAATGAATAATGTATTCTACATTGGATACGTTTAATAGATGTGTTACTAGAGGAATATGGCCTCTTATATTCTCCTAATATCACTCTCATTTGTTGTCAACTCCTTAAAAAATATATGGAATTAAAACTACCAAAAAAACATTATAAACAACCTTTAATAAAAAGAAGAATTAATCCATTGGATTCTATTTTAAAATTTTCATAGAATTGAACACTATCTTGTTGGATTCAATCAAATGAAAGAGAAGGTTAATTTTTTTGATATTTCTTAGTATGAAATATGGAATTATTTTTATATAAAATATGATCCTTGATTGATATCCATCCCTATACCACTTCAACCATACCATATAAACTCAGACAATAGTTTTCTTTTATGGTATTAGATAAACAATAGCACATATTATATATTTTAGTGTGTAACAACCCAAAAATATAGTTTAAAATAGTATAATAACTTAATATCTTTCTTAACATGAAACATCAAGCTTGATGTAAATTGAGATATATTATAGATATATTATTATTTAAATGTATTATTTTTGACCTAATCGACTAATTTGTGGGTATAAATCTAAGAAGATAAATTATTAATTATATATATATATTCTACTAAATATATGTGTATTGATTAATTCTTATGAAATAAGGTCTCAATTTCTAGTAAAATCATTTTCTTGATACAAAAATAATTTCCTTAAAAATGGATTTTATTTATTCTTAATAGTGAAGATTATAATTTATTATTAAAAAGTATATAAATATTATTTAATAAAAATTAAATCCTTTTTTAAATAATCAAATGAAAACTATCATTGTGTGAAATTTTGGTATATTTCTAAAATGGTATATTTTACTGATTATATAAAAATTTTGATTTATTAAATATTATCATTTAATTTCAATGAAGAATATATTTTAAAAGTCCAATTATATTTTGAATTTTTTCTTAGATTAAAAAATGTTCAATATTATCTACAATAATTAAATTACTCCATTGAACTCAAAATTATTCATAATTTTGATATAAGTTAATGTTTATGATTAAAAACACATTTTCCTGAAAAGTGTTTCTAATTGGGTTTTAAACATTTATATTAAATTTTATTTCAAAATATTATTGAAATTGAATACTGAAAACCATATTCCAAATTTTCAATCATGAGGTCGAAATTTTAATTACATACCCCTTTTATTATTTGACCTTATAAATAGTAAATATGGAAAATATTTGACCCATAGGTAATGGTAAAATGGGAAAAACTTGATTTAAAATATGGAATAAGACGTTAAAATAACCATAATAATTTCCTTCAATATATTTTATGATTTTTTTAGAGAATTCAAAATCAATATACTATGTCAAGGTAATTTTCCAATTTTAATTCCATAATGACATCTATATTATTATAGGTATAGTAATAATAAAAATGTAACTTTTTGTTTTAAAAACTATAATATTTTGTCATGGGAAAATAAAGAGGTTTATATTTGGTTGTAATTGATTTTTATACACCTTAATAATTTTTTTTTTATTATTATAGTAATTTATTTTTAATTTTTAATGATGATATATTTACCTTAAATTCTTTGGCAAAGTTCAAACTACCCCTCTGTAGGCAGCAATTTTTTTTGCATAATTTTTTTTAAAACCTTAAAATAAATATATTTTGGATGATGAATTTTGTACCATGAATTGTATGGTTAATTATAATGTTTAACTGGTAGATAAGGGTTATATATTCAAAATATAATGCTCCCTATCTAACTATAATTTAAATTTAAATGAATAGTACCAAAAATGACACTAAAGTTAATTTATGTTATATAATATTTTAATAAAGTATTTAAAAATAAAAAAATATATTTAAATTCTAAAATGGAAATTATATAAGGTCTAAAATATCTTCCTTTTACCATTTTGACAATATTTTAAAAAATATGTTAATTTATAACCCTTCATAATTTAAAAATGTGTTATTATAATTAACGGTAATAATGTTTAATGGGGTTAAACTAAAGATATAATGGATAAAAGGACCATATGACATATGCAAATAATTTTTATAGACATATTTTGACCATATATTAATGTAAATTATAATTCATTCCTACTTGGATGAATTCTTCATGAGTATGAAATTTTTATGTTTTAATCTTGTGAAAAATTCCTAGTGTGTCCTCACTATCCATTATAAAAGGGTACCCATCCTGTCTATTCATCACATCATTTTGATCCACATATATTGAACAATTAGAGACCAATTATAATATAAACATCCATATTTACTAATGATAGGTTATCGCCATCTTAAAATATCATTCAGAGGGTCCCTAAGAAGTGATATTTTGGAGGTCTTCTAACGAAGAGGTAATAAATCTAAGAAACCACATTCAATTTATATCATCATATAACTACATTAGATTAATGGAAATCATCATAAAAAATATATTTAGTATCATAAATAAAATAAATTGTTATCAAAACTATGAACCACCACTATTTACATTCTTTTCCAACACATGGGGAATAAAATTGTCACTCGTGCATAAATGTGGACTACAACCTCCAAGTGGTTATGTAATTCATTTTCCATCACCATAACACAATGTTGATTATTAAAAAATATATATGATTTTTATATATTATATTTATGATATATTTATTTTTAAATAATGATAAAATGAAATTTATTCTTATTTCTTTATTTTCATTATAAAATGAAAACATCATTCAGGCGAACATACAAACAATTATCTCTATGTAGGATCTAATTAATTTTTTCAATAATTGTGTTGTATAATTTATTATAAATATGCATATGATGAGTATATATGATAATAATATACTTATTAATAACATTATAAGATGAAAAACTCTTCATATTAAAGGATAGAAAGGGTATATTATAATATTTCATAAAAATAAATTAATTAACACTATGAAATGAAAATTTCATTAATAATTTATTAATAAATAGTTCTCATAATGTTATAAGTTTGTCATATATGATATTATATGTTTGTAAATTATTCTGTTATATAAT
This sequence comes from Viscum album, assembly GCA_963277665.1. Classification (NCBI taxonomy): domain Eukaryota; kingdom Viridiplantae; phylum Streptophyta; class Magnoliopsida; order Santalales; family Viscaceae; genus Viscum; species Viscum album. Next base: position 1,064,568,835 of record OY728126.1, on the reverse strand, counting down.
TATAATAAATTTATATTTATTATATATATGTATGCATTACATAAAAATAAATTCTATCTTGATGTATGAGTTTCTCATCCCAATTTGGTTTCTATGCGACTTATGTCATATTCACCCCATCTCACTTTCATGTGTTGTATATAATTCCCCTTTTATTTTTCTACAATTAATAGCAATCACAACCCACCTTCAGCAAAATGGAGAGAAGGGACAGTAGATTGCCAGACCCTACCTTCTTTAAGTTGAAGAAGAGATAATGACCCCCGAGACAGGCCTTCGATAGGTCCCAGAGTGGCAACCAGCACCAAGGGTATAGAATGAAAAACATGATGGAAGGCATTACAATTTGAATTTTTATAGGATCAGGATATAATATAGAAACCACAACAACACAAAAGATAAAGGAAAAGGTAAATAAGAAAGTTGACCATTCCTATAAGAATGTTTAAAAGAAAAAGATACAATCCATAAGAACTCCAGAGGTAAAGTATCGGGAAAAGGAAAACGACAATAGCAACTAACCCAAGGTCTGAGCTAGTATGGTTCTGCACGATACCTAAAGTCCTCCTAGAAACTTTAAATCACTTTTATAAATGTATGGTGAGTATATAATTATACTTAGTAGCGAAAACCAAACACCCATGTGCACAAGCGGAGAGGCATTCTATTTCCTTTTGAGAAAAAAGAGATGACCAAAACATCTTGAAAAGTAAACAATCCACCCAAGCCTCACCAGGGAACACTCCCCAAATAACACAAGTCAAGTAATGTATAGTAATAGCACATTGATATTTGGGTACCATGCGCCACATTACAACTAGTTATTGAAGACATCTTAAGCATCATACCAATCCCTCCATTCCCACCTCAGTCCCACTGCCACACCACACCCGCATACACCTGGGCCTATTGCAAACATCCCTACCACAAACACCTGATCCACAACCACCACGTGTAACCACGCCCGCAAACACCTTGGACAGAACAACTACTGCCACTTCCAAAGACACATGTGCCTCATCTCTATAATGCCCCGACCCCAGTTACCCAGATTCGGTGCATTATTACGTAACATTGGCATGATCACGGATGATCAAGTCTCGAAATACCGATTAGTTTAGTAGCCTTGGAAACACTAGATACATTCAAAAAATATACATTACATCATAAAGTGAAAAACTACAATAACATGGTCTCCATAGACCACACTCATATCCCCTTCTTACTATCCCAGTGGGTAATTCATAAAATACTTCTTTACATCCGGGAAAAATTAAAACATTGAAAGGGGTGAGCTTATATGCTCAGTAAGGATAACAATATAGAGGATGTTTTCATATATAAACATTAGCATTTAAGGAAATGTATAACTAAAACAAAATCCTTTCAAACTTGAACTTAAACATAATAGGGAAAAAATAAAATGAAATAATTCCATTTAATTATTCACATGGATTTTCTAGTAGTCAAATAATCACAAGCAATATCAATATCCACTTTCATAAAGATAGGATGCATAATTCCAGACTATCATAACCTCGTAGCCAAGGCCTCGTGCCAAGACTACCGAAAAGATTTTGTCATGGCCAGGTGCCAAGACACTAGTTTGTATCATGAGACCTATCGATGCATCGAGGAGCTATAGAGGGCCCCACACATTAATTATTAAGTCCAATTCATTCCTCATATGAACATGTTTAAACATATCATAAACCCTAACATAATCGTATCATATAAAACATGCATAAAGGAAACATAACATTTTCACATTTCAATCACAAGATATCAATAGAACACATTGATATTATAAAAACATTATCAAAACCATTGTCAATACCAAAATAGATGAAAATTAAAACTTGGTATTAATTCAAAATTTAAATAAATTTATGGCTTGTAGAGGAATCCAAAACTCAAATAATGGTCATGGCGGCAGAGAATTCATTGTTTCCGCATACGTAAGACAAAATATTCCTTTTTTATTTTAGTAAAAACTATTCATATAAAAATATTCTTTTTTAATTAAAATAATAGTCAAAGGGGTTTATACACCATATAGAAGAAATTTGTGTATAAAACAAAATATGCATCGATGAATGGAGATTGAGACGAAGTCCCTTACAAAGATCATTTTTTAAATAAAATAAATCTATTATGTGTATTAACTATAAGTACAAATATGTAATTTACAAATACAAGATAGGACATAATAATATCATGACATTATTTGAAAGTAGGTGATTAACCCAAAGAATAGAAATTTGGTTAAGAAGTTCCCTTACCTCGTGTCCGACTAGACTCAAACGTTCTTTATCCTCCTTAATAAAAAACTATAGTTATTTTATAATTGATTAAGAACCTTTTTCAGGTTTATTATTAATTTTATATCACATATTACCATGTTATGAACATTATGTAATTACTTATGTTAATAACAGTCGTTTTGTCGATCTTTGGTACTTGAGTCAAAAATAAACTTTTTATAATTACAATTTGATTATGTGGAAAAATATTTAGTATATCCATAATTATATTCATGATTTATATATCATATATATCATATATATCCAGTATATACATTCATTCATAATATTACATAATATTTAGAGTTAAGAAATGAAATGCACCGTTCATTGAGACGGTAAGCCGTACATACTCATGAACGCTACTTTCATTTCTATTTCATATTTAATGAAATGAAATCACAATGATATAAATCTATATTATAATTCCAGTATAATATAATATATAATATCATTTACTCCATCCTTTATACATCCCACGTATGGAATTAACGATTCAAATCACTTTGAGGGGGTGGTAGTCCGCACTTCCTAAAATGAAATTATCGCATTTACCCATAATGGAAATCATTAAGGTATTCCACATATGAGAAATAAATAGTCATTAGGAAAACATAAACATAATATATATCATATATAAATATAGTTACAACTTAATGGAAACCATGAGAGGTGTTGAAAGAATATTGAACAATCATCGTTTCGTGAGGCAGAAATTCGACAACCACAGAAACAGTATGTTCTTTAACCATTGGACGAAGTTTTGTTTAAGATTAAATCAAATAATTATTAGAAAAACATCCTATTATATTTAATATACTGGTTTTATTACAAAATAAAGGAATAAAAATAGTTTAAGGGGTGGAGAAGCAAAATAAAACAAAATAACATAACAGAAGATATTACCTTAAAATCGGGTAACACATTTTTATTTGAGCCAATGGAATCCATGGGAAGAATTATGCCCAAAGTGAGGATTCTAGGAGTAATAGAGGGATGTTGAGAGAGTATTTGGGCAGATGTTGTCCGAGCCAAATGGATTTTATGTTGTGAATAAGGTGGTAGAGTTGGGGGCCTTTTTTAAGAGGAGAGGAGGGGCACTATTGGAAAGTCATGAAATATTACATTATTATGAAATGATTTTCAGATTTTAGGAGTCCCAAAATTATATATTTAGAGTATAAGGTGATAAGGGTTCGAAATATACCCATACAATAGGTCTTTTACATGTTTAAGTCTTATATTTTACATTATCTTTTCATTTTATTTAAAATGTTCATTAATGAGGTAATCGCTTGATCATCATGGTGTGATAACAAAATTTATTTATTTAATTTCTAAAAATTATAAAACAATTACCATGATTTTTCAAATCGTTTTAGATTTCCAATTAATATTTATAGTTGAAAAGATAACTTATATGTCCCTATGTAATAATTGTTTTAGTAAAACAACACATGTTAGTGACAATTTTATTTACTTTGAATAAAAAGTTATTAATGTCATTTTCATACCCATGTGGCTCCATGGGGTCCCCAAGTTGTCCCATGTATTTTCTTGGTTGGAAATGACTCATCCAATAAATTTAGGACAAGTGTAAAGATATTTTCAAATTTTTATAATATAAGTTTTACCATAAATTCCACTAATTATCTTTAATCACGATTAATAAAACTGAAAAGTTTCTATTCACCAAAAAAATATTTTAATCCCATTGAACCACATTTTACTTCCTAATTACAACCATGTACGATGGATTTTTTAAAATCAAATCACAGAAGTGGTAATGTATCATTTACATGAAAACTTAGTTTTTAAACTACCACTTAATGGTTTCACTATTTATCAAAAATTGAAGTTTTTCAGAAAAATACCAAAAATTCATCCTAAGCTATAAATTGATATTCTGAATTAAAAATTGGTCTCTATTTTCCAAAATTCAAAACATATAAGTTGCATTAATTAATTTTTATAATTAATTCTTGTTGTCAAAACAAATAGCGTGTTTTTAAGAAACAATATCAATCAAAAGATTCACAATTGTTTATGTTCAATTTCAAAATGAAGTTAATTATAATGACCACCATGGGATAAAATAGTAAAAATATATTCTAATTAAACTTTAGAACCACTAAATTTTATAATTTATCACTATAAATTATTTTTATTAAAAATGTTTTTTAAGTATTTTTTACTATTCATCAAAAATTTGAAGATCTCAGAAAACAACCAAAAATTCAACATAGGAAAATTTCAAGATTTTGAATCCAAAAATGAAGTCCATTTTGAAATATAAAATTTATATAAATTCAAAACGTGGGTATTACTATTCATAACTGCTACTTTTATTCATCGCGATGTGTTAGAACTCGGGGTTGCGTACAACACACGCTGCTCTATTATTCAAAGAGGAGCGTACCTTGGAAGCTTGGGGTGTTACATTATCACCTCCTTCAATAAAATGTGTCCTTGCAATTTAAAATTTTTGTTTTAAAATAAAAGGGTTAAAATAGAAAATACCCTTGTGGAAAACCCAGAGCAAAAATAAGGTTAATAAAAATCTAACTTTAAAAGAATGAAAGAGAAGTACAAAGGTCACGCGAGATAGCCCATACTAGGATTATATGAAAATATGTATATGGAGGAGAAAAAAATCATCAAGGTCTGACAGAGAGTTTTATAAAACATGATTAGGAGAAAGTTAACTACAAGAAAATCACAAACATGTTATTGGTTAAACGGTCATTGATTCCACAATTTGAAAAGTTTACCTACATATTTTTGTTTTAAGTTACCTTTAATAAAGTTGAGGAATTTATTTAAGAGATTTATTAAGAACATAAGGAAATATACATACTTGACATGTAGACTTTCATTTTTTAATAAATTTTTACCACAAACCCATATTTCACTTCAAAAGGTAATAGAACTAAAAAATATTCTATTTATCATAATTTAATAAGGTTACAAATATTAACACATACCATTTAGATTAGGAAAACTTTTTTGTAATAACCAGGTACCTTCTGTAGGATAGTGGTAGGTAATAAAGGCCAGACGCTCTATGGTTGTGGGTTCGATTCCTACAGCATTGTTCGATGTGGCGGGTTATCCCACAACCTGCAGGTTGTTTTTTTCCTAAAACTATAGTAATATAATATTCCAGAAATAATCTTCATAAATGTTTTATCCTTAAACAATACCATCTAAAGTTTAACTTAATCCATTCAATCATTTATATTTATCCAAAATACCTCCGTCCAGACTTTCTCTAAAAGGTCTTTAAATTCCAAAATCAATTGTAACATTAGATTCCCCAAACAATGTAAAGTTTCTCATATTGTCACATACTAAAAATATGATTACCTTAATCATATTATAACCTTAATGAAAAAAAAAATAATTACAGTAAAATCTTTATATATATCACATTATTCTTATAACCAGGATATAATCCTTGAGTCCAAAAGCACCAATACATCAATTATTCCACATCAACTGTAGTAACAACAGAAGATTGTCCTTGATCCTATGGCCTATTCTGAGGTATGTTTCCCTGAAGATTAGGAAATTCATTTCCATAATTCCCCATTTCCCTACAATTGTAGCATTAAACATTGATATCCTCTTTCTTTCGCTTGCAATCACGAGCCTGGTGACTTTTCTCTCCACATTTATAACAAACTCCCATTCCTTTTAGGCAAGTACCGGGGTGATTCTTCCCACAATTATGACATAATGGAAAATCCTTCATTCACTTTTTCCCATTATCTGTCTCTTGTTCCACCGTTCTATTCTTCTTTTTCTTTACTTTGTTGTCATAAGACTTAGAGAATTCTTTTTCTGTCTTGATAGAACATGAGACTATATCATCGTATGTTGAGAATGATTTTGATACTAATGCTAGATAGAGAAATGTTTTTAACCCATCGAAAAAATGACCAATATTACTTCTTGGGTTACGTATATAACCTGCATCATGTCTTTCTATCCTTGTAATGTTGGCCTCATACATTGTGACATTCTCATCCTCTTTCTGCCTCATACTTAGAAATTACCTTTCCATATCTTTTCAATGGTCATTTGGAAAGTATTTTTCTTAGAAAAGTTCCTTAAACTCCCTCCATTCCATACTTGATACATCTTCATCATCATTTGTGGTTTGAATCAGCGACCACCATTGATCGGCGTCTGCAGTGAGGCGGTAAACTGTTATGACAACTTTCTCCCTTTCGCTACTCCTCAATGCATGGAATATTTTTTCTAAGGAGTTTATCCATTTCTTAGCTAATAATGGATTTGTACCCCCATTAAATATTGGCGGGTTTTGGCTCATGAAGTGATCTAACATTGATCCTCCATGTTTCAGATCAAGGTGCTCCATACGAGTAAGGTTATTATTCATAACCCGAGTGAGTTGTCCCAGTATGGTGATAAGGTTATCAGCACCAGTTGTATCACCAACTCCACAATAATTATCTTGAGCAGGAGGGAAATCCCTACATGGAGTGGGTGCATTGATACGGTTTCCATTACTTCCACTAGGCTCCATTTCTAAATAATGGGATAAAATAGTATAGTTTATGAATCAAAATACATAATTCCATACTTATAAAACACTTTACATGAATTAAACTATAATCATAAAAAAAATTATTTGAGGAAGTATATTCTCATAACCCTTCATAGTGGTTTTAAAGAAAATGAGAATTGTACTAAGAATATCCCCCAAGAGTGTTGTATCCAATAGTGCAACAAGGGCCGTTGTCGTGCACCAGGTCCCGTTCGAGTCTAGCTCAAAGCGGTGTTTTTGGATTTTACCCCTAGGTACATATGTGCCAGAGCCACCTCTACCTGCTCGTATCCAGATATGGGTGTATTACTCGAAAAACTTACAAAATCTCTATAATACAAAAATTTTAGGAGGTTCTTCTATACTAATCCTCAAATATTATCTTAGGTCTATGTGCTCTAATCAGAGTTTATCTAAATCTAGCTTCCAAGGTTAGTACTAAAATGACTCTGATACCAACTGTAACACCCCAACCCTTGTTACCCAGAGTTGGTGCATTACTACGTAACATTGGCATTATCAAAAAAGATCAAGTCTCGAAATACCGATTATTTTAGTAGCCTTGGAAACACTAGATACATTCATAAAAGTTACATTACGTCAAAAAGTCAAAAAAATACAATAACATGGTCTCCATAGACCACACTCATATCCCCTTCTGACTATCCCTGCACTTCATTCATAAAATACTTATTCACATCCTGGAAAAATTAAAACATTAAAAGGGGTGAGCTCAGATGCTCAGTATGGATAACAATATAGTGGAATCTTTCATAAATATACATTAACATTTAAGGAAATGTATAACTAAAACAAAATCCTTTTAAAATTTAACTTCAGCATAATATGGAAAAAATAAAATGAAATAATGCCATTTACTTATTCACATGGATATTCTACTAGTCAAATAATCACATGCAATATCAATAACCACTTTCATAATGATGGAATGCATAATTCCATACTATCATAACCACGTAGCCCAGGCCTCGTGCCTAGACTACAAATAATATTTTGTCAAGGCCTTGAGCTAAGACACTATTTTGAGTCATGAGACCTACCGATGAATTGAGGAGCTATAGAGGGATCTACCCGTTACTTATTAAGTCCAATTCATTTCTCATATGAACAGGTTTAAACATATCATAAACCATAAAATAATCGTATCACATAAAACATTAATAATGGAAACATAACATTTCCACATTTCAATAAGAAGATATTAAAACAACACATTTATATAATAAAAACATTATCAAGACCATTTTCAATACCAAAATAAAAGAAAATTAAACTTGTTATTTATTTTTCATTTAAAAAATAGTTATGGCTTGTAGAGGAAGCCGAAACTCAAATAATGGTCACACCAGCAGAGAAGTCGTTGTTGCCGCATACATAAGAAATAAAATTCCTTTTTAAATTTAGTAAAAACTCTTCATATAATTATATTCCTTTTGAATAAAATTAAAAGTCAAAGGGGTTTATACACCGTATAGAAGAATTTTGTGTATAAAACAAAATATGCCTCAATGAATAGAGATTGAGACGAAGTCCCTTACAAAGATCATTTTTTTAAAATAAAACAAATCTATAATGTGTATTCACTATAAGTACACATAAATAAAGTACAAATACAAGATAGGAATTAATAATATAATGACATAATTTGAAATTAGCAGATTAACCCAAAGAATAGAAATTGGGTTAAGAAGTTCTCTTACCTCGTATCCGACTTGACTTGACCGTTATTTATCCTCTTGAATAATAAACTAGAGTTAATTTACAATTTCATAAAAACCATTTTCATGTTTATTATTCCTATTATATCACTTATTCCCATGTTATGAACATTATGTAATTATTTATGTTAATAACGGTCGTTTTTTGATCTTTGGTACTTGAGTCAAAAATAAACTTCTTATAAATACAAGTTGTTCATGTGGTAAAATATTTATTATATCCAGAGTTATATTCATGATGTAGATATCATACTTATCATATATATCCAGTATATACATTCATTCATAATATTACTTAACATTTAGAGGTATGAAATGAAATGCACCGTTCATGGAGACGGTAAGTCGTACGTACGCATGAATGCTACATTCATTTCTATTTCATATTTAATGGAATGAAATAATAATGATATAAATGTATATTATAATTCCAGTATAATATCATATATAATATCATTTACTCCATCCTTTATACATCCCACATATGGAATTAACGATTCAAATCACTTTGAGGGGGCGATAGTCCGCACTTCCTAAAATGAGATTATCACGTTTACCCATAATGGAAATCTTAATGGAGTGACATAAATGAGAAATAAATAAAATTAAGAAAACATAAACATAATATATATCATATATAAATATTGTTAAATCATAATGTCCACCATTAGAGGTGTTAAAAGAAGATTGAACAATCATCGTTTTGTGGGGCAGAAATTCTCCTACCACAGAAACAATATGTTCTTTAACCATTAGATGAAGGTGTGTGTAAGTTTAAATCAAATAATTCTCATAAAAACATCCTAGTATATTGAATATACTGGTGTTGTTACAAAAAAAAGGAATAAAAAGAGTTTAAGGGGTTGTAGATTAAAAATTAAACAAAATAACATAAGAGAATACATTAACTTAAAATCGGGTAACTCATTTTCGATTTGAGCAAAAGGGTTCCATGGGGTGAATTCTGCCCAAAGTGAGGCTTCTAGGAGTAATATAAGGAAGTTGAGAGAGTATTTGGGAAGAGTTTGTCCGATCCAAATGGTTTTGATGGTGTGAATAAGGTGGTAGAGGTGGGGGCCTTTTATAAGGTGAGAGGAGGGGCACTCTTGGAATGTCATGAAATATTACATTATTATGAAATGATTTTCGGATTTTAGAGGTCCCACAATTATATATTTCGAGGATAATGTGATAAGGGTTAAAAATATACCCATAAAATAGGTCCTTGACAAGTGTAAGTCTTATATTTTATATTATCGTTTCATTTTATTTAAAATGTTCATTAATGAGGTAATCACTGCATCATCATGGTGTGATAAATAAATTTCGTTATTTAATTACTAAAAATTATAAAACAATTACCATGATGTATGAAATCGTTTTAACATCCAATGAATATTTATAGTTGAATATTTAACTTATATAACCCCATTTAATAATTGTTTTAGTAAAACAACACATGTTAGTGAGAATTTTATTTTTACTTTAAATTACAAGTTTTTAATGTTATTTTCTTACCCAAGTGGCTCCATGGGGTCCCCATGTTGACCCATGGATTTTCATGGTCGGCAATGACTCATATGATAAGTGTAGGAGAAGTTTCAAGATATTTTCATATTTTTATAATATCATTTTTACCTTAAATTCCTCTAATTACCTTTAATCGCTATTAATAAAATTTAAAATTTACTATTCACCAAAAAATTATTGTAAACACAATGAACCAAATTTTACTTCCTAATGAAAACCATTTATGTCATATTTTTTGAAATCAAATAATAGAAGTGGTAATGTATCATTTACACAAAAAATTAGTTTTTAAACTACCACTTAGCGGTTTCACTATTCATCAAAAATTAATGTTTTTTAGAAAAATATCAAAAATTCGCCCTAAGCTATAATTGATATTATGAATTCAAAAGTGGTGTCTATTATAAAAAATTCCAAACATATATGTTTCATTAATTAATTTTATAATTAATTCTTGTTGTCAAAAAAAATAACGTGTTTTTAAGAAACAATATCAATCAAAGGATTGACAATTGTTTAGGTCCAATTCCAAAGTGAAGTTAATTCTAATGACCACTGTTGGATAAAATGGTAAAAATATATTCTAATTACACTTTAGAAAAACTCAATTATTTAATTTATCACTATAAATTATTTTGATTAAAAATGTTGTTTTTAAGTATTTTTTCACTATTCATCAAAAATTGGAAGTTCTCAAAAACATACCAAAACTTCAACACAGGCTAATTTTGATATTTTGAATCAAAAAATGAAGTCCATTTTGAAATAAAAAATTTATATAAATTCAAAAAGTGGGTATTACTATTCATAACTGCTACTTTTATTGGTCGTGGTGAGTTAGAACTCGAGGTTGCATACAACACACGATGCTCTATTATTCAAGAGGAGTGTACCATAGAATCTTGGGGTGTTAAATTCTCTTCTCCTTAAATAAATTACATCTTTGCAATTTAAAATTTTTCATTGAAAATAAAAGGTTGAAAATAGAAAATACCTTTGTGGAAAACCCGCATCAGAAATAAGGTTAATAAAAATATAACTTAAAAAGAAACAAAGTGAAGTAAAAAAGGTCACTCGACATAGCCCATACTAGGATTATATGAAAATATGGATATGGAGGAGAAAAAAATCATCATGGTCTGATGGAGAGTTATTGAAAATAAGATTTGGAGAAAGTTAACTACAAGAAAATCACAAACTTGTGATTGGTTAAACGGTCATTGATTCCCCAATTGGAAAAGTTATCCTAAAACATTTTTGTTTTAAGATACCTTTCATAAATTTGAGGATTTTATTTAGGAGATTACTATGAAATAAGGAAATATACTTATTTGTCATATAGACTTTCATTCTTTAATAAATATTTTCCACAAACCCATATATCACTCCAAATGGTAATAGAACTCAAAAATATTCTGTTTATCATAATTTTATAAGGTTCCAAATATTAACACATACCATTTAGATTACGAAAACATATTTTTAATAACCATGGACTTCCTTTAGGCTAATGGTAGGTAATAAAGGCCTGACGCACTATGGTTGTGGGTTCGATTCCTATAGCTTTGTCCGACGCAACGGGTTATCCCCCAACCAGCAGGTTGTCCTTTTCCTACAACTATAGTATTATAATATTCCAAAAATAATATTTAAAAAAGTTTTATCCCTAAAAAATACTATCCAAAGTTCAACATAATCCATTCCAACCTTTATAGTTATCCAAAATACCTCCATCCAAACTTTTTCTAAAAGGTTTTTAAATTCCAAAATCAATTGTAACATTGGATTCCCTAAACAAAGTAAGGTTTCTCTTATTGTCACATACTAAAAATAAGATTACCTTCATCATATTAAAACCATAATGAACACAACAATTACTGCAGTACAATCCTTATATATATCACATTATTCTTAATACCAGGATATAATCCTTAAGTCCAAAAGCACCAATACATTAATTATTCCACTTCAACTGTTGTAACAGCATAAGATTATCCTCGATCCCTTGGCCTTTTCTGAGGTATGTTTCAATGACGACTAGGACATTCATTTTCATAATGCCCCATTTCCCTATAATTGTAGCATTCAACATTGCTAGCCTCTTTCTTTCCCTTTAAATCATGATCCAGGTGACATTTTTCTCCGCATTTATAACAAACTCTCATTCCTTTTAGGCAAGTACTAGGGAGATTCTTCCCACAATAATCACATAATGGAAAATACTTCTTTCCATTTTCCCTTTATCTGTCTCTTGTTTCACCATTCTCTTCTTCTCTTTATTTACTTTGTTGTCATAAGACTTAGATAATTCCTTTTCTGTCTTGATAGCACAAGATACTATATCTTCGTATGTTGAGAAATATTGTGATACTAAATCACAACGGAGAAATGGTTATAACCCATCAAAAAATGATCAATCTTACTTCTTGGGTTATGTAAATAATCTGGATCATTACTTACTAACCTTGTAAAGTTGGCCTCATAATTTGCGACATTCTCATCCTCCTTCTATGTCAGACTCATAAATTGCCTTTCCATATCTTCTCGATGGTCATATGCAAAGTATTTCTCTAAGAATATTTCCTTAAACTCTTTCCATTCCATACTTGATACTTCTTCATCTTCCTTTGTGTTTTGAATCAGTTACCACCATTGATCGGCGTCTCCAGTGAGGCGGTAAACTGCCATGAAAAATTTCTCCCTTTCACTACTCCCTAAGGTGTGGAATATTTTCTCTAAGGAGTTTATCCATTGCTCATATACTAATGGATTTGTACCCTATTAAATATTGGCAGTTTTTGGCTCATGAAATGATAAAACATTGATCCCCCATGTTGCGGATCATGGTTCTACATACGAGTAAGGTTATTATTCATAACCTGAGTGAGTTGTCCCAGTATGGTGATAAGGTGATCAGAACTAGTTGTATCACCAGCTCCACAATTATTATCTTGAGCATGAGGGAAATCTCTACATGGAGTGCGTGCATTCATACGGCTTCCATTCCTTCCACTAGGCACCATTTATAAATAATGGCATAAAGTAGTTTAGTTTATGAATCAAAATACATAATTACATAATTGTAAAACACTTAACATAAATTGAACTATAATCATAAAAACATTTTCTTTGAGGAAGTATATACTCATAACCCTTCATAGTGGTTTGTAAAGAAAATGATAATTGTTCTAAACATATCCCCTAGGAGTGTGGTAACAAAGAGTGCAGAAAGGTCCGTTGACGTGCACCTGTTCCCGTTCAAGTCTAGCTCAAAGCGGTGTTTTTGGGTTTTACCCCTAGGTACATCTGTGCCAGAGCTGCCTCTTCCTGCCCATATCCAGAAAGGGATGTATTTATCGGAAAACTCACAAAATCTCTATAATACCAAAATTCTAGGAAGTTCTTCTATACTAATCCTCAAAGTTTATCTTAGTTCTATATGCTCTAATCAGAGATTATCTAAATCTAGCTTCCAAGGTTAGTAATAAACTGCCTCTGATACCAACTATAATGCCCCAACTCCAGTTACCCAGAGTCGGTGCATTATTATGTAACATTGGCATGATAACGAAAGATCATGTCTTGAAAGAGCGATTGGATTAGTAGCCTTGGAAACACAATATACATTCATAAAAGTTACATTACATCATAAAATGAAGAACTAAAATAACATGGTCTCTATAGACCACACTCATATCCCCTTATTACTATCCCTGCAGGTCATTCATAAAATACTTTTTCACATCCTAGAAAAATGAAAACATTGAATGGGGTGAGCTCAGACGCTCAGTAAGGATAACAATATAGCATAAGCTTTCATAAATAAACATTAACATTTAAGGCAATGTATAACTAAAACAAAATCCTTTTAAACATGATCTTAAGCATAATATGGAAAAAATAAAATGAAATAATTCAATATAATTATTTACATGGATATTCTACTAGTCGAATAATCACATGCAATATCAATAACCACATTCATAATTATGTAATGAATAATGCCATACTATCATAACCACATAGCCAAGGCCTCATGCCAAGACTACAAATAAGATTTTTTCAAGGCCTTGTGCCAAGACACTATTTTGACTCGTGAGACCTACTAATGCATCAAGGAGTTATAGGGGGCTTCACCTGTCACTTATTAAGTCCAATGCATTCCTCATATGAACAGGTTTAAACATATCATAAACCATAACATAATCGTATCACATAAAACATGCCTAAAGGAAACATAGCATTTCCACATTTCAATCACAAGATATCAATATAACACATTGATATAATAAAAACATTATCAAAACCATTTTTAAGACCAAAATAAATAAAAATTAATACTTGGTATCTATTTTTCATTTAAAAAAAGTTATGTCTTGTAGAGGAAGACGAAACTCAAATAATGGTCACGGCGGTGGAGAAGTCATTATTTCCGCATACGTAAGAAAAAACATTCCTTTTGTCTTTTAGTAAAAACTCTTCATATAAAAATATTCCTTTTTAATAAACGTAAAAGTGAAAGGGGTTTATACACCGTATAGAAGAAATTTGTGTATAAAACAAAATATGCTTCAATGAATAGAGATTGAGACGAAGTCCCGTAAAAAGTTCATTTTTTTAAAATAAAATAAATCTATTATGTGTATTCACTATAAGTACACATAATGAATGTTAAAATACATGATTGGACATAATAATATCATGACATAATTTGAAAGTAGGAGATTATCCTAAAGAATAGAAATTGGGTTAAGAAGTTCCCTTACCTCGTGTCCAACGTGACTCGACCGTTCTTTATCCTCCGGAATAATAAACTAGAGTTAATTTATAATTTCTTAAGAACATTTTTCCAGTTTATAATTCCTTTTATATCACTTATTTCAATGTTATGAACATTACGTAGTTATTTATGTTAATAACGAACATTTTGTCAAAATTTAGTACCAGAGTCAAAAATAAACTTCTTATAATTACAAGTTGTTCATGTGGTAAAATATTTATAATATCAATAATTGAATTTATGATGTAGATTTCATATATATAATATATATCCAGTATATACATTCATTATTAATATTACGCAATATTTAGAGGTAAGAAATGAAATGCACTGTTCATTGAGACGGTAAGTCGTACGTACGCATGAATGCTACTTTCATTTATATTTCGTATTTAATGGAATGATATTATAATGATATAAAGTTATATTATAAACCTAGTGTAATATCATATATAATATCATTTACTCCATCCTTTATACATCCCACATATGGAATTAACTATTCAAATTACTTTGAGGGGACGGTAGTCTATACTTCCTAAAATAAAATTATCGCGTCTACCCATAATGGAAATCATAAAGGTATGCCATAAATGAGAAATAAAGAATCATTAGTAAAACATAAACATAATATATATCATATATAAATATAGTGACATCTTAATGTCCACCATGAGAGGTGTTAAAAAAAGATTGAACAATCATCGTTTCGTGAGACAGAAATTCGCCAACCACAGAAACAGTATGTTATTTAACCATTAGATGAAGGTGTGTGTAAGTTAAAATAAAATAAATCTCATTAAAATATTCTAGAATATTGAAGATTCTGGTTTTGTTAAAAATTAAAGTAATAAAAAGAGTTTAAGGGGTTGGAGAAGCAAAATAAAACAAAATAACATAAGAGAAGACATTACCTTAAAATCGGGTAACTCATTTTGATTTGAGACAATGGCTTCCTTGGGAAGAATTATGCCCAATGTGAGACTTTTAGGATTAAGAGAGTAAAGTTGAGAGAGTATTTGAGTAGAGGTTGGTTGAGTCAAATGGCTTTTATGGTGTGAATAATGTGGTAGAGGTGGGAGCCTTTTATAAGAGGAGAGGATGGACACTCTTGGAAAGTCATGAAATATTACATTATTATGAAATGCTTTTCGGATTTTTGAGGTCCCACAATTAAATATTTCTAGGATAAGTTGATAAGGGTTCGAAGTCTACCCATCCAATAGGTCTTTGACAAGTTTAAGTGTTATATTTTACATTATCTTTTCATTATATTTAAAAATTTCTTTAATGATGTAATCATTGCATCATAATGGTGTGATAAATAAATTTTTTTATTTAATTCCTAAAAATTATAAATAAATTACCATTATGTAGGAAATATTTTTATCTTTCCAATTAATATTTATAGTTTAAATTTTAACTTATATTATCCCATGTAATAATTGTTTTAGCAAAACAAGACATGTTAGTGACAATTTTATTTTTACTTTAAATAACAAGTTATTAATGTCATTTTCTTATCCAAGTGGCTCCATGGGGTCCCCAAGTTGACCAATGGGTTGTCTTGGTTGGCCATGACTCATCCAATAAGTGTAAGAGAAGTGTCAAGATATGTTCATATTTTTATAATATCATTTTTACCTTAAATTTCACTAATTACCATTAATCGTGATTAATAAAACCTAAAAGTTACTATTCACCTAAGAATTATTTTAATCCCATTGAACCACATTTTAATTCCTAATGACAACCATGTATGTCGGATTTTTGAAAATCAAATCACAGATGTGGTAATGATTCATTTACATGAAAAATTAGTTTTTAAACTACCACTTAGTGGTTCAACTATTCATAAAAAATTGATGTTTTTCTGAAAATTACCAATAATCACCCTAAGCTATAATTGATATTCTGAATTAAAAGATGATGTATAGTTTAAAAAATTCCAAGAATATATGTTTCATTAATTAACTTTATAATTAATTCCCATTGTCAAAACAAATAGCATGTTTTTAAGAAACAATATCAATCAAAAGATTAACAATTGTTTATGTCCAATTTCAAAGTGGAGTTAATTCTAATGACCACCATTGGATAAAATGGTAAAAATATATTCTAATTACACTTTATAACCACTCAATTGTATAATTTATCACTATAAATTATTTTTATTGAAAAAAAAATTTAAGTATTTTTTACTATTCATAAAAAATTTGAAGTTCTCAGAAAAATACCAAAAATTCAACATTGGCTACTTCGATATTTTGAATCCAAAAATGAAGTCCAATTTGAAATATAAAATTTATATAATATACAAAAGTGGGTATTACTATTCATAACTACTACTTTTATTGGTCGCGGTGTGTTAGAACTCGAGGTTGCGTACAACACACGCTGCTCTATTATTCAAAGAGGATCGTACCATGGAAGCTTGGGGTGTTACAATCTAGAAGAATCTTGGGAAACAACCTTTATGTACACACCTAGGCCAACCACCACAAATACCCTGCCCGAAAAATCATGGTCTATAATGGACCTCTGGCCGTCACAACCTGCTCGAAGAGTCTTGGGCTATTTGAGAAAAGGGACCAGAAAATGAGCTAATAACTAGCCACTCATAGGATTATTGGAAAAAACACCCACCCCATGAAATGGGGTGTTCAACACTAAGTTCTCAACTTTGGGTGGGGCACGAATAAGAAACATAAGAAATAAAACAACCAAGCGGCTCCAAAACCTAAGCACAAACACCCTTGTTACTATTCATTCATAATGAAAAGCACAAAACTCACGACCAAGTCACAACTCATTTCAAAAACCAATTCCCCATTTCAAAAATTCTTGTTTTCATGTTTAATTGATCCCAATTTGTAGAATTATACACTATTGGGAAAATAACAGGCATAACCACATGTCAGGAGAAGAGAAACAGCCAAACAATAATTTAAGCATTCACACTCAGTTCTCTTGTGATGTCACAATAACAAAAGGATAAGTGAGATCCCTCAAAGTACTGGAACCAATCCAAGCCTCAAGATACAGCCCCACAACATTTTAGATTCACAACCATCAACTGTTCCACACACTGATCAGTCACACCGATCAATGCCACACCGATCTTGTCACACAAGTCGGTCGCAAGCCGATCGGTCGCACACCAATCGGTCACCCACCGATCGGTCTCATGCCGATCGGTCGCCCACCGATCGGTCACATGCTGATGGGTCTACCACTGATCAGTCACACGCCTATCAGTCGCACACCGATCGGTCACACGTTGATCTGTCGCCCACCGATCAATTACACGCCGATTGGTTGCATGCTGATCAGTCGCTTGTCGATCGGTCCCACGCCGATCGGTCGCAAACCGATCGGTCGCACGCCGATTGGTCGCACCCACCGAGACACCACTCTTAGGATCCATAATTTGTAAAAGGGATGGACCATGAGGGTCTAGGTCATCACAATATCAATATATTCAGAGTATTTAATGTCTCATTTGAAATTATTTCTCTCATGGGGGTTATGATTAAAATTTTACAATGTGGTATTGATTTTACATTTCAATCACATTTTTAATGGTATTATTTATGTTTAAATTTACAATGATGAAATAATGAGAAATTTCTCACCAAAATATTATGAATATTATTATAATGTACTTATTTATACAGATAATATGTTTTAATTTCTTTCTCCTTTCATTATGTTCTTAAAAGACTGAAAGAATACTTTTATGGAAAACTAATTTTTTCATTACTCAATTTTTAACCTTTTTATTTCATTTCTATATTTTCATTTAATCATTTGAAATAATATTTTTAATATCCTAAAATAAATAGCTAATGAAATTTACCATGATTAATTTCTATAAAAATATTAATGTGAACTTATTATAAATTTCCAAACAAGGTACTTTATAAGTTTTATGAAAATTTGAAATAAATCATTATTTTAACATACATGTAATTAATTGAATTGTATACCATCATTAACACTTAATGATTTTAATCTTTCATTTTCTATTTCCATGTTTAATTTTAATAAAAAAAATTCTCATTAATATTTGTAAAAGTTTAGATTTTAAATAAGTTATTTCATGTTAAATTTATTATTTTTTCAAGAGAAGCTCTAGTAATATTTAAAATGAATTTTTCTTCTATGAAAACATGTTTTGATGTTACTTATAATTCAATGGGGATATAATTCTAGGAAACCATTTGATTTGGATATATTTAGATTCTAATTTACCATATAATTATTCAATTCTTATTGTTTTTGAAATATTTTTAACTAATTTTTATTGTGTGAAAGGATTCCATGTAGTCGATTACATCATGTACTAGATTTTTCTAGTACGTCACATACCTAATTTTGGAATCATTCATGTCACGTTTTACAATATACAACTATATTTGGATTTATTTGAGAACATGAAAATCTACATACCTGATTCTTCTATAAATGAGATCGTGTGCATGAACTCAAATGGAAGGAAGAAGACAAATCTAATTGGAGGATTATTATCTAACACTTGTGGAAATATATTGATATCATAAAATCTAAGAGAAAGAACTTCATGTTGTTCATATGTATGAATAAAATGATGTTGAAGGGATTGTTTGTTGAAGTCAACACTTAGGTCTCAATACTATTAATATTTTTAACACACCACAACTATGAAATTTATGATTTTGATAAGTGATTCAGTTGTCATCACCATTTAATGTTGAACCTTCGGACAACGTTGATGGTAGATTTGATTCATGTGATGGTCAATCGGTAAAAATGTTTGGATGAGGGTGAAGAAGATGAAAGACATTATTCCATAAATATGAAGTCGAACTTCTCTCTAGCACTATTACTATTCTCCACCATTGTTACTATTGGGATATCTATCATCCATTTAATATTAATGAGTTCCCCAAAATGTATTATGATCATAAATTGATGAACCAACAATTATGTGACAAATTTTGATATTGGATCCACCTCCATCAGTGATTTCTTATGTGTTTTTGCAAAAAAATATAAATATATGAAGGTAAAAAAATTAAAAATGTGCATGGAATGTGGAAGGGGAGTTTGTGTCTTCTGTTTAAGTCAAAATGTGGTAGGTCCCCAACAACCTCTTAGAAAATATAAAGAAATTACAATTTTAAATATATTTTTTGTATACTTAAATTTATTATTATTATTTTATTTTTTATTTTTTTTAAGATGCACTAGAAAAAGATAAATTTTCAGTAGAATTTAATTTATTTTTAATATCTTGTTGTACTTTTATTACAGTAGTAAAAAATTCTTACAAAAATACTCACACAGGGATCCTTTTTATAAGAGGGTTTTCCAATGGTCAAAGATGATGATGAGATGAATACCCAATTCGAGTGTGTGGCTAAAACATATCATCTAGATCTTTGATAATGGAACAAGTGACTCACCTCACTCTTAGGTAGGAAATGACTAAGGATAAGTACTTAGTGATTTTTATTCATCAAAACTCAAAGTCAATGTGGGACACTACTGGTGAGGATGATGACTCTAGGTATGATCACGGTGATGAACCAGATTGTCTTCAACTGTATATTTATCTTATATTTTTGGGAAAAAATATTTTTTTACCCCTTCTTTCTTCCATTGTACTTCCATTATTTTTAATAAATTTTGTGGGTTCCATTAGGCTTTCCAACTTAGACTCAAAACTACATCGTATTATTACTAATTAATAATTATATTACTAACTAATTATTATCTAATAAATAATTAATAATTATATTACAATGTAACTAAATAATTATTATTGAATTACATATTAATTACTAATCACAAATAATTATAATTAATAATTATAATTAGTAATTTAAATACTAATTAAATAATAAATTATTATATAAATATTAATTATATTACTAATTAACTAGTAATTTATTATATAAATAATAATTATATTTATAATTAATTATTATATAATTAATAATTATAATACTAATTAAAAAATTAATTACTATATAATTAATAATTAAATATTTAATAAATATATTATTAATTAATTATTATATGGTAAATACTGAACTAAATAATTTTATAACTAGAATTTAATAATTAATACTTATTTTACTAATTGAGTAATTATATATTATATTATTTATATTTATAATATTGTTTAACTAATTAAATATTATATATTTAATAATTATATTACTAATTAACTAATATGTTATTATACAATTAATAATGAGTTAATTAAATATTAATTAACTAACTAATTAACTATTAATTAATTAATAATTATATTAATAATTAACTGATTAACTATAATTTAATTATTAATTATAGTACTAATTGACTAAACAACTATTAACTAATTAATTTAATTATTAATTAAATATTTCATAATTATTAAACAATTAATAGTTAATAACATTATTATTAATTACATAATTATTAGTTATGTAATTAAGAAATATTATTTAGTTCTTATTAAGATAATTTTTTATTAATAATATATTTTTTATTACTAATTAATTAAAATCTATAATTTATTATAATTATTTAGAAATTAATTGAATGGTTAATATTATTATTAAATGGTAATTAATAGTACTAATTAATTGATTTCAGATTATTAGTAATAATATATTTATAATTCTGTACTAGAATTGGAGAACCAAGATCCCATATCAAGAATACATAATTATTTCCTTGGAAATCAATATTATTAATGGTATACATGTGTGAGGGTTTCTGTTAGATATTTAGACTATTGTAAGGGTAGTTGTAACGAACTGAATTTCTGAATAAATTTTTTTCCCAAACATGGTGTGTTATTTTATTTTATACTCAACAAAACTATTTCATTTAATAAAATGAGTATAATTACAATAAGACTGTTGGGTTTCAACTGTTATATGACCGTTGGTCAATATGACCATTGGTCAATATGACCGTTTTAAACTAAATGTTGTGATTATTGTCTATAAATACAAGTGATCATGGTTAATTATTATAGAATGGAGATTCGATGGCCCCATCTAGTAGTATCAGGAAGATCAAATCCCATCTACTGGAACTCAGGAAGGAGGTAGCACCATTGGGCTTTGCCCTAGACCAAACCCAAGCCGAACTTTATCGTGTGAAGCTGGAACGGAATCACCTTCGTGAGAAGATCAAGATGATAGGAATCACTACTCGGGAAATGTTCGCTGAGCCGCCTCAAGATTATATCACCCTAGCACACCTTACTCATCGGTCCTATGATGGTGTTATAAGGTGCTATGTATATAAGGCTTTTCCTTAAACATTACTTAATCTTGAGTTACTTCAAAAATACAAGTTGAGGATCGTTTCATGTTTAGAGTTTCAGATAATTAGATCATAAAATTTGCATTACATTTCACATTTAAACAATGTGATTACAAAAAATATAGTACTAATTTTTCCCATCAACATAAACAAATTTAATATAAAACATGGATTCTTTCTTGACACTTCCGTGACACTGTCATCACATCATGTACCTTTTCCTTAACATGTGAAAAACATTTCAAAAACATGGGATGAGCATAAAAAGCTCAGTAAGGGATATAAAAGTATGAAATGAAAGCATTAGTCCATTTATGAAATCATACTTTACTCATAAAACATAATCACAAACCTCAAAAAAATCATGAATAAATCATAGAAATTATAAGACAAAAAGGTAACTTGAGATATTCATAACATTCTTACGTAGGGAGTAACCCTCATGGTTACGTTTGGAATACCCATCACAATATATTCCCTAAATCTCTTCGGAGAAAGCATAACGTTTAACACCTTCGCATTACCCAATGCATTGGAGAGCTATATCAGGCTCATCCACCCTTAGTTTATCACGGAACCACCCGTCTTCATAAATAATTCCCAAGAACCATAACATATTCATATCACATAAAACATGCATAAAGAAAATATAACGTTTCCACTTTTTAATATCAAGATATCAATACAACACATTGATATAAAAGAAATTATGAAAAACCATTTTCAATACAAAAATAAGAGATGTAAAACATGTTATTTTTATTCATTTAATAAATGTTATTTCTTGTAGAGGAAGTCAAAACTCAAATAATGGTCACGGCGGTAGAGAAGTTGTTGTCGCCGCATACGTACGACAAAAAAACATTCCTTTTGTAGTTTAGTAAAACGCTTCAAATTGAAAATATTCCTTTTGAATAAACGTAAAAGTAAAAGGGGTTTATACACCATATAAAATAAAGTCGTGTATAAATCATAATATACCTCAATGAATGGAGATTGAGACGAAGTCCCATACCTCGGGTACGACTTGACTCGATCGTTCTTTAACATCCGGAATAATAAACTTGAGTTAATTTATACATGCTTACGAACATTTTTGAAGTTCATATTTACTTTTATATCACTTATTACCATGTTATGAACAAAATGTAATTATTTAAGTAAATAATGGTCGTTTTGTCGATCATTGGTACTTGAGTCAAAAATAAACATTTTATAATTACAAGTTGTTCATGTGGTAAAATATCCATTATATGAAGAACTATATTCATGATGTAGATATCATATATATAATATATATCCAGTATATACATGCATTTATAATATTACATAATCATTTATAGGTAAGAAATTAAATGCACCGTTCATGGAGACGGTAAGCCGTATGTACGCATGAACGCTACATTCTTTTCTATGTCAGATTAATGGAATTAAAACTAAATTAGAGATATGTATATTTTAATTCCAGAATTATATTCATCATTTATATGTAACATACATCATATATATCCATTATATATATGTACTTATAATAGTACATTACATTTGGGGATAAGAAAAGAAATGCACCGTTCATGGAGACGGTATGTCGTATGTACACATGAACGCTACTTTCATTTCTATCTCATACTATAATCAAAAGAAATAATAATTATATATACGTATATTAGAAATCCAGTATAACATCATATATAATAACTTTAACTCCATCCTTTATACGTCCCACACATGGAATTAACGAATCAAATCACTTTGAGTGGGCGGTAGTCCGCACTTCCTAAAATGAAGATATCATGTTTATCCATAATGGAATCCATAAAGGTATTCCATAAATGAAAAATATAAAAGCTTATGTAAAACATAAAAATATTATATATCATATATAAATATATTGACATATTAATGGACACCTTTGGAGGGTTTATATGAGTGTCGAACAATCATCATTTCGTGAGGCAGAAATTCTCAATCCACAGAAACAGTATGTTCTTTAACAATTAGATGTAGGTGTCTGTAAGTGTAGCTCTAATAATTCACATAAAAACATACTAGTGTATTTAATATAATGGTTTTGTTACAAAATAATGGAATAAAAAGATTTTAGGGGGTTGGAGAAGCAAAATAAAAAATAAGAACACAAGTTAAACACTACCTTTAAAACGGGTAACTCTTTTTGATTTGAGATCAAAGTCTTCTGTAGGAAGACTTCTGCCCAACATGAGGATTCTAGGAGTAATAGCGGGATGTGGAGAGACAAATTGGGTAGGTTTTTGCCGATCCAATGTCATTAGGGGTGTGGGTAAGGTGGTAGAGGTGGGGGCCTTTTATAAGAGGAGAGGAGGGGCACTCTTGGAAAGTTATAAAATGCTACTTTATTATAAAATGATTTTTGGATTTTAAATGTCCCAAAATAATCTATTTCGAGTATAAGGTGATAAGAGTTCTAAATCCACCCATCCAATAGGTTTTTGAAAAGTGTAGGTCTTAGATATTACATAATCTTTTCATTTTATTAAAATCATTAAATAATGAGGTAATCACTACACCATCATGGTGTAATAAATAATTTAATTTATTTAATGTCTAAAATTTTAAAAAAATCATGATATAGGAAATATTTTTATATTTCTAATGAATATTTATAGTAAAAAATTTGACTTGTATTACCACATGTAAAAATTGTTTTAGTAAAACAACACATGTTTATGACAATTTCATTTTAACTTTAAATAAAAAGTTATTTATGGCATTTTCCTACGAAAGTTGCTCCATGGGGTCCCCAAGTTGACCCATGGATTTCCTTGGTTGGCCATGACACATCCAATAAGGGTAGGACATGTGTCTAGGTTATTTAATTTTATTAAAACATTATTTTCACCTTAATTTACACTAATTACCTCTAATCGTGATTAAAAACATAAAAGTTACTATTCACCCAAAAAAATATTGTAATCCCATTGTACTGCATTTTACATCCTAATGACAACCATGTATGTAAAAATTTTGAAAATAAAATCACAGAATTGTTAAAGTTTCATTTAAAGGAAAAATCAATTTTTTTAACTACCACATAGTGGTTTCACTATTCATCAAACATTGAAATTCATCAGAAAAATACCAAAAATTCACCCTAAGCAATATTTGTTATTCCGAATTCAGAAATTATGCCTATTTTAAAAAATTAAAATCATTTAATTTACATTAATGAATTTAATAATTAATTATCTTTGTCAGAACAGATAGCGTGTTTTTATAAAACAATATGTATCAAAAGATTGACACTAGTTTAAGTCCAATTTCAAAGTGAAATTGATTCCAACGACCACTATTAGATTAAATGGAAAAAATATATTCTAATTTTACATTAAAACCACTTAAAAATAAAATCTTATAATATAAATAAATTAGATTAAAAAGAGGTTTTGAATTAAAATACTACATTTTTCACCATTTATTAAAAAATAAACTTTATCGGAAAAGTACCAAAAATTTACACAAGGTAAATTTTGATGTCCCGATTATAAATAAGAGTGTTATTTGGTCCAATAGAATGTATAAGAGTAACAAAAACTATATTTAAAGAGGTTTCACCATCAAAAGGTGATAGTTCGACCTTTTAGTGAATATTAGATTATCTATGCCAGAAATTGAATTATGTTCTTATTTTAAGCCTTTATCATTTATTGGATAATTGTAAAAACATTTAAAAACATATATAATCATATTTTAGTTATTTATTTTCATTCCTTCCAATAAAACGGATACATGTTAACTACCATTTAAAAAAATAATATAATATACTACTATTGTGCAACGTATGATTTCAAAGAAACTCTTTGTTGCATATCGGGTATGCTATAGAACATAGAAACCCCTTTAAAGTAAAATTAATATTTAATTTGCAAATATTAATAAATATGAAATTTTTTATTCTTTATTTACCTGGGATGTTACATCCTTCCCCACTTTTGGGAATTGCGTCCTTGCAATTTTATTCACTTATCAAAATAGGTGGTGGTATTTATCCCCCAAAGCATTTTCAGATTCCAATGTTGAATCTTCGACCATATGTTTTTTCCACAAAACCATTACCTGGTGAATTACTTTATTCTACAACACTTTCTCCCTATGCTTAAGAATCTGGACTGGTTGTTCTTCATAAGAGAGATTCTCTTCCAACTAGACTTCCTTTGGGCTCAAAACATGAGATGGATCTGGCATGTACTTCCTTAACATCGAAACATGAAAAACATTGTGTACCTAAGATAAAATCTGAGGTAATTTCACTCTGTATGAAAATGCTGCTACTTTCTCTAGAATTTCATATGGTCCAATGAACCTTGGACTCAGCTTTCCTTTCTTACCAAATCACATCACACTTTTCCATGGCGAATCTTTGATAATGACATGATCACCTACCTCGAAAGATAGATCCTTCCTACGGTTATCAACATAAGTTCTCTGTCTACTCTGAGCTGTTCTCATGTGTTTCTGAATCAACTAAACTTTTTTTTCCATCTCTTCTACCAATTATGGTCCCATCAGCTTCCTTTCACCCACTTCATCCCACAAAGCTGGAGTTCGACACCGCTTCCCATATAATGCCTCAAATGGAGCCATCTATATACTGGAATGACAAATGTTATTATATGAAAACTCAACCAAAGTATGATGTTGGTCCCAACTTCCCTGAAAATCCATAGAGCAAGCACGTATCATATCCTCTAAGGTCTGAATTGTTCATTATGACTGCCCATCTGATTGCGGATGAAAAGCTGTACTGAAATTTAATTCAGTACCCAAGGACTTATGAAGGCCTTTCCAAAAGTTATAAGTGAACCAAGGATCACGACCAGATACAATGGAGAATGGAACTCCATGTAACTTGACTATATCTTTAAGATACAAACGGGAAACTTGATCTAGGGAAAAATTATCTCGTATATCAATGAAATGAGCAGATTTAGTCAAGCGATCAACAATAACTCAGATTTCATTATTACCTCGAGGTGTCTTCGGCAATACCACAACGAAGTCCATGGATATATTATCCCATTTCCACTATGGCACTGGTAAAGGTGGAAGCATCCCTTTCAGTAATTTCTGATCTCCTATAACCTATTGAAAACTCAAACACATCATAGTAAAATCAACAATATCTCTTTTAATTTCATCCCACCAGTAATACTCCCACAGATCTCTGTACATCATAGTACTTCCTGGATGAACTAAAAATGGAAAACTATGAGCTTCACATAACAACTCTCTCTTCAAATGTGAATCACAAGGCACACACAATCGCTTCCCAAATTTCAAAACACAATCATTATCAATTTTGAATTCAGGCAAATTACCCTTCTGAACCAGTTCTACCTTTTTCTGCAACTCGTTGTCTTGCTTCTGTGCTATATTAATTCTATCTGATAGAGAGGATTTCACTGATACCTGAAACAAAACAGAAGGACATTCCTTACCAACAACTTCAATTCCAAAGATCATCAAATGCTTAACCAAAATATCACGTTCCAAATGCAACATTGTTATTGAAGAATTACCTTTTCGACTCAAAGCATCATCCACATTATTTTCTTTTCCAGGATGGTAATGAATTGCACAATCATAATCCTTGATTAATTATCCATCCCCTCTGTCTCAGCTTCAATTCTTTCTCAGTGAATATATACTTTAAAATTTTGTGATCGGTATATATTTCACACTTTACTCTATGCAAATGATGCCTCTAAATTTTTAAAGAAAATACAACAGCAGCTTATTCCAAATCATGTGTAGGGAAATTTACCTCATGAGTTTACAACTGTCATGAAGAATAAGAAATTTCTTAATCATTCTGCATTAGGGTGCAACCAAGTCCTTTCAATGAAGCATCACTGTAGATAACAAACTCCCCATTCCTGGAAGGTAGTGCCAAAACTGGAGAATTCACAAATATTTATTCCAGTTCCTAAAAACAATCATCAAATTATTTTTTCCAGATAAACTTAACACCCTTCGGAGTTAGCTTAGTCATTGGACTAGATAACCATTAAAAATTTCTAACAAACCTTCTGTAATGGCCTGCCAAACCATGGAAGCTATGAATCTTAGTTACATTTGTGGGTCTTGGCCATTCTTCAACAACCTTTGTTTTTGCAGGATCAACATTTATCCCATCTTTAGAAAAAATATGACAAAGGAATGAAATTTGTTCCAACCAAAACTAAAACTTGATGAATTTCCCATACAATTTCTATTCCTTTATGGTTTTCAAAATAACCCTTAAATGTCATTCATTCTCCTCTTTACTTTTATAAAACACCAAAATATCATCAATGAAAACAACCACAAACTTATCCAAGATCTCACGGAATATTATATTCATAAGGTCCATAAATACAACAGGTGATTTGTTTTACCTATAAGGCATAACTACAAATTCATAATGGTCATATCTAGTACGGAACGTAGTCTTCGGTACGTCTGCTTATTTTACATTCAACTGATGGTACCGTGACCTCATGTCAATCATTGAAAAATACTGATCTCCCTAGATATGATCAAACAAATCATCGATATGAGGCAAAGGATACATGTTTTTAGTAGTAATGTTATTCAAGGCACTATAATCAATGTAACGTCTCATTAAACCATCTTTATTTTTAACAAATAAAACAAGAGCACCCCATAGTGACGTGATAGGTCGAATGAAACATTTCTCTAATAAATCTTATAATTGCTCCTTGAACTCTACAAGTTCAACTTGATCCATTCGATAAGGGGGTTTTCAAATTGTCTTAGAATTAGGAACTAAGTCAACTGTAAACTCAACTTCCCGATCTAGTATTATTCAAGGAAACTCATCAGGAAAAAAAATCAGGATACTCATTTACCACTGGCACATTATTAATCTGAATAGTTCCTTTGTTTTCAACAATATGTGCAAGGTAACATTCATTTACATATATTACAAGTTTCTCAGCCTCTTGATATGTTATCAAAAGTAAGGGTTCATTCTTGTACACAATCTAAGAGATTTTCTGAAAAGAAACTTTTTTAGCTCTACAATCAGTCTTAGAGTGGTAAATAGAGAGCCAATCCATACCCAGGATAACATCAAACTCTACTAGAGGTAAAACAATAAGTTTTGCAAGTAGGTTCTTTCCACAGATAAGTATAGGAAGAATCTTATAAATTCTTTTTGCCTCAACATTTCCCACAGGTGTTTTTACCACATGTCCGAGAGACATTTCATGAGATGGTATTCCCATTTTACTAGAAAATATTTCAGAGATGAAAGAATGTGTAGACCTCGAATCAAATAAAACACTGGCATAATCTGGAAAAAAACAAAGTACCTGATATAAATTAATTTGATGGCCCAACATCTGATGATGTATTTGAAAAAGATTTCACTGCCCCTTTGTACTTGTAGTCTAACTGCTTCCTATCACTCAATCTCCTTTTCAGACACTCTTTTTCATAATGACCCATCTCATTGCACTTAAAACATTTTACTAACTGTAAATAGAATTTGGTCTTACCATCACCCTGATCTTTTTCAGTGAAATCACGAGCCTTACGTCCCATATTTCCACATTGGTAGCACTTTACAGAATTCAGAAGACATTCCCCAGCATGACTTTTACCACATTTATCACAAAATGGAAACATAGTTTTCTTACCATTATCCCTTTTTGATGAATTATTTCCTTTCTCCTGCTACCTCGGTCTCTTCTTCTGCTGGTTGTTATAGAACAGTTGATCATCGACAAACTCCATTTCTACCTTCTCAGCACATCTAACAAGCTTTTCATAACATGTAAACTCGCGAGATGATAAATCCCTTCACTATTTTGGCATTAATCCTGAGTAAAAACGATTGATTTTACTATTAAGGTATCAGATAAATTTCGGAGCATAACTTGCCAATCGAGTGAACCTTTCTTCATAGGTAGCCACTAATTGTTCCTCTTGCCTAAATTCCAGGGATTTTTTTTCATCCTAAGCCGAACAGCATTAGGAAAATATTCCTCAAGAAACATACCTTTGAATTAATTCCAGTCGAGAGAATCAATCTCATCAGCATCTCTGATATTTTTAACCATCAACCACCACTGATCTGCTTCACCCTCCAAACAGTAAATAACAAGACTAACCTTTTGATTTTCTGAACACCCAATGACCTTGAAAATCTTCTCTAGTGCTTTAATCCACCCTTCAGCTACCATATGGTCAAATGATCCTCTAAATTATGGAGGATGTTTCCTCATGAAATGTTCCACCACTGACATGTTCCTCTACAGTTGATCTGGAAGATCTCGTGCATGGATACCATCACCATTTATCGCTTGAGTCAACTGCGCCATTACTGCAACCTACTGTTCAGTTCCAATGCCGACCATCTCAAGATACTGATTTGGAAGGTTATTTCCTTCTGTATTCCTTCGTAGCATTGCTTCCCTGTTTCCTCTGTAGAAAACCATTGTGAACAAACATGTCATAGATGAAGTAACATGGTAATCTTCAAATGCTACATCATTTCAATTTAACAATACAAAAATATATTTTTGGATAATCATTTAATATAATTATAACTCTTAATGTTATGTAAACTGACCTTGGATACCAACTATAAGGACCTAGACATAAACATTACTTAATCTTGAGTTACTTCATGAATACAGATTGAGGATCTTTTAAGGTTTAGAGTTTTACATAATTAGATCAAAAAAGATGCATTAAATTCCATATTTAAACAAAGTGGTTACATACATGATAGTAATAATTTTTCCCATCAACGAAAACATATTTAATATAAAACATGGATTCTTTCTTGACACTTCCTTGACACTATCATCACATCATGTACCTTTCCCTTGACCTATGAAAAACATTTCAAAAAGATAGGATGAGCATAAAAAGCTCAGTAAGGGATATAAAAGTACGAAATCAAAAAATTGGTCCATGTATGAAATCATACTTACTCATAAAACACAATCACATACCTCAAAATATCCTGAATAAATCATAGATTTCATAAGACATAAAGGTAACTTGAGTAATTCATAACATTCTTACATAGGGAGTAACCCTCATGGTTACGTTTGGAATACCCATCACAGTATGTTCCCTAATTCTCTTCGGAGAAACTATAAAATTTAACTCCTTCATGTTACCCAATAAATTGGAGAGATATATCGGGCTCACCCACCCTTAGTTTACCATGGAACCACCCGTCTTCATAAACAATTCCCATGAACCATAACTTAATCGTATCACATAAAACATGTATAAAGAAAACATAAAATTTCCACTTTTCGTTCACAAGATATCAATACAACACATTGATATAAAAAAAATTATGAAAAACCATTTTCAATACCAAAATAAGAGAAAAGTAAAACATTTTATTTATTTTTCATTTTAAAAAAAGTTATGGCTTGTAGAGGAAGACAAAACTCAAATAATGGTCACGGTGGTAGAGAAGTCGTTGTCGCCGCATACGTACGACAAAAAAATATTCCTTTTGTTGTTTAGTAAAATGCTTCGTATAGAAAATATTACTTTTGAATAAATTTAAAAGTCAAAGGGTTTTATACACCGTATAAAAAAGAGTTGTGTATAAATCAAAATATGGATCAATTAATGGAGATTGAGACGAAGTCTCATACCTCAGGTCCGACTTGACTCGATCGTTCTTTAACATCCTGAATAATAAATGTGAGTTAATTTATACTTGCTTAAGAACCTTTTTCAAGTTCATTATTCCTTTTATATCACTTACTTCCATGTTATGAACACTATGTAATTATTTAAGTTAATAATGGTCGTTTTTTCGATCATTGGTACTTGAGTCAAAAATAAACTCTTTATAATTACAAGTTGTTCATGTGGTAAAATATCCATTATATAAAGAATTATATTCATGATGTACATATCATATATATCATATATATTCAATATATACATTCATTTATAATATTACATAATCATTTAGAGGTAAGAAATGAAATGCACCGTTCATGGAGACGGTAAGCCGTACGTACGCATGAATGTTACTTTCATTTCTATGTCATAATAATGGAATTAAAACTAAATGAGATATATTTATATTTTAATTCCAGAATTTTATTCATAAGTTAGATGTAACATACATAATATATATCCATTATATATATGTACTTATAATAGTACATTACATTTGGGGATAAGAAATGAAATGCACCGTTCTTGGAGACGGTAAGCCGTACGTACGCATGAACGCTACTTTCATTTCTATCTCATAATTTAATCTAACGAAATAATAATGATATAAAGTTATATTATAATTCCAGTATAACATCATATATAATAACTTTAACTCCATCCATTATACGTCCCACATATGGCATTGACGAATCAAATCACTTTTAGGAGGCGGTAGTCTGCCCTTCCTAAAATGAAGATATCGCGTTTACCCATAACAAAAACCATAAAGGTATGACATAAATGAAAAATACATAAGATTAAGTAAAACATAAACATATTATATATAATATATAAATATAGTGACATCTTAATGGTCACCATTTAAGGTGTTATATGAGTGTTGAACAATCATCGTTTCGTGAGGCAGAAATTCGCCATCCACGGAAACAGTATGTTCTTTAACCATTAGAAGTAGGTGTGTGTAAGTGTAGATCAAATATTTTACATAACAACATCCTAGTATATTTAATATACTGTTGTTGTTACAAAATATAGGAATAAAAATATTTTACATGGTTGGAGAAGAAAAATAAAACATAAGAACATAAGAGAAAACACTACGTTTAAAATGGGAAGCTCTTTTTAATTTGAGCTCAAAGGCTTCCTTGGGAAACCTTCTAACAAAAGTGAGGCTTCTAGGAGTAAGAGAGGAATTTGGAGAGACAAACTTGGCAGGGTTTGGCCTAGCCAAAGGCTTGAGGGTTGTGGGTAAGGTGGTAGAGGTGGGGGCCTTTTATAAGAGGAGAGGAGGGGCACTCTTGGAATGTTATAAAAGGTTACTTTATTATAAAATGCTTTTCGACTTTTAAAGGTCCCAAAATTATATATTTCAAGTATAAGGTGATAAGAGTTCTAAATCCACCCTTAAAAGTGGTTTTTAAAAAGTGTAGGTCTTAGATTTTACATTATCTTTTCATTTTATTTAAATTCTTAAATAATGAGGTAATCGCTTCATTATCATGGTGTCACAAATAATTTAAATTATTTAATATCTAAAAATTAAAAAAAAAACATGATGTAGGAAATATTTTTATATTTCTAATGAATATTTATAGTCAAAAATATGACTTTTATAACCCCATGTAAAAATTGTTTTAGTAAAATAACACATGTTTTTGACATTATCATTTTAACATTAAATAAAAAGTTATTTATGTCATTTTCCTACCAATGTGGCTCCATGGAATCCCCAAGTTCACCCATGGATTTCCTTGGTTGGAAATGACACATCCAATAAGGGTAGGACATGTTTCTATGTTATTTCATATTATTAAAACATTATTTTCACCTTAATTTACACTAATTACCTCTAATCGCGATTAAAAACATAAAAGTTACTATTCACAAAACAATATTTTAGTCCCATTGAACCACATTTTACATCCTAATGACAACCATGTATGTTGAAATTTTAAAAATCAAATCACAGAAGTGGTAATTTTTCATTTAAACGAAAAATCAGTTTTTTAACTCCCACTTAGTGGTTTCACTATTCATCAAAAATTGATGTTTTTCAGAAAAATACCAAAAATTCACTCTAAGATATATTAGATATTCCAAATTCAAAAATGATGTATATTTTAAAAAATTAAAATCATATAAGTTACATTAATTAATTTAATAATTAATTCCCTCTGTCAGAACAAATAGCATGTTTTTATGAAACAATATGTATCAAAATATTGACACTAGTTTAAGTCCAATTTCAATGTGAAATTAATTCCAATGACCAATGTTTTATTAAATGTTAAAAATATATTCTAATTTCACTTTAAAACCAATTAAAAAGATAATCTAATGATATAAATATGTTAGATTAAAAAATATTTTGAATTAAAATACAACATTTTTCACCAAACATTAAAAAAATGAACTTTGCCAGAAAAATACCAAAAATTTACACAAGGTAAATTTTGATTTCCCAATTCTAAAGAAGAGTTTTATTTTGTCGAATAGAATGCATAAGAGTAACCAAAACTATATTTAATGAGTGTTCTCCACCAAAAGGCGATAGTTCATCCTTTTAGTGAATATTAGAGTATCTATGCCAAAAATTGAATTCCTTTCTTGTTTTAAGCCTTTACCTTTTATTGGATAAATGTAAAAACATTTAAAAAACATATATAATAATAGTTTAGTTATTTATATTCATTCCAGCCAATACAACAGCTACGTGTTAACTACCATTTAAAAAAAATAATATTATTATATTACTTGTATGCAACGTAAGAATTCAAAGAAACACTTTGTTGCGTATCAGGTACGCTATCGAACATTGAAACCCTTTTAATGTAAAATTAATATTTAATTAGAAAATATTAATAAATATGAAAATTTTTATTCTTTATTTACCTGGGATGTTACAATGTAACGAGACTGCAACTGCCCTGTGTAATTCTATGATTTAAATAAAAAATTTGATATCTTCTTATGGTGAAGTTTTTGAATTTTCAAATGTCCGTTTAAATATAGTATGCATTTTATTGATGAATTTTAGAAAAAGGATATTTTAAAAAATATTTATGTAATCTTTAATTAATTAATAATGTGTAATGATTTTAAAAAAATGGTCTTCTACAGTTATGTTCAATAAGAAATTTAGAGTCTAATAATGTCAACATATTTTTTGATGAATATTAAATTATAAATAGTGTTTTTACACAAATGATTAGTAATGTGATCAAATGGATTAAGTAACCTCAGTAAAGAAAGTATTGCTATAATCTAGGAAACTTGATTAAGTTATGTTATTCAATAAAATAGGTAAATAATTATTCTATAAATTACTGGTTAAGTATTAGTTTTTTCAGGTGAATAGTGTTTTTTAATTTTAAAAATTAAATTAAAAATATTTAGAAAATTATTTTCATAAAATGGAATTCATTTTTGAAATCAGAGCATCGATATTTGGTTAATGGGAATTTTTTGGATTTTTCTGAAATAGTTGAATTTTCAGTGAATAGTGTTTTTATTTAAAAATTAATATAAAAATATTTTGAAAATTATTTTCATAAAATGGAGTCTATTTTTGAAATCATAACATTGATATTTGTTTAAGGTGATTTTTTGGGATTCTTGTGAAAAAGTTGAATTTTCGGTGAATAATGAATTTTCAGTTTAAGGTTTCAAGTGTTTAATGACATCATTAAGGATGTAATAATTATGTAATAATTATGGTTGAATTATTAATAGTAAGATAAGTTAGGAGGTGTCCCATGTGTCCAATACAATGGGATAATAACATGGTAAATCCCATGGTTTTTTCAATGCCGCCAATGATGAGTCCCTTATTAATGTCGTGTCCCCTCAATTCTCTTATAAATAACAAGAAATTATCACATTCTATCCCTTCCAAAATATTCCACTATGATGTTATGGTCTCCTTTACTCCCAAAGAGTCTTCCCATGGTTCCCTCAAGACTCCCAAGGACCCAAACGTCAATATTTCATAGTTACTCTTCAAGGTAAGGGATTCTGTCACTCTTCCCATTTTCAAAGTTATACTATCATGAAAAGTTTTTCAAGTTCCTATTTTCCATGTTGGGGTATTATCTCTAAATTAATAATACAATAATTTTATGTTCACATGATGATAGATCCTATTTAATCCCATCAATTCATTTTTTCTATGTTTTGTGTGACGCAGTTAGGCTGCCAGATTCTTCATAAGAGAAATCTTATTCTTATCTTCCTTTCATGTTTTTCATTTCATGTTGTATATCCTTAAAATTTCATTACCATGTTATTATATGCTTTATATTCTCTCCCTATAATATTTTATGGATCATTTATGATTTGGTTACCCATGTCCCATCACTTTTCAATGTTTTCTAAAACCCTGCAACATAGTTGTTATGCTATCGAATTTTCGCCTCAAAATGTCTCTATCATTTTAGAATTCATTTATTTTATTAAGTAAATACTTAAAACTCTTTAATATATAGGGGCATTCACATATATATCAAAATTGTCTATTTTAAATTCGGGTATTTACATACATGAGACCCGATTTTCTTTCTTGTGGGTTTAAAGTGACATAATGATCACGTCTTTAAAGAAGTTTTTAAAATGTTATGACTATAATATGAAACCCATTTCATGTATGCAATGTGTCTTGTTTATGAAATTAATGTTGATGATATATGTGTCTCACATGACAATAAATACAAATTAAGGGTGTGACATTATATTTCTTCAATGCCTTTTGTAAAGACTTAATCTCTAGTGATAACCATTTTAACGATACCCTGGGGAATAACCTTGGTAATTTTTTAATGACACCATGGGGATGGACCTTGGAGATATAGAAATGATTGTCTATGTTAAATGTTGTAGCCACATATTTATGTTATAAAACACATTATATTTATTATGATTTGCCTCATGATTTCTTTCTCATGCCACAACATTATTTATCATGACTTTATTGATGCATCTCAAGTTCACATGTAAAATGATTCTCTTGTTTCCCTTACTAGACCTTCAGCTCACCCATTCCTTTGATGTATGCTCCCGGGTTATGAGATATTGAAATGAACTTTGGATGAAAAATGAAAGAATAATTTCATTTGTTTAAGAATAATGTTTTATGTTGTCATTTATTATGTTCCTGGTTTCCAAGACACTAAACCTTATAGATCCTCAGTTTTTTAAAATGCAATGAAAAGTTATGTTATAAAAAGTTGGGATTCCATAGTTGGTATCAAAGGATAGTTTAGTTATTTATGGAAATTAGGATTATAAAAAATTAGGAACAACCCTATATAAAAGTTTAAATATAGGGAATCTTCCAGGTATTTTGGTGAGTATTGAGTAAATGGTTTATCAAGAAAATGCATCCCTGCTTGGATACGGGATGTACATTGGGGATAAACCCAAAAACACCTCTTTGAGCTAGACTCAAATGAGAACTGGTACACGAAAACGGGCCTCGCTGCACTCTTGGTTATGACACTCACTAGGTATATGTTTAATTAATTTCAATCTTTTTATGAGTCATTATGAAGGAATTATAGGAAAATGTTATTGTCTAAGCATGAAGTTTTAAGACATAGAATCCTTTTTAGTTAAAAGACTCATAAATGAAATAGGTTTCTCACGAATGATTTATTATTTTAGAAAATATCCCCATCGTCTAGGAATATATAGACGTATTTCTTGAGGAGTTACCCGAACCACCCCTACAATGAGAGGTAGAGATCCCCATTGAACTCGTACCTGGATCTCATCTGATGTCAAAGACCCCCTATAGGATATAAAATGTAGAGCAAGAGGAATTAAATAAACATCTCAAATATATTTTGGAGAATGGTTTTATTCGACCAAGTGTGTCTCCTTAGGAAGCACCAGTTCTCTTTGTGAAGAAGAAGGGTGGATCGATGCATCTATGCAATGATTATGGATAACGTAATGGTATAACATTGAAGAAAAAATACTCGCTTCCATGAATTGATGAATTATTTGACCAACTTTGTAGGACTCATTTCTTCTCTAAGACTGATCATCATTCTAGTTATCATCAATTGAGGGTAAAGAATGATGATATTCCAAAAACCGCCTTCCAATAAATATATGGGCATTATGAGTTTTTTGATATTCCCTTCAGACTGAATAATGAACCATCTATTTTTAGGGATCAAGAATAAGTTGATTTTGGAAACTTATGTATTATCAAATAGATATACATTGTATAGAAAAATGATTTGGTGATTAAATGATAATGGTTATTTTGGACAATGTTTTCTCTTTCAGAGTTCAATATGCCTATGGGAAATAAAATAATACATGATTTAAATTGTGGAGGAATGGATGGATTTTTTTAGAATTTATATAATTATTATGGACAAATGGTGATTTGGGTTATTTCTAGAAAATGATAAACCAAGCATAAAGAATATGTGAATATGTTAAGTACATTTTAGAATGAGACATTAATAGTAGTCGATTTTATTTAGAGATAAAAGTTAATATTGATTGGGGAAGACTATGTGATTAAATCATTTTTAGTTTTGGGTTCCAATCATGGTTTGGATTATTCTGACGAATTTTAAGGATGATTGTGTATTGAATGGTCTTTCAGTACCATTGGGTAATTTTTGTTGAATTTTGGAGATTAATATTAATATTTCATTTTATGAAGGATTATCCTATTTGGGGAATATATGATCTCATACTAACCTTTTTAGTTTTAGTTGATGACTAAAGACAAAAAAAATATAGTTATTCTTATGTGGATTGTGTGATTCTCTAGAAGATGATTCTTGTGCTTTTGAGGAGGACAAGCCTTTTTGAGTGCTCATTATTTGGAGAAATGATTATTCTTGGTAGATTCTTATTAAGGGATGAAACTCTACTTGAATGTATGTATTTTTCCTTATGTTTTTATGCTATGTAGTAAATTAATTCGTCAATATTAGTAAAAGGAACGTAAAACAAAAACATTATTGGTTTACGTTTCCTACGGGGTGATCAAAGACCATTTAACACATCTTATGTTTGTGATCTTATTGTGGTTAATTTTCTCTAAATCATGTTTCCTATCACTCCCAATCAAAACATGAACCTTTTTTTATCTTCCATATATTTTTTTTCCTACATGGAATCCTAGTATGGGTTAACTCGAGTGACCATTTTACTTCCCTTTCATTATTTTAAAGTAATAGTTTTATTGACTCTTTTTCCAATGTGAGACTTTCAACAAAATTTCCATGCTTAATTTTAACATTGTAATGATGAAATTTCTTAAGGGGGTATTATTGTAAGGACCCAAAATATTGAATAAATTTTGATTCCTAACTTGGGGTGTTATTTTATTTTATAATCAACAAAACTATTTCATTTAATAAAATTAGTACAACTAAAATAAGACCATTGGGTTTTGATTGTTATATGACCGTTGGTCAATGTGACCGTTGGAAACTAAATGTTGCAATTATTTTCTATAAATACATGTGATCATGGTTAATTAATATAGAAATAAGATTTGATGGCCCCATCCAGTAGACTCGGGCCAATCGAAGCCCATCTGACAGAACTCATGAAGGAGTTAGAACCTTTGGCCTTTTCCCTAGACCAAACCCAAGCCTAACATCATCGTGTGATGCTGAAAATGATTTTCCATCATGGGAAGTTCAAGCCGAAAGAAATCACTACTCGGGAAATGTTGGTCGAGCCTCCCTAAGATTCTATCACCATAGCACACCTTACTCTTATGTCATATGCCGGTGTTATAAGGGGATATGTAACGAGACTGCAATTTACTTATGTATTCCTTTAATTTAAATAAAGATTGTGAATTCTCTTTATGGTGATGTTTGTGAATTTCCAAATTTTCGGATAAATATAGTATGCATATTATTGATGAAGTTTAGAAAAAGGATAATTTTAAAAAATATTTATTTAAACCTTAAATTATTAATATTGTGTATTTATTTTCAAAAACATTTCTCCTGCAGTTATTGTCAGTATGAAATTTAGAGTCTAATAAGATCAAAATAATTTTTGATGAATAGTAAATTATGAATAGTAATTTTACGCTTATGATTAGTAATGTTATCAAATTGATTATGTATCCTCACTTAAGAAAGTATTAATATAATCTAGGAACCTTGATTAAATAATGTGATTCAATATAATAGGTAAATAACTTTTCCAGAATGTACTGGTTAAGTATTAGTTTTTTCATGTGAATAGTGTTTTTTTATTTTAAAAATTAAATTAAAAATATTTAAAAAATTATTTTCATTAAATGGTGTTTATTTTTGAAATCAGAGCATCAATATTTCGTAAAGGTGAATTTTCTTGATTTTTCTAAAATATTTGAATTTTTAGTGGATAGATTTATTATTAAAAAATTAAATTAAAAGTATTTATAAAATTATTTTCATAAAATGGAGTTCATTTTTATATCATAGCATCTATATTTTATTAAGGTGAATTTTTTGGATTTTTTTTTCTGAAAAAGTTGAATTTTATTTTTATAATGAATTTTCAGTTTAGAGTTTCGGGTGTTTAATGACATAATTAAGGATGTCATAATTATGTAATAATTTTGGATGACTAATTAATAGTATGATAAGGTATGATGTGCCCCATGTGGCCAATACCATGGGAAAATACCATGGTCAAGCTCATGGTTTTTCCAATACCACCAATGAGGGGTCCCTTTGCCATTAATGCATTGTCCCCTCACATCTCCTATAAATACCAAGCCTCCCTCGCATACTTTCCATTATAAAATCCAACTAAACGTTTTAGTGGTCTCCATACCTCCCACATAATCTTTCCATGGTTCCCATAATCCTCCCATGGTCCGAAACATCATGATTTCGAAGTTACTCTTCAAGGTAATGGAATCTTTCACATTTCCCATTGTCAATGTTCTACTTTCATGTCAAGTCCGTCAAGTTCATTTATTCCATGTTGGGGTATGATATCTATTTCCATCATACTGTCCTTTTATGTTCATATTATGATAAACCTTATTTAATCTCATTAATTCATTTTTTAATGTTTTACGTGACGCTGTTAGGCTTCCGAATTATTCATAAGAGACATCTTATTCATGTCTTTCATTCATGTTTTTCATTTCAAATGGTATGTCCTTCAAATTTCATTACCATGTTCTTATATCCTTTATATTATGTCCCTCTACTATTTTATGGATCATATATGAGTGTGTTACTCATGTCCCCTCTCTTTTCAATTTATTCTAAAACCCTGCAACATAGTAGTTAAGTTTCCGAATTTTCATCTCAAAATGTCTCTCTCTTTTTCACAAATTCTTTAAATTTATTAACTGAATACTCAAAACACATTATTATATAGGGGTATTCACATATATATCAAAATTTTCTATTTTAAATTCTGTGATTTACATACATGAGACCCTCTTTCCTTTTCTGTGGGATTAAAGTGACATAAAAATCACGTCTTTAAATAATTTTTTAAAATGTTATAACAATGAAATGAAACACATTTATTTTATGCTATATGGGTTGTTTATGAAATTATTGAAGATTATATATGTGCATCACATGATAATAATGACATATTAAGGGTGTGCCCTGATATCACTCCAATACATTGAGTAAAGACTTAATCTCTAGAGATGACCATTTAAACAATACCTTGGTGAATAACCTTGGTAATTTCTTAATGACACCTTGGGGATGGACCTTGGTGATACGAAAATGATTTTCTGACACAAATGTTCTAGTTGCATCATCATGTTATGAAACACATTATTTTTATTATGATATGCCTCATGATCTTTTTCTCATGCCTAAATGTTATTTATCATGACTTTATTCATGTATCTCAAGTACACATATAAAATGTTTCTCTTTCTTCCCTTACTGGGCCTTCAAATCACCCTTTCCATTGATGTATGCTTCCAGGTTATGAAATGCTATAATGAACATAGGATGAACAATGAATAATCCTTTCAAGTGTTTGAGAAGAATGTTTTTTGTCTTCATGTATTATGTTCCTGGTTTCTAAGACACTAAACCTTAAAGATTTTCGATTTTGTAAAATGTAATGAAAAGTTATGTTATTAAAAGGCGGGATGACATAGTAGAACTTCTGGACATTAAATTGAAGATAAATTTTGC
The DNA here is from genome assembly GCA_963277665.1 of Viscum album. NCBI lineage: Eukaryota > Viridiplantae > Streptophyta > Magnoliopsida > Santalales > Viscaceae > Viscum > Viscum album. The sequence goes on along the minus strand of OY728126.1, from coordinate 1,064,526,743 downwards.
TAAATAGTGATATATATATATATATTGAAATCAAAAAAATGTTAAAATATACAAAAAAGCTATATTTAAAATTGTAGTTTTTTAAATTTCAGAAAAATGGATGAACGCCCCCTACTATATTTTTACTTAACCGAAAGGTGGCTAGGCATACAACCTTTCATAAAAAAATTTATAAATAATGTCCTATAAATTTATAAAATAAAATATTCCGAAAACAGACTAAAAACAATATCAATAATCATTAGTTAATATTCTGAGCCATAGATGTCTGATGCCACCACCATTGATTCTAACTAATCCCATGGAATAGTAAACCTCCATCATACTTGTGAAGATGTGATCAGGTATAGGAAGAAATTTATTTGGGATTTATTTAGTGATATCGTATCATTGAAAGCATGTTTATAGTGGAGGGAATGTGGTTAGGAGGAAGATCTCCCAATGTTGCTTCCACTATGGAACTGATGTCTAAAACTACTCTTGGGAATGGAAGAATTAATCTGAATCAATTATATCTGGGGATTATTTAAGAATATTGGGATCCAAAGAAGGTCATGTTAAAAATCGATGATAAGGGGTCATCTCATTTACATTTGTTAAAGATATTTTTGATTAAATGACTTTTATAATGAGGATGAACTATGATCCATATGAGTATCATGAAAAATTAAATGTGATCCAAACTCATCGTCGTCACCCAATTCTTCCTTTTTTGAAGGAGTTTCCATGCCCCAGCAATGACACAAAAGTCTAGAATCTATTGATTAATTTTAGTTTAATTTCCAAATTTTATTGAGGATTAATATTTATATGAAATGAACTTAATATGGATGACAATGAAAATATTATATTGATGTATTTTTATTTGATATCGAGCTCCATAATAATTTGAATAGGATGAACCATTCGATTCTAGTTTATGATGATCAATAATGCATCATGGAATTGATTTAGTTTATTATTTCCACCTGTTTTGTCTTCCCTCATATATTCCAATGAAGAAGGTGGTTATCCCAATATGTTATCATTATATTATTGTTAGGTTTTATTTGATTTCACACCAACTATTCATAGGATTTCCCTTTTAAAGCACTAGACCTCATCATGTTTATCCTTTACGATCTTCATTGTAGGATGATCGAGTTTATCCAATAAATTATATATGAGTTCATCTAAGAACAAAAAAATCATATACTCGGTGAAGTTTAATACTAAGAGTTGATTTATTAAGATAATTTTTATTGTTTAGCATATGGACAAATTTATTGATTAGTTGTGGTCACTAAAATCTTATAGAACATTTTAAATCAATCAAATGCGATGTCAAATTGAAGAAGTGTTATCTAAATGGATTATTATTGATTATTTAGCACATTTGAAAAGGTTTATTGGTTCAATGAATAGGAAAACTAAATTAAATGATGATACAAGGAATTTTTTCATGGAATAAAATTATTATAATCATAATAGTAAATTATGAAAATTTATTATTGACTAGAATATGTACCAAAACCTATATGAATATGATGAAGGTAGAGTTTTTCTTATGTGTAATCACTTATTACTGAAGAATAATATTTTTTCTACACAATTTTATTATCATGGAGATGAAGTATATATTTTTATTTGGTGATTTTCATAGAGAATTGGGGATTCTAAAATTATGAAAAATTTTATCAGATGAATTATTATATAAAGTAGAATGAATTATTTATGAAAATTGGAGTAGAACATCAGAGTGAAAAACCATGAGATCTTTAAATGAGTTCATAGAATAACATTTTCTGATAAAGGAGATGAAGATCAATGGTTTATCTCGTTCTACTAGATCTCCACCTTTTCTAGAGTTATCTTAGGTGTTATTTGATGTACTTTTTTTGTTTTTACATAAGTATCGTTGATTTTAGTTATTTCATGGGGTGAATTAGGGTGATGACTAAAAAATATTAGAGAAAATAGGTTGTGCATGGTTTTAGACAATTGTGCAGCAGGCTATGAGTAACCGTGCGATCTCTGGTATTATGGGTAGTGACTTAAGAACTACTAAACCAATTATTGTTAGACCATGTGATGTAGTCATGATAAGTTACCCATGATGAAGTTTCTAACGCATGTTTAGAATATGATTTTCCTAATCGGGTGACCAATTCATGTGACTAAACCGTGTGAACGATGACATTGAGATCCTAAAATTGGGGATCTCACACGTTTTTAACCATTAATGACATGTTTCACCTTCTATATAGCACTAACTCCAGATTTTACTTTATTAAGTGTAAGAGAATGTTCTCCCATCAACATGGATGGATTATAGTGCCACAAAAACAATGTTATTCAAGATAGAAATCCCAAATTGAAGATCCTCTTTCTTCTGATTAGTGGATTTCATCCAGTTGCATCTACCATTTTATTTTTCTCTATTTACTTCATCATTTCATGTAAGATGTACTTTGATTCCTTGGTTCTCAACCTATGTTGTGAGATCTATATCAATTATTTGGGATCTATTTATAGATTAATGAGATCTTAATGTCTCCGACCTTGATTGTAGTTTAGGTATTTAGATTCTGAACTCATATCAACATCATTATATTGCTCATTTTTTTCGGATTTCCATTTGGAAAACATCTATCCACTAACTGAGGTTGTTTTTAAAAATATAACTCCGATATTTATGAATTATATATGTATAAGAAATACTGTATAATTGTTATCATCCTTTAGAAATTGATTTCCATGATTAAGATTATTAGACTAGCCCATTTATTTAACGAAGCCAATTTGACATATGTGATTTATTTGGAAATTAATCATAAGAAAATGGGGCTACCATATTATATAATCAATTTGGTTAAATTCATTATAAAATAATGGTGTTGTAATCTTGATAATTAATCAGGGGAATAATTCTGGGATTTTGAAATCGGTATAATGAAATAATTATTTGTTGGTTAATTATGTTCATTTAATAATATGATTTAGATAATTAATTTTGTGAATTATTATAAATGTTGAGATAAAAATTCCACAATTATTTTTGGAAAATTAATAATTGAATATTAATTGTGATATTGATTAATTTATTAAAGAATTAATTAATGGGGTGATGTAATTAGTTTATTTTTTAGTCAACTAATGCAATGAATGTTTTTAATTAATAGTTGAATTTGTAATGGGGTTGGTGTGGATAATTAAATAGAATATTAATAATGTGATTAAGAATGGGAACATGGTAATTCTTAATTGAGAATTAAAAATGGTAACATGGGTATCATACTTATGAGTAAAGTGAATGGGAACACGGTCATTCTAAATTTAGTTGTATACATAGTGACATGGTCATTATACTTATGAGTAAAATGAATTTGAAAATGGCTATTATATTGAGGGGTAATATTGGTAACATAATCATCTTACATATATTTTTGATATTCATAACTTGGTAAAAATTATTATAAATGTGTAATTAAATAATGAAAATAATGGCTCTCTAATTTATGGCCTCACACGAGAATATTCAAACTCTGTAATGAGTCGAATTAGGTACTGAGATATCATAGAACCTTGAACTCTTCAATCTTTATCAATAATTAGGAATCAAGATATGGTATTACCTCAGGACCACTTCGAGATCCGATACGAGATAATGTTAGTATTTATGTACCAGTATCCTTGGGAACCCAATAGATAGTGTAGTTAGATTAGAATAAATGTGAATGTGATTAAATGTTTATTATTGCATTGTACATATTTCATTATAGACCTGAATGCTATATATTTTGATCGGAAATGATATAAACACCCTTGGTAGTGGCCTATTGAGTTCTGCTCACACCCTATTTGGGATTTTTGATTGGTAACTAGATATATTATGTTGTTGTTAGATTGGATTAGGGAAATGCCTTAGGATAGTTTGATGATTGGTGATGGATCTTATAGGAGGGAACCATATATGTTTTGGGACCCTCTAGGGGAGTATTATTTTCTTTATTATCAATTTCACTTTAGACAATTAACACTTGTGTTGGTATATCAGGTTTTTCCTTTAAGTTGAGTGTAGATTTCCCATTTGGTTATCTTGTGACATGATCCATTTTCAGATATTATATTCTTCAACAACTGTTTATTAATTTTCACTGGCATCTTACTCTAGTGAATGGTGGTATCTTCTCCCACAAAATTATATATCAGACCCTCGATGCTATTCAGTAGCCTCTAATTTATGGAGAGATGTGCTTCAGATAATGTGGCGAACTGGATATGGGAACTATAGCATGTAATCTAGATGGGTATGTTAAATTCTCTATGGGAATCATCAGCTATGTAATTTAGCGGTTGAACCTTTTGATTTATACCATTGAATTTGTACCATTTTTATCAAAATTCATTCTAACTATAAATTTTCTCAAGAATATTAATTATTTAATAATAGATAAAAATTTGATTTTTTTCATATTCTATAAATTATTTCTCTTCCCCTTCCATTCTTTGATTGGAACATTGGTACTTGGTGTGTTTTTTTCATTGTGCATGGATAGTTATGTTAATCCAGTTATGAGTTTCTTGGTTATTTCTAATTATTGATTCTCTACATCTCTCAATCGAAAATTTTAAGCACAACTTATGTCTTAATATGTCATGTTGTTTAATGATCATTGAAAAATTAGAGTAGTTATTTATGAAATTATGTCAATGACTAGAATCATACTCATTATCATTAACTTCTCAATAATAACGATTAACATAGTTTATAGATTTCAAAATTTGTGTTCATATAATGTATTGTGTGAAATAATTTTATGAAATAAAGAATAGATGAACCGTTATAATCACTTTGAAAGGACATTGAAATATTTTTTAATTCTCTTCACTATTCAATCACTACTAATTATTTTTGTTTATTAAATTTTATTATAAAATTAGGATTATTCCATTTATGTCATAAAAATACCCCCTTAGAAAAAATTTAGTTTAAATAATTGTAATAAAATCATGATGGAGAACCTCAACTATAGTAACCTCAGTGGTAAACAACATTGTGTGCTATTATATAACATTAGTTAGGATGTTGAAATGTTAAAGAAGGTTTTTGTGAATAAAAATACAATAATAAATTATTATATTTATTAAAGAGGATACCTAGTAGTTAAACAACAAGAAAATTCATTTAAAACTAAATAAAAACAATAAGCACAAATTTACTCTAAACAACACTTGCATTATATTTTTTGATAAAACACTAGGAATATATTCATGAAATTTAATAGAAATGAATTAAAAACCATGTTAGAACCATTAACATTAAATATTAATCCATATGTCTTGGAGTATTTGGATACAAACTACTTGTTTTTCACAATTTTTACCCATTCTTCATGAAAAAGAGATTAATAATAAAAATTATGAGGAAGAAATACAAGAGGTTATGTGACTACATAATAAAATTTTAAATCTGTAGAAAATTAATTTTCATGAGGATTTAGAAGATGAGAAATAGATTTCATTCAATTTACTACATGTATATTTCAATATTTCTTCCTTTTCTATTTATATCGTCCAAAATATGAGATTATAACAAGATACCCTTGTTATTTAATTGCGAAATGAAAATCATATTCACACGGTCAGGATGATTTGAATGTGTTTTTTGAAGAAATTAATTATTTTTTAGGGAAAAGGAGGAGTTGATGATAAACCTTTAGATACTATCTATATAAAATAATTTGGAGTTGAAAATAGAAAATTAGGCAGTCTAGTTTCCTACTAAGGAGTTTTTTTTGATGATGTTCCTAGAATATTTGGGGGATTTGGTGGAAACCGCATCACTAGAGAATTTTAATAGGTGTTCCCTTATATTGTTTATCCATACCTAGTTAGTACATACTACAATACAATAAATAGGTTGGGTACATCATACTATTTCAGAAGGGATCTCAACATAGAGGTGGAATTGATTATAAATGGAACGTAGAAGTTGTTTTGGTTATATCCTTGAAAACCCATCCACTTATTGATTATGGATTTAAAAATTTACAATTTAAGGAAAAATTTAACCATTGAATAACATGGTGATTTTTAACAAATAATATTTCTCTTTTCTTTCATCACTCCTTTTAATTTTAGATTTACGTTTTTAAATTTCAATTAAATTTAAAATCTGATATATTTTTTATAAAAAATGATGTTAATAACTAATAAGTACACACATTTACAAGTCTATCCAAAATATGCTATGTTATGTTTTTGAAGTGCAATCCACTTGGGGACACTCTCTATCATATAGATAAAAAACATTATGAACTACATCGGTCAAAAGAATCATCAAACTAAAGAAACATAAAAAAACACTATCAATTCTTAATTATTGAATTTATTTAACATATATTCATTTTTTTTAATATGAAATATCAATATTATTTCATTTTTAGGTTCATTGAATTAAATTAGAAGTCATTCAATAAAATATTCGGTATCATTTGAGTTTATGTAAAGGAAAAAATACACTTTTAATTAATGTGACTTTTGTTGTTATAATTCTACTCATTTTGAAAAACATAATTTATTTTTTCTTTTCTTGATTTAGAATATTATTATTTATCAATGTTTGAAAATGGAATGATTTTTTCAATATAATTTTAATTATATAATCATTTCGTTTTCTACTATTAAATTTTATTTATAATTTTATATTACAGATGAGAAATTCATTCTTTTCATGAATTTTTTTAATTAATCCATAAATATGAACTTGTTTACAAATTTATTCATGATCTTAATGATAATTAGAGACCATTCAATGAATTAGTGATCATGTTATATATTTTATTCATTTTTTGAAGAAATAATACATTGACCTTCCATCTTACCTGATGAACATGTAATCAATCTGTTGAATTTTCAAATCATTTGGTACTTTTCATTTGAATTTACATGTTTTATCTACCATTCATAAAATTAAGGGTCCTATTGATATTTTTTTGTTAGAGGTTATTCCAATGTGATTTTCTATACCACTATTTTAACCCATTGAAAAACCCTAAATTTTTCAATTTTCTTCTTTTCCAATGTTTAAATAAATTATTTTTAATGGTTTTAAATTTTTATAAAGTTTCAGTGTTGTGTAGCCACATTATGGGTATTAATTCAATATTAACCCTTGGATATAGATGATTGAATTTTTATTCATTTACCTCATGAAAAAATATTGACATTGATAAAAATTTGTGAGAATGTTATACAATTATCATAGCCAATGAATTCTGTATATCAGTTTCAGACTAGTAAGATATACATTTAAATGAATTAAAAAAATGAAAATACCAATCCCAGTTAAACTCATTATTTTATTCATTACGATTATGGATGATTAATTTATTCTCCCTTTTTAAATTAATTAATTATGTAATTAAAATATAATTTATAATTTATTTGGATGCTAAATATATAATTATGATCTCTTGAATGTAGAAAGATTTTTGGACTTTTAGTTGAATGTAAATCGAAAAGGGTTAAATTGGATTTCAAAATATTATGGTCAATCATATTTTTAAAATAAGAATAAGTTGTCCAAATAGAAATATTTAATTACTTGGGTGTAAAATATTATCAATTCTTATTGAAATGCATTGGGAAAATCATTTTGATTACCAATTTCTTATGGTTGTCTAGTACTTCAAACATTAAATTCATTCAATTCCATAAAAATAGAATAACTATTTCCATGATAGCAAGAAAAATATAACTATGGGGAAATTTGATGTGGTTATATTTGGATACTAATTTTCTACATAATTTATCTAATTTATTCATTTTTTGGTCATTAAAATATTATTTTAATTATTTAATTTAATTTTTAGGTTAATTTGTTGTTAATATATAGAAACTCTTAAGCAGACTATTTTATGATTAATTAATTTTTATTTTATGTCATAATTATATATTTTCTCTTTTATTATATTATTTAATTTTCAATATTGGTTTATAATATTTTTTTTATAATATGTGTTATGTTAATTCAATAGTTATTCTTTTTAATATAAATAAATAATAAAAGATTAATGTTTAATTTATTTTCATTGAATAAACATTTTGTAATGAAAAATTAATATTTAATTCTTCAAATAAATTATCATTATTTTTCCTAGTTAATTAAATAAGTAGTTATATATTTTATAACTTTTTTAATGGATTTTCTTTTAATCAATTTAACAAAATATTACCTTTTTATATTATTTTATTTAAATTTTTAGTTCATTCAATAATTATTACACGAACTAAATTGTATTTTATTTTTATTTTTTATTTGTTCTCTTAATTTTTCATTAATTTTTAATTAGTTTTTAATTATTAAATGTAAGCCATGTAGTTGATTCTGTCACATAACCAATTTTTCCTCATGTCTCATTCTTGATTTGTTAATCACCCATGTTGTTGTTGTTTATAGATACAACCGTGTTTGAATTTTATTCTAGTGCATGAAAATCCAAGTACCCAACTATCCTATAAATGAGACTACAAGACTATGTTCAAATGGAATTAGGATGAAAAATATCAGATGAGGTTGAATATCTCAAACTATTGTAAATATTTCAATATCGACCCATTGAAGAGAATTGATTAAATATTTTTGATATTTTTATTTCCATTATTTTTAATGGGTTCATTGTTGAATTCAACATCATGGTGGTTTTTTTCATTGATATTTCTGAACTCGTCATCATCGTGAATCTGCCAATGTTGAGGACCGACATCGCTATTGTCACCATTTCAAGTTGTCCCTTCTAAATCCATTGTTTCTGAATTTGATGCATGTATTAAATCATAGAGTTTTCTATTATGAAGAAGATGGAAGGCATTTCATCCTAAATCTAATGTAAAGATATTATCATATTCCACTTCTCCTCACAATTGTCCTCACTATTAATATTTCTAGCCATTGTCGAAGGTTGATAATGCCTCCATGATGAGTCCAAATTTGAGTCTAATAAACCATTTTTATATTTGAGATCTAGTGAGATCATAGTGCCTTGTAAATCACTGTGAACATACCATACATGCCTCAAGGTATCCTCAATAGTCATGATAAGAAATAATATCTGATATGAAAAAATATTTATACTAACAAATAAATGAAATATAATAAACCAACACTCATGGTAAAAGATTATCAGTCACCCAATTCTCTAAAACAGTGAGTCCTCACCGAAGTGATTAGTGGTGAGAGCTCATTTATTAGCATGGGATCTAATAGCACTACCTCTACATTTGATATTTGGATATATTCAAGTGATATATTTATTTTCATCATGAACACATAATGATCAATGTATAACATGGTGAGTGTAAATAAGAATGAAATTAGGATCAAGAAAATCTATTATATAATGTATCTACCATCATAATTGTAACTTGAATTTGGTTCCCCATAACTCTAAATCGATCAATATATTTTTATATTCATGATGAATTGATATGTCAACTACCACTCCCACACTAGAATTTTAGGTATGTTAATTAGACTCAAAACCCTCAACATGATTTCAAAATATCGATAACTGATCATTAGAAGTATATGAACCGAAAACATTACCATAAGGTCGCAAAATGATTAGATTCAATTTTTACAAGACCATCACAGTAGGTTCCCATCAGGTCTAGGGGTGAGTTTATTATGCCACTCAAAATTCATTTCTTGTAGAATGGGGTCTAGAGAAATCCACCAATAAGACATACCAATACATATGAGGCCTTATCCAATAATAATCTGTAACAAATATACAATTAATTATGAAAAATATAACCAATAACTCAAATTAATATAGATGAAAATGAAAATAGTAAAATAAATTATTCATGAACAACAAATATACATTACTATATTCTTTAGGAAAACCCAAATAAATATTCAATATATTGATAATCCTCCTTGTGTAATATATTCATACAATGTTAACCCCTTAACCATGAGAAAATGACTTTAGGGAAGATCCATGATGCCATATTTTACACCATTGAAACCTATAAAGTCTCTCCCAACACGAAATTTTACTATCTAAAATCACAACACATCATTGAGAATATTCTATATATAACTATTCTAGCACCATGATTTGGAATATCATATTAAATTAGTTTATCATTTATATAGGTGGAAGATATTTTTGTGAAGGGTTCATGTGAGTATTAATATACCAATTAGTACATTCCAAAATAACAAATCAAATATCAAATATCTATTTTTCCTATGAACTAATACACAAGGCTATAATATAAAAAGGAAAATCGAAATATTCATTACAAAATTGAAAAATATAAAAAATGAATTCATCTTTCCACTAGTATAGATCATAAATAAATTATATCATTCCACAATTTAGGGTTACATATGTCATCCAAAGACCTGAATTTTTTCTTAGTCCATTATTCAGATGCATGTCAGACATTGATGGTTCACATGGGTAATATGGAGGATATGCAATCCACTAGAGTATAACTACACCTTAGATATATATTAATGGATACTAGAAACATAATTGAACCCAACCAATCAAAAAATCCAATGATCTATAATATTCATATCACTAACCAGAAAATTTGGAGTGGGACAATGCCATATTATAGAAAATTATATGGAATTTAATATATAATCTATATAGATTTCATAGAGCAAGAATGAAATTGTTGTACCAAGAGCACTGAAGAAAATTTTAATTCACAACCAATTTTTATATGTTACCTCTATAACATACCTTAGTAGTCGTGTTGTATAAGTATCATCCCAAAATATATCAACCTGTATAGAAGTCACATGTTGTATTGTGTTTATATGAATATATTAAAAGGAATATAATCATCAATGGTTGATTAAATATTACCAATCCCTATGATAGGTTTATGTACTCTATTAAATAAATAGTTCAAAATTACCTTATAAGTATTTTGGATTTTAATGGGTTACAAACCTCGAGATTTAAATAATTGTCTACCACGACATGACATCATTTATAAATTTCCTAAAAACTAAAAAAGAATTAATATATGAAGTAATAATACTTATAATATTAAACATAAATCACTTTCTTGTTTGGAATGGTTTGAATTGAAAAATGGACAAGTCAAACATCCATAATTGGCATTAGTGTAGAATGAAATGAATTCTTCAACAAAATACCTAGTATAGGTCATCTCCCAATATGGCGCATGATGTGTATGAACCCTTGGGTAGGATGGTCTTGTAATTTCATCACCTAATCCGTGTTATGATAAAGTTCACAATGTGTATAGATCGATACACATCATGTAACACGTTACGGGTTCATCAAAATGTAATCTAGATATAGATTATTTTCTATACAAACAATACATGACATCTATATGGGGTATCATTTTTTAGGAATATAAAGAAACATGGTATATATAGTCCATACACATAGATTCACCATTAAAGAGCTACACAATTTTTAGGATATATCATATATCGTGTAAATATGAAAAATTTATTTGGCATATATGCGTCATACTCTATAAAGAAAACAGTCCTTTAATTCCATTCAAGTGACCCAAAGTCTAACCAAATATGTTATAAAATTTATATTCCAACCCATATTTATTTTGGTTTTAAAAGGAAATATTGGGGACCTCATGTTACATTCTTTACGGAATGAAATGAAATCCATAAATAAAAAATGGATAAATACCATATAGGTGATGTCAAACAACATGATGTGAAGTTGAACATCAATATAAAATTATAGTATCTATTTTGAATGTCATGACGGCCACCTCCACCTCCATCCACAACAAAATTTTCACTAATTACTAAATATAATTCCGTAGAAAAATATTATAAAACCAAAATATCATCTATTAATCATTTTGGAACCCATAATCACGACAGAATCAATGGATGAGGATAGTATAAAATAATTTCATATTTTTTGGGTGATGATGTATCATACCACCTAAAGGATAATTCAATAATATATTCAATGGGTATGGGAGAATTACTAAATGTAAATTAACTCATTTCTATAATAGAGAATATAGGTTCACAAGAGATTAAACATACTTATTGAACTCTTTAAAATAATTATTAAATAGTGGATAAACATTCACCAGAATTAATATACAATATTATATAAAAATACATCAATACTTCCATAAGAAAATCACCTATTAAATTGGAAAATTCATCCATATATTAATCCCTTGTTAGAGTTTATTAATAACTAAAAAATATTACACAGAATAAAAAAATAAAATAATTGTCGTAATAGATTAATAATTCACATGATAGGAAAATTAATCTAATTTTAAATCCTGGTTGAATGATTCATTTTATAAATATTTAATGTATCCTCATAAAAATTAATCTCATGCCACTCATAAAAGTTTTTATCAAATAATTCAAATTGCACTATATAGACTAATTTTATTATAATAAAAATCAATTAGTGGACCTGATATCATATTTTTAAAAAAGGATAATACCATATATGTAGAAAAATTTTCATCATAAATGATTAAAATCATTACAACCATTCATTAGTTAATCATATTGAGATGAAAATTTTGTAGAAAAATTATTTGAAAAGAAATAAATTGAATTCCACAGTATCATTATAAATGTAATTCCAATAAATCAATTCTTATTTTTAAAATTTGAATTTAAACTTTCTTTACAATTAATCAAAATCAAAAACACCCTCAAAACATTAATTTATATTAATAATTTTCCACCAAAATTATACTCTATTACATATCATATTGTTTATAATATACTTAAATTTAAAAAATAAGTATAATCATTATTAGATTAATTCCAAATTTCTATATAAAATATTTCCTTACACTATACATATTTATTTCATTATTATATCATTTTTTAGAAATATGCACGTATATAAACCTTGAAGAATCGATCTTAGAAAGTGAGATATAAATATTGTATTCTTGAAGAATGTGGTGATGTTAAAATAACAAGATTTCCTACCTCATTTGTAAATTTATGATACTTTAAAATTTTACTCTTTGATATATGTTATTGAACCCACATTACATTAACAACATCTACATGAATGGCCAAATTCATTTGTTTAAATAAATACCATTTATAATTTTTTATCAATATGTTTATAATGAATATATATGATAATAATATAATTATTAAGAAAGTTATAATGTGAAAAAATGTTCAAATTTGAGTATTGGAACTATAGATTTGAAAATTTCTTAAAAATAAAACAATTTACACAGGGAGGTGAATATTATAATATTAATTTATTAATAAATAGGTTTTGAAATGTTATTATTTGGTCATATATGATATTATAAGTATGTATATTATTCTTGTATATAGTTATAATAAATTTATTTTTATTATATAGAATTTTCGATCACACCAAAATAAATTTTACATTGATATAAGGGTTTCTCATCTTAATTTTGTTTCAATAAGACTTTTGGCTTATTCACCACTTGTGTCTTTCATTTGTTCTATATTCTTCCCATGAGATATGTTTTATAATGAATGTAATTATATTCATGGTATTAAATGTATCATTTAAAATTATTTCTCTCATGGGAGTTATGATTAAAAAATTACTAAAGTGCTAATGGTTTTACATTACAATAGAATATTTACTGGGTTTTTTTATGTTTAAATTTACAATGACTAAATTATATGAAATTTACTTCCAATGGTGTGGGTAATATTTAAACTACAGTGATTTCTTTATTTTTTTATGTTTTAATTTCATTTTCCTCTAATTAGGTACTTAAGAGACCGAAATAATATCTGTAAGGAAAACAAATTTTTGTTATTATTCAATGAAGAAACATTTTATTTCATTTATCAAGTTTTTATTAAATCATATTCATGAATATTGTTAATATAAAAAATTAATACTTAAAAAATGTAACCATGTTTAATTTATATAAAAAAAATTATTGGAATCTTCTTATCATTTTCCAAACAATGTACATTACATTTTTTATAGAAATATTAGATGAATAATTTTGTAAACTTAAATTGAATAAATTGTAATGTATTCCATCATTATGACTCTATGAAGTGATGCTCTCATTATAAGATTCCATGTTTATTGTTAAATAAAAGGTTTCTCATAATATTTTGTAATATTTTAGATTTTATATAATTGATTTCATGTTAACAAATTGTTTTTTTACATGAAAAGCTCTAGTGATCTTTAAAATGTATTTATCATATATGAAAATATCCTTTAAAACTACTTACGAGTCAATGGGGATATAATTATAGGAAACCATCTAATTGGGATTTATATGGATACTAATTAGACACATTATTATTCAATTATTTTATTTTATTTTTGAATTATTTTTACCTAATTTTTATTCTGTTAGAGGAATCTATGTAGTCGATTACATCAGGTACTTGATTTTCTAGTATGTCAGATACCCAATATTGGAATCAACCATGTCATGTTTTTTCTTCATACAATAATGAATGAATTTTATTCAAGGACAAAAAAATCAACATACCTGTTTATCCTTTAAATGATACAATGCACCTATACTCAAATGGAAGGAAGAATACACATCTTAACTAAGGATCATTGTCAAACACTAATGTAAATATTTTAATCTCATGAAATTTAAGAGAATGAATTATATGTTGTTCATAATTTTGGTTCAAAATAATGTGGAAGGAATCATTATTGAAGTTGAAACTAAGGTTCCTGCTACTATTAATATTTTTAAACTCACCGCACATTGAATTTTCTATAGCTGATAAGCACGACAGTTTTCATCCCCATTTAATTTTGAACCATATCACAATGTTGTTTCCAGATATGATTCATGTGATGGTGATTCAGTACAATGGTTTAGATGAGTGTGAAGAAGATGTCTGACATTGTGCCCAAAATATGACGTTGATCTAATATCTAGCACCATTACTATTATCCATCACTGTTACTATTGATATTCCTATCTTTTATTGAAGATTGTTGAATTCCACCCAATGAGTGAAAATCATAAATTGATAAACCATTAGAAAAGTGGCCACTATCGATATTGGATCAACATTCATTAGAGTTTTCGTTGGTGTTTTTTTTATAATCATAAATTTGGGAGTGTATAAAATAATATAAATGTGTATGAAATGTACAATGGGTTGTTTTCCTTCCAGTTAAGTTGAAATGGGGTAGGCCCCCAACATTCATTCAGTGAAAATAAAAAAAACCTAATTTAATCATTATTTTCTATATATTTAAATTTATAATTTGACTTTTGTTTTTTATTTTGTTTTGTGAATATATATAAACAAAAAAATCAATAGAATGTATCAACTATTTATAAATTAGTTTTATATTCATTAAATTAGTCTACTTACTGAATGAAATACTCACATAGGGATCTCTTTTATAAGAGGGCTTGCTCGTGGTCAATGACACAGATGAGATGAATTGGAAGCTCAAGGGTGTGGCTGAAACCTATCAACTAGATCTTCTATAATGGAACAAATAAGTCGCCATACTTCAATGTAGGAAAAGATTAAAGATAAGAACTTAGTTCTTTTCAGTCAAGAAAAATCACAGTCAAAGAGGGACACTGCCGGTGAGGATGACAACTTAGGGTATGACCCTGGTGATGAACTAAATTATTTTGGGTTGTAGCTTTCTCTTATGGTTGCGGGAATTACTCATTGTTTGACCCTTTACTTCTTCCGTTGTACTTATCTTCTTTTTAATACATTTTGATGGTACCGGTTGGCTTGGAAACTTATACTCGAAAATAAATCGTATAATTACTAATTAATGATTACATAACTAATTAATTATTATATAATTAATAATTAATAATTATATTACTATATAACTAAATAATTAATATATAATCACGTATTAATCATTAATAATAAATCATTATAATTAATAATTATAATTAGTAATTGAATTACTAATTAAATAGTTAATAATTATATAAATATGAATTATGATTCTAATTAACTAGTAATTTATTATATAAATAAAAATTATATTTATAATTAATTACTATTTAATTATTAATTATATAACTAAATAATTGCTATATAGTTAATAATTTTATAATTAATAATTATATTATTAATTAATTATTATATTTTAAATAATTATGTTATTAATTAACTAATTTATTATATTACATAAAATTAATAATTACTTATTATATTACTAATTAACTAATAAATTATATTATTATTTATAATTATATTACTATATAACTAATTAATTTTTATATAATTAATAATTATAATACTAATTTTCTAATTAGTAATGATATAATTAAAATTAATTATTAATTAATTTACTAATTAACTATTAATTAATTAATAATTATATTATTAATTTACTAGTTATTAATTATTTATTTATTAACTGTATTATTAATTTAATAATTAATAATTATATTACTAAATAATTCATTATTTATTAACTAAATAATTACTAATTAATTATTAATTATATTATTAATTGACTAAATAAGTATTAACTACTTAAATAAAAAATTATTTATTAATTATTAATCAATTAACAATTTAATAAATTTATTATTTATAATATAATTATTAGTTATATAAAAAAGAAAATTTATTATGTTTTTATTAAGAATATTTTTTATTATTTATATATTATTTATTTTTTAATAAATTAAAATATATAATTTTTTATTAACTATTTTGAAATTAATTTGTTGTTTAATAAAATTGTTAAACTGTAATTAATAGTGCTAATTAACTGAATTAAGATTATTAAAAATAATATATTTTTAATTATGTTCTAGAAAGGGAGAACCAAGATCCCACATCAGAAATACATAATGATTTTTTGGGAAATCCCTCTAATAAAACCAAGCACTATGTCATGGTTTTTGTCTGAATTATAGACTATTGTAAGGGTAGTACTTCTGAAAATTAAATAGGAGATAAATTCAGTTAATTTTTTTTCCACAAACATATATATATATATATATGTATTGAAATAAAAAAAATTAAAAATGTATCAAAAATTATTTTTAGAATAGTAATTTTTTAATTTTGAATGAAAGGAGGAAGGCCCCCTATTGCATTTTTACTTAACCAAATATTGGAAGGGGGTATACAACCTTTCATACATATTTTATAAAAATTACCGATATATTTGTATAAAAATGTATTCATAAAACATATTAAAAACTCCCTCCATCATCATTAGTTAAGAGTTTGAGCCACTGGTGTTTGATGCCACAACCATTGATTATATTTAATCCTATGGAATATTAAGTCTCCATCGTGATCATGAGGATCTGATCATGCATGGAAAATAATTATTTATCTAGGTATTATTTAAAGAAATTGTTTTTTGGAAGGCTATTTAATGAAGGGAGGGAATGTCGTCCTGACGAAGAACTCTTGATGTATCTTACATCATGGATCTGATGTCCTAAACTACTCTTGAGAATGGTAGGATCAATCTAAATCTATTGATATTGGGGATTCATTAAGATGATTGTGTTCTGAGGAAGGTCAAGATAACTATCGATGTTTAAGGTCATCCTTAAATTTACAGAAGATAAGTTTGATGATATAACTTTACCCAGTAGGATGAACTAAGATCCAACTGAGTATCATGTAAAATGAAAAGTGATCAAAAAAATCATTGTCACCCAATAATGAATTTTCTGAAGGATTTTCACTGATCTAATGATAAAACAAAGGTCTTGAATCCCTTGATTAATTTTATTATTATTTCAAATGTTTACCGATGTTGAATATTTATGTGGTATGTTCTTAATATGGACGGCCCTCTAAATTTTATGTTGAGGTAATGTTATTTGATATTGAACTCTATAATCCTTTTAAGAGGATTATCCAATCGATTATAATTGATGAAGATAAAATATTCCTCAAGGAATAGATTTAGGTTATTATTTCTACTATTTTTCTGTTCATTCACATGTTATAATGATGTAGGAGGATATCTCAATATGGTATAGTTCTATTATTGTGAGGTATTATTTGGTTTCATGCCATCTATTCCTCTGAATTTCTATTTGATGCCCTAGATCACATCATGATTATCATTTACAAGCATTATTGTGGGATGATGGAGTTGATCCAACAAATTCAATATGAGTTCATATATGATCATCTAATGTCTTGACTAAGTCAATTCTAAGACTAAGAGTTGATATATTAAGATAATTTTCATTGTTTAGAGTCTGAACCCATTTCATGATTATTTGAGTTCACTAAAATCTAACAGATGTTGTTAATTCTATCAAATGTGACGTCAAATTAAATAAGTGTTATCTATAATAATTTATGATGCATTATTTATCAAATTTTATATGGATTAATGGTTTTATCGATTAGATAGCTAAATAAAATGTCAATATAAGGCTATTAAGGTGGGGATAAAATTATTATAATCATAATAATAAATCCAAAAATTTGTAGTTCAATTAAATAATTACCGAAACCTATTTGAATCTAATGAAGATAGAGTTTTCTGAAGTGAAATTTATTGAAACTGAAAGATAAATTTTTTTACACAATTTTCCATTCATGGAGGAGAGATGGAATTTTTTTTTGATTTTTAGAGGGAATTAATGATTCTAAAATAATGAAAACATGAGTCAGATAAAAGTGGATAGAAAGTCAAATGCATTTTTTATTAAAATTAGAGTAGAACATCAGAGTGAAAACTGATAGATGTTTAAATGAGTTCAAAAAATATACTTTCATGATAAAAGTGATAAAGATCGATGATTGATCGTGTCCTGTAAGATATCTCCCATTTATAGAGTTTTCTCAGACATGATTTCATGTAATTTTTTGTTTTTACATAAGTATATTTTGTGTGAGTTATGTCTTGGGATGCTTTCAGGTGAAGTGTATGAAAATATTAGGGAAATAATCTAGTGCACAGTTTGAAAAAATCATGCGGCATGCTGGAACTAACTGTGTGAACTCAGGTTTTTGTGGTGGTAGACTCGGAACTATTAAAAAATGATTAACATTCCTTGTGAGGTAGTCATGCTACGTTCCCCTTGAATAAGTGTCTAGTGCACAATCAACACATGAGTTGTCTAATCGGTGGTAAATGTCTTGCGACTAAACTGTGTAAGGGCCAACATTGGGATCCTAAAACGGTAGATGTCACTTGTTATCTACATTAATGATGTTTTTTCAACTCTTATGCATCCCTAACACTGTATTTACATTCTTAAGGGTAATGTAAGGTTTTCCTATCTTCACAGAAGGATCATAAAGCTTTACAAACAATGTTCTTCGATATTGAAATCAGAAATTGATGATCCTCTCTTCATCTGACAATTTTATTTCATCCTGATGCATCTCCCAATCTTTTTTCTTGTCATTCCTTCATCATTTCGTAGAAAATATAATTTTTTTCAATACATCTGAACCAATGTGGTGAGATCTAGATCAATGATTTTGTATCTAGATCTATATTTATTATATCAATATGTATTTGATCTTGATTTTGGTTTATGAACATAGATCTGAAACTCATATCAACATCATTGAGTTGCTCAGATTCTAGGGATTTAAATTGGGAAAACATATGTTAATAAACTGAGGTGTATGGTCTTAATATAATTACCATATTCATGAATTTGATATATATATGTATGAAATATTTTATAATTTCTAGCATCCTTTATCAATATATTTCGTTGAATTGGGTTATTAAATTTACTCGATTATTTAATGAATCCTTGTTGAAATAAAAGATTCATTAGAGAATTAATCATGAGACTAAGGGGATTACCAATTATATAATTAATTTGTGTAAATTATTTATAAGTGCTAGGGGTTGTAATCTTGATAATTAATCAGTGGATTAATTAAGATATTTTTAAAATTCTTATGTTGAGAAAATTAATTATGGATCAATTATGTGCCTATGATAATATGAATTAGATTATTAATTTCGGTATTAATTTTTGAAAATTTATATTATATTTATTCAATTAAATCAATGTAATTAATAATTTAATATGAACTTTTATATTGATTAATTTATTGATTAATAAATTAATGGTTTGATGTACTTGGTTGATTTTTGAGTCAACTAATGGAATAGATGTTTATAATTAATAGTGGAATTTGTAATGGGGTTGGGGTGGATAATTAATTGGAATATTAATTATGCGAATAAGAATGGTAACATCGTCATTCTAAATGGAAAAGTACATATGGAAACATGGGCATCATACTTATGAGTAAATAGAATGGGATTATGGTCATTCTAAATTTAGAAGTATCCTTGGAAACATGGTCATTATACTTATGAGTAATGAGAATGGGAACATGGTCATTCATTTAAGGGTTATGAATGGTAACATGGTCAACTTACTTTCATTTTTGATATTAGTAACTTGTGAAATTTGGAATATAAATGTGTAACTAAAGAAATGAAATAATGGCACACTGATTTATGGCCTCACATGAGACTATTCAAACTCTTTCATGAGTCAAATTAGGTTATGAGATATCATAGAACCTTCAATTCATCAAGATTTAGTTAGAATCAAGTATTAAGATATTGTATAACCTAAGGACCACATTAGGATTCAGTACGAGATAATGTTTCTATTGAGGTACACGTATCCTTAGGAACCCTATAGTTAATGTAGTTAGATAAGTCTAAATGAGAATGTGATAAAATATTTTTTATTTGAATTTTACATATTTCATTATAGAACATAATACACTATATTTTGATTTTAATTGTTTTATACACGGTTTTTGGTTGCCTATTGATTTGTGCCAACACCCTATTTAATCTTCTTGATTGGTACTTGAATAGATTATATTGTTTATTGACTGGATGAGGGAAAATTCCTTGGGGGTAGTTGGTTATTTTGGGATGGATCCTAGAGGAGTGAACCATACATGGTTTGGGAACCGCTTAGGGATTCATTATCTCTTTATATTCAATTTCACTTTATATACTTGATGCTAGTGTGGCTATAGCATGTTTTCCCTTTTTATTGAGTAATGTTTTTCTGTTTGGTAATCTTGTGACATGAGTCTTTTTCTGATATTATATTTATCCAATACTGTTTATTTATTTCCACTAGCATCATAATCAGGTTAATGAGGGTATAGTCTCCCCAGTAATTACTTATCAGAACCTCGCTGCTTGTCGGTAGCCTCTTATAAACATGGAGGTGCGTATCAGATAATGTGGCATACTGGCTCAATGCATCGTAGCATGGAACCTCAGTAGGGATGTTATATGATCCATGTGAATCATCATCTTTGTGTTTTAGTGGTTGAACCTTATAATTTCTACTGGTTAATTTGTTCAATTTTTTTCAATTTCTATTCAAAATATAAATTTTATCTATAATATTAACTATTGAAAATTAGATAAATATTGGATGATGGCATCTTCACTAATATTTTTCCCTTCTTCTTACACTCTTTTACTGCAACACAGAAAATTTGTGTGTGGTTTTCATCATGCATGTATTTTTTAGTTAATCTAGTTATGATTTTCTTGCTGAATTATAATTATTGAAGCTTCACAATTATTGATCGAGAATTGTGTGCACAATTAATGTCTAAATTTGTCATGTTTTGTAATGATCATTGAATAATTTGACCGGATATTTATGAAATGTGGTCGATGAATAAAATATTACTCATTGACTTTTACTTCTCAAACTCAATGATATATACAGTTTAATAATTTTAAAACAAAATTCATATAATTTATAGTGTGAAATAATTAAAAAGTAGTAATTAATGGATGAACATGAAAAAATCACTTAGCAAGGTCCTAAAACCATTTTTAAATTCTATTCACTTTCATTTTACTAGTGATTTTTTTCATATATTTTATTTTATAACATATTTTTTTATAAAATTAGGATTGTTCCTTTTATGTCATAAGAATACCCCCCCTTAGAAATAATATTAGTATAAATAATAGTAAAAACATCATGATGGAGAACTTCCACAGTAGTATTGTCACTTGTATACAAAATTGAGCACTATTATATTTCATTTGTAAGGATGATAAATTGTTGAATAAATTTTAGGGGACTAAAAATAAAAGAATAAAATTACCACCATTTCTAGGGATGTTACTATGTATTTTAAAAAACATGAAAAAACAATAAAAACTTAATAAAAACAATACGAAAAAATAAATACTAACCAACCCTTGCATGATATTTTCAGATACAACAGTAAGAATCTGTTCATGAAATTTATTGGAAATGAATTCCAAACCATGTCAGAATAATTAAATTTCAATATGAATTTATATTTTTGGAGTCTTTAGTTAAGAAATTTCATGTTTTTTCACACCTTTTCCCAAAGATTCCTGGACTAGATCTCTACATTCAAAATAATGCGGAATAAATACAGTATGTTATTTCCAACCATTATAAACATTCACATCCAAGGAAAATTGATTTTCATGATGATTTAAAATAAAAAATATTTTTTATCTGATTCACATCATGGATATTTCAATATTTTTCTCATTTCTTATTCATATCTTCTATAATATGACATTATAACTCGATTCCCTTGTTATTTCATTGCAGAATTAACATCCTTTTTACATGATAATTATGTTTTAAAAGTTTTTTTGAAGGAATTTATTATTTTGTAGAGGAAAGAGAAGAGTTTGGGATAACCCATGAGATACTGTCTATAGAGGATAATTTTGTGTTGAAAGTAGAAGATTAGGTTTTCTATTTTATCACTAAGGATTTTATTATTTTATTTTATTGAGGATGTCCCTATAATATTTAGAGGAACTGGTCGACACCTCTCTTCTATAAAATTTGAACAATGGGTCCATTATTATGTTCATCCATTCTTATTTAATATAGTGTATAAAACAATAAATCATTTGGGTACATCATACTATTTTAAAAGGGATCTCAACATAGAAGTAGAATAGAATAGATATATAAATAGAAGTTGTTTTGGTTCTTACCGTGAAATCCCCTTACACTGATGGAATAAAGATGCAATTTTTTTGAATATTTATGGAAAAAATTATCAATTTCTTCCCTATGGGGTTATAAAAAATTCTTTTTTCTCTTTTAATTCATCATTCCTATTAAATATAGTTTCGGTTTTCTAAATTTAAATAATATTTAAAATCTAATAGTTTTTCTAATAGTAAATGAAGTAAATAACTATTTAGAAGAAACATTTCAAAGTCAATCCAAAATATTCTTAGATAATTTTCACCAGTTCAATCCACTTAGGTTCACTCTCCATCATATTTTTCAGAAACATTATGAACCAAATTCGTCAAAAGATGCTTCACCCTATAGAAACATAGACCAACACCATCAATTCTTTAGCTTTGGATTTATTTTACATATGTTGATTTTTTAATATTTAAAATCAATGTTTTTTTCATCTTTTAGGATCTATAAATTCAATTAAAGGGCCTTCATTAAATAAAATATGGGTTTTATTACGGTCTATATATTGGAAAAATATACATCTAATTAATGGAATTTTTTGGTTAAAATTATACTCATTTTCAATCACATATTTTTTTTTGTTTATTCTATTGATTTAAAATAAAATTATTTATAATTGATTTAATATGAATCTAGATTTTCAATATAATATAAATTATTTAATAATGTTGTATTCAATTATTATATTTCTGTTTCAATTGTATATTATTACTGATAATTTTATCTTTTTCTAGAAATATATTTGAATATTTCCTTGAATATTTACTTGTTTACACATTTTATTTTTGAGCTTAATGATTTATGTAGACACCATTAAATGAAATTTTTATCATGTTTTGTGTTTTAATTTATATTTTGTTAAAACATTACATTGATCATTCATGTTAACCTTTAAACATGTAATCAATATGCTAAATTCCCAAATCATTTTTAACATTTAAATTAAATTTACATGTTTTCTCTAGCTTTCATTATAAATTAATGGTACAATTGATATTTTGTTTTGGGTAGATGTTATTCCAATTTTATATTCTATACTACTAGTTAAACCCATCTAAAAACAATATATTTTTCAAACGTGAGCGTTACAAAATTTTTAATAAGTCATTCCTAATGGTTTTAATTTTTTATAATGTTTCTGTGTCGTGTAGCCACATTATGGATGTTAATTCAATATTAACCCTTTTATATAGTTGACTAAAATATTTTTCATTTACCTCTTAATAATATATTGACGTTGTTAAAAATTTGGGAGAATGTTATACAATTATCATTTCCTATGAATTTTTTAAATCACATTCAAAATAATAATATATACATTGATATGAATTATGAAATGAAAATCATAATCCAGGTTGAACTCATTATTTTATTAATTAATATTATTAACGATTAATTCATTATCCCATTCAAATTATTGAATTATGTTATTCAAAAATAAATTTTAATTTATTTGGATGTTAAATATTTGATTGTGATCTTTTGAATGTAACAAATTGTTTGGACTTTAAGTTGAATGAAAGATCAAATGGGATTAATTATTTTCAAAATATTAAGGTCATTCATATTTTTAAAATTGGTATTAGTTTTCTACATCCAAATATTAAATTTCTTGAGGGTAAAATATTTCCAATTATAAATGATATTTAATGAAAAAATCATTTTGATATCCAATTTCCTATGATTTTCAAGTACTTTAAACATCAATTTCAATTTATTCTATAGAACGTGAATAAAATTTTTCTTGAGAACAATAAAATTATTAATATGTTGGAAGTTTATGTTGTTATTTTGGATACTAATTTTCCACATAATTTATCTAATTTAATCAATTTTTGGTTGTTAAAATATTATTTCAAATAATTAATTTTTATTTCTGTTATTTTTATGGTAAAATAATGAATTTATAAAACTAATGATTTCATGATTAATTAATTTTTCATTTATATTATAATTATAATTTTTTATCTTTTATTATATTATCTAATTTTAAATATTGGTTTATAATATTTTTTTATAATAATGTGTTATTTTAATTCAATATTTATTTTCCTTCTTTTAATTTAATTAATTAATAAATTTTTTTTAATTTATTTTCATCCAACAAATTATTGATATTTTAATATAAAATAAGTATTTATTCTTTAATAAATTTTTATCATTCATTTTCTTAGTTAATTAAATAATTAGATATTTATTTAAAAATATTTTATTTTAATGGACAGTCTATTAATAAATTTCACAAAATATTAACTTCTTGTTTTATTTTATTTAAAGTTTTATATTTATAATAATTATTACACAAATGTAATTTTACTTTGTTTTTATTTTATATTTTCATTTTTAATTAATTTATAATTAATTTTTATTTATTAAAAAGAATCCATGTAGTTGATTCTGTTATATAACCAATTTTTTTGCAAGTCATGTACCTGATTTGGGAATAACCCATGTTGCTGTTTTATTCTAGATATAACCATGTATGGATTTTATTCTAGTGCATGACAATCCATGTAGCTAATTATCCTATAACTGAGACTGCATGCCTACACTCAATCGGTGGGATGATAATAAATATTTTTTGAGGTCGATTATCTCTCCCCATTGGAAGTATTTTAATATCGATCCATTTAAAAAAATTTAATTTTTTGATGATATTTTTATTTCCAATATTTTTAATGGGATCTTTGTTGAATTAAACATCGACGTGGTTGTCATCTTCGAGATTTCTAAACTCACCATCATCGTGAAACTTCCATTGTTCAGGAACGAGGTAGCCATTGTCTCTATTTGATTTGAAGCCATCTAAGGCCATTGTTTTTGTATATGATGCACGTATTGGTGATTCAACATGGTTGTTTTTTCTAATTTTGATGTATATGGCCAGCTTTTCATCCTAAATCTAAGGTCAAGATACTATCCAATTCCACTTCTATTCACCACTTTCTTTACTAGGAATTCTATCCACTATCGAAAGTCGATGATGCATCCATGACGAGTCAATATCTAACTCCAATGAACCATTTTTCAGTATTAGAAGTTGGGAGATCTTGTAGCCTATAAAATCACTGTGAACATAGCATACATGAATCTAGGTAGCCTTAGCAGTCTTGATAAGAAATAATATTTGGTTTAAAAATATATATTAACTAACAAGAAATGAAATTTGATAAACACACACTTATGGGAAAATAATACCACACACCCAATTCTCCAAATCAATGAATCCTTGCTCAATTGATCTGTGGTTTGAGGTGCATTCATTATCATGATATTTGAAAGCCCTACCTCTATAATTGTGAGATGGATATATACAAGTGGTAACTTGTTTTTCATAAACCCATAATTATCAATGTTTAACATGGTGAGTTGAAATAATAATGACATCACAAAAAAATCCACTATAAAATGCATCTACAATAATATATAAAAACAATATTTGCTACCCCATTATTCTAATTTGATCACCAAATTTTCATTTTCATGGTGGATTGATTTGTCAGCTACCACACCAACACTGGATTATCAGGTTTATAAATTTGACTAAAAAACCCTTAATGCCATTTTCCAATTTCCCTAACTCGACATTAAAAGACTATTAACCCAATACATTATCATAATAACTCAAAATAATCAGATACAATTTTTACAAGACCAACACACTAGAGTCCCATTGGGTCTGTGGGTGAGTTTAGTGTGCCACTCTAAATTTACTTCCAATATGATTGGGGATAGATACTTCCACTATGAAAATATAAGAATACATAAGAGGCATTAGCCTATAATAACCTACATCATATATACAATTCAATAAGTATTATATAATCAAAAACTCACAATAAAATAGCTGAAAAAATAAATTGTATACTAAAGTATTCATGAACAATAAATATCCATTACTATATTCCTTGGGAAAACCCAAATAATTATTCAATATAGTGACAACATGCATAGTTTTATATATTGATACAAAGTAAACACCATAACCATGTGAAAATAAAACCTGATAATAGCACTGATGCTACATATTACAACAAAGAAACCTATAAAGTATCTTCTGACACCAAATTTCACCATGTAATATCATCACACAACATTGAGAATCTTCTTTGTATAACTAATCTAGACCCATGATTGTGTATATCATCTTCACATAGTATATCATTTATAGAGATACAAAGTGTTTGTGTGAAGGGATAAAGCGAGTATAAATATACCCATTAAGACCTCCAAAATTAATAAATCAATGATCAAACATATATTATTTCTATAACCCCAAGTACAAGGCTATAATATAATAAGGAAAATTTAAATATTCGTTACTAAATTCAAAAACAGAAAAAATTTATGCATCTTTACAGTAGAATCGATCTTCAATAAATCATATCATTCGAAAATTTGGGGTTACATATGTCATCCAAAGACCTCATTTTTTTCATAGTCCAATTTTTAACTATATGTCACACATTGATGGTTCACTAGTGTAATATAAGGGATACTCAAACTACTAGAGTATTACTCCACCTTGACATAATATTAATGGAACCCATGAACATAATAGAATCCAGCCAATCAAAATAATATAATTCTTTATAATTTTCGTATCACCATCCTGATAATTGAGAGTTGAAATATGCCTTATTATATAATATAATATATAATTTCATACATCATATATAATGATTTAAAACAATGTGAAGGAACATGGAGTACCTATAGCACTAGAGAACCTTGTACATTACTACTAATTACTATATGTAACATCTATATCATCCCTCAATTGTATTGGTGCATATGCATCATCCCAATATTTATCAACTCGTATGGATGTCACATGTTTTAGTGTGTGTATATGAGTCATATTATAGGTATATCATCTTTATAGGTTTATTAACAATTACCCATCCCTGTGGTAGGTTTATGTACTCTATAAAATATATGGAGGTAAATTTACCTTATATGTATTTTGGAATTTAATGGGTTAAAAAACTTTTGATCTAAATAAATGTCGACCCACACATGACATCATCTATAAAAAGCTAAAAACACAAAATTATTTAGTAAATAAAGCAACAATCCCTAGAAAATTACACATAACTCACTTCCAAATTAGGAATGTAATGAATCTAACAATTTACAAGACAAACTTCTATAATTGAAAATATGGTAGAATGATATGAATTTATCTACTAACATCCTAGTAAAGTTCATGTCCTAATATAGTACATACTATTTATGATCAATTTGGATAGACAATCATGTACTTTTCAAAGGAAATCCTAGTGAAGAAAATGTACAAAATGTGTATAGTGGGATACACATCATGTAAAATAATATTGGTTCATCCGAATGTACTCTGGATATAAATAATTTTCTTCTCTAACTATACACGTCATTTATATGGGGTATAATGTGTTTGGGAGTATTAAGAAACAAAGCATGTATAGTTTATACAGATAGATCATCCTTTAAGGTGATACACAATTTCTATGATATCTTATGTCATTTTAATGTATGAAATTTATATGGTATATAAACATTGTTCAGTCAAAGGAAATATGTCCCATAATACCTTATAAATGACCCAAAGTACCACAATATAAGTTATATAATTTTTAATCCAATATTTATTTAGTATGGTTTTAAAAGTACATGGTGTGGACCACAAGTTACATTATATAATGAATTAAATGCAATTTGTAAATCCTAATTGGAAAACAACCACGTCTGTGATGTCAAACAACTTAATGTGTAGTATAACATCTATATAAAATTATAGTATGTAATTTTAGTTTAATAACGGCCACCAACACCTCCCTCAAAAACCACACCCTCACTACAAAATAATAATAATTCCATAGAAAAATTATATAAACCTATAATATCATATATTAATTATTTTTGATCCTATAATCATAACCGAACTGATGAATGAGGATAGTAAAAAAATATTTCAAGTTTGTTGGCTGATGATGTATCTTATAACCTAAAGCGAAATTCATTAATATAATTAATTGGTATTGAAGAATGAAGAAATCTAAATGAACACATTTCTAGTTTATCTAATATAGGTTAACAAGAGATTAAACATACCTATTCCAATATTAAAAATAATTATTTATAAATTTTGGATAAACATTCACCAAAATTAATAATCAATATTAGAAAAATAAAACATTAAATAATCTCCCAGAAAAATACTATATTAATTTTGAGAATTCCTCCCCATATTAATCCCATGTTAGAATTAATTATTAACTAAATCATATAACTCAAATGAAAAAAATAACACAATTGGTGTTTGATATTATTCCATCATAATATAGGAAAACTATCTAATTTTAAATCCTCGTTTAATGTTAAATTTCATTATATTTAACTTATCCTCATCAAAATTATTCTCATGCTACTCATAAATGTTTTAATCAGATATTTCAAATTTTAAATATATAAATCAATTCAATTATAATAAACAATCAATTGGTGGATACAAATCAATTTTTTGTATAATAACCTATATTTAGAAAAAATATGAACATAAATGATTAAAATAAATTCAACCATTCATTACATAATCATATTGAGAAGAAACGATTGTGGAAAAACAATTTCAAAAGAAAAAAAATTAATTTCACATAATCATTAAATAAGTAAATCAAATAAATAAATTATTATTTTTAAAATTTTCATTTAAATTTCCATTCTAATGATTCAAAAATAAAATCACCCCAAAACCGGAATTAAAAATAAACTTAATCAAACAAAATTATTCCCTATTTCATATCATGGTATTTAAAAAATAAATAAATTAAAATAATAAGTATAATTATTTTTAGATTAAGTCCTCATTTCTACCATAAAAATTTGTTAATATTATTCTTATTTATTTCATTATCTAATTTTTTTCTAAATAGGAACATATATAAAAATTGATGAATTTATTATATAAATTGATATATATATTAAATTATACAAGAATGAGGTGAAGATAAAATAAAAAGATATCCTACCTCATTGCTGAATTTATGATACTTCAATAATTTACATCATGATGCATGTTATTGATCCAAACTTACATGAACAACATCTCCATTTGAATACTTCATTCTTGATAGACATAACCATAAAATGAATGTAATGAAACTTATTATTTTTTAATAATAGGTAGAGTTGCGTTTCTAATCAAGGGGATTCTGATAAAAGAAAATGATTTAGATGAATTTCAATTTATAAAATAGTTTGGTGGAGAGTTACATGAAAGGGAAATTATTTCTCCTTAAACACAACCAAAAATTACACTAATTAATTCTATTCATAATTTCATGAGTTGAATCACTTATTCATGTATAGTTACCTCTCTAAAAATATCTAACCATAGAAAAATTAATTTCTCTTTTTATATTCATGTGTTATATTATTTATATACACAAGGGAGAATCCTTAGCCATATAACAATTCAAAGTCTTTAGATCCCCATAATAGCACATAATTATTTTATTCTATTAATAAAAAAACCTTATTTATGAAAAAACATAATTGTTCAAATTCCCATATAAGATCAAATTTAATAGATAATTGTAACACCTTGATATTTTTTGGATTTTTTTTATTTCAAATTAATTTATCTTTTTAAAAATATTCATTTCACATGTCACTAGTAATAGTTATATATATATATATACACTAATTAAAATTGTCTTCTCACATGAAATACCAAATTGGATTTCAACACAAATAATAACAACTTGTCGGGCACTACAAACAACATCCACATGGAATATAAAGCATAAAACATTGAGTTTATAATTTTTTTAAATATATAAATAATTATTTAGTTGTATAATTATAACCAAACCATTATTCACAGTAATAAATACATTCCAAATATTATTTGTAATTTTTTTATATTAATAAAACATATTGATAATGAATGATGATATTTTTTTGTAAGGTCCTTTATTGTTAAAAAAATTATTTTATTGACTGGACGGATTTTAATAATTAAATTCATTTTAAACATAGTTATAAATTTAATTTTATAAAATAAAAATAAATTTTTTATTAAAAATTTTAAATTTATCCTTGAGTAAATATTTGGGATTTTTATGAGGAACATCAATTTTTTATGATGAGTTGAGAAAATAATAATTTTTATTAAAAAATGTCATTTTTGTCTATTTAATTATTAATAATTAGTAATACTATAAATTATTGTTTAGTTAAAATTATATTGTTAATAAATATATTAATATAACAAAATATTTTATAGTGAACTTAACTTTGAAACTAAATTTAAAATCATCACATTCCATTGAAAAATTTCCATCTTTAAAACCTTTTTACTTCATCCCTTTTACTAGATTGGCACTGATCTTAATTTTGATGCTTCTGTGAATTGAATTTAGAAAATATTACATACATCATTATTTTATGTAAAATATTTTTATTTTAATATGTCCATGTTAATTTTTGACCAAATTGATTTGTAAAAGTGATTAAACTAAATCAAAGTCATTAAGGAGAAATTATGCTTAATTAGTGAATAAACCTTAATATTAAGTGCCTAAATGACATAAAAACTCGTAAAAACCATTTTATGACCATATTTAATCTATACTACTTACATTATTGAGTTTTTTTGGTTTGGTATAACTTGAGTCAGGTATGATCACGTCAACTCCTAACTTGTTTCTAAAAATTCCAAATGAGAACATTACCTTCTCTATAAAAGGCCACCACCACGACCAATAAATCACACATCTAAAACCATTTCTTTTTATCCAATATCATCCCATGTAGCCTCCAAAAAATCCTCCAGTTGACCATAAATCCTCCCTTTGGGCAGAACTATTCTCAATGAATCCTTTTTTGAAAAAAACTAAATGGAGTTACCTGATTTACATATAACGTCTTCTCTCAAGATCCTTTAATTTACTTTCATTCTACACACCCTACGCTATATTTATATAATTATTGGGTTAAAAACCCAGTATCCATTATATAATATGATGTTTTTATTCTATTTTTTCAACCTACAATTACACACACCTTCATCTTATGGGTGTTGAACATATTATTTCTTGGTAAGGTGAACTACCGCCTCACGAATCGATGACTGTTCATTTATCCATTACCACCAATCATGGTGTCCATTATAATGGAAAAAATCTTTATAGAAGTAATATATTAAATTAATTATTTACTTATTCTTATTTATTAATTTTATACCACACATATTTTTACCTTCCCTTTAGTGTTAACATGATAATCTCGTATGAAGAAGTGAGGACTATCTCCCCCTCAATACAATGTGACTCATCCACACACCACCTAAAATGAATTAAGGACGGATTCATTAGAAAAATATGATATATATTATATATTAATTATATTTCCTAATGATATATATAACTATACATATATATATGTGTAATTTATATACATTCATTCAATATGATAAAAAAGATTGAATATAACGTTCATGCATACCAATGACTTACCATCACTATGAATGGTGTGTTCCATTACATATATAATTTTTAAATATAATAATATAATATAAAAATACTATATAAAAATTATATTTATTTCAATTTCTAAATTCTAGATTCAGGATATATGTATGAGGATCAACGATATAAAAAATTAAGACACATGTGAAGAATAAATAGAATATTACAAGAAATTAAACCTTAAAATGGTATCGATAAAAAATTGGTAATATAAGGTCATAATAAAACCCTATATGGTATAATTTATATTTATATGATTCTGTAAAATGTGTATAATAAACTTATATTTATTATACAATAATATTGTACAGTTAGAGAGAGAGTCTAGACCGAAGGTACATAGATTTCATATCTCTCTTTTAATTTCCATGAGATACAAGTTATCTCCGCCAATATTTCCATTTTTGTGGTGTATTTACTGCCCATTAATGCATTATATTTATCTTCTAAATAAATTTATGTGTATTAAAATTTATATTTTATGATCCATCTTCCATGAGGTTTATGTTTCAAAAGGAACCAAATCAGTAAAATAGTTTGGTCTCAATTTTCTTTTTTTGTGACTCGTATTTTGTGATACACCTAAACACTTTCTCCAATGGTTATATACATATATTTTACATTTTATAAAATCAATCCCACTCTTTTCCTAATTTTTAAATTTTCATGTAATTTCATTTTTTCCATGGAGATTGTGATCTCAAGATACAATGTTATAGGATTTTATTGGGAAAATCTCAACGTTTTTAAGATTCATTGTACATGCTATTAATTTAATGAAATAGTATGATCCAAATATGAATGATATTCATTAATTTTATTCTCATATAGTTATCCATGATAAAATCTTGTATTGGTAAAATTTTTCTACTCTTCGAACAAAAATATAGTAAGTAAAGTGTTTTTATGAAATCCTGACATTACCATTCTTTTGGAAAAAAATCTTTGTTTCTGAAAATTATTTCAAATAATATTATACCATTATAAGGTAATATTGAAAATAAATTTTTACCCTTATCTATTTTAAATATATTTTCAAGGGAATATTTTGGTTCCACTTTCTAAAAAAGGCATTCCTTATACCTTTTTTCTACGAAAATGTAATGTTCATTTTTACATCGTACGACATGTATTTATTTACACACCATAATTCCATTAAATATTCCTTTTAATTTTTTAAAGGATTAATCAATGAGAAAGTTTTTAATAGTAATTTTGAATGGAATATTCTTTCAATATGGTTTGAAGTATTCATTATATTGTTTCAGGGTATTTTCTTAAAAAATGATTTATAAATGGCTTAATATATTAACAATAATTTTTCCAAGTGGAAAGGATCTTTTTATCAATAAATATTTTTGAAAGATATTTCAAAAATATTATCCATTTATGATTACATTTGTAGATGTTACTCATTTCAATTTTGTATGGGAATAAAATGTTGTATTTATATCTTTTCTAGGAATGGGTTACACATAATGTCATGGTTATTATTAAACATGTTTCTCTTCCATAGTATATATGTTTAGGACATACATTTCTATTTCATGGGATATGCATTGATGAAATGGTTTTGAAACCATTATATTTTCCATAGGTTATGATGTGATGAAATTTTAATGATACCCATTTCATTTTAGGGGTTATGAATTGATCATTATAAGACCTATATGTTATTATAAGTCAGGATATGATGAATATTTTATTATATTGTGTCACACGTGTAAATGATTTTACAATGAGATTGGTGTGACCAATATATGCCTCCAATTCCATTGGTAATGATATGTTTTATATGATATCAAAGGGTAAACATGTTACATCCCAAGCCAGAAAATAAATAGGGTATATAGGTTGTAGCCCAAGCCTGAAAGGAAAGAGGGTGTACAATTTGTAGCCCAAGACCGAACAAAAGAGGGTACATGGGTTTTAGCCCAAGACAAATAAACCCGAAGTTAAATGGGTTATAGCCAAATCCAAAATGAAAGAGGCTATGCAGGTTGTAGCCCAAGCCCATAAAATTAAAGATATATGGGTTTTATCCCATGCTCAAAAAAATGATTCTAGGTGTGTTATTCAAATCCTTAAGGATAGTTGGTACACATGTTGCTAGCCCAATCACAATATAGGTACATGGGTCACATACCAAGCCTAAAATGTTGTAAAGTTTTTGGTAGGTATCCCTGACATAAATTTTTATATTCCTATATACATTACATAAATCCTATGTTATATTACTTAGTTATGATTTCATTGATCATGGTGTTTATTTATATATGTTTTGTGTCATATTAACTACCATGATTTATCCCATAACACATGTGTATGACCATTGATATGAATTGTATGATCTCCTAATGATATGATCACATTATCATACTACTATGTTCATGTTTATTCTTACATGACTCCCTTTTTACACAAACTGAGCGTCATTTCTCACCCCTCTCATATTTTTCCTTTCTCCATGATATAAAATATGGTTTAAGGAAGAAGTACAAAATATGGAGATCATTATGGGAGAGGATGAAGATCCTTCACCCAGAAAAAACATACTATTTCCATGTTTCATAAGATATTAAACTATAACATTCCTCTAGCATGTATTTTTTTAATTTACAAAATATTCATCTAAAAATATCTAATAACCATGTAGGTCAAGCATGTGTAACTATAGTTCGTATCAGTGGAATGGCTCAGCCAATAATTTAAAATAAGTATTATAATATCTCTAAGGATAAGTATAAGGATGCGTTAACTTGGTGGAAAATGCCCTGGAATTTTGGTAATGGAATGAGTGAGTTGTTTACATGAAATACAACCCTTATTGGATACTATAGGTCGATGTGGCCCTAAAATAGATATACCTAGGTGTAACAAATCCAACATGATTTCATGGGCTTGACCTGGGGTAATATGATACTTGAAAATAGGTCTGGTTGCACACCTTGTTTGATACTCCTAGGGTATATTTATTGAGAATTCAAAAACTCTTTACAAACCATTATTACGTATTTAAATAGATGTTTTATATGACTGTCCTATGATGTTAATAGTGTGTCATATATTAAGGAAGGTTTCATTATTTAGATATTATATATGTAATTATTTTCACAACATTTTATTTTTCATGTATATTTATCAATGCTCGAACTATGGTACATGTTTTATATAGTGTAGAGAAACCAAAGGAACCTGTTTAATGTTGAATGGGATGGAAGATTCTATAATAAGCATACATGTTGGATAATCAATGAATTGAAAGATGTTATGATCATGAATAATCTAATTTCAAAGTAAAAGATTAAAAATGTTTAACTTAATAAAATATCAGACTCACTAATGAAGAGAAAAAATGAGTTCTCTGATAGTTCAGGTAATGGAGACCATGAATGAAATAAGTCTTGGTTTCCTTTATGTCATGAATCTAAAAAGAATCACCTTCATGAATTTAATATTATAAAAATAAGGTGTTTTGAATGTGTAAAATAGGGACACAAATCAAGTGACTAAAAGAAAAAAATTAATAGTTCAGTTAATGAAAATGATGGTAAAGTTTTCCCCCTAAAGTCGGCGTATAAGGAAAATTGCTTTAAGTGTAAATAAAATTCTCATTACGTAAACAAATTTACCAAGAGGAATGTATCTAAAGAGAATCAGATAGGTGGTGTGTGTAATGGTTACATTGTAGATGATTACGAGACTACATATTACATGTTAAAGGAAGGAGATATTTTTGATAATGCATTAAGGATGAAGTAATCAAGGTATTTAAGTATTTGGATTCAAAAATTATGAATGATAAAATATAAAAGGATTTTTCTACTAATTTTTTCACTAATTATTTACATGTTCATGTTTATTGTTCCCTATGGGCTATTGAAGTGTTTTAAATACATGATGATATTTTGACTATGGGAATGTAACCCTTAATATTTTCTTTGTGATATGATAATGTTCTATAGATAATGATACATAGAATACGAATAAGTAAATTGGACAGTATTGATTACCATGGAACTAAATAAGGACTTGTTTATAGGTGTTTATTCTACCATTAATGATATTTACTACATTTTTTATTTAAATAATATATCTAATACACTTTATAATGACGATGCATACCTGTTTCCTTAAAGTATGTATTGTAATTTAGGTTTTTACCCTGTTTAAAGAGAATATATGATGATGGTATTCACTTATTTGTAATGTGACAACCAAGAGATACTTTCTATTATAGAATTTAGTCAATGTTATGTTAGTTTCTATAGTATCTTTCAAATGTTTTAGATTTTCACCTTTGATAAGTGTTATATGGTTAAACGTTCAGGGAACATTTAATTTAATCTTCGTAAGAAGTATTTTTGTACTCAGATTATGTAGAGACATGAAGCTTGACATACATGGACATTACAATACTTTTTTGGAATACATAATACATAACAAAAAAATGCACACAAGGACCGTAATAGTTTGGTGTCTTTGGAAACTTGGAATATAAACAACCAGTTATGTTAAAAGTTCTTCAACATCTCCCATAATGATCTTCCCCTTTTTGTTTCCTTAACTAAAACCTTTCTTTATTTCCTAGGGAAAATAAAACATAAAGAGGGTGAGCTCAAATGATCGGTAAGGGAAAACATAGAGAACATAAATCAATCCATAAATATTTGATAGCAAAAACTTGAACATGAAATCTAAATATTAAAACCATGAGAAAAGACATAAATATTTGAAGTACATAAGTCACATACCATAAAGGAACATCAATCATGATAAAATAGCATGGGAATAAAACATGTAATTGTGGCAACCATTCAGCACTTGTTATGATTTCCATATTCGCCAAGGCATTGCTGCGAAGACCATCTTGGTGGACAAAGTCCGTTTCTGAATCGAGTTCTCTCCTCTTTTAAGTTCTATAACACTGAACCGGATTAACTTACCGTTCCAGCCATGTCTATATCATGAGATATAAATCATTACCCAATAAATCGTACGTTGCACACTAGTATTAAAATAATATTATTTTAAATGTTATTTAAAAAGTAGCCGTTGTACTGGCGGGAATGGATAGAAATAACTAAAATATGAATATATATGTTTTTTAAATGTTTTAACAATTATATAATAAAGGATAAAGGCTTAAAATACGAAAAGAATTCAATTTTTGGCTATATACTCAAATTTTCACGAAAGGTCCACTTATTAACATTTGATGGAGAACCGTCATTAAATATAGTTTCGGTCACTCTTATAAATTTTATTTGTCCAAATAAAACCTTTCTTTAGAATCATGACATCAAATATTACTTTGTGTAATTTTTTGGTATTTTTCCGATAAAGTTCATTTTTTAATGAATAGTGTAAAATGTTGTATTTTAATTCAAAACCTCTTTTTAATCTAATTTATTAAGATGATTAGATAAAAAATGTTGGTTTTTAAGTGAAATTAGAATATATTTTTACCATTTAATCCAATAGTGGTCGTTGAATTAATTTCACTTTGAAATTAGACTTAAACTGGTATCAATCTTTTATACTTATTGTTTCATAAAAAACGCTATTTTTTTTGACAGCGGGAATTAATTATTAAATTAAATAATGAAAATTAGATGTTTTGAATTTTATAAAATAGACATCATTTTTTAATTCGGAGTATCAAATATATCTTAGGGTGATGTTTTTCTTTTTTTCTGAAAAACTTCAATTTTCGATGAATAGTGAAACCGCAAAGTGGTGGTTATAAAATTTGATTTTTTGTTTAAAAGGGACTTTACCACTTCTGTGTTTTGAATCTCAAAAATCCAATTTAAATGATTTTCATTATTATGTAAAATGTTGTTCAATGGGATTAAAATAAATTTTGGTTAATAGTAACTTTTATGTTTTATTAATCGCGATTAAAGGTAATTAGTGTAATTTAAGGTAAAAATGATATTATAATAAAATGAAAATATCTTGACACTTTTCCTAACCCTATTGGTTGAGTTATGAACAACCAATAAAACCCATGGGTCTATTTTTGGTACCCCATGGAGCCACTTGGGTATGATAATGACATTTATGCCTTTTATTTAAAGTTAAAGTAAAAATGACACAAACATGAAATGTTTTACTAAACCAATTTTTACATGGGGTTATACAAGTCATATGTTTGGATATAAATATTCATTGGAAAGGTAAAAAGATTTCCTACATCATATTATTTTTTTTATAATTTTTAGACATTAAATAAATTAAATTATTTATGACACCATGATGATGTAGTGATTACCTCATTATTTAACGATTTAAATAAAATGGAAAGATAATGTAAACTCTAAGACCTACACATTTCCAAAACCTATTGTATGGGTATATTTAGAACCCTTATCACCTTAGCCTAGAATTGTTTCAATGTGGGACATTTTAAATCCGAAACGCATTTTAAAATAATGGAACATTTCTTTACCTTCAAAGAGT
Source organism: Viscum album (assembly GCA_963277665.1). NCBI lineage: Eukaryota > Viridiplantae > Streptophyta > Magnoliopsida > Santalales > Viscaceae > Viscum > Viscum album. The sequence continues at coordinate 1,064,487,780 of OY728126.1, read as the reverse complement.
GCCCCTCCTCTCCTCTTATAAAAGGCCCCCAACTCTACCACCATACTCACACCTATAAAGCCTTTGGTTCGGCCAAGATCTGATGTTTTTGTCTCTAAAAATACCTCTCCTCATCCTAGAAGCCTTAACATAGGATGTAAGCTCTTCATGAAAGCCTTTTGGTTCAATCTAAAGGGAGTTACCTGATTTTAAGGTAACGTCTTCACTTCTACTTCTTTGTTTTATTTTGCTTCTCCAACCCCCTAAAAACTTTTTATTCATTTATTTTGTAACAAATACAGTATCTTAAATATACTAGGATGCTGTTATAATAATTATTCAAGCTACACTTACACACACCTTCTTCTAATGGTTATAGAACATACTGTTTCTGTGGATGGAGAATTACTGCCTCGTGAAACGATGATAGTTCAACACTCATATAACACCTTCAAAGGTGGCCATTAAGATTTTAATATATATATATATGATATATAATATTTTTATGTTTTACTTAATCTTATGTATTTTTCATTTGTGGCATACCTTTATGGCTCCCATTATGGGTATACACGATATCTTCATTTTAGGAAGTGCGGACTACCGCCCCCTCAAAGTGATTTGATTCGTTAATTCCATATGTTGGATGTATAAAGGATGCATTTAAAGTTATTATACTGGAATTATAATATACCTCTATATCATTATTATTTCTTTCTATTAATGTATGAGATAGAAATGAAAGTAGCGTTCATGCGTACGTATGGCTTACCGTCTCCATGAACGGTGTATTTCATTTCTTATCCACAAATGTAATGTACTATTATAAGTACATATATATAATAGATATATATGATGTATGTTACACCTAAATAATTAATATAATTCTTGAAATAAAATATACATACCTCTAATTTAGTTTTAATTCCATTAATATGACATAGAAATGAAAGTAGCGTTCATGTGTACGTACGACATACCGTCTCCAAGAACGGTGCATTTCATTTCTTACCTCTAAATTTTTATGTGATATTATAAATACATTTATATGCTAGGTATATATGATATATATAATATCCAAATCCGGAATGTCATTCTGGATATAATGAACCTCTGACTACATGAAAAACATGTAATTGTAAGAAGTCCACTTTTGACTTAAGGACCAAATATCGACAAAAAAACATTATTAACATAAATTATTACATAACGTTAATAACATAGAAATAAGTGATATAAAAGGAATAATGAACTCGAAAAAGGTTCTTAAGAAAATAGAAATTAACTCATGTTTATTATTCAGGATGTTAAAGAACGATCAAGTCAAGTCAGACCCGAGGTAAGGGACTTCGTCTCAATCTCCTTTCATTGAGGCATATTTCGTTTTATACACATCTTTCTTTTATACGGTGTACAAACCCCATTGACTTTTACTTTTAAACAAAATGAATCCTTTTCTACGAATCATTTTACAAAATGACAAAAAGGAATGTTTCTTTTAAAGTACAAGGTGACAACGACCTTTTCCGCCGCCACGAGTATTATTTGGTCTTTGGCTTCCGGAACAAGCCGTAATGTTTTTTTAAATGAAATAAATACCATATACTCTTTTATTTGTTTTGGTATTGAAAATGGTTTTTTATAATGTATTTTTTATTTCAATATATTTAAGTGATATATTGTGATCAAAGTGTGGAAATGTTTTCTTTCCATTATATTTGTTTTATGTCTTATGATTTTTATAATGGTACTTGGAAATTTGAGGTGTGGTTATGTGATAAACCATATGACGGGTGGTGCCGTGAATACCAGGACGGGTGGTTATGTTATAACATCCAATTCATTGGGTATGGTAGTCGGTCTTATGGCTATTCCATTAAGTATGTATGCAATTTGACCGTATGCCTATTCCATTAAGTGATATGTGTGGAATTCGACCGTATGGTTATTCCACTTAAGTATGTTTATGTCCCAAGTAACCTTTATATGTTATGTGATCTTTTTATGGGTTTTAGGGTAATATTTTGGTTACAAAAGGGTAAGTAATGATCTTTTATCCAGTGAAGATTTTTTATTACTTCATAAAGGTGAAATGTATTACTTTGAAAAAGTATACATGGTTAACTTGTTGTATTGATAAACTAACAGTTTTCATTCGTTGTGTATCCCTTACTGAGCTCTTTATGCTGACCCCAAGTTTTTTTTGAAATTTTTTTCACAAGACATAATGTGAAATAGGGTCAAGGATAAGATCAAGGGAAAGTCATGCTATATAATACTTGGAACTAGACATGTTTCTTTTTAAGAGTTTTTTTTATTCTATGGAAACATAGTAGAAGTGTCTAATTTGTAATATTTTGTGATGTAGTAGTTATGTTCTAATTCCCTAAAACTCAAAACCTGAAAAGATCCTCAATTTGAATTATTCATTTAATTAAATATTAATAGGTGTTTAAGGCTGGGGCCTTATAGTTGGTAGAAAATGTCGGTTTAGACAACTTTAGGAGTTAGAAAATTGTCAAATAATAAGTTAATTAATGTTATGACTGAAATGATATAGCATTTAATGATTACCATGTTGCTTCACCTAAGATATTTCTGTGTTCAGAATGGTTTTCCACAAAGGAAACAAAGCAGCTATGTTGGGACGACATCAGGAGGAAGACAAACTTCAAATCAGCAACCACAGGTGGTCAGAATTGGAACTGAACAATTTGTTGCAGTGATGGCACAGTTGACTCAGGCTATAAATGGTGGTGGTATCCATGCACGAGATCAGCCAGATCAACTGTAGAGGAACATGTCAGTGGTGGAACATTTCATGAGGTAACATCCCCCATCATTCAGATGATCATCTGACCCTGTGCAAGCTGAAGGGTGGATTAAAGCACTGGAAAAGATTTTTGATGTCATGGGGTGTTCAGAACATCAAAAGGTTAGTCTTGTTGTTTACCATTTTTAAGGTGAAGCTAATCAGTGGTGGTCGATGGTATAAAATACCAGGGATAGAGATGAGATTGAGGATCTTCACAGGGACAAATTCAAAGGAATGTTTCTTGAGAAGTATTTTCCTAAGTCTGTTCGACTTAGGATGGAAAAGCAATTCTTGGAATTGAGGCAAGAGAAAGACTCAGTGGATGCCTATGAAGCAAAGTTCACTCGATTGGAAAGGTATGCTCCAAAAATCATACGAGATCATTATAGTAAAATAAACCATTTTTTATCAGGGTTAAAGCCAAAGAATCGAAGGTCTTTAGCTTATTGTGAGTTCAAAAGTTATGAGAAACTTCTCCGATATGCGGAGAAGGTGGAAATGGAGTTTGCCGATGATCAGGTGTTCTATGACAAACAACGGAATAAGAGGTCCAGTTGGCAGGCAAAGGGGAAGAATTCATCAAAGAAGCAAGGAGGTAAGAAAACCAAACATCCATAATGTGAGAAGTGTGGTAAAATGCATCCTGGAGAATGATTATCCAAGTCTGGTAAGTTCTTTTGGTGTGGTAAGTCTGGTCATATTGCTCGTAACTGTAAGGAAGATGATCAAGAAGGCAATAAAAAGCCAGCGGTAAGATGTTTTAAGTGTAATTAAATGGGTCATTATGCAAATGAGTGTCTAACGAAGAACTCGATTGGGGGAAAGCAGCCAGACTACAAGCAGAAATGGGTGTTTAAATCCTTTGCAACAACTTCAGTAGGTGTTGGGCCATCGAATGAAGTGGTATCAGGTACACTGTTTGATTGTTCAGATTATGCCAATGTGTTGTTTGGTTCAGGGTCTACAAATTCTTTCATTTCTGAGAAGTTTTCTTGTAAATTGGAAATTCCATCTCAAGATATGAAGACTGAACTTATGGTAAAAACACCTTTAGGGAACGTTGAGACAAAAATGAATTATAAGAACCTTCCTATCCTTGTGTGTGGAACGAATCTACCTGCAACCCTTATTGTTTTGCCTCTAGTAGAGTTTGATGTTATTTTGGGCATGGATTGGCTTTCTGTTTATCATTCTAGGATTGACTGCAGATCTAAAATGGTTTCTTTTCAGAAATATTTTCAATTTGTGTACATGAATGAACCCTTGCTTTTGATAACATATCAGAAAGTTGAAAAACTAGTAAAAGATGGAAATTAATGTTATCTTGCACATATTGTTGAAAATAAAGGAAATGTTCAGATTAATGATGTGCCAGTGGTAAATGAGTATCTTGATGTTTTTCCAGATGATTTTCCTGGTATTATTCATGATCGGGAAGTTGAATTTACTTTTGATTTAGTTCCTGATTCTAAGACAATTTCAAAACCCCCTTATTGAATGGCACAAGTTGAACTTTTAGAGTTAAAGAAAAAATTTCAGGAGTTATTAGATAATGGTTTAATTTGACCTAGCACATCACCATGGGGTGCTCCTGTCTAATTTTTAAAAAGAAAGATGGCTCAATTAGACTTTTCATTGATTTTAGAGACTTGAATAATATTACTGTTAAGAAAAAGTATCATTTTCCTCATATCGATGATTTTTTTTATCATCTCCAGGGAGCTCAGTATTTTTCGAAGATTGACTTGAGGTCAGGGTACCATATGTTGAATGTAAAAGAAGCAGACGTTCCGAAGACTGTGTTCCGTACTAGATATGGCCATTATTAATTTTTAGTTATGCCTTTTGGGTTAACCAATGCACCTGTTGTATTCATGGACCTTATGAATAGAATTTTCCATGTGTTCTTGTATAAGTTTGTGGTTGTTTTCATCGATGATATTTTGGTGTTTTCTAAAGGTAAAGAAGAGCATGAATTTCATTAAAGGGTTATCTTGCAAACATTAAAAGAAAAAAAAACTATATGGAAAATTCAGAAAGTTTGAGTTTTGGTTACAACAAATTTATTTCCTGGGTTACATTGTTTCAATAGATGGAAAAACTGTAGATCCTGCTAAAACAAAAGTTGTTGAAGAATGGCAGAGACCCAAAAATTTAACCGAGATCCATAGTTTTCTTGGCTTGGCAGGTTACTACCGAAGGTTTTTTTAATATATTTCACGGTTATCCAGTCCAATGTCTAAGCTAACTCAGAAGGGTGTTATGTTTATTCGGACAAAGGAATGTACTGATTGTTTTCAAGAGTTGAATAGAAGATTGGTGAATCCTCCAGTTTTGGATCTTCCATCCTGGAATGGTGAGTATGTTATATACAGTGATTCTTTGTTGAAGGGACATGGTTGTGTCCTTATGTAAAATGATCAGGTAATTGCTTATGCTTCACGTTAATTGAAAACTCATGAGGTAAATTCCCTTACACATGATTTGGAATTAGCTGCTGTTGTTTTTTCTTTAAAAATTTGGAGGCATCATTTTAATGGAGTAAAGTGTGAAATATATACTGATCACAAAAGTTTAAAGTATATATTTACTCAAGAAAGAATTGAAAATGAGACAGAGGAGATGGCTGGAATTAATCAAGGATTACGATTGTACAATTCTTTACCATCCGGGAAAAGAAAATTAATTGGTTGATTCTTTTAGTCGAAAAAGTAATTCTTAATTAACAATGATGCGTTTAGGACGTGATCCTTTGGTTTTTGATTTGATGAACTTTGGCATAGAAGTTTTTGGTGCAGGAAGTTCTTCTGTTTTGTTTCAGGTATCAGTGAGATCATCTCTATCAAACAGAATCAAGCAAGCATAGAAGCATGACAGTGAGTTGCAGAAAATGGTAGAGATGGTTCAGAAAGGTAAGTTGCCTGAATTCAACATTGATAATAATTGTGTTTTGAGGTTTGGGAAGAGATTATGTGTCCCTGGTGATTCAAAGTTGAAGAGATATTTGTTATGTGAAGCTCATAGTTCTCTGGTTTCAGTTCATCTTGGAAGTACTAAGATGTACAGAGATCTGCGGGAGTATTACTGGTGGGATGGAATTAAAAGAGATAATGCTGATTTTACTGTGAAGTGTTTGACATGTCAACAGGTTAGAGAAGAGCGGCAGTTACCGAATGGGATGCTTCATCCTCTACCAGTGCCAGAGTGGAAATGGGAGAATATATCCATGGAATTTGTTGTGGGATTAACGAAGACATCTTGAGGTAATAATGCAATCTGGGTTATTGTTGATCGCTTGACTAAATCTGCTCATTTCCTTCCTATACGAGATAATTTTTCCCTAGATCAACTTTCCTGATTGTATCTTAAAGAGATAGTCAGGTTACATGGAGTTCCTCTCTCCATTTTGTCTGACCGTGATCCTAGGTTTACTTCTAACTTTTGGAAAGGCCTTCAGAAGTCGTTGGGTACTGAATTAAATTTTCGTACAGCTTTTCATCCACAATAAGATGGGCAGTCAGAACGAACAATTCAGACCATGGTGTATATGCTACGAGCATGTTTGATGGATTATCAGGGATGTTGGGACCATCATCTTTTCTTGTTTGAGTTTTCTTATAATAACAGTTTTCATTCTAGTATACAGATGGCAAAATTTGAGGCATTATATGGGAAGCGGTGTCGAACTCCAGCATTTTGGGATGAAGTGGGTGAAAGGAAGCTGATGGGACCATAATTTGTAGAAGAGATGGAAGAAAAAGTTTAGTTGATTCAAAAACACATGAAAACAGCTCAGAGCAGACCGAAATGTTATGCAGATAACTGGAAGAAGAATATATCTTTTAAGGTAGGTGATCATGTTTTTTCTCAAAGTCTCACCATGGAAGAGTGTGATGCGATTTGGTAATAAAGGAAAGATGAGTCCAAGGTTCATTAGACCATATGAAATTCTAGAGAGAGTTGGATCAGTTGCTTATGAGTGGCATTACCTTCGAGTTTATCTCAGGTACACAATGTTTTTCATGTTTCGATGTTGAGAAAGTATATGCCAGATCCATCTCATGTTTTGTGCCCAGAGGTAGTTCTGTTGGAAGAGAATATCTCTTATGAACAACAACCAATCCAGATTCTTGACCGAAGAGAGAATGTATTGCGAAATAAGGTAATTCACCAGGTAAAGGTTTTGTGGAAAACCCATATGGATAAAGAGGCAACGTGGGAATATAAAAATGTTATGAGGGATAAATACCCCCAAATATTTTGATAAGTTAATAAAACTTGCAAGGACGCAATTACCAAAAGGGGGAAGGATGTAACATACCAGGTAAATAAAGAATAATAAATTTTCATATATATTAATATTTATGAATTAAATATTAATTTTACTTTAAAGGGGTTTCTATGTTTGATAGCGTACCTGATACGCAACAAAGTGTTTTTTTTGAAATCGTACGTTGCACACTAGTAATAATATAATATTATTTTAAATGTTAGTTAACATGTAGCCATTGTACTAGCGGTAACAGATAGAAATAACTAATATATGAATATATATGTTTGTTAAATGTTTTTACATTTATCTAATAAAGGATAAAGACATAAAATACTAAAAGAATTCAATTTTAGGCTTATATACTCTAATTTTCACGAAAGGTCCACTTATCAAAATTTGATGGATAACCGTCATTAAATATAGTTTTGGTCACTATTATACATTCTATTGGACCAAATATAACTCTTCTTTAGAATTGGGACATCAAATATTACTTTGTGTAATTTTTTGGTATTTTTCCGATAAAGTTCATTTTTTAATGAATAGTGTAAAATGTTGTATTTTACTTCAAAACCTCTTTTTAATCTAATTTATTAAGATGATTATATAATATTTTGAATTGGTTTTTAAGTGAAATTAGAATATATTTTTACCATTTAATCTAATAGTGGTCGTTGGAATTAATTTCACTTTGAAATTGGACTTAAACTGGTGTCAATCTTTTGATACTTATTATTTCAGGAAAACACGCGATTTGTTTTGACTGTGGGAATTAATTATTAAATTAATTAATGAAAATTATATGTTTTGAATTTTGTAAAATAGACTTCATTTTTGAATTGATAATATCAAATATAGCATAGGGTGAAGTTTTGATTTTTTCTGAAAAACATCAATTTTCGATGAATAGTGAAACCGCAAAGTGGTGGTTACAAAATTTGTTTTTTAGTTTAAATGAGACTTTACCACTTCTATGTTTTGAATCTAAATACTCCAATTTAATTTATTTTCATTATTAAGTAAAATATGGTTCAATGGGATTAAAATAAATTTTGGTGAATAGTAACTTTTATGTTTTATTAATCGCGATTAAAGGTAATTAGTGTAATTTAAGGTAAAAATGATATTATAATAAAATGAAAATATCTTGAAACTTGTCCTAACACAATTTTTTGAGTTATGGACGACCAATAAAACCCATGGGTCGATTTTTGGTACCCCATGGAGCCACATGGGTATGCTAATGACATTTATTCCTTTTATTTAAAGTTAAAGTAAAAATGACAGAAACATGAGATGTTATACTAAACCATTTTTTACATGGGGTTATACAAGTCAGATTTTTGACTATAAATATTCATTGGAATGATAAAAAGATTTCAGACATCATAGTATTTTTTATAATTTTTAGACATTTAATAAATTAAATTATTTTTGACACTATGATGATGCAGTGATTACCTCATTATTTAAAGATTTAAATAAAATGGATGGATAATGTAAAATCTAAGACCTACACATGTCCAAAACCTATTGGATGGGTATATTTATAACCTTTATCACCTTATCCTAGAATATTATCAATGTGGGACCTTTTAAATCCGAAACACATTTTAAAATAATGGAACATTTCTTTACTTTCCAAGAGTGCCCCTCCTATCCTCTTATAAAAGGCCCCCACCTCTACCACCATACCCACACCTCTCAAGCCTTTGGTTTAGCCAATATCTAATCCTTTTGTCTCTCCACATCCCTCTACTCATCCTAGAAGACTTAACTTAGGCAGGAATCTCTTCAAGAAACCCTTTTGGTTCAAACCAAAGGGAGTTACCCGATTTTAAGGTAATGTTTTCACTTGTGCTCCTTTGTTTTATTTTTCTTCTCAAACCCACTAAACTTTTTTTATTCATTTATTTAGTAACAACTCTAGTATCTTAAATATACTATGATGTTGTTATAATATGTATTCTAGCTTCACATACACACACCTTCATCTAATGGGTAAAGAACACACTATTTCTATGGATGGCGAATTTCTGCCCCACGAAACGATGATTGTTCAACACTCATATAACACCTTCAAAGGTGGCCATTAAGATGTCACTATGTTTATATATGATATATGATATTTTTATGTTTTACTTAAGCATCTGTATTTTTCATTTGTGGCATACCTTTATGACTCCCATTATGGGTATACGCGATATCTTCATTTTACGAAGTGCGGACAACCGCCCCCTCAAAGTGATTTGATTCGTTAATGCCATATGTTGGATGTATGAAGGATGGATTTAAAGTTATTATATATTATGTTATACAGGAATTATAATATACCTCTATATCATTATTATTTTTTTCCATTAATGTATGAGATAGAAATGAAAGTAGCGTTCATGCATACGTACGGCTTTCCGTCTCCATGAACGGTGCATTTCATTTCTTATCCCCAAATTCAATGTATAAGGCCCCAGCCTTAAACCATACTTAATCTTGATTATTACAATATTACACATTGAGGATATTTTCGAGTTTAGAGTTTTAGAGAATTAGATCATAAAACTTGCATTACATTCCACATATAAACAAAGTGGTTACATAAAGATAGAATTATTCATTCCCATCAATGGAAACATATTTAAGATAAAACATGGATTCTTTCATGAAACTTCCTTGACACTATCATTATATCATGTACCTTTCCCTTGACCTATGAAAATCATTTCAAAAAAACTTGGGATGAGCATAAAAAGCTCAGTATGGGTTATAAAAACATGGAAAGGAAACATGGGTACATATATACATAAGAATGAAATCATACTTTATCCATAAAACATAAGCACTTTAACAAACCTCATCAAATCATGAGTAAATCATAGAAATTATAAGACATAAAGGTAACTTGAGGCATTCATAACATTCTTACGTAGGGAGTAACCCTCTTGGTTACATTTGGAATACCCATCACAGTATATTCCCTAAATCTCTTTGGAGAAACCTTAATGTTTCACTACATCGCGTTACCCAACGCATTGAAGAGCTATATCGGGCTCACCCGCCCTTAGTTTATCACGGAACCACCCGTCTTCATAATAATGCCCAAGAACCTCAACATAATCGTATCACATAAAACATGTATAAAGGAAACATAAAATTTCCTCCTTTCAATCATAAGATATCAATACAACACATTGATATAATAACATTATTAAAACCATTTTCAATACCAAAATAAAAGAAAAGTAAAACATGGTATTTGTTTTTCTTTTAAAAAGAAGATGTGGCTTGTAGAGGAAGTCAAAACTCAAATAATGGTCACGGCAGCGGAGAAGTCGTTGTCGCCGCATACGTATGACCAAAACATTCCCTTTTGTCGTTTTGTAAAACGCTTCATATAAAAAATATTCCTTTTGGATAAACTTAAAGGTCAAAGGGTTTTATACACCATATAAAATAAAGTTATGTATAAAATAAAATATGCCTCAATGAAAGGAGATTGAGACGAAGACCCATACCTCGGGTCCGACTTGACTCGGTCGTTCTTTAATGTCCTGAATAATAAACATGACTTAATTTATACTTTCTTAAGAACCTTTTTCAAGTTCATTATTCCTTTTATATCACTTATTGCCATGTCATGAACACTATGTAATTATTTAAGTTAATAACGGTCATTTTAACGATCATTGGTACTTGAGTCAAAATAAGCCCTTTATAATTACATGTTGTTCGTGTATCCATTATATCCAGAATGTTATTCATGATGTTGATATCATATATGTCATATATATATAGTACATGAATGCATTTATAATATTACATAATCATTTAGAGGTAAGAAATGAAATGCACCGTTCATGGAGACAGTAAGCTGTACATACGCATGAACGCTACTTTCATTTCTATTTCGTATTTTATAGAATGGAATCATAATGATATAAAGTTATATTATAATTCCAGTATAATATCATATATAATATCATAGTTCCATCCTTTATACGTCCCACATATGGTATTTAACGAATCAAATCACTTTGAGGGGGCGGTAGTCCTCACTTCCTTAAATGAAGATATCGCGTTTACCCATAATGGAAACCATAAAGGTATTCCCAAAATGAAAAAAACAGAAGCTTAAGGAAAACATAAACATATTATATATCATATATAAATATATTGTCATCTTAATGGCCACCTTTGAAGGTGTTAAAATAATGTTGAACAATCATCATTTCGGAAGGCATAAATTCACCATCCACGGAAACAGTATGTTCGTTAACCCTTAAATGTAGGTGTGTGTATGTGTAGATCAAATACTTATTATAACAACATCATAGTATATTGAGGATACTGGAGTTGTCACAAAAGGAATGAATAAAAAGAGTTTAGGGGGTTGGAGAAGCAATATAAAACAAAAGGACTCAAGTGAAGACATTACCTTAAAATCGGGTAACTCCCTTTGGTTTGTGCTTAAAGGCTTCTTTGGAAAGACTTATTCCCAAATTGAGCCTTCTAGGAGTAAGAGAGGTAAGTGGAGAGACTAAATGATCAGGGTTTGGCCGATCCAAAGGCTTTGGGAGTGTGTGTAAGAAGGTAGAGGTGGGGGCCTTTTATAAGAGGAGAGGCGGGGCACTCTTGGAAAGTAAAGATAAGTTACTTTATTTTAAAATGCGTTTCAGGTTTAAAAGGTCCCAAATTGATATAATTCTAGGATAAGGTGATAAGGGTTCTAAATCCACTCATCCAATATGTTTTGGACATGTGTAGGTCTTAGATATTACATTATCTTTCCATTTTATTTAAATCGTTAAATAATGAGGTCATCGCTGCATCATCATGATGTCATAAATACATTTATTTATTTAAAGTCAAAAAATTCTAAACAAATTACTATGATGTAGGAAATATTTGTAGCTTACCAATGACTATTTATAGTCAAAAATCTGACTTGTATAACCCCATGTAAAAATTGTTTTAGTAAAACATTTCATGTGTGTGTAATTTTTTACTTTAACATTAAATAAAAAGTTATTTATGTCATTTCCCAAGAAAAGTGGCTCCATGGGGTCCCCAGGTTGACCCATGGCTTGTATTGGTCTTCCATGACACATCACATAAGGTTAGGACATGTGTCTAGGTCATTTCATATTATTAAAGAATTATTTTTACCTTAAACTACCCTAATTACCACTAATCGCGATTAAAAACATAATAAGTTACTATTCACCAAAAAAATATTTTAATCTCATTGAACCAAATTTTACTTCTTAATGACAACCATGTATGTCAGATTTTTTAAATTCAAAACAAAAAGGTGGCAAAGTTTCATTTAAACGAAAAATCGGTTTCTTTAACTACCACTTAGTGGTTTCACTATTCATCAAAAATTGAAGTTTTTCAAAAAATTACAAAAAAAAATCACCCTAAGCTATATTTGATATCCCGAATTAAAAAATGAAGTCTAATTTACAAATTTCAAAACATATAAGTCACATTAATTAATTTAATAAATAATTCCCACTGTCATGACAAATAGCGTGTTTTTATGAAACAATCGGTATCAAAAGATTGACACTAGTTTAAGTCCAATTTCAAAGTGAAATTGATTTCAATGACCACCATTGGATAAAATGGTAAAAATATATTCTAATTTCACTTCAAAACCAATTCAAAAGATAATATAATCATATAAATAAATTAGAATAAAAAGAGGTTTTGAATTAAAATACAACATTTTTCACTATTCATTAAAAAATGAACTTTATCGGAAAGATACCAAAAATTTACACAAAGTAAATTTTGATGTCCCGATTCTAAATAAGATTTATATTTGGTCCAATAGAATTTATAAGATCGATCAAAACTATATTTAATGATGGTTCTCCGCCAAAAGGTGATAAGTGGACCTTTCGTGAAAATTAGAGTATATAAGCCTAAAATTGAATTCTTTTCGTATTTTAAGACTTTATCCTTTATTAGATAAATGTATAAACATTTAACAAACATATATAATCATATTTTATTTATTTCTATTCATTCCCGCCAATACAACGACTATGTGTTAACTACCATTTAAAATAATATTATTATATTACTAGTGTGCAACGTAAGTTTTCAAAGAAACTAATCGTTGCGTATCGAGTACGCTATCAAATGTAGCAACCCCTTTTAAATAAAATTAATATTTAATTCGTAAATATTAATAAATATGAAAATTTTTTATTCATTATTTACCTGGGATGTTACATCCTTCCCCCCTTTTGGGAATTGCGTCCTTGCAATTCATTATTTACCTGGGATGTTACAAACCATTATTACGTATTTAAATAGATGTTTTATATGACTGTCCTATGATGTTAATAGTGTGTCATATATTAAGTAAGGTTTCATTATTTAGATATTATATATGTAATTATTTTCACAACATTTTATTTTTCATATATATTTATCAATGCTCGAACTATGGTACATGTTTTATATATTGTAGAGAAACCAAAGGAACCTGTTTAATGTTGAATGGGATGGAAGATTCTATAATAAGCATCCATGTTGGATAATCAATGGAGTGAAAGATGTTATGATCATGAATAATCTAATTTCAAAGTAAAAGATTAAAAATGTTTAACTTAATAAAATATCAGACTCACTAATGAAGAGAAATAATGAGTTCTCTGATAGTTCAGGTAATGGAGACCATGAATGAAATAAGTCTTGGTTTCCTTTATGTCATGAATCTAAAAAGAATCACCTTCATGAATATAATATTATAAAAATAAGGTGTTTTGAATGTGTAAAATAAGGACACAAATCAAGTGACTAAAAGAAAAAAATTAATAGTTCAGTTAATGAAAATGATGGTAAATTTTTCCCCCTAAAGTCGGCGTATAAGGAAAATTGCTTTAAGTGTAAATAAAATTCTCATTACGTAACAAAATTTCCCAAGAGGAATGTATCTATAGAGAATCAGATAGGTGGTGTGTGTAATGGTTACATTGTAGATGATTACAAGACTACATATTACATGTTAAAGGAAGGAGATATTTTTGATAATGCATTGAGGATGAAGTAATCAAGGTATTTAAGTATTTGGATTCAAAAATTATGAATGATAAAATATAAAAGGATTTTTATACTAATTTTTTCACTAATTATTTACATGTTCATGTTTATTGTTCCCTATGGGCTATTGAAGTGTTTTAAATACATGATGATATTTTGACTATGGGAATGTAACCCTTAATATTTTCTTTGTGATATGATAATGTTCTATAGATAATGATACATAGAATACGAATAAGTAAATTGGACAGTATTGATTACCTTGGAACTAAATAAAGACTTGTTTATAGGTGTTTATTCTACCATTAATTATATTTACTACATTTTTTATTTAAATAATATATCTAATACACTTTATAATGACGATGCATACCTGTTTCCTTAAAGTATGTATTGTAATTTAGGTTTTTACCATGTTTAAAGAGAATATATGATGATGGTATTCACTTATTTGTAATGTGACAACCAAGAGATACTTTCTATTATAGAATTTAGTCAATGTTATGTTAGTTTCTATAGTATCTTTCAAATGTTTTAGATTTTCACCGTTGATAAGTGTTATATGGTTAAACGTTCAGGGAACATTTAATTTAATCTTCGTAAGAAGTATTTTTGTACTCAGATTATGTAGAGACATGATGCTTGACATACATGGACATTACAATACTTTTGTGGAATACATAATACATAACAAAAAAATTCACACAAGGACCGTAATAGTTTGGTGTCTTTGGAAACTCGGAATATAAACAACCAGTTATGTTGAAAGATCTTCAACATCTCCCATAATGATCTTCCCCTTTTTGTTTCCTTAACTAAAACCTTTATTTATTTCCTAGGGAAAATAAAACATAAAGAGGGTGAGCTCAAATGATCGGTAAGGGAAAACATAGAGAACATAAATCCATCCATAAATATTTGATAGCAAAAACTTGAACATGAAATCTAAATATTAAAACCATGAGAAAAGACATAAATATTTGAAGTACATAAGTCACATACCCTAAAGGAACATCAATCATGATAAAATAGCATGGGAATAAAACATGTAATTGTGGAAACCATTCAGCACTTGTTATGATTTACATAGTAGCCAAGGCATTGCTGCGAAGACCATCTTGGTGGACAAAGTCCGTTTCTTAATCGAGTTCTCTCCTCTTTTATGTTCTATAACACTGAACCGGATTAACTTACCATTCCAGCCATGTCTATATCATGAGATATAAATCATTACCCAATGCATTGGAGGGAGATATAGGTCCCACCCATCTCATAATGAAATAATTCTTACTTTTTCCACAAAATAAACATACATCATTCATAACAACCCAATAAATAAAATGAGTTTCATAAACGTCATCCCATCATCACATAATCCATATAAAAGAAATGGATATCATTTCATAATAAGAAAACTGAAACCTTGTAAATCATAGAGATGTGATACTTGAAATATACACATGTAAAATAATGTCATCTTAGATGAAAATGGTTTTGATAAAACACTTGAAATTATTTCTTGAAGAAAATATCCTTTTTTCTTCAAAATCATTTTCTTTTCACAAAATCTCATGAAATATTAGAAGAAATGGTTTCTGTTGAAAATAGTCATGAAATAATTTGGAGGAAGCTTCATGAAAATAATGATTTATAAAACCATAAAAATCTGTTCAAGCCGTATAAGATTAAAAAAACATTCTCCTCGTACTTTTGTCGGAAAAGTCATAAAAGTACCTCATAAACTAAACAATAGAAAGATTCCTTACATACAATGTAGAAAAAGTCAACAAATGGGTAAAATTGAATTTAAGAATACATCAAAACACTTTTATAAAACATGGACATGGATGATAGAAATAACCCCAGTAAATACTTATGAATAAATAATCTCGGATAAAAACGAGATTGGAAAAGTTATCCCTTACCTTAGGTCCGATATGCTTCGTATGGTTTCGAACCTCCCGTATAATGATTTAAATAATGTCATTGACTTATTACATAATCATATTCATTGTTATGATATCATATATGTTTTACTTATGTCTTTATATTACCGGTTCTTTGGTAAATTCCATGTTAAAGTAGCATTTTTGGTAAAATCATTTCATTTATCATATCTGTTTCGACTTGTCGTTTCTTGATATTATTACTTATATCATGATTTACATAATTCAAGAATGTAAAACATGATTTAAATACAATATATATTCATCATATACATATATATTATAGATAATTAAAAGGAATGAAATACACCGTTCATGGAGATGGTAGGCCGTACGTACGCATGAACGCTGTTTTCGTTTCCTTATTTAATTGAATGAAACTAAATAGATGACATATATATATATATACATAAATACAGTAGCATTATTTGTAACATCCCAGGTAAATAAAGAATAATATATTTTCATATTTATTAATATTTGAAAATTAAATATTAATTTTACTTTAATGGGGTCTCTATGTTTGATAGCGTACCCGATACGCAACAAAGAGTTTCTTTGAAATCGTACATTGCACACTAGTATTAAAATAATATTATTTTAAATGTTATTTAAAAAGTAGCCGTTGTACTGGCGGGAATGGATAGAAATAACTAAAATATGAATATATATGTTTTTTAAATGTTTTAACAATTATATAATAAAGGATAAAGGATTAAAATACGAAAAGAATTCAATTTTTGGCTATATACTCAAATTTTCACGAAAGGTCCACTTATTAACATTTGATGGAGAACCGTCATTAAATATAGTTTCGGTCACTCTTATAAATTTTATTGGTCCAAATAAAACTCTTCTTTAGAATCATGACATCAAATATTACTATGTGTAAATTTTTGGTATTTTTCCGATAAAGTTCATTTTTTAATTAATAGTGTAAAATGTTGTATTTTAATTCAAAACCTCTTATTAATCTAATTTATTAAGATGATTAGTTAAAAAAATGTTGGTTTTTAAGTGAAATTAGAATATATTTTTACCATTTAATCCAATAGTGGTCGTTGAATTAATTTCACTTTGAAATTAGACTTAAACTGGTGTCAATCTTTTATACTTATTGTTTCATAAAAACACGCTATTTTTTTTGACAGCGGGAATTTATTATTAAATTAAATAATGAAAATTAGATGGTTTGAATTTTATAAAATAGACATAATTTTTTATTTCGGAGTATCAAATATATCTTAGGGTGATGTTTTTCTTTTTTTCTGAAAAACTTCAATTTTCAATGAATAGTGAAACCGCAAAGTGGTGGTTATAAAATTTGATTTTTCGTTTAAAAGGGACTTTACCACTTCTGTGTTTTGAATCTCAAAAATCCAATTTAAATGATTTTCATTATTATGTAAAATGTTGTTCAATGGGATTAAAATAAATTTTGGTGAATAGTAACTTTTATGTTTTATTAATCGCGATTAAAGGTAATTAGTGTAATTTAAGGTAAAAATGATATTATAATAAAATGAAAATATCTTGACACTTTTCCTAACCCTATTGGTTGAGTTATGGCCAACCAATAAAACCCATGGGTCTATTTTTGGTACCCCATGGAGCCACTTGGGTATGATAATGACATTTATGCCTTTTATTTAAAGTTAAAGTAAAAATGACACAAACATGAAATGTTTTACTAAACCAATTTTTACATGGGGTTATACAAGTCATATGTTTGGATATAAATATTCATTGAAAAGGTAAAAAGTTTTCCTATATCATATTTATTTTTTTATAATTTTTAGACATTAAATAAATTAAATTATTTATGACACCATGATGATGTAGTGATTACCTCATTATTTAACGATTTAAATAAAATGGAAAGATAATGTAAACTCTAAGACCTACACATTTCCAAAACCTATTGTATGGGTATATTTAGAACCCTTATCACCTTAGCCTAGAATTATTTCAATGTGGGACATTTTAAATCCGAAACGCATTTTAAAATAATGGAACATTTCTTTACATTCAAAGAGTGCCCCTCCTCTCCTCTTATAAAAGGCCCCCAACTCTACCACCATACTCACACCTATAAAGCCTTTGGTTCGGCCAAGATCTGATTTTGTTGTCTTTAAAAATCCCTCTCCACATCCTAGAAGCCTTAACATAGGATGTAATCTCTTCAGGAAAGCCTTTTGGTTCAATATAAAGGGAGTTACCCGATTTTAAGGTAACGTCTTCACTTCTACTTCTTTGTTTTATTTTGCTTCTCCAACCCCCTAAAAACTTTTTATTCATTTATTTTGTAACAAATCCAGTATCTTAAATATACTAGGATGCTGTTATAATAATTATTCAAGCTAAACTTACACACACCTTCATCTAATGGTTATAGAACATACTGTTTCTGTGGATGGAGAATTACTGCCTCGTGAAACGATGATAGTTCAACACTCATATAACACCTTCAAAGGTGGCAATTAAGATTTTAATATGTTTATATATGATATATAATATTTTTATGTTTTACTTAATCTTATGTATTTTTCATTTGTGGCATACCTTTATGGCTCCCATTATGGGTATACACGATGTCTTCATTTTAGGAAGTGCGGACTACCGCCCCCTCAAAGTGATTTGATTCGTTAATTCCATATGTGGGATGTATAAAGGATGAATTTAAAGTTATTATATATGATTTTATACTGGAATTATAATATACCCCTATATCATTATTATTTCTTTCTATTAATGTATGAGATAGAAATGAAAGTAGCGTTCATGCGTACGTATGGCTTACCGTCTCCATGAACGGTGTATTTCATTTCTTATCCACAAATGTAATGTACTATTATAAGTACATATATATAATAGATATATATGATGTATGTTACACCTAAATAATTAATATAATTCTGGAAATAAAATATACATACCTCTAATTTGGTTTTAATTCCATTAATATGACATAGAAATGAAAGTAGCGATCATGTGTACGTACGACATACCGTCTCCAAGAACGGTGCATTTCATTTCTTACCTCTAAATTTTTATGTGATATTATAAATACATTTATATGCTAGGTATATATGATATATATAATATCCAAATCCGGAATGTCATTCTGGATATAATGAACCTCTGACTACACGAAAAACATGTAATTGTAAGAAGTCCACTTTCGACTTAAGGACCAAATATCGACAAAAAACCATTATTAACTTAAATTATTACATAATGTTAATAACATAGAAATAAGTGATATAAAAGGAATAATGAACTCGAAAAAGGTTCTTAAGAAAATAGAAATTAACTCATGTTTATTATTCAGGATGTTAAAGAACGATCAAGTCAAGTCAGACCCGAGGTAAGGGACTTCGTCTCAATCTCCTTTCATTGAGGCATATTTCGTTTTATACACATCTTTCTTTTATACGGTGTACAAACCCCATTGACTTTTACATTTAAACAAAAGGAATCCTTTTCTACGAAGCATTTTACAAAATGACAAAAAGGAATGTTTCTTTTAAAGTACACGGTGACAACGACCTTTTCCGCCGCCGCGAGTATTATTTGGTCTTTGGCTTCCTGAACAAGCCGTAATGTTTTTTTAAATGAAATAAATACCATATACTCTTTTATTTGTTTTGGTATTGAAAATGGTTTTTTATAATGTATTTTTAATTTTAATATATTTAAGTGATATATTGTGATCAAAGTGTGGAAATGTTTTCTTTCCATTATATTTGTTTTATGTCTTATGATTTTTATAATGGTACTTGGAAATTTGAGGTGTGGTTATGTGATAAACCATATGACGGGTGGTGTCGTGAATACCAGGACGGGTGGTTATGTTATAACATCCAATTCATTGGGTATGGTAGTCGGTCTTATGGCTATTCCATTAAGTATGTATGCAATTTGTCCGTATGCCTATTCCATTAAGTGATATGTGTGGAAGTCGACCGTATGGTTATTCCACTTAAGTATGTTTATGTCCCAAGTAACCTTTATATGTTATGTGATCTGTTTATGGGTTTTAGGGTAATATTTTGGTTACAAAAGGGTAAGTAATGATCTTTTATTCAGTGAATATTTTTTACTACTTCATAAAGGTGAAATGTATTACTTTGAAAAAGTATACATGGTTTACTTGTTGTATTGATAAACTAATAGTTTTCATTCGTTGTGTATCCCTTACTGAGCTCTTTATGCTGACCCCAAGTTTTTTTTGAAATGTTTTTCACAAGACATAATGTGAAATAGGGTCAAGGATGGGATCAAGGGAAAGTCATGCTATATAATACTTGGAACTAGACATGTTTCTTTTTAAGAGTTTTTTTATTCTATGGAAACATAGTAGAAGTGTCTAATTTGTAATATTTTGAGATGTAGTAGTTATGTTATAATTCCCTAAAACTCAAAACCTGAAAATATCCTCAATTTGAATTATTCATTTAATTCAATATTAATAGGTGTTTAAGGGTGGGGCCTTATAGTTGGTAGAAAATGTCGGTTTAGACAACTTTAGGAGTTAGAAAATTGTCAAATAATAAGTTAATTAATGTTATGACTGAAATGATATAGCATTTAATGATTACCATGTTGCTTCACCTAAGATATTTCTGTGTTCAGAATGGTTTCCCGCAAAGGAAACAAAGCAGCTATGTTGGGACGACATCAGGAGGAAGACAAACTTCAAATCAGCAACCAGAGATGGTCAGAATTGGAACTGAATAGTTTGTTGCAGTGATGGTACAGTTGACTCAGGATATAAATGGTGGTGGTATCCATGCACGAGATCAGCCAGATCAATTGTAGAGGAACATGTCAGTTGTGGAACATTTCATGAGGTAACATCCCCCATCATTCATAGGATCATCTGACCCTGTGCAAGCTGAAGGGTGGATTAAAGCACTGGAAAAGATTTTTGATGTCATGGGGTGTTCAGAACATCAAAAGGTTAGTCTTGTTGTTTACCATTTTTAAGGTGAAGCTAATCAGTGGTGGTCGATGGTATAAAATACCAGGGATAGAGATGAGATTGAGGATCTTCACAGGGACAAATTCAAAGGAATGTTTCTTGAGAAGTATTTTCCTACGTCTGTTCGACTTAGGATGGAAAGGAAATTCTTGGAATTGAGGCAAGAGAAAGACTCAGTGGATGCCTATGAAGAAAAGTTCACTCGATTGGAAAGGTATGCTCCAAACATCATACGAGATCATGATAGTAAAATAAACCGTTTTTTATCAGGGTTAAAGCCAAAGAATCTAAGGTCTTTAGCTTATTGTGAGTTCAAAAGTTATGAAAAACTTCTCCGATATGCGGAGAAGGTGGAAATGGAGTTTGCCGATGATCAGGTGTTCTATGACAAACAACGGAAAAAGAGGTCCAGTTGGCAGGCAAAGGGGAAGAATTCATCAAAGAAACAAGGAGGTAAGAAAACCAAACATCCATAATGTGAGAAGTGTGGTAAAATGCATCCTGGAGAATGTTTATACAAGTCTGGTAAGTTCTTTTGGTGTGGTAAGTATGGTCATATTGCTCGTAACTGTAAGGAAGATGATCAAGAAGGCAATAAAAAGCCAGCGGTAAGATGTTTTAAGTGTAATTAAATGGGTCATTATGCAAATGAGTGTCTAACGAAGAACTTGATTGGGGGAAATCAGCCAGACTACAAGCAGAAATGTGTGTTTAAATCCTTTGCAACAACTTCAGTAGGTGTTGGTCCATCGAATGAAGTGGTATCAGGTACACTGTTTGATTGTTCAGATTATGCCAATGTGTTGTTTGGTTCAGTGTCTACAAATTCTTTCATTTCTGAGAAGTTTTCTTGTAAATTGGATATTCCATCTCAGGATATGAAGACTGAACTTATGGTAAAAACACCTGTAGGGAACGTTGAGACAAAAATGAATTATAAGAACCTTCCTATCCTTGTGTGTGGAAAGAATCTACCTGCAACCCTTATTGTTTTGCCTCTAGTAGAGTTTGATGTTATTTTGGGCATGGATTGGCTTTCTGTTTATCATTCTAAGATTGACTGCAGATCTAAAATGGTTTCTTTTCAGAAATATTTTCAATTTGTGTACATGAATGAACCCTTGCTTTTGATAACATATCAGAAAGTTGAAAAACTAGTAAAAGATGGAAATTAATGTTATCTTGCACATATTGTTGAAAATAAAGGAAATGTTCAGATTAATGATGTGCCAGTGGTAAATGAGTATCTTGATGTTTTTCCTGATGATTTTCCTGGTATTATTCATGATCGAGAAGTTGAATTTACTGTTGATTTAGTTCCTGATTCTAAGACAATTTCAAAACCCCCTTATTGAATGGCACAAGTTGAACTTTTAGAGTTAAAGAAAAAATTTCAGGAGTTATTAGATAATGGTTTAATTTGACCTAGCACATCACCATGGGGTTCTCCTGTCTAATTTGTAAAACGAAAGATGGATCAATGAGACTTTGCATTGATTGTAGAGACTTGAATAATATTATTGTTAAGAAAAAGTATCATTTTCCTCATATCGATAATTTTTTTATCAGCTCGAGGGAGCTCAGTATTTTTCGATGATTGACTTGAGGTCAGGGAACCATCTGTTGAATGTAAAAGAAGCAGACGTTCCGAAGACTATGTTCTGTACTAGATATGGCCATTATGAATTTTTAGTTATGCCTTTTGGGTTAACCAATGCACCTGTTGTATTCATGGACCTTATGAATAGAATTTTCCATGTGTTCTTGTATAAGTTTGTGGTTGTTTTCATCGATGATATTTTGGTGTTTTCTAAAGGTATAGAGGAGCATGAATTTCATTAAAGGATTATCTTGCAAACATTAAAAGAAAAAAAAACTATATGGAAAATTCAGAAAGTTTGAGTTTTGGTTACAACAAATTTATTTCCTGGGTTACATTGTTTCAATAGATGGAAAAACTGTAGATCCTGCTAAAACAAAAGTTGTTGAAGAATGGCAGAGACCCACAAATGTAACTGAGATCCATAGTTTTCTTGGCTTGGCAGGTTACTACCTAAGGTTTTTTTAATATATTTCACGGTTATCCAGTCCAATGACTAAGCTAACTCGGAAGGGTGTTATGTTTATTCAGACAAAGGAATGTACTGATTGTTTTCAAGAGTTGAATAGAAGATGGTGAATCCTCCAGTTTTGGATCATCCTTCCTGGAATGGTGAGTATGTTATATACAGTGATTCTTTGTTGAAGTGACATGGCTGTGTCCTTATGTAAAATGATCAGGTAATTGCTTATGCTTCACGTTAATTGAAAACTCATGAGGTAAATTCCCTTACACATGATTTGGAATTAGCTGCTGTTGTTTTTGCTTTAAAAATTTGGAGGCATCATTTTAATGGAGTAAAGTGTGAAATATATACTGATCACAAAAGTTTAAAGTATATATTTACTCAAGAAAGAATTGAAAATGAGACAGAGGAGATGGCTGGAATTAATCAAGGATTACGATTGTACAATTCTTTACCATCCGGGAAAAGAAAATTAATTGGTTGATTCTTTTAGTCGAAAAAGTAATGCTTAATTAACAATGATGCGTTTAGAACGTGATCCTTTGGTTTTTGATTTGATGAACTTTGGCATAGAATTTGTTGGTTCAGGAAGTTCTTCTGTTTTGTTTCAGGTATCAGTGAGATCATCTCTATCAAATAGAATCAAGCAAGCATAGAAGCAAGACAGTGAGTTGCAGAAAATGGTAGAGATGGTTCAGAAGGGTAAGTTGCCTGAATTCAACATTGATAATAATTGTGTTTTGAGGTTTGGGAAGAGATTATGTGTCCCTGGTGATTCACAGTTGAAGAGAGATTTGTTATGTGAAGCTCATAGTTCTCCGGTTTCAGTTCATCTTGGCAGTACTAAGATGTACAGAGATCTGCGGGAGTATTACTGGTGGGATGGAATTAAAAGAGATAATGCTGATTTTACTGTGAAGTGTTTGACATGTCAACAGGTTAGAGAAGAGCGGCAGTTACCGAATGGGATGCTTCATCCTCTACCAGTGCCAGAGTGGAAATGGGAGAATATATCCATGGAATTTGTTGTGGGAATAACGATGACATCTTGAGGTAATAATGCAATCTGGGTTATTGTTGATCGCTTGACTAAATCTGCTCATTTCCATCCTATACGAGATAATTTTTCCCTAGATCAACTTTCCTGATTGTATCTTAAAGAGATAGTCAGGTTACATGGAGTTCTTCTCTCCATTTTGTCTGACCGTGATCCTAGGTTTACTTCTAACTTTTGGAAAGGCCTTCAGAAGTCGTTGGGTACTGAATTAAATTTTCGTACAGCTTTTAATCCACAATAAGATGGGAAGTCAGAACGAACAATTCAGACCATGGTGTATATGCTACGAGCATGTTTGATGGATTATCAGGGATGTTGGGACCATCATCTTTTCTTGTTTGAGTTTTTTTATAATAACAGTTTTCATTCTAGTATACAGATGGAAAAATTTGAGGCATTATATGGGAAGCGGTGTCGAACTCCAGCATTTTGGGATGAAGTGGGTGAAAGGAAGCTGATGGGACCATAATTTGTAGAAGAGATGGAAGAAAAACTTTAGTTGATTCAAAAACACATGAAAACAGCTCAGAGCAGACCGAAATGTTATGCAGATAACTGGAAGAAGAATATATCTTTTAAGGTAGGTGATCATGTTTTTTCTCAAAGTCTCACCATGGAAGAGTGTGATGCGATTTGGTAAGAAAGGAAAGATGAGTCCAAGGTTCATTAGACCATATGAAATTCTAGAGAGAGTTGGATCAGTTGCTTATGAGTGGCATTACCTTCGAGTTTATCTCAGGTTAACAATGTTTTTCATGTTTTGATGTTGAGAAAGTATATGCCAGATCCATCTCATGTTTTGTGCCCAGAGGTAGTTCTGTTGGAAGAGAATATCTCTTATGAAGAACAACCAATCCAGATTCTTGACCGAAGAGAGAATGTATTGCGAAATAAGGTAATTCACCAGGTAAAGGTTTTGTGGAAAACCCATATGGATAAAGAGGCAACGTGGGAATATAAAAATGTTATGAGGGATAAATACCCCCAAATATTTTGATAAGTAAATAAAACTTGCAAGGACTCAATTACCAAAAGGGGGGAAGGATGTAACATACCAGGTAAATAAAGAATAATAAATTTTCATATTTATTAATATTTATGAATTAAATATTTATTTTACTTTAAAGGGGTTTCTATGTTTGATAGCGTACCTGATACGCAACAAAGTGTTTTTTTTTGAAATCGTACGTTGCACACTAGTAATAATATAATATTATTTTAAATGTTAGTTAACACGTAGCCATTGTACTAGCAGTAACGGATAGAAATAACTAATATATGAATATATATGTTTGTTAAATGTTTTTACATTTATCTAATAAAGGATAAAGACTTAAAATACTAAAAGAATTCAATTTTAGGCTTATATACTCTAATTTTCACGAAAGGTCCACTTATCAAAATTTGATGGATAACCGTCATTAAATATAGTTTTGGTCACTATTATACATTCTATTGGACCAAATATAACTCTTCTTTAGAATTGGGACATCAAATATTACTTTGTGTAATTTTTTGGTATTTTTCCGATAAAGTTCATTTTTTAATGAAGTGTAAAATGTTGTATTTTACTTCAAAACCTCTTTTTAATCTAATTTATTAAGATGATTATATAATATTTTGAATTGGTTTTTAAGTGAAATTAGAATATATTTTTACCATTTAATCTAATAGTGGTCGTTGGAATTAATTTCACTTTGAAATTGGACTTAAACTGGTGTCAATCTTTTGATACTTATTATTTCAAGAAAACACGCGATTTGTTTTGACTGCGGGAATTAATTATTAAATTAATTAATGAAAATTATATGTTTTGAATTTTGTAAAATAGATTTCATTTTTTAATTGATAATATCAAATATATCATAGGGTGAAGTTTTGATTTTTTCTGAAAAACATCAATTTTCGAAGAATAGTGAAACCGGAAAGTGGTGGTTACAAAATTTGTTTTTTAGTTTAAATGAGACTTTACCACTTCTATGTTTTGAATCTAAATACTCCAATTTAAATTATTTTCATTATTAAGTAAAATATGGTTCAATGGGATTAAAATAAATTTTGGTGAATAGTAACTTTTATGTTTTATTAATCGCGATTATAGGTAATTAGTGTAATTTATGGTAAAAATGATATTATAATAAAATGAAAATATCTTGAAACTTGTCCTAACACAATTTTTTTGAGTTATGGACGACCAATAAAACCCATGGGTCAATTTTTGGTACCCCATGGAGCCACATGGGTATGCTAATGACATTTATTCCTTTTATTTAAAGTTAAAGTAAAAATGACAGAAACATGAAATGTTATACTAAACCATTTTTTACATGGGGTTATACAAGTCAGATTTTTGACTATAAATATTCATTGGAATGATAAAAAGATTTCAGACATCATAGTATTTTTTATAATTTTTAGACATTAAATAAATTAAATTGTTTTTGACACCATGATGATGTAGTGATTACCTCATTATTTAACGATTTAAATAAAATGGATGGATAATGTAAAATCTAAGACCTACACATGTCCAAAACCTATTGGATGGGTATATTTAGAACCTTTATCACCTTATCCTATAATATTATCAATGTGGGACCTTTTAAATCCGAAACACATTTTAAAATAATTGAACATTTCTTTACTTTCCAAGAGTGCCCCTCCTCTCCTCTTATAAAAGGCCCCCACCTCTACCACCATACCCACACCTCTCAAGCCTTTTGTTCAGCCAATATCTAATCCTTTTGTCACTCCACATCCCTCTACTCATCCTAGAAGACTTAACATAGGCATGAAGCTCTTCAAGAAACCCTTTTGGTTCAAACCAAAGGGAGTTACCCGATTTTAAGGTAATGTTTTCACTTGTGCTCCTTTGTTTTATTTTTCTTCTCAAACCCACTAAACTTTTTTTATTCATTTATTTCGTAACAACTCTAGTATCTTAAATATACTATGATGTTGTTATAATAAGTATACTAGCTTCACTTAAACACACCTTCATCTAAGGGGTAAAGAACACACTATTTCTGTGGATGGTGAATTTATGCCCCACGAAACGATGATTGTTCAACACTCATATAACACCTTCAAAGGTGGCCATTAAGATGTCACTATGTTTATATATGATATATGATATTTTTATGTTTTACTTAAGCATCTGTATTTTTCATTTGTGGCATACCTTTATGACTCCCATTATGGGTATACGCGATATCTTCATTTTATGAAGTGCAGACAACCGCCCCCTCAAAGTGATTTGATTCGTTAATTCCATATGTTGTATGTATGAAGGATGGATTTAAAGTTATTATATATTATGTTATACAAAAATTATAATATACCTCTATATCATTATTTTTTTTTTCATTAATGTATGAGATAGAAATGAAAGTAGCGTTCATGCATACGTACGGCTTTCCGTCTCCATGAACGGTGCATTTCATTTCTTATCCCCAAATTCAATGTATAAGGCCCCAGCCTTAAACCATACTTAATCTTGATTATTACAAGATTACACATTGAGGATATTTTTGGGTTTAGAGTTTTAGAGAATTAGATCATAAAACTTGCATTACATTCCACATATAAACAATGTGGTTACATAAAGATAGTATTATTCATTCCCATCAATGGAAACATATTTAAGATAAAACATGGATTCTTTCATGACACTTCCTTGACACTATCATCATATCATGTACCTTTCCCTTGACCTGTGAAAATCATTTCAAAAAAACTTGGGATGAGCATAAAAAGCTCAGTATGGGTTATAAAAACATGAAAAGGAAACATGGGTACATATATACATAATAATGAAATCATACTTTATCCATAAAACATAAGCACTATAACAAACCTCATCAAATCATGAGTAAATCATAGAAATTATAAGACATAAAGGTAACTTGAGGCATTCATAACATTCTTACGTAGGGAGTAACCCTCTTGGTTACATTTGGAATACCCATCACAGTATATTCCCTAAATCTCTTTGGAGAAACCTTAATGTTTCACTACTTCGCGTTACCCAACGCATTGAAGAGCTATATCGGGCTCACCCGCCCTTAGTTTATCACGGAACCACCCGTCTTCATAATAATGCCCAAGAACCTCAACATAATCGTATCACATAAAACATGCATAAAGGAAACATAAAATTTCCACCTTTCAATCATAAGATATCAATACAACACATTGATATAAAAACATTATTAAAACCATTTTCAATACCAAAATAAAAGAAAAGTAAAACATGGTATTTGTTTTTCTTTTAAAAAGAAGATGTGGCTTGTAGAGGAAGCCGAAACTCAAATAATGGTCACGGCGGCGGAGAAGTCGTTGTCGCCGCATACGTATGACCAAAACATTCCCTTTTGTCATTTTGTAAAACGCTTCGTATAAAAAATATTCCTTTTGGATAAACGTAAAGGTCAAAGGGTTTTATACACCATATAAAATAAAGTTATGTATAAAATAAAATATGCTTCAATGAAAGGAGATTGAGACGAAGTCCCATACCTCGGGTCCGACTTGACTCGGTCATTCTTTAATGTCCTGAATAATAAACATGACTTAATTTATACTTTATTAAGAACCTTTTTCAAGTTCATTATTCCTTTTATATCACTTATTGCCATGTCATGAACACTATGTAATTATTTAAGTTAATAACGGTCATTTTAACGATCATTGGTACTTGAGTCAAAATAAGCCCTTTATAATTACATGTTGTTCGTGTATCCATTATATCCAGAATGTTATTCATGATGTTGATATAATATATGTCATATATATCTAGTACATTCATGCATTTATAATATTACATAATCATTTTGAGGTAAGAAATGAAATGCACCGTTCATGGAGACTGTAAGCTGTACATACGCATGAACGCTACTTTCATTTCTATTTCGTATTTTATAGAATGGAATCATAATGATATAAAGGTATATTATAATTCCAGTATAATATCATATATAATATCATAGTTCCATCCTTTATACGTCCCACATATGGTATTTAACGAATCAAATCACTTTGAGGGGGCGGTAGTCCGCACTTCCTTAAATGAAGATATCACGTTTACCCATAATGGAAACCATAAAGGTATGCCCAAAATAAAAAAAACAGAAGCTTAAGGAAAACATAAACATATTATATATCATATATAAATATAGTTTCATCTTAATGGCCACCTTTGAAGGTGTTAAAATAATGTTGAACAATCATCATTTCGAAAGGCATAAATTCACCATCCACGGAAACAGTATGTTCGTTAACCCTTAAATGTAGGTGTGGGTAAGTGTAGCTCAAATACTTATTATAACAACATCATATTATATTGAGGATACTTTATTTGTTACAAAAGGAATGAATAAAAACAGTTTAGGGGGTTGGAGAAGCAATATAAAACAAAAGGACTCAAGTGAAGACATTACCTTAAAATCGGGTAACTCCCTATGGTTTGTGCTTAAAGGCTTCTTTGGGAAGACTTATTCCCAAATTGAGCCTTATATGAGTAAGAGAGGGAAGTGGAGAGACTAAATGATCAGGGTTTGGCCGATCCAAAGGCTTTGGGAGTGTGTGTAAGAAGGTAGAGGTGGGGGCCTTTTATAAGAGGAGAGGAGGGGCACTCTTGGAAAGTAAAGATAAGTTACTTTATTTTAAAATGCGTTTCGGATTTAAAAGGTCCCAAATTGATATAATTCTAGGATAAGGTGATAAGGGTTCTAAATCCACTCATCCAATAGGTTTTGGACATGTGTAGGTCTTAGATATTACATTATCTTTCCATTTTATTTAAATCGTTAAATAATGAGGTCATCGCTGCATCATCATGATGTCATAAATACATTTATTTATTTAAAGTCAAAAAATTCTAAACAAATTACTATGATGTAGGAAATCTTTGTAGATTACCAATGACTATTTATAGTCAAAAATCTTACTTGTATAACCCCATGTAAAAATTGTTTTAGTAAAACATTTCATGTGTGTGTAATTTTTTATTTAACATTAAATAAAAAGTTATTTATGTCATTTCCCAAGAAAAGTGGCTCCATGGGGTCCCCAAGTTGACCCATGGCTTGTATTGGTCTTCCATGACACATAAAATAAGGTTAGGACATGTGTCTAGGTCATTTCATATTATTAAAGAATTATTTTTACCTTAAACTACCCTAATTACCACTAATCGCGATTAAAAACATAATAAGTTACTATTCACCAAAAAAATATTTTAATCTCATTGAACCAAATTTTACTTCTTAATGACAACCATGTATGTCGGATTTTTTAAATTCAAAACAAAAAGGTGGCAAAGTTTCATTTAAACAAAAAATCGGTTTCTTTAACTACCACTTAGTGGTTTCACTATTCATCAAAAATTGAAGTTTTTCAAAAAATTACAAAAAAAAAATCACCCTAAGCTATATTTGATATTCCGAATTCAAAAATTAAGTCTATTTTACAAATTTCAAAACATATAAGTCACATTAATTAATTTAATAAATAATTCCCACTATCATGACAAATAGCGTGTTTTTATGAAACAATAGGTATCAAAAGATTGACACTAGTTTAAGTCCAATTTCAAAGTGAAATTGATTTCAATGACCACCATTGGATAAAATGGTAAAAATATATTCTAATTTCACTTCAAAACCAATTCAAAAGATAATATAATCATATAAATAAATTAGAATAAAAAGAGGTTTTGAATTAAAATACAACATTTTTCACTATTCATTAAAAAATGAACTTTATCGGAAAGATACAAAAAATTTACACAAAGTAAATTTTGATGTCCCAATTCTAAATAAGAGTTATATTTGGTCCAATAGAATTTATAAGATCGATCAAAACTATTTTTAATGATGGTTCTCTGTCAAAAGGTGATAAGTGGACCTTTCGTGAAAATTAGAGTATATAAGCCTAAAATTGAATTCTTTTCGTATTTTAAGCCTTTATCCTTTATTAGATAAATGTATAAACATTTAACAAACATATATAATCATATTTTATTTATTTCTATTCATTCCCGCCAATACAACGACTATGTGTTAACTACCATTTAAAATAATATTATTATATTACTAGTGTGCAACGTAAGTTTTCAAAGAAACTAATCGTTGCGTATCGAGTACGCTATCGAATGTAGCAACCCATTTTAAATAAAATTAATATTTAATTCGTAAATATTAATAAATATGAAAATTTTTTATTCATTATTTACCTGGGATGTTACATCCTTCCCCCCTTTTGGGAATTGTGTCCTCGCAATTTTAAAATTAGGCTCGGAAACATCATTGAAAGTCCCACATCGTAAAAGGAGTAAATTAAAATATCACTTTAAAGGAAAGAAAGGGGAGTATTGAGGTCACCCGAGTTAACCCATACTAGGATTCCATGTAAGAAAACATGGACATGGAGGATAAAACCAAGGGACATGTTCCGAGGGAGAGTGATATAATACATGTTTAGGAGAAAGTTAACCACAAGAAAATCACAAACTTGTGATGGGTTAAACGGTATTTGATTCCCCAGTAGAAAAAGTTTATAGAAAACATTTTTATTTTAAGTTACTTTTCTTTGAGGAAATTTATTCTTGATCTTAAGGAAACATACTTACTTATCATGTTGACTTTCAACTCTTTCTAGGTTTCCTACACAAACTCATAATAGCATACCTTGATCTTGGCGTCCACTCAGTTTCATCGTCATCTTGTTCACGTAGGTAGAAGTCACATGCATTACAACAATGATTTAGAGATCCTTCAAAATAATTTTCTTCCTCCATCCGAATACACCTCGTACAACATGGGTCATATGGGTGTTCACAAAAAAACAGTTTTGGAAAATAATCATGTATGACATATAATTCCAAAACATCTGATAAAACCTTATTTCTATAAAATAGTCGGACTGAAATTGATTTGAAACTTTCTATTATTGGTCCTTTTAGAATACCATAAGTATGTGATGTGAGACTATATTTTAAAAGAAAATATAAATAGGTTGTGCAAGGGTCTCCTTCCTCAGCACCATTTCTAAAATCATAATATGCTTCAAATTCTTGTGATAAGGTAAAATATTTGAAAATACCTTGATAATATTTACCTTTCTTGAAAATATGAGAATATTGTGAAAATAGTATTTGTCTAAAAACAACCCATGATCCACAATTATAACGAGGTATAGTGGATGTGTTTGATATCTCAAACAATAGCTTGCAAGTGAGTTGTATGCTAGAAAAAGTTTCACAATCATCCGAAGATGACTTTGCAATAATTATTGCAAGAATGTCATCAGGAAGAGATAGGAATGTCATTTGAGATCCTTCTCCTTCCATTCGTAACCGACTTTACTTGACCTGAAAAAAAGTTATAAAACAAGGATTTAACTGAAATAATAGATATAGGGACTAATCATGTGTCTTACAAGAACTCCTAATCCCTAAAGTTTTCTAAACCGACCTCTGATACCAACTATAAGGCCCCAGCCTTAAATCTTACTTAATATTGAGTTATTACAAGATTACACATTGAGGATCTTTTCGGGTTTAGATCATTAGAGAATTAGATCATAAAACTTGCATTACATTCCACATATAAACAAAGTGGTTACATAAAGATAGTATTCTTCATTCCCATCAATGGAAACATATTTAAGATAAAACATGGATTCTTTCTTGACACTTCTTGACACTATCATCATATCATGTACCTTTCCCTTGACCTGTGAAAATCATTTCAAAAAAACTTGAGATGAGCATAAAAAGCTCAGTATGGGTTATAAAAACATGGAAAGGAAACATGTGTACATATATACATAATAATGAAATCATACTTTACCCATAAAACATAATCACTTTAACAAACCTCATCAAATCATGAGTAAATCATAGAAATCATAAGACATAAAGGTAACTTGAGGTATTCATAACATTCTTACGTAGGGAGTAACCCTCTTGGTTACGTTTTGAATACCCATCATAGTATATTCCCTAAATCTCTTCGGATAATCCTTAACATTTCACTCCTTCGTGTTACCCAATGCATTGGAGAGCTATATCGGGCTCACCCGCCCTTAGTTTATCACGGAACCAATCATCTACACAATAATGCCCAAGAACTTCAACAAAATCGTATCACATAAAACATGCATAAAGGAAACATAACATTTCCACCTTTCAATAAAAAGATATCAATACAACACATTGATATAAAAACATTATGAAAACCATTTTCAATACCAAAATAAAATAAAAGTAAAACATAGTATTTTTTTTTCTTTTAAAAAGAAGGTGTGGCTTGTAGAGGAAGATGAAACTCAAATAATGGTCACGGAGGTGGAGAAGTCGTTTTCGGCGCATACGTATGACAAAAACATTCCCTTTTGTCGTTTTTTAAAATGCTTCGTATAAAAAAGATTCCTCTTAGATAAACGTAAAAGTCAAAGGGTTTTATACACCGTATAAAAGAAGGATGTGTATAAAATAAAATATGCCTCAATGAAAGGAGATT
Organism: Viscum album; assembly: GCA_963277665.1. Classification (NCBI taxonomy): domain Eukaryota; kingdom Viridiplantae; phylum Streptophyta; class Magnoliopsida; order Santalales; family Viscaceae; genus Viscum; species Viscum album. Next base: position 1,064,454,083 of record OY728126.1, on the reverse strand, counting down.
GAGACGAAGTCCCATACCTCGGGTCCGACTTGACTCGGTCGTTCATTAATGTCTCGAATAATAAACTTGAGTTAATTTATACTTTATTAAGAACCTTTTTTCAAATTCATTATTCCTTTTATATCACTTATTGCCATGTCATTAACACTATGTAATTATTTAAGTTAATAACGGTCGTTTTAACGATTATTGGTACTTGAGTCAAAATATGCCCTTTTATAATTACATGTTGTTCATGTATCCATTATATCCAGAATGGTATTCATGATTTAGATATCATATATGTCATATATATCCAGTACATACATGCATTTATAATATTACATAATCATTTAGAGGTAAGAAATGAAATGCACCGTTCATGGAGACGGTAAGCCGTACGTACGCATGAACGCTATATTCATTTCTATTTAGTATTTTATAGAATGGAATCATAATGATATAAAGGTATATTATAATTCCAGTATAATATCATATATAATATCATAGTTCCATCCTTTATACATCCCACATATGGTATTTAACGAATCAAATCACTTTGAGGGGGTGGTAGTCCGCACTTCCTTAAATGAAGATATCACGTTTACCCATAATGGAAACCATAAAGGTATGCCCAAAATGAAAAAAGCATAAGATTAAGGAAAACATAAACATATTATATATCATATATAAATATAGTGTCATCTTAATGGACACCTTTGAAGGTGTTAAAAGAATGTTGAACAATCATCGTTTCGGGAGGCATAAATTCACCATCCACAGAAACATTATGTTCGTTAACCATTAGATGTAGGTGTGTGTAAGTGTAGCTCGAATACGTATTATAACAACATCCTAGTATATTTAGGATACTGTATTTGTTACAAAAGGAAAGAATAAAAAGAGTTTAGGGGGTTGGAGAAGAAAAATAAAACAAAAGGACTCAAGTGAAGACATTACCTTAAAATCGGGTAACTCCCTATGGTTTGAGATCAAAGGATTCCTTGGGAAGACTTATGCCCAAAGTGAGGGTTCAAAGAGTAATAGAGGGAAGTGGAGAGACTATATGAGAAGTGGTTGGCCTAGCCAAAGGCTTTGGGAGTGTGGGTAAGAAGGTAGAGGCGGGGGCCTTTTATAAGAGGAGAGGAGGGGCACTCTTTGAAAGTAAAGATAAGTTACATTATTTTAAAATGAGTTTCAGATTTAAAAGGTCCCACATTGATATAATTCGAGGATACGGTGATAAGGGTTATAAATCCACTCATCCAATAGGTTTTGGACATGTGTAGATCTTAGATATTACATTATCTTTCCATTTTATTTAAATCGTTAAATAATGAGGTCATCGCTGCATCATCATGATGTCATAAATACATTTATTTATTTAATGTCAAAAAATTCTAAACAAAATACTATGATGTAGGAAATATTTTTCGCTTTCCAATGACTATTTATAGTCAAACATCTGACTTGTATAACCCCTCGTAAAATTTGTTTTAGTAAAACATTTCATGTGTGTGTCAGTTCTACTTTAACATTAAATAAAAAGTTATTTATGACATTTCCCAACAAAAGTGGCTCCATGTGGTCCCCAAGTTGACCCATGGCTTTTATTGGTCGTCCATGAAACATCCAATAAGGTTAGGACATGTGTCTAGGTCATTTCATATTATTAAAGCATTATTTTTACCTTAAACTAACCTAATTATCACTAATCACGATTAAAAACTTAATAAGTTACTATTCACCAAAAAAATATTTTAATCTCCTTGAACCACATTTTACATCTTAATGACAACCATGTATGTCAGATTTTTGAAATTCAAAACAAAAAGGTGGCAAAGTTTCATTTTAATGAAAAATTAGTTTCTTTAACTACCACATAGTGGTTTCACTATTCATCAAAAATTGATGTTTTTTAGAAAATTACCAAAACATCACCCTAAGCTATATTTGATATTCCGAATTAAAAAATGAAGTCTATTTTACAAATTTCAAGACATATAAGTCACATTAATTAATTGAATAATTAATTCCCGTTGTCATGACAAATAGCGTGTTTTTATGAAACAATAGGTATCAAAAGATTGACACTAGTTTAAGTCCAATTTCAAAGTGGAATTGATTCCAATGACCACCATTGGATAAAATGGTAAAAATATATTCTAATTTCACTTAAAAACCAATTCACAAGATAATCTAATCATATAAATAAATTAGATTAAAATGATGTTTTGAATTAAAATACAACATTTTTCACTATTCATTAAAAAATGAAGTTTATCGGAAAGATACCAAAAATTTACACAAAGTGAATTTTGATGTCCTGATTCTAAAGAAGAGTTATATATGGTCCAATAGAATTTATAAGATCGATCAAAACTATATTTAATGACGGTTCTCCATCAAAAGGTGATTAGTGGACCTTTCGTGAAAATTAGAGTATATAAGCCTAAAATTGAATTCTTTTCGTATTTTAAGCCTTTATCCTTTATTAGATAAATTTACAAACATTTAACAAACATATATAATCATATTTTTGTTATTTCTATTCATTCCCGCCAATACAACTGCTATGTGTTAACTACCATTTTAAATAATATTATTATATTACTAGTGTGCAACGTATGTTTTCAAAGAAACTAATTGTTGCATATTGAGTACGCTATCGAACCTAGAAACCCCTTTTAATTAAAATTAATACTTAATTTGTAAATATTAATAAATATGAAAATGTTTTATTCATTATTTACCTGGGATGTTACACAATGTACTATTATAAGTATATATATAAAATGGATATATATGATGTATGTTACATATAAATGATTAATATAATTCTGGAATTAAAATATACATACCTCTCATTTAGTTTTAATTCCATTAATATGACTTAGAAATGAAAGTAGCGTTCATGTGTACGTACGGATTACCATCTCCATGAACGGTGCATTTCATTTCATACCTCTAAATTATTATGTGATATTATAAATACATGTATATGCTATATATATATGATATATATGATATCCAAATCAGGAATGTCATTCTGGATATAATGAACCTTTGACTACATGAACAACATGTAATTGTAAGAAGTCCACTTTCGACTTAAGGACCAAATATCGACAAAATAAACATTATTAACATAAATTATTACATAATGTTTATAACATGGAAATAGGTGATATAAAAGGAATAAAGAACTCGAAAATGGTTCTTAAGCAAATATAAATTAACTCAAGTTTATTATTCAGGACGTTAAAGAACGATCGAGTAAAGTCGGACCCGAGGTAAGGGACTTTGTCTCAATCTCCTTTCAATGAGGCATATTTCGTTTTATACACAACATTCTTTTATATAGTGTATAAACCCCTTTGACATTTACTTTTATACAAAAGGAATCTTTTTCTACGAAGCGTTTTATAAAATGACAAAAGGGAATGTTTCTTTTAACGTACGTGGTGACAACGACCTTTTCCACCGCCACGAGTATTATTTGGTATTTGGATTCCTGAACAAGCCGTAATGTTTTCTTTTAAATGAAATAAATACCATATACTCTTTTATGTATTTTGGTATTGAAAATGGTTTTTTATAATGGATTTGTTATGTTAATATATTTAAGTGATATATTGTGATCAAATTGTGGAAATGTTTTCTTTCCATTATATTTGTTTTATGTCTTATGATTTTTATAATGGTATATGGACATTTGTCGGGTGGTTATGTGATAAACCATATGACGGGTGGTGCTGTGAATACCAGGACGGGTGGTTACGTTAAAACCTCCAATACATTGGGTATGGAAGTCGGCCATATGGCTATTCCATTAAGTATGTATAGAAGTTAGCCGTATGGATATTCCATTAAGTGATACGTGTGGAAGTTGACCATATGGTTATTCCACTTAAGTATGTTTATGTCTCAAGTTGCCATTATATGTTATGTGATCTTTTTATGGGTTTTATCGTAATCTTTTGGTTACAAAAGGGTAAGTAATGATCTTTTATTCAGTTAAGATTATCTACTACTTCATAAAGGTGAAAAGTATTACTTTGATAAAGTATACATGGTTTACTTGTTGGTTTGATAAACTAACAGTTTTCATTCTTTGTGTATCCCTTACTGAGCTCTTTATGCTCACCCCATGTTTTTTTTGAAATGTTTTTCACAGGACCTATTGTGGAATATAGGCAAGGATGGGATCAAGGGAAAGTCATGATATATAAAACATAGAACTAGACATGTTAATTTTTTAGAGTTTTTTTTATTCTTTGTAATCTTAGTAGAAGTGTCTACTTTGTAATCTTTTGAGATGTAGTAGTTATGTTGTAATTCTCTAAAACTCTAAACCAGAAAAGATCCTCAATGTGAATTATTCATTTAATTCAATATTAAGAGGTGTTTAAGGCCAGGGCCTTATGTTATTATGCCATAAATTTCATTATTATTCTTTATATATACTTTATAATCATTCTTGAATGGTTAATCATGGAAAATAAATCGCATCACATTCGTGGAGATGGTAGTCCGTACGTACGCACGAGAGATGATGTTAATCCCATGATAGTGGAATTTAATTGGTGTGTATGTATACAATTTCAGAATCAATATGACTTTACAATAATCAAATATAGTCATTATATACACCATTATACCCATCCAAGTAAGGTGATGGTGGAAAATAGATTACACCACGGCGTGCAGATAGTATTCCGTACGTACGCACGTGTGGTGATCTCATTTTCCATAGAATGGATAGATGGTGAAATATGGTTGTTTAATACTTATAATACCATATAAGTATATGAGAGATACTGATTTTATTACTTCATAATTAAACAACTAAATAAGAAGAAGTATAGGAATAAATAAATTTGAAAGAATCGGTAACAGATATTACCTCTTCTTTCGACACGCCTTTTTGAAACATCTTCTTAGGGAACTAAGGTTGGTCTTTGAAGAAGACCAGAACCTATAGGATGTTTCTAGGGAAGAGGAGAAGATAATTTGGCAGGGGTTGCCCGAGCTTGAATGCTCAATGTGGTGTGAGGAAGAGAGGGAGGAGGTTCCCTTTTATAAGGGAGGAGAGGGCCACCATTGAAATCCTCAAAAATATTAGTTTAATATAAATTCCAGCCCCACATTAAAACCTCCAAAAATGACTCAATTAAAAGATTATACGAGCTAGGTTTGTAATCTCATCAACCAATAAAATTTATACATGATGGGAAATTATTTTAAACATTATCAACTTCATTTATCCTTATTTAATCAATTTAATTTTACTTGTGGTAATAAATTTCTAAATTATAAATTATAACAAATAATTACATATTTGTGGATAATTGTCCATAATTGGTTAATTTATAAAATTATATAACATATAAATTTAAATTTATAATTTTTAAATATTTTTGTGATTTTTAAACAATTTTATAACATGTTATTTTAATAAAATAACAATAGTGTCAATTTTTAAACTATTCATTTATTTGAATTTAAATAAAATATGTAAAGAAGATATGTTCGAACTAAAATATTTAATATATTCAAAAAAGGTCTTATGTATCTAGAAAATTAGTGGAGCACATTAAATAGTTCATATATTATTTATTTTATTATTTTTAAAACCAATTATTTGGTTTATCTCTTAATAAAATAATTACTACATCATTTTTGTATAATTATTTAATATACTTATTTGTTGCAGAAAAAATAAAAATAAAATCCTATGATGAAGAAAAATCTATTAACTTTCAAAATAACACATATAATCTAATTTATCATATTAAAATCACAATATTTAAATTGTTATATTTATTAAATTATGAAGGTGACAACTTTTGGATCATTTAAAGTATAATAATATAAGTGTCATAATTGCTTTTATAAGGCTCAAAATGGTCAAATATTCGACCATTGGATGATTATGGTTTAAATATACATTACCGATAAGTTTTGGTCGGGGTTTTGTGCCTTTTATGGTCACTATTAGTTTAATAAAAACTATATTTTTGATTTTTCACTAGATAAACTATTTAGGCATCACTATTGTGTCACAATTAATGATAATTATTTAATCCCTAAAAATTATAAATAAATTCATATGATGTAGATAAATTCATTATATTTTTGTATACTATTCATGTTAGATGTTTCATGAAGTTTATCACTAAATTAAAATTAATATACTTATAAGATTTAAGAGAGTGACATGTTGTCACATTCTTTGGTTTTAATAATAATTAAGTTATTTTCATGGAAAAAAGTCCATTAAATTATTCTAATCCGACCCTTAGGTGATATGGGTCGACATTTAGTCATCCAATATGATTTTTTTAAGGTGTTATGTTAATTTTGTAATCTTATTTTTACACTTAATTACCCAATTTACCTTTAACTATGGTAAATAAAATTTACCGTAGTTACTATTCATAATTCCAAAAAATAAAAAGTAGTCTATTAATATAATTTGTACCCACTAATTCCAAATATGGAATCCATTTTTCCAAATTCAATACATAGAATTTGCAGAAATTAAATTAAAATTAATCTTGTTGTCAAAAGAAAACGGGTTTTTGTTTATAACATTACAAAAGATTGAATTTAGTTAACATACGAATTCAAGGTAAAATCAATGCTAATGACATAAATTATATTAAATGGTAAAAATATATTCTATTTATACTTTAATACCATTAAATATTATAATTTAACCAAATAAATTATTACAATTAAAGAAGTTGTTTTTAATTAAAATATACCGTGATTTTAATATTCATTAAAATATGAAAGTTATCAGAATAACATGAAAATTTTATCCAAGGTAAAATTTTATATCCTTATTCCAGAGAATAATTTTACTTTGAAAAATTGAAGTTATAAACATGTCAAAAACAAGATTTAAAGTCGGTGCGCTATTAAATTCGACAAAACTGCATTTTTTTAAAAATACTTATTTTACCTAAAAAATTTATTTTGTTCTTATACCATGTTCTAGAAAATGTGTGAGATGAATAATAATGTTATAAAATTCAAATTTTAGTTAATACTATTCATAACTGCTAGTTCATAATAATATTATAATAATATATCGTTGTTTAGTAAAACTCGACATTACGTACAACACACGCTATCGAGGAAGGTCGTGATTGCGTGTAATGCAAGACAAGTCAGGGTTGCGTGTAGTGCACGACTTATTTGTTGTTGTGTATAACAAAATAAATTAAATAAATATATATATATATACTCAATGTATTTTAGAATAACTACTATCAAACAAACATGAAATTGTGTGTAACACGATCTAGGATTAGTGTTGCGTATACTACAAGCTAATACGGTGTTGCGTATAGTGCAAGATAATCTTGGTGTATTGTACAACAGATGATATGAATGAAATTAAAAAGAATATATCTTATAAAATCTCGGGTTATTACATTCTACCCCCCTTTAAATGAATTATCCCTCGAAATTTGTCGGGGTTATAAAGGGTTTCCTACATGAAAGTTTATTTAATTGAAACCCACATCGTAACAAGGAATACCAAAACTTATCTTTAAAAACTAATGTATGAAACGTAACGGTTACCCAAAAAGACTAATACTGGGTTTCCACATTGGAGAACATAGGTCAAAATACGGATATGGAAGAGAAATCTAACCATCAAGTTCTGATGGAGAGTGGTAGAGAACATGGCTATGAAAAATCCAACAATCACAAAACCATAAATTTGCGATGAACTAAGGTATCATCTGATTCATTGGATATAAGGGAACTAGGACAACATTTTTGGTTTTCAAGATCATTTACCTAAAGTTTATGAAATTGGAATTAGAAGAAATACTTTCGTGATTTTGGTAAAGTCACACTGTTGGTCGTTATTTGGACAATTTCCACTTTATCTCTTAATGAAATGAAGATGAATTTGTCATTCGTGAAGTGTTAGCAGATCATGTGATAGAATGATGGGTCATTCCATCTGTCTCAAACAAAAGTTCATAAAAGTTATCAAAAATACATAATTCCATCTATAGTGAGATTAATCATATATGGTTCCTAATATGGAATTATTCTTCATATATCGTACTGCTTAATATAATAAAACTAGTTTCTACTAAACATGGATTCCTCTAGGCCAGTGGTAGGCGATAAAGGCCAGTCGGACATCGGTTGTGGGTTTGATTCCCACAGCCTTGTCTGACGCGATGGGTTGTCGCTCGTCCTGTAGGTTATCCTTTTTCAAAAACTATATTACTATAACATCCCATCAGTAATATTGAAAAAAAGTTCCATCCTTAAACAATACTAACTTATTTCAACTTAATACATTCCAATATTTTTGTTTATCTAAAATACATCAGTCTAAGCTCATAGTATAATGAAAACGATTACTTGAAATGTCATCAACCAACCATCATTTATCCCCCATTATCTTGTTGGTCACATTCCAATCATGTGAATACCTTAATCGTATATTCTATTGAAAAATGAATACCCATTAATCCTTAGTGAAAACATGAATTCTGTCAAAAGTTATCTCTTTCCACATACCAAAATCCAAAAATTCTATATACTCAAACCATGATATAACCTTCTCATTATAACAGTAATCAGCTCATGAATAGAATCAAACATCTCATTATCTTATTATCCCTTCATTATGCGCATAACATATACTTCCTTCCAAAAATATATGAATAACATTCCATGGTTACTGGTACCATTCAACATATACCTTCATATACTTTAGGAAAAACAACAGTGTAACAATCCTTATATGATTCTTTATTCCATAGTACTATACATTATTCTTTATAAACATACAATCATTCCACTAACTTCTTAAACCACTAGCTTAGCATCATCATTTATTTCATCCCATATTTCATTTGAAGTCTCTTCATCATCATCCACATAAATACTAATCATATTACCATGCTGATTTTCTTCATGGGATTTTCTTTTAGAGGATTGGTTTGCATAATGACCATACATTCCACATTTAAAACATCTAATCATTGTTGATGTCGTAGCAATACCATTATCCTTGTCCATGGGGTTAACTGAACCTTTTCCTTTGCACTTAATGGATTTGTGTCCTTTTCCACACCCAAAGCATCTTCTAGTTCCTTTGAAACATTATCCCTGATGCCTCTTCCCACATGATTTACATGAGGGAAATTGAACATTCTTTCCTCTATGATCATCATGAAACTCTATCTTTCTCGTATTATATATGTCTGGAAAATTACCAAAGATGAGATTATTGATCATATTATGAGATTGATGATTAGGCATAATAACAATTTTTAGACTTCCAAATCCCATTTCATTTGGTTGCTCATGAAGAATATCATTCTATTGTCCGTTATATCATCCATTATCGTGAATCTTCCAGTTTCCAGCCATTTCCTAAAACCCAAAATGAATACTTTGAGAGGAAAAAAACATACTAGGGAAAAAACATAGTAAATGGGGATTACACTCAATATGTCACATCTTAGGTTAAATTCTATGATCGTTACCATAGGTTTAGGACAATATCCTATACGTATACTTATCCTTAGGGACATCCCTAGACATACCTTAGAAATATCTGTAGGGATCTCACTAATGTTTTCGCATCCTAGTTTCCAAACACTGACTAATCATTTCCTCTGATACCAACTGTAGAGACCCAAATCTTGACGTACATGGACATTACTTTACTTTTTCGGAATACTTAATACATAACAAAAAAAAGACACACAAGGACCGTAATAGTTTAGTGTCTTTGGAAACTCGGAATATAAACAACTAGTCATGTTGAAAGATCTTCAACATCTCCCATAATGATCTTCCCCTTTTTTCCTTAAATAAAACCTTTCTTTATTTATTGGTGAAAATAAAACATAAAAAGGGTGAGCTCAAATGCTCAGTAAGGGAAAATATACAGAACATAAAACAATCCATAAATATTTGAAAGAAAAATCTTGAACATGAAATCGAAATATTAAAACCTTGAGCAAAGACATAAATCATGGATGTACGTAAGGCATATAACATAAAGGAACATCAATAAAGATAAAATAGAATGGGAATAAAACATGTAATTTTGGCAACCATTCAGCACTTGTTATGATTTCCATAGTTGCCAAGGCATTACTTCCAATACCATCTTAGTGGACAAAGTCCCTTTCTGAATCTTGTTCACTCCTCGTTTCAGTCCTGTAACACTAAACCGGATTAACTTACCATTACAGCCTTATCTATCTCATGAGATATAAATCCTTACACAATTCATTTAAGGGATATATAGGTCCCACCCATCTCATAATGAAATCATTGTTTCTTGTGCCATAAAATAAACATACATCATTCATAATAACCCAATAAATAAAATGGGTTTCATAAACATCGTCCCATTATCACATAATCCATATAAAATAAATGGATATCATTTCATAATAAGAAAAGTTAATCCATGTAAATCATAGAGACATGATACTTGAAACATACACATGTAAAATAATGTCATCTTAGATGAAAATGGTTTTGATAAAACACTTAAAAGGAATTCTTCAGGAAAATATCATTTTTTCTTCAAAATCTTTTTCTTTTCACAAAATGTGATGAAATTTTAGAAGAAAAGGTTTTTGTTGAAAATAGTCATGAAATCTTTTGGAGGAATCTTCATGAAAAAAAGGATTTATAAATCCATAAAAATCCGTTCACGCTGTATAAGTTAAAAATAACATTCTCCTCGTACTTTTGCTGGAAAATTCAAAAAAGTACCTCGTAACGTAAAAAAAAGAAAGATTCCTTACATACCATGTAGTAAAAGTAAAAAATGGGTAAAATTGACTTTAAACATACATGAAAAAACTTTTATAAAACATTTAAATGGATGATATAAATAACCCCAGTAAATACTTACGAATAAACAATCATGGATAAAAACGATATTGGAAAAGTTATCCCTTACCTTAGGTCTGATATGCTTCGTATAGTTCCGAACCTCCTGTATAATGATTTAAATAATGTCATTGACTTATTACATAATCATATTAATTGTTATGATATCATATATGTTTTACTTATGACTTTATATTACCGTTTATTTTGTAAATTCCATGTTAAAGTAGCGTTTTGGGTAAAATCATTTTTTTTATCATATGTGTTTTGACGTGTCGTTTCTTGATATTAATACTAATATACTGATTTACATAATTCCAGAATGTAAAACATGATTTATATATAATATATATTCATCATATACATATATATTATAGATCGATAAAACGAATGAAATACACCGTTCATGGAGACGGTAGGTTGTACGTACGCATGAATGCTGTTTTCGTTTCCCTATTGAATTGAATGAAACTAAATAGATGACATATATATATATATATATATAAATAAATCTAGTAGCATTATTATGCCATATATTTCATTATTATTCATTATATATACTTTATAATCATTCTTGAATGGTTAATCATGGAAAATAAATCTCATCGCGTTCGTGGAGACGGTAGTCCATACGTACGCACGAGCGATGATATTATTCCCATGATCGTGGAATTGTATTTGGAGTGTATGTATACTATTTCAGAATAAATATAAATTTAAAATAATCATATATAGTCATTATTTAAACCATTATACTCATCTAAGTAAGGTGATGGTGGAAAATAGATTACACCACGGCGTGGAGACGGTATTCCGTACGTACGCATGCACGGTGATTTCGTTTTCTGTAGGATGGATAGATGGTGAAATATGGTTTTTTCATACATAAAATAACATATCATTATTTTAGAGATACTGATGTTATTACTTCATAATGAAAAAACTAAAAAGAATAAGTATAAGAAGAAATAAAGTTGAAAGAATCGGTAACAGATATTACCTCTCCTTTCGACACTCCTTTTTAAAACCTCCTCTTAGGGAACTAAGGTTGGTCTTTGAAGAATACCAGAACCTATAGGATGTTTCTATGGAAGTGGAGAAGATTATTTATCAGGGTTTGGACGAGATTGAAGGCCCAATGTGGTGTGAGGAAGAGAGGGGGAGGTGCCCTTTTATAAGTGAAGAGAGGGGCACCTTTAGAATCCTAAAAAATATTAGATTAATATAAATTCAAACCCCTCATAAAAACCTCTAGAAATGACTCAATTAGAATATTATATGAGATAAATTTGTAATATCATCAACCAATAAAATTTATAAATGTTAGGAAATTATTTTAAACATTATCAACTTGATTTATCTTTATTTAATCAATATAAATATTTTTGTGGTAATAACATTCTAAATTTTAAATTATAACAAATAATTACTTATTTGTTGTGAATTGTCCATAATTGGTTACTTTGTAACATTATATACCATATAAATTTAAATTTGTAATTTGTAATTATTTGTGGGATTTTTAAACCATTTTATAATATGTTATTTCTATAAAATAACAATAATGTCAATTTTTACACTATTTCTTTAATTTGAATTTAAATAAAATTTATACATGATATATGTTCAAACAAAAAGAATTAATATATTCTGAAAAGGTCATATGTATCTAGAAAATTAGTGTATCACATTAAATACTTCATATAATATTTATTTTATTATTTTTAAAACCATTATTTTGTTTATCTCTTAATAAAATAATTACTACATCATTTTTTATAATTATTTAATATACTTATTTTTTGAATGAAAATTAAAAATAAAATCCTATTATTAAGAAATATCTATTAACTTTCAGAATAACACTTTTACTCGAATTTATCATCTAAAAATAACAATATTTAAATTGTTATATTTATTAGATTATGAAGGTGACAACTTTGGGATCATTTAAAATAAAATAATATAAGTGTCATAATTGCATTTATAAGGCTCCAAATGGACAAATATTATACCATTGGATGATTATGGTTTAAATATATAGGAAAAATAAGTTTTGGTCAGGGCTTTGTGCCTTTTATGGTCACTATTATTTTAATAAAAACATTATTCTTGATTTTTCACTAGATAAACAATTTATGCATCACTATTGTGTCACAATTAATGATAATTATTTAATCCCTAAAAATTATAAACAAATTCATATGATGTACATAATGTCATTAGATTTCTGTAGACTATTCATGTTCGAAGTTTCATGAAGTTTATCACTAAATTAAAATTAATATACTTATAAGATTTAATAGAGTGACATGTTGTCACTTTCTTTGGTTTTAATAATAATTAAGTTATTTTCATTGAAAAAAGTCCATTAAATGATTCTAATCTGACACTTAGGTGATATGGGTCGACTTTTAGTCATCCAATTGGATTTTGTCTGGTGTTAGGATAATTTTATAATCTTATTTTTACCCTTAATTACCCGATTTACCTTTAACTATGGTAAATAAAATTTACCGTAGTTACTATTCATATTGCCCAAAGATAAAAAGTAGTCTATTAATATAATTTGGACCCACTGATTCCAAATATGGAATCCATTTTTCCAAATTCAATACACAGAAGTTGCAGAAATTAAATTTCAATTAATCGCGTTGTCGAAAGAAAACGGGTTTTTGTTTAAAACATTACAAAAGATTGAGTTGATTTAACCTACGAATTCAAGGTAAAATCAGTGCTAATGACATAAATTATATTAAATGGTAAAAATATATTCTATTTATACTTTAAGACCATTAAATATTATAATTTATCCACATAAATTATTACAATGAAAAAAGTTGTTTTTAATTAAAATATAGAGTGATTTTACTATTCATTAAAATATGAAAGTTATCAGAATAACATGAAAATTTTATCCATGGTAAAATTTTATATCCTTATTCCAAATAATAATTTTAGACTATAAAATTGAACTTATAAACATGTCATAAAAAAGATTTAATGTGGGTGGGCAATTAAAAGGTGGCAAAACTGCATTTTTTTAAAAATACTTATTTTACCTGAAAAATTTATTTAGTTCTGATACCATGTTCTAGAATATTTGTGAGATAAATAATAATGTTATAAAATTAAAAATTTAGTTAATAATATTCATAAAGGCTAGTTCATAATAATATTATAATAATATATCGCTGTTTAGTAAAACTCAGTATTGCGTACAACACACGCTATCGAGGAAGGTCGTGATTGCGTGTAATGCAAGCCAAGTCAGGGTTGCGTGTAGTGCACGACTCCTTTATTGCTGTGTATAACAAAATAAATTGAATATATATATATAATCAATGTTTTTTAGAAAAACTACTATCAAACAATCATGAAATTGTGTGTAACACGATCTAGGATTAGTGTTGCGTATACTGCAAGCTAATACGGTGTTGCGTATAGCGCAAGATAATCTTGGCGTATCGTACAACAGAAGATATGAAAGAAATTAAAAAGAATATATCTTATCAAATATCAGGTTATTACAGATTATTTTGAAAACATTTGTTTAAAGTCTAATCAGGGATTAACTATATATCATGGATTTAAATCTTATATACAATATTAGCATGGTTTTAAAATAGTTACATCATGTATTTCAGGTGAGAACAAATCATGTCTGGCAAGGTTGTGGGTCTGTAATCCATTACTGAAGAACGACTATTGATTTCTCTCTACCAATAGCCTATATTATTTTCTAGTTAATATATATTTAATTTTAAGGAATATATATTTATGATGAACTATTACTGTTACTTTTTTTATATATTAATACATGTTTTTTAGAGATAAATAGTTAGATGTTTTATTCTTTATGGGCCTTAAGAAATGTTAAAAGTGAATTTGAGTTCTCAATTCATCAAAAGATAATTTTTAGACATTCATTACATGTGGTAATGAATGAATTAGAAATTTTTCAATGAAAACCCATATAATTAAATTTTGTTTATAAAATTTGAAAAATAATTACACAATGATCTGAAAGTGATAAAAAATGTTGTTCAAATTCCTTAATTTTTGTTGAGTTTATGACCTTTTAGATCATCAAATATTTGTTACATTAAGGCCTTCAACATGTCTTTTATCATCCACTTTTTTTTGATATATGTAATCTATTAGTTTCTATTAATATTTTTGTTTTTCCTCCGTGTCCAATTGTCACTTTCAACCTATGTTCTACTATGTGGAAACCAAAACAAATGGTAAATTCGGTAACTGCTATTGTTCCAAATTTTATATTTTAGGGTTGTTTTAGTATTAATTGTTTATGGTGTGGGTTTCTAAAAATTAAACATTATATTATCAAACCATTGATAACCCATCGATTTTCGATGTCGAAATTATTTTTAGAGGGCTCAAATGTAACACCCCGTGATTTTTAGAATTATTGTTTTCAAAACACTTATCACCTCAATATTTTTAATTCCACATGAAACTAGAATATATATCTATATATATATATATATTAATACATTATGTAAAACATTCAATCCACATGAAATATCAATATGGATTATGCCACACACAATACCAAATTGGATTTCACTATAGCAACACCGACCTAGCATACAATGCACGCAACATTGAGTTTATATGAAACATCATAATTTATATAATTAATTAAATGAGATAATGATAATATAACCATTAAACATGGTTATAGGAATATTAATAATTTAATTCCAAATATTCTTTGTTATTTTTATATATATATAAAACATATTGATAGTGAAGTAGATTATTTGTTTGGTAAAGTCCTTCTGAATTAGAAGTAAGGTTTTCTTGAATGGATAGATATTAATTACAAAATTAATTTTTGAAAAATTTATAAATATTATTTTATAAAATAAAAAACATTTTTAACTCATAATTTCTTAATTATTCTTGGTTTAAATTTTTAGATTTTTCTTAGAAACGTTTTTTTATGAAATGTGAAAAATACTGCTATTTAGTAAAAAACTATATTTTTCTAAGTAATTATTAATTTTAAATGATATTATAAAAATGTTTTAAAGTAAAATTAGATAAATATTACTTATATTAATATAATTTAATTCATTATAATTAATTTCACTTTGAAACTAGATATTATAACTTAAAAAACTTTTAAACATTTTCATACTTTAAAACCATGTTATTTCTTTTTATCTGTGGGATTAATAACAATATAAATTTTTATTATTATGTTGATTGAATTTAAAAAATATAATAGAAACACTATTTCCATTTTAATATTTATATTTTCATAAGTCTATGAAAATATTTGACCAAAATTATTAGTAAATGTGATTAAAAATAATCATAATCAATTAGGAAAAATTATACCTAATTAGTGACTGAACTCTACAAATAATGGTTCATGTGGATTATAATCTTATCCAAAACCCATTTAATGTCAATATTTATTCCTTAAACCTTATATTATTTTATATGGTTGGTTTTTTTTACTTTCTTAGGTAAGATCCGGTGCAGACCACACTTCTTTCAAAAAATTCAAAATAAGTCCATTTCCTTCCCTATAAAAGGACACTATATATACCCATTCTTCACACCTATAAATTTTTTAATATTATCCAATAACTATCCAATTATCCCCCCAACATAACCACTTCGGCCTGCAATCATCCCTTTTAGCAGAAGGATTTTCAAGGAAGCCTTTGGAACAATTCAAATGGAATTACCTATTTTTGAAGTAATGTCTTCCCACTAGATTTTTTCCTTTATTTTCTTTCTACACCCCTCCAATATCTTTATTCCATTATTATTTGACAAAACCAGAATACTAGATATAAAAGTAAGTTATTATTTACTATTTATGAACTAGACTTACACAAGCCTCCATCCAATAGATGTTGAATATACTATTTCTCTGTACGGTGAACTACTGCCCCATGAAACGATGATGTTCATTTCACCTTTACCAACAATCATGGTTTCAAATATTATAGACACTATATTTATACATGTAATATATTATATTTATAAATCCTTTATTATAATGTATTTCTTTTACAACACACATATTCTTACCTTCTATTTTTTGTTAATGTGATAATCTCATTTGTGGAATTGTGCAGTATCTCCCCCTCAAAGTGATGTCATTCGTTCACACACAATGTAGAATGTATTAAGGATGGATTTAAAGAACATATATGATATATATTATATATTAATTATCCTAGAATTTGTATATATATATATATCATTTACACACTATCATTCAATACGACTATAATGATGGAAACCAATGTTCATGCGTACATACAACATTCAATCTTCATGAATTGTGTATTCTATTTTGTACATAAATATTTTATATAATACTATAATATAATTATTTTGGATATAACTTATATTTATATAATTTTATAAATTATATAATCATGATATAAGTAAAAGGATCAATGAAATAACAAATTATGACACATGTGAATAACCAAGTTAATATTACCTGAAGTGAAACATTACCATATGATCATTAACAAGTGGGGAAATATATGGTCATAATAAAACTATATATAGTAGTATGAATAAGAATATAATTCAATAAAATTTTATAATAAACTTGTATTTATTATAAATGAATCTTGAATGAATATGGAGAGATTCAAGACATAAGGTAAGGGGATTTCATCTCACTTTTAATTTCCATGAGATACATGTTATGTTCACCACTCTTTCCTATTGTGAGGTGTATGTACATCCCATTATTTAATTCTATAAATCTTATAAGTACATTTTTTATTCACATGTCCATTTTATGATCCTTCTTTCATGGAGTTTATGTTTCAAAAGTTACCAAATCGGTAAAATAGTTATCTATCAATTTTCTTTCTTTGAGACTCATGTTTTGTTATGTACAATAACTATTTCTTAAATTGGTATATATGATCATTTTACATGTTCTATACTGAATCACAATATGTGAATGATCTTCTTATATTCATTTATTTTTATTTCTTACATGGAGAGTACGATATCTAGTTAGCAACTAATAATAGTGTATTGGGACAATCTCCTCAATTTTTGAAATTGTTTATGTTTATGTTTCATTTGAAGGTATATTACGACTGTTCTCTCAAGTAAATTAATGAATATTATTATACTATGTTAATCCATGAAATACTCCTCTATAATTATCATTTTTATACTATTTTTCCAAAATATAGTTAATAAAGTGCTTTTATGAAATCCCGACTTTACTCTCCCTTTGGTTGGAAATGTTTGTTTTCTAAAAAGTGTTTCCAAGAATATTATACCAATTTTCTATATGATTTTAAATAATTTTTACAAATTTTTACTTTTAAAAATATCTTCAATGGAATCTCCTTGTCACTTTCTGAACAAGGCATTCCTTCTAACCATTTTTCTGTGCAAAATTAATGTTCTTTTTTACTCCGTATGACATGTATAGATTTACCCATTATCATTACATTGAATATTAATTTTAATTAATTAAAAGATCAATTTTAACGGAATTGTTACAATAGAAATTATCAAGGAAATTTTTTTTCAATATCTTTCCAATTTTTCATTATATTTTTTGATGTTTTTTTAGAAAATTATTTTTAAATGGTTTTATGTATCAAATAGCCTTTTTCAAGGAAGAAAGGGTATTTTCCTAAGGAAAATTTTTTGAAAGATATTTTGAAACTATGTTCATTCTATGATGACATCTTGGGATGTTACTCTTAATCTTTTTTGAAATATTCAAAATTTTCCATTCATATAATTTTGATGAATGGGCTATGAATAATATGTTAGTTTTTATGAAACTATTTTCACATTCAAGGGTTATATGTTTATGCAATCTGTTTCTCTTTAGTGGGTTAAAATTCAATGAAATTTATGGAAAACCTATATCATTTCCATATGTTATGATGTGATGAAATGTAAACAAATCACATTTCATTTTATAGCTCATGAAATGATGTTTGTAAAACCTATATATTTCAATGGGTCATGATATGAGGAATATTTTATTATCATGTAGAACATGTGTGAATGGTTTTACTATGATATGGGTGGGACATATATCTCCCTATAATAAATTGGGTAATGATATGTTTTATATGAGCTCTAAGAGTATATAGACTGTAGGATAAGCCCGAAAATAAATAGGGTGTGTGGGTAGTAGCCTAATCTTTAAAGGAAAGGCGGTCTATGGGTTGTAGACTAAGCCTAAATGAATGAGGGTATGAAGATTATTAGTACTCATCATTAAAGAGTACAAAATCATGAGATAATTAAACTATTTACATTAAATCACTTCAATGATATTTTCACGTTTATAGTTTTAGATAATAATTCCATAACTATTACATTACATATTAAATATTACAATGTATACAATTCTACTCTAACCAATTTTTTCACAATAATAAAACTCATTAAATTAAATAAGATTTTTTTTGAAATAAATTTTCTTGAATTATTCTTTCATCTTACCCTTCCTTATTCCCTATGAAAAATATTTCAATAATATTGGATGAGCATAAAAAATCTCATTGAGTGATATAAAATAAGGAAAGAAAACATTAGTCCAAGAAAAAATTCAAATAAATGATATCATAAATTTCTCTTATAAAACAATTGAACTTTAATATACCTCATATGTTAAAATGATTTTTGAATAACTCATACTAATCATAAAACATAAAGTAAACTTATGGAATCCCATAACATACTTACATTGTAGCATTCACACCCACATATGGAGTAACCATTATGGTAAAGTTTGAAATGTATGTCACAATATATTTTAAAAATCTCATAGTAGTTTTTGTAATATTTACTTCTGTCACTTTAACAAATTCATTGGATATCTATCAATGGCTCACCAACCCCTTATTTCTAATGGAACCACCCATATACAAAAAAATTCCCAATAACCATAACATAATAATATCACATAAAAAGCATAAGGGGATGATAAAATTTCCACATTATAATCACAAGATATTAGTTCAAGATATTTACATAATAAATACATTCTAAAAACCAATTTAAACACCAAAATACTCTGAAAAGAAATATGGTATTTATTTATCATTTAAACAATATTACAACTTATAGAGGAAGCCAAATATCACATTATTCCCATTGTGGAAAAAAGATCATTGTAAACTCGAACGTTAAAAATAATGTTTTTGTCATTTTGAAACATTAATTGTAAAAAAATTCCTTTTTAAATACTTTTAATTTAATTTAAATTCAAATTGGATAGTTATAAACTGTATAAAAGAAGCTCGTATATAAATCAGAATATGCCCCAATGAAAGGACATTGAGGTGATTCCCATTACCTTGAGTCCAATCATCATGTATGTTCCTTATTTTTCATGAATAATAAAAATATGTGTATTTATGCTTGATTCATAACCACTTTCATTTTTATTATTACTTTTATATCACAAATTTACTTGTTATAACAATCACATAATTTTTCTTATTCAGATCGGTCATTTTTTCGATATTCTGTACATGAGTCGAAAATAAAGTTGTTTTGATATAAATTATCCATATGGGCAAAATTCCATCATCTACATAATAATATTATTGATTAAAATATCATATGAATAGGGTATATATATATATATATTTATAATATCCCTAATAATTGGATATATGAAATTAAATATATCAATCATGGATATGGTAGGTCGTATGTATGTATGAAAGCAGCTTGCATGTCTTTTTCATATTAAATGAATGAAAACTAATTTATAAATAAGTATATTATAATTATATTATATAATATATGTTATATATGTTAAATAATTTCATTAATTCATTCTTTTATTATTTTAATCTATGGAATGATTGAGTAATATCACTTTGAGTGGGTTGTAGTTTGCACATCCTCAAATGAAATTTCCATAATTGCACATTATGGAATGAAAAAAATAATATAAAAAAATAAAGAAGAATTAATTCAATATAAATTTAAATTATATTATATACAAATATAGTTACATCATAATTTCTACCATTATACGTTCTAGGATAAAATTTAACAATCATTGTTTCGTGAGACAGTTTTTTGTCGTACACAAAAATAGTATGTTCATATCCATTAGATGGTGGTGTTTGTAAGTGTAATAAAAATAATTATCTTAACAAAATTTTAGAATATATACTGTATTGATTTATTTATCTTATAAAATAAGAAGAAGATCATATGGAGTGGGGAATGAAAATAATGGAAAGAAACTTGAGAGAAGATGTTACCTCTAAATCAGAAAAATTATTTTGATTTGTGGAAATGGATTCTTTGAAATGCCTTAAGCCCAAGGTAAGGATTATAATAGAAAATTATGGATGTTTGGAGTTTATTTGAGAATTAGTTTGATGATCCAAGGGTCTGGAGATATGTGAGTAAGTGGGTAGAGGTATTGGCATTTTATTAGACGGAAGAAGGGAACCTTAGGAATGTCTTAAAATATTATTTTATTATAAAATTATTTTCGAATTATAATAGTTTTAAATAGATATATTTATATTAAATGATGGTAATGGGCCGAAATCCTCCCAACCAATAGGTTTCAGAAAAGTTTAGGTCACAAAATTAACTGTATTTTTTGGATTTAGCCAAGAACTAAAAAATTAACTCTTCCCACGTTTTCTTTTATTTTCATAATAAATGGTTACTATAATGACAATAAAATTTCAATATAAACCAAAGTGGATCATTAATGACATTTTAAATATTATATAATTCATTTTTCTGATTATTATATTTTTAGTACTATTATATATTTTGATACAATTGAATATTTTTTCAAAACACATTTATGTGAATTTTGAAAATATTTAGTAATTGATTTTGGTTAAAGTCATAACAACTTGATTCCTTCAAAAAAAAATATACATTAAAACAAATATAAATATGTCAATACCATCGAAAAAATTATTTTATATCATGAATATGTTCAAATTGCATTTCAATAAATATTTATAATATCATTTTTTTTCATTCATTATTAAGGTAATCACTACATCATCATTGCTTCATAAATAAATTTATTTATTTAATGTCTATATATTATAAATAAAATACCATGATTTAGGAAATATATTCTAGTTTATAATGAATATTTATATTCATAGAAATCATTTATATATATCTTTATTAATTTTTTATTTAAAACTACATATTTATGTTTTATTTACATATTCAATAAATTAAAAACTATAAATTTTCATTTTCACACCCAAATGTCTCCCAAATTACAAAGTTTAAACCGAAAAATTATATTGGTCATTAATAATTCATATAGTAGGATTAGGAAACATTATATGATTGTTTAATAATACGATAATATTATTTTTTACCCTTATTTACCTAGTTTACCCTTTAACCATGGTCAATAAAAAAATTATTGAAGTTACTATTCAGAATTTCCAAAAATAAAAGGTGATTATATAAAAAATATGTAACTTATGGTTCCAAATATGGAATCCTTTTTTCAAAATATAAAACATAAAAATGGTGTTAATTAATTTAAAATTAATTTATTTTTTCAAAATTAGAAAGCGTGTTCTTAAGAAGTATAAACAACCAAAATATTATCATGTGTTTACGTCCAAATTCAATGTAAGATTACTTCTAGTGACAAAAATTGAATTAAATGATACAAACATAATCTAATTATACATTAAACTCAATTAAAAGGACAATGTAACTATACAAATATATTTGATGAAAAGGAAGTTCTAAATTAAAATGGAGTATTTTTCACTCTTCATTAAAAATTTTTCTTTATCATAAAATTAACAAATATTTTCCCAAAGTAAATTTTGATTTCATGATTATATAGAAGAAATTTATTTTTTCATATAAAACATATAAAAGTAATAAAAATTGATTTTAAAAGCTCTCCCCTTCAAAAATAACAAAACCAACCTTTTAAAAATATTAGAGTATTTTATGCCTAAAATTGGATTCATTATAATTTTAATCCTCTAAAATTTATTTGAAAATATTAAAAACATTTGACAAACATGTATAATCAGATTTTATTTTGTTTAATTAATTCCCCCCGATTCAATTGTTAGGCATTTACTACCATTTAAATTGATAATATTATTATAATAGTTTTTGGTAAAACTCATTGTTGTATGCATCATAAGATTTCGGAGAAACTCATTATTGTGTTTAAATTACTATATCAAAAAAATTGTCTCCTATAACATTAAGTTAATAAATTATTTATAAATATTCATAGATATCAAAATTTTTATTCTATAAATACTTGTGATCCTACATCATTATCTTCTTTTTGAAATTGTGTCCCCACAATTTTATTTTCATATCAAATAAGTTGGTGTATATATATCTCATAGCATTATTAAATTTACATGTAGCCACTTCAACCATATGTTTTTTTCAAAAAACTGTTACTGGATTAATCACATTATTTCGCAACACTTTCTCTCTTCGGTAAAAGAATCTGTACTGGTTGTTCCCCAAAATAATTATTTTCATCAAATTGAACTACCTCTAGACTCAAAAATAGAGATGTATCTGGTATATTATTTATAAACATTAAATCACAAAAAACAATGTTTACCTAGGATAAACCTATAGAAAAATCCACTCAGTAGTAAACTAATCAAAATTTCTCTAAAATTTCATAGGGTCCAATTAACCATGGACTCATCTTTCTCCTCTTACCAAAACACATCACACTTTATCATGGTGAATATTTGAGAAACATGTGTTCACCAACCTATAATGATTGTTCTTTCAATTGGTTATCCACATAACATTTCTGCATTTACAATGCTTTTCTCATGTGCTCCTGAATCAACGAAAATTTATGTTCCAACTCTTCTACCAATTATAGTCTCATCAACCTCCTTTGACATACTTCATCACCAAAGGATAGTGTGCATCATCTATTTCCAGATTATTCTTCAAATGGTGTCATACGTATACTGGAAAGAAAACTGAAATTTTATGAAAAATAAAACAAAGAAATATGGTGGTCCCAACTTCACAAGGAATTCATTGAATAAGCATGTAGAATATCATCCAATGTTTTATTAGTTCATTTTTACTACACATATGATTGCTGATGAGATGTTTTTTAAAAATTTAATTTAGTTTCCAACATCTTCTAGAGGCCCTTCAAAAAGGTAGATGTGAACCTCGGATCAGGATAAAATATACTGGAGAGTGGAACACCAGGTGACCTGGCTATCTCATTAATATACAATTGATAACATTGATCTAGAGACATAATATATTGAATATAAATAAAATG
Organism: Viscum album; assembly: GCA_963277665.1. Classification (NCBI taxonomy): domain Eukaryota; kingdom Viridiplantae; phylum Streptophyta; class Magnoliopsida; order Santalales; family Viscaceae; genus Viscum; species Viscum album. Next base: position 1,064,429,890 of record OY728126.1, on the reverse strand, counting down.
AAAAGATTTAGTAAATTGATCTACCATAACCCTGATAACATTGTTACATTGTGATGTATTTGGTAATACCACTACGAAATCCATTAACACATTTTCCTATTTCCACTCTGGCACTAGATAGTGATAAATCGCCTATTTCCTTAAATACCACTCAGAATTAACCTTTTTAAAAATCAAATATCTTAGTGTAATGTCATCAATATCTCTTTATGATCCATCCCACAAGTAATACATCTAATGATATATGTACATCTTATTACTACAAGGAAGAACCGATAAACAATTACTGTGATCTTCACATAATAACTTGTTCTTCAACTATTAGTCACAAGGTACACATAAACATTTTCCAAACCATAAAACACAGTATTTATTAGTGTTAAATTCAGGTAACATACCCTTCTGAACCAATTCATCCTCTTCTTGAAAATCATTCTCTTCTTTTCAGAATTACATTATTCTATCTTCTAAATATGATAATACTAACACATTAAAAAAATAGATTAATTCCATGAACTGACATATTCCAATACAAAAAACATAAAATAAAAAACCAAAGGATCTCATTCCAAACATATGATGATTAATATAGAATTACCCTTTCAACTCAAATCATCAACCACTTTGTTTTCCTTTTATAGATGGTAATTAGTTGTGAATTCATAATCCTTGATTAATTATAGAGATCTCCTATGTATCATTTTTAATATTTTATAAGTAAATATATACTTCAAACATTTATGATCAGAACATATTTCACACTTTACACCAAAAAAATGATGCCATCATGATTTTAATGCCAGAACAATAACATCTAATTCCCAATCATGTTTAGGGTAATTTAACTCAAGAGGTTTTAGCAGGAATGAAGTATAAGAAATTACCTGATCATTCTGCATTAGGACATATGAAATTCTTTTAAATTGTGTATCACTATACATAATAAACTCCTCATTCCTGTAATGCAGATCCAAAATTGAATCATTCACTAATCATCATTTCAATTCCTAAAAAAATTCATCACATTATTTTGAATAAAATAACCTAACACCTTTTTGAGTTAATTTAGTCAATGGACTATATAACCATGAAAACATTTCCACAAACCAATGTTTATTACCTACTAAACCAAGATAACTTTGAATATCAATTATATATGTGGATATTTTATATTCTCCGGTATCTTTTATTTTAGAATTGTAAATATTTATGCCATCATTAGAAACAACATTTCCATGGAATGAAATTTTTTGCAACCAAAATTCACTCTTAAAATATATTCCACATATATTCTTTTCTTTTAATGTTTTAATAATAGTATATGTGAATTTCATGTGTTTACTCGATTTTAGAATATTCTAAAATTCCATCCATAAACAAAACCATAATTTATCACCTGATTCAGTTGTTCCATCATATAAAAAAACAAACTAGTTCTAATTCTGACCATCTTAGGATGCTTATTTGTAAGGTTATATACCTCTACTTGCCTTCTTAGCACAGCTACCCAGTTTTATCAACAGCAAACCATTCCGAAGAAACATATCTTAGATGATGAAACATGGTAATATTAAAATGAAATATAATTTCTATTTGACCATAATTTAAATCTCTCCAAATATGTATTTTGATATTTTCTAATATCCACTTTGTGGGTAAGGGGTAACCATACATCACAAGGTTCAATAAACATCACCATATTAAACAATTCCACCACATTCCAATAACAATATAAAACCACAACTTCCCACATATTCAGAACCATAGCTTCGCGCTATGAACATGGTTTCAAATTCAAATTTCAATATCCTAAAACTATTTTTCATATCATGTGCCATCTGCATAATTATGGGTTAAACCAAGAACCACCTTGAGATGCATAATTTTCTCACCTGCTTCGATTTGATCCGACGAGAAACCAACATCCGGTCACCTTTTTCATCATTGATTATCAGAACTACCACCTTCATCGTTGTAAGAGTTTTCATCACCGACCTCACCATCCACTATAGAAAGCCATCGAAATAGAGGGAAATAAACCAGGAAAATTGATACCAGAAAATAAAAAATAACATCAGAGATGAACATGAAAACCATCACCAAACACTGATGATGTTGTGAGAATGAAAACCAAACCGGACCATCACAAAAATAGATAACAAATGAAAACTAATAGAGGATCCACCATCTTCAAATGTGAAACATCACCAGGCCAGACATCATTCTAGGCTGAATAACAATACCGAAGTCGAAGGACCATCAAAAATATGAGAAGAAAAAATCAGAAAGAATCATAAGAACAAACATGAACCAACATGAGATGCAACTACCGAGACCAAGCACCAGTTCCACACCACCGATAATCACCCTTGACGCCGAATGAGACCACCTACAGAATCACAAAACCACCACAAACACCTTCATACCAGACCAAACATGAGTCTAGTACAGCGGGAAAGGAAGTAAGAGCATAGATGGGCGTTCGAGTTATGAGGATAACTGCCGTACATCGATACAAACAGATCCCAAACCACCAGAGTGCCTTTGTGTCAAATAGAAGTGGGGTTTTGGCGCGAAGGATCCGGCGATAATAGAATGGTAGAAACCTTCGGGGATCTTGAATCGACGGTGAACAACAGAGAATCATATGACAATAGTGGAAGATGAACCGAAATCACGGAGAGGTAAGAAATCCAAAAATGAAAATACACCCAATGAAAGAGAAGACCAGAACAGAGATCCACCCATCGCGATGACCGATGCAAGGAGCATTAGTGATGAGAACCATAACAAGAGAGAAAGTCAGATGGGGATGGGAGGAGAAAACCCTATTTCTTGGGGTGAGCTCTTCCTAGAGATAATGACAACATTTTTAATGTAAAAGTAATTTATAGATATTCATTTAAAAAAATCATAACTCCTAAAGTTATATAAACCGGCCTGTGAACCTAACTATAAGTCCCCATCCTTAAATAGTACTTATTCATTAGATAATTAAACAATTGAATTTAATTCACTATCGTAATCTTTTCAGTTTTTTAGTTTTAGAGAATTAGGTCATAACTATTATATTACATATCAAATATTACAATTTTGAAACTTATACACAAACCAATTTTGTTCACAATAATAAAAATTATTCAATAAAAAATGAATTATATTCATGAATTTTAGGTTTCATGACTACATAAGGAGTGGCCTTCATGGTTATGTTCAGAATTCCCATCATAGTATATTCCTTAAATATCATAAGAGAAAACATAATGTTCACCTCATTCATGTTAGACAATTAATTGGAGAGCTATCATGGGTTCACGCACCCTCGGTTTATCACAGAACCTCCCATATATATAAACAATTCCCAGGAACCATAACATAATCATAACACATAAAACAAGAATAAAATACAGAATACATTTCCATATTACAATCAAAAGATATCAGTTCACGATATTGACATAATGAATCCATTATCAAAACCATTTTCAATACTAAAATACACTATTAAAAGATATATGGTATTTAGTTTTCTTTTTAAAAACATTATTTCTTGTAGAGGAATCCAAATATAAAATAATTCTCGTGGTAGGGGAAGGGTCGTTGTCACTGTGTACGTCGAAAATAAATATTTCTTTTACATTTAATAATAATATCCATATAAATTGATTCATTTTGAAAAAATGATGAAATAAATTAGTAGTCAAATTGGATAATTATACACCGTATAAATAAATCGCGTATATAAATCAATATATTCCTCAATTAAAGGAGATTGAGACGAAGTCCCTTACATTGAGTCCAAATCGACATGTATTTTCCTTCTTCATCATGAATAATAAACATAAGTTAATTTCTACTTGTTTCATAACCATTTTAAATATAATTATTTATCTTATATAACTTAATACCTTGTTATATCAATCTCATAATTATTCGTGTTCATATCAGTTGTTTTTTCAAAATTCGTTACTAGAGTAAAAAAGGTTCTTGTTTTCATGTAAATTGTCCATGTGGTCAGAATTAAATCATCTCCATATTGATATTAAGGATTTAAATATCATATATATATAGTACATTTTTTTATAATATTCCCTAACATTTGGAGATATGAAATGAAATGCACCATTCATGGAGACGGTAGGCCGTACGTACACCTGAATGCTACTTTCATTTCTTTTTCATTTTAAGGAAATGAAAACTAAATGATATATAATTATGTATAATTAAAGTATAATATATATATATATTATATTTGTTACATAAGATAATTAATTACATCCTTAAAATGTTCCATGAATATCATGAATGAGTCATATCATGCTAAGGGGGGGGGGGGTGTCAGCATAATAATAATTATTAAAATAAAAATAAAAAAATATATTGAGAATATTGGTTTTGTTATGTAATCAAATAATAAGAAGTTCATATGGAGTGTAGAATGAAAATACTGGAAGTGATCTTGACAGAATAAGTTGCCTCTAAATCTAGTAAATTCATTTTATTTGAGACAGATGGATTACTTTAATTTCTTTCATCCCATGTTATGGATTATACAAGATAACTAGGGATGTTGGGAGCATATTTTTCAATATTTTGGACGATCCATGGTTCTTGATAGATTTTAGTAAGTGGGTAGATGTGGTGGCCTTTTATAAGGTATAGAAGAGGAACATTGGGGATGTTTTAAAATATTATTTAATTATATAATTATTTTTGAATTATAATATTTCCAAAGAGATATATTAGGACTATAATACAATAATTGGTCTATATCACCTCATACAATAGTTTTTAGACAATTTTATGTCACAAAATTTACCTTATCTTTTATCTTTACCCCTTAGTTAAAAACATTAAATCTTACCATGTCTTCTTGTATTTTCATAATATATAGTCACTATAGTTACTTTAAAATATAAATATAAACATGAGTGGATAATTAATGAAATTTTTTACATTATATAAGTTAGTTGGTAGAATATTATATTTCTAGGACTATTATATCATTTACTAAGATAATATTTTTACTAAAAACTCATTTATGTCAATTTTGAGCCTATTATGTAATTGGATTTTTTATTTCATAACAACATGATTCCTTCCAAACATAAAATAATATAAGTTTTAGAAATTAATTTATTTTTAATTCTCATTGTTAAAACCAAAAAATAAGTTTTTAAGAAGTATAAAATACCCAAATATTTACATGTGTTTATATCGAATTTCAATTTCAAATTACATCCAATGAGAAAAATTGTATTAATTTATACAACCATAATAAATTTATACTTTAAAATAAATTATAGGAAAAATATAAAAATATAAATAAATTAGGTGAAAAAGAGTTTTGAATTAAATTGCAGAATTTTTCACTATTCATTAAAAAATTAATATTATCATAAAAATACCAAAAATTTAACCAAAGAAAATTTAGAATTACCAATTCTATAAAAGAAATTTATTTTTTAAATTTGAATATATAAAAATGAGAAAAATTTATTTTATAAGATTTATTTTTCAAAAGGAGGTAAACCAAACTTTTAAAAATATTAGAGTATTTTATGGTTAAAATTAGATTAATTATTATTTTAAGCCTCTAATTTTTTTAATAAATGTAAAAACATTTTAAAAATATGTATAAATATATCTTTTATTGTTATATTAATTCTGACTAATAAAAAAGTTTGGAATTAACTACCATTTTAAATTATATTTTATTTATATTAGTTTTTGGTATAACGACATGTTTTGTGAAATGTAAGAGTTCAGAGAAATGTGTTGTTGTGTATCAATTAGTCTATTAGGAAAAGTGTTGTCGTTAACGTAAAATTAATATCTTATTCATAATGATTAATAGATATAAAAAAGTATTATTCTATAAATAACGGTCATCTTACACGGGTTGAAGACCAAGCCCGAAAACAAGAAGGTAGAAGGGTTGTTGCCCAATCCAAGAAGAAAGAGTGTACATAATTTTTAAAACAAGCACAAAAACAAGCACATAAATGGGTTTTAGCCTAATCACTAATACAATATGTTTCATGGAATGTATCCCAATCCTAAAAGAATGTGGGTACACCGGTTGCTAGCCTAAGGCCGAAGTAGGTACATGGGTCATAACCCAAGCCTAACAAGGTATAATTGTCTTAGTATATATACCTGATATAAATGATTCTATTCCTATATGTATGAAACATATACTCAGTCTTATAGATTTGTTTTTATTTCATATATCATGATCTTTATTTCCTTATTTTTCATGTCTTATGAACTACCATGATTTATCCCATAATTCATATTAATAACTTTTGATATGAAGGGTATAATCTCTTAATGTTAACATCGGATTATCATTCCACTATGTTAATGTTAATGCTTATATGTCTCACTTGTTTACACTTACTGAGCATCTGAACTCACCCCTTTCCTATGATTTCGTTCTATAGGTTATGAAGAATGCATTTAGGTAAAATTACTAAAGGTATAGATCTTTATTGGAGATGTTAAAGAACATTCAACATGATATAATATTTTGTTTTCTTTGTTTCAAAATACATTAATCTATTATAGTCTTCTTGCATGTATTTTTGTAATGTACTGAATATTCATGTAGAAAATATTTAATATCAATTTGAGATAAGCATGGTTTACCATAGTAATAATGCCTATGAATATAGAATTATTATTTTTTAATTTAATAAATGTGAAACATTACTGAATAATCTAGAAACATGAATTTTTTTAAAAATAACAGAAGTCTTAACATTATGTTCTATGAAAGAGGGAATAATAAGAAACATTTTTTCATAGAACATTATATGGAGAATGTAACACCCCAAGATTCTACGGTAAGTTTCTCTTTGAATAATGCGATAGCGTGTGTTGTATGCAACATCGAGTTCTAACAAACACCACAACTGATAAAACTAGCAGTTATGAATAGTAATACCTACTTTTTGAAATTATATATATTTTATATTTCAAAATGGACTTCATGTTTTGGTTTCAGAATATCGAATTTAGCCGAAGGTGATATTTTGGAACTTTTCGGATTACATTAATATTTTGATGAATACTGAAACTACTAAGTGGTAGTTAAAAAACTGAATTTTTCATAAAACATAATTTTACCACTTCTGTGAATGGAATTTCGAAAATCCGAGAGACACGGTTAATATCAAGAATTAAAATGTGGTTCAATGAGATGAAAATAATTTTTTGTGAATAGTAACTTTTTACTTTTATTATCCACGGTTAAAAGTAAAATAGGGTAATTAAAGGTAAAAATGATATTAATATTACCCTAACACATGTCCTAATTCTATTGGACAAGTGTATCTCAACCGAAAACAACCTTAGGAATAAAATATTATCATTTAGGTCCACTTGTATTAGATTAGGACATTTATTATTATTTAATTCAAAGAAGAGTTAAAAGAGTTAAAATCAAAATTTATTTACTAAAAAATTTTTAATATAGGGTTATACATAAGATAAATTCAATTGTAAATATTAATTAGAAATATAATAAGATTTCCCACATAATGATATTTTATTTATAATTTTTAGACATTAAATAAGGTAATTTATTTATGACACAATGATGATAGAGTAATTACCATAATTATGAAAAATTAAAATAATTGATATTATAAATTCCCAAATAAATATAATTAGAGCCTTTTAAGGAATTACAATAACTTTATAGGATAATATGACATGTTAGGATTGATTTAATTAACTTTTGTCGAAGTAATAATTCTGTTATGAGTTTCACAAAAATCAATTATTTAATAGTGTCAAAATTGACATAAAAGAGTTTTTAAAACAAATATTATATTATTAATTGATATTAAATTCTTAAAAATATAAGGTTCGGCCAAGAGACTTATATCATGATAGGTTCATCATTAATGGACCACTTGGGGGTTTCTTGGATGTATATTGTATGTTTATTAACTATATATTATAAAAATACAAAGTAACATGGTAAATGTCAAACTAATTAACTAAGAGTTAAAACTAAAAGATAAGGCTAATATAGTAACCCAAACCTGTCTAAATTATACTGGTTGAATGATTTTAGACCTATTCCCACCTTAACCTTTGAATAATCAACTTTAAAGCTATTATAAACTGAATAGGAATTTATTATAAATTAATATTTCTAGCATTTCCAAAGGTGCACCTCACCCCTCTTATAAAAGGGCACTCCTTCTCATTTCTTCACACATTCAAAGCCCTTTTGTTCGGCCAAACTCTACCCAAATACTCTCCCAAATTCCCTCACTACAACCTAGAGGCATTAGTTTTATCATAAAGCCAACCTAAGGAGCCCTTTTGATCAAATCAAAATGAAGAACCCGGAGAAGAGGTAATGATTTCAGCACCTTTTTCCAAGTTCCTTTCTTCTTCCACTTCTTCTTAATTTGTTTTTTACCATTATAAAATAATAAATCCGGTATCATATATATACTATGATGTTATTATAAATTTGGTACAACCATATTCAGTATTCTATCCACCCTTTTAATAACATGTCACCATACGTGCGTACGTAAGGCTTACCGTCTCCACGTCATGGTGTAATTGTTATTCAATATATTATTATTTGGATGGGTATAATAATGATGTGTTACTCATGTAAATAATAAATATAACATGAGAATGATTATGTATATATGATATACTATCAAATTATATATTATTTTAATATCAAAAGAATGATATTGTCGCTCGTGCGTACGTACGGACTACCGTCTCCATGAACGGGATGAGATTCATTCTCCATTGTATCCATTCAAGTATAATTCTCATTTGATTATTAATAATAATTTTTAAGGACTTTATATCATTCTGGATATGAATAAGATACAACCTATCCATAAAAAACACATCTTATGTAACAAAACATATAAACGAAAATGAGTAAGTTAACACCCGAAACGACGATAATTATAAGATACTATTAACAAATCAATGTTAAAAGATCATATATGATATCATATTAATATATATGATTCTTAATAATTTAATAACAATTATTTCACCATTAAATAGGAGGTTAACCTACCCCAACCAAGGAAAAGTGCAAGGTAAGGGTTATTTCACCTTCTCTTCAAAATCCGAGGTTGTTTATACGTAATAATCTACTAGGATCACTTTATCATCCACATCCATGTTTCTTAAAAATGTTTTTCAAAACATTTTTACTATTTAAAAGAATATGGTTTAAAGTCATTTATACCCTTGTTTGACTTATTATAAGAGATTTATAAATGAATCTTTTCGTCGTTTTCCAAACAAGGTGCTTTTTAACCTTTTTGAAAAAATTAAGGTAAGAATGTTTTTTTAACTTATACGGCGAGTGCGGCTATTTTCCACTGTTATAAAATCATCAAAGCATCCCTTACAAGCTTATAATAATATTTTCAAATAAATGTTTTATTTTATAAATATATGACTCTTAAATGATTTCAAAAATAGAAAGAGATATTTCTCTAAAAAGAGTTTTGATTTCATCTATGTCAACATCCTTTGATAGATTTTATGCTTATTTGTAGTTGATTTATTATGATACAAAACGTCTATATTGTATTGAAGGATTTGTGATATGATTGACTGTTTATGTGCTATTTTTATACCATTCATAGTTTATGGTGAAAGTGTTGACATTTCGTATGATAGTTTTAATACGAATGTTTATGTTCTGTTTAAACCTTTTCATATGGGAATGCATTGGACTTAATATGTGACGGGTGGATCCCACTATAGCTCCTCGATGCATCGGTAGGTGTCATGAGACAAACTACTGGCTTGGCACAAGGCCTTGGAAAAATCTTATTTTTAGTCTTGGCACAAGGCCTTGGCTATGTGGTTATGGTAGTCTAGAATTATGCATTCCATCATTATGAAAGTGGTTATTGATATTGCATGTGATTATTATTTTAGTAGAATATCCATGTGAACAAGTAAATGGAATTATTTCATTTTACATTTTCCATACTATGTTGATGTTCAAGTTTAAAAGGATTTTGTTTTAGTTATACATTGCCTTAAATGTTTATGCTTATTATTGAAAGTTTCCGCAATATAGTTATGCTTACTGGGCATTTGAGCTCACCCCTTTTCTATGTTTTATTTTTCCCAGGAAGTGAAGAAGTAAATTATGAATGACCTGTAGGGATATTATGTGGGGATATGAGTGTGGAATATGGAGAAAATATGTTGTTGTTGTAGTTTTCCACTTTATGATGTAATGTAAAACATTATGAATATATCTACTGTTTCCAAGGATACTAAACCAACCGGTCTTTCGAGATTTGATCTTTCTTGAGATTATGCCAATGTTATGTAATAATGCATCGACTCTAGGTAACTAGGTTCGGGGCATTATAGTTGGTATCAGAGGAATTTTAGTACAAACCTTGGAAGCCAGATTTAGATAAACTCTGATTAGAGAACGTAGACCTAAGATGAACATTAATGATTTGTATAGAAGAACTTCCTTGAATTTTGGTATTGTAGATATTTTGTGAGTTTTCGAGCAATACATTTCTGTCTGGATACGGGCAGGTAGAGGTGGCTCTGGCACAAATGTACCTAGGGGTAAAACCCGAAAACACCGCTTTGAGCTAGACTCGAACGGGTACTGGTGCACGACAATGGGCATTGCTTCACTCTTGGTTACGACACTCCCAGGGGATATGTTTAGGATAACTCTCATTTTCATTAAAAATCATTATGAAGGATTTATGAGTATATACTTCCTCAAAGAAAACAGTTTTATTATTATGGATTATATCCATAAATAGTTCAATTTATGTTAAGTGTTTTATAAGTATGGGATTTTGTATTTTGATTTATAAACTGATCTAGTTTATGCCATTGTTTAGAAATAGCGCCTAGTGGAAGAAATGGAAACTGTATCAATGCACGCACTCCATGTAGGGATTTTCCTCCTGCTCAAGATTATTATAGTGGAGTTGGTGATGCAACTGGTGTCGATCAGCTAATCACCATACTGGGACAACTCACTTAGGTTATGAATAATAAGCTTACCCGTATGGAACACCTTGATCCACAGTGTGGGGGATCAATGTTAAATCGATTCATGAGGCAACAACCACCAACGTTCAATGGGAGTACAAATCCATTAGTAGCTGGGTATTGGATATTTTCCCTAGAGAAAATATTTCAGGCTTTGGGGAGTAGTGAAAGGGAAAATGTTATCCTGGCAGTTTACCGACTTACTGGAGATACTGATCAATGGTGGTCGTTGATTAAAAACACGAAGGAAGATGTTGAATTATCAAATATGTAATGGAGAGAGTTCAATGATCTATGTTTAGAAAAATACTTTCCTCGAGACCATCGAGCAGATATGGAAAGGCAATTTCTGAGTCTGAGACAAAAGCAGGATGAGAATGTCACAAAGTACGAGGCTAACTTTACAAGGATAGAAAGGTATGCTGGAGATTATATACGTAACCCAAGAAGTAAGATTGATCGTTTCTTTGATGGGTTAAAACCATTTCTCCATCGAGCATTAGTCTCACAATACTTTTCATCGTAAGAAGACATTGTCTCATGTACTATCAAGTCCGAAAAGGAATTCTCTAATTTTTATGACATTAAAGCAAACCAAGAGAAGAAGTGACCTTCTGATCAGTCTGGGAATGGAAATAAGGGTAAGAAGGGAAAGGTTGAATATCCATCCTGTGGTAAATGTGGTAAGAAACACCCCGGTACTTTCTTGAAGGGAACAGGAGTCTGTTACAAGTGTTGTGAAAAAGGCCACCATGCTCATGATTGCAAGGGGAAGAAGGAATATACCAATGTTCAGTGCTACAATTGCAGGGAGATGGGTAATTATGCAAATTAATGTCCTAAGCATCAGGAGAACTTACCTCAGAAAAGGACAAGGGATCGAGGCCAAGCTTATGCTATCACTACTGATGAGGTAGAAGCTCTGAAAGATGTGGTGGCATGAAATTTAATGGTTTCCTCAAGTTTAGCAAATGCATTATTTAATTCTGGATCATCGCATTGTTTCATATCTTCCCAGTTTTCTATGAAAATTGGATATTTCCAATTTGATTTAACAAGGGAGTTGTCAGTTAAAACTCCTAAGGGAAGTATCATTGCAACAATGTTTTTGAATCCGTCCCCATTAGAGCACATAAATGTTCTTTATCTGCTAATCTCATCGTTATACCTATGATTGAGTTTGATATAATCCTCGGTATGGACTGGCATTCGGACTATGATGTGAAGATTTGTTGTAAGAATAAATAGGTTACGATTCTTGATGATAATGATAAGGAACACCTTATCTTTAGAGCAGAATTGTCACCACCTAATTCTTATTTAGATCCACTCCCAGTAGATCAACTAAATTCAATTATTGGGGAGGAATAGAATGAAATGACTGTGGGTGAGGAATTGAATGTTCAAATAGAGGATGTACCTATTGTGAAAGAATTTGTAGATGTATTTCTGGAATATTTACCTGGACATCCTCCAGAACAAGAAGTTGAGTTTTCCATTGATTTAATTCCTGGATCAAGGCCTATATCAAAGACCCCTTATAGAATGTCCACTGTAGAATTAGTTGAACTAAAGAATCAACTAAAGGAATTGAGTAATAAGGGATTTATTCGCCCTAGTGTTTCTCCATGGTGAGCCCCTGTTCTATTTATTAAAAAGAAAGACTGATCTATGAGGTTATGTATCGACTATAGGGAGATAAATGCTATAACAATAAAGAACAAGTATCCCCTACCTCGCATTGATGATTTATTTGACAAACTGCATGGAGATCAATACTTTTCAACGATTGAACTTCGATCTGGATACCATCAGTTGTGTGTGAAGAAGGAAGACATTCCAAAGACAGCATTTTGACCCAGGTATGGGCATTACGAGTTTACTGTAATGCCTTTTGGATTGACTAATGCACCCTCTGTATTCATGGATCTGATGAATAGAGTTTTCAAGGAGTATCTTAATGAATTTTTGGTGGTATTTATTGATGATATCTTGGTATACTCCAAAAGCTACGAAGATCATTAAAATCACTTGATCATTATCCTGAAGACTCTGTGAAGACATGAATTATCTGGGAAGTTTAGAAAGTGTGAATTCTGGCTTCAGGAGATTTCTTTTCTTGGCCATATTGTCTCTAAAGATGGAATTTTTGTTGATCCTTCTAAGACAAAGGCAATCCAAGAATTTCCAGCACCTACGAGAATAACTGAGGTAAGTAGTTGTATTGGTTTAGTAGGTTATTATCTACGATTCGTCCAGAATTGTGCCCGATTGGCTAACCCATTAACGAAGCTCACACGTAAAGGGGTTAAATTTGATTGGAAAAAAGAGTGTGAAGAATGTTTTGAAGAACTGATGAGAAGATTAGTCAATGATCCTATATTGAATCTACCATAGGGGAATGATGGGTTCGTTATTTATAGTGATGCATCAAAGAAAGGACTTGGTTGTGTCCTTATGCAGAATGATAGTGTTATTGCCTATGTATCATGACAGTTGAAAATTCAAGAACAAAACTATCCTACTCATGATCTCGAGTTAGCAGCTGTGATATTTTCTTTGAAGATATAGAGGCACTACCTCTATGGTGAAAAATGTGAGATTTATACTGATAACAAGAGTTTAAAGTATATTTTCTCACAAAAAGAACTCAACATGAGGCAAAAGAGATGGCTTGAATTACTCAATGATTATGATTGCACGATACAGTACCACCCAGGGAAGGCAAACAAGGTGGAAGATGATTTGAGAAGAAAAGATCATGGAGTTTTGAACAATATGAGGATTGAATGAGATCCAATTTTCATGGATCTAGTAAAGATGGACATGGGAATAACCAGGGAAGGGGAAACATCAATTGTTTTTCAAATGGTTTCCAAACCATCTTTACTAGAAAGGATTAAGAGTTCTCAGACCGATGATAAAGAATTTAAAAAAAAGATTAAAGCTGTGAATGATGGGAGATTGAGAGACTTTGTTTATGAAGATGTAATTTTGAAATTCGGGAAGAGGCTTTGTGTTCCTGATTTACCTGATCTAAAAAGGGAACTGTTGGATGATGCTCATAGTTCCAATTTCTCTATATATCCTGGGAGCACCAAAATGTATAGAGATTCGAAGGAACATTTTTCGTGGGACAACAATAAGAGGGAGATTGCAGATTTTGTGTTAAGATGTATGGTTTGTCAACAAGTGAAAGCTGGGAGGCAATAGCCTGGAGGAGTCATGAAACCTCTTCCCATACCAGAGTGGAAATGGGACAATATTATGATGTACTTTGTCATGGGACTACCAAAGACTCATAGAAGGAACGATGCAATATGGGGTATTGTTGATCGTCTTACCAAGTTAGCACATTTTCTTGCTATAAGATAAGATCTACCACTGCAACATCTAGCAAGACTATATATTAATGAAGTTGTGAGACATCATGGAGTACCCCTATCGATTTTTTTTATCGTGATCCCTGTTTTAGTTCATGATTCTGAAAGAGTCTTCAGAAATCCCTGGATACTGAACTTCATTTGAGCACTGCCTACCACCCTCAAATGGATGGACAATCAGAACGAACTATTCAAACCTTATAAGACTTGTTGAGATCCTTCTCACTTGAATTTCAGGGTATGTGGGATCAATATTTACCTCTGGTAGAATTTTCCTATAACAATAGCTTCCATTCGAGTATTCAGATGGCATCATTTGAAGCGTTATATGGAAAGAGATGTCGTACACCAACCTATTGGGATGACCTTTGTGAACGAAAACTTGTAGTCCCAGAACTGGTGGAGGAAACAATGGAAAAGGTGAAGGTAATCCAAAATCACATCAAAGCATCTCAAAGTAGGCAGAAGAGCTATGCCGATAATCGATGGAAGGATTTGGAATTTCAAGTCAGTGATCATGTTTTTTTGAAGGTATCTCCATGGAAGGGAGTCATACGTATTGGTATGAAAGGTAAATTGAGTCCCAGGTACATCATAACTTTCGAAATTCTAGAACGAATTGTGGTTGTAGCTTATTGATTGGCAATCCCGCCAACTCTCTCCAATGTTCACGATGTCTTCCACGTATCTCTATTGAGGAAATACATGCCTAACCTTGCGCATGTACTCACCTATTAAGAATTAGAACTGGAACCCGATCTGTCCTATTATGAAGAGCCTGTCAGGTTTCTTGATACGACAGAACAAGTACTGAGAAATCGGACGACGTGTCTGGTAAAAGATTTGTGGAGAAACCATAAGATGGAAGAGGCAACGTGGGAACCTGAGGAACTTATGATAAAGAACCACCTGAGTCTTTTCATACGGTAGTATTATAGAAATTTTGAGGATGAAATTATTTGAAGGAGAGGAGAATGTAACACCCCAAGATTCTACGGTACGTTTCACTTTGAATAATGCGATAGCGTGTGTTGTACGCAACATCAAGTTCTAACACACACCACAACCGATCAAACTAGCCGTTATGAATAGTAATAACAACTTTTTGAAAGTATATATATTTTATATTTCAAAATGTACTTCATTTTAGGTTTTAGAATATCAAATTTAGCCTAAGGTGAAATTTTGGTACATTTAGGATAACTTTAATATTTGGATGAATAGTGAAACTACTAAGTGGTAATTAAAAAACTGAATTTTTCATAAAACTTAATTTTACCGCTTCTATGAATGGAATTTCAAAAATCTGAGATACGTGGTTAATATCAATATGTAAAATGTGGTTCAATGAGATAAAAATAATTTTTGGTGAATAGTAACTTTTTACTTTTATTTACCACGGTTAAAAGTAAAATAGGGTAATTAAGGGTAAAAATTATATTAATATTACCATAAAACATGTCCTAATTCTATTGGAAAAGTGAATATCGACCAAAAAAAATCATAGGAATAAAATATTATCATTTAGGTCCACTTGAATTAGATTAGGACATTTATTATTATTTAATTCAAAGAAGAGTTAACAGAGTTAAAATCAAAGTTTATTTTCTAAAACATTTTTAATATAGGGTTATACATAAGATAAATTGGATTATAAATATTCATTAGAAATATAATAATATTTTTTACATAAATATATTTTATTTATAATTTTTAGACTTTAAATAATTTAATTTATTTATGACACAATGATGATGCAGTAATTACCATAATTATGAAAAATTAAAATAATTGATATTATAAATTCCAAAAGAAATATAATTTGAGACTTTTAATGAATTAAAATACTTTTTATAGGCTAATATGACATGTTAGTATTGATTTAATTAACTTTGGTTGAAGTAATCATTCGTTTATGAGTTTCACAAAAATCATTTATTGAATAGTGTCAAATTTGACATAAAATAGTTTTAAAAACAAATATTATATTATTAATTGATATTAAATTCCTAAAAATATAAGGTTCGGCCAAGAGACTTATATAATGATAGGTTCATCATTAATGGACAACTTGGGGGTCGATTGGATGTATATTTTATGTTTATTAACTATATATTATAAAAATACAAAGTGACATGGTAAATGTCAAACTAATTAACTAATAGTTAAAACTAAAAGATAAGATTAATATTGTAACCCAAACCTATCTAAATTCTATTTTTTGAATGGTTTTCGACCTATCCCCACCTTGACCTTTTAATAATAAACTTTGGAGCCATTAGAAACCGAATATGAATTTATTAAAAATTAATATTTCTAGCTTTACCAAAGGTGCCCCTCACCCCTCTTATAAAAGGGCACTCCTCCTTCTCATTTCTTCACACCTTCAAGGCCTTTTGGATCGGCCAAACTCTGTCCAAATACTCTTCCATATTCTCTCACTACAACCTAGAGTCATTAGATTGATCAAAAAGCCAACCTATGGAGCCCTTTTGATCAAATCAAAAGGAAGAACCCAATGAAGAGGTAATGATTTCACCACCCTTTTCCAAGTTCCTTTCTTCTTCCACTTGTTCTTCCTTTGATTTTTACCATTATAAAATAATAACTCCAGTATCATTTATATACTGTGATTTTATTATAAATATGGTACAACCATATTCAGTATTCTATCCACCCTTTGAATAACATGTCACCATACGTTCATATGTACGGCTTACCGTCTCCACGTCGTGGTGTAATTGTTATTCAATATACTATTATTTGGATGGTTATAATAATGATGTTTCACTCATGTAAATAATAAATATAACATGATAATGATTTTGTATATATGATATACTATCAAATTATATATTATTTTAATACCAAAAAATGATATTGTCGCTCGTGCGTACGTACGGACTACCGTCTCCACGAACGCGATGAGATTCTTTCTCCATCTTATCCATTCAACTATAATTCCCATTTGATGAATAATAATAATATTTAAGGACTTGATATCATTCGGGATATGAATAAGATACAACCTATCCATAACAAACACGGCTTATGTAACAAAACATATAAAATAATACGAGTAAGTTAACACCCGAAACGACGATAATTCTAAGATATTATTATCAAATCAATGTTAAAAGATAATATATGATATCATATTAATATATATGATTCTTGTATAATTTAATAAAATTTATTTCACCATTATACAGGAGTTTAACCTACCACAGGCAAGGAAAAGTGCAAGGTAAGGGTTATTTCACAATCTCTTCATTATCCGAGGTTGTTTATACGTAATAATCTACTGGGATCACTTTATCCTCCACATTCATGTTTCTTAAAAATGTTTTTCAAAACATTTTTAATATTTACAATAATATGTGTTAAAGTCATTTATACCCTTGTTTGACTTTTTATAATAGGTTTATAAAGGAATCATTCCATCGTTTTCCAAACAAGGTGCTTTTTAACCTTTTCGACAAAATTAAGGTAAGAATGTTTTTTTAACTTATACGGAAGGTGCAGCTATTTTCGACCGTTATAAAATCGTTGAAGCATCCCTTACAAGCTTATAAAAATATTTTCAAAGAAAATGTTTTATTTTATAAATATATGTCTCTTAAATGATTTCAAAAATAGAAAGAGATATTTCTCTAAAAAGAGATTTGATTTCATCTATGTCAACATCCTTTGATGGATTTTATGCTTATTTGTAGTTGATTTATTATGATACAAAACTTCTATATTGTATTGAAGGTTTTGTGATATGTTTGACTGTGGATGTGCTATTTTTATACCATTCATAGTTTATGGTGAATGTATTGACATTTCGTATGCTAGATTTAATATGAATGTTTATGTTATGTTTAAACCTTTTCATATGGGAATGCATTGGACATAATATGTGATGGGTGGAGCCCGCTATATCTCCACGATGCATCAGTATGTCTCATGAGAAAAACAAGTGTCTTGGCACAAGGCCTTGGAAAAATCTTATATTTAGTCTTGGCACGAGGCCTTGGCTATGTGGTTATGATAGTCTGGCATTATGCATTCCATCATTATGAAAGTGGTTATTGATATTTCATGTGATTATTCGATTAGTAGAATATCCATGTGAATAAGTAAATGGCATTATTTCATTTTAATTTTTCCGTACTATGTTGACGTTCATGTTTAAAAGCCTTTTGTTTTAGGTATACATTTCCTTAAATGTTTATGCTTATTTTTGAAAGTTTCCACTATATTGTTATCCTTACTGGGCATTTGAGATCCCCCCTTTTCTATGTTTTATTTTTCTCAAGAATTGAAGAAGTAAATTATGAATGACCTGTAGGGATATTATGTTGGGATATGAGTGTGGAAAATGGAGAAAATATGTTGTTGTAGTATTTTTCCACTTTATGATGTAATTCAAAAGTTTATGAATAATTCTAGTGTTTCCAAGGATACTAAACCAATTGGTCATTCGAGATTTGATCTTTCTTGTGATCATGCCAATGTTATGTAATAATGCACCGACTCTAGGTAACTGGGGTCGGAGCGTTATAGCGAAATTACAATATTACTATTATTAGGAACTGGGGATAATAAAATTGAAAATGTGATTTGCCTAGACTAGATAAGTTCTAGTATGATACACCAGAGATATTTATTTGATGTGTCACTAGGGGTAACTAACATTTTTTCTCCTACCATCACTCCCATGACTTTTCAAATCCCAAAAAATATATGGAATTTAAACTACCAAAAACACTTGATAAAAAACATATAATATTAATTAGGTTGACACTATCAAATTTAATATGTAAAAATTAGTTGAACTTGACACTATATTATTAGATTCCAAAAAATTAGTTATAAGGTTCAAAAAAACATTTTTTAATTATTAGTTTGCAATGTATATTTATTTGTCATTTAAATGTGATCCTTGAGTGATATACAGTCTCGTACCACCACTACTAATCCTTGTGAACTCGAGCTATAATGTGTTTTTATAGAATGAATTGAACTATAGGACCTCCTCTATATTTGAGTGTCCAACACCTAAGAAATTTAATTTAATACAATAAAAAACATGATATCTTTAAAATCATGCAATATCATGATTTAGGTGAATTAAGATATATTATTTAAATATAAGCTTTTTAACCAAGTGGATGTATTGGGGGTGTATGAATATGAGTAACCTAATTATTTAATATATGTATAATTTTCCTACTCAATAAATGATTATTGACTAATTCTAATTATATATGAAATCATTTTTTTGTAAGGCAATTTTATGAATCAAAAATTATTTTCCTAAAAATGGGTTTTATTTATTTTTATGAGTTAATATTATAATTGATTTTTTAAACTCTTAGAAAATTTATTTTCTAAACAATAATTACTTTTTGAAATAATTATATGAAAACTATCTTAGGGTATAATTTTAGGATTTTTCTGACTTGGATGAATTTTAGGGAATAGTTTAAAATATTTCTTTTTTCAAATACTATGTTTAAATTTCATTGAATAAGGTAATATAAAACTTCAATTATATTTATTATTTTATATTAAAGTGATATAATATCCATTTAATTTATAATAATCTAATTAATTTCATTATACTTAAAAATATTCATAATTTTGATATTTGTTATTTTTTATGATTAGAAACATATTTTACCCAAAATTGTTTTCATTTGGTTTTTCACATCTATTTTAAATTTAATATCATATCTTTAATGAAATAAAATAATGAAAACATTATTTCATATTTTGAATGATGAGTTTCAAATTGGGTAGATAGATCCCTTTACATTTTGAACATTATGAATAGTAGTGAGGGTAAATATTTGTCATCTCAGTAAGTGTAATACGATTAAAACATGAATTAAACTATTGGATAAGTCTTTGAAATTACAATAATAATTTACTTTAATATTTTTTATGATTTTTTTGACCATATTAATTCAATATTCAATGTTAATGAAATTGGTTTCCATTTTTATATTAGAACACCTTATATATTATTTTAGTTAAAGAATAATACAAAATGACACACTTTTTTTAAAATTATAATTTTTATTCATTGGAATATAACATGGTTATATTTGGTAGTAATTGATTATTATAAAAAATAATAAATTTAGTTTATGATATTAATTTATATTAAATTATTATGGAATATAAAATTACCTTAAATTCTTAGGAACTTATGACACTATCCATGTGTAAGATGTACAAATTTGTTTCATTATATTTTTAAAAATCATTGAACATATAATTTTTGAAGAATTTGTTTAATCTACTAATAAGATGGTTAATAAAAATTTATAAGGGTTGTAGAAATGTTATATATTCTAAATACAATATTTTTTTTCTAACGATAAAACAAAATTAATTGAATAGTACCAAAATTGATATTAATGGTATTTTATGTTATATAATATTTTATTAGAATATTTAAAGCTATAAAATATATTTAATTATTAAAATTTTGATGGGATATGGTCTAAATTTTCATACATTAACCATTTTGGCCCTATTTTTACCTTATATGTAAATTTATATCCCTTAATAGTTGAACAATGGGTTACTATAGATAATGATAAAGGGGGTTAATAGAGTTAAAGTAAATATAAAAGTGATAAAAATAACATAAAACATGTACAAATCATATTTTATGGACATATTTGGACCATGTATTAACCTAAATTAGTTTTCTTTCCTACATGGAAGCCTTCATCTTGAGTATGATATTTTTAGAATTTAATGTCTTTAAAAATTCCACATGTGTCCTCTACCTCACTTATAAAAGGCCACTCATCCTCTCTCTCCTTTACAAAATTTTAAGCCACATAAAATGAAAAAAATACCTATCAATCCGAATCTAATATTCCCATGTAACTAATTATAGGTTCGGGTCTGCCTAAAAGACCATTTTGAGGGTCTTTCAGAAGGGATCTAAAGGATGTCTACTTAAGAAGATGGAATCATTCTACTCAACCATCTTCAATTTATTTCATTTTATAACTCCACTAAATCAGTGGAATTCTTCATAAAATCATACATAACGTTTCCAAAATAAACTAAAATATTATTATTATTCTGAGACTGCTACTATTCACTGTTTTTCTATTAAATGAAAAATAAAATTATTGTTCCTGCAAACCTGTGGATTATGGCCTCCGTGTGGAGATATAATTCATTCGACATCACCATCATTAAAGGTTGATTATTATGATGGAATTAATATATATATATATATATATATTATATTTATGATATTATTATTTTTATATAATTATAAACTCTTATTAATATTACTTTATTGATTTTTATTTTAAAATGAAAACATCTTAATGAGAAATTATGGAAAACTGTATCCATTAATGGAGTACTTTTAATTTCTATAAATAACATTTATAAATTATGATAAATATTTATATAATTTATATATATGATATTTATATTATTATTTAAATTTCTTATAACCTATAAAAATGATCAAATTGAAGGGAGAGAACTGTCAAATTGAATCATTCATAAAATGAATATAATTAACACCCGAAAATGATGGTATTAATAAGATTTTATTAATAAATGTGTGTGTAAATTTAATAAGTGGATCACATGTGTAATTTTATGTAAGAAAATTATAATTATATTTAAGTGTATTAAATTTTTTTTAATACATATAATTTTGAGGCACATTAAAGGAAACTCTAAGTTGAGGTAAGGGTTTCTCATGAAACTTTTGTTTTAATGTGACTTATTTCATATTCAACACTTGTTTCTTCCATGTTCTGTATATATTAAATTTTGATATGTTATTTCATTAATATTATTATATTCATGGTATTTAATTTTTTATTTGATATTATTTATTTAATGAGGGTTATTATGAAAAAGATACCAATGTGGTAAGGGGTTTACGTTACAATCACATTTTTACAAGGATTCATTATGCTAAAATTTTCAGTGATGAAATTATATAAAATTTCAATGTAAAAAGGTATTTATTTTATTATATTGTAGTTATTTCATGAGATTCATGTTTTCATTTCATTTTCACCTATTTAGGTACTCTACTGATGAAATGAATATTTTTATGGGAACCCAATTTTGTTTTACTATCCGATTAAGAATATTTTTCATTCACTTACATGTTTTCTATTAAAAAGTCAAAAAAAATTAACATCCTAAAATTAATATTTAAAAATAATTACGCATGTTTACATTATATAAATAAATTTATTGGATTTTCATATCATTTACCAAATTAGGTACTTTATGTTTTTAATTTTTTTTAAAGAAATCATTGTTTTAACATACATAGATTGAACAATACTATATAAAATCATTACCAAACATTGATATTTAAATTAAATAAAAATCTTAAATATTTATTTTCAATAAAAGGTTTCCCAAAATATTTTCAAAATGTTTATATTTTAAATAACTGTTCTCATATTGAAAATTGTGTTTCTTCAAGAAAACATAAAATATTATTTAAAATAATATTTTCATATATGAAAACAACATTTGATGTTACTTAGGCTTTAATTGGGATATGAATATATGAAAAATTATGATTTCGATATATTTATATAATAATTTACCACACAATTCATTATTTTAATATTTTTTGTCAAAATTTTTTATATATATTTATTTACCATTGTCATATATTTAAATTATTAAAATATAAAAATTCAAAAAAAATTGATTTTCTAATTAAATAATTTTCTTTTATGTTTTAATTTGATTTTGATTTAAATTTGATTGTATTTCTTAATTTTCAATATTTTATTAAAATACCATTTTTTTTATTTTTTTGTTTTAGGTTATTTTAATTTCTATTTTCCTTGTTTTTTGTATGAGTTTTTTTAATACAAGGTTTTGATTAATTTATTTTCATTGTGAAATTTAAAAATTTGTAATATAAATTTATATTTAAATTCATTAAAAAAAATTTATCATTAATTATTTTGATAAATAAATAATTAGTTATATATTCAATGACTATTTTTATTAATGAATTATATCTTAATAAATTATACTAAATATATAGTTTTGATCTAATTTTATTTAAATTAGAACATTATTTAATTTTTATTTATTTATTATTTAATAAATCAAATTTCATGTATTATTAATTTATTTTATTATTTTAAATTATTTTAAATTAATTTTTAATCATTTAATGAAATCCACATAGTCGATTACTTCATGTACCCAATTTTCCATTAAATCATGTACCAAATTTGGAATCAATTGTATTGTTTTATCTGGAAACAATGACATATGGATTTTATTGAGGAACATGAAAATATACTTAATTTATTTTACTATAAATGTGTTAGTGAGCCATAACTGTAATAAAAAGAAGAAGGCATATTTGAACTGATGCTGGTTATTTCACTCAATTGGAAATATTGTGATCTCAATGCATCTAATAGAACACTTTTTTTGTTGATATTTTTTTCAACTATATAGAAGGCATCATTGTTGAAGTAAAATGTGAGTTCATTACTGCTATTGATATTTCTGAACTCACCATAATATTGAATTTAATGATATTGATAAGTGAGGTATTTTCCTTCCCTGTTTGACGTTAAACCATATGTCATTATAGTTAATGGATCTGATTCATGTATTGGTGATTTAGCATGTAGGATGGGATAAAATTGAACAAGATGACTAGAATTACATCCGAAATATAATTTGGAGATATACTATCAAGCACACCTTATATTCTTTTCAACAGTTACTACTGAGATATATCATTGAAGATTGATGAACCCTATACAATGTGTGAAGATCATAAATTCACGAACCATTATTTAATACACCACTATTGAGATTAGATCCACTTCCACTATATTTTATTAAGATTTTGATTCACTAATGTCTGGAATCACCACCATCGATAATAGATAATCAAATTGAATAGAAATACACTATAATTCATGTGAGGAGGGCTTTGGGTATGGAAAATCATTTTTGATCTGGGAATGATTTTATGGAATTGATTCTTATGAAGATCATTGATGATAAAAAGGAATGATTTCAAGAGAAATAACTCATGGTATTTCTACAACCATGAATATGATGTCCAACACTGATTTTGATAAATGAAGAATGAATCCCACGCCATTTATGCTTGATATTTTTTATGGATATTGGTTTCTAAGTATGGTCAAGGTTACTGTTAATGTTAATAATCAAAACATTTCCATTTTATAAAGAAATATTTTACACTATAATTATTCTCAATAGGATGAACTAAGATCCATAAAAGTATCATGTACCTTGAAATGTGATCCATGATATCCATAATCACTCAATTCCTCCTTTGTTAAAGGAGTTTCACTAAGACTCTGATAAAACTGTGGTCTAGAATCCATTAGTTAGTTTTAGGATTATTTCCAAATTTTAATAAGAAAGAATTTTAATGTGGGATGATCTTAATATGGATGATCTCATAAAGATTATGTCAATATATTTTCATTCTATGTCATGATTTGAAGCCCTTATAAAAGGACTACCCATTCAATTCTAGTTGATTAAGATCAACAATTCATCAATTAGTTGATTTTGCTTATTATTTCTACTAGTATTATTTTAATTATTAGGTTCTATGGTTGAAAAAGGATAACTCAAAATGTTATATCACTATGAATATGATATTTTTGTTGATTTTTACACAAGTTATTCATTTGAAATCCCTTTTGATGCACCAAATCATAACATGCCTATCCTTTATGAGCTTTGTTGAGGGATGAAGAAGTTGATCCAATCACATCTATATGAGTTCATCTACGATCATCTAAAGTATAAAGTCAGTATATTATAAGTCTAGGTGTTGGTATATGAAGATGATTTTTATTGTTTAGACACTGATCCCATTTCATAATTATTTATGTTTTTAGAACTCTCACAGATGTTGTTGAATCATTCAAACCTACCATCAAATAGATGAAGTGTTATCTATAAGGATTTTTAGATGCATTATTTTTCAGATTTGATAACGATGAATGGATCTATGCATAGGATAGTGTAATGAAATGTTGATACATAGAAATTATGGTGGAGTAAATATTAATAATAATATAATAATAATAATAATTACTTCGGAAATGATTATTCACTGGAACAAATACTACATCCTTTCATAATATGATGAATATAGATATTTTCTATTGTCAAAGAATCTATAACAAAAGATCGTGTTTTTAATATAAAATTTTATTCTTATAGAGGTGAATTAGATAATTTAATTCAGTTATTTTCACAGTGAATAGATTATTATATCATTCTAAAAATTTGAGATTGTTGAAAGTGGATAGCTAGTGGAACACATTTTTAGGAAAATAGGAGTAGAACATCATATGTAAATACTGAGAGATCTTCAAAATATCAAAAATAATAATTATTTTCGAGAATGGAGATGATGATTAAAGGTTGATTTTATTCCATGGGAATGATCAAATTTGTATTTTATTCCTTGAACCATGTGATTTATACTCGAGAATTTGTAGAATGATTTCACTTTTATATCAAACTATAAATTTTCTCCATAAATTTATTTATTGAATAATAAATTTATATTTTTTGATCACATCTGCTATCATTTTTCGCTTTCCCATCCATTCATTGACTGGCATATAGCCAATCATTGTGTGTTGTTCATCGTGTGTTTATTATTAATTCAATCAAGTTAGTAGTTTCAAAGTCAATTTCATTTTTTGAAGCATTGAAATTATCAATCATGAATTGAAATCACAATAGAATTATGATCTGTCATGGTGTTTGATGGTCATTTTATAATTTCGACACATCATTATGAAAGGAGTTCGATGTCTAAAATCATGGTAATTGTCCTTATCTTTTAAACATAATGATATGGTCCATTTAGAGATTTTAAACTACGTTTTCATTGAAATTATGTTGTGAAATATTTGTAAAAAATGATTAATGGATGAACTAGAAGAATCACTTGTAAATGTAATAAAACCATTTTTATCTTGTCTTAACATTTCATTAATTTTTCAGTGTTTTGTTCTATTTTATATTGTAATATATTTATTTAGAAAATTAGGAGGCATAATTTTATTTCAAAATAATACCCCCTGGTATAAATATTTTTACTATAAATGATAGTAATAAAATCATTATGTATAACCTACAAACTGTTAACCTCTCTAGGATACAATCCTTGTTGATTATATATTTCATTAGTTAGGATCTCAAAATATTTAATAATAATTAAATATCAAACAATACATGAATAAATTGGTACCATTTTCAGGGAGGATTCCTAGTAGTTTAATAAAACATGAAAAACAATAAAAATTAAAAAAATAAGAACAAATGAAATTTGGGAATACCATGGATGATATTGTTAGATATATTATGTACAACACTATGAATATGTGAATGAAATTTAATGAAAATGAATTTAAAACCATGTTATAATAATTCAATTATTATTTAAATCAATAAGTATTTGAGGCTTTATTTTAGAAATTGAATGAGTTTTCACACTTTTTCTCTTATTTCATGTAGGAGTGCATAACATTAAAAATTTTGACAACGAAATAGAAGAGTATGAGGAAAAACATAAGTAACATTCACTTTCTAAGAAGATTGATTTTACTAGGGCATTACAATATTCACAAGGGTTTTCATCTGATTTGCTTTAGGGATATTTCAATATTTGTAGCATTTCATATTTCTATCTTTTGTAATATGATATTATAACATGACACCCTTATTATTTCATAACTACATTAACAACCACATAAAATGATAGGGATGTTTTTGAAGTGGTCATAGAATAAATTAATTATTATGGATAGTATAAGGAGGAGTTGGATTTAAACATTGAGGTGGTCTTTATAGAGGAGATTTTGTAGACAGAAATAGAATATGAGGATTTCTATTTTTTATTTGCTATGAATTTTTTTACGATGTCCCTAGAAGATTTGGAGAAACTGGTGGACACCTCTCCCCTGGAGAATTTCATGATGGATCCCTTATAAGGTTCATCCATCCCTAATTAATAAATTGTACAAAATAATAAATATGTTGGAAAAATCAAAATATTTCAAAGGGGGTATTAATAGAGAAGTGGAGTTGAATAGATATGAGAATGTGAATTTGAGGTGGTTATTACCACACATTACCAATCCGTTGATGGATTGGGGATGGAAAACATGTTTTTCAACAATGGAAAACATAAACCATGGAATCCATTGGTGGGTTTTAATAAATACATTTTCTATTTTCATTCAAATTTCCACTGACTTTTAGTTCTATTATTTAAAATTTTAATAAACATTAATATCTTCTAGTTTTTATTATAGGAAATGAAGTCAGTAAATATTTAGGTTACACATTACCATGGTAATCTACAATCTGCTAAGTTAATTTTTATCCGCTGAAGTCCACTCTGGGTCACTCGTTATTATCTATAGAAAATACATTATGAACTACATTGATCAAAACAATATACAACCTGGAGAAACCTTGACCAACAACATCAATTCTTAATCTTTGGGTTTTTCACATATGTTAAATTTTATAAGATATAATTTCAATATGGTTTCATTTTTTATTATATCTCAAGTCAAATAGAAGCCCTTCGTTAAAGAAAATAGAGGTTGTGTTCGAGTCCTTTTAACAGAAAAATAAACTTTTAATTTGGGTATGTTTTATGATTAAATTATACCCCTTATCATGAACCTAAATCTATTTTGTTGGTTATAATAATAAAAAATTACATTTTTGACAAAAGTTGTATTAATGAATTATTTTTTAATGACGAAATTAATCATTTAATCCCCCAGAAATATACTATTAATTTTTCTTGTTTTATGGTGTGTGTTAGTGATAAAAATTTTCTCCTTTTAAGGAAATATTTTTAAATTATTCAATGAATATGTAATAGTTTATACATTTTAGTTTCGAGCTAAATAATTTAAGTGGGGTGTAGTTAATGAACGATTGAGCATGTTATATGTTTTTATTTATTTTTTTTCGAGAAAACCACATTGATATTTCATGTTACCCTTTAATGGTTTTTTAAAATTCTTGAATTTCTAAATCATTTGGATCTTTTAAAATTCATTTACATGTTTTCTCTACCATGGATTCAATATAAATTGTATTCTTGAGATTTATTATGGTTTAGAGGGTATTATAATGTTATATTCTATAGAAATAATTTTATCGATTGAAAAGCCCAAAAATTATAATATTTGATTGTTTTCGATTTTTAGATAAATCATTTTCAATCGTTTAAAATTTTTCTAAATTTTGAGTGTTTGTATTCAATTTATCTATGTTAATTCAATATGAACCATTAGATATAGTTAAGTAAAATATTATTCTTTTCCCTCTTAAAAATATGTTGAATTTGGTAAGAAATTCTTAGAATGTTATACAATTATCATTTCGGACGAATTTTTGGAATTAGATTTAATCTCATAAAGTATATATTGAATGAAATTATGAAATGAAAATTCAAATCCATGTTGATATAATTATTTTCTTAATTATAATTATGGATGAGTAATTTATTCATCTTTTTAAATTATTGAATTTATACATCCCAAAATTGAGAGTAATTTATTTTGTTGCTAAATATTTCAATATGATCATGCGTTGATAGAGAGATGTTTGATCTTTTAAATGAATATAAATTGAAATAGGTTTAATTTTATATCCATTTTTTTACAATCAACTTTTTAAAACAAGAATCAGTTTTCCACTTGGAAATATTTAATTAATTGATGGTAAAATATTTATAATTCTTATGGAAGTCAAATGGGGGAAATCATTTTGAAAGACAATTTCATATAGTTATCAAGTATTACTAACATGAGTTCCATTTTATTCCCTAGAAATTGACAAAATATTTTAATGAGTAAAAGAAAATGATTACTATGGGGGAATTTGATGTGGCTATATTTGGATACTAATTTTCCAAATAATTTAACTTATTTAATCAGGATTCCTTTTGTCATGCTATTATTTTAATTTATTAATTTAATTTTTTGTTAATTTTTTTTGTTAAAATAATGATACTCTAAATATAATGATTTAATGATTAATTAATTTTTTTTATATCATTGTAATAAGTTTTTAATTTTTTATATTTTTTATTTTTAATGACTATTTAAACAAATTGTTTTTGTATAATTCAGTTTTATGTTAATTAAATTCTTATTATCCTTATTTTTGAATTTAATTAATTAATCTATGTTTTGTGATAAATTTATTTTTTTAGAAAAAACTAGAAATATAAAATTATTATTTAATTTTTCAAAAAAACAATTTATTTTCATATTTAATTAAATATTTACTTATTTATTTTAGGAAATTATATTTTATGTAATTATCATTTAATAAATTAAAAAATAGTTTTTCTCTTATTTTATTTAAATTTGTCATATAGTTAACATTTATTTAATTCAAGTAAATTTAATTTATTTTTATTCTACTTTTTACATTTATATTTTAGTTATTTTTTAACTAAAAATTATTCATTAAGAAAAATCCACATACTTGATTCCTTCACATTACCATATTTTCAACAAGTCATGTATCTGATTTTGGAATCATCCATGTATCGGCATTTTTTCTGGATAGAACCATGTAAGGAGTTTATTCAGGCTCATGAAAATCCACATCATCAATTCTCCTATAAACGACCTCTAAGACTACACTCAAATATTAGGAAGATGACAGATCTAAAATAAGGTCAGCTATCACATGATAGTGGAAATGTTTTAATATTAAACCATTTAAGACAAAAAATATTCCATTTTGATATTTTTTATTCCACTATTTTCTGTAGGTTAGTTGTTGAAGTCAACATCAAGGTCACTGTTGTTGTTAATCATTATGAACTTGTTAACATCATGAATCTTCCAGTGTTCAAGAATGAGGCCACCTCTATAGTCATTTGAAGTTGAGATATATGATTCCAATATCACTGGATCTGAGGCGTGTGTTGGAGATTCAGTATGAAGCTTTTGTATAGTGTGAAGAAGATGATTAGCATTACATCGTAAATATAAAGATGATCTACAATCCAGTGCCAATTTTTTCCTCACAATACTCACTACTAAAAACTCTAGCCACAATTAATGTTTGATTAATCCTTCGTGACGAGTCCATATCTGAAATCATTGAACCATTAATGGAGTCCTCATTGTCGATAACAATTTCAGAACCATCATCAATGATTATGAGTACGATCCACTGAAGGTTGACACTGCCACATTTGATTCAAGACAAGCCCATTGAAGTGGAATCATCCACTATTATTGTGAGGATGCCTCTTGATATAGAGAATAATTTTGGATTTGTGTGTGATTTTATAAAATAAATTCTTTCAAGGCTCATTGAAGATTGATAGTAATGTCATCGTGAGTAATAACATTTGATGTTTCTTCTACTATCTATTTAATGATTTACGCCTCTATTTAGTAAGTAAAATCAATGACTAAACCACTAAAACAAAACCATTATGAAGAAACTATGTTTTTGAGGCTGTTCAAGGTATCCAATGATGTTAATGTCTAGAAAACATCCATTTATTAATGATCCATCCAATTTAGGAACCTTTTTCATGATAAAGAACTGCGATCTGTATGAGTTTGATCTCTGAAAAAATGCAATCCAGGCTCACCATATTCAAAGAATATCACCGTAGTCGAAGGATTTTCCATGATATTATCTTAAAATTTAGGCCTACAATTTATTGATTTATTATAGGAAAATTTCTGATTTTTATCAAGGATTAATATCAATGTGGGATTATCTTATTGCGGATAACTGAGTACTGATAATGTCAATTGATTTTCATTGGATTTGAAGCTCTGCCTCCCTTCAAAATGGAAAATCAATTTGATTCCAGTAGATGAAGATCAATAAAGAATCTATGAATTCTTTTTATTCTTTTTTCTATTTGTTTTGAGTTTATTTCTTGTTTTGATGGGTTAAGTTGGTTATCTATTTGTTTTGTAACACTATTATTGCAAGGTTTTGTGAGACCATGCACCACATGTCCATACAAATTCACATTTGAAGCCCTAGATCTAATCATGTTTTTCATGGTCTATCATTACTATGGGATGAATCAAATTTATCTATCTTATCAATTATTTTCATCCATGATAATATGAATTTTAGAATCAATGAAGGTAGTGTTTTGGGGATGAAAGATTTAGATAATTTTTATCATATAGAGTTCGATTAGGTTTCCTTATTTTTTAGGATTTTAAAACTCTTAATGAATATATTAAATAAGTATATCCTAATGAAAAAATCATTGAGTTTTATATACTTTGTTTTTTTGATGCATTATCAATTGGAGTAATTGATGATGAATGGGTCAGTGTGCTTGCTATATGAACATAATATTTACAAACAAATTTCACGGTGGATTAAAAAAATAATAAAAATAAAATTCTATGTATTTATTGTTCACTGAAATAATGACAAAAACCATTTAAAATCTAGTTAATATATATTTATTCTAATTTCATAGATCAAATGCCTGAATGACCATTCTTTCTCTATAAAATATTCATTTCATTGTGATCAATAAGATAATTTTTATAATCAATTTTTTGATTGAATACTGGATATTTATAATCCGAAAAGTTATGATAAGAGGAAGTTGAACACAAGTAGAACATTTTTTTAAAACAACCAGAGTGAAGTGACAGAGGAAAAAATTGTGATATCTAATAAAGAACTCAATAAAAGACATTTTCTAGGAATAGAGATGATGCTCTAAGGATGATCGCAGTCCATAGGCATCTTCAGTTGAGTATTTTATGTTTTTAACCTTGTGATTTATATTAGTGAAATTTTTTGAGCTTTCTTATTTTCTTTAAAAATGTATATTTTGTCTAGACTTTTTATTTTTCAATTATTTATTAGTGTTTCATCATTTCTTGTTTTGAAATTTTTTTCATTACTCTTCTATTCAATGAGCATAACACAACCAATAGACTGGAGTTTTTCATTGAGTACGAGCTATTTATTCAGTTTAGTTATGAATTTATGGTCATTATCTTTCCTAAATATTTTCAATTAAAGACCAAGAATTGTGATTATAATAGATGTTTGATTATATAATGTTGTTGAATGATCATTAAAAATTTAGCTAGATCTTGAAGAATGGAGTTTTATGAATAAAATCCTAGTTGTCATTCTTTAAATTCTTAAACATAATGAGACACATAGTTTGGATATTATAAATTTTCTATTCATTCAATATATGGATTGAAATATTTTTATGAAATTTAAAATTAATGAACTTGTAGTATCTCAAGGGATGTCCATCGAACCATTTTTTATATTTTCCCAATTTTTATTCAATTACGCTTTTTCTCTTAAATTTTATTTTATAGTATATTTTTTTATTAAACGAGAATAGTACAATTTCTATCGTAACAATCCCAATATAAATAGATTTATTAGAAAGTGTAGTAATAAAATCATTATGGTGAATATTTATACTGGAAACCTCATTGGGAGGAAATCAAGGTTCCTTCAATATTATATTATTCAGAAAATATAAATTTTAAAGATGTTTTCACCAACTCAAAACCCTTGAATCACCATCCTTATTTTTTTATATAATATAGTGTTATGAAGTTGAGATATTGATGAAAATTGTTATATTTTTTTGGGATTAGTTATGATGAATGTTTTTATGATCTTGTGGGGTATATACATATGGATTATTGATATCTGATGAGGGAAAAGATATTTATTTCCCTCCAATTCAATGGGTAAATATTTTTGTTTGATGACCCCAAATGGGACAACCGAGGTTATCGCATTCCCAAAATAAGGTTTATGAGTGGTTATCACATGCTTGAAATAGGGTACACTAGCAGTTATCCAAATGCTAAATGAGTGTGCATGGAATTTTACCCCATTCCCTATGTAGAAAAATGGGTGCTTTGCCCATGAATAAAATAATATGAATGTCTTAGTGGGTAACCTTGAAATAATACTTCTATTATTATAATTATTCCAGAGTTATGAAAATATTTTTTGTCATGATATTTGGCCGGTGATATAACCTAATGGATAATTTTCTTTGATTTCCTTATTATTTATGTCTTATATACTATCTATCTTTATATCATGATACATGAATAAGACTAATGAATTTTTATGTGTGTTTTTGAAGTGACTATTTCATGCTCTCAAACTATTATTATCATGTTATTACTAAATGATTGGTGATATCTCCCTTATTTACGCATATTAATTGTCTTCCCTTGCTATTTTTTTGTTTCCTTCTCCCGAGGAAATTATTTAGGGTTTTTATAATATGTATATGAAGGGTTTTAATTTTCAATAACATAATGGGATATGATGTATATAATTTAAGTACAATATATTTTTGTATCCAGTTTTTAAAAGGCACTAATACATTATATTTATGGACTTGATTATAATTTTATGTAAAAAAAGTTCATCTATTAATATGAAATATATAACTATAAAAACATGGTCCCCTATATTTGGTATCTTATAATGGTATTGTTAATTTTGGAAACTATGATGAGAAAATTGTTGTGATAATATTCAAGAATAGCATAAATATAGGTCACCTTCCTATATCATTTTATCGAAATGATTTTGGTTTCTATATAATTTCATCCATGTTTGTATTCAATAAATGGATGTGCTTTTATAATGTAAAAAATATAGGGAAAATAACCAAAAAAAGAGCTGGTCAGTTATATTTTTTTCATTATTCTAGTGCAACATGAATGACTCTTTATTATTTTGTTTTTTTAACACACTTGATGGATATTATTGGGTTAATTCAAATTTTTTGTATGAACTATTATAAAGGGTTTTATTGGATGATGATCATGGATGACCTTTTAAAACCTAATGTTCCATGGATTGAAAATAAGGTGACATAATTTATAATTTCAATGAATATATTTTATGATTCTTTGTTTCTCATTATGAAATTGTTTCTCACACAATGGTTTTTGGTTTTTATTAATGGATGGAACCTAAATGAATCATGTAAACATTGAATGTGAGGGGAAATTCAAGGATTGTCCTCTTGTGAAACCAAATGAAATATGAGTTCGAATGTAAAACCGTGTGGTTATTCCCAATAATATAACAAGTTATATAATTCAATATATCATGTTTTGTGAAATTTATAGCACAACTAATATAATAAAAATTTAATCCCCTATATTTTATTTGATGAATATCTTAATTAAATGATGATTTAGATTCCTAGATGTCATCAATGATGTGTGAAGCAACTAGGTAGATTTATTAACGGAATGACAAGATTCTATATATGTGTAAAATAAGGGTATATATTAATTTATGATTAAATTTATATTAATAAAGTAAATTTTATAGTAATTCTGACATTGAAAATTATTATTGATTTGATGAAAAAGTGAATTTGGATGATTTTTTTAATTTTTATATTTTTGGAGTATATTAAGTAGTATATGATTTAATTTGTGGAATAAGAATGGTGTTAATTTATTAATTAATATAATTTTTTCATTGGGGTATTATAGTGATTCATTTCAGTATAACTTATTATGATAATATGATCATGGTGTTCATATAATTGGTATGAGACCATATGTGCTACTTCATTATTTCTGTGCATAAATTTTAATTTTGATCTAAGAAAATACTATTATAATTTTTTTTGCATATTTTAGTAATGAATTTGATCATATATATTATACAATAGTATTATGGTTAAATATTTATGGAGTTGATTATTTTTATCTTTTTGTGTTATTATAGATTTTATAGAGATGGGTGCATTACACATATCCATTTTGGCTAAATTACGCTAACTGTTTTTTGTGTAAATATTCTGATATATAAAGAATGACTATTCATTATTTTATATATCTTATGTCCATTATTATTTAATTTTAGTTCTTCTAGAATGAAAAATTCATCTTGGATATTCATTTATTTGAGTAAGATATAAAGATTATATTTATTTAAGCGTAAAAAATGATGAAATTTTTATTCAGAAATGGAATGAAATAAAATGAGTATACTTTCTCATGTTACTGATATTGATAGTGCACAAATTCATAAACATTACGGAAGGTATATTGAAATAAATTATTTTTTTATTACCTTCATTTTGGATAATTTTATTGTTATTTAATCTCATAATATTTCATTTTTTTATGTTCTTTAAATTTCACATGACCATGTTCTCTAAAAATATATATTAATAATTATATCTAATTTTTATCACCCATTTTTATATTATATCTTCTTATCAGTTTTTTTAATACATGGGAGCCTGATTATGAGGTATTATGGATAACCATTATATTTCTCACTCCACTTTCTCTAGAAGACATTTTTTTCCATAGTACAATCTGGGTTTTCAAAGAACATATTTTCAAATACTAAACATATGATAACAGAGAGAAAATTAAAAGGGTTGAATTTAATTAATTTAGCAAATTTTAACAACCTAAAAATTTATATAGAAAGAATAATAAGCTAAATATCCCTCTTAACATACAAGAAAATGTTGTAAATGATTTGTGATATTCTATAGAAATATTTTTATGTAAATGTGATCGTTGTAACTTATAAGTTGAAATAGTGAGTATGAAAATAATTAACTTAATTATTAAATATATGTTTAATGGTAAAAATATATATAAATTTTTTTTTAATTCATAGGAAATAATAACTCGTTTTCTAGCTATGTTGTTTTATGCTTACAAATTATGCCTTCGTAAAAATGGATTGTTATTTCTTTTGTGATGTAAATTTATAATTAATTTCTGGGGATTATATAAATTTTATTTCATAAATATTATTTCATTTTTTCAAAAATAATATGAAACTATTCTATTGGGTAATTTTGTGATTTTTCTAGAATCATGGATTTTTTAGTGAATACTGAAAATATCAATTTTTAAAGTTCTACTATTTATTTTCACTAGATAAATTAAATTAAATTTCACATTATATTTTAAATTTTTTATTAAAGTGAAATATTGTAAACATTTATTTAATAATCTAATTAATTAAATTTTAATTAGTAGTATTCATGATGTTGATATGATTTATTATTTTTTCATAAAACAACATTTTCAAAAAATGGGTATTTGTTGTCTTTTACTAATCTATTTTAAAAATAATTTCTTCTTCTTATAAGAATTGATTATTGAAAAAATTATTCTATTTATAGAATCAAGATGATAATTTTTTTTAATATTCCTATTTTATTTTTTGACATTTTGAATCATTACCATGGTGAATATTTATCACCTACGTATGGGTAAAATATGGTCGAAAATATGAGATAAGATGTTACAATAACCACAAAGCATTAATTTAATATATTGGATATGTTACATTAAATAATCCGAATCCAATATTCTAATTAATGTTAATTTAATTTTTTCATTGATAATGACTAATATATTTTTTATGTAATGAATAATAAAAAATTTCCCTCTGTTTTCTTTTGAAATCTATAAAATTTTTAATGGGGATAATATGAGAAAATGATTGGTTAAAAATTATCATTTTAAATTTTATTAATTTTTCATGATTATATTTCTGTTATAGATTTTATTGACTGTAATATTACCTTAAATAAAAACACAACACTGATATAGTGCTTCAACCATGAGAATAAAATTAAGAATAATTTAAGAAACCATTAAAATAAATATGTTTTGGATGAATTTTGGGGTACCAAAAATTTTATGGATCATTATAAAGTGTAATTTGGGGATAAAAAATAATGATTATAAATAAATTACATTATTATAAACATTTATTCTAAGTTTAATGAATATTCACCAAAAAATTACATTAAATATATTTTTTGTTATATAAAATTTTACTAAATTATTAAAAAATTTAAAAATATTTATTTAAATCAAAGTAGTAGTATATTGTCTCAAATTTCACTCTTATTCAATTCTCGATCAATTTTTTTATTTATAATTACATTCATTAACAATAATGATTGAAAAATGGGTAATCATGATTAAGGATAACAACGGTTAATGATGTGGTAATCAAAATATATTTGTACTAAAATGACCTAAATACATATATAAATCGTATTATATGGAAATATTTTTTATGTATATTATCCCTCCTTCAAATACTAAAACATTTGGAAGAATTTTTATTGAGTATTATATTTCTATATTTTAATATTTTGAATGTTTACATGTGTATAAACTCCCTCCCTTATAAAAAGTCATCCATTCTCTCTTTTATTTACAAAAATTTGATCCAAATAGATCAGTTAAAATTAGAAAAATTGTCTTTTGGTTTTTCCTATATATTATTTATAGTTATCTTACTAAATTAAATACCATTCAAAAAGTCCTTAATTGTGGATCTAAAGTAGGCCTACAGAAGAAGAGGTAATTGTCCTACCCGACATCCATCAATTTATTACTACTTATACCATTTATAAATATATTATATTTTTCATAAAATAATAAATTCATCATCATAAATATACTTGAAGGTTATTATGATCTTTAATACACCAGTGTCCACCCAATTTTCCTTCAAGTTGGAAATAAAAGTATATCTCTTGTTTATTGGGGACTACTTCCTCCATTTAGCGATATAATATATTTTCCATCAACATCATTAATGGATGATTACTCTCATAGATTTAAAATTTTTATATGATATTATGAAATAAATATTTTTTTGATACTAATATAATATTATCTACCTATCATTGATTATTTTTTTGAAAATGAAAATAATATTCTTGCATACTGATGGACAGACGTCTACATGAATGGTGTAATTATTTTTCATTATATAACTTTTATAGATGAATCTAAATTAGTATATAATGAATATTTATTATATTTATATCCGGATAATAATTTTGTAGATGACGTAACCATGATCCAATTAAAAAGATAAGACCTATTGTAGTGTAACATTTGTGAAAAATGAAATATTTATCACCCGGAAATGTTTTCTTAAATGATATTTACTAAATGGGTGTTGAAATGTTATAATGGGATCAATTGTGATATTTTATGAATATAAATTATTTTGGTATAAAATGAAAATAAATTTAAATTTATTATACATGATATTAGATCAAATACGAATAAATTCCAACTTCATGTAAGAATTTACTCTCTCACTTTTATTTCCATGATTCATACGTAATATTCACTACCTGGTTATTTCATGTGATGTATATACTTACCCTTTGATTTTTAATGTAATAAATATCATTATATTCATATAATTTAAAATTTCCTTTGAACTGATTTCATTCATGGTGGTTATGATTCCAAAGATACCAAGACGGTGAGGGTCTTTCGTTTCAATCTCAATTTTATTAGGATTTTTTCGTCTTATATTTACAATGATATAATTCTATGATATTTTTCATAAAATATCATCTATTTTCTTATATAATCGTTATTTAAAAATATTAATATTTTTAAATTGGTTTTCCCCTACATAATTACTCAATATTCTAAATGAATGTTTTTAAATAAAACCGAATTAGTTTTACCATTCACTTGAGAATATTTTTCTTATGTGACCATTAATTCCATAAATCATTTACATGCATGTTTTTAAAATATTATTATGAATAGTTAAAGTAATATTTTACTTATATTTAATTTATTTAAAAATATGGATTAAATTTTATTTTTTTGTTGAAGGATATATGATAGACATTACTGAAAATGTGAAAGGAAATTTTTTAATGTACACGACATAAAAATAATTTACTTCCATATTAAATTATAAATTAACTGAAGATTAGATTATATTTTTATATGGGAAATTTCAAGAAAAATTTCTTCCTTAATATTTTTGAAATTTTAATATTTTAAATTAGTGATTAAAAATTTAATGTATTAATTTCAGCAGAAAAATTTCAATGAGCCTTCAAAGGAAATTTTTATATGTAATAACATTAATTGATGTTACTTATTATTCATTGGGGAAAGAATTTTATTTTATGATTCTTATTATCTATCTTGACGCTTTATGTTTATATAGATGAAATATTGACTAAAATATAATTCTTTTACATGGATTAGGTTGTGATGAATGTTTTCCTTATTTTTTGGTATATATATGAATGGATTTTGAATATGTGAAAGGTGGTCCTAGAATTATAAATCAGTCCAATGAATTATGTAAATATTAATGTTTTCTGATCTCAAAGGGTTCATGAGAGGTTTTAACAATCCTAAAAGAGGGTATATGGGAGGTTATCAAAAACACTAAAGTGGGTATAGTAGAGGTCACCAAAATCATGATATAATGTTGATGGTAGGTAATATAAAGCATTAAAGAGGGTAATTAGACGGTTATAACAATCCTTAAAGAACGAATTCTGGATTTTATCACAATCTCTGTGTAGGTATATTAGAGATTACCCCAATACTAACTTTTAGTGAAGGACTTGGTTGCTATCCTTGACATTAAATTTGTATGATTATGATTGTTCCACTATTTTATGACAAGATCTTATGCTAATGTTAGGATCTCATGGATCATGTTATTTTATTCCATTCTAATCCATTTATTATGTATTTCCATTTTTTATTTCATGAATCATGTTTATGATCTATTAATTTTTTGGTATCATTTTCAATGGATAATCTCAGGTTTTCATTACCTTATTTTTTTTAAATGATAATTAATATCTCCCATTTATTCCGTAAATAAGTATTTGATCTTTCCATTTTTTATATTTCATTTAAACATGTATATAATGAATAATTTTTACTAAGATATATGTTTAAAGGGTACTATTAGTGAATAATATAATAGGAGATTTTGTAGAAAATTCATGTGCTATATGATTATGTGTACTAATTCCCAAATACACTAAAACTATATTTTTCTTTCATTGATGATAATATTATGTCATGAATAATCATTTAATAAGATATAATATTTATTTATAAAAATATTGTGTCACTATATGGTGTATATACCATAATA
The DNA here is from genome assembly GCA_963277665.1 of Viscum album. Lineage (NCBI taxonomy): Eukaryota > Viridiplantae > Streptophyta > Magnoliopsida > Santalales > Viscaceae > Viscum > Viscum album. Next base: position 1,064,389,421 of record OY728126.1, on the reverse strand, counting down.
TTCATTCATGAAGAATCAATATATGTATTATGTCCCACTTGATGACTTGACTTATAATGATCATGGTTTAGTTGAGTAGTAGTGATTTGAGACCAAAGTATTGTAGTGCACTAAACATGTCATGTGTTCTTCTACTACATGGAATCAGTACTAATGATTAATATGTAAGCATGTAATCAAGTGTTTTAGTCATGTAATTTTAATTGATATAATATTCTCTTTCACCGACATAAGATATGTGGATCAGTAAATATCATGGCCTCTAAAATAGTATAACTCTATCCTTGTGGTTCAAGAAACATTGTGTATATTGTAAAACTAAACTATATGAGATATTTTCTTAATAAAAAAACCCAAGATACCAAAAAAAAGTTGGACACAAAGTGTGATAAAAATTTATATGTAGTTTGAAATTACACTGAACATGGAAAATTTAGGTCTAATCCAAACTTAAACATTAATTATGGTTTACGAATAATACACAGTATATGTAGGTTTTCATAAAACTCAAATTTTATCATTGATTTTAGTCACACAACCATTCATTCACCTTTTTTATGGTTGATATATCACCTATTGCATCTCATTCATCTACATCTATCAACACTTTCTAAAAAGCTTCATTTGTCACTATATCCCTTTTCTCACACAAAAAACAAGTAAAACACATGAATCCACATTCATCACTTAACCCATGACAATACCATCTCTCAGTGTCATCAATTAAGCTCCAACCATCACAATTTTGCACCCAAAACACCATTTCTAAGAATATAAGCCTATATTCTCCTTACTATCATCATTCATCTTACTATCACAAATAACAAGCATAAAAACACAAGTTAAATTGATGGAAGGCAATGATTTTTTATATGAGAAAAAAGAAGAAGTTCTAAATAGAGAAATAGTCATCGGGGTGAGTAAGACATCCCATATTCATGTCTAGATAAAATTTCACTAAAAAATCAGGGTATTTTTATTGGAAAATTGTCATAATAATGAAAAATTATAAATTATTTAACGATGGTTATAAATTCAAAAATCTAAAGTGGTGATAAATAATAAAAAATTAAAACCAAATTTATCAATATATGAAGATAAATATAAACAATCATAAATTTCCAATTCATTAAGGAAGAATAATTAGGTGAGGTAAATGAGAATTTTCCTCTACAACAATAATAGTGTTCTTCATTTTGATGAGGTATGGTCATTATGGAATGAATAATCTATTAAGAATAATACTAAAATATTCACTAGAGAAAATCTACCATAGAATTAGAACATTATAATAGTGAAAACAAAATAAAACTCAGGACCATGTTTATATCAACTAAAAATTAAATATTAATTTTTGATCAACTCATGGTTCATAATCATTGTCCCACTAATGTATATATATATAATATTGATCAACAACTAGATCCTCCATGAATGATAATACTATATCTTTTAAAATTATTCTAGGAATTATTTCATAACTAGGGACTGACCCTCAAATATTCATAATAGTAAAATTTATATTCTCTATATTAGGTTGATCAATAAAAAATGAAATATATAAAAAGAATATGTCTTAGACCAGAAGCTTGAATATAAAATTTATAGATTTCCTAGGTAAAAAATTTTATTGTGGGAAATACAATGATGTTGGAATAACCATATGGGGATAATTTTTGGATATTTCACTTCTCATATTTTTGGGGTAAATATTTATTTCAAAAAAAAAGGATACATGAATTAAAAAATATTTCCCCAAAAGTTTCTATATTTCATTTAATGTCAAAATACTATGTTCCAAACTCTCCAAACAATCAAAAAAATTCCATGTTAATTTACAATTTTTAATTTTATATAATGAAATTTTAATTATTCATGTACCTAAAAATAAATTAATAAGCTATGTCTTATGAAAATAAAAATCGTGGCCACTAAACCATACATTTAACATCCCTATAATATGAGTAATATTATTACCTAATTGAGAGATACCCAACAAATTACTTAATCACATATATATATCCATATAGGTCATTACTTTACATCTATGTAATATTTATAATTATTTTGTCATATATATATATCTTAATTATATTAATTTGATCCATTATCATGCTTGATAAATTCCTTCAAAATGTAACATCACAACTATTTCAAAAAGAACAATGTTTTGATTAAAAAATAAAAATCTGAAGTTCCTTAAATGATCCTATTCAAATCATGTTTTTATAACTATAATTATTTTAAAAGCCCACTTAATATATATTTTAATTCTATAATCAATGAAATTCATGATCATAATATATCAATATATATCCTAATATTGATATATTTAATTTTACATTTTTATGAATTTTATAATTATATTTTGTACATATACTCTACTAAGTTCTTATGGTATTCAAACTATATTCCCAAATAAAAATTTAAAATAAATATCAATATATGCGGTGATAGGATTTTAACCCTAGTGAAGTATCATCCCATCCTTACAATACAACACATCGATATATTCAGTAAAATAATTTTATATATGTTGGAATAAAATGCATTAATATCATGTTATGATCCACCATAAAAAATAACATCAGGATTCTAGGCTAATAAGTGAAATTCCATATCTATTTATGTAATAGTAACCCCCAATATGAAAGATAGAATGAGAAAATGATGAAACATATGATATGGTCATTGAACCACCTCCTTCAAATTATAATGGATTAGGAATTAAGAAACATATAATGATATATCCTTATTTATACAATTCGTTGTAAATACACCTAATATCATAGTATATTTTTATTATCCAATGTGGTATCTCCCAAACATATTAATGGATATTCATGAAAAATTATTTAATTACATATATGAGGATGATAACATACCCTTCTAAATAATAATAAAAATTGATATCATTCTTACGTGGTTATTATTCACTTTACTATTTATGTTGTCTCTCATTCCCAAATTCTCAATGTTACTTAAATATAACACTATTAAATTCTAGGAATTGTTTTACATTAAAATTTACTTTAATAGTTATTTAACATATCAATTAACACTTCAAATCAACTAACTTTCCTATCAACTACTAGAAATCCATAATTTGTAGTTTTATTATCATGATATATTTAATGAAACACTATGTTTGATAGATTATAAAACATGTAACATCAAGGTAAAAAGAACCATTAAATATTTAAATGGTATATTTATAAACTAGTAAATAAATTGTTGGGTATGGATTGTGTTATTCAATATTTATGACGAAAAAACATCCAAGAGTGTGGTGAATTAGAATCTTAAAATGAATTTATGGTTATATCCATTTTTAAAATAAATTTACTGAAGATATAGAGACCATTAACACAATTATTTTTATTGTAGTATTAATCTAATTCAAAATAATCTACTCCTTAACTCTCTCAAGAAGTAGGAGGGTGGGTTCATAATATAACCTCTCTAATGGAATCATATAAAGAACTTCTCCCATATAGACACACAACCTAATTAAAAATCGTTTCCCCTTGGATTTTTAAACCCAAATAGAAAAGACTTTTTCCAACATGTAGGTAGAAACCATAGTGCCTTCCTTTTTCTATCCTATAGGAACAAACCAAAGCCTCCCTTTTTCAATTCACAACAAAATTATCCTACCTTATAAAGTGTAGTATAAATATTTACAATTATATACACTATAGAATAAATTTAATAAATAAAACTAAAAAACCCAATAAAATATTTAAATTCTACAGGTCAAGGAAATAATATATTCTTCAGTAGAAAATGATAAATTTATATTATTTTGTATGAAAGAAGTAGTTGTTCACCAAAAATGTCGTACTTTTCTAATTCATTATAATCATCAATATCATTGAATCTCTATATCTATAATGTTTCATCCACATTTTGTTTATTGTGTACCCTTTTTCATAGGATCATTGAAATTTAAAATATGATAAATCTCTCATTTCCAATGAACATCATTAGACTTTTCCTATTTTTGTTTTTTAGAAAATATTCCATGGATAAATCCTTTATAAATAAAATGTAATATTAATGGAATTCATCCTTAATATTCTATGACATCAATAGAGAATACATAGTGTAACTTTTTAGATCAATTAATATAATAGTAAATGATAAGTATTAATATCCAATAGAAATAACCTAAATATTTTAAAAATATACCCTTTATATTTTAGCATATTTGAATTTGGATATTTTATTTTCAATAATTTTATATTCTGAATATCAATATATATTAAATCTCTTATGAATCATATTTTATCTTTTAAGAATAAGATTAAAATATGTTCACACGGCATAAGAATAATTAATAACTAAATTTAGAATTACAAAATACTAATTATATCCATTATAATATTTCATCAAATATAATTTTTAAATAATATGAAAAATAGAGTATATTTCTAGGTTTTTAAACAACATGTGAAAATTAACATAACCACATTTCAAAATCAACATATGATATTTTCATGTATGCTTTCTTTCTCCATTTAAGAAAATTAAAATATCCAAATTCATGTAACTGAATCGTGTACGGTAATTCAAATAAATGATCAACATAATTGAAATCACACATCCAAATTTATGTAACTATTCTCGTAGAGATGAATCTGTATATTTTTTAACATCTTAACTTATAAAATTATCATCCTAAATAATACCTTCAAAAATATGTAATCATGATTGGGTATAGTTTACATATATTTAATTAAATTCATTAGCGTTCAAAAATTTAGATTGAACTTAATTGAAAATATATATTTCAATTTATCATAAAAATAATTTAGAAAACATTTATAATAAATAACTTATTTTAGACTGAAAAAATTCAAGGAATTCTGGCTAACCTTTGGAGATGATAGAGATCCATTAATAATTTGATGTCTTTTAATGAAATGTAGATAATTTTATTATTTCTCCAAAAAAAATATGAATCACACTATTTTAATTTATTTATACAATATTATAGATGAAATACATAGGGTAATCAATTTTAGATAATTTACTTTGTTTATTTGAAATATTTTTTGTTGTGAACACAAAATGTATGTATGGTAATGGTAACAATAAGATTAAAATGATATTTTATGTTCTCAAAAGAAATATTTATCTTAGGAACACATCATTAAACTTGTAGTATATAGAATTTAAAATTTTTAAAATTAAATATAAATATATTTTAATCAAATTAATATGATAATATAATCAAGATTTAGTCTACATAATTCAATACATAATTCAATACAGTTTTCAAAGTATTGAGACTTTGGAAACATAAGACAAAAAATATGTGTAGTTATGAAAACATAAAGTAGTTCAAGGATCCACTCAGAAAAGTGGACTAACGGAATTGTGAATCATATATAAAGGTCCCATTTAATAAAAATTTATTGATTAATTATTATAAAAAAATTACATAATTATTTAGTAATGTCATATTATGCTTAAAAATATGTTTCCTTTAAAAATAAATTCTGTTGGTTTTTATGAGTTGATGCCTGTAAATTTTAGAAATTTTATTTCATTAAAATTATATAATTTATAAATTTATTGTGAAAAATTTATAATTGGATTAATATTTGGTGAATTATTTTAAAAATAGATTTTTATATTTAGTAGTGAAAAGTTAAGATTTTTATTATATTTTTTTTGTTTCAAGTATTCAAACTGATCGATTTTATTTCAAAATTTTAACAAAGTAGAATTATTTTAATTATTTTAATTACTATTCTATTATGTTTGTTAGAATACATTTTAACGTGGAATTTGGTATAAATACTTTTTAAAACATTATAACTCATTTCTAAAAAAAATATTCTTTTAATGTGTCCAATATTTTTATCTTATATTAATTTATTCTAGATATTGAAATTGAATCTTGTAAAATAAATTTGATTTTCAATTACTTTGGCCCATATTTGGTAAATAAATATCTATAAATTTTTTTAATTATGAATAGGAACCATAGTAAATTTTATTTAACACGGTAATTGTAAAATGGATTAATTAGGGATAAAAATAAAGTGATAAGGTTTAAAATTAATTCAAAATATTTATTTTATTTAATTATATGAGTCCATGTCATCAATAATCCACGAAACATTAAATAAAACCATATTTGGTAATTTATATTTTAATTATATTCCTAAAATATTTATGTGAATGATAAAGTTAAAAATTGTCACTTTTTCTTTTAAAAGATAGAATACATTTAAAATATATATAAATAACATATATATGGTTATAAATTAATATTTTAAAGATATTTTTTTTATTATAATAATTTATTGTCTATTTTTAGTGATAAAATTATTTCCATAAATGCTTCTCCAACGGCAACATAGTACTTTTTCATGCAATAGAAAAAATAAGGTAAATGATTTTCAAAAACTCCAAAAGTAATTTTTTTAAATTCAAAATTTTTAGTAAATTTATATGATAAATATAACATATAAGTTATTTCCGAAAGGTTTATATTGAAATTTAATTACATTATTGTGTTTTCAAATTTAAATTAGGTTAATAGTAAATAAAATGACATTAATTGTACTTTAGGTTATATTTATCGTATTAAATTATTTAATAATAATATAAATATACCAATATTTTCATTAAGATGATAAATAGTCAAATATATAAACACATGTACATTTATGATCCAATTTTCACATAATATGTTAAATTGTAACCCATTAATATTGAAAACTCTCATTACCACCTTATGGTTAAAATTGGTAAACTATTATGTTAAACCAAACGATATAGTTAAAAATGATATCTATGCATATAAAACATTGACTCGGAGATTATTATAAAAACATATCATCATTATATTCTAGTTAATGTCTTTTCTGGAAATCAATTTCATCTGTTAAATACAAATTTTTAATAAAAAATTTCAATTATTTTAAAAATACAAATTATTCATATTTTATAATAACAATTATTTTATTAAATTATATGAAATACCTAAAAATAATTTATACAGAAAATTGAATAATAATTTGTTTAAAATATAATCTATGATCCATTTATGAGTCACTTTTCCTTTTATTGTAACTTTTATAAAACCTATGAAGAGGAAAACATTGACATGACGATAAATGTGAAAACATTTCACAAGGCTTAAAAATAAATAAGGGTGAATAATCACCTAAACATATCAAAAAAAATTTATAAAATATTAATTAATTCATAATGAATCTATATTTTAGTTATATCAATTTTGATCCATTTTATCATGAATATTAATTTATATTAATTTCATTCTTTAAGTAATTCAAAAATTGCTCTTTTGGTTTTATAGAAGGTAAAAAAATATCCACTGATAAAGATACATATAGTTCCACAAGTACCTGAAAAATTCCCTTAAAAAAACTCCCCCACATTCTATATGTTTATTTTAGACATCATACTAAACTTATAGGGCAGAAGCTTTAAATTAAAGGAGGTTTTCTAAAGAAGGAGTATAACATTTAACATAATGTTTTAATTTTATATCTTCTTATACCTCCTTAAACTATTATTATCACTTGATGGAATAATATCACTATTATCATAAAGATACATAAATTTCTTTATGATAATGTTATAACTATATTCATCTATACTTCCTTTTAATGTGAGATGAAACTAACATTCTTGTGCACGTCCGACAACCCCCTCGTGAATAGATATAATTCATTCTCCATGTCTACCTCTCAAGGATGGTTATAATTGAGAAGTTAAATTATATTTATAATATTTATGAAATATTTTTCATTATAGATATATAATATATAATCTATTATCTTTTCATTAAAATGAAAATGTCATTCAAGTATAGGTGTTGATCACCACCTCCATGGAGCGATGTGATTCTCTTTTTATGAATAGCTCATGTAGATAATATATATAAATATATATATATATATAACAAATAATATTATGTTTACGATATACTCATCATTATATAAAGATAAAATTCACTTACCTTTTTTTTCATTTTCATAGAAAAATTGAAATGTTACACATTTGTACGTACACCTACCATATCTGTGATTGTAACATATTTCATTTAAAAAAACATTATTCATTATTAGTTTTAAAATAATAATTTTTGAATAAAAATGATAATTATGTAATTAATATTAGTCTGGAGATGATATAATCATGACCACTCTGCCAGTAGTCAATATACATATATGATTCTTGGAATATAAGATGTATATTGGCAAACCAACTATATAAACCCAATTGACAATGTCATTGTATTTACCATGGTAATAAATAAATTAAAAGTAAAATTAAACATAATTTTTTTTAGTAATTTATATATTTATCATAATTATTTTTGAAGATATTAAGAGTACGGGGGCATGACTATCTCTCTCTAGTGGCGGATTAGGGTTGGATGTAATCATCAGCAGATTTTTCTTGTGGGAAATTCCATAAATATCATTACAGTCTTGATTGAAATCCTATGGTGGATAGGGATGCTTTGATCATGGTGGGTGCTATTATAGGTGGTTCAAGCAGCGCAATGATTGGTGTGAGAACATTAGTTGATGGAGTTGAGGCTTTGGCTGTTGTGAGCACAATGGCGATGAATCAATCGATGTCTAAGGCCAGTGTGAGCTTTATGGAGAATAGATCCACGAATAGAGGGCTCTATTAGAGTGATTTGGTGAATATATATGTTGTAGGTGTTGTGGTGGAGGTCAGCGAACACAGATCTACAACCGGTTGCAAGTGGTGTTGGATCTATGGTTGTGGTTATCAATTCGGGCAGTGAAGCAGACACGAAGGTGGCTGGTGCGTGCCCAGGGTTTATAATCTGGAGCATAGTTATATAGTTGCGAGTGGTGTGATTGAAGTTGGGGAGGCTGGATTGGGTTGTGTAGTGCACAGATCTAATTTTGTTGATTAAATATCCAGCAAAGTTATAATGGTTGTGGATTTGGTAGATGAAAAATTTCATAATTTGTATGTAAAGGATGTCATATCCAAGATGCCTCATCCATGAGATGATGTGTTTAATGGATATTTGATGTCTAGTAGTAGTAATTTCAAAATAATGTATTTTTCACAGTTTAAGGATTTTATTCTGTAACAAATAATCAATAAAGGAGACATATCCCTTGTGACTGCTAATAATGAATCAATTCTTGATAGGTTTAAAATCTGCGAATACTCTATAATTTCTAAGATTATTCTTTCTAATGGTGGGAATCCTTGGAATGTTGATTACATAGTTTGAAAGATGACTTCAGTATGGGGTTTTCATAGCTAGATATGTATTCCCCTGGTTCATGTTTTATATCATATCATTTTTCCATCAGAGGCTCTAAAGACGAGGTCCTGGGCAATCCGTTCAATCCTCTTGAAGCCAAGTATGATCTACTTCCATGATTTGGATTTTTATTATAATCCCTTATCTATAAAAAAACTTGATCAAATTTATGGATTAAAATTATTGGCCTCAATTGGATTCTATGTAATCCTAAAATAGTATTTGATATTGCCTATGTTGTGGGAATTCCTATTAAAATGGATAGGAGTACTGAGATTGCCAAATTAACTCACATAACACTGGTTCTAGTGGAGGTTGATCTATTATCATTCTTGATTCATAATGTTGTTTTTTTATCACTGGATGATGATATATTCATAAAAGTAGAATATGAATTACTTTCTACCATTTTTTGAGTGTCAAGTTATTGGTCCATGCAAGGTAAAATGTCACCATAATTTGGTTTCCTATTTTTGTTTTTCAAATAGGAATCATGAATCGTCTTATAGAAAGAATGATAGGTAAAAAAAATTAAAATAATAATTTTTCACAACTCACTCTTAAAAATGGAAATGTCAAGTTCATAGTTGGTTCATCACAATCAGTTAAGTATTTTATACTAGAGACTCATGGGCCAGAGAATATGGCATCTATAGTAGTGCATAGACTCAGCGAGACTGATCGAGCACAAGACAGAGGCCTTATTGAGGGGAAAAAATCTGAGTGATGAATGTAATATTTAAAATATCCAAGATTAAATTAATAAATTAAGTGAAACTCGCTTCCCTCATGGAACATTGGATGATATCGAGGATTACCCTTCAAAACAACCACCCTATAGTCAAATTATATCTGAAGGGACAACTATTGATGTGGATGATGAAGGGTTTCAATCAGTTCCTCCTAGGAAAGTCAAAAAGAAAAATTATTATTAATACTTGAAGCTAACTAAGGTCACCAGGTCTCATGGTCCCATATATTATGATTCTAACTGGTGTTGGGATTATGATGAATCTTATGAGGGTGAATATGATGTTTGATATTTTTTGGGACTTCTCGATATGGCATGATTCTTGTATGACCCCATATTTTTTCTCTTTTTCTATTGTCTTTACCGTTTTTTAATAATAGGGCTATTCCCAATCTATTGAGTGAGATAGTAAAAGAAAGTAACGAGTTTGACTCTAGGTAGGTCTTGTTTCATTTAAAACCCTCATTTTAAATTCTATAAAGATTTATTTTCTAAATATATTTCTTATGTGCCTAAATTCATAAAGATATTTCATTTATGTATATAGATGAAAATTAATGAATAAGTAATGAAACTTTTTACATTAAATCAATTTTTTCTAATGTATTATTTTTATTTATTTTATACAAAGTTTTTTGACATTATATAAAAAAGTCAAAGGGAATGTATTATCTTAATATATACAACCTGATCAAGTTTTCAGAATGTCATGAAATTTATTTTATGTTAATATTAATTTATTATTTTAGAAGGTTCTTTTCGATGAAAATTATTCTAACAATATTTTATGAATTTTTTGTTTTTAAAGGTATCAATAGACATAGATATTTTCTTTTTTTGATATGAATACTAAAAATGATTTAGTTTATGGGATCATAATTATATATTTGTGATTTTTATTGTGAAAATTAATGATTCTATGTTTTTATTCATTTTATAGTCCCTGGAAATATTTTATTATCATTTATTCTAGGTATAGATATCCAATGCATTGGGTAATGATTATTTTTCAAGAGAATTATATTTAGAGGCAACCATAATGGTTATTACACCTTTTTTGGTTCTTGTAATGGTTCTATGAATATGACGTCCCATGGAAACAACATAAATTAACTATTATTAATGAAAATAATTCATGTAAATAATTTTATTTCAATAATTTAGTTTCATGATATTTTGTTTTGAAATAATGATTATTCCATTTTGGTGTAAAAAATTATATTAATAATAAAGTATTTTACATGGATTCCTATTTTTTCTATGAATCCCCATTGATTCTAATTTTTCTATAAGGATTCCTAATAAAGTGTTTAATGAAAAATATTAGGTATTGAAGCCGATTTCATGTGTAATTTAGTGATTAATGTATCTCAATGTTGATTATGTTAATAAAGAACTATATTTTTTATTTCATTATTTAAATTAGTAATAATGGGTTTCGATATTATTTTATATATCACTTACCAAGAAATTTTTAGTCATCTCATGTTTTAAATGTTTTTCATATGGTTTAAGGATGAGTAGGAAGAATGATGAAGGCATAATAAGGGGAAATTAAATTTGGGTATAGTGGGAATAATGGTCACTTAAATACATGGGAATTGTTATGAATGAGTTTTATCTAATTCTATCAGACAATAAATCAAAAAGGATTGTGGATAGGTAACTGATCACATATTTCCTTTTGATGTATCTTTTGGATGGTTGAAATTGGGTCATTCTTATTGGTATCAATGCTAGAAATGTAATTTTTATGTTTTTAGTGTTGGATATGAGGTTCTGGGATTAGGGCTACTTTTGTTTTTATTTGAGTTGGGTTTCGATAAAATTATATATTATGATGTTTTCATGATAGGTTAAATTAACATTGATGGATACCTTTAAGGGCTTATAAGTTTATAAATTTTCATAATTTCAAAGGAAAAAACAACACCCTTTGAGGTTTTTTGTGATGGAAATATAAGATGATTAATAGTATTCTAGGAGGCATTTATGGTAATATATCCCTTCTTTTTAGATTGGGGTTCTGTTATAATGTTATTTACATAAGAATTCATTTCCATTATGTGGATGTATGTTAAATTTATTGATGACCTTTAGTGTTTATATTATTAGTTATGTTTAGGAATATATGGTTTATAATGATTTTTAACATTTTTTGTATCATATATATATTTGGGGGATTGAAACTTTTTTTTGATTAATAATTGATTGATTTTATTTCAAAATAAGACCGCTTAATTTTTATTGAACATTATATGATGTAGTAAACATAATCATTTATATAGATTGTGGTTTTATTTTAGGAATAAATGTTGAATTATATTTTGGAATCATATATGAATTTAATGTGTCTTTATTGTGATTTAGGAAATTATTAGAATATCTTGGAGATTGTATTATTAGGAAATATTCAATTTTGGTTTGATACATTAAGAGTGACTAGTTCTATTTAGAGATAAATATTATATATATCTTTTAAGAGTTCTTTTTCAAATCCTTCTAATAGTTTTACTTCAATATTAGTGTAAAATATATTAAATAATTTATAGTGTTGTTATTTAGGAATTATTTAGTTTGATATTTGGGAATTAATGTTGAACTTTTGAGACTAATGTGTTATTTCTTCACTTGATGGTTTATTCATTTGGGAAATTATCTTAATTTTGTATAATAATTTTAGTTTTGGTAAATTTTTATAAAATTGAATTATATATTTTTATTAATTTCTGGATTACGTGATGCTTTATAAGTTTATTTTTATGCATTAGGCTTGAAAAAATCATCATGATTACTCATAATGTGAATTAAAATATAATACTTTGGTGGAAATTAATTATATAATGAAATAATATTTACCGGGTATATATATTTCATCATACTCTTATTCTATATGTAAAAGTAACTGGTAAAATCTTGTAATTGGATTTGGAAAAATTAAATTTATATTATTACTATCATTTCAAATAAATTTAAGGTCTTTTCACAGCTCTTTGGTTTATGGTTTTTTTGTCCGTAACATTCCATTTATCATTCAACTTATTTTCATAAATGTTACCAATAAATATCCATATTTGTCTATATATTAATTTCTTCAATCATGTACATATTTTCACTTACCTCAGTTGTTTACCTACTTAGAAATCATGTTATTTGTTATTCTATATGGCCTTTATATTTCTATTTACATTTTTTCAGGAGGATATTTCATTAAGCCTTTTTTGATTGGAGTTATTAACAAATATATTTTAAAAAATTCAAAAAAATTATTACCAATTTCAGTTTCATATTTTTTGGATCGAATTTATTAAATTGGAGAGAAATTAACATCCTTAGGTTTTAAAATAACATTATTTGATATTGTATACACCCCACAACACTAATCTTAATTTTTTTTTGAAATATTTAAATGTTATAGTCATAGCTGGTACATTAAATTAAAATTTATTAATATTGTTAACCACATTATAAAATATTTACAATATTCCTACACAATAAAAATTTAATGATTAGTACTTAAGAAATAATAACACAATTTTTTAGAAATGTCGTTTTATGCTAAAATGATATTGATTATTAAAAAATTGTTTTTATTGGTTTTTTGAGAGATAATTTCATAATTAATTTACGATGTTATATATTTTATATTATAAAAAAGATATTTTTTTAATTTTTTGTGAATAATTTTCCATTGAATTATTTTTTGAGAATATTCTCAAAAATTTGATTTTCTAGTGAATAGTGAAAATACTAATTTGTAAGGAAGCTGTATTTTTTCAATAATTAACAATGTTCCATTTTTTTGGAATGTTTTAATAGTAAACATATTTATCTTATATTTTTTAATCATTTTTATGATTTATTTTGGTATAAAACATATTTATACAGAAAAATTCATTTCTCTAAAAATATATTTTCATAGTTAATTGTGCTTTTATGATTAATTAATTTATTCGACTAGAATAAATTAAATCATAAAAAATAGAATCCATATTTCTAATCATTTTTTAAAATTTGTTAAAGACATTCCTTTTATATTTTATGATTATTATTAGAAACAATAGAAAAATTGTATTAGAATTGTAAAAATTAAATGGGTTAATTTAGGTTAAACCTATTCTGATAAAGAATTAAATTCAATATAAACTATCATTTATTAAATTTTTTATTATTTTTAATACATTATCATAAAAAAATATGACCTTTTTCAATTTAATTTTTTTATAAATTTATGTTATTTAAGTAAAAATGTAGATATAAATGCCAATTTCTATCATTTATAATCTATAATAATTTTTTTAATTAAAAAAAACATGAGTTAGTTTTCCAACTGTTATTTTAAATATAAATTATTATTTTTGATTGGGTGAATTTGTTTTTTTATTTTTATTGATGAAATAATTAACTTAAATGCTTACATGACATCGACAAAGTGCAAGTGAGAGTACTATAAAAATCATGACATTGATTTTAAAAACTCTAAAAGTAATATTTTTTAGGTAAGTTATCTTATACCATGAATTTGGAATATAAATTTAAATTATTGTATTTTTAATGGTTTATATTGAAATATCAATGTTGTCGTGTTTTTTAATGTTAAATTATTTGAATAGTTCAGAAAATGTTGTTAATAATTTTTTTGTCAAATAATTTTTTATTAAATTTTTTAAAACAAACAAAAAAACAATAAAGTATACAATTGGTATTTCATGTGGTTTTAAATTTCATCCAATGGTCATTAACCATCCAATTTTAATGTTATATGTATAATTTTATCACTTTAACATTGAGAAAATCCAATGACATAGTAAAGGTTAGAATTTTTTATCCAAGGGGTTAAACCAAAATATAAGGTTTAAAATTATATCTAAACATAAATGAATTTTATTCGGTGATTATATTAATAACAAATCCTTTTTTGTCTTATAATTAACATCATTTTTAACAATTTTAAATGTGTTACACACATAATATTTTATAATATTTAATGTAATTTAAAAAATAACATTAATTATATTTTATAACAAACAATATTTAATAAAATGATTTAAAAGTCCTCATAATACTATATTTATAAATTTAAAATATATTTTGTTTAAAATATCTACCATTTTTTATTTATGGGACCCCATTGGTTTTATATTGACATTCATTAGCACTAAAATGAAAAACATTGATATAATGATAATTGTTAAAAGGGATAACCATAGTTAAACTAACAAGATAAAGATAAAAACATCAGCTAAACATTTAAATATTTTATTTAAGGAGTAAATTTAGAATCAAAATCTTCCTATATTTTACGTATATTAATTTCTTAAATTTTTACAGGAAAATTTATTTATATTAATTTAATACTTTATGTAATTCAAAAAGTGGCCCTACAGATATTTGTAAAAGTAGACCTCAAATCCACTCTTATATAAAATCTAAGAGAAATTTTATTAGGATAAATATTAATTGATAACATAAAATATACCTCCACAAATTATATCATTCTCAGTATGAGAATAATACCAACATTAGAGGGAATTATGGGTATAACCAAGAAGGTTGTTCGAGGAAGTGGTATAAATTTTAATTGAATATTTCAGTTTTATTTCATTGGAAAAATCATTAACATATTATTCAAAAATTATTAAATAATTTCACTAATACATTACATATAAATATATTTTGTTAAATTTATTTCATATCTAATATATTTCTCTTCCTCCATCATATGGGAATAAAAGTCTTTATTTGTGTGTACAGCGGACTAGAGCCTCATAAACTGATGTATTTATTTTTCCATAACCACCTAGTAAGGATGGTAATAATGATTTATTTTAGGTATATATATGATATTCACGAAATTTTAATAATTATATAACAATAATATATCATCTAATTTCATACCTTGAAAAATAATAGCATTGTTTGTGCATACCTGTGGATTACCACATCCAAAAAGCAATGTGAATGAATTTTCATAAACACATAACATGGATAGTATATATAAGTGTATTTAATTAAATAATATTATATTAATGATATAAATTTTTTTAGAAATAAAAAACGATACCCACCTTCTCTTCTCATTGTTATTGGAATAAAGAAAACATTACTCATGGATACGCATGATATACCATCGATGTGATTGTAATGTAGAGAATTTTTTGACCATAATACATAGTTAGTTTTAAAAATATTATTTATGTGTGAAAATTATAATTATTTCAACAATAAAATTTTGTATATGATGTAATAATGAGATATTTGATTGTACTGAACTTACTAATGCAATTTTGGTCATATGAGCTGAATATCATCAAAACATCTCACAAAAACATAATATGAAAATTATGGGTTTATAATGTACACTTTAAACTTTATTTTGTGGTCATTAAAAAGGAATCATTATCAATTTTTCAAATGAAAATATTTTATTTTCCATAAAAAGTGAAATGGGGTTATTTTATATCAATGTATAGGACATTAGTGAACATTCCCACCTTCGTGAAAAAAATGATTTGATGCTTCCTTTATGATTTTACATGGGCATTTTCAAAGAACATACCTTTTTAAATATTTTTGAATCTTTATTTATTAAATATTTTAAAATAAAAAAATATGTTCCATATTTTAATTGAATACTAAAAATGGTATTGATTATGGGTTCAGAAGTATATTTCTATGAATTTGATCATGGAAATGAAAACTTATATGTCTTTTATACTTATTATTATCCTTTTAAATTGATTATAAATGGGTGAGTCTATTATATATCTTAAATTAATTGGGTTATAATTATGTTTTGATGATAAAAATGTTTAGAATCATTCATAATGATTATTGCAATTGTAACGGTTATTGTATGGATTTTATAAAGATACATTCCAAATGAACATACCTGAATTATCTCCTCTTGATAATTATTTTTCATGGAAATATTTTTTTTCATATGGGTGAGCTAATGATATTTTGTTTTAATGTAATGATTACACCACTTTAGGTAAAAAAGATTGTTTTATAATAAAATGTTTTCATGGGTTCTAATTTTTTCTATAACACACTATTGATTGTGATTTTTTAATTATTATTAGTTTTAATGAGTTTTATGAAATTAAAATCAACATTAAATCTAATTTCCTGTTTATGTAAGTGATTATTAAAGAGATAAAATTTATTATGTAAATGGTGAACTCTTAAAAATGATTTCATGGTTTTCAAATTAAATAAAGATTTTATTTCTTATTTTATATGTGATTTAATAATAATTTTTTCTTCCCATGTTTTAAATTTTTTATAGGGCGTAAGGATGATTAAGAAAAAAGTTGAAGACATAATATGGAAAGGAAAATTTATATATAGTGTGAATAATGATCACTTGAATACATCGGTATTCTTATATAATAGTTTTTCTGATTTCTCTAAAACTGTAAGACTAAAAAATAAATGTGTATGAAATATATACAATATTTAATTTTAATGTTGTATGTTATTGATGGTAGAAATTGGGTCACATTTAATTGTATATTATCTCGAAATTTAATGTTTATGTTTTCATGGTTGGATGTGGGAGTGCATGCTTTAGGCTATTACACTAGCACTACATTAGTTAGTGAAATTTCATAAAAATAATAAATGAAACATCAAATTTGTAATTAATTTATGACATTTTGCATTATATTTTTAAATGATGTTAAACAATATTTAATTATATAATGAAATATTTTAATATATGCTGTTTTTTAAAAAATCGTATAATTGTAGTAAACATGATCAACTCATTGATTATACAGTTTCTCAAGTTATTCAATGAATGAACCACCACATATAAGATATCAATATTGTAGATGATAATTCTTCTTTTTCTTTGATCAGAATTTACATTAATTATACTAACATCACACAAATATTAAAAATATTTTATACGAAACAAGTAATCCATCTGCAGTTTTATGAATAATAAGAACATACATTGAAGTAATACAACTATTCAACAACTATTCAATAATTTAATGTTCTAAATTTCAATTTTTACATTTTTTAAATAAACACCTTCTATGTAAAAGTTTTAATTAGTGATAATAAGATTGTCATATCATAAAAACTACAAGTAATATATAAAAAATTCATGAAAAAATATAAATTGTTGACAATTTTTTCCCTAATAAAATTATTCACATCATTTACCTTATAAAGAATGATATAAATATAATAATATAAAAAAATTAATCCAAAAAAATTAGATAAATCTGTATAAATATTTAGGGAAAATTATTTATATTTTATACACATGTAAATTTCAATAAATAATTATATATTACACTCATGATACACCTATATCCATGATAAAATCAAGATATTATTCACAAATATTACCATAATGAGGTGAATAAATAAAGGGATTTTTAATCAAATACTTTAACATCCTTTCTAATTTCATGGAAATGAAAGGGAGATCCATGAACTCTTATGTAATATATCCACTATCATAATCTCTTACTTATATATAATGATATCATCTTGATAAATAAAAATTTAATTATATATAAATAGACATACAATATGAGAATTGAGTTATGTAGCATACTAATTATGAGTTTCCACATCTCATATTCATAATAATGAGCATATTAATGATGTACGAGGAGTATGGAGAAATTTCAAACCATGTAATATAAAAACTAAAATGTTTAATATAAAAAATATTTAGGTGCTGAGAATATAATTTTTTCCAAGATCATCCACAAAAATTTTATTAACGAAAAAGGTATAACAATGTACATATGAGGTGTAATGAGCTTACACCAACTAGAAATTAAAGGAAAAAACAATCATACAATCATACTCACATTAGTGAAATACCTCGAACTAAAGATTTCTGGTTAGCAGCTGCAGCTGTTCACCATTCCATCATCCAAAAGTAGGATTTGATGATATAACCCTCTCCTTGTGTGAAGCGAGGCCGAAGTCATCAGCCCCCGTGCGCCCTTGCAGCTCCTTGCCACCCGTAATCTTACTCTTTGATGAAGGCCTGATCTCTTTTACATCCAAGTGTTGTCTCAAGCATGCAACAAGTTATGTAATCAGCATAACAACCCATACGTGAAACAATAGTATCCCAAGGAAGCCTATCAGCCAAATGACTTCCCTTAAATCGGTGATAAGACTTAATCAATCTTCATCTTCAAAATATACTGCAATCCCATGAGAATATAAATAATGATTATATGATTTGTTAAATCAAATTAGAATCAGTGGAGGAGTTGGGATTATACATTGCTTCATGTAACATGTGAATGAATTTATTTGGTCTACACTAACAAACTCACTTGATCTTATATATTATCTATTTAGTCACTCTTTAACATTATTTTATAATATAAAGTACCAATAATATTTACTATGGAAAATATACTAGTCAAGTAATATTATTTTATAGTTAGTGGTTTCTTTGTTCCATATATTCTTCGAATACACTCATGCTTCTGAAATCGCTATACTAATATCCACCAAAAATTAATATTTCAACATTATTTTCAATCTCCAATCCAATATAGCCATATAATAGGTTATTGATCTCAGAAAAAATTTATTTTAGTATAACAATATAGAATGATTTTGTGCACTATTATTTTAAAAAAATTAACGTCTTGATTATGGATGTCACCCAGAGGATCCCTGTACCCAGTTGATCACATGGTCTCAAGTGAATTTCCCTGAAATCCATAGGCTACCGACAAGAAGTGAAGGGAATGGGGGTGATATCGAAGAAACTATGACCTCATTGGATGAGTAACATAGTAGAAGTAAAATAGACAACTATATGAGAAGCAGTAATAAAACCATTCAATAGTAATTGGTGGAAGACTAGAAGTAATAACTAGAGCACACGTATAGAAATAATGCACGATACATATTTCTAGGAAAGAATACAAAGAAACCAAAATGATGTAATACATTACTAAACCCATGTACAAATTAAAATAATGTAAACAACTCTATAGCATTGCAAGCCTCAGCTTGGTCCCAGGTTCCCTATCTCCTCAGAAATAAAGTACAAGATTTAGAAGGGTTCCTGCCCTTATATAGACCTGCAATAATATAATCTGGTTGGGCCCAAAATCATGACCCAAATAGGGTGTCAGTTGACTCCCAGTAGGCATCCAACCAAATATTTTTTCCCTACAGTCAGTGAATATATATGGTAGGAAATAATCAAAATGAATGAGTAAATAATGAATTACACATAGTAACAGTCCAACAATTCAATTGAATTCATTTTAATATATAAAGTAATAATCTAATAAGAATAATGTATCCCTTTATGATGTACTCGCAATCTAAACCCTCGGGTTCTACCACACATACACATGAAACCCTATGCGAAGTAAAAACTATCTAACACCATTGGTTCTGCTTTATCAAATAAACTCTAAGGAAGCACTCAACGTCAATTCCCTATAAGGTCTTGTATCAGAAATTAATATGAACTCTAAGGAAGAACTCAACAAACAATTCCCCCGTATGGCCCTTATTAAGGAAAATATAGACACTCTGAGGGAGTACTTATTTCCATCCCCTCTATGATCTCGCAACGTAACAGTAAACAGACGCTCTGGAGAAACCCTCAATGTCAATTCTCCCTACAGTCTACTACAAAATGTTTCTACAGCCCTGTGTAAGTCAATCATGGACAATGATACATGGATTCCAAATTAAAACTCTATAACTACATGGATAAACAATCCACGACATATCATAGCATGTCATATTATAATCACTACATCCTAAAAATACTAGGCATGAGAAAAAAACAACCAAACAGGCATGGAAGGTCAAATGGTCAAAACAAGAAAACATGGTAAAAAACACTATGGCATTGAAAAATTAACCCCATTCCTAAACAATTAACCTCTATACAAACAAACAATGCATATTATGGAATAACATGGTTAAAAACCATAAACACGCAACACCTCGTCCTTCGGTATTGGGCACTTTTGAAAAAAAATTCAAATATTTTCTAATGAAAGGCACAAACCACCTACCTCGGCGTTCTATGGATTATATAAGTGAACCTTAGGCCTTGAATCACCCAATAATGTCTTAGATCTACCAAAACACTTAGTACGTACAACCGAGGATATCTTATGGAAGAGGAGAAATTAGTAGATGAAGATCAAGAAGAAAGGAGAACTCTACGATGTGATTCCAATGCAATCGATGATGGTAAATTCAGATAAAAATGACGATTAGGGGGATCATAGAAGATATATATATATACGGATGCTTATGCAAGAGATAGGTTGAGAATAAGTGTGTCTTTTCCATGAGACGTGACCTGAGTACGTTTAATGAAAAAAAAGTACACAACGTGTTCTTTAAAAGCACATGATATATACATACATTTTCCAGACCAAGGTTTTGGTGGTCTCTAGGTCACCAAACATGCCCATTTACTCAGACATCACCTGTTCTAGTACATGGTTTCCCATATAAACCGAGTACACTGTGTGTACATAAAGGACACAAAGTGTATTCGTGAAATTTAAAGATACTCATCCTTTTCTCAAAAACAACAAGAATTGTAATACATACCTAAAAAAAAGTTCTGAGTAATTACTTTTGAGAACTGGGACTGTGCAGTGGAAGCAGGTGGGTCGGGATGTTAAAATTTTCGGCTTCACCGGAGTCACATAACCCAGTCACCTCGGGTGATGTTTTCCCAGCATGGTCTGAGGATCTCCCAAGGTTCATAAAGATTAAAAAAATTTAACTGAACATTTACCTTTTTCAGAATTGACCTGCAAGACACCAACGATAGTTGCTCGATGACTCCGATGTTGAAGCCCTCTTGATTGTGCACACAATCTCGCAAATCTTCTCACACATCGTTCATCAAGATCCGGGTGCTAGCGCGGATCTTCAACACTCACTTAAGTGCAGTGATGATCACCACAAAGGAGGAATCTTCTATCTGGGATGGATGATCTTTAATATCTGTCTTTTCATGAGAGTAACTCCCTCAAAATTCCAGGAAGAGAGAGATTCTCTCAATATTCACACATGAATATTAATGTTGGGAGAGTATCTCTCTCACTTATAAAGGAAGTGCTAAAACAAGCGGTATAGGTTCCCGGCCCCCGTGTAATAGACGTCCACTATATAAGCAATATAAATAATTATTTATGACAAATAAAATTATGCCATAAATAATATTTACAATTTATCACATACTTGTAACATATAAATATATTGTGTGATAAATTTGACTCTTGATCTAAACTCATTCCTCTTGAAAATATTAAACAAACCTAGGATTTTTAAATCCAGTAGAATATTATTAATACATGTATTTACAATATAACATGTAAATACAATTTATAAATAAATTCAATTAATTATTATAAAATCGTACAATCAATGAATTTATTTATTCTTTTTTGATCCATAAAACTTGGATAGTGCTTGGAACCTTTGTTGGGGCCCGCTATGTTCTAAATTCTTATTCAAAGAATAGGGCATATTCTCAAGGCTCTATTATGTGTAACCCTCTAGGCCCTTATCTCATTAGCAGTGAATAATATAACCAACCTAGAGTGGGGTCTATCAACCCATCGAGGTCCCTATAAAGATAAGGAAAATTCAAAGAAACAACTGCCATCCTACGAACACGGTTCATGTAATCTAATATATTCGTCATCGATATCTCAATAAAGCATAATGCATAATAGTGTCATCATTATTTATTTTCTTTATTTTGTTTGTTGATTTTTCTGGACGGTCTTACCTTCGACTACCATGGCCTTGGATTTAATGAAGGTGCAACCATCATAATCAACCAGGCCTGAGATATCTCTTCCTAAACTCGAAACTGACAATTCATTTCTCGATCATTCAATCAATGCCATGTCATTAATGACGTACCCAATACAAACCACCTCACCACAACTTTTTCACCATGGTTTTCGCTTTATATCAAATATACATAATTAAATGACATTCATTTATAATGATCTCAAGTCAGAAGACCATTACACATGTCCTTTGATAGGAACGACCAATGACACCAGAAACATGTGTTGTTCCTATTAATCGGGTATGTCATCATGATCTCTTTAGCTAGAGATCATCTTGTGAGAACTTTATGAGATGAAGTATCAATGCTTATGAGCCACCATCACCTGATGGTCACACATCATCATTTTCCTTTCAGAATGATGTAACTGGACCATAGGACATTACATTAAGATTACTGTTATGGCATCTCAGGGTTCTCATTATAGCCTGGGACCTGATATAACCATTTGATGCGACAGGTAATCTATGGACATTGCCATTAATAAAGAGGATACAGAAGTTTATACACTATCATGGAAAGATAAAAACATGTATAATAAAAAACTGAAAACATGCAATAGTAATCAAAGTAAAAAACAAGTTGGGTCTATGGCACCCACTTTCAAAACTCCCACTTCCACTAGAGCCAACTGCTAACAGGTTTCAATCCGCTAGCTCTCACATGTAAATCATGATTCTTTGGAGAAATGGCTTGAGTTTGGGAGTCTTCCACGTTTTCCTCTGTGTCTACTCTGCTAACTGTCACTTCACCTATTTGAGTAAAATCCCTCAAATAATGAATCTTCTGAAGAATATTATTTGTCCTCTAGTGATACCGGGGGCCCTTGGCAAGCAAAACTGTAGCAGTATTATCACAATATAATGGAATAGGGTCTGCACTTCTAGGTACAACACCAATGTCTATGATAAAAGCTACATATCCATACTGCTTCCTTTTCTACATAAGAAGCAACAATATATTCAGGCTCTGCTATAGAATCAGAAACCACATCTTACTTTGAAATTCTCTAGCACACTGCACCACAATTCAGCAAAAGATGTAGCCTGGATACGATTTCATATCATCATTATCTATCTGGAAACTAACAGCAGTGTATCCCCTCACAACTAGTTTCTCATCTCCTCCATACACCAGGAATATATCCTTAGTATGCCTCAAGTACATAAGGATAGTTTTAGTAGTTGTCCAGTGCATCTATCCTAGATTGGCTTGATATCTACCCACCATGCATAAAGAAAATGCAACATCAAACCTCGTACATATCATGGCATACATGATAGAACCCACTTCCAAAGCATAAGAGACTCTACTCATTCTATCAATCCCCTCTTATATTTGTGGACACATTTTCTTTGAGAGATTTACACCATGTGACATAGGTAACAATCATATCTTGGAATGTTCTATATTGTAAATTTTGAGTACCTTTTAAATATATGTACTTCATCTTAGGCCAAGCAGCCTTTGAGATCTATCCCGATAGATCGTGATCCATACAATGTAGACTGCCTTACCTATGTCTTTCGTGTATTTCATTCATTTAACCATGTATTAAATGACTGTAAGACTTGCACCTTTTTTACCATGATTAATATGTCGTCATCATATAAAACATAGAAAACTATAGCATTCCCTTCAACCTTTTTATAGACACAAGTATCTCTTTCAATTTTGACAAAACAAAAATCTCTTATGGCCTCAACAAAGCGTACATTCCATTATCTTGATGTCCAATTTAATCCATAAATGGATCTCTCAAACTTGCATAATTTATAGGCATTCTTTGACATAACAAACCCTTCTTGTTGAGTCATATAGATGTCGTCAACCAACATCTCATTTACAAAATTCGTTTTGACATCCATTTTCCAAATTTAATAATCATGAAAGGCTACTATTGCAACCAATATTCTGATGGATTTATGAATTGCCACTGGTGAGAAGGTTTCATCATTGTCAATGCCTTGACGTTGTCTAAAACCCTTTGAAACTAGTCTTTCATTAATGGTATTAACCTTACCATCCATGTCTAGCTTTTTGTTGAATACCCATTTGCATCCAAATGGATTTACATCAGATGGAGGGTCTTCCAAAATCCAAGCGTGATTTTTGTACATGGAATCCATCTCAGAATTCATGGAATCGTTCCATGTTGTAGCTTCTTTGCCTTCTATTACTTCCTTGTAGGTTATAGGTTCATCATCCTAAAGGATTATTATGTCACCAGACTCGGTGAAAAGAAAACCATAACACTCTGGTCTTTAACCTCTCGTGTAGACCTACGCAGTATCTGTGTCATAGGAACAATTTCTTCTTCCACTTGCTCTTGTGGAGATTATTCCTCTACCAACTCTTGTGCATATGGAGCATTAACTTCATCGAAGTCAATATGTCTCCCACTATTTCCAGTAGAAATGTTATACCTTTCTAGAAATTTGGTGTATCCTTCAAAAATGATTTTTTTATCTAAAGGGTTATATAGGTAGTATCTTCTAGTTTCCTGAAGATAACCTATAAATATGCACTTAGAGCTTCATGATGCTAATTTTTCACATGGTAAAGTCTTGAAAAATTTCTCGCACCCCACACACACATGTGTGTCATATTGGGTTTCTTTCCATACCATAACTGATATAGAATCCCATATGTAGCTTTAGTTGGCACTCGGTTAATGGTATATGATGTTTTCTGCAAGTCATATCCCCAAAACAATAATGGAAGAGTTGAATGACTCACCATTGATCTGACCATGTAAATCAAGGTCTTATTCCACCATTCACTAACACCATTCCATTGTGGTTTATAAGAATGGGTGAGTTGGGATAATATCCCACACTCATTCAAGTGATCAATGAAAGTATGGTTAAGATATTCTCTACCTTGGTCTGAGCATAGTGCTTTTATCTTCTAACGAAGATTTTTTTCTACTTTATTTTTTAATTCCTCAAAGAAATGAAAGGAATCTGACTTATATCTCATTAGGAAGATACAGCCATACCTATTATAATCATCGGTAAAAGTAATGATGTATAGAAAACCACCCCTTGCCTCTACTGGAAATGGACCACAAACATCGGTATGTAGTTATTCCGGCACTGCATTGGCTCTTTCTCCCTTTCCTAAGATAGGTGATTTGGTCATATTTCCATGTAAACAACCTTGACATACATCTAAGGGTTCTAATTGTAACGAGTCTATATACACTTCTTGATGTAATATTCATAATCGCTTCTCATTTACATGACCAAGCATTAAGTCACATTGGCCGGTGTTATTTGAGTCATGTTGGATGTTTTTGTGATTGATTTGCATTAATGGGTTTTGTAGATCTACCATATATTAACCATTGTTAATATGTTCCATACCATAACATATGTTACCCCTATAAAAGATACAACTTTTGTTTCCAAACATGAAATAAAAACCCATAGTGTCTAAAATTGACATAGATATAATGATTCTCGTAACAGAGAGTACATAATAGCAATTGTTTAAAACAAGAACCAAACTAGTTAGTAGAGTCATGTGATAGTGTCCCACTACCAAGGCCGCCAGACTAGAACCATTTGCAGCTCAGAGATCTACTTGATCTTTTGAAATCTTCATGAACCTACTTCATTCCTGTATATGAATACAAATGTGTGAGACACATGCCATATCCAATTCCCCACATGTTGATATATATAGATTTCATTCAATGACATAAATACCTGAAGTAGAGGAATCTTCTTGCTTCTTATTCCCAGCTCTGATAATTCT
This sequence comes from Viscum album, assembly GCA_963277665.1. Taxonomy (NCBI): domain Eukaryota; kingdom Viridiplantae; phylum Streptophyta; class Magnoliopsida; order Santalales; family Viscaceae; genus Viscum; species Viscum album. The sequence goes on along the minus strand of OY728126.1, from coordinate 1,064,362,757 downwards.
TCTTTCAATGGCCTTTCTTGACACATCCAATGCAGCCAGCTTCCTGCTCATTACATTACCTCCGAATCTTTGGCTTCATTACAGGATGATGCATTGGTGTCTTTGGACATGACATGGCCTTAGACCCCTTTTCCATGCCCTTGTTTTTCTTTTTCATCATAAGGACTGTTGAATTGGTGTTTTTCATGTCCTTATTATTTTGGATAACTAATGCCCAAAGATCCGGGAGCGACTTTTTTATATCATTTATATTATAATTTAAAATGAAAGTCGATAATCATGATGTTAAAGAGGCAAGAATGAGACCAACTTCTAGTTATTGGTTTATTTTGAACCCAAGGGCTTCAAGCCTCTCAATATACCCAATCATATTGAGTACGTGAGGGCCAGATGGGTGCCCTTCTGCCAGCCTGCACTTATAAAGCGCACTTGAGATCTCATACCTTTCTTGTCTGGACCTATCCACATATAGTTCTTGGAGATGTGAAAGCATCTTGCAGGCGTCCTCTTCCTCATTAATTTTTTTCAATTGGCTAGACATGGATGTCAACATGATGCATTGTACATCAAAAGAATCATCTACATGATTTTTCCACTTATCTTTTTCCATCTTGCTTGCTCCCTGAGGAGGCTCAGCAGTAATTGTGGATTCCAACACATATAACATCTTTTCTTGGCGTAGTGCTATGTTCAAGCACCTGTACCAGTCTTGGAAGTTATATTCGGTCAGGATATTTTCTTTATCCATGATCGATCGCAGTGATAAAGTACTAGTGGTGTTAGTGATTTTGATTTTGAATCTACATCAGATAAACATTTAGCAGTTAGTACTTTGTCTTGATTACCTATTGACATTTTATGATTAATAAATTATTATACCATTTAATGTCTCCCACTATTTTAACAAACCTTAATAGCCATCACTATTATATTCATAATACTCTATCTCTGGAGCATTCTAGTGGCATGGATCACCAAAAACTTTCTCATAGTCTACAAGCTAGGGGTACGACACTACATAGAGGGTTTCAAGGTAGGGGCTATGCTGGAAAACCACTTGTTCATGTGGTTCCTTGTGTAGTTGAGTAAAGTCCCAGCTTTTGGACTCTGTACATGATTCCCTCAACCTCTTGGCTCTAAAGTGATAGCAAGTCAGCTAAGGATAATCCTTGACTACTCACTTTAGCTAAGTCAACCCATTTATCACATTGAAACACCCCGGTAGTAAGAGGCACTCTCAATTGAGGCTGATGAGTACCCAAACAGTCAGTTTTGTGTAGATGTGAGAAATGGAAGGCATTTTAGACTTCATATATCTTTGTGGGATTTTTTTAATATTTATTGAAGAATATAATCCTTTTCTATTTATTATGTTCAAACAGGGTTGTCGCGCTCACAACTGAACATTCAATAGGATATTATTCTTTAAAATATTATGCAATTTATCTTGTTTATTATCATATGTGATCATGAAATAATAATGCAGATGTATAAAATAATAAACAGTGCATAAATTAAATCATGAATTCTAACTGGTCTTGATAATTCTATAATGATTGATCAATAACTGATTAATCATCACCTAGGGGCATCCATACCTGAGTCGATACATGACTTGTATCGTTGTTGGCCCCAGTGCAAAGTGCCTAACTCCTGTCTTGACTACCACCTCAACTTGGCGGAGTATGCCTCTCGGATCATCTCCGAATAATTAAAAATATATTGGCACGTAGGCGAGGGATTCTAGGGTAAAAAAAAACAACCAGTACAATGGGAGTGCATTCCCTTATACATATTTGAATCAAAAGACGATTCACAGACCATCATTTATCTAATTAAATATTACAATCATCGCACGCATTGAATAAATAAATAAATAAATAAATAAATTCTAGACATACACAGGTCAGTCAACAGCTCAGGACAAGTCGGGGTAAAATTGAAATAAAATTTAAATTGCAATAAATTTAAATTATGCGAGGGTGTCTTAATAAATTAAATGAATTTGATTAAATTGAAATAATTTATTTTTATCAATTCTATTTTTTTATTTAATTTTATTTCCAAAAATAAAATCAAACCATTAATTTATTTCTAATCATAAATTAAATTAATATTTTGAGATTAAAATAAATTAAAACCCTAAGTTAATTCCAATTAATTTAATTTAAAGAACTAAATTAATTAAAATTATTTCAGTGCATGGTTACCTCTAGTTGGAGAGGAGTCTGGCGCGACTGCGTACCACTGCGGGCTGTTGTGCTGGAACCGCGACTTGACCGCGGCATGACCTCGGTGTGATCGCGGCATCCAATGATTCCTGCAATGTCTAAATTTATAGGCGTGGCCTCAAGGTGTCTGAACAGAGCCCGTTTGGAGGAGGTCGGTGAGGGTCCAGGGCAGTCGGATGGATCCGGGTCGGAGGAGGCTGGCGAGGGTTCGGGGCAGCCGGACAGAGCTGGTCCGGCGCGGCCCGGAGGAGGAGGCTGATGAGGGTCTGGGAGCTGACTGGACGAGGTCTGTCGAGGGGGCTGGCCGGTGCGAGGCGGTCCGGCACGTGGAAGTTCGGCGTGGCTGGTGGCCTCATGGGGAGGAGGTGAGGAGGTCGGCGTGAGGGGAGTAGGCCGGAGCAGCTTGGGGTCAGGGCGGCCAATGCACATGGAGAGGAGGCGATGAGGTCGACATGAGCGGAGGAGGACGGTGCGGGGATTGGAGGCCGACACAATGCAACAGGCTAGTCCGGCGGAGGATGGTCTAGTAGAGGGAGAGGGAGGCCCTAAGGTTTGGCCTCCCTGTATGTGCCATGTGAGGAGACCCCAAAGGGGTCTTCATACTTTTTTTTACTTTTTTCCATTAGACAAAAATAAAATTCCAGCCCCTTTTTTTAAATTAAAGGGAGAAGACCCTATTTTGAGTTCTTTTCTTCCATTTTTTTTAAAAAATATTTATAAATAAAATAGGAAGACCCTTAATGGTCTTAGTCCTCTCCTTTTATTTAAAAAACAAGAAGTCCCCAAATTTGGGGTCTTGGTATTATTTTATTATTATAAAATATAATAAAATAGATATTATAAAATATTTTGTTATAAAATATTTATAATAAAATATATATTTGACGTTGAATCTCAGTCTGAGATAAAAATCAAATAAAAAAGATGCAATGTCATTCGGATTAAGAATTTTAAATGATTGTAACTTGATCATTTAAATCGAAATGATGCGTGGTCAAATCCGAATGAACCGTTTTAACAACACGCAATTAAATTTAATTCATTTTAATAATTTTGACTCAGAAAAAAATTGTGATTCGTCTGGGTTGTTACACATTTCAACCTTAAATAAATTTTTCCACTAATTTCACTAGCAAGGTGGCATAGAATAAGAATCCTAAAACAGTGTCGGCCACTGGAATTATACATCAGCCTCCCTCTCCCCAGTCTTTTCATATACTCACTCAAGCTGCAATATCACTCATACCAATGGAATATACCAGAAATTGGGAACCTACTCTTTTTGATCAACAATCCAGATAAGACGCTTCCGGAATGAGGTGTCCCCCTCAAGATCGACCTCCATGGGTTGGAACAAATGAGATGGTTCTGAGAAGTAATGTCAAAACTGAGAAACATGGAAGATATCATGCATAGACTGATAACGCTGATATAACTAAATCTGATAGGCAACCATCCCAATTTTTTCCAACACCTAAAGATGTCTGACGTACCATATTGAAATCTTACCCTGCATCCCAATCCTACTATGTCCCAACCATAGTCTGAAACGTTGGAACACAAGATCATTCACCTCAAACTCCTATGGTCATCTCTATCGATCAGCATAGAACTTCTATCGTACTCATGCAATTGTCATCCTCTTCCAAATCAACTATATCTACTCTGTGGTGTCCTGGAAAAGATGAGGTCCTAGCATAGCTGCATGTCCTACCCCCATCAAACATAAGGGTGATCAGCATGGCCTAGCATTCAAATCCTCAAAATCATTCATTTGAATTTTTTCTTGAAAACTATTATAAAAGGAAAACTCTACAAGAAGTATGTTATTTTTCCAAGAACCACCCAAATACATGATTCATGCTCGAAGCATGTCCTCAATCACCTGAATTGTTCAATTAGACTAGTAATATTTTTGGGGGTGGTAATCTATAGATAGAGGTACCCATATACCCAAATTCCTCTGTGGTCTATCCTAGACCCAAGTAGTAGAACATGCATCTCAATCGGCAATAATGGTTTGTGGAACCCCATGTAAACATACAATCTCTCAGATGTACAACCTTTCCACCTCATCAAAATGGAATGTTTCTTTGGTCGGAAAGAAGTAGGAAACCTTCGTGTGTCTGTCAATGACAACACATACTGCAACATTCCCTCGAGGCGACCTCAGTAAACCTGTCACGAAGTCCATAAGGACATCATTCAATTTCCACTCGGGATTGGGTAACTTCTGCAAAATCTCAACTAGTTGATGATGCACTTCCTTCCACTATTGGCAAGTGAAACATCTAATGACAACCCCAGCAACATATATCCTCATACCTTGCCAACAATACTAATATTTTAGATCACGATACATAATTGTGTCACTAGGATAAACTTCCCAAACTGAGGAATGAATGTCCTGCATCAGCTCTTCCATTATGTCTGTTGACACCAATATTTTCCCATGAAAATACAAGATATCATTCTCACATATGGTCCATCCTGGAATCAGGTCCTCTCCTGACACACTCTCCCAATGGACTACACCTTCAGAATATGATAGTTACCTTATTCACACTTGATCAAAAAGAGTAGAAGTAGTAGCTAAAGAAGATTAAAATGTCTTCCCCTATTTGTCGTGCACCTCTTAATGCATATCAGAAAATAGAGCAACAAGCTACCACAAATTAATAGTCCCATGAACTACATGTAAATGAGTTCTCCTGCTCAACACATTAGCAACTGTGTTTCCCTTCCCAGGCATATTTGTAAGCGGAATGTCAAAAGACCGAAGGTACTCAGCCCACCTTCTCTATCACATATTCAGGTCACGATGAGTGAATATATACGTGTGACTATTTTGTTCATTGAAAACCACAAAATTCTCCTCCAACAAGTAGTGCCTCCAACAGTGTAAATCATGAGAAACTATTGCCATCTCGAGATCACGCGTCAAGTAATTTTTCTCATGTAGACTCAGCTACCGAGGATCATACGCAACGACCCCTTCTCCCTACATAAGCAATGCTCCAAGACTGATACCTAATGTATTATAGTAAAAAGTATAAATCTTCACTTCCTCTGGAAAAACTAGTTTCAGTGCTGAATTCAACATAACTTTTAGCTCCTGAAAGGCTGAAACTCAAGATTCAAACCACCAGTACTTCACACCCTCATATTAAGGCTCGTCAGTAGTGCTCTTATGCATGAAGAGTCTTGTTTGAATCATTGGAAGTTACCAGGACTCCATAAGAATCCATTCTACCTCAATGAAATTATTCAATTTTTCCCAGGAAACTACTCCTCTCACATTCTCTATGTCTTCTGATACTCTTGTCTCTGAGATAACATGTACCATGACGTGAATCTGGTGCATCAAAAAGGGGCATTTGGTTTCATAGAATATAACTAATGTTGTCTCATTGTACTCAAAATGATCTCAAGATTGGTATTATGTCCATGTTGAGTGTGATAGTACACCAAGATATCATGAAAAAAGACCACCATGAAAGAATCCAAAAATTGATAGAACACTTGTTATATTAGTTCCATGAAAACTGCAGGTGTATTCGTGAGACCGAACAGCATAACCACATACTCTTATAGACCATTCCAGCTCTGAAAATCTATTAGAGGTATATCAGATGGTCTAACACACAACTGATGATAACCGGACCTCATTTCGATAATTGAGAACACCTGAGATCCTCATCGTTGACCAAAGAGATCATAAATCCTCAGTAAGGTATATTGGTTCTTGATTGTCAACTGGTTCAACATCTGATAATCCAAAAACATTCCAAGGGTATCATCCGTATTCTTAGTAAATAGTATAGAAGAAACCAAAGGAGAAGTACTAGGTCAGATGAAACCCTTTTCCGGAAACACATCCTACTTCTTCTTGAGCTCAAATAACTCTGGTGTAGAAATCCTGTAATGCGGAATGGACACTAGATCCGCTCCTAGAACGAGATCAATATAAAATTCTGCCTCTCACTCTAGATGAAACCCTGAAAAGTCCATTGGAATGATATCCCTAAAATGATCCACCAATGGAGGAAAATATGTGCTTTAAATCCTATAAACCCATGATGATCGGGTCCTACTCTGCTAGCCCGAACATCCCACTCACCCATAAGAAGAAAAGATCTGCCCTCTGGTTATGTGTAACTCACCCAACAATGATATCAATCGACAACTGCCTGGATGGGAACTAACCATTCTATTCCAAGAATGACATAATAGCTTGTCATCTCTTGAACATAGGGGTCCCCAAATAAGTGACCCACACTAACATCAAGAGGGTACTCCTTGCACTGACGTATACTATCTTTTATTGTCCCCAATGGTGTGTCAAGCATCATGACATTAGTAGAAGAATGGATACAGTGCCCAAGGATCTCTACAATAGAAACAGATATAAATCTATGGGAATCCCCTATATCAAAAAGATAAAACGCTAAAAATGAGGCAATTAGGATTGTACCTTGAATTGTAGAGGGTCCTGGATCTTACTCCTCGTTGGTATGCTACAATGCAAAAGTGTTACCTTCACTGTGGCCATGTGGCCCTTTCTGAACCCCTGAGCTAATCCACACTATTGTCGTTGAAGGCCTGGTAACTGGCTACCACAGCTGTGACCTCCACCTCAGCATCAACGGCCGAAAAGGCCCCAATTTTGAGACTGATGAGAAACTGGCGGTGCTTCTCATGAATGAGGAGTCATAGAAAAACCCATGTCACCAGCTACCAGTGAGAAAAGCTGACATAAACGCTGAATATGTCCATCTAACTATGTGATTAGCTCTCTTCTGGGTCTTTTAGGCAATATGGCCTCATATGCCTGCACTTCCCACACTGGTAGCACACCACCTAGATACCTGAAGAAGTGTCATGCCTCCTTTGATCCCCACGTGTAGACATGTTGTGGCACTTCCTACTCTCAGTTGGAGGGACACCAACTCCAGATTTCAAACATCCCTAACTCACCACTCTAGAATCCCTCATATTGATCTTCGGTATTGACACGGGATGAAAAATAGAAGTGATTTAAGTCAACCAGAATAGGTTCACTAGAGATCAGATGTAACACCTGAGACTTTTATGAGAAATATTTTTGTTTTTATAAATCATAAAAGGAATCTTTCAATACACACAACACTATATTGGCTTGCTTTACACGCAATCGCGACCTTCCTCGATAGCTTGCATCGTTCGCAATACCGAGTTTCACTAAACAATGATATGCTATTAAAATATTATTAAAAATACCCGTTAGGAATACTAATAACCAATTTTTGAAATTTTATAAATTTTATTTTTCAAAATGGACTTCATTTTTGGATTCGGAATATCGAAATTATCCTTGGGTGAAATTTTGGTATTTTTCTGAAAACTTTCAATTTTTGATGAATAGTGAAACCCCTAAGTGGTAGTTAAAAAACAGAATTTTTCATAAAACATATTTTTACCGCTTCTGTGAGTGGAATTTCAAAAATCCGAGAGACACGGTTGATGTCAGTAAGTAAAATGTGGTTCAATTAGATGAAAATAATTTTTTGGTAAATAGTAACTTTTTACTTTTATTTACCACGGTTAAAAGTAAATAGGGTAATTAAGGATAAAAATGATATTATTATTACCCTAACACATGTCCTAATTCTATTGTATAAGTGTAATTCGACCAAAAACAAACATAGGAATAAAATATGACCATTTAGGCCCACTTGGATTAGATTAATACATTTATTATTAATTTATTTTAAGAAGGGTTAAAATAGTTAAAATCAATGTTTAATAAGTAAAAAAAATTAATATAAGGTTATATATAAGATAAATTCGACTATAAATATTAATTAGAAAGATAAATATATTTTCAACATAATAATATTTTATATGTAATTTTTAGACATTAAATAATATAATTAATTAATGACACAATGATGATGCAGTAAATATCTTATTAATAAAATATTGACATAAATGATGATATAAATACCCAAATAAATTTAATTTAGACTTTTTATGAATTACACTAATTTTATAGGTTAATATGACATGTTATTATTGATTTAATTAACTTTTTTCTGACTAATCATTCTGTTAGGATTTTCACAAAAATCAATTACTAAATAGTGTCAAAATTGACATAAAATAGTTTCTAAAACAAATAATATATTATTAATTGTTATTTTATTCCAAAAAATCTACGGTTCTGCCAAATTACATAGATAAGGTTATATATATTAATAATAAACAACGTGGGGTTCGTTTGGATTGTTATCGTAAATTTATTAACCTTATAGTGTAAGAACACAAGAAGACACGATAAAAGTAAAATTATTTAACTTAATGTTAAATATAAATAATAAGGTCAAAATAGGAACCTAAACTAGTCTAAATTCTATTGTATGAGAGTATTTATACCCAGCCCTACCTTAGCTTCGAAATAAATTAATTTGGATCTATTTAATACCGAATTTGGCTTTATAATATAATTATATTTTTCGTTATTCCAAAGGTGCCCCTCTCCTCCCTTATAAAAGGGAACCTCCTCCCTCTCTTCCTCACACCACTTTGAGCCTTCAAGCTCGGCCAACCCCTGAAAATTTTCCCTCTCCACTTCCCTAGAGACATCCTAGAGGTCCTGGTTATCTTCAAAGACCAATTTTATTGCCCTAAAAGGAGGTCTCAAAGAAGCACTTCAAAGAAGAGGTAATGTCCGTTACCGATTCTTTCATCTTTATTTCTTCTTCCACTTCTTCTTCTTCTTCAGTTGTTTCATTATGAGGTAATAACATCATTATCACTCATATACTGATATGTTATTATAAGTATGAAACAACCTTATTTCACTATCTATCCATCCTACGGAAAATGAAATCACCGCGCGTGCGTACGTACGGAATACCGTCTCCACGCCGTGGTGTAATCTATTTTCCACCACCACCTTACTTGGATGGGTATAATGGTGTAAATAATGACTATATATGATTATTTTAAAGTGATTTTGATTCTGAAATAGTATACATACACTCCAATACAATTCCATGATCATGGGAACGATATCATCGCTCGTGCATACGTACGGAATACCGTCTCCACGATGTGATGCGACTCGTTCTACATGATCTTCATTTCATAATGATTATATAAATGAATGAATATGATATATATTATACTAATAACATTCTATAAATGAGGTATCTATAACCTAATGAATGAATAAGAATTTATTTGACAAAACACGCATAAGAACAAAAAGTAACAAACACCCGAATAACAAGTTGTAATGAAATATTATTCATAAGAAGCTAAGAATATGACCATATGTGATATCATAACAATGAGTATGATTCTGGAATAAGTCAATAACATTATTTAAATCATTATATAGGAGGTTCGGACACGTACAAAGCATATCAGACATAAGGTAAGAGAAATATCACAATCTCATTTTTATCAGAGATTGTTTATACTTTGGAATTTACTAGGGTGTATTTTATCATCCACATCCATGTTTACTCAATATGTAATATTTATATCCTTATAAAATAGTATATATCAAATTTTACCCTTTAGTGAGTTTTTAGTAAATGATATGAAAGGAATCTTTTGTCATTTTTCGTACGAGGTTCTTTTTGACTTTTCCAACAAAAGTACAAGAAGAATATTTTCTTTTACCTTATACGACATGAATGGATTTTTAAATAATTATTTCCAAGAATCATCCCTTAAATGTTTTCATGTTTATTTTTAATCAACCTCTTTTAGTTTATAATTGTACGACATGTTTAGAATGGAAAAGTGTTTTTGAAGCAGAAAGAATATCTTCCTCAAGAATGGAGTTCAAGTGTTTTATCAAAATTATTTTCCATCTAAGATAATAAAGGGTTCTATTTTTATCCCTATTATTACATTGATTTGATTATGTTCTGATGGAATTATATTTTTATGAATTCCTTTATCTTATATGAATTGTTTTATGATGTCACGATGTTTAAGATTCCCATTTTTATTACATGGGTTATGCTATAATGTATGGTTTTCTGATTTTGTGGCACAAATAATAATGGTATCATTATGAGATGGGTGGGACCTATATCTCCCTCCAATTCATTGGGTGAAGATTTTATATCTCATGAGATAGACATGGCTGGAACGGCAGGTTAAACCGGTTCAGTGAAACAGGACTGAAACGAGGAGTGAACTCAGTTCCGAAGTGGACATTGTCCACTAAGATAGTCTTGGAAGTGAGTCTTGACTAACAAGAAATGATTCTAAATGATTATTTGTGTATGCCACAAATTTTCATGTTTTAAATTATGATTATTGGGATTACATTTTACTACTATGATTTATCCCATGTCATGATATTATGATCTCTTTTGCAGGTTAATATTTCCAATATGTTATGTTATTATGAATATGATGTGATTGATATTTCTTATGTTTACCCTTACTGAGAATTTGATCTCACCCTTTTGTAAGTTTTATTTCCCCAGGTCCGGAAGAAGGTTATTAAGTAGAATATTCCAAAAAGGGACTCTAGATATGATAAAATAAATGGGAGGCAAAGTAGATGCTTTATGAACCAGTTGTTTATGATTTACAGTTTCTAAAGACACTATACCTATATGGTCCTTTAATGGATTTGTTATATGTTGTAATAAGTGTGCTTAAATTTTGAGGTAATAACAATGTATGTAAAGTATGGGTCGTTATAGTTGGTATCAGAGGAAAGGTATAGTCAACCTTTGAAAAATAGGATGTGAATGCCTTAGTAAGAATCCTAAGGATAAGTATAAGAATAGAACGCAATCATAGTGTTTTAGAAATGGCCATGAATAACCTTGGATAAGACCTTAAGTGTGAAATTTTATTCTTGATTCTGTGGTTTTCCTATTATAATTATTGTTTCTCACACTATTCTTATTGGTTTTAGTCAATGGATGGAACCCGAAGGAACCGTGTTAATGTTGAATGCGACGGGCAATGAAATGATTTTCCCCCTGAGCAACCAAACATTATGGGAGTAGGAATGAAAAATCTTGTATCAATTCTCACACAACTTTCTCAAACTATGAATCATGCAGGACATCCAAACGAGCAATGGAAGGAGCAACATTCTGTTGAATCCTTCATGAGACAGCGTCCAGCTTCATTCAGCAGGTCTACTGATCCATTAGTTTCTGAACAATGGATTAGTACTACTTAAAAGATATTTTCAGTTATTCAATGTTCTGAACATGATAAAGTCATCTTAGCAGTGTATCGTTTGGAAGGTGATGCTGATCAATGGTGGAATTTTATCAAGAATACGAGGACAAGAGATAAAATTGAGTCCATGGAATGGGATGATTTCATGAACTTATTTTTCAATAAGTACTTCCCTCGTATTCTTCGAACAAAGATAGAGAAGGAGTTTCTTGAACTAAAGAAAAAGGATGATGAATCTGTTGGTATATACGAAGCGAATTTTACAAGGCTTCCATGGTATGCATCTGGATTTATCATCCAAACTGAAAGAAAAGTTGATCGATTCTTCAGTGGCATAAAACCAAATCTTCGAAGGGCATTAGCTATAAGAGAATTTAGTAGCTATGAAGAAATTGTGCATTGTGCTATCAAGGTATAAATGGAAGTTGGTGTTACTTATCCATCTCATAGTTTTGACAAGAAACGAAAGATGGAGTTCAAGGAGAAATCTCAGAATAATGGTGAAAAGAAGTTGAATGTTTCCTTATGCTCAATGTGTGGAAAGAAGCATGGTGGAGATTGTCTTAATGGGACTAGAAAATGTTTTATGTGTGGAAAATAAGGTCATCGAGAAGCTGAGTGTCGAAGTAATGGAAAAAGGGTTTCTAATGGTGTGAATAAAGAAAAGACTGCAGAGAACGCACCACCAACACTTCAATGCTTCAAGTGCAAGGAGATGTGGCATTATTCCAATTAAATCCCAAATCCAAGGGTTGATGATGATGGTCGATGTCAACGAACTCTTAAGGCTAAAGACAAAAGAAAGTCACATGCAATTTTTATCAGCGATGTGGAGTACAATAATGATGTGGTGAAAGGTACACTTACCATCCACTCTAAAGTAGCAAAAGTTTTATTTGATTCTGGATCCACCCACTCCTTTATTTCTGAATAATTTTCTAAGGATATCACAGTATTACCTCAACAGTTAGATGTTGAGTCAGTTGTGACAACCCCTAATGGAACAACAGTGGCATCAAAAGTTTATAATTCTTCTCCGATTGAAGTTTGTGGGAAGGTGCTTCTTGTAAATCTTGTGATCCTTACTATAGTGGAATTTGATGAGATTCTTGGCATGGATTGGCTTTCTCTACATGGAGCTCATATCAATTTCCAATGAATTGAAGTCACATTTCATATAATCCAGATCAATCTATGATCGTCTATCGATGCAAGGATGAACATAACAATACAGTGGAAATTTCTTCCATTTTATGGGTATTTATTCCACTAAATGAAGGTTATGTATCTCAAATGGTTGATGAGAAACTCACTATTAATAATATTCCCATTGTACGGGAGTTTGATGATGTCTTTCTGGAAGAATTACCGGGTCTTCCACCGAATCGTGAAGTTGAGTTTTCAATAGAACTCGTACCGGATGCTTTGCCTATTTCAAAGACACCTTATAGAATGGCCCCAATTGAGTTCCAGGAATTGAAGAAGTAACTCCAAGAGAATCTTGATAAGGGGTTCAAACGCCCTAGTACGTCACCTTGGGGAGAACCTGTTCAGTTTGTTAAGAAGAAAGATGGATCAATGAGACTCTGCGTTGATTATCAAGAACTTAACAAGATCACTATCAAGAAAAAATATCCCCTCCCATGCATTGATGACCTATTTAACCAACTACGCGGGGCTCAATACATTACCAAGATTGATCTTCATTAAGGGTATCATCAATTAAGGGACAAAAGGTAGGATATACCAAAGACGGCTTTCTGTACAAGTTATGGACACTATGAATTTATAGTGATTCCATTTGTTCTTACTAATGCCCCTACTATCTTCATGGATCTAATGAATAGAGTCTATAGAGACTATCTTGATCAATTTGTGGTAGTCTCTATAGAAGATATTCTTGTCTATTCAAAGAGTAATGAAAAACATGAAGATCACTTGAGAATTATATTAAAGACCCTGAGAAAGGAGAAGCTTTATGCAAAATTTACCACGAGTTAATTGTGGCCTCAAAAAGATTCATTTTTGGGTCACATAATCTCTAAAGAGGGGATATATATGGATCCAGCAAAAACAGAGGTTATCGAAAGATGATCAAGACCAACAACAGTAATTGAGATCCAAAGTTTTCTTGGTTTGGAAGGATATTATCGATGTTTTGTGAAAGATTTTTCCTGATTATCTAATCCACTCACCAAGTTGACATGGAAAGGAGTTAAGATTGTTTGGACGGAGGAATTTGAAGAGAATTTCAAGGAGTTGAAAAGAATGTTATCCAGTGCACCTGTGCTCACACTGCCTTGTAGTGGAGAAAGGTTTTTGATCTACAGTGATGCATCCAAGAAGGGTTTGGTGTGTGTTCTTATGCAAAATGATATGGTGATAGCTTATGCCTCACGACAGTTGAAAATACATGAGCAAAATTACCCAACCCATGATTTGGAGTTAGCTGCAGTAATATTTGTATTAATGATTTGGAGGCATTACCTTTATGGTGAGAGGTGTGATATTTATACTGATCATAAAAGTTTAAAGAATATTTTCACACAAAATGAGCTGAATATGCACCGAAGAAGATGTTTGGAGATGATTAAGGATTATGACTGCTCAATTCATTACCACCCTGGGAAAGCAAACAATATGGCAGATGCATTAAGTCGACAAGACCATGCTAGTTTATCCATGATGAGGATAAAAAAAGATCTAATATTTATGGATTTACAAAGGATGGATCTTGGAATTATAATGAAAGGGGAAAATCGTATCTTTTACAAATGAATGTTCAACCATCTATACATGTGATGATTAAAGAGGCACGGAAAGAAGATGTTGAGTTATGAAAGAAGGTGAGAAATGTTCCTGAATTCAACCTTGATTGTGATGGGATAATAATGTTTAGGAATCGGGTTTGTGTTCCTCCCATCCCCGAATTAAAGAAGGAGTTGCTGGATGATGCTCATAGTTATTCATTCTCTATTAATCCTGGAAGCACGAAGATGTATAGGGACCTGAAAGAGTACCTCTGGTGGGATGGCATGAAGAGAGATGTTGCTGAATATGTCTCTCGATTCTTGGTTTGTCAACAAGTTAAAGCTGAGAGACAGAAGTCTAAGGGATGTTACAACCATTACCCATACCTGAATGGAAATGGGAAAACATCAATATGGACTTTGTCAAAGGACTTCCTAAAATGTCCAAAGTCAATAATGCTATCTGGGTCATAGTGGATTGTCTTACAATGTCTGCACACTTCATTGCTATTAGAGATGATTTCTCTCTGGATCAATTTGCCAGGATATATGTAAAGGAAGTGGTAAGATTGCATTGATTACCACTTTCTATTATATCTGATCGGGATCCGAGATTTACCTCGAAGTTTTGGTGAAGTCTTCAGCATACTCTGAATACAGAATTGAGTTTCAGCACTGCTTATCCTCCTCAGATAGACGGTCAGTATGAGAGAAGAATTCAAACTCTAGAAGATATGTTGAGACTTTCTCTATGGATTTCAACGGTGGTTGGGATCAACACCTACCTTTGGTGGAATTTTCTTATAATAATAGCTTTCACTCCAGTATTCAGATGGCTCCTTATGAAGCTCCCTATGGAAAGAAACGCATGCCTCCAACTTGCTGGGATGAATTTGGGGAAAGAAAGCTATTAGGACCCGATCTCATTGATGAAATGGCAGAAAAGGACAGATCTATTCAACAACACATAAGAGTAGCTCAGAGTCAACAAAAAAGTTATGCCGACAACCGAAGAAAAGACCTAGAGTTTGAAGTAGGTGATAAAGTGTTCTTACGAATATCTCCCTGGAAGAGGGTCATGAGATTTGGAAAGAAGGTGAAGTTGAGCCCTAGATATATCGGTCTTTTCGAAATACTGGATCGTGTTGGGAAGGTAGCTTACTGATTGGCGCTTCCACCGAATCTCTCTCAAGTTCATGATGTGTTCCATGTATCTCTCCTGAGAAAGTACATACCTGATCCTTCACATGTACTCAGCTCAGAAGTTGTACCGCTGGAGCAGGATCTTTCATATTAAGAACAGCCGATAGAGATTCTGGATCATAGCAAAAAAGTCCTACAAAACAAGACCACTCGATTGGTAAAAGTTTAATAGAGGAACCACCAATTAGAAGAAGCTAC
Organism: Viscum album; assembly: GCA_963277665.1. Classification (NCBI taxonomy): domain Eukaryota; kingdom Viridiplantae; phylum Streptophyta; class Magnoliopsida; order Santalales; family Viscaceae; genus Viscum; species Viscum album. Next base: position 1,064,347,168 of record OY728126.1, on the reverse strand, counting down.
ATGGGATCTTGGGGAGATGTTGAGGGAGAGGTATCCTCATCTGTTTGTTACAAAGTGATGAATTTCGAGGGCAAAATTCATTTTAAGGGGGGTAGAATGTAACACCCGAGACTTTTATGAGAAATATTTTTGTTTTTATAAATCATAAAAGGAATCATTCACTACACACAACACTAGCTTGGCATGATTTACAAGCAATCACGACCTTCCTCGATAGCTTGCGTCGTACGTAATACCGAGTTTCACTAAACAATGATATACTATTAAAATATTATTAAAAATAGCCGTTATGAATTGTAATAACCACTTTTTGAAATTTTATAAATTTTATTTTTCAAAATGGACTTCATTTTTGGAATCTAAATATCAAAATTATCATAGGGTAAAATTTTGGTATTTTTCTGAAAACATTCAATTTTTGATGAATAGTGAAACCACTAAGTGGTTGTTAAAAAACTGAATTTTTCATAAAACTTAATTTTACTGCTTCTGTGAGTGGAATTTCAAAAATATGAGAGCCGCGGTTGTTGTCAGTAAGTAAAATTTGGTTCAATGAGATGAAAATCATTTTTGGTAAATAGTAACTTTTTACTTTTATTTACCACGGTTAAAAGTAAATAGGGTAATTAAAGGTTAAAATGATATTATTATTACCCTAACAAATGTCCTAATTCTATTGGATAAGTGTTATTCGACCAAAAACAAACTTAGGAATAAAATATGACCATTTAGGCCCACATGGATTAGATTAGGACATTTATTATTAATTTATTTAAAGAAGGGTTAAAATAGTTAAAATCAAAGATTAATAAGTAAATAATTTTTAATATAAGGTTATATATAAGATAGATTCGACTATAAATATTCATTAGAAAGATAAAAATATTTCCTACATAATGGTAGTTTATTTTTAATTTTTAGACATTAAATAATTTAATTTATTTATGACACAAAGATGATGCAGTAATTATCATATTAATGAAATATTGACATAATTAATGTTATAAATACCCAAATAAATGTAATTTAAGACTTTTTATGAATTACACTAATTTTATATCTTAATATGACATTTTATTATTGATTTAATGAACTTTTTTCGAACTAATAATTCTGTTATGATTTTCATAAAAATCAATTACTAAATAGTGTCAAAATTAACATAAAATAGTTTTTAAAACAAATATTATATTATTAATTGTCATTTTATTCCTAAAAATCTATGTTTCGGCAAAATGACTTAGATATGGTTATATATATTAATAATAAACAACTTGGGGTTCGTTTGGATTGTTATAGTAAGTTTATTAACATTATAGTATAAGAACACAAGACGACATGGTAAAAGTAAGATTATTTAACTTAATGTTAAATCTAAATGATAAGGTCAAAATAAGAACCTAAACTTGTCTAAATTCTATTGTATGAGATTATTTAGACCCATACCCACCTTAGAATCTAATGAAATCACTTTGGAGCTATTTATAACCGAATTTGGCTTTATAATAAAATTATATTTTTTGTTATTCCAAAGGTGCCCCTCTCCTCCCTTATAAAAGGGCACCTCCTCCCTCTCTTCATCACACCACTTTGAGCCTTAAAGCTCATCCAACCCCTGAAACTTTCTCCTCTCCACTTCCGTAGATACATCTTATAGGTCCTGGTCTTCTTCAAAGACCAATTTTAGTGCCCTAAAAGGAGGTCTCACAGAAGCACTTCAAAGAAGAGGTAATGTCCGTTACCGATTCTTTCATCTTTATTTCTTCTTCCACTTCTTATTCATTAGTTTTTTCATTATGAGGTAATAACATCAGTATCACTCATATACTGATATGTTATTATAAGTATGAAGCAACCATATTTTACCATCTATCCATTCTACGGAAAATGAAATCACCGCGCGTGCGTACGTAGGGAATACCGTCTCCACGTCGTGGTGTAATCTATTTTCCACCACCACCTTACTTTGATGGGTATAATGGTGTAAATAATGACTATACATGATTATTTTAAAGTGATTTTGATTCTGATATAATATACATACACTCCAATACAGTTCCATGATCATGGGAACCATATCATCGCTCGTGCGTACGTACGGAATACCGTCTCCACGATGTGATGTGACTCGTTCTACATGATAATAATTGCATAATGATTATATAAATGAATAAATATGATATATATTACAATAATAAAATTCTTGAAATGAGGTATCTATAACCTAAAAAGAAAAATAAGAATTTATTCGACAAAACATGCATAAGAACAAAAAGTAACAAACACCCGAATAACAAGTTTTAATGAAATAGTACTAATACGAAGCTAAGAATATGAACATATGTGATATCATAACAATGAGTATGATTCTGGAATAAGTCAATAACATTATTTAAATAATTTTACAGGAGGTTCGGACATGTACAAAGCATATCGGACCTAAGGTAATGGAAATATCACAATCTAATTTTTATCCGAGATTGTTTATACTTTGGAATTTACTGGGGTGTATTTTATCATCCACATCCATGATTCCTCAATATGTAATATTTATATCCTTCGTCAGTAGTTTATATCTAATTTTACCATTCGGTGTGTTTTTAGTAAAAGTTATGAAAGGAATCTTTTGTCGTTTTTTGTACGAGGTACTTTCTGACTTTTCCGACAAAAGTACGAGAAGAATGTTTTCTTTTAAATTATACGACATGAATGGATTTTTAAAACATTATTTACAAGAATCTTTCCTTACAAGTTTTCATGTTTATTTTTAATCAACTTATTTTAGTTTATAATTGTATGACATGTTAAGAAAGGAAAAGTGTTTTTGAAACAGAAAGGATATTATCTTCAAGAATGGAGTTCAAGTGTTTTATCAAAATTATTTTCCATCTAAGATAATAAAGGGTTATGTTTTTATCCCTATTATTAAATTGATTTGATTATGTTGTGATGGAATTATATTTTTATGAATTCCTTTATCTTATATGAATTGTTTTATGATGTCACGATGTTTAAGATTCCCATTTTTATTACATGGGTTATGCTATGATGTATGGTTTTCTGATTTTGTGGCACACATAAGAATGGTATCATTATGAGATGGGTGGGACATATATCTCCCTCCATTTCATTGGGTAAAGATTTTATATCTCATGAGATAGACATGGCTGGAACGGCAGGTTAAACCGGTTCAGTGAAACAGGACTGAAACGAGGAGTGAACTCGGTTCAGAAGTGGAATTTGTCCACTAATATAGTCTTGGAAATGAGTCTTGACTAACAAGAAATGATTCTCAATGATTATGTATGTATGCCAATAAGTTTCATGTTTTATGTTATGATTATTGGTATTACATTTCACTACTATGATTTATCCCATGTTATGATATTATGATCTCTTTTACAGGTTAAGATTTCCAAAAAGTTATGTTCTTATGAATATGATGTGATTGATATTTATTTTGTTTACCCTTAATGAGAATTTGAGCTCACCCTTTTATGTTTTCTTTTTCCCAGGATATAAATAAAGGTTTTAGGTAAGAAAAAGGATGATCTTTATGGGAGATGGTGAAGATATTTCACCACTATTAGAAGATTATATTCCGAGTTTCCGAAGACACTAAACTATTACGGTCCATGTGTGTGTGTTTTTGTTATGTACTAAGTATTCCGCAAAAGTAATGTAATGTCCATGTATGTTAAGATTAGGGTCTCTACATCAGATGTCATGATTGAGACTACCCTCAAACCTCTTCTCAGGAATTACTCATCACCTCGTGGAATAGGCATGAAACACTACTGCTCTGTGAAGAGAGATGAACAATCCATAACTGAAAGAGTACCCTTATCCCAACCCATGAACTCTCAGTATCGATCGACCATCAAATTATCGGAGAAGAATTAGTCATAAAATTAACAATGGAACTCATCCCAATCCATAACCCACTAGCATCCTACATGTGAGATCACATCCCACTATCTCTTCGTCGAAACCTAAGTCATATACATAGCGAGCTTCACCATCTACTCTAGAGGCTTCTTTAGATGCGCGAAGATAGAAAGCATGGATTCTAACTAGGACTTTGCATCCAGAGGTCCTCCTTCCTCAGTGAAGGAAGAAGGATTATACTATTGGAAAACCCACGCCAACTATTCAATAGAATGGTAAGGATGCTGTACTACTTGGATGGTCTACATGAACCTCATAAATCCCTCTCAGAACAAAGTGTCAGAATCTATGTCTAGAATGATGGATGGTTCCATGACTATCAAAACTATAGGATATACTCGTATTCCCTAATTATCCATATCTAGTTTCTAATAACAACCCTTTAACTGGAGGACAACTGAAGAATGACTTGGTGGCATGACTCTACAAGGTCAATAACACACCTTAGATCAAGAATAATAGGGACTGAAACATAGATGTGTAAGAAGTGATCAAAATAAAGAAAGCATTCATGTTTTTCAAAACATGGATACATCGAGTGTAATATTCCTACATGGTGTGTTTCCTTAATCCTTCACATGGGCATGTAATTTTTCCAACCCTGGTCATGAAACAACCCAAACACACGTCATTTGTCCTAACACACGGTGTGCATTTGAATCATCATTCTCTGCCTCAGTTGTTTTACACGTCTTGGCCACACAATTTCCCTAGAACAATACTACACGACGTGCTTTTTCTATACAAGGCATGCACCAGATGAACTTCACATACCCATTTTGTTAGTGTCATGACCGGTTACACAACTAACTCTACATGGCATGTTTGTGCCAGACAAGGCATGTACTAGAATGATTCCACTGACCTATGTTGTTTGATACATTTATGGATTCAGGGGTTACACTACACTGCTAGATTATGCTTGAAACGATATGTATATCTTATGTTTTGTCCATCTGTTTCGTAAGTCATATGGTTGGACCCAAGTTCTTCACAACATGACATGTACATCAGGAACATGACGTGTTCCACCAAATATTTCCAATCCCCTTGTCACATCCCACAAAGCCAGTGACACGGTTAGAGACTACAAAATATGTACATACAATACATAGTGTGAACTTAAGAAAAATAGTTCCTTCCTGAACATAAGGACACATGGCATGTATTTATCCTTACAATATGTGTATTATAGGTTCTTCTAGACAATAAGCCTCAAAAACTACATTCTAACCCAATAAAACAATGAAACGAACATTAAAGTTCCAAATTCTGATCTACGAGAGCCCATAATCTCTGCAAATCAATGCTTGGAATCTGTTACATGTTATATATAAACATAACAGAGAAATGATCCACCAAATTCTGGTCCATGAGGGCCCATAACAGCTCAAGAACAAAAGTTTGGCGTTCATTCAAACAAAACCATACACAAGCAAATTCCTTATAAAAAATCAGGTTTTTTAACACAACATCTATCACAACAGCATTCATATCTAAAAAAACATCTATCATAACAACATGAAATCCCTAATGAAGCCTAAATGGAATAGAAATAATGCATGACAATTGATCTCTAGAAAGTTCCTATATGATGCATGAGAGGGAATACCCTATTCTCATCAGGTGGCAACATGAATAGATCCTCAATAACATTAATGTTAACAACACTATACTTGTGAATCATCCAGTGGTGAAGTTAAATCAACTGTAAAATTGAAAAACCCAAATAATTGCAGTAACCCAGGTAAATTGGCTTTTCCTTATACCTGGGATAGCTACTCCTGGGTAAAACATATTACCGACTACCTATTCCTTCATATACCCAGTTATAGACTCCCATCATTAAGTCAAGAAGAAGATAATTACTTTGATACCACTCTGTATCGTCTCGATTCCAGTAGCCACCCTGAGGCGCCCCATACCCAGTTGGTCACAATGAATTAAGTGCATTTACTAGAATTCCAAAGGCTTCCGAATAGTAGTGAGGGCCATGGGTGTGATAGTGTGGAATCTATGACCTCTTTGGAAGAGTAACACAGTGGAAGTAAAATAGATAGAAATAACAGAAGAAGTAATAACTCCATAACATAGTAATCAATGAAAGACTGGAAATAATAACTGGAGCACACATATATAATTAATGAATGATACAGATGCCTAAGAAAGCATTCAAACAAACCAAAATGCTAAAATACAGTACTAAATCCAAGTACAAAAGAAAACCAAGTAAACAACTTCACATTATTAAAAGCCTCCAATTTGTCCCATGATCCCCAGCTCCACAACAATCATGTACCTAATGTAGAAGGGTGCTTTCCCATATCTATAACGGTAACAATATAATCAGTTTGGGCCCAAAATCATGACCCAAACAGGGTGTGAGATGAATTCTAGTAAGAAACAACCCAAAGATCTGTTCCTAACAGTCAGTTAATATATATGGAAGAAAATAAACCAAATGAGGTAGTGAACAAGGAAGTACACATAGTAATAATCCAACAATACAATTTCATTCATTTTCGTATATCATGTATGTAGCTAATCAAAAGCAGGTAACCCTCTGGAAAGTACTCACACACTAACCCATCAGGTTCAACCAAACACACACAAGCAGCCCTATGGGACGTACCACAGTCTAACCTATTTGGTTCAGCTTTAGAAAAGAGATTCCGAGCAAGCACTCACCATCAATTCCCCCTATCGTCTCTTATCGGTAACTAATATTCACTATGAGAAAGCACTCATCGTCCAATTCCCCCAGGGTCCCGTATCAAAGATACTATAGACACTCTAAGGGATCACTAACATCCAACCCCCTTGTGTTCTCGCAATGTAAAAGTAAACACACAATCTGATGAAGCCCTCAATGTCAATTCTCCATGTTGTCTACTACATCACGTTCCCACGACCCTGTGTAAGTCAATCGTGCACAACGATACATGGTAGTCAAAGTAAACCTCAATAACTACATGGTTAAACAATCCACATCATATCATAGCATGTTAGATAATAATCACTCCATCCTAAGAATACTTGTCATGGGAAACAAAGCAGCCCAACAGGCAAGGTAGGCCAAACATTCAAAACAAGAAAACATGGGTAAAACCTCCTCAGCATGGAAAAATTATCCCTATTCATAAACAATTATCCTCTATCCAAAAAACAGGCCATAAAATACAATAACAGGGCTACAAACCATAAACATGCAATACCCCTATTACATCCCAAGCTTCCACGGTACGTTTCCATTTTAATAATGTAGTATCCTTCATTGTACGCAACATAGAGTATTAACACAGCACGAACAATGAAACTAGCCGTTATGAATAGTAATACCAAATGTTTTAAATTTTTTATATTTTAATTTTCAAAATGGACTTCATTTTTGGATTCTTAATATCAAAATTAGCTTAGGGGAAATATTAGGTATTTTTCGGAGAACATTCAATTTTTGATGAATAGTGAAAAACACTACGTTGTTGTTTAAAACTGACTATTTATTTAAGTAAATAGTTATTTTATTTTAATTTATTTGAGGATAAAATAGATACATAATACATATATATGTTAAATGTAATTCATTAGAGTTATTTTATAATAATTTTCGATATTAAAAATTTTATGGAACTTTTTACAGTATTTTACCCACCTTTTAGATGCAATTGAAAATTTGAATAAATTTTAATTTTACCGCTTTAAGGAGTCAAATTTAAAAAATCAAAGAGAAAAAGTTGATATCAAAAAGTAAATATGTGGTTCAATAAGATGAAATTTTTTTTTTGGTGAATAGTTACATTTGAATATTATTTTCCATGGTTAAAAGTAAAAAGGGTAATTATGGTTAAATATTATATTATAATTACCCAAGCACATGCCCTAATTCTATTATATAAGATTACTTCGATCAAAATAATCCATATGAATTCAATATGATCCCCTTTGGTTCAATTTTATTAGATTAGGACATTTATTATTATTTTATTTAAGGAAGCGTTAAATGAGTTAAATTCAATGTTTAATAAATAAACCATTTTTAATATAGGGTTTTACAAAAAATATATTGGAATATAAATTTTAATTATAAAGATAAAAATATTTTCTATATAATGGTATTTTATTTATAATTTTATGTTCTTAAATAATTTAATTAAATTTAGACCGAATGATGATGCAATTTTTACACTATTAATGAATGATTGAAATAATTGATATTTTAAATATCCAAAAAATGTAATTTGATAATTTTGATGAATTAAACTAAATTTATAGGTTAATATGACATGTTATGGTTGATTAAATATTTTTTTTGAATTAATGATGTTGTTATGATTTTTGAAAAACCTTAATACTAAATAGTGTCAAAATTGAAATTATTGTGTTTTTAAAACAAATACTATATTATTAATTGATATCATATTACTACAGATATAAGGTCTATCCAAAGGACTCAAATAAGGTCATATATAATAATAATGGACTCTTGGGGTTCTTTTTAATTTTTATTGTATGTTTATTAACCATATAAAATAAAAATACAAAGAGGCATGGTAAATGTCAAACTATTTAACTAAGAGTTAAATCTCAAAGATAAGCTTAATATGGAGACTTGAACCTAAATAAAAGCTATTGGTTGAATGGTTTTACACTCATACCTACCTTATCCACGAAAAAATCATTTTGGAGCCGTTAGAAACAAAAAATTATTTAATTATAAAATAATATTTCAAACCTTTACTAAATTGACCCTCATCTCTATTATTAAAGTGTATTCTGCCTTCTCGTAATTTCACACCTCCAAATCCATTTGTCTTAGCAAAAAAATTCCTAGATATTCTTCATACATTACTCCGTTTATCCAAGCGCCCTTACTGTGGTCATAAAACAGTCATATGGATGCCTTTTTGTCAAATCAAAAAGAAGAACCCGATGAAGAGGTAAATATTTTCTCACCACTCTCATGTTCATTTCCTCATCCACTTCCTCTTTCATTGTTGATTCCATTCTAAAATAACAAATCCAGTATACTCAATATAATTTATTATTATTATAAAAATTGTACAACAATATCAATTATTCTATCCATCATATTAATGACAAAGTCACCATATGTACATACGTACGGTTTACCATCTCTATATCGTGGTGTAGATTTTATTCAAACAATACATTTTTTAAATGGATATAATAATGAGTATAAATGATGTAAATAAAAAATATAACATTTAATGATTATGTATATATGATATATCATCTAATTAAAAATGATTTCACCATCAATATAATGATATTGTCGCTCGTACGTACATACAGATTATCGTCTCCATGAACACGATGGGATTTATTCCCCATCGTAATCATTATATAATAATTGTTTTTAAGGATTAAAAATAATTTTTATGAACATAATATCATTCTGTATATGAATCAAATACATTATAACCATAAAAAACAATGCTTACATTACCAAGCATATAAATTAAAATGAATCAGTTAACACATGAAACAATGATAATTCTAAAATATCATTAACAAATAAATATTAGAGTATCATAAATGAAGTCATATTTATAAATATTGTCCTTTTATAATTTAGTAATAATGTTTTAACTATAGTATAGGAAGTTAAAATACCATCAAATACGGATAAGTAAAAGGTAAGGGTTAATTTCACAATCTCTTTATTATGTAATGTTGTTTTTATGTAAGTATATGTGGGACCTCTTTATCATTCACATCCATGTTTCTTAAAAATGTATTTCAATTTTTTTTTACTATTTATTAAACTATTGTTCAATTTAATTTATTTCCTTTAATGAATTTTTATTAAATGGTTTGGAAGGAATCCTCACACAGTTTTCCTGTAACATCACATGTAAATAAATAATATTACATTCTAATGTTTATCAATATTTGTGAATAAAATGTTAATACTACATTGAAGGGAATTCCATACTCGATGGCGTACCCAATAAGCAACAACGAGTTTTTTGAAATCATATGTTGTACACTAATAATATAATAATATTATAATAGTTATTGCCTAGCCCTTGAAATGGAGGGAATGAACAGAAATAACTAAAAAATGATAATATATGTTTTTTAAATATTTTTTTCATTTATCCAATAAATTTTAGAGGCTTAAAATGAAAATGAATCCTATTTTAAGAATAAATCATCTCATATTCTTTAAAAGGTCAACTAACCGCCTTTTGATGGAGAACCATTTTCAAATATACTTTTGACAATTTTATATGTTTTATTTGTCAAAATAAAATCCTTTTTTAGAATCTGGACATCAAGATTTACTTTGTGTAAATTTTTGTTATTTTTTTGATAAAGATCTTTTTTAATGAAAATGTTGCATTTTAATTCAAAAACTCCTTTTAATATGATTTATTTATATGGATAGATGCTCTTTTTAATTGATATTAAAGTGTATTTATAATATATTTTTACAATTTAATACAATGGTGGTCATTGGAATTAATTTCACTTTGAAATTGGACTTAAACTAGTGTCAATCTTTTAATAGATATTGTTTCTTAAAAACACGCTATTTGTTTTGACAGCGTGAATGAATTATTAAATTTATTAATGCGACTTATATATTTTTAATTTTGTCAAATAGAAATCATTTTTGAATTCGTAATATCATATATAGCTTTAGGTGATTTTTTGTATTTTTATGTAAAATTTCAATTTTTGATGAATAGTGAAACCACTAAGTGGTAGATAAAGAAACTGATTTTTCGTTTAAATGAATCATTACAACTTTTGTGATTTTATTTTCAAAAATCCTACATACATGGTTTTCATTAGGAAGTAAAATTTGGTTCAATTAGATTAAAATAATTCTTTGGTGAATATTAAATTTTAAGTTTTAATAATCGCGATTAGAGGTAATTAGTTTAATTCAAGGTAAAGATAAAATTATAATAATATGAAATGAACATGACACTTGTACTACCATTATTGTATGATTCATGGCCGACCAAGAAAATCCATGTGTCAACATGGGGACCCCATGGAGCCACTTTGGTTAGAAAATTACATTAATAACTTTTTATTTAAAGTTAAAATTAAAATATCACAAACATGTATTGTATTACTAAAAAAAAATTTACATGGGGTTATAGAAGTCATATTTTTTACTATATATATTCATTATAAAGATAAAACAATTTCCTACATCATGATATTTTTTTTAATTTTTAGACATTAAATAAATTATTTTATTTATGACATCGTGATGTTGCAGTGATTACCTCATAAATAAACGATTTAAATAAAATGAGAAGATATGGGTGGAATTCAAAACCTTATCACCATACCCTCGAAAGTTTTCTTTTTGGCACTTTTAAAATCCGAAAATCATTTTATAATAATTTAATATTTTATAACATTCCAAGAGGGGCCCTCCTCTTCTCTTATAAAAGGCCCCCACCTCTACCACCGTACCCAAACCTCTCAAGCCATTAGCTCGAACAAACCCTGCCCATTTCATCTCTCCACATCCATATCTTTATCATTGAAGCCTCACCTATGGAATAATACTATTCATGAAACCCTTTTGGTTCAAACAAAGAGGAGTTACCCGATTTAAAGGTAATATCGTCACTTGTGTTCTTTTAATTTATTTTTCTTCTACAAACCCCTAAACTTGTTTTATTCGAATCTTTTGTAACAAAAACAGTAACTTCAATATACTAGAATGTTGTAATGTGAAGTATTCGAGCTACACATACACACACCTCCGTCTAATGGATAAAGAACATATTGTTTCTGTGGATGGTGAATTACTGCCTCACGAAATGATGATTGTTCAATATTCTCATAACTCCTTTCATGGTGGCCATTATGATGTCAATGTATTTAATATATGATATATATGGTATTTATTTTTTCCATATTCTTCTGTAGTTTAGATTTAAAACATACCTTTATGCTTTGCATGTTGTGCAAATGCGATAATTTCATACGAGGAAGTGTGGAGTACCGCCGCCTCAAGTGATGTGACTCATTCATGCAATACATGGAATGTATAAAGAATTAAATAAATTAACTTATGTGACCTATAATACATATATATTATACTAGAATTATAATATATTTCTCTCTCGATTATTTTTAATTCCATTAATATGTCAAAGAAATGAAAGTAGCGTTCATGCGTACGTACGACCTACCGTCTCCATGAATGATGCATTTCATTTCTTTTTATCTTAAAATGTTATGGTGTAGTATGAAATGAATATATACTTGATATATATTATATTTAAATCATTAATAGTATTATTGAGATGATTTACTTATAACTACATGGACAATCATTTTCAAAGAAGTTCATTATTGACTCATGTACCAAACATCGACAAAAACATCTGATATGAACTCACATTATTAACAAATTATTATAACATTATAATATGTGATATGATCTGAATAATTATCTTTAATGGAGAAAATGAATCAATTATATATTGACCAATGTTTATTATTCAGGAATATAAAGAAATGAACAAGACAAGTCGGACTTGAGGTAAGGGATCCTACCCCTCTCTTCCTTTTTAAGTACACTCTTTTATGTCATTCCTTTAAAGCTCATATTTATTATGATTGGGATGTTATTTTATATTAATATTACTGTACTTTTTATGTTCATAGGATTAGAGACCTTATTTTCTCTCATCATTCCATTTTGGATGTTTTGAGTATAGCTATTAGGCTGCCGAATTTTCATAAGGGATCCTACCTCTCTCTTTCTTTTTATGTTCTCCTTTTATGTAATGTACGTTAAGATCTGATTTCTTATGTTGGGGGATGTTATTTCATATTACTATTTATTTAAATTTTATTTTAATATGATTAGGGACCCTATTTTATCTCATCAATCCATTTTTTGGATGTTTTATGTGGCGTGTCAGGCTACCGAATTTTCATAAGGGGAATTTCATCTCACTTTTTATTCTCGTGAGATTCATGCTACATTGGCCACTATTTCATTTTATCTGGTCTATTTAATTCCCATTATTTTAATATTTGTATAATATGCTCTCATTTAATGGTAGTTACATCTTCATTATATGACCCTTCTTACATGGGGTGTACGTTTCGAAAGTTGCCCAAATCGGTAAGGGAACCTTTCACACTCCACTTTTAAAAATACTTATTTTGATATAATTTTATGTTGGGATATGTTTTTATATATCCCTATTGATGTAAATTTTAGTTCCAATTGACGAGATACCATTTTATCTCTCATCGACTAATTTTATGAATTTTAAAATGACGCTATTAGGCTGTCGAATTTTGCCAAGGGAACTTTTTAACCCAATTTCGATTTCCTTGGGTTCAACATGTAGTTATTGAATATGTCATCCTATTAATATGTGTTAATGACCTTTGATTGTTTTACAATTAATATCCACTTATAATGTGTGTATTTATATTTGTCACACATAATTTTGAGATTGATTTATCTTTAATTTAAAGATACCTTCTTTATAAGGGATTTCATCTCATTTTACAATTCTATTGAGAATTCATTGTTGTTATGAAAAAATTCACCCTTATATGGTGTATATACTGTCCTTTGGAATATTATATCATGAATCCCTTTATTCTAATTATATTATAAAGTTCTGATTAAATGTTATTCCTCAATTAATATATTCAAGTGTCTCGCATTTTGTTAAAAAAAAATTAACTAAAATACCGTTTTAAATGTTTTAATGATTTATTCTTATAAATATTTATCATTAATATCCATGTTTTCAAAATGATTTATGGATTTATTTATATGGATATTAATGGTTTAAAATGTTAAAAGTTTCAAAGTTGAATGGGACACTTTGATTAAAAAATCTCATTATTAAATGATTTAAATGGTTTTGAAAATGGATTTTAGAATGGATTCATTATTTTAATATCTGAAAATGTTATATTGTAATTGAAATATAGGAATGTTATCATTACTTTATGCTTAAGTTATGTGTTATGATTATGTTATGGTTCTTGGGCATTGTTTATAAATACAGGTGGTTCCTGGATATACTAAGGGCAGCTGAGACCGATATAGCTCTCCAATGCATTGGGTAACATGGAGGAGTTAAACGCTATGGTTTATCCGAATAGATTTAGGGAATATACTGTGATGGGTATTCCAAATGTAAACATGAGGTTTAATCCCTACGTAAAAATGTTATGAATGCCTCAAGTTACCTTTATGTCTTATGATTTATATGAATTATTTGTAAATCTTATGATTTTATAAGGTATGTTAAATTTCATATGTTTTATGAGTAAATTATGATTCATTGATTCTTATGTATACATGGAATAATGTTTTCTTTCCGTATTGTTATAACCCTTACTGAGCTTTTTATGCTCATCCCATGTTTTTTTTAAATGTTTTTCAGAGGTCATAATGTTAAACAGGGTCAAGGATGGGATTAATGAAATGTCAGGCTGTCTAAAAAAAGGATCTAGACATGACTATTTTGTTCAAAAGTTTTTATTTTTGTGAAAAAAATTGAAGCTGAGTAGATGTGTCTACTTTGTAATCTTTGAGATGTAATAGTTATGTCCTAATTTTATAAAACTCTAAACCTGAAAAGATCCTCAATCTGAATTATTCATTTAATTAAATAATAAGTAATGTTTAAGGCCAGGTCCTTATAGTTCGTATCATAGGATGGTTTAGATAACTTTATAGGTTAGAGTGATAAGTGACAAGTTGTGTATAACCACAATGGTTATTATATTAGATAGAGTCATTGTTATTTTTTAAGGTTGGAATGAGTTTGAGATAACTTGGATAAGTATATCTTAGTGTTTATCTTCCTCTTTATAACATAATGATTGTGTTGATATATTGACACTGACATTTCTGGTTTTAGTAAATGGATGGATCTAGTAGGCACCAAAGTGACAATGGGTTTGAAGGAAACTGTGGTGGTTCTCTGATTAAGAGACTAGATGAAATGGGGGATTCAATGTGAAATCTCGTGGTTATTCTAAACCAACTATCATGAGTCTTGATCCACCACTTGAACCTTGGTGAGTTCTATAATGCATCATGTACGAGAGAACCAACTCGACATGGAATATTAGGTAATAAATATAAAGGCAACCATTAGGATTTAGATGTACATTAATTTTGAGGCAATTATGGGTTACTATATGATATGATGGAATATGAATGAAATGAGATAAACTTGAGGTTAATTTATGTTATGGTTATTTTTTAAGATTTTATCTCATTTTGGGGAATGTTTTAAAAATTATATAGTTGTGGAAAAAGGACAACACGCAGACCATGTGACATCCCATCGTGTCGGACAAAGCTGCGGGAATTGAACCCACGACCAATGTGCGACTGGTATTTATCACCTACCACTGGACTATGTGAAGTCCCTGGTTAGTTTGACTAATTATTTTTAGTTAGATGATTTTATGAATCAATAGTAAGTTTATTTTGAGATATCTATGGAAATTTTTAACCTATCATGGAGGATATGTGATTAGGTTAATTACTTTTTAGTAGAAGACTTTAAGAGCAACTGATGTTATTTGGTGATAAATGTTAATTTGTAACATGGGAGACTATGTGATTAAATCCTTAAAATATCTGTGTTTTAATCTTAGATGGGTTTACTTTGAATAATTTTATGTACAAGTTGTTTATTGAATGGTCTTCATTGAACTTTGGGTTTTGTTTGAATATTTTTGGAGATTAGGAGTAGTTTTTCTTTTTGAAAACAAATATCATTTTTGGGTATTATGTGATCTCGTACTAAACTTTTTGGTTTGTTTTTGGTTGAGATCTAAATACATGGGAAATATATAGTTCTATTTTGTGGATTATGTGATTCTCAATAAGTTGATTATAGTACTCTTAATGCGAACAAGTCTTCCTAAATACTTGTCTTTTGGAGAAAATATGTGTTTGATTAAGGAATCTAGTAATAGTTAATAGTCTACATGACAAGTAAGTATGTTTCATTATGATTTAGTTACACTCAAAAATAAATTCCTCAATAAAGATTAACTTAAAACAAAAAATTTGTTTGTTAACTTTTCCTACTGGGGAATCGAATACCCTTTAACCCATCACAAGTTTGTGGTTTTCTTGTGGTTAACTTTATCGGAAACATTTTTACTATCACTCTACATCAGAACATGACCCTTTTTTTCTCCTCAATATCCATATTTTCATACATGAAATTTGAGTATTGGTTAACTCAGGTGACCTTTTTACTTCTCTCCCATTCTTTTAAAGTGATGGTTTTACTGACTCTTGTTCTGATGTGGAACTTTCAATGAAGTTTCCAAACATAATTTTGAAACTGAAAGGATGCAATTCCCAAAAGGGGGGAAGGATGTAACATCCCAAGTAAATAAATAATATTACACTCTAATGTTTATCAATATTTTTTAATAAAATGTTAATACTACTTTAAAGGGAATGTCTTGCTCGATGGCGTACCCAATATGCAACAACGAGTTCATTGAAATCATACATTGCACACTAATAAAATAATAATATTATAACAGTTAACGCCTAGACCTTGAAATGGAGGTAATGAACATAAATAACTACAAAATTATTACATATGTTTGTTAAATATTTTTTTCATTTATGCAATAAATGTTAGAGGCTTAAAATGCAAATGAATCCAATTTTAAGCATAAATCTTCTAATATTATTTAAAAGGTCGACTAATCGCCTTTTGATGAGGAACCATTTTTAAATATACATTTGAAAATTTAATATGTTTTATTTGGAAAAATAAAAACTTTTTTTAGAATCTGGACATCAAAATTTACATTGTCTAAATTTCTGTTATGTTTTCGATAAAGATCATTTTTAGTAAAAATGTTGCAATTTAATTCAAAACCTCCTTTTAATCTGATTTATTTATAGGGATATTTTATCTTTTTAACATGATATTAAAGTTTATTTAGAATATATTTTTACAATTTTATCCAATGGCGTTCATTGGAATTAATTTCACATTGAAATTAGACTTAAAATGGTGTCAATCTTTTAATAAATATTGTTTCTTAAAAACACGCTATTTGTTTTGACAGTGGGAATGAATTATTAAATTAACTAATTAAACTTATATATTTTTAATTTTTTAAAATATAGATCATTTTTTAATTCAGAATATCAAATATAGCTTCGGGTGAATTTTTGGTATTTTTCTGAAAAACATCAATTTTTGATGAATAGTGAAACCACTATGTGGTAGTTAAAGAAACTGATTTTTCGTTTAAATGAATCATTACCACTTCTGTGATTTGAATTTCAAAAATCCAACATACATGGTTTTAATTAGGGAGTAAAATGTGGTTCAATGAGATTAAAATAATTTTTTGGTGAATATTAACTTTTAAGTTTTATTAATCGCAATTAGAGGTAATTAGTGTATTTTAAGGTAATGATAATGTTATAATAATATGAAATGACCTTGAAACTGGTACTACCCTTATTTTATGAGTCATGGCCGAACTAGAAAATCCATGGGTCACCATGGGGACCCCATTGAGCCACTTTGGTTGGAAAATGACTTTAATAACTTTTTATTTAATGTTTAAATTAAAATGTCACAAACATGTATTGTTTTACTAAAACAATTTTTAAATGAGGATATAAAAGTCGTATTTTGACTATAAATATTCATTATAAAGATAATAATATTTCCTACATAAAGATATTTGTTTATAATTTTTAGACATTAAATGGATTATTTTATTTATGACACCGTGACGATGCAGTGATTACATCATAAATGAACGATTTAAATAAAATGAGAAGATAGGGTGAAATATAAGTCTTAAACTTGTAACAAACCTATTGTATGGGTTTAATTCGAAACCTTATCACCATAACCTCTAAATATAATCTTTTGGGACCTTTAAAATCCGAAAATCATTTTATAATAAAGTAATATTTTATAACTTTCCAAGAGTGCCCCTCCTCTTCTCTTATAAAAGGCCCCCACCTCTACCACCTTAACCACACCTCTCAAGCCTTTGGCTCGGCCAAAAACTTCCCATTTAATCTCTTCACATACATCTATTAATCATTCAAGCCTCACCTTTGGTATAATGCTATTCAAGAAACCCTTTTGGTTCAAACCAAGTGGAGTTACCCGATTTAAAGGTAATGTCTTCACTTGTGTTCTTTTATTTTATTTTGCTTCTCCAAACCCCTAAAAACTTTTTATTACTTTATTTAGTAACAAAACCAGTATCTTCAATATACTATAATTGTTTTATATGATGTATTCGAGCTACACTTACACACACCTCCGTCTAATTGTTAAAGAACATATTGTTTCTGTTGATGGTGAATTACTGCCTCACGAAATGATGATTGTTCAATATTCTTTTAACACCTTTAATGGTGGCCATTATGATCTAAATGTATTTTATATATGATATTTATGATATTTAATTTTTCCATATACTTCTGTATTTTATATTTAAAATATACCTTTATGCTTTTCATGTTGTGCAAATGCTATAATTTCATACGAGGAAGTGTGGACTACCGCCACCTCAAGTGATGTGACTCGTTCAAGAAATACATGGAATGTATAAAGAATTAAAATAATTAACTTATGTGACCTATAAAACATATATATTATATTGGAATTATAATATATATCTCTCTCAATTATTTTTAATTCCATTAATATGTCAAAGTAATGAAAGTAGCGTTCATGCGTACGTACGGCCTATCATCTCCACGAACAGTGTATTTCATTTCTTTTTATCTCCAAATGTTATGGAATAGTATAAAATGAATAATTACTGGATATATTTGATATTTAAATCATTAATAGTATTGTGGATATGATTTACATAGAACTAAATGGACAATCATTTTCAAAGAAGTTCATTTTTGACTCATGTACCAAACATCGACAAAAACGTCTGATATGAACTCACATTATTAGCCAATTTTTATAAAATTATAATATGTGATATGAAATGAATAATAATATTTAAATGATGACCTTAATCAATTATATATTGACCAATTTTTATTATTCACGAATCTAAATAAACGAACAAGACAAGTCGGACTTGAGGTAAGGGATCCTACCCCTCTCTTCCTTTTTAAGTACACTCTTTTATATAATTCCTTTAAAGCTAATATTTATTATGATTGGGATGTTATTTTATATTAATAATACTTTACTTTTTTTATCATATGATTAGTGACCCTATTTTCTCTCATCAATCCAATTTGGAAGTTTTGAGTGGCACCGTTATGCGGCAGAATTTTCATAAGGGATCCTACCTCTCTCTTTCTTTTTAAGTACACTTTTTATGTAACTTACTTTAATCTCCACTTTATAATGTGGGGGGAAGTTCATTCATATTACTATTTCTGAAAATTTTATGTTAATATGATGAGAGACCCTATATTATCTCATCAATCCATTTTTGGAAGTTTTATGTGGAGCCATTAGGCTTCCGAATTTTCATAAGGGGATTTTCATCTAACTTTTTATTCTCGTGATATTCATGCTACATTGGCCACTATTTAGTTTTGTGTGGTGTATGTAATGCCCATTATTTTACTATTTGTATAATATACTATCATTTATGGGTAGTTACATCTTCATTTTATGACCCTTCTTTCATGGGGTGTACGTTTCGAAAGTTTCCCAAATCGGTAAGGGAACCTTTCACACTCTTCATTTAAAAAGTATTATTTTGTTATATTTTTATGTTCGGATGCGTTCTTCTATATAATTATTGATGTAAATTTTATGTCCAGGTGATGAGATAAAATTTTCTCTCTGATCAACTAATTTTATGAATTATAATGTGACGCTGTTAGGCTTTCAAATTTTACAAAGGGATCTTTTTAACCCAATTTCGATTTTTTTGGGTTCAACATGTAGTTATAGAATATGTCATCCTTTGAATATGTGTGAATTACAATTGATTATTTTACACTTAATATCCACTTATATTGGGTGTATTTATATTTTTCACACATAATTTTGAGATTTATTTATCCTTAATTTAAGGATACCTTCTTTATAAGGGATTTCCTCTCATTTTACAATTCAATTGAGGCTTCATTGTTGTTATGCACCAATCCACCCTTATATGGTGTATATACTTTCCTTTGGAATATTATATCATGAATCCCATTTTTATCATGATAATATAATGTTCTGATTAAATGTTATTCCTCAATTATTGTATTCAAGTGTCTCTCATTTTTTTAAAAACCCTTTTACTAAAATACCGTTTGAAAAGTTTTAATGATTTATTTTTATAAATATTTCTCATTTATTTCCATGTTTTCAAAATGTTTTTACACTTGGATTCAAAAATATCTTTATTAAATTATTTAAATGGTTTTGGAAATGGTTTTTAGAATGGATTCATTATTTTAATATCTTAAAATGTTATATTGTTATTGAAATGTGGGAATGTTATCATTCTTTTAGGATTAAGTTATGTGCTATGATTATGTTACGGTTCTTGGGCATTGTTTATTAGGACGGGTGGTTTCGTGATAAACTAAGGGCGGTTGAGCCAGATATAGCTCTCAAATGCATTGGGTATCGCGAAGGAGTTAAATGCTAAGGTTTCTCCGAAGAGATTTATGGAATGTTCTTTGATGGGTATTCCAAACGTAACAGTGAGGGTTACTCCTTATGTAAGAGTGTTATTAATGCCTCATGTAATCTTTATGTCTTATGATTTCTATGATTTATTCGTAAATCTTATGATTTCATGAGGTATGTTAAATTTCATATGATTTATGAGTAAATTATGATTCATTGATTTTTATGTATACATGGAATAATGTTTTCTTTCCATATTGTTATAACCCTTACTGAGATTTTTATGCTCATCCCATGTTTTTTTGAATTTTTTTTCATAGGACATAATGTTGAATATGGTCAAGGATGGGATTAAGGAAATGTCAGGCTGTCTAAAAAAAGAACTAGACATGACTCTTTTGTTCAAGAGTTTTTATTTTTGTGAAAAAATGGAAGCTGAGTAGATGTTTCTACTTTGTAATCATTGAGATGTAATATTTATGTGCTAATTCTAGACAACTATAAACTTGAAAAGATCCTGAATGTGAATTATTCATTTAATTCAATAATAAGTAATATTTAAGGTCGGGTCCTTATATTTCCAAACTAGGTACTTTATGACATTTTCTACAAAATTTAGTTAGGAATATATTTTTTTAAAATGTATATGATGGGTGTGGCTATTTTATACTATTGTATCATCATCGAAACATCATATATAATCATATAAGAATACTTTCAAAACGAATGTATTTTTATAAAATTATGTGACATTAAATGATTTCAAAATAGAAAGAGTTATTTATTTCAAATAGTTTTCATTCTATCTATTTTAACATCCTTTGATAGATTTTAAACTTGTTTGAAGTTTATTTATTATGATACAAATATTCCAAATTATATTTATGGTTTTGTGATATGTTTGACTATGGATATTTTACTTTTACCATTCATGATTTATGGATAATGTTTTGATATTTTGTATTCTAGTTATAATATGAATGTTTATGTTATGTTTAAACCTTTTCATATGAGGAATGAATTGGACTTAGTAAGTGATGGGTGGAGCCCGATATAGCTCCTCAATGCATCTTTAGGTTTCATGAGAGAAACTTGTATATTGGCACAAGGCCTTGACAAAATCTTATTTTTTATTTTTATTACAAGGACTTGACTATGTGGTTATGAAGTCTAGAATTATGCATTCCATCATTATGAAAGTGGATATTGATATTTCAAGTGATTATTCGACTAGGAGAATATCCATGTGAATAAGGAAATTGAATTATTTGGTTTTATATTTGATATATTATTCTGAAGTTAATGTTTAAAAGGATTTTGGTTTTGTCTTATACATTGCCTTAAATGTTTATGAAAATGTATCAAAGTATCTTCTATATTTTTATCCTAAATGAGCATCTGACCTCACACCTTTTTGTGTTATATTTTTCTCAGGATGTGAAGAAGTATTTTTTGGTTGACCTGTAGGGATAGTCTAGGGATAAAAGTGTGTTCAATAGGGGACAAAATATTGTTGATGTTTCTATTTCATGATGTAATATAAGTCTTAAGAATGTATCTAGTTCTACCAAGGATACTATACTGATCAGTCTTTCGGGACATTATTTCTTTATATCATGCCAATTTTTTTAATAATACACTAACTCTAGGTGAATAGGGTTGTGGTGTTATAGTTGGTATCAGAAGAAGTTTAATACAAAAATTGAAAGCTATATTTAGAAAACATCTGATTAGAGAACACTACCCTAAGATATACATTGAGGATTAGTATAGAAGAACATCCAAGAAATATGGTAATGTAAATATTTTGTGTATTATCTATGAAATACATTCCTGTCTGGATTCAAGCAGGTAGATGTGTCTCTGGCACATATTTACCTAGGTGTAAACATCGAAAACTCCGCATTGAGCTAGACTCTAATGGGAACTGGTGCACAAAAACGGTTCCCACTGCATTCTTCCTTACGACACTCCTGAGGGACAAGATTAGGATAATTTTCATTCTATTTACAAATAATTTTGAAGGCATTATGAGTATATAATTTCTTAATGAAAGTATTTTTGGGATTATGGATTATATCCATAAACTGTTCAATTTAAGATATCTATTTTACATGATTGGAATTATGTATTGTGATTCATAATCTAATCTAGTGAATGTCATTGTTTAGAAATGGAGCCTAGTGGAAGGAATGGAAACTGTATCAACCCACGTAATCCAAGTTGGTATTTCCCTCATACTCAAGATATTTATCATTGAGTTGGGGATAGAACCGGTGCTGATCAGCTTATCCCCATACTACGACTACTCACTTAGGTTATGATTAAAAAACTTAACCATATGGAGCACACTAATCCACAACACAGAAGATAAATGTTAGATTACTTTATGAGGAAAAAAAACCAAAATTAAATTGGAGTACAAATCCATTACAAGCTGAGGAATGGATAAATTTCATAGAAAAAATATTTCATTCTTTGGGGAGTAGCAAAAGGGAAAAGTGGTCATAGAAGATTATCACCTCACAGGAGATGCAGATCAAGGGTGGTCATTAATACAAAAAAAAGGAAGACAAAAAAGTATCTAAAATTTAATGGGGGTGTTTAAAAATGTTTTCTTAGAAAATTACATTCATTGTGACCATCAAGTAGATATGTAATGACAATTTCTGAGTCAATGAAAAAATGAGGATGATAATGTCTCAATGTCTGAGGCTAAAATTAAATGGTTTGAAAGGAATGAAATTGATTATATATGTAACCAAAATAGTAATATTGATCTATTATTCGATTGGTTTAAACCATTTATCCATCAAGAATTAGTCTCAAAATACTTCTCATCATTTGAAGATATAGTCTCATGCACTATCCAGATAGAAAAAGAATTCCCTAAGGCTTATGAATTTAAAGAAAAGAATGAGAAAAAGAGATTTATTGAACACTATGGAAATGGAAATAAAGGGAAGATTGGAAAAGTTGAATATCCATTATATGGTAATTGTAGGAAGAAACACCTCGGTACATGACTGAAGGGAATGGTAGTCTGTTACATGTGTGGTTAAAAAAGGCCACCAAGCTCATGATTACAAGGGAATGAAAGATGAGGTCAATGATGAATGCTATAATTATAGTGAAAATGGGCATTTTGAAAATGAATGTCCTATGTGCCAAGGGAACATACCTTAAAAAGGAAAAGGGAGAAAGGTCAACCTTATGTGATTACTAATGCTGAGGTTGAAGATATGAAAGATGTGGTGGAAGGTAATTTAATGGATTTCTCAAGTTTAGCCAATTCTTTATTTGATTCTAAATCTTCGCATTGTTTCATATATTCCCATTATTCATAAAAAATTAGATCATTTCAATTTGAATTAAATAGGTATTTGTCAGTCAAACACATAAGGGAACTGTGATCACAAAAACTTTTTGTGAATCATTTCCCTTTTGGGCATATAAATGTTCTTTATCTGCATATCTCATCTTCATACAGATGATTGAATTTGATATAATCCTCGGTATGGATTGGATTTCGGACCATGTTGCAGAAAATTATTGTTATAAGAAGGAGGTTACAATTTTCAATTATGATAAATAGTACCTTATCTTTAGAGGAGAAATGTCACCACCTGATTCTTATCAACATTCACCCCCATTATCTCTACTAAATTCAAAAATATTTTGGAGGAAGAGAACGAAATAACCCTGGGCAAGGAAAATAATGTTCAAATATAGTATGTACCTATTGTTCCATAATGTGTTGAAGTGATTCTAGAGTATTTAAATGGACATCCTCTAGAGTGATAAATTGATTTTTATCATTGATTTAATTCCAGGTTCAAGACCCAAATCAAAGTCCCCTTATAGAATGGGCACTGTGGAATTAGTGGAACTGAAGAAACAACTAGATTAATTGAATAATAAGGGATTTATTATCCCTAGTGATTATCCATGGAGAGCCCTTGTTAGTTTTGTTGCGAAAATGATGGATCTATGAGTTGTGTGTTGACTACATGGATATCAATGCTATATCAATAAATTACAAGTACACCATACTTCGCATTGATGAATTTGTCATCCAACATCATGGAGCTCAATATTTTTTAAATATTGACCCTCGATCTAGATATCATCAGTTGTGTGTAATAAAGGTAGACACTCTGAAAACTGAATTTCAATATATGTATGGGCATTATGAGTTTACAGTAATGCCTTTTAGATTGACTAATGCACCCTATTTCTTCATGGATCTATTGAAAAGAGTTTTCAAGGAATATCTTGATGAATTTTTAGGATTATTTATGGATGAAATTTTGGTATACTCAATGCTAGGAAGATCATGAAAATAACTTGTGCATTATCCTACGGAATCTTAGAAGAAACGAATAATATGGGAAATTTAGCAATTGTGAATTCTAGATTCATGATATTTCTATCCATGGCTGTATTGTACCTAAGGATGGAATATCTATTGATCCATTAAAGACCAAGGATATCCAAGAATTGCTACCACTAATTATTATAATAGAGTTACATAGTTTAATTCTTTTAGAAGGTTATTATCAAAAACATTCCCATATTTTTTCCCGATTCGCGAACCCATTAACCAAGATCACACGTAAAGGGGTAAAATTAATTTGAAAAAAATATTGCGGTGAATGTTTTGAATAACTGAAGAGAATATTTGTTAATGATATCATCATGAATCTACCATTAGGGAATGATAAGTTTGTTAATTGTTGTGATGCTTCAAAGAAAGGAATTGGATTTGTCCTTATAATGAATGGTAGTGTTATTTCCTACACATCACTGCTACTAAAAATTCATGAACTAAACTATCCCACTCATGATCTTGAGTTTTCATATATAATAATTGATTTGAAAAGATGTAGACACTATCTCTATGGTGAAAATTGTGTGATATATACTAATCATAATAGTTTGAAGTATATTTTCTCACAAAAAATAACTCATCATGAGGCCAAGGTGATTGCTTGAACTACTCAAAGATTATGTTTTCACTATACACCACCTCTTGGGGAAGACAAATAAGGTTGTAGATGAATTGATCATAAAGGATCATTGAGTTTTTAACAAGATGAGTGTTCAAAAAGATCATATATACATGGATCTAGTATAGATGGATATGGGAATAACCATAGAAGGTGAAAAATCAATGCTTTTTCAAATGGTTCCCAAAACATAATTACTAGAAATGATAAAAAGTTCTCAGTCTGATGATGAGGAATTTCAATAGAAAATTAATGCTCTGAATGATGGGATATTGATCATCTTCGTATTTGAAGATGCAATTTTTGAAATTTGGGAAGAGACTTTGTGTTCCTGATATACCAGATCTAAAAATGGAATTGTGGGATGTTGCTTGTAACTCCAATTTCTCTACACACCCTGGTAGCACTAAGATTTATTGAGATTTGAAAGATCATTTTTGGTGGGACAACATGAAGAGGGAGATTGCTAATTTTCTGTCAAGATGTATGGATTGTCAACAAGTGAAAGGTGGTAGGCAACATCAGGGAGGAGTCATGAAACATCATCCCATACCTGAGTGTAAATCGGATCATATTATGATGGAAATATTCATGGGGAAATCAATGACTCCGAGAATTAATAATTCTATATGGGTCATTATTAATTGTCAAACCTTGTCTGCACATTTTCGTGCTATAAGAGTAGATTTACCACTTGAACATCTTGGAAAACAATATATTAATGATGTTTTAAGACCCCATGGTGTACACCAATCGATTATTACTGATATCTAACCTTGTTTTACATCATGATTTTAGAAAAGTCTTTAGATGGCCTTGGATACTAAACATTGTTTGATCACTCCCTACAACCCTCAAATCGATGGACAATCAGAATGGACTATTCAATCATTAGAAGACATATTGATATATGTATCACGTGAAATTCAAGATATGTGGCATCAATATTTACCTATGGTTGAATTTTCTTATCACAATAGCTTCCATTCAAGTATTCATATGTCACCATATAAAGCATTATATGGAAAGAGATGTCACGCACCAACTTATTAGGATAATGTTGGTGATTGAAAACTCATAGGCTCAAAACATGTTAAGGAAATAATAGAAAATGATATGATTATCAAAACCCACATTAAAGCATAAAAAAGTAGGAAAATGATCTAAACAGTTAATTAGTGGAAGGATTTGAAATTTCAATTAGGAGATAATGTTTTCTTGAAGTTATATCCACAGAAGAGTGTTATACAATTTTGTATGAAGGGTAAATTGAGTCCCAGGTACATCTGATCTTTTGAAATTCTAGAACGAATTGGAGTTGTAGCTTATCATTTGGAAATGCCTCCCAGTCTCTCCAAAGTTCACGAAGTGTTCCAGGTATCACTGTTGACAAAATTCGTGCCTGACCCAAGTCATGTACTCCCCTATATGGAAATTGCACTAGAACCTGATCTATTTTATTGTGAAGAGCCTGTCAATATTCATTATACTAGAGAACAAGTTCTAAGAAACTCGACCACTCGTCAGGTAAAATTTATATAGAGAAACCATAAGATGGAAGATGAAACGTGGGAACCTGAGGAATATATGATGAAGAACAACCCAATTCATTTTATGTGATAATATTCTAGAAATTTCGAAAACAAAATTATTTTAAGGTGAGGAGAATGTACCACTTCATGCTTCCACAGTACATTTCCCTTGAAATAATGTAATAGCTTGGGTTGTATGCAACTTAGAGTTTTAAGACACCATGAATAATTTAACTAGCCATTATGAATAGTAATACCCACTTTTTGAACTTTTATAAATTTTAATTTTCAAACTAGACATTATTTTTCATTTTGGAATATAGAAATTAGCTTACGGTGATTTTTTGGCATTTTTACGAAAATATTCAAATATTTTATGAATAGTGAAAATAATGGGTTTTTTTAAACATACAATTAATTTAAATAAATCGTTATTTAATATTAATTATTTTAGGTAAAAATCGATACATAATACCTATATATGTTCATTTTAATTCATTGGTGTCATTTTATAATATGTTTAGTTATATTACATTTTATTTAAATCATTACCATCTTTTACCCACCCTTTAGGTGCATTTACCAATTTGCATAAAATCTAATTTTAATGCTTATATGATTTTAATTTCAAAAATCTAAGAGACACAGTAGATTTTAGTAGGTAATATTTTGTTCAATATGGTGAAAGTAATTTTTCATTAATAGTAACTTTTGACATATATTTACCATGGTTAAAATTAAATAGGGTAATTAAGGGTAAATATTATATTATATTTATCCTAACACATTTCCTAATTCTATTAGAGAAGTGTGATTCAGCAAAAAACAAGAAATTGAATAAAATATGACACTCTTTTATCAACTTGAATTAGATTAGTACATTTATTATTAATTTATTTAAAAAAAGTTAAAAGAGTAAAATTCAATGTTTAATAAATAATACATTTTTAATATAAGGTTATACATAAGATAAATTCGACTATAAATAGTTATTATAAATTTAGAAAATATGTTCCACTTAATTCTATTTATTTATAATTTTTATACATTATATAATTTAAATTAATTATGACACAATGACGATGTAGTAATTAACTTATTAATGAATGATTAAAATAATTAATATTATAAATATCTAAATAAAAGTAATTCGAGACTTTTGATGAATACCATTAGTTTTTTAGGTTAATATGATATGTTAGGGTTGATTAAAAAAATTTCTTCTAGGTACTCATGTTGTTATGATTTTCAAAATAACCAAATACTAAATTATGTCAAAAATTGACATTACTGAGTTTTTAAAATAAATAATATATTATTAAAAAATATAATATTCCTAAAAATCTGAGGCTCTTCCAAAGGACATAGATATGTTTATAAATATTAATAATGAACCAATTAGGGTTATCTTGACTTGTTATAGTATGTTTATTAACCATATAATATAAAAACACATAGAGACATGCTAAATGTAAATCTATTTAACTAAGAGTTAAATATAAACGATACTGTTAATATATTGGCCTAAACATATCTATAACCTATTGGATGAAAGGATTTCGACCCACACCCACATAATCCTAGAAATAAAACATTTTTGAGCCATTATAAACTGAATATGATTTTATTATAAAATAATATTTTAAGCTTTTCCTAATGTGACCCTCACCTCTCTTATATAAGGGTACATTCACTTCTCATAATTTGACATCTCCAAAGACATTTGGATCGGCCAAATCCAACCCAAATTTCATCCCAACTTTATTCCCTTCATCAAAGAGGCCTTCCCTTGGTATGAAATTTTATCCATTGAGCCCTTTTGATCAAATCAAAAGGAAGAACAAGAAGAAGAGGTTAATATTGTAGAACCTCTTTCAATTTCTTTTCATCTTTTACTTCTTCATTATTTGTTGTTTCCATTATAAAATAATATCTCCATTATCGTATATATACTGTGATGTTATTAAAAAATTTTTACAACCATATTTATTATTCTATCCATCATATGAATGTCAAAGTCACTGTATGTGTGGTCGTATGGGTTACTGTCTCCATGTCGTGGTGTAGTTTGTCATTCAAACACTTAATTATATGGATGGCTATAATAATCAGTATAAATGATGTAAATAAAAAATATAACCTATTAATGATTCTCTATATATATGATATACCAATCAATTACATACGATTTCACCATCAATATATTGATATTGTTTCAATTATTTACGTACGAATTACCTTCTCCACAAACGTGATGAGATTCATTCCCCATCGTAATCAATCGAGAATAATATTCATTCTATGATTAAAAATAATATATATTAACAAAATATCATTTTTTATATGAATCATATAAATAATATCTATAACAAACATGGCTTACGTAACAAATCATATAAACATAAACGAATCAGTTAACACCCGAAATGTTGATACTACAAAAATATTATAAGCACTTCCATATTAGAGGATTATATAAGATATCATATTTATGTATATAGATCAAGTATAATTTAATAACAATGTTATAATAGCATGTGATTAACATACCATATACTAATAAAAATTTACAAGGTAAGGATTAATTTTACAATCTCTTTATTATTCGAGCTTGTTTTTACGTAAGTATCTACGGGGACCTCTTTATCATCCATATCCATGTTTCTTAAAAATGTATTTAAATAAATTTTTTCTATTTACTAGACTATGGTTTAAAGTCATTTATACCATTTTTGGAATATTTATTAAATGGTTTGAAATGAATATTCCCATCATTTTCAAAACAAGGTACATTATAACCTTTTCGACAAAATTAAGGTAAGAATGTATTTTTTTAACATATATGACTAGTGTGGCTATTTTTAACTATTATATAATTGTTTAAGCTTCCCATAAAATATTATAATAATATTTTTAAATAAATTTTTTCCTTTATAATTATGTTACTTTTATATGATTTCAAAATAGAAATATGTATTTATTTCAAATATATTTCATTTCATCTATGTAATCATCCATTGATGGATTTTAAAAATGTTTGATGTTGATTTATTATGATACAAATATTAGATATTGTATTGAATTTTTTGTGATAGGTTTGACTTTGGATGTGTAATTTTTACCACTCACAGTTTATGGATAAATTAATGACATTTTGTAATCTAGTTTTGATATGAATGTTTATGTTATGTTTAATCATTTTCATATGTGGAATTAATTGGACTTATTAAGTGGTGGGTGGAGCCCACTATAACTCATCAATTCATCGGTATGTCTCATTAGACAAACTAGTTTCTTGGCGCAAGGTCTTGAAAAAATCATTTTTTAGTATTAGCATAAGGCCCTGACTATGTGGTTATGAAGTCCGGCATTATTCATTCCATCATAATGTATGTGGCATTTGATATTTAGTGTGATTATTTAACAATTTGAATATCGATGTTAATATTTTAATGGAATTATATGATTTTATTTTTCCATATTATGTAGAAGTCTATGTTTAAAAGGATTTTTTTAGTCATATACATTTCCTTAAATGGTTATGTTGATTTATGATTTATTCTACTATATTGTTATCCTTACTAAGAATCTGTGCTCACCCCATTCAATGTTTTATTTTTTCCAAGATGCAATGAAGTATTTTATGGTTGACCTACAGTGGTGGGCTTGGGATAAAATTGTGTTCCAAAGGGTGAAAACTGTTGTCGATATTTAAATTTCACGATGAAATGTAAAACTTATGAATGTATATAGTAATTCAAAGTCTACTGAACTGATATGTCTTTCGAGACATGATTCCTTTTATCATGAAAATGTTATGTGATTATACACCTTCTCTGGGTAACTGGGGTCAGGTTGTTACAACCCTGTCATAGGGTATTGGGAACTTTTTCAGATAAAATTCAATGACTAAGTATGGAATGGCACAAACCAACTACATCAGCATTGTCGAGACAATATATGTGAACCTTAGGACCTGAATTTCCCTATAACGTCGTAGATATAAAAAATTGATTATAAAGCTCAACCAAGGATGTCATGAAGAAGAAGAGAAATCAGGATATGATGTTCCAAAAGAAATGATAACTCACCGATGTGATTCAATGGCAATCAACTGGATTTGATTTAGATAATGGATGGTGAGTCAGGGGCTTAGAGAATATTCATGGCTGTAGGGATGCTCTTGGAGAAGATAAGTCAAGAAGAAGTGTGTTTTGTCCGTCATACATGACCCCGGTCAGTTTAATGAAAAAAAAGTAAGTACAAGGACTGTTCTATAAAAGTACACGCCTTGTACATGCCGTTTTCAACCTCCGATTTATGTGGTCTCTAGGTCACCACACATGGCCATGTACTCTTTCATTACATGGCCAGTACATGGTCACCTGCAAAAACTGAGTACATAGCATGTACATAAATGACACGACGTGTATTCCTGAAATTTCCAGAAACTCTTCTTATTCTAAAAAACAACCATAAAAGTAAAACCTACCTGAAAAGAAAATTTGGGCTCATACTAAATTTATCCTCAACAACACCACATATGAAACCCACTTGGTGTATATCTGGTCATGTTTATACATTGTTAAAAATAATAATGTTTGAAAGTGATTATATGTTTGATATCATGATTATAACCTCATTTAATTAATTAATCAATAAACTCCCACAATATGATGAAATAAGAAGACACCATCACTATGCATAGGATCTCCACATTATTGTTCCTATCACGTTCAATGTTCATATTATATATTCATTGAATTGTTTAGATAATCACATGCAGAGAAAGAATACGAATTTCCATAGTTGAATTTATAATATCATTTCAACATCGATCTCTTTCTCCCCTCCTTTTTCTGGATTCTATATGTTTAAATTGTTTTTATATTAAATTATTTTATAAATATTTTTTTTGAGTATTATATTATTCCCCATAAGTTACTCATGATCACCAAATAGATACATCCTTTATCAATGGATTCAATACTTAATCCAATTCCATTACATTTAAATTAGTAATTTATAGTTATTTTACGTTAGATTTTGGGCCACACAATAACTTTTCAATTTTTAGGATACTTATCGTATTAAATTTCACTATTTTCTATAATTTAATTCTTGAAAATCCATAGTACATAATTTATCATTCATTTTAACTCTACATTATGAATGACTGAAAACCTAATTTAATGTGTTTTTATCTCTAGGAAATGGTGGAGATTCAAAGGACTTGGAGTTTAATTATGAAATTTTATTGTGTGTGTACATATTCATATGGTCAAAAATAGGTTTTCATGTCTTATATATAGCCTGTGTATGTGATGTGTATCACATTAGATTTTGAACATTCTCATTTTCCAAAAAAATTACCCACAAATCAGGATATTGCAACACTCAGTGTGTTTCCTATCATTATTATGAATCTTTTAATCTCATTCCTATGGTGGGAAGATGTTGATTAGTAAATTGGACTTCATAAGGGATTGTTGTGAGAAACATCATCTCATTTATTTCGTCCATTATAGGATGTTTATGGTGTGGTATCTTTATGATAATGAAATTTTTATTTATAAGGGGAAGTAGCATTATGATGATTGATGTGATATTTCATTAGAGTGTTAGTATAATCAAAATCACTCATGTGGTACTTTTTTTCCATAACATCCTATGATAATTTATTCTTCCACAATACATATCTTATGATGTATCATTGGGTTTTTCTACAACACTACATTGTAATCAAGACACCTCTCATGTTTTGGATAAGATTATGTTGGTTGGGATACATATATCTATGGTTACTAAAGTATTATCTATTATATCCAAGGAAATATCTATCCTAAAATATTAATACTATGTAACATTCATTTTTTTGAATTTTAATATTGACTATTAAAATGAATAAAAACACATTAAAAATTAATTTATTCTCCTCCAAACATATTAACAATAAAATAGTAAATTTAATAAAGTAAAATTAGTGAATATATATTTGAAATTAAGATCTTAGTACCTAAAATACCAATATTATACAATATACCTAAAAATATCATCAAGTGTAGAAAAAAAAAAAAATTAATAAAAGGAAAAAATAATAAAATTTATTATAGTGGATAATACCTCACACTTGATTGATTAATTCTCCTCAAGTACCCTATCTTAACTTTTTTCTCAAATTTCCCAAACCGTCTTATTTTTTATTATAGGGTAAATTAATGATTTATTTAATATGATTTTATCGAATAATGATTCAGAAAAATAACAGCATCAAAAAAACACTCCATGATATTATATTCCCTTTATTTTGTTTCTTTATTGAATGATGCATTGTAATATAATAATCATATATGTAAATAACCTCTTATTTACCCTGATTCATTATTCCCCTCAGTATTTGTTCCATCTGAAAATTTCATACAATCATTATTATTTTTTAATAATATCAGGTTAATTGAATATATTAATTAAAAATTAAAATAACAAAACTAAACAACCTCATTTAGCATGAACCCCAATAGTTTATTTATGGTAAATAGGTTCTAGAAACAAGACAATAATATTTAGATTGTAGAATTCACTTTCAACATTATTCATTATTTTTTACACAGTCACACCTTATAAATAATTATCATTTAATTGTCAAGAGGGTTCCAAACTTCTCATTATTATATTTTTAAATGTATAAAAATTATTGCCTTCAATTTTGGATTCATAAGGTGTTAAATTAATGCATTAGACAACTCTTGAAAATTCTAGTTAAAATTATATTGTATTCAAACCAAATTATGACCCACCATACTCATATCACATATAATTAACAAACCACATTAAAAATAAGAAAACACGATATTTTATTAGTGATCTATCTTATAGGAAACTAATGGATGTAATTATAATATTTCATTTGGGAAGAGTGCATACACCACACAACAACAGACATGGTTTTTTTTCGTATATCTCTACATATAAAGTATTAGGGAATTTTAAATATAATATAACTATATGATTAAATTAAAAGATGGATTAATTATGTGCACACCTTCCTTTGTTTATATTTATTGGTAGTCCATTTTTTTAATTTCTATTCAATCTCTATTTTTTCCATGATGTAAAATGTCATAAATATACTTATTAGTGAAATATTTCTAATTAAAAATCAATCAATCAATGATATATAAAAAACATGAGATAATGTCCCCAATGTAATTTCTTTATAGTCATTAACCAAAATCTTCGACTCATTTTTCTTTAGTTTGCATAGTGATCTATTTCTCTACCTCTCATACCTCAAAATATTAATTCATTATGTATCAATTAATAATTAATTTCACTACATTGCCTCTATAAATATCTGTATTTACATTTTATACATTAATATTTTAAAATTTCTATATAAGGTATCAATTTTGGTATCCCTAAAATTTTAATCCTCTGGAAATTATAAAATTTCACAAAAATCTACCCAATATCATTGAAAGATTTATCCTAATAGAAACCACATTGAATTACAATAGTATGTGTTTAACGATTTACGTAATGTCTATAACATTGATTTTTTTTACAAGAGAATATAATTAATAGAACATAATAATCTAGAATTCATCATTAGAAAATCACATCACCCCCATAATTTTACAGAAATAAATAGTCACAGAGATAGCTCATTGTAGTATAATCAATACACTTCCACTCTTTCCCTTCCATATCCTTTTTATGTTTTAGTAAATAAGTAATTTTAATATTCATAGTGTCCTAAAATCCAATGGTTTGTAACATAAAATATAAGTTTATCTACAAAATCTCCCTTGGTCAACATAGTAAGATCATCATTAAAAGGTGAAAACAAATATGATTCACGTATCCCAATTTATCATAAATATCACATTCATTATCTTGTAATTCAAACAATGATGTTGTGGACTTTGATTCCACATAATAGGTTCCATGAACCTAGTGGGCCACATGGCGTCAAGCGCATATCCCTAAAAGTTAGAGTCTTCCAACTATTATTAAATTGTACTTTTAATGTCCATGTCATATATATAGTATACATTGCAATATCAATTTTTCATTTATTTATCAAAGTGGAGAACTTAACATAGGTGGGTAAAGTGATGAACAAACATGGTACTTACTATTTATCCATTCCCAAAATAAATAAATCCTTTTAATACAGAAAATTATACACATGGAAAGGTAAATCCAAGGAATACCCAAATGGTCTCTCAAACATGTTAAATCAAAAAATGATGATTTTGGAAAAACATCTTACACAGGATGGAAGGAGTTGTGTGAATAAACACTATAAACTACACATATTTGAAAAGATAATAACAATAATGTTATAAACATTATAATTATTGCATATAAATTCAATAAATAGAACCTGACGAAATTGGCGGGCCCTGTATGATAATTCCAAAATCAACAAACATTAGGGATGAGTGATGGAAAACCCCCCTTAAGATCATATAAATCTCCTCCACTTGTATTATCCTCTACTTTTTTTCAGTTCAGAGTATATCAGAGAAAAGGTAAAGATGCTCACACCTCAACAACTAGGTCGAGAGAAAGAGTGAAGGAGAAAGGATCAGATGAAGTCAAGTACAGATAATTTCATATCCAACTTGATGAGCATAAGATCTATAAAATCATGGATGAAGGAGAACACTTGATCCCAATATTAGGCGTTCACAATCCTTAAAAATGAGAGGAAATAATTCCCATCCCATTAGTAATTTGATTAGGGAATAGGGTTTTAATAAATAGATCATGATGGGAAATTTTAATTTTACTGATAAATTTTCCTATGCATAATTTGTCTGCATGGTTTGACAAATTATGGGCAATCCATGCACGTGTACAATGGAAAATGGGTAAATTTTATGGTTAGGCAACATGGGTAGGGAAACCGTGCACCAACTATGTGAGATGGCTCTTCCCAAATATTCAACAATATTCATGGCTAGATTTAACTGTGTGTCATACCAACACAGTTTAGTCTAACAATGAAACATGCCCAAATTACCCAAAATATGGGTTTTGGGTACCAAAAAACCCACAATAATCCATAGGACTTTCCATAACACACTAATAATCCATGATAGGTCCAAAATAAATAATTAGACTAAAATTTAAAGGTACAAAACCTGAGTGAAAAATCAGGTTCTTACAGTTCCCCCATTAAAAGAAATTATCCCTCAGTTCACCTTTCATGGGTGGTGAAACGCAATATAAGAATAAATATGGACACTAAACATGTATTTCATCATCCTTCTCT
The DNA here is from genome assembly GCA_963277665.1 of Viscum album. Classification (NCBI taxonomy): domain Eukaryota; kingdom Viridiplantae; phylum Streptophyta; class Magnoliopsida; order Santalales; family Viscaceae; genus Viscum; species Viscum album. The sequence goes on along the minus strand of OY728126.1, from coordinate 1,064,310,789 downwards.
TTTGTCTCATCCAACACATGGTTGTACAACCATAACACCCATACTAGGGGGACATAACATCACATAATAGCATTTGAGCTCCATTAAAAAATGGGTACTGGATAATTCTCAAAATTTGAATCAGCATCTAACTCAACATCCTTGGGATAAAAATATTGAGAGGGAGAAGCATTATATAGGTGATGTTGTGAAACATGAAATATTGTGTGCATGGAATGGTACCTCTGAGGTAATAGAAATTGATAGACTTCTCGTCTGATGTTATCTATAATCTCAAACGGTCCTACATAATAACATGAATGCTTCTCTTTATTTCATACTAATCTATGCCCTATATTGGGTGATACCCAATGGAAAACATGAACCCCAACTTTGATCCCTATAAATCATTGATAGAGGTCATCATAAAGATACATCACAAACTAGGGGACCTAATTAGGGTACTGAGCATGCATCTGAGCCTCCATCTCCCAAGTTCTCTCCTAGAGGTTCCCATGCTGCCATCTGATGCGCACTAAAGGAATCGACCGCCCACGTAGGACCCACTCTTTTCAATCCTTGATCTCCACCGGGACCTTCGCAAAGTCACCCCATCATCAATGTACAACTCCCCATGGTCGATAATATTCGTCGGGTTGTGCACATACATCCTCAGCTGAGATATGTGGAAGACGTCATGCATCCAGTGAAAATGAGGTGGTAGATCCATGCGGTAAGCCACCTCGCCTATCCTGCATAGAACCTGGAATGGTCCATTGAGGCGCGGAGATAACCTGCCGCCTCAGCCAAATCTCTATAATCCACATCGAGGTGAGACCTGCAAGAAGACGTGGTCGCCATCCTTGAACTCTAGTGGTCTCCGCCTCATGTCAGCATAAGACTTTTGTTGGCTTTGAGATGTCCTCATCTACTCCTGGATGACCTGGACCTTCTCTGTCGTGGCCTGGACCATCTCTGGTCCCACAAGTGCTGACTCCTCAGGGACTTTCCAGAACAGAGGTGATCTGCAAGGTCGGTCGTACAATGCACTGTATGGTGCCATCCCGATGGTGGAGTGGCAGCTGTTGTTGTACGCGAACTCAACCAAGGGTAGGAGGTCCTCCCAACTACGAACAAAGTCAAGGCCACATACAGGGAGAATGTCCTCGAGAGTTTGAATGGTCCTCACCGTCTGACCATCTGTCTAATGGTGAAAGGCGGTGCTCCGTCATAGCTGCATCCCGAATGACCCATGCAACCCCATCAAAAGCTGGGATGTAGAGCGATCATCTCGACCGGGGATGATAGATGTTGGCACACCATGAAGCAGTATAATATCCTGAATGTAGAGGCGTCCCAGGCTCTCCACTGAGCCCTTCTCTCTGATGGGTAAGAAGTGGGCCGACATGGTGAGTCGGTCGAAAATAACCCAAATGGAGTCTTGATCTCTGTAAGTACGTGGAAGTCGAGTCACGAAATCAATATATATCTCGTCCCACTTCCACTCTGGGACCTCCAAGGGTTGTACCAAGCCTCATGGTACCTGGGGCTCTGCCTTCACCTGTTGGAAAATGAGGCATCGAGAAACGAACTCTGCTATAACCTTCTTCATACCTGGCCACCAGTGTTGTCGTCTGAGATCCTAGTACATCTTCGCCACTCTTGGATGTACCAGAAAAGGGGAAGTGTGAAACTCTCTCAGCCCATCCTCCTGTAAAGAATCTGGTACCATGGTACGTCCTATGAAAAGGACAATGTGCTCTCCTCCCCTAGAGAATCCATCAAGTTCCAGTCTTGAGGATATCTGTGCACGCAGCGTCTCACTATCAACATCCCCATGTGGAGCCCCTCTGACCTACTGTAGTAGTGGAAGAGTGACTGTGAGTGACTGAAGAAAGGTTGCACCATCTCTATTCACGAAGGATATCTTCAAAACTGATAGCTACTACATCACCTCCCCAAGTAGCTGAATTCTCGTCCTCCTGCTGAGAGCATCAGCTACTACGTTCCCCTTTATAGAAGTATATACTATCTCAAATTCATAGTCCTGGAGGAACTCGAGCCATCTCCACTACCTCAGATTCAAGTCTTTCTATGAGAAGATGTAATGGAGACTCTGATGGTTAGAGTAGACTGTAAAGTGCTCACCCATCAGATAGTGTTGCTACATCTTCAGAGTGAAGACACTGCTGCTAACTCCAGGTCATGGGTATCATAGTTCTACTCATGCTGCCTGAACTGCTGTGATCCATAGGCAATCACTGTCCGCTCCAGGATCAGGTCATATCCATGTCTGGTCCCTGATGCATCACAGTAGACTACGTACCCTACTCTCTCCTCTAGTAGCCTCATGATAGGTGCGCTGGTCAACCTCTGTCTCAGCTCATGGAAGCTCTGCTGACATCTGTCTGACCACACGAAGGGTTTCCTCTTCTTTGTCAAAGCTGAGAGCAGTGCCGTAACTCTGGAGAAGTCTGGAATGAACCTCTGGTAGTACCGAGCTAGACCCATGAAACACCGCACCTCTGTCACACTCTTGGGTGGCTCCCAAGCTAGCACAGCCTCGATCTTCACAGGATCCACCACAACACCCACCTCAGAGATGACGTGTCCCATGAAGTGGACCTCATGTAACTATAACTGACACTTTGAGAGCTTAGCATAAAGCTGGTGCTCTCGGAGTGTGTCTAGAACAACCCGAAAGTGGTAGGCGTGCTCCTCCTCCGTGGTATAGTATATCAATAAGTTGTCGATGAAGACCACGACAAATCGGTCGAGGTATGGCTGAAAGATCCTGTTCATGTGACTCTTGATTACTGCTGGAGCATTGGTTTCACCGAATGGAATAACTGAGAACTCATAGTGGCCATACCGACATCTGAAGGCCGTCTTCTGCACGTCCTCGTCCAAAAATCTGAGCTGATGATAGCCATATCTGAGGCCAATCTTTGAGAACCACCGTGCTCCCTTGAGCTGATCGAAGAGGTCATCAATCCTCGGTAGCGGATACTTGTTCCTCACAATCACCTGGTTTAGGCAACAATAGTCGACACATAGTCGCAAGCTCCCGTCCACATTCTTGGTGATAAAAATCGGGGAAGCCCAGGGTGAAACACTGGGTCAGATGAATCCCTTGCCTGCAAGTCCTCCATCTATACCCATAGATCTCGAAGCTCAGTGGGAGCCATCCGTTATGCAGAAGTGGATATCGGGGATGTCATAGGATACATGTCAATATATAAGTCTACCTCTCTGCGAGGAGGTAGTCCTGGAATGTTTTCAGGAAAAATGTCTGCATACTGATACACCACTACAGGAAAACTCGGACTCTGCACGTCAACTGCTCCTAGGATGAGGCTAGACAACTGATTAGTGGTCTGATTTCCTCTCCTCTGCGTGAGTCAATCCTACACTACAAAGGCTCCATTATCTCTGGTGAAGGTGAACCTGCTCCAATCGGTTTGAACACACCCCACCTTGTTCCTAATACAGTCAATCTGATCATGGACTGTAGATAACCAATCCATGCCCAAGATGACGCCATTTGGCATCGATGCCTCTAAAAGAAGATCCCAGCTAAAGATCTCGCCTCCTAGAGTAAGCTCACACTGCTGAAAATATTGTGTAATCATCGAGTCTGCTCCCGTAGGAGTCTCTATCCATAAGGAACGAGCCAATGGCTCTGTCAGAATCTACGAGCTCCGAACAAGGGCAGCAGCAATGAAAGAATGACTCACTCATGTGTCTATAAGAACTGCAGCAAGGGTGGAGTAGACATAGATAGTAACTCAAATAATCTCGAGTGAGCCGTGGTCATAGGCCTCCACTGCCTAAAGCTGAGACTTCCTCTGCCTGCCAACTCCCTGGGGTCGGGGTGGACCTCCTAGTGCTGGTAGTGGTAAAGCTTCAAAGTGTCTCCCACCACCTTCTGCTCGGCCAGCTCCTCTGCCTCGTCCGCCTGCTCTCTACGGACCTCCATGGTCGACCCTCTGCCTCTACCTAGGTGGCCCCTCAACCGTCTACTGCTCCTCTACACGGTGGGTCGGGCAGTCACGAGCCATGTGGCCTTGCCCACCGCATGCGTAGCACTGTCTACTCATTGGAAGGATGGCTCTATGCTGTGTGCCCCGCACCTCTGAACCAGTGTCATGAGGTTGTTCGCTTGGTGTTCTGGTCCTCCTAGACCCCTATGATGTCCGTCAATAGCCTGCTACAGAAGTCTCCGCTACGTGCCTCCCTGTGATAGGTCTCACTGCTGGTTTAGGCTCAGCAAGAAAGCTCTCTATGGGAAGGGCTCCCTCCAGTACACCTGACTACATTGGAATGCTGGGGGAGATCATCGATGCCCTGATCTCATGCATTAGTCCCTGCTCAATGGTCCGAGACCGAAAGATTGGGTCCCGTACCATCTTTTTCAAATAGCGCGAGAGATCATTAAATCTCACAGAGTACTGGGAGACTGTCATGCTGCCCTGCCGCAGCTGTAGTTGCTCCTCGATGCGCACCGCACGGAGGGTGGCTGGGACGAACTCCGAGTGGAAGAGGCACTCAAAGTCCATCCAGTGGAGAGATGCCTCGTCGTGCACCTAGAGCATCAAGATCCACCATCTAACTGCTACCGCGTGCAGGAGGCTCTCTACAAGGATCACCAGGAGGTCAGCTGGTGTCCCCACTAACCTGAAAACTCTAACTACAGCCTCCATCCAATCCATGGCTGCCTGAGGGTCCATCTCCCTGCGGATCCTCGGTGGTATCTGACACTGAAACTCAGGCAGTTCACTAAGGCGACGTGCACTTTCAGTGGCTGGGGCTGGTGGCATCGGTGGCTCGGCGGGAAGACGTACTGTTGGTGCCTCTGCTGTAAAAGGGCCCTGCACCGAGGCCTCGTTGCTAGGTGGGATGTCATCTCACAAAAAGCTCTGAACCATAGATGGCTGCTGTCGTGGGGTCACCCTGAAAATAAACAGGTGTGCCACGGTCAAAACAGTTTACCTGTTGAGCTGACACAAAGTAATCACAAAGAAAACTTTTCAAACACACATGCAATCAATGTTTTCGTGCACTGTGTCCGAAATCATAAGTCAGGGTCCTCGTGTACGGATACGTTGGCCGCTATACCAACACTGGACTCCCTAGACTGATAAAAACACTGAATACCCTTAACACTATTGCTTCACATAGATGAAAGATCATAGTCCTGAGTTCAGCGATAGAACTGAACTCCTCTGATACCAATTTGTCATGACCCGTCCTCGGGACCCGTGCCGTGACTACCCCAAGACCGCATCCCATAGGCCAGGGGCTGGCGACTAGCCCCAAGGCATAAATCCTGACAAAAAGGGGAAGGCATTGCCTTTAAAAAGTAATCAAACACTAATTTGTAAGAAATCTGATGTAAACACTAAGTAAAACTAGGTACAATAGTAAGTGCGGAAAAGTAAGTGGGCCAGAATACAAACCCAAACTAGAAGTAATGTACAACTGGAAAGAAAGTACATCAACTAAATGTAATGAAACATCGTCGAGCTGTCCATTGGAAGTCTCACCTGAAGGGTGGGTATAGATAGCCTCCTCAGTTCCTCAGGTCCAGCCGTCTGCTCCGTGTACGTCCCACCCAGTGGTCCACCTCCAGGTACTGACTTGCTCCACAGGCCTCAACCACGATCATCGTTGCCTGCCATCTGCATCCAACACAACGAAGTGAGGGCATAGCCAATGCAGGGGTGAGTATACACTACTCAGTAGGGACCCCGAGACCCTAGAAGGTCTCCCAAAATCCACAAAGGATAATCCACAAAGGAAATATACAATCATGAAGTAACATCCAACACTACTTAGGTATATTCCCATACATATACCTAAGTCATAAATTCCAGTTCGGCTCCAACATCCGAACCCAAGTTCGATCACGTCCACACAGGATAGTACAACCCAATCCACACAAGAAATCACAACTCAATCCACATAGGAAAGCAAGTCAATCATATCAAAGATAATGATTGAAAGTCAAGACTCAGCTCACACAAGTATACTTCTTCATAAAGTGATAGATATGATCAGATGTAGCCACTGATTCATCTAAGATAGGACCCACATAGGATACTAAACCAGTTAAGAAGTCGGACCCACATAGGATACAAGACCAGCTGCTCTTCCAGACCCACGTAGGATACAAATATAGAGTCAAACACTGCCACAACAACGTAGGATACAAGAACAATAGTACTGTCGGACCCACGTAGGATACAAGAACAGTAGTCATCACCTTCGAACCCATGGAGGATTTTAGTACGGTCTTCATCGCTGTCGAACCCACGAAGGATTTCAGTGCAGTTGTCGTCGCTGCCGAACCCATAGAGTATTTCAGAGCAGTCATCATCATCATCGAAGTCGCAGCCAGCTCAAGGGTTCCCGCACACAGAATGCTCGATTCCGGGAGGGTCCTCTCCACGAGCCAAGGGGTTAGATAAATCAAATGACACGTATTCTGTATTTTATGTATCCCAAAGCTCCGTCTCGACAAAAGGAACTCAACGTGACAGACGGCACGTCAATCAGACGCCCGGTCTGAGAGTTATTGGCCTTTTCGTTCTTGGGCCCGGTTGGTTTTTAAATCAAAACCAACATGACCATATCCAACTGCATCCTAACCACAAGAGGAGTAAGCGAAAAGGTCCCTTTCACTAAGAGGAATCCAACAAAGTTGACGGCACATCAATCAGACGTCCGAAGATCATGTTATAAGCGTTTCTACTCCGAGGGACCGGTTGGTTTCATGTTCAAACCAACCCAACCGTACGCAATGTTCTCCTAAACCTTGAGTGTAATATATTGAAACGACCATCTCGATCCAAGGATCGTATTGCAACTAATGGTGTATCGATCAGAGGTCTGTTGCCCAAGATACATGTATTTAAATGAACCTGTCTGATTTTACGGGGGTTTGGGCCTAGACCGACCCCGCCCAAGACACCCTAGGTCGGCCCGAACCGGGTCAACCTGACCAGGGTCTGGGTCCGGCCCATTAGGTTGCAGCCCTGCCCGGCGCGGTCCGACCCTAGTGTGGCCGATCTGACTTGGGCGGCCCGGCGCTGGCTGGGTGGGGCTGCTCGGCGCTAGCCGAGCGGACATGCAAGGGGGGGGGGGGGGGGGGCGCCCCCCTTGATTAAAGAAAGGACCCACGATGGGGGCCTGCATCTTGGCAAGCCAAGGGTTACGACCCCCAGTCCTTTGGAAATGGCCTGCCCGGCTAGACGATCGGTGCTGCCGCTGCGGGACCCCGCGGTCCCCTCCCTCCGAAGTGCTGGAGGCCGGTTGTTCCTGCCGCCCCTCCTTGCACCACCGCGGCTATGCACCGCGGCCTTGTCTGACCGGCATGGCACGACATCGCCGCACCCCTCCGCCGTGGCCTCTTCACGGTTCTCCAGTGCAGCACGTTGGTGTCGTGCCCCATTGCCACAGCCCGACTTCGGCCACGGCTTCGTTCGGCCTCAACGGCGTGGGGCGACGGTGCCGTGCTTCTTCACAGTATTCCTCCATGATTCTGCATGGTGTCATTGCACTGCTCTGCCTTCGTTCGAGCCGAAAAAAATTCAACAAAAAGGGGGAGGAGGGTTCTTCATGTTCATGCGGTCCGACCTCCTCCCGTTATAACAATAATAGGCGTACCAAAATAAAATATCTTCATCAAAGCGAGCACAAATTTAATCCACTAAATTGAACTCAAACCCCTACCTCGATGAAGTCGTCGAACGAGGATAATCGCAGGGAAAGGACTTCATGGAAGATAGTTTCATGGAAGACGACATCACGGATGACGACGTCGTGGAAGACGGCGTCGCAGATCGAGCCTCCGTAAGCATCGACGGCATTCTCCGGATGAAGGATGCGGCACGTCCTCGTTCTACGACAAAGGTTTCTCTCACCAGCTGCAGAGAGGGAAGAAAATGGTACAACGATCTCCCCTTCCAGTGATGGAGTTCTTCTTCATATACTCGGCGTTCTTTGCGTTCTTCGATGAGGAAGAAGATGTTCTTCAGAGCCCAAGAGTTCTCTCCTCCTCCTTCTCGCACAACAAATCAACCCCCAATAAAATAAGACATTGTCTTATTATATTCACACACAGACGCCAAAATTAATTTTAAATTCAAAAGATATCAATCAATTAATTTAATTAATTGATGATCCTTAAACATTCCAATTAATATCAAGTGTTGATATTTCATTTAAAAGGGGGGTTGGGTGTGTAACACAATTAAATGTACAAGGGAGGTTTTAAGGGATTCGAAGGGGTGGGGCTTGTGTGGGCCCCAACTCACAATTATCCTACTAAATGGAGTTCGGATGTAGTGGGTCCCACCTCATCTTCCATGCATATGTTATAACTGCTTAGAATAGAAATAAAAAATGTTGCATAATTTTTTATTTCTCTCCCCAGTTAACCCATTTATTTAATAAGCTCACCCGAGCAAACTCAACTACAGAAAAGGTGTTTCTAAGAATTTACTGGCACTGCGATTCCATCGGTGCCCTCAGATTTTGATTCCGAGCACCAATTCAAAAGTTAGGAAAACCCGCACATTCGTTCACTGAATGTACCCGAGATAAACATCGGAAATTTATTCCAGACACACCGGACCTCAGAATCAGGTGCCACCAGAAACTACGTACTCGTAAAATCCAAAAGAAAATTAAGAAAACCATTTCTCTTGCAATTTATGGGTCTTTAAAAATTAATACCACCAAATGGATTATGGATGATCTACAAGACTTAGCATCAAACTTAACATGTCTAAGAAGGTATGATTTCTCCTTTAACTAACATCATTCTAATGTTTTGTGTTAGGTTTAGTGAGTTGAGATATAATCTAAACCTCCCATAGAACGTTGATAAACTCTTGGTTATGATGTTGACCACCATGGTATGGTTGATGTATCCTTATCTTCTATCCATGTTCATTATCTAATTGATTCTTGAATTTATGAAATTTTTCAAAGGACAAAGACTTATACCTCATGAAGTACACATATAAATATCTACTAAAGTCATTATTAATCATTATAATGAAAGTATACTCACCTTGATATTATACTAGAAATGGTTCTTAAAAATCAGTGCGAACTAATCCTAGAATACTTGTGTCCCTTTCACCATATCCACTGAATAAATGTTTTTTCATTTTTTCATTTTAAACAATCATAATATTGTTTATCTGGTTGTATATCTGATGAGTTTAAATAACCATCTTGATATAGATTTATCGAACACATCTCATTTACATAACCAAGATGGTTATTACATATCATGGAATTATATATGTCATGTGATCAATAATCATTATCAATTTCCAATACATGTTTTTAATAAATTAATACCTAAATATAATTATTTAAATGTGACAAATAATAACATATGATTAATTTATAAAATAAAAATATTTTATTTCCTATCATGAAACTAAAACCATCTTCATCTATGCATGATATGGAAATTATGTTCTTGGTAACAATCCGTATATAATATCAATATTTTAAAACCAAAATCATTCTCCATGGAAATTAATGTAGGTATTCGTCGATGTAAATAGCATCCATCCTCACACCATTAGAAACTATCATGCCCACATCTCCTTTATCAATATTTTTTAATGTACTTTTTCCTACATTAGGATAAATATATGAGGACCAAAATTCAATATCTAATGACATATTTTTTGATATCTAAAGCCTACACTCGATAAAAAAATACACCTATGAATTCGAGTTACTTCTGGGTGTATTACTTCTTCCATTGTCCTTGGTTTCCATATGAAGAACATATAGCCTCATTTTCCGTTCCTTACATTGGGATCTTTATCATCTTGAAAGGATGATGCTTAAGGGATTTAAACTTGTTACAAGTCTTGTGACCCTTTTCATTATATTTAAATTTATTATTCATGATAATGATTTTGGTTTTATCACAACCTCAGTCCTTATCCACTTGGATAATAGAATTAAGATGCATTGAAATACAATTCTCATTATTTATCATATTGTAATTAAAAATAAAACTAGATATGGTCTTCTGATGTGATAAAGTGTGAGATCTGTATGCAAATCATCCTAGAATTTAATGCCTATAATGACTAAGCATTCAATGTATCCAATAAGATTTATTACACAAGTTCTAGATTGTGTATACTCTCCATGATAAGTTATAAACCTAACATTGGAGATCTCTTACGTCTCTTGTCTCTAATTATCTTGATAGATATCCCAGCAGTGATACATTTTGTTATAGAAATTCATCTCCTCGCATTTATTAAAAATATCATTCTTTGTGGATGATAGCATGAAACATTGAACATCCATAGAAGACATAACATTATTCACATAGAGTTTTGAATCTTAATCACATGGATTCATACCAGGCACATCATGAATATGTTCTTCTAGAACATTCAATTTTTTTAATGGTGAAGGATAATGTGTAAGAACCTTTACCCGCCATAGATATTTGTTCTCGTGAGAATGTTTTCATTTAAATAGTATATTGTAGTGATATGTTTGAAATAGTTTTATTTTTGTTTCTACAAAGAATATGAACATAATTTTAGATCTTTATTTGATATAATTTGGACAAATAAAAAAATATTATATTTATAAATCTCCCACTATTTAATTGAAATCCTATATCCCTCACTATTGGAATTGAAATATAATATTAATTAGACAATAAAGTGGAAAGGATCCATATCCCACTTCTCATTATCATAACATTGGTTTGTGAAGAAACATGAAAAGTTTTAGGTAGGAATTTCTAATGAAAAGTGAGTTAATTCACATTTCCGTGATATGATTAGAAGAATCCCCCATCCTAAAATCCTTAAATTACATTTCCTAAACCCCTGCATTGCAATTAAAAAATGTATTTCTTTGTAATTAAACCCTTGATGTAAATGAGTTATTTCACAATAAATTCCAATTTAGAATTCCTTAATAATTGAAATCACACCCAACATTAGTTAGTAAAGCACCTTAAACTAAGGTTCAATTTTAACTGTGGCAGTGGATGGCTATACCATCTTAATATATATTATTTAGGGATGTTATCTTATTATGTTTGTATTTATAATTATTATCTTTATCACATTCCACATAATATTTAGTGGATTTACTCATGTGATTAACTATGTCTTAGATAAAATTTATGCATAATCCAATTTATTTTAGTACTCTACTACATGTTGTTAATATTATAAATTCATGTGATCACAAAAAACATCTATAATGAAATTACCATGAAACTCCACAGAAATAAAATGATAAACATGGATGATCTTGATCTTTTACTAATGGTTATTTTATCAAATGGTTTATAGACTGACCATTGAACATGGTGAAAAAACCTTCAACTAATTACGTTTCATGTTACAACGTTCCACCAATCCACCTATTTATATCTCATAGATTTGTTTCGCCTCATCTCCAAACTAAAACTATCTCCACTATATTGGGATATCCATCCATTAAATATTCATTTACTCATATTATGTTTAGGGAAATAATAGGTTTTCATAAACGAACCCATGGGCACATGGCCCCATACCTAATAAGAGGTGAGAATGAATGCAGACTAATAATTGAATTTAATAATAAATTAAAAGAAAAAAATAACATATAATGGTCTGGTCTATGATCATGATCATCTGTATGAATTATATTAATTATAAATTTAAAAAACTATAATTCAATAATTAATCATTTTAATTTAATATAAATCATGCTCGAATAAATTAATTTCCTTCATTAATTAATAAATTATTTAATGTTAATTATCATCTAATTACCATTAGATTTTCATCAATCATAGTTTTAAACAAATTAAATAAATTTATTTAAAATTAACTATTGAAAAAAATTAGCCTTGGTGGAAATATGGGGAATACCATTCTGATTATAACCAATATGTATTACTCTCATATAACATTTACTATTGTGACATATGGGATACCTGAATAATCAACTACATTAATGACATGTACTATCAACTTAATTATTACACAAATTACACGATTTTACTATGAAATGTTATTCTTCAATGGACACAGAGTAATTTTTGTAATATGACTCGTACATGACATAAATATATGAACATTATGTATAAATTAATTAACATATATATATATATATTAACAACCCATCACCTGAAAAATCATATTATCATAATGAGCACATACAAGAACATGTTGATAATTTTTAAAAAATATAAAAAAATACTTTTAAATTTTTATAATTTGGTATATGTGCGTGGTGTGTGCAGGAGAGCTACACGGAATATACATCTATCACCTTCTATTCAGGTCACACTCCTAGGAAAAAAGCTTGTAAATTGTGCCCAAAAAATGGAGTACACATAATGTATAAACGTGTACACCACATGTGGTCTATGAGTTAAACGGACAAATTTCAGGTAGGTCATTCATGGAAATACACAAACCTTATGTTACTCAAAAAAAATAAATAATGTGTTTGTTGGCTACACAGTGTGTACTCTAGCTGACAATGAACTATGTTTGCTCGATCAACACATGGTTTGAGATATTTAATGCAGCTTGTTTAAAAAATCTATATGGTTTTAATTAATTCTGAATTAATTCCTAGTGCATTGAATAGAAGTAAACAATTTGTAACACTGATTACACAGAGTCTACTCTTTTTTTAACTAGCTTTAATCCTTGGTACCTCTATTAGTGTTCTTTTATTTAATTTCATTCATAAAATTTTTCATTTTTACTAGATCTATGATAAACGAAGTATTAATAATTAGATATTTTAATAATGATTAAAATAATGATTAAATATGAATTTAAAGCTAAATAAAATATGTGTAAATCAATCAAAATTCATTAAATAATTATAAACAATTTTGTGACCACTATGATACCTCTTTTATGTTCTAGTTATAACGGAATCATGTGATTATTCATGCCCAAAATTTATTTATTCATGGTTGATGATCAATTCAATAATTACCGAATGATAGAAATTGTGATTAATGGAATCGAATCAATGAAAACCACCCATGGGATAGAACAACATAACTAAAAACATCAACATCACATATTAATTAAGATTCATTTAATTAATTAAATAATTACCTGGAATTAGTTCTTTCTTTATTGATGGGTCTATCAATAGATCTGTTCTTTACCATCATTTTATTGTAGGAATCAATAGAAAATTCCATCTAATGGTGACCCACATGTGTTCCACAAATATCCAGTCATCATCATAGGAATCTATATGTGGTTGCATGAATGATCACATGGCTTGAATCATCCACCTTGATTGTACAATAGAATCCCATAAAAATAATTCTCATCTATCTCTCTAGATATGATATTAGAAGGTCGAGGAGGATCACTATATTTTTTTGGGAGCGTTCTTGGAGAGGGAACTCTATAAGGATTTAGTGGATAATCCAAATTTGGATTTCACTACTAAACAAATAAATTGGTTCTCTTTGAAAATAATATAATTCAGTTTATATACCGCTAGGTTTAAGGTAAAGAAATTCCACAAGGTCCATTTATTATTTATTTAGTACCCATATAACCTATTGTCAAATAATAATAATAATAATAATAATAATAATAATATTGTTATTATTTCATGACATGTGAATAACATGCGAATTAAATTAAATATTATTTAATAAAATAATATTTGATTTTTATTATTTCTCAATGAACTTAACATGGTTTTCCATTCCTCCACAATATTTATTGAGCCATAATAAAGACTCGTTATTTAGTAAATATATTAAAATTCATTATTCAATAATTAAAATGTTAATATATTAATCACAAAAATGAAAATAAATATTTATAGAATATTCCACACAAATTATATTTTGTCAATTAACTTGTGATGGAACATATGGGATCACACAAACATAGATAATTATTAAGCCAAATCTTGGAATAATATTTATTCAAACTATTAAGTAATAATATATTGCTTAATTGAGATTTTGGATACACTTGGTGTGTAACCCTCTAGGCCTCTTTCCCCATGGAATTATGAGAAGCAACCTAATTTCCACAGTTACCATATTGAAGAACTCCAAGGTATACACATAGAAATAATTTAATGCAACATTGACATAATAACTCATATGAATTCTAGTGGTGCAATATAATCCACTTATTGTTATATATCTTATCAAGTAGGTTGCGTTCTTGTTCCATCAAACTATGTTCTTGATGTCTCATTCTTTGAATTTTGGAAAATTGAAAATTCTAAATGATCACTATGTCCATATATTTATTTTGGATATGTAATTTCTCTAAAAGAGGTTGAGATATCAACATTCATTGAGGAACATAAGGGACAAGTCCTTTCAAACAGTATTCAATAATGCTATATTACTCGTGATGCTCCCAATGTATCATATCTCACCGTGAAAAAATGACATCATTGTTTTCTTTAGTACATCATAGTATATGATGGAAAATATTCATTAATAATAATATTAATGTCTATGGATTGATATGATTTTTCAGATATAGGAACATCCAAGGATATATATAAATATGGATTTTCTATTGGAGAGTCTTGTTATAATAATATCCTACATTTGATATTACCAAAGTAGTACACCATGAGAAGATTGCTTTGGGTCATATGAGTATCCACCCATGATATCCTATTTCATTTTTTCCCAAAAATGTTATCATTAAGCAATATAATATTTATTTTTGACTACTCCGTAGCACTTCGAGATTATCATAATAGTAGGGAAATACAATGACATTTTTCCTTGATAACAACTCTTAGGACATTATCACATACTATGTTATGGAAAAAAATAATCCTAATTTGATAATGAGTTTATTAATATTATAAAATAATTATAAATGTTGTCATAAATTACACATAAGCTGGTGGTATTGAACCCACTCAAACAATTACATGATTCCTCAATGAAGGGAAATTGAGACGAAATCTGTTACCTCATACTTAATTTTGGATGAATATAATTTCCCATCTGGTATTGTGTTTTGAAAAATTGAATTAAATTAAAACATAACAATATTATTTATTATTAAATCATATATGATCCTTTTATAAAATCTTTTTATACATTCATTAATAACATTTCATTATTTTCATGGTTTTAGGTGATAATTACCTTGTTTTACCATTTTTTTTTCCAGGAATGTTCATGTCCTTGGTAATATTATATTGTCTCATAGTATTCATAATATTTATCATAATATTATTTGAGTTTTTTTAATTTTTTTTACCAATCATTAACTATTATTTTATAAATAATGTTACGATCATAGAGAAGTTATGTTGTATGTGCGCAAGAGTAACTTTTGAATTTTTAAATGGCCATTATGGAAATAAGTTAAGTATCATTTTATCTTAAAATAATCATAATAATATAATTAAAAAATTTTGTATACTTATATATATCATCCATGTGTCTTGGTGATGAAAATAGTGTTTTATCGCTTCTTGAAGGTGGTGGTCCACACATACAAGAACGATGTAATCATCTCTTAGTGAGTGATATGTTAAGAAACAGAGAGAAATACTATACTCAAAGAATTATTAATATTCCATGAATATCATAATTATTCCATTTAAATCAAATATAATCACCAAATTTATCATTATCATATACCATGTAAATCATTTGTGAAAACAAATCACTTCACTTCATGAGGTGGTAGTCCACCATACACATGAGTAACATTATTATATCCCCTATGGAATGAAAAGTAAAAGAAATATAGATATGATATAATGAATATAGTGTTATAATTTTGTTATAAATATAATATGTATATGTTATATCTGTCATCATACCCAACTGTGAAATGTGGTAATAGAAAAATTGTTAACATCAGATCATGAGGTATTAGACCGATGTACACACAAATGATGATTTTGTTACCCATTTGATGGAGGTGGAGAAGGTAATAAGTCATGACCAGAACACACAAAATTAACAATTTATATAATGTTTTTCGGTAATTATATTCACATGGTTTAAAAATAATTGATAGGCATGGAGGAATAAAATAAAATAAAATTTGTCATTGAATATTGTAACCTCTTCTTTGAGTATCTTCTATAAGATTGTACCAAAGACGTCCTTGGTTGGATTTATACCTTAAATATTATTCTTGGCTGAGAGGATGGAATTTGGTATATTATTTGGGTATGAATTTTTTAACCAATGATTTTTTTTATTTTTTTTATGATGATATGGGATGGGTGGACTTTTATATGTGAGTTAAGTGGCACACATGTAATTTTTGAAAACAATGAATTCCACCAACATTTCTAATATGGTCCCAAGACTCAAAAAACAGACCATTCGCGATTATAGAATTTAAAAGGTATATATATTTATTTACAATATATTTTATAAAATTTTTATAATCAATTTAATCATTATATTTATAGGTTAACCCCTAGTAAATCAATTTTTACATTTATAGTGGAAATTAATTTTTTACATCTTTCAATATTAATTTTGTTAAAAAATGAATTATAAATTACTATAAATTATAAATTATTATTATTATAAATATCAAATACATTTTTCAAAATTCAACTTATAAAATTGTCAAATTTCAAATTAATATTATTCTAATAGATGCGATGAAAAGCAGGTTTTCCAAGAGAAAAAGTTCAAAAGTTTATAATGTTCTCAAATTCAAATTTTATAAAAAAATGATTCACATGGCCATAATTGGATAAAGATATATATAATTGATCTAATTTTACTTTAAAATAAATTTAACTTTTAATTTATCTTTATAATTAATTTGAATGAAAGTACAGTTTCAATTAAAATTCGGTATTTTCCACTATTGATCAAATAAAGAAAATATTCAAAAAAATAACAAAATATATTTCTAAGAAAATTTTGATATTATAATTTCAAATTTTAATTTAATATTAGATAATTAATTTTTTAGATATGATAAAAAAATAAAATTGTGTTTGCGATGAATGAACAAACAGACTTTTATAAAAATACATCTCTTCAAAAAATATTTTATTTTGTAAATGAGTCTTATTTTATTAATAATAAATTAATAACTTATAAAAATGTAGAGAATGTATGTTTTAATTTGTTATTTAATCATATTCATACATTAAATTCCAACGGCAACTCTATTTCTATCATATAATAATATTGAAAGTATATTGTTCTTCAGTAAAACTCAGTCCATCATATAACATATGCTATACAATTAAATTTTTGTTGCGTATCATATTATTTTCCTAATAATATGTTTTTATTTTATTGTTTAATTTTTTTATATTATAACCACCAAAAATAAATTTTTTTGTCTTAATTGAAACTTGATCACATTATTCCACGGTTTAAAATTTTGAAATACCATTATTGATAAACCGACATCAGGGAGAGATAAAAAATATTCTATTAAAAATAGAGATATGGAATAAAAATGGTAATATTAGATAACACATAACAAGGTTTAAATGAATGATAAAATATTTTTGATATGAAAACATAGACAATGAGATAATACCAGTGCCCAACGTTTAATAAAAATGATAAAGATCACTGATCATAAGAAATTTTGTTATCTAGAGGAGGTTAATGATGAAAAAACCGTCAATCTATTTTGAGTTGAGAGACCATGGGATTAATTGTAAATTTAAAAACTATGATAAAACAATTCAAGAGCCTTTCCCTGGATTTATGTAATTATTTTATAATATATTATGAATACATAATGAAACATACTTACCTAATAATTTTCTACTTCTGTAGAAAAATTTTACATTTGTTTTTTCTTTAAAAAATTTCCAATTAATCTCATAATCCATAAAATGAATATCAAGAATTTATTTTTATTCTTAAAACACTCAAATGAACAATTAACATATCATTAGATCAATTAAAGAATGAAATTTCTTTCATCCTGTCACTAGGTATGACCAAAATGGTTAGAACAAGTTTTCCAATAACATCGAAATTTGAACATAATCAATTATATAAATTGTTAATCATATGACCCTTCCAAAATACTAATATTCCAAAATTTATAAATAACGCCACTAAATTTAAAAAATTAACTTATCATTAATTCCACTAAAAACCTAAAGTGGCTCTTAATAATCACATACCAAACATGTGAATACCTTATCATGTATTCTGTTTAAGAATACTAATAACATAATTTGATATAAAAAATTATTAAGAACATTAAATATACATTTTTTCACAAATAATTATACGTAAATTATTATATATATTCATTAAATCCTAAAATGATTTTAACACAATCAGTGATAGCATAAACCTGTTTTTCAAAAATCATTAATCAGTTATAAGGTATTTGGAACTATCCATTTTACTTTTTTTACCAATAATATATTATCCCAATATCATATAACAACATCTATAACATATTGATGCTTATATTTCCTTCAATCACGTGTTTTCCATGAATTTAAACTTTCCATTGAATCTTTTTTTCCATCATCAATACTGTTCAAAATTATCATTCAATTCATTTAAGAAAAAGTACAATAGAATAATCCTTATTTATTACAAAATTCTTATAACCATGATATAAATGATAAAATAGTAAAATATCATTTTTACTTTATTCAAACACAAGCACACTAATCATTCCTCTTTGTTTATGGAAATTGAATAATCATGACAATGATACATTAGTTTATAATGAGGTATATACCTTTCAACATTGAGATATTTATTTGAAAAGTATCCAATATCATTACAATTTAATCATTGCTTATTAGAATCTTTTTTCCTTACAATCACATGTATGGATGTCTTTATCTCCAAACATGTAGAAAAATATCACTCCTTCTAATAATGAATTTGGGTGTTTTGTTGTATAATTATAACATGTTAGAAATTTTTTATTTCCCTTCTTCTATTAATTAATCTTCTTCAATATCGTCCACTACATATCTTACTCATCTTCAAAGCAATAATACTTAAAGAATTATTTACCTATATTTATAGAACATAATATTATCTCATCGTGTGATAATACTATTTGAGAGACTAGTTCCTTTAAATGATTAAATAAATATCTACAAAAAAATGTCCATTCTTATTCTTTAAATTATGTACAATTATATGGTTTTCATTCCTTAAATTATACAATATTTATAAATAATTGAATACACTTGAATAGATCATATCATTATGAAACATGATTTATAATATAAAAAATATTGAAATACTTAACATATATTGAAAATTTTATCAATATCTGTCATGAACCAACCCGGGTCGGCCCTAAACCGATCACACAAGCTAGCCCGCGACATGACCCAATAGGCGTTCCCGATCCTCCCGGGCTGGCGACAAGCACCATGGAATCAATAGAGGACAAATGGGAAAAATTATGCCCAGTAAAAATAAATAAAGAAGTAGATAAGTAGAATAACACAAACTAAACAAATGACTCTGAAAAGAATGAACGACCAACAAAGTACACTAACCTGGTCTCGACCCAAACTCCTCGTGAGTCAGAGAGTCTCTCACCAGTCCACAACCCACTCTCACCCACAACGAGCAAGCTCGAACCAAATCTACATAAAAACTAAAAAAACAAGAAAACACTATAGGCATGAGTGATAAAACTAAGTAGGTAGCCCCATCAAATTCTATTCCCAATTCACATTCCATTAAATTAAATATTTATCAATTCCAGGTTTGGACTAAATTATATAAAATACTAGCTCCCACACACACATTCATTTCTAGAGCAAGTAATAGAACATTTCCCTTTTTAATATAAAAACAAGTTTACTGTTTGGATGAAACAGTTTAATTTAATTTTCAAACCTTTTTGCGAACAATTTGGAAATCCAAATTTTAGTTGTTAGTCAAAAAGAAAAACTACACAACACGCACAACACACACTAAGGGTAATGGAAAAAGTGTGAAAAAAATCGGTCAACACCAAAAATAAGCCTCTCAACCATCCACCACATACAATTAAACACTCAATAAGAACACGGATCGACCCTAGGAGCTAGTGAACAGTCTAGAAGGTACTATACATGTGACTCTTCCTGGAGGCATGCCTACTCTTGATGATGTTATAACACCCTAACGCCCAGTATAGCTCTACCTGTCCTAACCGAGGGTCCCAATCCCCATAGTAGCAATAACGTAGTATTCCCCTACTATGGGGCCACTTGTCAGTGCATAATCTAAACTTGTAAAACAATCGTTCTTAGAATATCCATTCATTATGCCAGGTTCCCATGTAAACACATGCAATAAAATGTGGTTTGTCCACAATGTAAATCAATCAGTCATGAAGCAAAAACATCACACACTGCTCATGCATTCAATGCACACCAAATATCACCACTGAATGGGTTTTCCAAAATATTTAATTTTATTAAAGTGCCAAACGGGCCTTCACCAATTTTAAAGCAGAACCTCATTTCTCGAGGAAACCAAAAACACATGTTTAAAATAAATAATTTATCATTAAAACTAGAAGTACATTTTATATTCCATGAATTATGTATAAATTCCATACTAGAATTCTTTCAATACTAGGTGTCTTCTCATCATGAAAATATTTCAAGTGTTCGGTATAAAATAAATGGCTCTTTTCACCCCAATAATCATATAAAAATTAATTTTAATATATAATTTCCAATTTATAAATATTAATAAAACATCAAGAAATTAATAAATTATAAATCTAAATGTAAGTGCACTGGGGTACCTACCTCAACACGTAATCAAAACACAATGACGCGACACTCCTCGCAAAGGTGCGCAACCACGCAAGCTGATGACCACAGTATCATGTTTTTTATCTCCGGCATGCTGAAACCACAACCCAAGAATTAAAAACACATAACAAGTGACTTCAAATAAATTAAATGAACAAATGGAGCAAATATTAGTTTGACATGCTTTCAAAACACAGTGTTCACCATTCACACTATTTAATAACCACTTTAAAACTTATAAAACAAAATTTCAAAAGTAATTCACAGCTTTACACAA
This sequence comes from Viscum album, assembly GCA_963277665.1. Classification (NCBI taxonomy): domain Eukaryota; kingdom Viridiplantae; phylum Streptophyta; class Magnoliopsida; order Santalales; family Viscaceae; genus Viscum; species Viscum album. The sequence continues at coordinate 1,064,289,752 of OY728126.1, read as the reverse complement.
ATAAAACTCACTCAAAACCTTGTTTTTGATCAACCATCCACCTAATTCCTACTAAAATAGAAAATGCACCACTTTCCCAATTAAATAAACTAATTGCATGAAATATAAAAAGGCAATGAAACAAATTAGGACTGGTTTTGATATAACACATCTTAATTTACATGAACATGCTATAAGGTGCAAAACCCAAACTAGGTTCATGTAAGAAAAAAACTGAACTTCGCACCAAACTCATTAATCACAAAACATGCCAAAACAATAAATCAGAGAAAAAAATTAACCCAACAAAAAATTATCTACAATAAAAAATAATTTTTTCTAAAATAAATATACATAAAAATAATTAGTTCATATTAAATAATTAATAGGTCATGTTATAATTAAAATACCTCTAAATTGAAAGAGGCGTTTCAAAGGCATCATAACTCAACTCAAGGCAGAATGGAAATGCGTTCTTGAGATCAGTGCGCGATCACATCCGCACCGCAACTGTATTCTCGAGAAGCAAAACTAAACACTTTTTGAACAAGATTGAACCCCCACACATATGGTTTTTGGAAAAAGAGTAAATCTCCTCTAGGAACCCATAACCAAGAACCCCTTATCGAATAGGTAGGGCGTCTCCAGAGGGAGAGGATGTTGCCAAGGGGGAAATGCCGATGAGGGGGCGATGTGGGTGAGGGGTACCTCATCGGAGGCCGTAGGTTAGGGGGAAATCTTGCTAAACAAGGGAGGGTTGCGAGTCACAGACCAAGCATGAAAAGGGGTTGCTGGAGGGTGGTGTTGCGGGGGATGATAGGAATTGGTAGGGGGTTCGGTTGGCTGGCCATGTGTGAGGGAGGTACGACTGGATAGGAATTCGGTCGGAGCACCATTGAAGTAGGGGTTCGGAGCAGCGAGGTCAGGTGGCCAGAGCAAGGAAGGAGGGGAGGGGTTTGCAAAGAACAAGCCATCGGAGGAGAGGGAGGTGGTGTTGGGAGGCATTTTTCTCCATAGGGAGAAGTCCAGGGGGTGCGCTGGGGCAGGGGAGGCTGGAAGGGGTAGCGAAGGTAGGTGGTTGGAGGGTCATGCAAGGAAGTAAATAGGAACTAGGGGAGATGGAGGTAGGCGGCACCTGTTCGTGACAGGAGAAACCTAGGTGGGCTACGTTGCACAACAGAGAAATAGAGGGAGGCAGCATGCAGTGCTACAGAAAAAGGGTATGTAGGGATAGTAGAGAACGAAAAAAGAAATAATGTAAATAAAAGAAATAAAAAAAGGAATAATCTAATTAAATAAAAAATAATGATAATATGAGGATAATAATTATAATAATACTAATAATAATAATAACTCTAATAAAAATATCAAAAAGATAAAATATTTCCTACAATAATAAGAATTTATTTACTAATAAAAACAATGTTTTAATAATAATGATAATATTATGATTATTTATACAGTAATGTTTTTAACTTTAATTTTAATATTCCTTCAACATCTTAGTTCGCCTCGCATACCGAGCAGGTCGTACGATGAAAAGTGTGTCACTGCACAGCTCCTCGACTGTGTTCTTCTCGAGTACAAAAGCCACCAAACACACATACCCGCACTTTTCTAAAAAACTAATAGTTTTAACCACTGCTCACCCAAAAACCCGACTCGAGTCATAACCAAAGGAAAATCTAATCTAGGGAGTGACAATTCTCCCCACCATAATGCTTTCCACCCTTGAAAAGCCACAACAAGATCAAAACCCAAAACAAGAACCGATATTACATTACAATTCAAAGAGATCTCTAAAGAACGACAACAAAGAGATCCCAAAACGCTCCTAAAATGGAGAGATAAACCAGAAAAACTCATGAAACAAAGAATAACTGCCCCTAAGTGTCACCCACCCCTAAAGGGTTCCCACCTCCTATTGATCGCTTAAAAGGACATAGAACTTTCACAACGGTAAACCCAGTCCCAACATGCACACACCTTAAACACCATTAAACAGAACTAAAACATTTACTCCATCCTCAATTCTATAAGAAAACACAACATCCAGAACAACACCAAGAATTAAACAACGACCCTCTTGAAACCAACAAACAAGTTAAGACCACGTCCAATGAGTACCTCTTAAAACCATACTCCAATCTGACACTGTAAGTCTCACACTAAGCTCTTTTCTAAAAAATAGAATATAGAATTTGTTGGTTCCGCACAACACCACCCACCACCAAACCAAAACCTATTATGAAACTAGGATATTGAAAAGGGAGGTTTGAACGGACACAATACCATAATAAACAAGCCAAAATAAGATCAAGGAGACCCATGATGGGTCTCCCCACCACAAGAACTGACGATATTAACCGAACATGAAAACATTCCCCACTGACCAAAAACCCCATCACTAGTGTAGGGGAGGGAAGGAACCAACCAATAGAGCATCAAAAATACCATCCCTGCCACCTCAATGACGTCACACCCTTGAAAGAACATAAACTACGTCTCACTAATGACTGACATTAATTAAATGCCCTTTTCTTTTACCGTTGGGGTTTTCCTGACTACGCGCCAGCTTCATTCCGGGACCTATGGTTGGAGAACTGATGATTGTAGCATCTCCTGCCTCACAGTCATGCTTTAAAAATTCCCAAACATAACACATGAATCATAATTTTTCCAATTACACTTCCTTTCAAAAGAATGGTTTCAAAGAGGTTCAACCACAACCATTATTACCACTAATAGAAAAGAAACACTGCAAAACCCCACATGAGACAACCACTGTATCTAGGGTACACTACAAAGAGAAAACCTCAAAATTTTCCCCAAACATCGCCATACTCTTGCTGATGAGTTGTGGTGACCTTCGATGAGCCATGTCTAGATTCAGCGCGCTTCTTGGAAACACCACAACAAAATCGCTATAAGCGACCCCAATGTCCACTAGTGTAGCGGGGTCTCGGAGCACTCGGACACGTCAGGCTCTTGTGACCCTACCTACCACACTGGTGATAGATCATGACATTATGCTGTGGAGAAGAATAATGAAGTACTGAAGGCCTATTGATTACTCTACCAGCATTACCAGCATCAGGTTGCTTCTCATTCTTCTTATTAGCAACCTCTGCACTGCTTCCCAATGCTGGAGGATTCTCCACCTCAAGTCCTCCTGCTAACCCAACATTAGCCAAAAAGGATTGCCCCACAACATCTGAGAAGGTGGTTAGATTGAGCTCTTCCTCTTTCGATCGCAACTCATGTCGGAGTCTAGAATCAAATTTTTGAGCCTTCCTGGGATTATGTGCAACAAACCATTGGTCATATAGAACTAGTTCTATGTAACATCGATATAATTCCATGACCGATTCAATGCCATGCTAAAGATAACACAACTAAATCCTCTTCCTCACCTTCGTCAACTCAGAGAAGTATAGTTGGATGAACGATGACTTGAAAAACTCCCATGTGAGATATTATTGAGGATTTTTTCAAGACAAAAACATCCAACATTTCCATGTTGGGCCTTCAAGCGTAAAGGTAGCTAACTTCACCTTTAACAACTTAGGCAGCCAAATGAAACTAAACTTCCTCTCAATCTTATGGAACCACTCCTCTGCCTGAAGAGGCTCTGCTTGTCTATAAAATAGGGGAGGGTTCAACTTCCATAATTCTAGAACATAATCAATGGGCTGATCCACTGGAAGATTTTCTAGGGGCGCACCACCCAAAGCAGCACCTTGGGAATCCATCAAACCGTCGTGTGGGTGAACACTATGAAACCGGGAAACAAAGAACATAATCAAATAATGGTCAATTCCATTTCAATTCCACTAGTTCACTATTTCCAAAATAAAACATTACAAAACAATTATATGAATGAAGGGAAACTCAATCGATTCACTAGAGGAAAAATAGTGATGATGGGTGACTCGACCAAATGGTTTCTGGTCATACGCTAGTCACACCACTATCACTGAGAGCATTTTAGGGTAAATTATCTGGCTCCACATGGCTTGAAAGACCATGAAAGTTCACAGAGGTCACTTTACCGACTCACATTTCATTTCCCAGTAACAAAAAAATCATAAAAATTTAAATGAAATCAACAACCCAATCATCCCATGTTAACTCGAGCTTCAGAATGAGCAAGGGTTCAGGATGTCCTTCTCATTCGTATGCCTCGAGTCCCAAAAATTATACTCCTTTTACTATGACAACCCCAAATAACGATGGGAGCTCTAAAAAACAAGGTCCACTCAAGAGACATCCTTCCTCTGATACAAGTTTCTCACGAACCAACTCGGGTTGACCCTGAACCGATCACTAGAGATGGACTATGACATGACCCTAGAGGCATTCTCGATTCTCCCGGGCTGGTGACAAGTGCCATGTCATCAATAGAACACAAATGGGAAAGATTTTTCACAGTAAAAATAAATAAAGCTACAGAAATGTAGAATAACTCAAACTAAACAAATGAAACTGAAATGAATAAATGAAAAACAATGTACACTAACCTTGTCTCGACCAAAACTCCACATGACTCCGAGAGTCGCTCACCACTCCACAACCCACTCTCACCCATGTAGATAAAGCTCGAACCAAACCTGAAGCAAAACTAAGAAAACAATAAAACACTATAGGCATGAGTATTAAAACTCAGTAGGTAGGCACGACTAATTCTATTCTCAATGAACATACCATTAAATAAATAATTTATCAAATATTGGTTTGGACTAAATTATATAAAATACTAGTTTCCACACACACTTTCATTTCTATATTATGTAACAGACCATTTCCCTTTTCAATATAAAAACTAGGTCAGTGTTTTGAAGAAACAGGTGCATTGCATTTTAAATCCTTTTGTGAAAAATTTAGAAATCCAAATTTTAGTTGTTAGTCAAAAGGAAAACTACACACAACACACAACACACACTAAGGAAAATGGAAAAAGTGTGGCACACATGGTCCAGCTACTGAACTAGACCTCTCAACCTTTCGGCATATAAAAATAAACCCTCAATAAGAACATGGGTCGAGCCTAGGAGCTCGTGAACAATCTAGATCATACAATACATATGACTCATCCTGAAGGCAAGCCTACTATCAATGACGTCATAATGTTATAACGCCCGACATAGCCCAACCTAGCCTAACCGAGGGGGAAAATACCCATAGCAATAATATCTCAGTATTCCCCTGCTATGGGGCCACTGGACAGTGCGTAATCTAAACTAGTGCCGCAATCGTTCATAGAAGATTCAATCACTCTGACAGGTTCCCGTGTCAACAAAAGAAATAAAAGGGGTGCGTCCACAATGTAAATCAATCAGTACTGATGAAAAAACATCACATGCAGCTCATGTATTCCACACACACCAAAGATTACCCATGAATGAGTCTTCCAAAACAATTTACTTTATTAAAGTGACAAACGGGCCTTCGCCAATTTTAAAGCAAAACCTAATTTCATGAGAAAACCCAAAACACTTGTTCAGATGAAATAATTTATCTTTAGAACTAGAAGTACATTTGAAATTCCATGAAATATGTTTAAAGGCCAAACTGGAATTATTTCAATACTGGGTGTCTAGTCGTCAAGAAAATGTTTCATGTGTTTGGTATAAAATAAACGGCTCTTTTCGCACCAAATAATCATATAAAAATTATTTATATTACATGACATCTAATTTATTAAATTTAATAAAACATCAAGCGATTATAAAATTCTAAATCTAAAGGTATGTGCAGTGGGGGACCAACCTCGACATGCAGTCGAAACACGATGACGCGACACTCCTCGCAAAGGTGTGAAACCATGCATTTTGATGACCACAGTATCATGGTTTTCATCGACGGTACTCTGCAACCACCACACAATAATTAAAAACACAAAACGAGTGACATAAAACAATTTAAACGAACAAACGAAGAAATGTCCATTTCCACATAATTTCACAACACTGTGTGCACCATCCACACTATTTAATAAACCATGCTGAAACTTATAAAACAACAATTCAAAAGTAATTCACAACATTTCATAAATAAAACTCACTCACAACCATGTTTTTGATCAAACGCCCACCTACGTCCTACTAAAATAGAAAACGGACTAATTTCACAATTAAATAAACTAATTGCACTATTTTTAAAAAGGAAATTAAAATACTCAAGACCGGTTTTCATAAAACACATCTTAATTCACATGAACCTGATATAAGGTGAAAAATGCAAAATAGGTTCATGTAAGAAAAAAACTGATCTTCGCACCAAACTCATTAATCACAAAACATGCCAAAACAATAATTCATGAAAAAAAATTAACCAAACAAAAAAATATCTACAATACCACTTAATTTCATCTAAAATAAATATAATTAAAAATAATTAGTTCATATTAAATAAAAATAAGTCATGCAATAATTAAAATACCTCTAAATTAAAAGAGGTGTTGCAATGGAATAATAACTCAATGCAAGGAAAAATGGAAACTCATGCCCAAGATCTGTGAACGATCACATACACACCGCAATTGTATGCTTTAGAAGTATAACAAAACCCTACACTACAAGATTGAACCCCAACACATAAGATTTTTGAAAAAAGAGTAACTCTCCTCCTGGAACACATAACCAAGAACCCCTTACCGAAAAGGTAGGGCATCTCCTAAGGGAGAGGACGTCGCCATTGGGCAATGCCAGTGAGGGGGAGAAGCGGGTGAGGGGTAGATCACCAGAGGTCATAGGTTGGAGGAAAAGCGTGCTAAATAGGTTAGGGTTGCGTGTCATAGACCAATCACAAAAAGGGGGTGCTGGAGGGTTGTGTTGCACGGGATGAGAGGAATTTGTAGGGGGTCCTTTTGGCCGACTGTGTGTGAGGGAGGTACGACAGGATAGGAAGTCGGCCAGAACGTCGATGAAGGAGGGGTCCAGAGCAGTGAGGTCAGGCCGCCAGAGTAAGAGAGGAGGGGAGGGGTTTTTTGCGCACAGGCTGTCGGAGGAGAGGGAGTTGGTGTATGGAGGCATTGCGCTGCACACGGAGAAGTCTAGGGGTGAGCCGAGATAGGGGAGGCCGGACGGGGTGACTCAGGTACGCGGCTGGAGGGTCATGCAAGGAAGGGAAGGGGAACCATGGGAGATGGATGGAGGTGGAGCCTTCTCGCGATAGGAGAAACCTTAGGGGGCTGTGCTGCGCAAGGGAGATATGGAGGGAGGCGGTGCACAGTGTTACAGAAAAAGGGTAAGTAGGGTTAGGGGATAACTAAAGAAGAAAAAAAGGATAGAAAAAAAATAAAAATAAATAACCAAATGAAAAAAATACTGATAATAAGATGATAATAATAATAATAATAATAACTCTACTTAAAATATCATAAATATTAAATAATTTCTACAATAATAAGAATTTACATAGTAATAAAAATAATGTTTTGAAAATAACGATAATATTATGATTATTTCTACAACAATGTTTTTAACTTCAATTTTAATATTCCTTCAACAACTTAGTTCGCCTCCCAAACTGGGAAGGTCACACCGTGAAAAGGGTGTCGCTGCATAGCCCCTCGACCTTGTTCTTCTCGAGCGAAAATGCCATCAAACACACATAGGCGCGCTTTCCTCAAAATATCAAAGTTTTATCCACGGCTCACCCAAAAACCTGACCCGAGTCATAACTAAAAGAAAATTTAAACTCGGGCATGACAATATCTAATATCATAATCATAAACATTGACTCTTTACAAATGATAATTTCCAATACCTATTAATGGTTTGTATATAAAATGTAAATTATCCAGAGAATATCCACTCGGTGTGTCAACCCAAGTGCCTAGTAAGTCTCATTTACATGAATCAGCTGATGATTGGGTGGAACCCAATTCTTACTTTTCTAAATCTTTTCCTCTACATACATCAATTATAGAACCACATCCACTTTTTGTATCGATATGAGGATGTATTTCATAGAAAACCCACAAAATATCTACCTCAATGAAACTTTTTGATGTTTTTATTTACATATTATCAAATTATATCGTAGGGTTAGATTATCTAATATTATTTTTACTTAATATAATTCTCAAGGTTTCTATTAATGTTACTATGATACCAGTTGTAATGACCTTGACATTAGTAGTCTGGAATTTGTGTCTTCTTTATTACATATGCACGATATATAAGGAATCTAATATTGAAGGACTAAATAGTTTATTATTCTTGATAAAATAGATAAATACATGATTATTTTATTAAATTTGATAACAAAAATTACAACATAATATTTTCCAGGAATACGATTATTTCCCTAGCATATCATTGTATATCAAACATAGTACACATCATGGATTCCAAATAAAGAACCAAAAAATGGTGTGATCTCAAATTATAAAAAATGGTTAAGTATAGTTAAATTTATATTGAATCTATAATAATCATCAATATTTCAATTTAAAAAACTAGAAACACAATCCATTTAAATAACATGACTATCATGATAAGAAAATTAAAATAAATATGGAAAGATAAATACCTTAATTCATAACCCATTTAATCAATGAACTGAGTCAGAAATGGCTCCAATGATAATATCATGATGAAAATAAAATAGATAATAAAATAACTAAATTCAAAATGTAGTAAATTCGTAATTTTTTGATTTTGTGTTAAATAAGAACTTGATATATTTACCTTCAAGATATATCCTTGAGATAGTCCAAAACTACAGGGTAAAACCCGCTTTCATTTGGGCTACTAATCCATCTCAAGAGTCTACCAATTAATTGAGGAGATATTTATAACCAGGAACCACCCATGTATTACATTTCAAAATTATTCCTCATATGTAAAAAAATGGTTTCATTTATAAATAATGTGTCATTCCATTAAGTATCTGTATTGAGTAAATGATAAAGAATTGTTAATATTTCAATAGTTAATCAAATAACATTAAAAATAATAACCATTTTTAAAAATGTTATATGGTTTTGTAAAGAGTAATTTCTATCACAAATTAATATTTAAATTTAATAAAAATATAATGTACCATGAAAAATTATGACATAATTTGTTTCAATTGAATGTTTACAATCAGTGAAGAAAGTGGGATTTCATAATTAATTTTACAACTAAAGAATTTTCAATTAAAATCCCCTGGGTTGAAAAAATGAAATGGAAACATAAATAATATGAATTATGAATTAATAATTATATTACTTTTCAATGGGATGTAAATATACCATATAAAATAAAATTGGTTCATTATATTATAATATGCCTAAATGAATGGAAATTGAGACTAAGTCCCTTACATTAGGATTCCTTTGGAGGGAAAGTAATTTAACCTCTATTTTAATGTTTATAACCATGTCATTAACTTATAACAGATCCATATAAATCTTTAAAAAACCATATATGATCCTTTTATAAAAGCATATCAACTATTCATTAACAATATTTCATTATTTCCCTTGTTTCATGTGTTATTTTCCTTGTTTTATCATTTATTATTTTCCATGAATGTTATAGTTATTGTTCATATTATATTGTTTCATCATTTAAAATAAAATAATTAAGAAATAAATATAATATTTTTACACAAATTTCATTATTAATACCACTCCTAAACGATGGTTCTGTGAAATGTAAGATGTTACAATCATAGAAATGATTGGCCATACGTAAGCATGAGTAATGTTTTAATTATTTATTGATCATTATTGAATGGATTTATATAATATCTTAACTATAAATAATGACAAATATACCAAAAAATATCATATTATATACTTATATATATCATTCATGTAGTTTGGTGATGAAAAGAGAGTCACATCGCTTTGTGAAGGTGGTAGTCCACACATACACAAATGACATTATCAATTTTATGTGAGTGAAATGGTAAGGAATAAAATGATATATTATATTTAATAAATTGATAAACTGTAATTAATATATTAATAATATCATATATACCACATATAATCATTAAGATTATCATTTTCCCCTTCCATGCAATGCATTGATGAAAAATAATCGCATAGCTTTTGAAGGTAGTAATCCATCGTACACATGAGATAAATTATTGTAGCCCATATGTAATGGATTTTTAAAACGTTAAATTTTATATAATTACTTTAGAGGTATATTTATGTTATAAATATCATATTTAAAATTGTTGCAACACAGGTTATTATACCAGGTATGATTTCTTGGTAATTTGAATTGTGGTTCTTAGTGGATGGACTGTTAGTTGAAATGGGTTTTGGATTTTAATTATGAGAGTTAGAATTATATAAATAGTTTTTTTAGAATTGGTTAATGTCTCAAGGTGTTTTTTTGTGTTATGGTTGGTTTAAATAGTGTCGGGCCCTAAAAACACATTTTTGGGAGGACTAGTAAGGGATCGCAGTTTGTATGAAATCGTCCAACCCTCCAATGAAAACTATGAGACTTCTGTATGTGACCTGAACTGATCTTCAAGGGTTTCACATAGTTTCCAAAACTGTGCACCCAAACAACATGAATACTACCATTTTGTAAGTGTGTGTGCATTATTCATCTCATATTTTGAACATGGTTTTTTAAACCATGCAATACAACCATGTGGGGTGTGGTTTTTAAGAAGGTGTAGTTTCGTGGTTAAAGCAATGTTTGGCCAATCGTGGGACCATGATTTGAAGGTGGAATTACCCTTTCCCCTAATGAACCATTAAATCACTTTTTATTTCCTTATTCTTTCTTATCCATCCATGTGAGGCTCTTCCCTTGAATCGTGGGTCACTCCTCCTCCCTAACCAAGAGATCATGTTATCTCATGGATCTGGATATCGATTTAAATTCCATTATTCATATTCAATCCTTATTTTAAACATTTAAAATACACCTTATTAAATTATGGGTTTCTCTTCAAATCTATTGATATATTTTTGTGTTATCTAATTCGACCATTTTCAGGTCGGACGTCAATTTCATGGAATTTATCCAAATCGGACCGTATCAAGATGTTATCAGACATGTTTTAATTGTAAAGAATGTTATCTTCATGCATGTTATTTTGGTATTTGTGAAATGATTTAAATATATTTTTATACATATATTTCCATAATAATATTGGGATTTTATAATAAAAAAATGATAGGTAATTCATCATGTCTATTATTAGAAATATGTTTATCCCTTATAAATAGGTTAGGGAATGATGGTAAGGGTTATGTTAAGGGTGAAGTATTAATGGTCCCATACATTAAGTGTTGAGCATGATGTCTCACACCATTAAAACTATTTATACTATGGGCATGATGAACAACATCCCTTTCATTGAGTGTTGGCCTGAAGGCACACTCACTGCTATCAAGTGTTGACATGAAAACACAATCACCATGTCGAGTGAAGAGAATGAAGTCTATCACTTATTGTGATGTGTATGTAATTTACACTTTTTCATGATCTTATAATATCTAGAAAATATGATATGAATAATTGAGTGAAGGTTGGGTCCATCAAACCCCTAGTTTTCAAGGTATATGACTACTTTTGACTACACATAAATTGCGCATATAGGTGAAATGAATATCTATCTACAATATATATACATGTTATTACTATATATATAGTTACTAATAAAACCATAATTCCATCTATGAACCAATTTAAGGAGTGCTTCCCTAGTTTCCTGTTGAAAATAGAGTCCATTTTTATTTTTGTATTCATCATTATTTCTCAATCTTTATAATTGCACACTCCTCTATCTCACATTCATGTACTAGATTTAGTTATAGGCACTATTGGTGGTGGCCTAATGAGATTTTATCTCACACCCTTCTCAGTAAAACATTGATTTGGGGTGCCTATGTAGATATAAAGATTGCATGACTATGGATTATTGCTTTTGATGTTATGCTTGTACCTAGGAGTTAAGATAAAAGAACACAGATAGAGCTCAAGTTGCTCTTAGATAATGCACATGGGGATTTTAATAATTTTTTTCATGTATTTCATTGTATCATGTTTCATACTATATTTAAAATATTTTAGTTTATGTATCATTAATTGGACATGCATGAATTATTGAACATTTTCTTTGGAAATTTATATTCGGTTGATATTATTCATTCATTTAATTATCTTCCATTTATTACTAATTATTATATTTTATGTTTTTTAGTTTATGATATATCATTGTTCTACATTAATCATATGGTTATATCCTCTCTATTATCAGCTATTTGGACCCTCACTGCTTGTTAGAAGACTATGGAGTATGGGGAGGTTCCCCTTAGGCCATGTGGTGGCTACTGGGGCTACCATTTTAGTAGTAAATTTTGTTCTGATATTATAAATTTCTATCAATGTTTATTTTTTCCATGTCTTAATATTTTGGTTTGGTAGAGAGGATACTAGTAATATTTTTGTTTTTTGTTAAATTTCCATTCTAGGGAGTGATCAACCCAAATATGTTGAATGTTTCTAAGTGTCTAGGTATGAAACAGTTGTTCTTGTTGTAAATTATTACCATTTATTTTATTCCACCTTTTTTTATTAGGGTTAATTATTCTAATTTCTAATTTATTAGATTCATCAATTTCACAGGGCCTAGTATAGTACGAAAGAAGCAATACATGCAACATTATATGCAAATAGGAATTCATATTTCTTGCATATTTCATGTCATGTAGATACATTTATAGGAATCATATTGATATTAATGATGTTCCTTATGTGTTTATTATCGAGGTTGTTCTATACTATGTCACATATTTTAGTGATATTATTATTTTTTACTTATTTAGGTATTTCATTAGAATGCATGTTTTATAACATTCTTGGTTTGGCATGTCATGATTATGTGTTTTGCTTCTATGCTTATTATCATGTTCCTATATGTTTAGTAATTATGGAACATACATTGTTTTTTATATTTCATAAGTTTTAGGTGATGAACTTATTGGTTATGATTAAACATGATCATGTCTTCAATTTTATGTTTTATGGGTAAATTATAACATGGTAAAAGAAAATCTGTTTACTTAAACCAACTTTTCAGCATGTTAGGTATATCTAGATATCATTATTAAAATGTAAAAGATTATAAAGTACAATTGTTGAAGTGGATTGGTTTTGATTACATGGTAGTTTTCCTAGAGTCTAAAAATTGTATGTGTTCATTATATATTGGGAGAGGGAAACCCAAATAATCAAACCATTATATATATGACCAAGATATATTTTCAAATTGTTATAAATGTTAAAAATTACTAATTTAGATTAAAAAAATTAATTGTTTTATTATGTACCACTTATGTGACTTGGCGCTAGTAGGTCAGTTATGATATTTAAGAATATCATATAAAACCCATTAAGGGTAGCTTCAAAATTTTAATCTTTTTATGGTTGCCTCCATAAAGGCTGGTGACTCAATCACATGGGTATCGTGATCTATCTGATTAACATCCTAAATGAACTATTTGACCCAATTAGAATGGTTGGGGAATGTTTCATAGGATATAACTGGTTATTGGTGTTTGAAATTTTGAAAAATTAAGCAAATTCTATTAGGTTGCATTCTGATGATCTCATGTTGGCTTAAAAAGGCCCTTGCAGGTCACCTCATATTTTTCAAAGTAATTATTTTATAATTGGTGATTTAAGTTATATTTTATATCCTTTAAGAGTTCATAGGTTGAAGGTGAACCAATGAAATAACTTATAATGGAGTATTAGGTGGTATCCATAGTTTAAACATCTGTTTCAATTTCATTAGTATTTAAAAGTGATAGTTTTTTGTAGGCCTTCTTCCCTATATCAAGGGATTAACTGATATTCATAGGTCCTAGTAAATCCTTTTGGGTGTGACCTGGTGATAAATTTCATTATTATACATTTATAAGGTGATAGAACAATGTAGGTAGCACTCTTAGCACATAAATTCCTTGAAAAATTCTATGATATTCCTACCATGTGGTGGGGTTCAGGAATCATTGTCCCTAGTAGTATTAATTGATATTAGTTAATACTCATTTTTGGATGGTTTTTCATGGTACCTTTGACCTTTTTTGTGGGTGTTATCATTATTTAATGTTTTGTTTTAGTTGGTTATACTTTCCTAGGGAATGGCCTACCACTTTTTAGGTCATGTGACCTTGTCTTAAACTTTAGTGATTGATGGCTTGTAAGGTCATCATCCAGGTTGATGGTTTTATTAGGAAAATAGATGTTTGGATAAATTTGTTTTATAGACCCCCTCATACCTGGATACATAGGGAGGACAACCTATGGGTAGTATCGATGATGTACCATCATGGTTCTAAAAAACCATGGGCTACTTTTAATTTATATCCACAGTACCTATTGAGTTTCTAAATTATAAAATGAATTGTTCGAGTTTCATGGAATTATTGAGACTTGAGTTGTCGTATACAATCTCGGGTCATATATATAGTAGAGTGAACTACGAGTTAAATGAATAAAATTAATCCCAATACATGGGATGTTATCCCAATTGGATTGGGTGTTTAAACACCCCAGTCATATCATTCATGGTTCTTACTCAACGTGAAACAGAATTGTGATTGTGACCCAGAGAAGTCGCATGCATATGTTTAAGGTTACTATAACCTATCATGTTTATGAGTGGCTATTATATCTCTCATTTTGATGAATAGTACACTCTTAAGGTGGGGGAAATCATGTAAATATTGGTAAATGTGCCTATCTAGGAAGAAGGAACACAACTGAGGAAGTCCATTTCAAAATGGTAAATTTGGTTTTCGAATGCATGTGAGATTGGAGAGCTTTGTAAAAAGTCGGTTCTTGTAAGAAAGAATGAATTTTATGTTCTTGGTTATGTATAAAACGTTTGAAAAACATTATACATCATGAATGGACATCGAGGGTAAGTATTGATTGATTTCAAAATGAATCATGTGGTAATGGCATTGTGGTCAGGATGGTGACGTGTTCATAATTGATGTCAAGATTATTTTAAGAAGTCGAGTAATAGTGGTCAGAATTCTCTTATTTTGGTTTTCTTGGTACCATATTAGTGTAATGTCTCTTAGTGATGATCATGTAACCTATCTTAACAATGTACTTTATACACTAAGAGTGGTTCAGTTATACACTAACATAAAAATGTCAAGTGTCATGCTTTAATAAACATGATTTATTATAGTTTCGCACTAGATTAATAGTTTTTATCGAGGAATGGTTTGTCCTAAGTAATACCAGGGTTCCAGTGTTGTAAATCCATGTACACATTCTTCAAAACAAATCGATTCCTCCTACATGACCTCCATGTGGATACTATTCTAGGCTCATTCAAGGACCTGACTTGGATATATTAACCTTGTACCGACATCTCGGTTGTAAAAGTATGATATGAAAGTCCTTGGGTTATTTCCTTGGAATATAATTTAATTAATATGAGTTCATCGTAGAATATTTATTGGGCTTGAAGGTGATGTCTAATGATTGCAGATTCTAGTGGGCTGGATCAGGGTTACACCCTTTTTCTTGAGGAGTCATGATAAATTAAATAGTAATGTGGTGGTTTGAAAAAGTAAATTCATCACATGTCATGTATGGTCTTTCGTGAACCTATTCATTTTATAATAGATATGACTGGGAATAAGTCATTTCAGTTTAGGATGTAAATCACAAGTCATCTAAGCTGAACATTTTCATTATGATTCCATCAAAGTGGCTCGACATGGTTTCCTTCTTTCTTAATTAATGTGGTCAGTGAAGTACTATTTTTGGCATATCAACATGTGGAGACAAGTGTATTATATTTCAACTAGAGATTTTCATGAGAAGAAGGATTGACTTATAAAAACAAGGACGGTGGGGAATCAACTATCTGAAAAATTCAAAGTCATTCTAGGAGCATCTCTAGAATAATTAGGGATTTTTTTTGTAGGAAATTTCATCAGGGGGGATTAATATGGTCGTTCAATGATAAAACCTGTTAAGGAAACACCATCAACCAGATTCCTAAAGAGTTGATGATGTGTTTTTTTATATAGATGAATGTGATTAAGTAAGAGTTGTTTCAATAATTGAATCGAAAAAAGACAAGTTTCTCATGTTTTTACAACACACATGTCTTATGGTTAAGTAATTCTAGTTGATGTGTTGTGCGTTCAAAAATTCAATGCGACCATTTGAATGAAACTAACTGAACCAGGTAGGTTCAGTGATATTTTTTGTCTCCCCATGGATTCTTAGGGACAATAAGTTATAATATGGGGAGGTTGTAATGGAATGAGTTTTCACGAAAGGTATAATTTCAAGGGATTTGTAATTTTCAAATTTTGTGAATGGGTAATTCCTTGTACTACGATTTGGAACACATTTATGAGAGTTAGGATGCTATAAATTGATGTTTCTTTTACTTTGATAAAGGAATGAGCGGTTCCTCTAGTGTGGCATTGAGTTTTTAGAGACTTAGTACCTGTAAACTCTTATGTGGGAAGGAATAGTAAGTGTGTAATGTTTTTCTAAAACCGTGTGACCCACCTGCGAAAATCATGAAAATTTTGCAGGTGATCAAAATTTATCCTTAAGGGATGCAAACAATTTTTCCAGAATGTTCACCCAACTCACACTCTTAAGGCCATTTTAGTGGCGTGTTTGAACTTTTTAGTGCATGGTTGGTGCATTGTTTCTCAATCATTGTGGTACACCCGTGTGAGGTGTGGTTCTTAAGTAGCAATAGTCACACAGTTTGGCCAATTCGGCGGTCAAACAATCATAGCTGGTTTTGAGTGACAAACTTCCATTTTACCTTAATGAAACATTAAACACCATTTTCTTTATTTCTTTCTTCTTCTATTGCAATGTGAGTCTTGTCCAATGAAACATGTATTCTTCCACCACCTAATCCTAAAGGTTATGATATCTCAGGGAAATGGACTCTGATTAGAATGACATTGGTAATGCTAACAATATATCTATAGGACCTCAAATATTATTCCCTCCATTTTCAGTGTCTATTATAATCTATTGTGTTATTTTTGTTGAAGATCATTCACCCTATTTTCATGTTGGATCACTATTTTGGTGATTTATTTCCAACCGGACTGAATCAAACCTTGATATTGGAATAGTGAAGCATCTAAAGCATAAGGTAGGTTATCTATAGCCATTTTCCAATGATGCATTAACATAAAAATATCCTCATGGTACCACATGTATTCCTTTTCCATGTGTCATGTTAGAAATTTAATTCTCTTTTTTAAATTTTTATATGCACCTTGTTATACACTCTATGATCATTGATAAGTAGATATTAGATGACAAACATGGTCACAGAAACCCCTAGGGTGTACAAGATTAAATATTCCTTTTTTTAATTAATTAAAATCTTAAATATCCTTCTAAGAATTTGTATATGATTATAAATGGAAT
Organism: Viscum album; assembly: GCA_963277665.1. NCBI lineage: Eukaryota > Viridiplantae > Streptophyta > Magnoliopsida > Santalales > Viscaceae > Viscum > Viscum album. The sequence goes on along the minus strand of OY728126.1, from coordinate 1,064,272,359 downwards.
TTCCACTTTTAGGTATTCTAATTAATGGTATCACCTCTTATGTTCCAGGTTGAACCTTGTAAAATTTTATAGATTTTTGGAAGCTTTCTATAATTCTACGTTTTGATAAATTGATTTATGAATTATAATTTGAATCTTATTTGTGATAAATAAATTTTTTGTTAAAAAAATTCATGTTTTGTAACAAAATCCCATTGATTAGGTGCACTATCTTCTAAACCTAAAAGTGGTTATTGATGAATTACATATTTTTTAGCCTTATGGAAATCGTGTCTTTCTATGAATTTTGTTTGTTAGATTAAATTGAATATTTAGTACATGGCCAATATTTATGATATTAAATGGAGTTTCCCTCCTTTTTATATAAATGTATATTAATCCCAAGGAACGTCTTAAGTGATCGTACTGACTTATAAATTGAATTTTCTAGTTTTATAACTTCACTATTTGACTAAATCGGCTTCTAGTGACTCGTAGATCATTGGAAAATGAATTTTCAGGTTTTGATAGATTAAATGGAATATAATAAATCAAAAATATTGTTCATGAGGGTTTCCCATAATTGAATTAAATGGTTTAATTTAAATTAATTTTTGGAAAGGCTTTGCGATTATTGTTTTCATTATGACATGTTTATATTGAATTGTGATAAATGTGTTCCCTTAGTTATATTGAGGTTTTATAATAAAACTTCTGAGAGGTAATGACTCATGGGTATTATTATAAATATAATTACACATTAAAAATAGGTTTTTGATTATTGTTATGGGTTCTATTGAGTATGTCGGACTCATGATCCCTTACTTCGGGTGTTGAGTATAACTTCTCACACCATTGATACTATTTGCACGGTGGGGAAGACACTACTTTTTCATAGATTGAAGTGTTGGAATGAAATTGTAGTCACTATTATCGAGTGTTAACATGATGGAACACTCACCATCTCGAGTGATGATCATGATGTCTCTCACACATTGTGAGATATAGAGAATGTATCCTATTTTTTATGCTTATAGGCTCATTTAGAATGGTTATAGATGAATGATTAATACCTCGATCCTTCCATCACCATGTATTCAATGTATATGGATACATACATATGAATGTAATTATAGTTAATAGGTGTATTAAATATCTATCTATTATATAAGTACATATTGTTACAATATAAATAGTTATAGATCATACCCTAATTTGAACCATGAGATGAGGTAGGTAGAGTATCCCCGGTGTCCTCTAGGATCATCAACTGACTATAATTTATTTATTAATTATTGTTCATTCCTATTTTACCATCATAAATTTTTCTTATACATTGATGGAATGGATTTAGTAGCGGACACCATTGGTCGGGGCCTACTAAGATTTTATCATGCACTCTGCTTAGTCTACTATTGCACAGGGGTACCTAAGTAGATCTTATGTTCGTAGGGCCATTAATTATTTCTTATACAGTTATGATTTTACCTAGTAGTTAGGAGAAATTGATTTATCTAGAGCTTTGTATTCCAATTTATAATACCCTTAGGGATTTTATTTCATTTCTTTATTCATGTACTACATTGTATCTTGTTTCCTGTTGTATGTATGTTGTTTTAGTTTATGTATCATTATTTTGATATGCATGCATTTTTGTATATTGGTGTTTTCCATTTATATTGAATTTATATTATTCTTCTATTGGTTTTTATTCCATTTCATAACTCTTCTATTACTTTTGGATGTTTACATTATGATATACCATTGTTCTACTCTGATCATGATGGTATAGTCTCACCATTATAACCTCCTTATTCCCAGACGTCATGTTAGAAGTATATGGCTTAAAGGGAGGTGCAATTGAAGGCCATGTCACAAATGTTCAGAGTACCGGTTTAGTGTTCAATGATTTTAGGAATTTATGATACATTATATCCATCATCATACCCATCTATGAAAGACATTAATGGAAATATGAATGACATTATTTCCTGAGGTGGTATGCCTCCATACACATGAATGGTGATTTCGTAACCCATTTGATGGAAGTGGAGGTGTTTTTAGGTAATTTAATTTCACATGATAAAAAATAATTATATGTAAGATACTATTTTTATTATATCATCATGGAAAAAAATAATTGATGGAGGTGGAGGAAGAAAAAACTAAAAACCCACATTTATTAACATTACCTCTTCTTCAACTATCTTTATTAGGTTTTCACTAAAGACTTACATGTTTGGATTTTGAAAAAACTAAGGACTAATGAATTAGAGGAGGAGATTTTGGAAATTATTTAAGAAGGTACATCCTGAAAAAAGTAGCTTTTAATTTGTGAATGAGAAAGGAGAGGGTTTGGCCTTTTATAAGTTAGGTGAGTGGAAAACGTGTAATTTTTTAAAAATAATGAATCCAACCAATTTTTTTTCATATCACGTGACTCCAATAATAAACAATTATTTATAATATATTTTATAAGGTCTAAATACATCCACCCTATTGATTTTATAAAAAAATTCCATTTATCCTTTATCTTTCTTGTTTAATCCCGTGATTAATAAATTTTTACCTTAAGCACGGTAATTAATTTTTTAATGTTTTCACTGTTTATTTTGGTCAAAAATTAATTAAAAATGATTTCAAACTATATATTATGATTAAATAAAATATTTAATCTATTTTTCTATATTCATGTCATATAAGTGGAAAATTATAATTTAAAATAATTCTCAAAGATGCGATGAGAAAACGGGTCTTCAAAGATTTTTTTTTGAAAATTTTACAATTGTTTATATTTCAAAATGTGACATTAAAATATTTATAATGAAATAAATTAGATTAATAGATATATCATTCAAATATTTTTACTTGAATAAAGATTTAAAATAAAATTAAACATTATAAAAAACTAATGAAATGGTAGTTTTAAATTAATTTTTTTTACTATTTATCAAAAAAATAATACTTTTCTAATAAAAAAATAAATAAACCTAAGAAAAATTGGATATGATGATTTAAAAATTAATTTAATTTTATCAAATATATTTTCTAAAAAATTTTAAATTAAATTTAAATTAGGTTTACATAGCGTGAATTGACTATCATTAGAATAATACATTTTTAAAAAAATATTCATTTCTATTTTAAATGATAATCTCTTTTTTGATAAAAAATATGTAAATAATAAATATGTGAAAAATATATATTTTAAAATTTATTTAATGTTATTCATAACCTCTAATCCAATTTCTTGGTGAAAACTATCATATAATAATATTAATTTTTTATTGTTGTTCGATATAACATGGTCCTACATGGAACACAAGTAATCTAAGGAAGTTGTTTTTTTGTTTCATGTACACTATTTAATATAATGTTATTAATTAATAATTTTTGGTTATTACATTAATAAATCCTATAACACTATAATCTTGTTTTACTATTTAATGTGATTGATTTTTATGTTTTCTTCAGTAATTTTTATTTTCCTTTATTTTTACTGCATCCAATTATATTAAAGTGACTATGAATTCACAAGTTAATGCATCCATGCACATAATTAATCATGAAATCCTTTGTCTTCCATGAAAACCCCCCAATGGGTGTGACTTCTCTGTTCCTATTCTTGATAGTCTAACAAACCAGTGCATCATTCTTCTAAAAGTGAGTGTAAAATCAATTAACCACATACACATGCACTATCTTTACACTTTCCTTACATTAAATCCCCATTCACACATATGGGACATGAAAAGAAGGAAATAAATTATTGATGATATTGTGAAATAACCAACGATCATTCGTGTCAAGTAAGGATGAAACCCAAAATTCATCATGTTATTGATATTTCTTCAAGAAACTCATGAATGTGGTTTCTCAGTTAATGAGGGTTTTTATTCTTATTCTTATTCACTCGTGGGAAAAGATTCATGGGGAAGTCATCTTCACAAATCTATGTTTTTCATATGCTATGTTTTCCTATATCATAATTATATCTCACAATATTTGCAGTATCATTCTTGGTTGGGGTAGTTCTCCAATTATAGGAATGTACCCACCGCCTTAAGGCCATAAAAAAGTTTGTCCTTTTCTTCGACAATAAATGTTGCGTCATATCATTTAAAAACTAAAATGATATCAATGATCCTAAAATAGGTTACATTGAATTTCATGGAATATTATCTTATGAAATTTCACATTTTTTCATTACATGAAAATGATATAGATCATGTGTGCCTTAAATTTTTCATATCTTAATTCACACATGCATAGAGGATACATGAACAGTCGGTCATAATTCCATTTGAATTTGGCCATACCAAATTATTTATATTCATGAATGAATGGATATCATTTAATATTGAAATGAATATACATGGATCATATCATTTTAATATATTCAATTGGATCTAAACTCAAATATGTGATTCACGCCATGAAATATCTCTATCGAATAGAAATGTTTGATGACGTTGGTGATAGGAGATAATTCCCTACTGGTGATTGGAACGTCTATACAGATCTCATCAGACAACTGATATTTTATGGGTATCATTTTAAGATTCATGAATAGTAACTCTGATTTCATATCCAACATTTAATCTCACATCAGTTGTACACTCATTTATTAATCAATATGGGTTTCAATCTCATTGAGCATGTAGTGAGGGATCAACACTCACAACACAAAAACTATACGCCTCATGGGTTTCTATACCCATGTGTTATCCCATAAAAAACTAGTCCCAACTAATACATGAACTACATTCCGTTTTGTAATCATACAAATTACCAACTCAACATTTTCACATTTTGGTCAATCCAGGCCGAATCTAATGTGTGGTCGATCATGCCTCCCACTTATGCATGGTTGAGTTGGGTTGGAGGGAATGCAAGGTTGTCTAGGTTTTTTGTATAATTACTAAATTATTTTCTAAGTACATAATGTATATTATCAATCTAGTTGTAATAAAATTTCATACCAAAAGGCTTATGATTCTTCAATTCAATATCATATCATATATATATATATATATATTTCATGGCCCTCACAATTCACATTTAGGGAATTACATTTCTCTTACTAGAAAAAAGAAAATCCTCGTGAAATTATATTTTAATCAAACGACCTTATTCTTCTTCATCATATAGTAATAAAAGATTCATCAACGAAACAATTTTTAAAATATAATATAATATAAAAATAATCACATTTATGAGGAGAATTTTTCGGGCATGGAATTCAATTTTATTTTTTTAATTCATATAAATTCATTAATCAAAACTAAATATCTCCAAACATATCTTGAAACACCAATGAAAAAAATGAAAAACTAGGACAAACAATATCCCCATTTTTATTTTGTTATCAATATTTATTCACCTATTTAAAATTCAATTTATGTGTTCAAAACATTATCCATATTGGATTACCAAATTCAAAGGACATGTGGGTGTTTTTTACATGGTTCTTATTCATCTGAGAGAAGAATGATATCACATTATTCTCTTAGAAAATAGCTTATATTTTATAATCTCTTGGTATATGTGGGATGGATCGATGTAGAAAATAAGAGGGATATAACTAAATATTTATATTTTATCCTTAGAATACCAAGCAAGTGTAACAACAATTATGATTTATCAAGTATCATTTAATGGGTTTCTAGTAATTATCATTTTTAATTAAATTAAAAATCCTATAGACACGTTAAAAATATTATCCAAAAGTTTAAGTGATAATAAATAATCCCACCTTTGTCTCATATTGTCATCAACCAATAACTCCTCCTTAATTGATATAATTAATAAAGTCAGAAATAATATTTCAAAGTGTGATAGTAATACCTAAACCTTCCAGTTCTAAATTTGTCTATTATTTTATAATTTACTCGAATTTATTAAATTAATAGATCCTTCTCAATATTTCTCCCCATTAATTGATTAATTGTTGTTATTTCACTTCACGGTTGTCAGAAAACTCCATGAAATCAAATATCTCCATGTTATATAGAAGTGACAACATCCAAAGTCTTCTTCAATTCCATACATGTTATCTTAAAAAAAATAGGGAATAATGAGGGTCCTCTTTATTTTTTAGAGATAACAATTAGACAGAGATATTCCTCTCAATCTAGGCCATTATTTTATTCAAATATCAAAATGGAAATATTTATTTGGAATAATCATTTGTTAAGTATAATTGATTAGATTATATTATGTATTCCCATATTCTTCTTTATATTTAATAAATCATTCAACCTTGGTCTTTTGAATCTTAAATTTTTCTCTTGTGGTTAATTTCACATCAACCATCAGATTATTTTCTTTTGAACACTTTCTTTATATTATATTTAACATGATTCTAATCTTCCTTCAATTATTTAGCCAATTTAAATTGATATATCCAAACAACTAGACAATTAGTCTTGACAGTATGAATCTCCATAGAGTCTACACATGACTTTTCATTTGTTTTATTTTAAAATTTCTTCCCATTCAATACATATGGAACTTATCCTTCCAATATTTTCATGTATACCTTACCTTTGTAATCTTATAAACTATATCTACCAAAAAAATATTTTCCAATACAATTTTATTGTGTATATAGTATTGGTACAAATCCATCCACATGTTGTTTTAATTGGTACATTTTCTTCAAATACTCATTAAAAATACCCCTTGATTCCTACGTCATTCCTATTAAAGACATGTTAAACGAGAAAGAATAATATTTGTGACTATTATTACCAAAAGCCCAAATAAATCCTTCAATATATAAGCTCTCAAATTTGTTTTATATGAATAGAGATTTGTTTTTTTTTGTTTTCCAATTGAAAATTGAGCCACCAATTACATAGGGGGAATGTGACCTTATTTTCTAGAACATACATTCCCTTGATGTGTAATATTACCTCCCATTATTCTTGAACCACCTTTTCCCATTTTTATTTTTTCCATTAACACTCTTATAAATAACGGATATATCAACATGATTGGATATAATTTTACCTTATTTATCTCCATCTTGAGATAATTCTCCCTTAATTTAAATATATTAATTAATATATCCATTAGTAATAATCATAACATATTGAACTGTGACGCATATGGATTGTGTTTAGAATAACTCATCTTCACTAGAAGTTAAATGATCTTCAATATCAGATATCATCATTTCTTCTTTATTAATTTTTAATTGGTGCATCTTGATCTCATTAAAAAATATAATTCCATTTGGATTAAATCTTATTTTTATTTTTCAAAAATTATTATTTTATCTCATCATTTTGATCATTTAATATATATTTTTCTTCCTTGATATTTCACTTTTCTTCCCTGAGGTATTTAATGTATCGCATTCAAAATTCTGATTTCTATTTTAGTTTTAATTAAAGTTATATTATTTAATCTTTATCATCACTACTACTTGATTATTCAGTAATTTTTTTAATATGATAAATGAAACCAACTTTACTATATTATGAACAACTTGACGATGAATCTAGATTTTTATTGCTCATAATATTTCTCTTATTATTGTTCTCGTACTTTTTTCAACACACCTCATTTATTGTTAATATATATATCATAATCTAATTCTGATTAGGATTATTATTCTTCAACAGTATTATTTGAAAAATTCTTGAAAAAATCACCAAAACTACCATAGTTCAATATTTTTGGTGGTTTATTATTCATTCCCTTCCAAGTTTCCTATATAAATCATTTTGGTATAAGGGAATAATGTATTTTATGTCATAATAATACTCATTATTATATTAACCATCATATTATTCATAATTATTTATCACTCCCTTTCATAATTTAATAAAATTCATTTTCAATGTTTTATTTATTGAATTATGGATTTTTTTCATCTTTAAACTTATTATAATGTTGTGTAGTTCATCAACATACACATATTCACTTCATTCCCTATATGAGATCTTTAAATCAAAGTGGTTTGTAAAATTTATCATCAGTTTTCTAACAATTGTAATGTCATCCAACTTCTCACCAAATCCCCAAATGTTACTAATGATATAATTCACTCTATTTAAGTAATTATCAATATTTTCTTTATTGGTCATTTTTATATGCTCAAATTGAATCCTCATAATATGTAGTGTAGATTCTATAAATTTGAAATTTTCATCATATCTGTTTTTTAGTTTATCCATGATCTCCATGAAATTCTAGAAAACCATAACCTTTTTATAGACCCTCTCTAATATATCTATCAATATGGAAATTTGATCCATTCCATCTAACTTTACAATTATCCTATCAGCACGTTTCATGGAAACATCATCAAAAATGATTGTATACCCCATTATTGTAGCATGTCTCACTTCTAGGGTGAGTAATAATAGATGGGTTAGAATCTTATTCCTCCTTTTCAGATAACTATTCCTATAAAATGTTCTAACACCTCAACCATTATTATAATTAATATTATATATCTGTCAAGATACTTCTTGGAACATTATACTGAACCATTTTAATGATACAACTTGTAGTTACCTGTACTAGATAGACCATTATTAGGCGAGGGGTGAATTCATGGTTTCTTTTTATAAATTAATTTTTATAACATATTTATCATCTAGATCAATTTAAGTTTCTAATCCACTAAATTTTATCTCTCAACATCTCCTTGTGTGAATTTGTAATAATAGATATTGAAGCAAAAAATATTTAGAAGGATTGGTATACAGACTAATCCATGATGCAACCATTTATCCCCTTATATAAATTCTTTATTATCAAAAAATTGAATATAATACTCCTAACTCCAACTATGATAATTTTTATCCTCCAAATACAAATGAGAGACACTGTTTTATTCAAACTCCAACCAAAATAATTTTACTTCATTCAACATTGAATGAAACACATTCACTACTCTAACTCCAACCATGAGACTCTTTCTCCTCCCCACTCAAACAAGAATACATCACCTACTCCTGGAACCAACTTAATGAATTCAAATTTTTTCATGTCTGGACCCACTATTGGAGTATCTTTTTTTCTTCCTCCACAACCTCTTTAAATCTGAATTTCATTTGTACTTGTTCAAGTATCATCAATGGCTTATGACCAAGCATGCCTATCTTGCTTAAATATTTTGATCAGTTGTAACTAATCAATTTCTTCAATGAAATTATGTTCAATTTGTATTAATTAATTATTCATATAAATAACCATGCTCAATAAATGTGTGGAAGTGGCTCCCAAAAACTTATTCAATATTTTATGTAACAATAATTCTTGCACAATATCAATCCAATTTTTTTTGAATTATTATCTCATTTCATTAATGATTTCTTTAAGCATGTTGAAAACATTTAATGGTATTCCAAAACTATATAATAAAATCATATTTGTTTATTATTTTATGTTCTATTTGTTTAAATATTCCTAGTAATATTTATTATCATTGATTTATTATTCATTCAGTTATATTCAAGTGACTATGAATTTACATGATCAAGCATGAATCATCTTCCTTCATCATAAAATACAATATCTACCATGAAAACACCAAATGGATTTTAGAGAAAAATTATTCTTTGTTAAAGTCAAAATAACCATTTCACTATCATTCACATGACTGTATTTGAAATCAAGTATGCACTTGTACATGCATTGTCCTCTCACTACATTTTGTGCTCCCCTACATTACTCAAGTACGTCTCACAAACCAAGAAGGATAATCATAAAGATATCACACAATCACCATTGATATTTCGTGTTAGGGTAATAATCAATGTGAAAAGGATTCATGGTTCTCTAGTTTCTTTGTAAAACTCTTGAGTGTGGTTAAAAAAATGAATAGTCCATGAATTTTTATCATTCAAGCATTCTAAAAGAATCATGGAAATATTTGTTGTTTAGAATGTTATTATTTCAACATATCTCAGTTTTTATGTTTTTTATTCAAAAAATTCTTATTTTTATTTTAACATGTTTTTATCATGTTCATCTGATTACATATATGAAAATAAGTTATCTTACATTGACTCTATAAATGATAGTATTACAATATGTGAATTATTTGTCTTATGAAAAAATTATTTTATCTTATGAGAATAAAAAAATATATATTTTTACTTAGAATCATAAACATCAGGGTTAAAATTTTGTCATTCTATGTATGATATTTTCCGATGAATAATTTTATTATGTTGATGATTGATCAAAGCCGAATATTTTAGGACGAATAAAGTCATTAGAATTTGTTATCCTAAAAAAGGATATTCACTAAGGATTATATTATTATTTTTTTAGAAAAAATTAAATAAATTTATCTCACGTTATTAACACATTTATATTAAATAGAATAATTATTCGTAGTAGTATTAAATTCATTTTATCATATGACTCAAATAAGACAACAATCAATTTTATCTTAAGATGTTTATCCTAAATTATCTTATGAAGAAAATTATTTCCAATTAAATAACTTATGACGAAATTAGTTGTTATAAATAATTTCATGATTAATATTCTAATCCATTGATAATACATTTATTTCTATTAGAAAATATTAGAAAAGTTATTTTTTGTTCAAGGAAATATTCATCTATAAAGTATATCAGTTTTCCAGGAATTGAAATATCCAATGAAAAAGTATTTTTCAAACATTTATATAATAAAAGTAACTTCAATATAAGGAAATAATATATGCATTAGCTTAACATCTTACAGTATAAAACTCTAAATGTATGAATAACTTGACTATTATGATTATCTAATTTGATTGGAGATCAAATTGAAGAAATAATAAATATGGGTTATTAATTTCATAGATATATATGGAAGAGAAGAACAACTAAAATTCTTATATAAACATACATACACTATAAATTCCAAAAAAATTAAATGAATAAAACAAAATTTATCATATTTTTCATTTAGTTTTAAAAGTTTTATTGATTATCACTCTCAACTGCACTCTATAGGATAACATTTTCTTAGGACAAATCTTTGACTATATCGATTTTCTTCTTAAAACATCAGGATAAAATTATTCTTTCAAAAGTTTATTCATTATATATTATTTATACTCCTTTTAAGAGTGTCTATTGAGACCATAAATAGTTATTTTGAAGTGGGGTTCCATTTAAAATCTCATAGACCATTTTATTATGTGAAATCTAATTGTACTAACCTGGGATCCCTCGGTTAAGGGGTTGTTATAGTGAAAATCACCAAACTCATGGTGTAGAGTGTTGGTGGAGTGAAATTTAAGATTATGTTCCTCAAACAGATATCAATATCATGTGTTCAATCTCTTCACATTATGACTTTTTATTTCCATTACTTTTTCATATTGATGAAAAATATTTGATCAATTATACCTAAAGAGGGATATTTCGGTAGAAGAATATCACCTCATGTGACTATCTGTCTAAAGAGTCTGGGCTTGAATGTTTATCTTAATGTAGTAAATCCCTATGAAATTCCTCTGATAGAAATTGAAACATGGGATTCTACAAATGAAAAAAATGATCTAATATCAAATCTATGAATGATATAATATTTTTGTATTAGAAAAATATGAGTTCAATATTGTTTCTCATTGTCAAATAGCTCAGGAAATAGGAAACATTATAGCATTTTCTTATTAAAGTGCTGAAAATGGAAGGACCTTAGATATGATATTTACAAACTCATTTTTGATATGTGAAAATTTGATGAAGGAGAAATAATTCCCCAGTTTAATAGAAGGATTATTGATAATTTTAAAGACATTGAAACTCTAGGATGACATATCACTAGAGGGAGAACATGAATTCAAAGTCATTAGTGTCTTACCCCCAATGTGGAGTGGAATTTTAGATGATTTCAAAAAAATATAGAAGGAAAGAACATTAAAATACAATATATTATTAGATATTTTATGATATATGAAGCTAAAATTGAAGCTAAAGAGAGATTACATAGAATTACCAATAGATAAAATGCTACCATAAGGATTATAACTTTAATGAAGGTCAGAATAGATAAATTTTTAAAACTAACTTGCACATATATAGAAAAAAGAACCCTCAAATTATTTTGGATCAAATAATGTACTCACAAAATTTTTTCATGAGTTCTAAAATTTATATAACTAGAGAACAAGATTAAAAACACCTTTCTACAAGTACGAAAATAATGATAATGAATCAAAATAACATAGATTTAATGGTTGAAATAATCTAAGATACACCATGAATGATAATCCATAGAATAATAATTGTAAAAATACAAAAAATAAATACTCCAATTAAATATTTTATAATAAGGAAGACAATAAATATATGAAGGCCCTCTGGATTTCTTTTAATGATTATATTGAATTCACATCGTCAGAATAATAAGCTCAAACTCTAAGTTAAAAAGACAAAATATTATTTTGTAAAACTCACATGTGGAGCATTCTTACAACCCTTCTATGATTGAGCACGAATAGGAATATAAAAATTTCCCTTATAAAGAACTAAATGAATATCGAGACATATTTTATACTAAGTATGAAAAATTTCAAATGAATAATAAGGTGCTTAAAAATTCTTATAATAATATTTTTAATGAATAGGAGGACCTAAATAAAAAAATATTATAATTTATGATTCAATTAGAAAAAAATATTTTCTTATATACTAACAAAATAAAGACAATTGAAAATTTAATAAAGGAAGTTAAATTTTTAATGTTTTTTGCTGATGTTTTCACTAATTGGAGATCATTATTAATAAAATTCATGGTTAAAAGAATATTTTGAATGAAAAAATTGAAATAGTATGTAATGGATAAAATCCCATATTTTATAAAATTTATTTTTTTCATGGTTCTAAATAAAAAAAAAGTTCTAATGTTACATTTGTTCAATGTTGTATAATAAGAAAATTTTAAAAATTCATTATTCTTAAAAATCATCAATTATGTGGATGTAAAAGATTATTTCTTGGTAAATATTTTTAGAAATGGGATACCAAATTCTCTATAAAACAAAAACATATTTAGATCCCCATGTATTTTGTAGCTAACATTACATGACCAAATATTGTTTTCGAACCAAAAATACTTTTTGTTTTGTTTTTTTAATATAGGGAAAAAAATATGTGAATAGAGATATAAAATGGCTTATGGATAATTTATGTTTGAGACATATGAGTGGATATTTCTCAAATTTTAATTATTTATCCATGATTGATAGAGGCTAGAAAAAATTTGGTGACAATAAAAAAGGGAAAAAAATGGTATTGGATCTATTGGAAATCATAAATCAATTATAATAAATAAATATATTTATATTGAAGTCTTGGAGGATAACCTGATATGTATATATTAACTTTATGATGATGGTTATTCAGTATATTATTTTAAAAATTCATGGTTTGTTTTCACTGAAAAATATATTATTTTTAAGGAAACTAGAAAAGATAATGTGTATACATTATATCTCAATTATTTATGTAGACACAATGTAAATTGTTTGAATTCTTATATTAATGATTCCAGGATTTGGTATAGAATTCTTGGTCATTGAAATGTTAATTCTCTAAAAAATTAGTCCAATGACATTTTTTTCAAATTTTTCATGTATTTTAATTGTACATAAATAAGCTCTCTGAGGCATGAATAATTGGACAAAACACAAGTCATATTTTAAATAAATTAAACAGTATTCTACATATATAAATATTTATATAAATCATATAGATCTCTTAGGACATACTAGAACTAAAATCATTGTCTGAAAATAAATTGTTTATTTTTGGGTTGATGATTATTCAAGATTTATATGGGATTACTTTTTATGAAATAAATGTGATTGTTTTTCGATTTTTATTAATTTCTTTAATATTTTACATAATTAAAATGATATCAAATTTGTGTCTCTAATAAGTGATCATAGAAGATAATTAGTTAATCATTGATTAAATTATATTCATTAAAGAATGTAATTAAATTCACATTGTTTCCCCTAGGACACCACACTAGAATAGTGTTTTTGATAGGATGAATAATAAAACCCATGAAATTTCAAGCAATTTTTTATGTGAATATAATATTCCCATTAATTTTTAGGATAAATCTTTTAATACATCATGAGAGCTCATTAATAGAGTTATAATTATACCAATATTGAAGAAAACACCCTCTGAGTTTTGGAATAATATAAAACCAAAGGTTGGACACATCACAGTATTTTTATGCAAGGTTTATATCTTGAACTCCAATGATAACCATAGTAAATCTGATCCAAAGGATGATGAAGGTATATTCCTAGGATACTCTACTACGTCCATTGTATATATAGTTTTTAGTAAAAGGTAAAGGATTTTTGAAGAATCAACTCATGTGGATTTTTATGAAAGTGATCCTTTTGATCACAGAATTACTCGATCTAATTAAAAATCTTATTCTCTCATGGATATGAGATTTAAACCTCTATTTAACAATAATAATAGGAATAATGATTTTTAAATTGATTAATTTTATCCAAATCGAGTAAGGGTTGATACTACAGAAAAAGAATATTTATTTCTTATATTCATTACAATCGTAATGATAATCCACTAGAAAAAGTTATAGGAAGTCTAGATTAAGGATTTAGAATGAGAAGAAATATAAGCAACCTAGTATAATTCTCTACTTTTTTCCCAACTAGAACCTAAATCTATTGAAGAATCGTTATCTGATGAAATTTGTTTCTTGGATATGCAAAAATATTTGAACAAGTTAAAAAGAAACCTTGTATTGCAATTAGTTTAAATACCATTTCAATGTCCTTTAATCATAATATATGGTTATTTAAAAACAAAAAAAATCATCATGATTTGATCACTTAAAAGAAATCTAGAGTAATTGAAAAAGGATAGATTAATGATGAATGAAGAGATTGTGAGGAAATTTTTTCTTCTTTTGGCTGTGTTAGAAGTAATTATAATACTTCTAGACAAGACATATTACATTAATTTGAAAATATATCAGATGGTTGTTAAATATTCTTTTATAAATTTATTTTTAATGGTGTATTTGTATGTAGAAAAAAATTCTAGTTTTAAAGATCCTCACTTTGAAAATTTTGTTTTCAGACAAACCAATGCTCTGTGTGGATGTAAATAAGAACCAAGAGCATGGTAAAAAATATCAATCCCTTTTATATATCAAATAAGTTTAAAGTTAAAATGGAATACACTAAACTGTTTAATAAAATGTCATCATTTGAAATTTTTTTAGTTAAATGTATTTTGATGATCTTTATTTCATATCATCAAATACAAAATTATATAATTCTTTTTCTTAACATATGTTAAAGGAATTTGAAATGAGTAATATGGGTGAGTTAAAAAATTTCTAAGATTTCAAGTCTTCCAAAAATATTTAGTAAATTTTTTAACCATAGAAAATACATACTTGATATACATAATAAGTTTGGAAATGAATATAGTAATACTTATTCAACATTGATAAATTTAATATAAAAAATGATGTAGATGAAACCAGAAAACTAATTGACAATAAGTTGTATAGTGGAATCAATGGAATTTTCTTGTATCATATTATTAGTATATCATAAATTATGTTCATAGTATTTCTTTGATAATGATTTCAAGATAATCCAAATGTGTCCCATTTAATTTTTATGTAAATTATTTTACTATATTTAAAAGGAATTGTGTTGCTCAATATTATTTTTCTACAAAAATATTATTTTTATTAACATCATATTCAGATACTGGTTTTGATGGATATAGAATATACGGGAATAGAACCTTAGGGACCTACCATTTTCTTAGAGATTATCTAGTAACTAGTTCAAGTATAAAACAAAAATCTATTTCAATATAAACATCTAATGTAGAATATATTATAGTAACAATATTTAGGGAACCAGTGTATTGGATGCAACTTTCTCTAATGGATTTTATATTTAATTTCAATTGTGATAACACATGTGCTATAAATATTTATAAAAATATTATTAATCATTCTATAATAACGAAAATTGATTTTAGAGATCATTTCATAAGATATTAGGAAAAAAGAATGATATCTCTTTAGAATTCATGTACATTAAAAATCAATTAGAAAATATTTTTACTAAACCATTTAATCCTAATGGATTTGATTTTATTAAATATTAATTTTACTTTTTTATTTCTAATTGAAATTATGTTGAAAATTTTCTTAATATATACTCATTATATATGAGTAAATAATTTAGTTACTTTATTTTGTGTAATTTTTTTCCTCTCTATTTTGATTATTAGTGATATAAAAATTTGAATAGTAACCAAGATTTAATTAGGATTACCTTGGATATCATTGTGTTACCCTTTATTATCACTAAATAAAATTAATTACTACCCAACATATCACATTGTGACCCCTTAATTACTGAAAAATAAAATTTGTTGTGTTATCTCTATAAGTAAAACATTTATCATTCTTTTGAACCCTATCTTTCTATCAACATCCCAACCATTTTTACCCTAATCATCCAATATTATAAATCCTATAATCAATGGTAAAAACAAAAAAAATGTATGGAGCTTCCCCATTTATTGTTATGAAGAAAATAACATTAAATAAAGTCCTTAGTATATGGGTAATCATTTTTTCCTAGCTAGATGGAATGAATATGTTCCTAGATAAATTCATCAAAATTGAAGGTTTGGAATATTTTTTTGATGAAAAATGAACTGAGTTTTTATCTAAAAGGTATTTGTGTGACTTATAAGAGACTGGAGTCTTTCATTTTGATGATAATGATGTCCTTGTCACCACAAATGGGAACCAGAACGTTTTTTATTTAACCTAATTAGTAATGGTTCAAACTTCCATGTGCCACAATATGGATAAACATATTTCAGTATTTTCTTCATTACATAAATAATGTTATTCCTCCTAAAAATATTATGTCTTATTTGGTTTATGATGATGTAGAGAAGAAACCAATGAAGTATCTACATCTGGATAGAAAATTCCTCATTATGGTCATCAAATCCTGCACTTCTCTGCACAATGGCGAGATTCAAAAAATTTTATTTCAATATGTTACATTGTTATATTAGTTTATGATTGAAAATACTTCTAATATAAAATCATATGTTAGGAGTTACATGTGGTGTGTAAAAAAATAATCCTATGAATTTATTTACATTTGGAAGAATGATAACCTTTTTTTATCGAAAATTTTGGAATTTTTTTGGATGAATATACTATAGCCCATTGTAATGGATTGACGACATGAGTTTAATTATCTTAAGAAGAAGTATATTTTGTTGGAATAACTATTTGAACAAGTTTGTGCTGAAAGGATCATAAGAATATATTTTAATAGACCCTTCTTCAAATCAGATGGAATAATGTAAAATTGTTTTCCTAGTAGTATTGATGTTCCTATATATGTTCTTGTTTTTCTGTAGAGTCTTGTACGATATCTTGATGTTAGAGATTATATAAATAATGAGACCCTAATGTGTATATGAAGACATGTTAGAGTAGTTGTATTGTCCTAAGGATATCATTATCTTGAATTTAGTTCAGCCCCTACACATGTTTAATTAGTATCTAATATAATCCCAGCTATTTCTAGGAGACAATATTTTTTCTCGGGAGACACATGATCAGTATGTGTCAATAAAGGAATAATATCAATTTTTTGTGATGCAATTCCCATAATTGAAATATCTCAAATCTATGATATGAGTGAAATAATCAATACAAAATCAGTTGACTATAATATTTATAAAGTAGTTTGTGAATGAGAAGAACAATAACATGTAAATTCAACTCAACTTGTTGAAATTAAAAGGGATAGATCAATTCTTATACAGTCGTATCAATAAAAGAAGTAGAAATATGATGATGTGAGAAGTAAGGAAGATCAAAAAGACACATTATCTATAATTTGGGGATATAATACATTATCAGATATCTTAATTGTTGAGTTGGATATAGTTAAACAAAAATATATTTGAATATTATTGAAGTTAAATTTTAAATTTGAATATTAGAAATTCATTTTATGGAGTCTAGGAATAAAATTAAGAATATTCGTTATCACTTAATTTCATGAGATGATGTTAATTAAATGATGTTTTTAGATCAATATGTGGTTGAGAAAATGTTAGTAGAACCCTCTGTGGAACCCTAATTCAATCAAATGTTTTCTGAAGATTATAAAGACTATATGTATTGATGATCAAAATGTCTTCTACAATTACCTCTATTAATTTATACCTTTTAACCCGTGAATTAATTGAGGATCTTCAACGGGACATGAAAGTAGTATTCAGAAGGATGCATGTGGTTTCTTATAATTATATTGTGTTAATTGATCATCCTAAGATGAAAATAATTCCCAGAGTATAAGTGAATATTCATATAGTTCAATAGTTGATTATGAAAATAAAAAGAGTATTAAGTTTCACTATTATTAGTTTACATAATATAGATGAATCCGTATCTAGTAACTTTTAAATATTGGAAAAAAATTTAATGGTTTACATTGAATAGTTGTAACTAGTTTGAAGCCATAATCATCATATGTTTATTAAGTAGAATATGATGATTATTTTTTGAGCCTTAGGAATGTCCAACGTTATTATGAGGAAAATTGTTTGTTTTAGTTGGTCAATTTATGGGAATGTCCTATAATCCAGTCAAAACATTGAATAATTTTGTAATAAATTTTTCAATGAAATGATATATTTAGAATCATTTTTGGAAATTTTTCATAGAGGATAAAGAATGGATTTTTAAATCATTTGGAATATTTAATACATGACATGGTGAAGAGGATCAATTCTTGTTTAGATGCCTTGTTTTATATTAGTGGGAGACTCCTACTAGGATCACCCATCATCGATCACCATGTATCCTCTTCATATAAGAGAAAAGAAATATTTGATCATGTTGACATTTATAAATGGATGAAATCATTGGTTTTCTGAAGAATTGTCATTTCCTATACCAAAAACCATTTCTAAACTATCTATATTACTTGGAGATAAGTTTGATATAGAGAGGGTTCAGAAAAATGTTTCCAACAACGAATGAAATTATCTAAAGATCACTCAAAGTGATCATGTGGGGCTTGGATCATCCTTACATTACTTATTAAATATTTGTTGGATAAATATTTGATGCTCCAATGACGCCATAATATTTACCCTTAGGCCGTGAGAAATCATTAAAGAAACCACATGCAATGAATCATTTCAATTTTTTAAATTGATTCATCATTACCAATTTGTGATATGGTAACCTAGAGTATGGGTAGCTCATAAAAAATTCAATCATTATTAATTTAAAAAAATCATTTAAACGTTTTAATGGTGTTTTTAGCAGAAATTTTGATGAATTTTTATAAAATTATAAATCATTTTTGGTTATGTCGTGTTTTTTAGAATTTTAATAGTTAATTGTAATTTTCTAAATGCATAGTTTTTGTGATTTTAATTAATTTCTATTTCATAATATTGTGTTTGGATTTTAAAACATCCAATATATTTTTCAATTGTTATCTAATAGATTTTAATGATAATTTTCTATCATTATTTTATACTACTTACATAAATCTGTTTATTCCCATCTTTAATGTGTTTTCAATTATTTCTTTGTGTGTACATTACATTTCGGATTTAAATGATTATTTTTCCATCAATCACTTATGGACTTCCCCAAAAGTTTAATCACAATAAGAATCATTAACTATTTACTATTGATTATGTGCAATACTAATTGTTTTTCTTATCCTAATTATTTTTGATATCATAAAAAATTTAGATATGAAAATGTGAATAAAATATTTATTTTTTAAAATATAATTTTTAAAATTGTTATTTTGGAACGAAGAAATAGAGAATCCATAAATATCCAAAACATGAATAATTATTTATAAAAATTTAAAATCAAATTTTATTTCAAATGGAGTGAATTAGTTTAATAGGGCATAAAAGAAGGAATAATTTATATTCTAAATGTGTCATTAAAAAATGAATATATTTTTTTAAATATTCTTTACGGAATATTTTTCTATTTCTGTGGTTTTTTATCATTAAAAGGGGGATATTGTAGGAAATACTTATATTGTTCCAACATATTACAATTATTTATGTTCTTTTAATGATTCCAAATATCCATATTTTTATCCTATAATGTTTTTATTAATTATTTTTTATTAAATATATCAAAATAAATTATATTACATTGATTCTATTAATTATTAGTTTATGACAGGTGAAGTATTTGTTTTAAAAAAATGTATTTTATCTTATGAGAATCAAATATACTCCCCAATTTAATCAGAATCAAAAATATTAGTGTTGAAATTTTATCATCATATATAATATTTTATATTATAAATAGTATGAATTAGTTATTATTTGATCAATGCTAGAGGATTCAAATATAATTGAGGTTTGAGATGTTATTATCTTATAAAAAAAATATTTTTAAAATATTGTATTATCAATTCTATGATTAATAGTTTAAGCTATGTATCTCCCCTCAATATTAAGTTTTTCTTACATAAAAGAATTGTCCGTTGAATTATTGAATTCATATTAATTTCACACGAATAAGAAAAATATATATTTTAACGTATAATTTTTTTCATGAGTTTATCTTATGAAGAACAATATTTCCTTCTCAATTAATTAAAAAGGAATTTTTTCTATACATAATATCATAATTACATTGATAATCTCTTGATAAGTCATTTTATACCTTTAGAGTCTGTCAGAAAAGGGAATTATCATTTTAAGGAAAGGTTAATCTATATAAAATATTTCTTTTCCATGAATGGAAAGACCCTAAAACAATAATATTTATAACCTCATTTCTACAAAAGTAATTTATTTATTTTAGAATAATTAATGCATGAAATTAACAGCATGTCCTATCAACATTTTTATTGATCAATCTCTCAATTATTAAGATTAACTTGATGTGTGAAGTTCATAGGGAAGTAATAAAAAAAATAGAGTTAACTAATTCATGGATATAGATGGATGAGAAGAATGATTATAATTCCCATAAAAACATACGTACACTCTAAATTATAATACATATAAAAGAAAAAAAATATAAATGCTCATGTTTTTCTTAAATGTTTATCAGTTTCAGTAATTATCATTCTGAGATACAGTGTGAAGACTATCATTTTCTTATGAAACATATTCAACTACTTTTGGTTGCGTCTTGAAACTATGTGGTGCAATTTTTCTATAACGATATTATTCAATCAATTTTGTTAACATGCAATATAAGAGTTTTTATTGAGACTGTTTATAGGTCACGTAAATGGAGATCCTACATGAAATCTTGTTGACCTCTTTATTAATTAAAAACTAGTTTTACTCATCTAATATTCCATGGTAATAGTTTTTTAATAGTGAACATCACTAAAATCAGGTAATATAGTTTTGGGGATGGACTAGGGAATTTATGTTCCCCAAAACACTATAAATCTCTTATGTTTAAAACATTTCCCCTCATTTTTTATATTTCCAATATTTTTTCATATTAATGAAAAATATTTGAACTATCATACCTAAAATTAGAGGGTTGTGTAAAAGCATGTATTTTTTAAGAATTCAATTCATCCATATTGAGTTTTTAGTTATCTATTATCTAGGAAAAAACAAATCCTTGCTCAAATTTGACCATAAGATACTCTATTTTTCTCTTGAAAACGAGGTCACTCATTGTCAATAGGATAATTATTATTAGGCTGCTTCTCCTTTTATAGGTGAGTAGCTACATCCTTAGATCTAAAAATAACACTATGTGATGATTCTACAAATAATATCATTTAACTAATTTAAAAACACAGATGATATTAGTGATCAAAAAATATATTACACCAAATATCATGGGATGTTATATTATTTGATTTATTCTATTCCTATCATATAAAAATCATATGAATATCATGCATCCCATTTAATTAATATTGAACACACCCGTGTATGGAGTACAGATAAACAGTCAACTATAATGTTGTATCCATTCAACTATACCATCTTATAAAAGTTCTTGAATTCATAAAAATGATTTCATTTGTGCATGAATAATTGTGGAACCAACTCCTCAAATTATAAACCATTGAAACTATGCTCAATGATGGAGGTCACTTCATGCAATCACTTCATCCAATAGAATCCTTCGACTATGCCATAGGTATGAGATAATGTCTTAGTAATGATCATATAGTTCTGAAGGATCTCATTGGATGACCAATGTTATATATGTTACAATTTAACATTCATAAATATTAACCTTTTTTTCTTATCCCACATCATAGATCACTTCTTATGTCCTTTCAATTTTTATTATATATACATTTTAAGCTCGTCGAGCTAGTTATATGGGATGATCACCCAAAACAAACAAACCACATTCCACATATGCCGCACCATACTGATGTTGGGCCACTAGAATCTAATCCCAGTCTATATGTGACTGGACATTCTCTTATGGACCTAAACATAACCCACTAATACCTACTATCATTAAATATTGTTATGTAAAGACTTATGTGTGGTTTAGCATGCCTATAACTTGTGGATGGTTTAGTTGGCTAGGTGATCTTGTATGGTTATAAAACATTTTATATAAAGACAAAATTATATTCTATGTAAAGTATCTATATTATCAAGAAAATAATCATCAAATTCATTACAAAAGACGCATTATTATTCAAATATTCTTCATGAAATATATTTTTTTCATGGCATTCAGAATTCCTCTTCTTGAAGTTACATTTATTTTTCATGGAAACCGTAAAATCATCATGAATTAATGTTTTATTACATAGCCATCTTCTTCTTCATCGAGTAGTAAAAACATTATAACAAATACACGAGTATTTCAACATAAAATCACTTTAAAAATCATCAAATTTATATGTATAATTTCCCAAGCCTGAAATCCAAAATACATTTTCTTAATTCATAACAATTATCCAGGAATCTCCACTTCTCACCATAAATATATTGACACATAATTGACCAAAAAATCATCATTGGCCCCAACAGTCACCAGATCTTTGGGATTTTTAACACCATCGGGTCATTCTAGGGCTCGTTTGGGTAATGGATAGTTTTGTAATCTTAGTTGGTTATTAATTAATTTGTATCTAATGGTGGTTTTTCTATTTATATTGTCGGTGTTCATTTTATGATGTCTTTTTAGATAGGAAATTTTAATTTGGGGACATAAGGGGAAATTTGTGAGTGATTTACTTGATAGACATCATCATGTAAAGTAATAAGTTACCAAAAGATGTTGGGTAATGTTTATTTGGGATTTAGAGTGTCTTAATTACAACATAATCTTTGAATGACTCTTGATAAATCAGGACAATTTATGTTATTAAAACCAATAATTGATTCTTGGATCTCAATTTTTTGTGTTTATTTATCTATTGAGGTATGGTACGAAGCCCCCAGAAATTCATTCAGTGATTCTGATGGTGGGTGTAGCCAATGACACATGGAAAGGAAATGTTCCAGTTAATTATAATTTGATTGAAGAAATTTTTCTCATAGAACAAGCTATGGAAAATGGTCAGGAACATACCGTTGTTCATTGTAGATAGAAGGAACCCCAATTAGATGATGATAATAATCAAGACCATGAATTTATTTACAATATACCTCCTTTATTTCAATGGATAAAATTTTTTAAAGAGGTGGATGATTTGTTAGGTGGATCATTATTATTTTATAATTCACAAAGACTTGTGACTAAGTTAAAGTTATGAGTATAATATTCAAGATTGGAGGTATATGTAGAAGGTTGTGAGACTCAATTTTCATGGTTAATAAGCATGATGGATTGGATAAGGAAGACATAAGTTCCATTTTGATCAATAAATTCTACCCAAAATTCATTACCATGGAAAAATAGATAACATTTCTCAAACATTATCATGCAAAACAGTCAGTGATAGATTACACTAATAGCATCACTAATATCACTATGGTATCCTATTAAGGGTTATCTAATAATAATATGAAGGATAAGTGGTTATATGTTGTTCTATGATCTTTTATATACTCTTAGTTTTATTTCAATCATACCACATGTGCTGAGATGGTGGATATGCGTTAATGGTAGATCATGACATGGAAGATAAGTGAGGTTTGGCCAAACATCTTTTTTCCTCTAGTGGAATCACTAGTGGTTATTACATAGGAATGTGGAGATGTTGTGGGATTAATTAGGGAAATACTGTCAATTATATTCATAGGTTTCTTACTGAACCGTCAACAGCAACTAATAGCTTGAAATGTTATCATTGTGGCCATAAAGGACACATGAAACATTTTATTCTCATTCCTCCACAAGTTTTTTAACTCAAGTCGATGTCATGGAATCTTTTAGAAGTTTTATTAAGATATATATTTAAATTAATCTATTATACCCTCATCTACACCTATAGGAACTATAGAGTGGATATATGCTTCATTGAAAACATGATTCAAACTACATGGTACCTGAATGATGTGATTAGACACAGTGTAATAGTTTCATATGGAAGTTGAGATTGATCCTTTGACTGAGATATGTACTATTTATGCTACTTATATATTAATTAATTATTTCTTTGATACGGGTTACACCCACTCCTTTGTGTCGACTCATATGATGGATCTTCTAAAACATCCATTGGGACACTTGTAATTCATTATGGAATTGGGGATGCCTCTGGGAAACAAGAGGTATTAGTGCTTTTATTATTCTTCATTCTCATTATTTATGTTTTATGTAGATATATTTTTTAATTTTATAGTTCTTGACTTTGATATATTTAATGTTATTATAGATATGGATTGGTTGAAAACACCCAAATCTTGAAATTAATTTTATCATTTGGGGGTGTTCTTCACCACTTTTGATGGAATATATTGTGTGTTTCTTAGATAATGGTATATAAAATCCAGTAGGATAGGGATATCTCTTATAAATCTTGTTATGTGGATTATTTTTTCTATATTTGACATAAAACATTAATCTATAATTTTTACCCTTCACTTAGTAGTCAATTATACTTTGGAAGTGTTTTTGAATAAAATCATATTTTTCCCTTAGAGTGGGAGGTGGAGTTATCAATTTATTTAATACTTGTAACTCAGAAGATATCAATTTTGTCTTACCATATGAATATAATTCAATTGAAATCATCGAAGATTATGTTGGATGATTCAAAATATAATGGATTAATATTCCCATGTGTAACCCCTTGGGAAGTCCCCATACTTTTTACAAGAAGGATGATGGATCTATTTTCGGATAAATTCATTATCAAGAGCATAATAGAGTAATTGTAAAGAAAAAAAATACCAAATTAGTAAAATAAAATAATTTTTTGAATAGAATAAATGGGAATTTGCTCTTTAAAAATTGAACTTATGTATGGTTGTCATAAACATAGGGTTAGAGAGTTATATTTTTCAAAATACAGACTTTAAGGATATGTATTTCCATTTTTGGTACGTTGTGATATTATTTTCCATAACTAACACTCCTTTTGGGTTATTTTATTTGATAATCCATATTTTCCACTAGTATCTATTTTATTTTAATTTGGTAATTATTTATGAAATCCTAGTGATCTCTAATATAAATGATGATTATGTGTGTCACTTAAGTCATGTTTTTGAAACAACGATAGATCATTGTCTTTATGATAAATTATCAATGTGTTCTCTATTTATCTAATAAGTTAATTTATTAGGGAATGTAATATTTCATCATGGTATCTTGGTTACTTATGATAAATTTATGATTATAATTTCTATTGAATAACAATATAATGCATTTGTGTTATGTTGCTACCTTAGTTTGATAGGATATTATCCTATGTTTGTAAAGGATTTCATGAATATTTGGTCAATATATACTACTATCACTTTGATAGTGGTAGATTTCATGTGAGATTTTATGGCCTAAGAATAATTTGATCAGTTAATGTGGTGGTTGAACTCAATGATCATTCTGAATTTACCAAATTTCATTCAGGTTTACGTGATTTATTGGGATGGTTCTAGTTTAGGTTTGGGTTGTTTCCATGCATAAGAGGATCATGTAGTGGTTTGTGGATCATGTAAACATCTACCTCATGTGAGAAATTATCCCTATCACGATTTTTAACTTGTAGAGGTTATTTGTTCCGTTAAAATTTAGCATCATAATCGCAAATTATAAAAGATTGTGGTACATCCTTTCATAAAAAGATTTCAACTTATAAGTGATAGTTTGTGTTGAGTACCTACAGTCATTCAACATGAATATTTAAATAAACATCTAGTAAATCACGATGTTTTATTATTCTGTTAGAATTAAGTTTCCTTATTAGGCTACTAAAGAAGAAAATGAATTATATAACTTGATAGGACTATAACGAACCAACCCGAGTCGACCCTAAACTGGTCACCCATGCCGGCCCGTGAAATGGCCAGAGGGGCATTCCCGATCCCCACGGGCTGGCAACTAGTGTCGAGCATCAAAACTAAATAGGTGGGAATGATTTGGACCACAAAATAAAGTCAAATTAATTAATAAGAACTAAAAAACTAGCATCAGCAAGAAAACATGACTACAGATACCTCGATGTGACCTCTTGGTCGCCTCCAAAGACTAATAGCCTGCCTTGCACAAGAAGATTAAACAAGAACCTGAACTAATCAACTGGAACTATATAATAAAATATATGATTAGAATGAGCATTAAAATTCTCAATAGGGATTCCAAAAATATACCACATAATCCATGCATTTTCCAATTCCAAAACATTCCAATAATACGAATTTGAACTATAATTAAAAAAGGTTTTCATATTTACACTTCATTTTAAAAAGTAACAATCAAAATTCCATTTCCCATGGTAATTCAAAAACATGGAAAAAAACAAAAGAGGGGCTCATAGAAACTTTTCCAAAATAGGTACATTGATGTGAATTTTAAAACCAACCATACAAACCAAATGATTCCATGAAAACACCAAAACCAAGATCAATGGTATGATTTCACACACCATAAGGGCAATGGAAATAATAGTGATCTTACCAAAGGATCAAATAATACCTAAGAACTTAGTACAAGACTAGAACATACTGTACATGTGATTCATCGTGATGGAATGACTACTCTAGATGAAGTCATAACACCATATTGTACGACCATCTCCCAACCTAGACTAGTCTAGGTGCCCAATACCATAACAATGAAAAGAAAAAAAACATTTACCTACTATGGGAAACTAGCCAATTCATAATCTAAACTAGTGGAATAATCATTATCAGTAAACACCCATTCTATGCTAAGATTCTATTCTATGTTAACAATTATGTGATCCACTCATTCAAATAACAATTCATATATATATAATCAATAACGTGACACAAACTGACACCACATCCCTAGTCGAGGTTCCCAATACCACATAAAGGAAAATAAAAAACATCTATATACTATGAGACACTAGACAATTCATAATCAGAACTAGTGGAATAATCATTCTTAGTAAACACCCATGCTATGCTAAGATTCTATGATATGTTTACAAAGAGGTGTGCCACACATTCAAATAACAAGCCATTTATATATAATCAGGAACGTGACACAAACTGACACAACATCGACCACCTCAAGGATAATATCATGCCTTAAAAAAATTTCTGAAAAGGAGGCCCATACTGAGGATCCTTCTGTCACATGATTGATGGATGAGAGTAAGGGTGTAACCTAAGAGGGGTTTTCCAAACATACAGTTTCATAGATGTCAAACGGACCTCATACAATTCCCATATATCAAACCATTTTTAAACAGCCAATCCAAAATTCCAAATAGTCCTTTATCTTCACAATGCTCATCCTTTTGTCAAAACATTTGTTATCCAATTAAAAAACAACCAAAAATTTCATCTTTATAAATAAGTGGACCGATGGTCCCTTAAATCAAATATTTACCAATACATTCCAAAGTTCACATTAAGTTATGATAAAACAACAACACCTAAGAATGAGCCAAATGGGATTCTTCTCCCACTTTCACCCAAACACGCCCCGAAAAACACAGACCCCTTTCATTTTATAACAACTCACCCTAGCATGTTTCCAAGGCCTACTGGGCCAAATCAAGAAGAACACTCTAAAACCAACAAAAACAATTGAAACAAAATTTCATAAATACACACTTTTCATTCAACCAAAAAAAACCATATCAATACCTATAAAATACCACACATGTTCATAAACCCAAAGCAAATTTTTTTTCTTTTAAACAAACACCAAACCATAATAAGGGAAATCATCACATTTCACACAAAAAATCTAAAACATGTTTCAATACAATTAAAAAAAACAATTCTATGGGAAAAAACCCCACTCAAACATCCAATTTCACTCAAAAAGAACAAGTTCCAATTTAAAAAAAACTAAGGCATCAAACACAAGGCATAAACCAAGATTCATTTAAAACCCAATCCTTAATAACAAAAAACAACTTTAGAACCTAAAAATCATTTTATAGAGGTACCATGGGGATCTATAGCAAGATAATAAATTAATGAAAACATCAAGCATTTAAGATAAGATATGGAAAGAAAATGCATGGATTTTCCTACCTCAAGAATGTCATGATGAAACATTCTAACTCATGCAACATCCCACTCGTATTCTTCCACACACATCCATGTGTATATATATATAAACCTCTAAATGGATGCATGTGTTACCCGTGCCATGAGGTAACATGAACCCTTATGAAATATATATATCCATACATAGTAAAATATGTGTGCGCACATGGAAACATTCTTGAGTCCCTACAAGATTTCCTGAAACCCATCATTAAAGTATCAAAGACCGAATCATGTCTCAAAAAATACCAGGGACTCAACGACATAAAAGAAGCCCAAAAATAAAGTGAGAAATAAAATGACGGATGAATAAGATCAACTGTGTTGGAGGTGGAATCCTTGAAAACACACTACAAGCCTAGATAGTATCTAAAAACTTATCCACACAATAGTAAAAACACTAGGACTTCACAACACAATTAAAAAACATTATTAAAGGCTTGAAACATATTAAAAAATTAATTGACATAAATCAATTATAAATGGAATTCTTAGAAAGGAAAACATATGAATTCATCTTCCTCGATACATGTAAAAGTGATCAGATCCCAGTAAAAGGAAAATCATTGCTTCATGGACCAATCTCTATCCCTAGACACTGAGAGATACCTGAAAATCATAAAATTGGGTTCAACTAAAGAAAAAATCCACCATAAGGAACCCTAAATGATTGGAATGCTCGTCACAATGGATTTGCGCTCCAATGAGGGCATTGGCGAGGCCGTACGCACCGAATAGGGAACCGATGGGGTTGTGGCACTATATAAGGCCATTGTAAGTGAAGGAAAGGAGGATGAGATGGGTGACCATCGAGGGTTAAAATTTTAGAGAGTAGGGCGGAGGCTAGACTGTAGTTGGAAGCGTGTTTGGGGGAGGGGGGCATTCGGGATGACGGTTAGTGAGGGGGCACGGGATGGTCGGACAGTCTTCCAGCATTGGGGGAAAATAGATATAAGGGTGTATTCGTGGGTCGGCTGATGCTGTAGGATGAGCAGGGGTGGACATCGGCGCTCGGAGGAGGTCATTGTACGAGGGTGGTGCATGGTGGCATGAGGAGGGGACAAAGGCCAGTGACATGGTGACTGAGCGTTGCATGCATGAAACCAGGGGGAGGGGAGCCGCATGAGGGAGGTGCCAAGGTTTAGGAGGTGAAAAAAGAAATTTAATAATAATAATAATAAGAATAATAAATATAATAATAATAATAATAATAATAATAATAAAAGTAATAATAATCAAAATAATCAAAATCATAAAAAAATAACAAAATTATTATAACTATAAAAAAGTAATAATCTTGTTCATTTCATTATAATTTTTATTATATATATTTTTTTCAAAATAATTTATTTTAAACATTAGTTAACTGCACAGGTATGTGGATCGACTGCACAACTACAGTTGACCATGCGGTGCCCACACACCAGTCTGAATCCCAACAAAATCATTAAATGTTAAAAAAATCATAGATCCATGCTCAAATCACACCATGGTGAGGCTAACTAAACCCAATAAAAAATAAAATAAATTAATTATTAAGCCTAGGTGTGGAAGGTACATTTTTTCCTATGCACATGGGATTTAGGGAAGTAAATTCTAGTATTGTTAGGGAATGTATTCTTGTGGTATACTCCCCCATTTAAATTATTATTCCAATTTAAAAATTGATTATTTCAATATATTCATGGATTATTTATATGGGGGGAGACCTTATATGAGTGGTCTCTTTCCACAAATTGTATTTTTTTTTCTTCAGGATTTGTTATAGAGTCCCTTCATTTGCATGAAATAATTTATCTGAGAGATTTTCATTATAATTTTGGGGTTTCTTCACATCAAACCACTATGATTATTTATGGAATGGAGCCTTTTGTTTCATGTCCACATATGAAATGAGACATATCTTAATTCATTCCATGATGTTATGCATTCCAACAAATTAACTCTGAGTTTTGAAACACATCTAGCTTTCCCTAAAATCTTCCCATATCATCATGGATGTGGGATTAAACTTCAATGGATTTCATTATTGGTTTACCTTGAATTACCCAAATATATAATACCATTTATGTGTTTATAAATCTATTGAAAATAGGAATATTTCATTCTTATCCTTGATACCACTAAACTAGAGGTCCATGAATAGTTATATGTGCAAGTTATTATAAGCCTACACAAGATCCCTTTGGCCATTATATTAGATTTGGACCATAGTTTTACAACATTGTTTCAAATTTCCTCTATGAGGAAATGAGAACTCATATTTGGGTGACTGTAACATTTCTTCCTAGAATATAAGGAAAAATAGAAAAGGCTAATCAAATTCTCGTAGAGATGATTTTCTCTTTATTTATTGGACTTTATAAAAGATTAGGATAGCCATTCGGGGCTTGTTGAATTTTACTATAATAAAATTTACCGGACATCTATTAAGATGAATCCTTTATAAGATTT
Organism: Viscum album; assembly: GCA_963277665.1. Classification (NCBI taxonomy): domain Eukaryota; kingdom Viridiplantae; phylum Streptophyta; class Magnoliopsida; order Santalales; family Viscaceae; genus Viscum; species Viscum album. The sequence goes on along the minus strand of OY728126.1, from coordinate 1,064,241,262 downwards.
TTATTATCATCCATTCACACTCCTATAAATTATTCTGTGGTTGGAGAAGTTACTTTATCTAGACAAATATTATTTCAAGAGACAATGAAGATGATCTAATTGGTTTGACATCATTTAGTGTTGTATTAGCATTAATAAAAATCTTATGTGGGTTGGCATCATCATTATTTTGAGTTTGTGGTTGTATATTATCTGTTATTGAATGTATCACACATGATGGGTCACTAATGGATCCAAAACCAAGGGAATGTTGCCCATGTATTGTGTGACCATTTGATATCCTAGAATGATGGGACATTGTGGCTAATCACTTTGATTTTCCACCTTAGTTATCTTTAATTAAAGCCCATTTTCATGTATACCAACTCAAGATGTATCATCTGAACATGCCTCAATTTTTCTACATGAAATAACCTGACATAGAGCTTGATATTTTTATAACTAATAAATTGATTCTTATTGTTTATCCTGATGTTATGGTTTTACATAGAATTCTTATAACTCTAGATAGATTATTGTGGAGGTATGGATTTGACTCTCATTAGACCTGAGAGTGGGAGAATTTTTTGAGGGTGTAGTGGACTCATATTTTTGATGCTCAACCTTCTTCTACATAGCAATTTAGTTATATACTAAAACATGGTGGGGAGAATTTTCACACTCGATGCTTTTTTTAGCTACATAATATCTTTTTTTATTGGCTATATTTTATTTGAGTCTTCTCTTAGGACATTTTCATTCATATTTGGAGGTTTTTATAGTTATATAGATCTATTACTGATTGGTTCATGGTTAGGGAAAACCATATGGATCTTCTTAAGAAATCATAAACCCAGTTTTGGGGTTCCATAGGAGAGTAAATGGTCAGTAACATGATTAGTGAATACTTTTCAGCCTTTAACTCAAATTTTAAGACATGATATAGAATCATTTCACAATGTTAGTGAATGTTTTCAAAACCATATGTTAAAATATGGTTTCTTCTCTAGTATCCCTAAACATGCCGCATGGTTGGGGAATGTTTTGTTAAATAAAATTCAAACCTTATTACATGAATTAATTTTAAATATTTTATTTTCAAGACCCAAACACATATATTTTTTATGTTTATACTTTTGGTGGAATGTGATCTCAACCATGGAGGATTCACATTGAAATTTTTTATATTGCTTACATCCCATTGGTGGAATTTTAAAGATATTTGGGTATTAGATCTATATTTTCAATGGTATGTTCCCATTTACTGATTTCCTTCAATGATCCTCTAAATCTATTCTACCATAAAAAAAGTCTACCATGGATTGGTTATATTGATTATTGGATTATAGAATCTAACACAATAAAACTGGGTTTCTCTTAGGGAAGTCAAAGAAATAGATTTTCGTATCTGTATTTTCATTGACCATTATGTGTTTTTCAAAAATAAATATGTTATTTTTTTTCTCTATCCCAAATATTGTTTTAGAATATATTAATTGGATATTATTTCTGAAGATGTTTTCATTTAGTATACCTTATTTATTCCTCAGACCCTTGTCTCATCTAACCTTGCTTTTATTACCATGAACAATGGTTTTCTAATTGGATCAAGGTTGGTGGTGTCATTATTAAGATTTATTAATCGAATCATTATATATTATTCATTGATTTTGGTTTATAAAATACATGGAAAGTGAGAAGTGATGTTTTATCTTAGAAATGGTTTTTGAAATGGTTTTAATGGAAATAATAATATTTTTGATAAAATTAATTGGTTTGGGAAATGATTTTAAAAATATATTTATCACTTTGTGTTTTTAGTGGAATTTGTTACAAATCATGTTTTCTGTGGTCTCACAGAAGAAAATTTATCATATGACTCAAATTTTTTAAATTATAATTTGACTAACAATGAGTCAGGGATCCAACCTCATAGATGAACTCTTTCTCCATATACAGATTCATCTAAGGTGATGTGTGCCCCAAGTCACCTATGTTGTTATAAGGATTCATTCTTGAGAGTGTAGTCTTACACACTAGACTTGTTATAGTAAACTAATATGCATAGAAAGTCGCCTACAAAACATGATATTGCAATGAAGATCCATAGTGATATAGAATTATTGAGACAAATTGGTTTATATTATTTTGTTATTATCATTGAAATGAAAAAATTTAATATTTATGCAATCTCTTTGGAAAAAAAATAATTGGAATATTTTTTGAACCTTTAAAGGGGGTTATTAATTTTTTCTATTTATATAACTATTTAGAATTTTATATCATTCCTTATTTATTTATTAATGACTTTAATTTTTTTTATTTTGTGATATTTTATTATGAAACAAGTGTTGGGATCTCATTGGGATCTTTTTTTACATCTTACCACATCCTTGTGGTATGTGTAGATCTTCCGTTATATAATGCTGGAAAGTGGATGGGGCCAAATTGTGGTAATGAGCTTATTTATTCATAGGGTGAGGGATTATGGGGGTGACATCATGTCATGTAGTGTTGGGACTTAGAATTTTTTTTAATTTTCATAATATTTTTATCCTGGAACCTGTTTTTAGTTTTTTTTTCATTTTTTCAACAAATATATTTGTTTATTTTAATTATATTGTTTATCATTCATAATATTTATACATGTTATATCAATAATATTCATTTCAAAAAACGTTTTTATTATGTCCCTAGATAATTCCACCACCTTATGGGGATTAGGATCACCCTTAGGGTAATTTGAAGAATATATATGGTTATCGATAGTTGGGTAATCTGGTTTGTTTACTGAAGAATTGAAACAATTTTGTATCAAAAAAATACATCATTAAAGAAAAACTGCGAATTTCATGTAAAAATATCAATCATTTTATCAATGAATATCATTTAGAAATTATTTTTCTTTTTAACCTTTCATAAGATTTTTTTAATATATAAAAACACATTAGAAAATTATATATCATGTTAAAATATGTTAATTATTTTCAAAGTGATCACTATTGAAGATACTAATAGATAATTTGGTATCTTTTTTTTAGTAACTAACAATCCAAATAGATGATGATATGTGACTGATGGTTGAGTGACATCAATGGGTAAACAAATAAGAATACACAGACAAATCAAACTAATGGTATGTTCTAAAAGTAAACACTTTCAGATAAATAAAATGTCTAGGTATAAATTCATAAGGAAACACTGCATAAGTAATAATGATTTATCATAATTATTGAAGTGACTATGTTTCCAAATATAATGAATTCATTTAATTATAATTCCATTTGAACATTGATTTTTCATATTGTAGTACATCTCAATATTGATGAGATAATCTTAATATGACTTTATGATAAATTTAAAAGGCTGATAAACACACCAATATCTACATTTTATTTTTTTTAAATGATGGGCTCCATACATGGGATTAAAATTTCTGAAAATTTGATGCTGAGAGAGGAAGTACAATTGGATGTGGTTGGAGGAGTTAGGGTAGCAGCTGAATCATTCTAATGTTATACAGACATAACTATTTATGCATCCATATCTTTGAATAAGGTCTAGTTGTGATATTTTTATAATAGGTTCTCAATATAGGTCACTCAAAGTTAAAACATGAATTATATTTCTCTAAAGTATAAGATGATATACATATGTGAACATGATGTCATTCTGAAAGCTAATATGTTGCGTTAGTTGAATATTTGGAAGCTAAAATTTTATTCTACTAGAAGAATAATTAGATTAAAAAAATTTATATTGAAATAATAAAAGGTATAAATCTTTCTTGAAATATGTATGAGAAAGTATTTCAGACAGAAAAAATAGTTCAATGAAATATAAGAGTCTACCAATTTTCTAAATTTGTGAAGCTTAAGGTGTTTCAGATGATAATACAACTATTAATCCAAATAATGATATGTGGATCATTAAATTTAATCTGACATTATGTTAGTTTTAGAATAATTTATATTCAATATGTCTTCGTATGATATGATTTTTGAAGAAGGTGAAGTGTATTGAATTTATCATATCATAAGATTCGTTGAGATGTGTCTGTTGGAAAATGACAGAGTCATAGAATATATAAGAAACAATATTTCTAGTAAAAGAGTTATATATTATATAACTAATAATATGGATAATGCAGGTGTATCAAAAGTATGATCTTGAGGGTTTCTAGAATTTCACCCCACAATGTGAGAACCATAGTTGGAATCAGTCAATAATATTGATCACTTTGGCTGATGTAAATCTAAAGAGATAAATTATTTCACATGTGATTGATAGATCATGAAGATAAATAAGTACATATTAGTGTAAATGGAGGTAATTGGATTCCATAAATAGATTATATAATTGGAAGTTGAGATTATCATAATTAAATATGGTGTGTTATCATATAACATATTTTGATGAAAAATATTAAAACAAAGTAAAACACTAGATGGTATTGAGCTATTTAAAATTATTTTTCATTGTTTTATGGAAGAAATGATTACGGTAGAAGTAGAAATAGAAGATTATTTTGAATAAAGTTCATGATATTATGGATTACATCAATGTATTATTGTGTTCTTAAATATTTGAAGATATTTCATATATAAATTATGTAAATTCATGTTATTTGGTATGATGTTGTCCAAAAATGTAATAATACCATATTCATGAAGTTGGTGACATGATTTTTTATGATATTTGTGGAATATTTATAAATTTATAAATTTATCTATTTCATATGGATTTACAACGTCAAAATTTCATATATTTTCAATCATTGAAGGTGATTTACAATGATTTGAGTAGAATAAAAGTTATAGTTCTTGGAGACCAGACATATTAGTGAAAGACTAAATATTTAAATTTGATGTCAATTTATATCATGGTGCTAAAAATTTTAAGAAGTATAAAAGAGAGGTATAATCTAACATACAAGTTATAAATATCATTTTGGTTTATAATCAAGTTACATATAACCTTAAAATATAATGGATGTGAAATGGATTTGGAATAAATGTTCTTAAAGAAATTGATAAAGTCCCTTAACCAACGACTTTCATAAGATTTGGATGTCATACTACATGGAGTAATTGATAAAGACCACTGTTTAAGGGAAACCAGAATATGATCTAATTGGTGAGGTACTTTAGTATGTGATACATCTAAAAAAGGGTTTCTAGATGATATAGTACAAGTACAATGTTTATGCAATTATTATTTGTTAGTGAGTGGAAGGTAAAGACAAATGTTGAAGAAAAATAACTTTCAATAGATGTGGTTTCATCTATACTCTAAGGGAATATCTTTTTATGAATTTATATAGACAGCTATGTATTACTGGAGTTATATAGTAAATAATACACATACCATTTAGATGAAAAAAGAGTTTCAATAGGTATATATGGGTTAATGTGATAACATCCCAATGTGTTAAGGGAAATACCTTATCCAAATAGTGTTTGGGCAACAACTTTTTTGTTTAGTACAATATCATCCTGGTTGTAATCAATTATGATAAATGTGAAAAAAAATACTAAATGAGATTTTAACAGAGAAAAGAGTAGATTCCCCCATCTGATAAAACATCAGAAAATATTCTATATTTCATTCAATATACTTTTTATCATTAAATCGGGTGTTAATATATTTTGGAATGCATAAATGGATCCATAAATTTTTGTACAAAAAAAGGGTCAAATAACATTAATATGTAAATGATAATGTTATAAAAAAAAGTTAAAAATTAGTTAACGATAATTTAACAGGTAAGATTAATGGCTCTTTTCTCTCCCGGATTTCTCCTCTCGCTCTTGGCTCCGCCTAGGGTTTCTTGAAACCCTAGGCTTCATGTTCAGCGGTGCTCTTGAGCAATTTCCTACTTATTTTACTTTCTGTTATTCCTTTTACATCATTCATCCTCTTCCTATGCCATCTGTGTTTCATCTCCGTGGGTTCCTACCCCTGCAGTTCGTTCACGGATTGTCCGTCCTTGATGTTTTTTCTTTCAGCCTTAGTCATGGTTCTTGATTTTTTATGTCGTGTCAATGACATTCCCAAAAAATGTATGTTGTTTTTGATCCCTTGATCCTCGTTCTACGTCTCTAAACTCATGTCCCTTTGCCCCCTCAAGGTCAGAAATAGTGCAGTGGTTCAACGAGGTTTTGTGTTTTACAGTTCGGGGATCGATTGGTCTCAAGGAGTAACCTAGGCCATCTTTCTCCACCTTTGATGACTCCTGGTTCTCTTCCTTGACAGTGATGCCTTCATTCGAAGCCGTAGATCGACCAAACCTTTGCTCTGAGCTCACTTTCCACTGCTTCTTTCCTAGTTGTATATAGGGTGGCTCTTAAAAAAGGTTTTCAGATGTTGTGAGGTTTGGTGGTCACCAGCATTCCAGGCACAATCATTTCGTCAATGGGTTTGGGTTTTTAGATTTCTTCCTCATGATATCAGTGATGGTTTGTGTGCTTCTTCTCAGTGGTTGTTCTTCTAGATTCTTGTTTTGTGCGGTTCTTTTTTCAATTTGAGTTTCGTTTTTATTTCTTTTGGAGGTCATCGGAGATCACAACAGTATCATGCCTCTATTTATTTCTTTTAGATGTGATTTGATTTCTTTGATGTGATGATTTCGTCACTTCAGGTATGTTGGGGGAAGACGACGACCTGTTGTGTTCTACGGTGCTTCGATGGACTCCAACATTCTTCGGCGTCTCATGCGGTGTTTGGATGGTGATGAAAATGTTTGTGTTTGGATGGCGTAGGTGATAGTGATGAATCTTGATGATAGCGGGCAATGTGACCTACTCTAATTACAACAGGCAACCTGTTTTGAATGATGTGGTTAATCCTGAACGTGATCAACTCGGTTGGTGTGAATACTTTGTTTTTGAACATTGAATTGTGTATCCTATGTTTTTGGTTCCCTCCTATTGTTGGTTACTGATCGGCCTAAAAAGTGTCTTTTGAAACCAAATAAAAATGAATTTTCTGGTCAATTTTACTGGTGATTCTTACCCATCATAGGGGGATTTATATCATGTTATTGTTCTTTATAAAATACAATAAACTACAATTATATAATTCCGAACATATTAAAAATTAGGTGGCTCAAGTGAAGCATTTTGGGTAGGATTGTTATCCAATGATCCATTGTCAAGTAACCCCATTTATGTTGAATTCATATCTTGAGGCTTTGGTGAGTGTAGAGGTCATTGAGAGGATATTAGCTAGGAATAAATCATCCCAAGAGTTGATTTATCATAATTCCAAATGTAGAAGATATATAGTTATATGTTTACAATTTTCTCGCCATGTCATGTTTAAAATAGTATTGACTTGGTTCCAGTGCTCAATATCTCATTTCATTAGGGATGGAAGTTCTCAAACCACAACTAAAGGATTTGGCATGATTTTTTATGTATGTGTATGTGGTAATCATCTAGGAAAGAGAGTATATAGATGAGGGTTTTGTTAGATTCATTCTTTACAGTTCCCTCTAACTAGTGAGTAATATATTACTAGAGATAATATCTAGATATTTTCCACTTTGGTGACTATTTTTTTAATTCATGATCTATACCCTCCATTGTATCACAAACCATAGTCCATGCTTTGGGACAAGAGGTGGAGAGATTGCTCGTTCCTTTCTATTTCACTTCCCCAATTTGAGGATGAGATATCTAGTGTGATATTTGTAGATATTTTGATATTATTATAGGGTAGTATCTATTTTAGAGTGACTTCCTATACAACATCAACCTCAACATGGACTGATTATATTCGATGTAGGATATTTTGGATTGATTCAGGGGGGAGCATCATATTATATGACACTGATAGAGATCAATTTATTATCATGCGTTTGAAAGACCCTTATATGGGTTGGATGTGAATTTGATTGTTATCATATTTTTTGGATAACTATTTTCTATTTGAATAGAGGATCACCCGATGTTGTTTTCAAGGTTTATAGAAGTGTGTCTATATGTCTTTTTAGAAGATATTGAGATCCTACCCACTCGATGTGAGGATGAGTTTGGGATAAAGTTTTGGTGAGAAATATCTCTTATATCAATGACTCTATATTACATAGTCCATTCAGATTTTTTGTTCATATGGAATCATATTGATGATATTCTATAGAGATGATCCATTTGACATTTTTTTTACCTTGGGGTTATCTAGTTTTATTTCTGAAGAAAAATAAGGGAATTTTGTGATCTTTCATAAATTACCATTGTTTTAATAAGGTGATGTTGATTTGACACCATACTCTTCCTTGTATTAATGATTTATTTTATCAATTTAATTGATCAAACTTGTTCATGATGATTTAGTTTTTTCACGATGTTCTCAGATGTGAGAGAAGGATGTTGATATATCAAATATTACATTATAAAGTCATTATTGACATTAATTATTCATTGGTATTTATTTTCATGATAAGAAATCTCCCTAAATGTTGATGGGATTTATTAATGTAGTGTTCCACAAAATTATGTATTGGCTCAAAGTGGTGTTTATCAATGTCTAATTTTGTTATATGGGTTAGAGGAGGATCACATAGAGCATATATGAGCTGATTTGGGAGTTCTTCTTAAACAATGACTATTTTATAAACTATTTAAGTGTTATTTCATATTCTATGAGATATTTTTCCTGGAAATTTTAAGTATAATAATGGCATAACCATTAATTATTTGAATATAGAGGCATTATTTAGGAAGCCCCCAAGAATATAGAATAACCGTGGAGTTTCCATGGTCTTATGTGTTGTTATATGAGGTAATTTCCTTACATATCAAAGATTTTAACTCTTATTTTATCCTTGAAAATAAAGGATCAGAAATTCTTGTGGGATAAACCATGTTATGCTACATTCTATTATTTTATGAATTAGTCATTCAATGATTGGTTTCATCATTTTTGATAATAATGTGTCCTAAAATAAGGTATTATGTTCAAGTTTGTCTACTAAAAATCATATATTGGAATGGGTAGCCTATTGATACATTATAGAGAGTTTATATATTTTGGGTTTCCCTAGTTATAGCATCACAAATATAAGTACAATGCCCATGATTTTAATATGGTAGTAGTTGTGTTCACCTAAGAATTTGATATGTATTCACCCAATGAGATTCATATTTGTATTGTTGATACTGGATATAATTATTATTTTATTATGACAATAATATTTCATATAAAATTTGGTTTGTGAATATTTTAGCTCATACACTGAGATGGAAGTTATGCAGTAATGTTTTGTGTGAATCTGGAGAATCATTGAGAGTGAAAGTGGAGTTTGTTTCATTTCACATACATATGAGATAATTTTATAGTAGGGTATGGAATTATTATATTATGATGTAGTTTTCATTACTCTATTTGGTGTAAGAGACCCACCTGTGGGATTCTATGGTAGAGGTTTAGATTGATCAAGTTTTTTGTGGTCATTCCACTTAAGGATGGTTAGGGGATGGACAACATCACATGTTATTCAAAGTAAATCTTTTAATACATTTGGATATGTGTGATTTGGTTCATCATGAGTTCCATAATTCACCCATGTAAAGGATACCAGTATGGTAAATATGTTTCATAACATAAGTGTTATTTTTAGGTGGTCTTTTATAATGTGTTTTGTGGAAGAGTTTTCCTCTTGATGATTATTCTTCACTAAGGTGAAGGAAAAGAATCATGTCCTAAGAGGTTTTATTCACCTACTTAATATTCCCATGTAGAAGTCGGAGGATATTTCAATAGGCTTATTCACCAGGTATCCTTGAGATTAGGGTGCATATGATGTTATATGTGTGATTTTTTACTTTTTAATGATGTTAGTGTAATCTTGGGTAATTAAGGAGTCTATTTTAGGGTAGGTTTTGTCGACGATGTACTTATAAGATGTGTTTATACTTTATGGGGTTATTAAGATTATATTACCTAATTAGGAACCATGCTTTAATGCTATTATTGAGAGATCACCAAAAAAATTTAGATCTCAATTTTTCCTTAGAAATACTTTTCCTAAAAATATGTGTGTCTAGAAAAGATATACTATTCAATGTATGGAAGATATTTTTTTTCACATTTTACCTTTATTTTTTAGGGTAATAGGTTATACACGTTCCCTTTACATATTTTTCATAAAATAAATATTATAACTCTATAATTGGCATAGATCCATTCAATTACAATTATTGAATACCATCCAGATATCAACATTGTAGGACCAAGGGTAGAGAGTTAGTTGTTCTTAGACCTGAATTAGTGTAGAGCACGACAGAGAAGGATCATGTAATTGGTGAGTGTATAAGTTAGTTTAGGATCGTCAGAAGTCATATGTTGATCATATTATGAGGCATCTAGAATTTTACATTATATATAATTTGTTATTGATGGTGTCACTTTTTTCATTAGAAATAAATGTTAGGACGAGGGATTAATCATTATCCCATATTTTTTGGGGACCATTCATGTTGATAGTGTGTATTAGTGTTACTTAGTACAAATTATAACTACCCCCACTGATGATCTAGATTCAAGATATATTTCATGTTTCATAGGTTCATTGATATCTTGATGATGATTTCAACGTCATCTATTGGGTTGAGTTGGGGGGTTAAAGATTATGGAACCTTAGGATAATGACCTATAAATATTCAATAATATTTGGAGAAAGTGTTTGGTATGAATTTTAATACATTTTTCAATGCCCTGTAGTAATAAAATGGTTCTTATGTGATCACTTTTGAGTAATAGTATTCAATACATGATCAATATCCTAATATGTTTAGTTATTGATTTTTTCCTTAGATATGATTGTATTGACACTAATTTATGATATTATTTGTCCTCTTTGATGTGATATATTATTATGTTCATGTTCATGTTCATGTTTATGTGGTGCTTCTCTGTAGAGTGTATTTTGATATTGATTGATAATGTTGTGTGTTTATGTGATTTTTAACGACAAAAAATATTATAAATGAAATTCCATTTTGATTAAATAAATTAATTTTATTTATATAAAACACACACAAAATGATGGTTGGTTTTCTCCAATTAGAAAATATATGAAGTCATATTTAAAATATTATTAATAATCATAACCACTAATAATATATTCATTGTATAGTGGCCGATAAGATTACTATATATTATGTGTTATGATAAATCCAAATTTATTTATAAGAAATGAGGGATGGTCGTGAACAATATGATCACACCTTATGATGCCCATTTATTGAAGCTTCTAATAGGCATAGCATCACAAGGATTTTCTATTAACAAATCACAAGATGAAATTCCATAACTAAATCATGGTAAAAATAATTAACGGTATAATTTTCTGATTATCAAGATCAAGAACTAAACCATATTCGGTAAACAACCCCAAAAATATCCATTATCACGCACACTACCCATAGAGTGAACACTGCTCTAATATGGGTTTTTGTATCTACACCCTTGTAGTATGAATTTGAATATTTTAATTTTTTAAAAAATATTAATTATATTTATCCATATGTATTATTTATATTTTATATGATTTGATGAAAATTAAATTATGATATAAAGAAATCAAAAAAATTGGGAAATAATTTCTTTCAACTAAGATAATATATTGACATATTTAAAAAATAAAAAAATAATTTAATAAAAATTTCATTATTATATATTAATTCTTTATTTATAAATGATAATGTAATTTGTTGAAGTCATGTGAAATTTTTATGGGGGTCACAATGTGGTTGATATCATAAATACTACTATATTTCCATAAAATAGTGTTTTTATTGAAAAGATAAAATTATCAAATTTATAAATAATAATTATAAAATTAATATTTTATCTATATTATCATTTTGATATTTTACAATGGAAATCATTTTTTAAATTTTAGAAACAATCTAATTTTTGGTAAAAAATTAAATAAAGTAAAAATATACGGTATGTATAATGAAATAATAATAAAACAAGATTAAATTAATAAATATTATATAGATATTCTGGGATATAAAAGATGTTTCCCCATTAATATAACTGATTATTGATGTAATTTTATTAATTTTATGAACCCGTAATGAATCCTCCAAAACCTATATTATATTTTAATGTTTCAAAACATATTCTTTATAAAAATAACTCACTTGCACATCACCAAGGATATTATTTTAAGGATTTCAGTTCAAGGGCTTATAAAATAGTGAAAACTTCTCTAATTTGGTAGAAACCATTATAAAATATCATCAGAATATTTTTTTTATGGTATTATATAGAGTCCAAAAACCAATGTTTCCAAATTATTAGTGAATTCCCCCTATTTTTTTATAAATATCCTTCTATCCTCCAGCTTATATTCACCAAAAACTTATTCAACATGAATTTACTCTCACTATACTTATGTAAATACCCCATGGTGTTTTCAAGATATTAATAAGGTCCTAAAATTCTTTTTAAAGTTCCCTCTCAATGTGAGGGATAACCACCTCTTCCTTTTTATTTCATGCTTTTTATTTGGACAACGAATTTATGATATAAAATTTTTCATTTTGTAATCTGTTTTTACACATTACATTATTATCCTTATTATTACGATTTAATTATAGGCCACCTCGAACTCTCATTAAACCGTCCCATGATCCTTTACGTGGAACAGTTTTGATGCCAAATTTATCACGTGCTTTTTCAATGCCAAACATTTTTGTAGTTAACACCCATCCATTTTACCACTCGAGGATATTCATATAGAAATGAAAATCATTAATTGCTTAAGGTAATTTCATATATATAACCTACAATACATAAAAATTTATTAAAATTTATAAAGGATGTCCTTATTGTGAGTGATCTATGTAGAACAAAACTGCATGAACATGATATGAATGCAACTAGTGGTCCCAAAATTGATATCCCTCCATTACATTGGGTAATGTTTTTATATAAATATAATCCATGTATTGTGAACTATAATTTATCCTAATAACACTTTGTTTTGATTTCTTAGTTGTTAGCCTTTACATTTCCTTATGATGTCATGATTTATGTTGTTTCCACATTCATATAAAGCCTTGATGTTACCATCTTATATTATGATGTGAGGAAAATATTTATGATTATCCTAATTTTTTTCACCTTGATATGTCTATTGACTAATATTTATTACCTTCATCATATTATAATTTTATTATTACATTATTGGGCTTTTTAGCACACCCATATCTTATATACATGCCCATGATATCTCATGATGTTTTAGAATGGGGATATAACTTTAAGAGAAACTCAAGGAGTTTTAAATAATATTATTATATCCTTATTTCAATTTAGGTTTTCATATATATAATTACCAAAATAAACTAGGATTTTTTTATTTTTTTGTATTGTATTATGTTTCTCAATATGTTAAAAATCATGAATTAAGGTTTATTAATGATATTGGTTGTCATATTTGGAAAAATAGATAGGTCTAGTTTTTGTTGGAATTACTGTTATAGAACCATATAAAATCATTTAAAATTATAATTAACATAATGAAAAATCCCAAAATTATGGTAAAGTGTATATTATGTTGTTTCAATGAAATATAATCCCTAAATAGATACAAAAAAAATGATGTGGTAGTGGCATAGTTGTACCGGGGTAATAATCCTAAAAATGTCACATTGGGATTTGATTTTATTCTCACATGATTCATCACAGGAGTCCTTATTTCACACCTATTTCAATAGTCCTATGGATTTTTTTAAATTCACAATCTATTTTCAACAATTATTAAAGAAACTAAAATTCCAATAAATTATTATTTTACAAAGTAGATCATGGATAAATATGATTAAAACCTATAAATTCATAAGTTAATAAATCTGTGTAATTTATTATTTTCCCATTAAATTTAAATATTTTATCTCTTATGTGATAAATATTTAACTTATTATCATCCAAAATTTTCCATTTAGCTTATTCAATTGATAAAAATATAAGGAATCGATTCAACGACATATGTGATACAAAACGAAAAAATTATTTTTCCGACCTAAAGGGAGTAAGAGTAGAGAAAATCATGAAAATACATAATTATATAACTCATGTTTGGAATAGAAACATGAATTACGGGTAAAAAAACATCTTCATAAAAAAGATAATGTTTGAATTGAAACCATTTATGTGAAAAATGCATCTGACTTTTATTGGGTCTTCTATTCCCTTAATCACAAAACAATGGATTTTCTATATTGAAAATATTTCCACCACCCATCACTGTTCTGTCCAAGAGAAATTTGTGATGGTGTTTTATCATGAGGATGGATATTTTGATCAATTTTTATATAGAAAAAATATATAAATCTTGAGTAGGAGATCAAAAAGTTGGAGTAGAAAGGATTCTCGAAAATGTTATTTGATAAATATTTGCCGCACTCTATCAAAAAAGAATTGTAGAGGGGTTTATTTAGCCTCAACCAAAAGGATTATGAATCCATATAGGAATGTTGGAAAACCATCACAACGAATTCATGACATGCCTTCAGTTTTTTCATTTCCTTCAAAATTAATTTTGACCATTTCATTAGTTGGGTAAAGTTGAGTCTATGAAAAGTATTTCTGATTCGAGACATTGCAAGATATGTGAAATTTTTTATCTTCCATAAATATTAAAATATGTATTATTTAATATTAAGGGCCTCATAGGTCTACATATAGAGTGCAGAGAGCGGATATTAATTTTTGTTGTATAATAACAAAATCTAATGGGGAAATAATGTCCAAATCCCCACTTGTCAAAATTGTCCAAATAAGAATCATATAAATTTCCTAAAGGGGATAAGTAAATGATTTAGGTGTGATAAGGAAGATCCCCAGTTGAGAAAATGTGCATGGGGGAAACCCACCAATGAGGTTTAAGAATGTAATGCTCTGATCATACCATAGCATGTTGCCCAATATTTTGACTACCTAGAAGAAGGACCATGGGAGAATCAATTCACTATGCTAAAGGTTGTCAATGATAAATAATGCCCACGACCCTCAATTCCTTGAGATAAAGGAAAATATTTCTCATCCATACTAATGATATAGATCCCAAATTCATTGTGGTGATGGGTATACTAGTTATTCATTCAATGATAGAGAATATACTATTTTCTTATAGTCCTATACATTTTTCATGTCATGTAATTTTAGTATAACTAATGAAATACTACCAAAAAACATGGATCTATAGATATTGGTGAAAATGTTAAATAGAAAAAATTTTATATCCCAAATATATAACTTCTCTCGTGTTCATATTTGTTTGGTAAACTTCCAAACATATATTGTGATACTCCATTCAGTAGAATTTTATGTAATTATAAGTATGTATTGGAATTACTTATATAGAGACATAATAAATTTTATTGGGAAGTAAGACACCCTCTATATAAAGAATCCCCCTCTAATTATGTTCAATTTTAAGGATATAGATGAATCTTTGTTGTTATCTTCATAAAAAGAATGTTCATTGTTGTATAATTAGAAGGTGTATCCTACTCCGCTATTTGAGATTAAGGGAAATATAACCCTTAATGCCATTACCACTGTAAGAAAATATTTTGATCTATTTCTTGTTGAATTGGTTGTCCTTTCTCCATGCCCTAAGTTTGAGTTATCAATCGATCATCTTCTCATGTCATGGAAAATCTCCAAATCTACATAGAGTATTTCCTCTGTTTAATATTAATAGATGAAGAAGAAACTACATGATAATCTTGATAAAGGTTTTATAAGACCTAGTACATCACTATGGGGTTCATTAGTCCACTTTATCAATATGTGGGATGGATCAGTGCACCTCTACATTGATTATCAAAATCATGACAAGAAAATGATAAGTAAATTTTATCTTTTACTATAGATCGATAATTTGTTTAATCAAATACATGGAGCACAATGCATCTATAAGGAGGATATGTTATCATGTTATAATCACATAAAGGTGGATATGGAGGATATCCCAAATACTACTTTTTTATAAAGCATCATGAACTATTAGTTCATAGTAATTCTATTTGGACTCAATAATTTTATATCAATCTTCATGGACATAACGAATAATCTCAATTAGGATTACCATGAAAGAAATTTGGTATTATTTATTGATGATATCCTTATCTACATCAAAATAAAGGAAGGACACAAGAACCATTTTAATATTGTACTAATGACCTTGTGAAAGGAAAATTGTTATAATAAGTATAGTAAATGAAACTTTTTTATGGACAAAATAACATTCACGGGGTATGTTATCACCAAAAAAGGGATATATGTGTATCCGTAAAGAATTGAGTCAACTAATGGATGGATCATAACAAATTTTATGATAGTTATCTGTAGTTTACATGGATTAATTTTGTACTGTCATTGATTTTTTGGTAACATATAATGATTTTAATGCCCAATTACCAAGCTAAATCAGAAGGGAGTGATGTTTTTATAGACTAATGAATGCGATGAATTACTTAATGAGTTAAATAATAGGATATTAAATTCACTTATGCTCACATTACCCATGAGTGTAGATGGATTTCTGCTCCACAACAATGCGGCTAAAAATGGATTGGGTTGTATACTCATGTAAGATGAAAAATGAAGGACTATTCCTTCCACAAAATAAAGGTCCATGGGAACAACTACCCAATGTATGGACTAGAATTATCTGTATTGAAATTAATATTGAATATTTTGAGACATTATATCATTGAGGATATATTTCACATATTTAAAGATCATAAAATTATCATGTATATATTCACACAAAATGAGATCAATATGAAAAAATAAAGTTAGTTAGAGCTTATCAAGGATTATGATTGTTAAAATTTATTATCATCATTAGAGGGTGAAAGGGATCCAATATTATTTGGTATACAAAATATTTACCTGGGAATAATAAAAGGATCTTCATCCTACCTTTCTAAAATATCTTCAAAAATATCTATTATTTAGGTTTTTAGGGAGGCCCAAAATGATGATGTGTAGCCATATAAAAAGGTAGTTAATATTCTATAGATCAAATTTTCAAAATATAGAGCTATATGGTTCGGAACATATATATGTATCCTGTAAAAATCAAAACTGAAGAAGGAAATTAATGATAATACACAAATATCATTCTTATTTATTCATCTAGTATACACTATGATGTGTATATATATATATATGTTTCAAATCCATTGGTGGGATAACATGATGGGGAATATTATAGAATTTTTACCTCGATTTTTATTATGCCCACAAGTCAAGGATGTATGAAAATAGTCTAAGGGCATGATTCAACCATTTTCCATGCCAATATTAAAATGGGAAAATATAACCATGTATTGAATCATAGGACTCCCCAATACATAAAAATGTTATAATGACATTTGTCTGGTAGTCCATCATATTACAAATCCAACACATTACATTTCTATTAAGGATGATTTACCTCTTGATGAACTCATAATGTTATATATAACGGAATAAGTAAGACTGCATGGAGTACCACTCTTTATTTTATCTAATACAGATCAACAATCTACCTTGTAGTTCTAGAGAAGCCTTTAGCATGAACTAGATACAGATATTATTTTCATTATAATTTGTAACACTCAAAGTAATTTTTAGTTAGGGAGGACAAATCAAACTCTATAGGTTATGTTGAGATCATGTTCATTAGTTTCCCAAGAATATTGGGATCAATACCTTCCTCTAGTAGATTTATCATATAACAACTGAATCTATTCTTGTATTCAAATGGATCTTTATGAGTATATGTATGGGAGGAGGTGCTATACTCCAACATGATGGGACAAATTTTTAGGAAAAGACTGATGGAAATTTAACATATATGAGAGATTAAAGAGAAGGTCCAAACCATTCAGAATCATAATAAATCTACCCAATGTTGATAGAAAATATTTGTAGACAATCATCAATGAGAACATAAGTTTGAGGTTGGAGATAAATTTTTCCTTTCTATATCACCATTGAATAAAATCATGTGATTTACAAAGAAGGTAAATCATATTCAAAGATACTTCAAACCCTTTGATATCCTGTATTGCATCAGATATGTGGCATATCACTTTCACTACCACATAACCCGTGTCAAGTAAATGATGTGTTCCATATATCCCCATTGAGGATGTATATACCAAAACTATCATATATACTGAATCCATAGGTTGTACCCATGGACGAAGATCTCTCATATGTGGATTAGTCAGTGAAGATCATATTTCATATGGATAATGTTCTACTATATGAGATGACTCACCTTGTCTTAGTTATGTGGAAGACCCAAAAGTTTGTGGATGAAACATGAGAAATAGAAGAGGTGGTGAAACATTTCTCCCTCATCTGTTCTAGTGTATAAATTGAAATATTTATTGTGAAATTTCTGAATTAGGTAAGAATATAATTACTCGATCATTTATAAATGAAATTTTCTTTTGATTGAGTAAATTACATAAAATTGATGAAAACCTAGGCACTACATTGGTTATGTTAAATAAATTTTAAAATATATATAGTTAGAGAAAAAATTAAATCATAACTATTGATAATAAATTCATTTTATAGTGACTGATTAGATTAATATATATTATAAGTTATGATAGAATCTAATTTCCACAGATGGAAGGATTGATATTCTAGAATAGTAGTATTATACCCAATGAAATCCATTTACTAGAGCTATAGAGGTAGATAGAATCACTGGGATTTTCTTTATTCAGATCCAAAAACGAAATTCAACAATTTATTGATGAATGAAACAATTTATTGGAAAATTTAAAATTTATAGAGATCACATCCCAAAACATTTTCGTTAAACAACCCAAAGTAATCCCCACCATCACACTACTTACACTTAAGTAAGGCATCAGTACAATAAGTAGTTAGGTTTCTAGAGACCGGTATTATGTTTTATATATTTATCTATTTAATAAAATAATGATTATTTTTATCCATTATCATTGTGACAATTTTATTTTAGTTAATAAAAATAATATCTTGAATTGAAGAAATCAAAATTTTATTTTTGTAATGTTTAAAATTTTAATTAAGAATCTCTTTTGATAAATACAAGACATTTTTAAGTAAATTAAATTTTAATAAAATATTAATATTAGATAATAAGTATTTCATTATAAATTATAATATAAATTAATAAATTGAAATATATGTTTTATAAAGGACATAAATTTATTAACATCGTAAGGAATGGTATATTCTAGTGCATAGGGATTTTTGTTAAAAATTTAAATTAACAATTTTATAAAAAAAATATTAAAAAAATATTATTTGTTTAATAATTACATAAAAATTATAAAATGGTAAATATTTCATAATGTTCTGAGATAGTCAAAAAAAATTGAGTAAATTTTATACACTATAAATTTATCGAATGTATTATGAAATCATAATATCCCAAAAGTGATGTAATAAATAGTATAAAGCTCATACAAGACAATAAATATGATTCCCCTTTAAAATAATTTACTTTTTATGTTATTTTATTAATTACATAAACCCTTAATAAATCCTCAAGAACATATATTATATTTAATGGTTTTAAAATAAATTCTTTATTAACATGACTCAATTCCACATAACCTATGAATTTACTTTGATTATTTTTATTTATTCATTGAATTTTTTAAACCACACATATTTTGTAGAACCCATGAAAACCCATGTTATGGTTCTTGGTTTTGATTATATCTTCCAATAATGTCCAAAACCTATTTTTTATAAATTAATAAATAACCCCATATTTTTCTATCTATAACAAAGTATACATTCACTATTTTTCACTAAAAACATATTTAAAATTAATTTAATATTTTTATACCACTCTAAATCCCTCATAAGGTTTTCCCAGGAACTTAATATGCTCTTCAAAAGCATTTCGAAGAACCCTTGCAAGGTAAGGGATCCTTGCCTACTGATTTATATATGAAGTACATAGTTTTTACTAATACATTTGATTTCAAATTTTTCATTTTGTATTATATTTTTACATTCCCCTATACAATAATTATGATTACAAAGTAATTATTTTCCACCTTTTACTCTAAAGAAACCCCCTTAATCATTTATGTTCACCTATTATGTTGTTGAAATTGTCTTATTCTTTTCACATGCCAAACTTTTTTATAGTTAATACACATATATATTTACACTCAATAGTGTTCACCAATATGTCAATATCCTTCATTAATTGATGAATTACATGTACATTCCCTAAACTCTTTAGTATATGGATTAAAAGTTATGACTGTTTTCCTTGTGTTGTATGATCTATGTGGTACAAAAATGCATGTCCATGATCTGAATGTCATGGGTGGGATCTGAAATATATATCTCTCCATTGCAATAGGTAATATTTTTATATAAATATATTCCTTGTATTGTTAATAGTATGTCATCCTACGAATTCTATGTTATGATTTACTTGATGTTATCCTTGACTATTGTGTATGATGTTATGTTTTATGTTTTCGCCACACTCTAATGTTGCCTTTAACTTATCATTATACATCATCCTTCAATGATCATGTTTATGTATATCACTAATTTATATCAGCTTTATATTCCTCTTTACTAGCATGAATTACAATCATCCTGTTATTATTTTATTATTCCCTTACTAAGATGTATAGTTAACCCATTTCTTATTCACCCCCAGATTATCACATGTAGTTTTAGATGACAACTATACCTTTTATAGAATGTTAAGTAGCATTAAATAATTATATTGTATCCATGTTTCAATTTCTTATGTCATTCCTGAAATTTCCCATATAAAATATATTTTTAATCTACTGGGAATGTATTATTTGTGTATTTATGTAATAACTAAAGAATTATTTCTTATTAAATATTTGTGTTTTTATATGTGTGTCCCTTTAGTGTGATGGTTGTGTGTTTAAATCTGGTGAGTACAATGAGAGGGATATCATGGGGTGGTTATTCTAAATAGTTTCCCTTTCCATTCATTGTTTTCTTAATTGACATTGATGATAATTGATTGATTGGATTCTGATATAAAGGCTTATATATTCCTCGAGTCCTTCTATTTACATTTTTGGGGTGTTGGTGGCATAAGGAAGTTATTTTAATTTAATATTGTTTTTATAAAATGGTTTTTTATTTTTTAAGAATAATTTTAATTTTGTTCCATTATTTTATAAGTAATTAGAAATTTTATTATTAGTATAAAATATTTTTTAAAACAATTTATATGTTTTTAAGTGAAAATAAATTATTTTTATATATTATATTACCATTACACAAGACATCATACCAATGTAAAGGTAAAACCATTAACCATTTCATAACTAATTTTTAGGTGCAATGTAAAATTTAAATAGATTTTTCACATACTATATAAGGGAATATAATTTTATATTTAATGGTTATCATATTTTTTAATCTTTTTATAATAGTGGCCCAATATCATAAAGGACTGTGCAGAGGTAATCATGGTTTCCCATAGGTTGTGTAATGTTAATACCTATCATGCACTACATAATGGTAGTTTTCTTACATCATATATGGATGAGTACTCTTCAGGGTGGCTCATATCATAGTCTTGATGTAAGGGTAACCTGATACTTATTAAACTCTCATTAGGGAAATATAGAAGTACCATTATACCGGTCTTAGTTTAATCACTAAATAAGGGTATCTCAGCCATGTTTCAAAATGTTTATCCTGTCTAGAATCTATGTAAATGTGTAACACCCTAAAATTTTAAAATATGAACATCAAATTGAATATCATGTATGATACACAACAAAATCTGTATAAATGAATATTACATCCAAAATAAATGTGATATATTAACTATATTATTTAAATTAAATATTTTCTATTATATTCAATGCATGAAACAAACATTTTTTCTTTTATTATACAAAATTATAAGTTTATTTGATATCTTTTGTTACATGCAAGACTGAGTTTTAAAGAAAAACAATATATTATTAATATTAATATTTAGTATTATAGTTATTTCATCATAGAAAAAATAGAGAATAAAAATAGGATTAAATAACTAATGAAAATATATACATTACACACATTTATTGGGAATATTGTTATTATAATTAAGAATAATAATAATTTAAAATAAACAGAAATGTTGTTAATAAATTTTATTTTCTTAATAGAAATTTTAATTGCACTTGACACACATATTATAAAATTAATTTTTGTTTCTTTTCAAAAATTTAATTTATGAAATAGAATTAATTTTTGAAATCTAATACCAGTATATTATTAGGGTGATTTGTTGGATTTTTCTATAAGGTTTCATTTATTATGTCCACTAAAAAATACTGAATTTTAATTTAAACAACCTTTTCATTTAAATATATTATAATTTTAAATTATTTATTGAATTATTTTCAATGTTATATTAGTACAATTATAAATAAACTAATATTATATAGGTAATTGTAATCTATTTTATATTGAATTTACATATAAAAATTTTGTAATCTTTTGAAAATTTTCACCTTCAAAACCAATTTTCTCATCAGGTCAGTGGGATTAATATTAAATTATTATTTTATAATTATTTGTATAAAATATTGAAAAACGGACTCCCAATTTGTAATAATAAAAATTTTAATTTCTATTAATTTAAACATAATTTTTTTTCATGATAAATAGTGAATGTAGTAATAATTAATTACCACAATTAAGGTAAAAATGATTTACTAAGGGGTTAAAAATATGATAAGGGTAAAAATAACCTCTAAAATTGTCCAAAAAACTATTTTATGAACATATTTTGACGAGTAAACATATAATGTTAGATAATGGTCCATGTTTTACCCTTTTTATCTATGAAAAAACTTGGTTGTACTAAATTATTCTCTAAAATAACAAGTTCGACCTCTCCCCCACAGATAAAAGGACACCCCCACTTCCCCCTTCCTCACACCATTAAAACATTTTGGTTCAGATGATACATAGAAAAATAACATTCCAAATACCATCACCTCATCTTATAAGGCTTATTTTGGGATTAAATCCAACCTAGGAAGGGATTAGTTCAAACCTAAGGAGGATACTCGAAGAAGTTGTAATGTTTTTCAACAAGTGTCTTAATTTTTTTATTTCTAGACCTCCTTAAATTATTAATAAACCACTATAATAAAATAAAAATAGAATACTACATATATTGGGAAGTTTTTATAATAAGATAATTATCTATAACCTTCTAAAATTCCATCAAATGGGTTACAAAATCATCATTTGTGAGTAAGTAGGATTACTGCCTCACGAACTGGTGTCCTTCATTTTGTCATGTCGTCCATTCATGGATTTGTATATTGATTTACATAAATTATTTATATTATATTTATAAAATAATTATACATATTAATTATTTATAATATATATATATATATCTTATTACCTTACATTCCATAATAGATAAAATTATGTTGCTCGTGTGTACGGTGGACTACAAGCTCCCCAACCAATGTGATTTATCCTTCACCAATGCTTCACATTGAAGGTGGTAAATATAATATTAATTTTTATATGTGATAGAGATGATATAATTATGATATTAATTATATATTTTCCCTTAATTAATATAATATATATCATTTTATTTTTTTTCTTTTTATATCACTTAGTGAGGGTAACATTGTTCAGGTCCGTGTGGACTACCACCATCATGAAGAGATGGGTTTTTATTTTCATCACCAAAACACATGGATGAAATATATATGTATATAATATTGTATATATTATATCATTAAAATTTTATAATGGTAAAATATTACATAACTATTTTTCATAATGATAGGTGAAAAATGGAAATGTTACTCCTGTGTATGTATGATCTACCATCTCCATGATCAAAAATACATCAGTTTTCATAAATTAAATCATGATTTTTTTTAAAAAATCTAATTTTTTACAAATATGATAACTATTTCAAGATCATTTTTCTCTATATGATTTAATTATACTCATTAAAATAAAAACATTCAAAAAAATACATGATTGAGAAAACTAGGCTATTAACAGCTGAAATGATGAAAATAATGAAATATTATTAATTTGTAGGTAAACACATTTATTAAAATGATAATATATGATATTATAAATATTAATGATGTATATTAATATGTTAATAACATGTTTAAAACAACTATACAAGAGTTTAAATCATTTTTAAAAAAAGCATAAAGTAAGAGAATTTGTATCAATTTTATTTCATTGAGGCATATTGTGATGTTAAAAAAATTATTTATTTTCAATTGTGTATATAATGATCCATAGAAATGGAATATCATGAATTATTCAATTTTAGAGGTATTTTTTGTTTCAATTTGAATTATTTCATCTATGTTTATTTGAATTAAATGTAACCAAGTGGTAAAAAATTTTACATGTCAATTTTTTTCATTGGGTTATATTACTTCCTTGTTATTATTAATATTCTATGATTATGTGTACAAAAATATTTATTATATTATATTTCATTTCTATTTATTTATGTGTAATTAAATTTTATATATATAATTTGATAATTGGTTGAATTTCGATTCAATGTTATTATCTTTTAAAAGGTTTACATCACAATATAATTTTAATATGGATTGTGTACACCTGAATTTACATTAAAGGAAATTGTTTCATCATTATTTAATAAACCATTTAATTTCGTTCTCCTCAAATTATTCATGATCTTATTAACATATTAGTATGATTTTCCACTCTTTCTTATATAGATTAATTGACAAATTGGTTTTAAGAAGATATGACTTCATTTTTCTCATCAATGAGAATTCTATATTCTTCCAAATCAATGGTTTGTAAAATAATTAAAAATTTAACATCTTGAAAATGATTTATTAAAAGACTTTTTACAAAAAAATAAATGGAATATTATTTTAATTTTAAAAATAAACCATGTTGGTATTTTTACATAAATGTGTAAGTAATCATCTTATAATTTTTTGAACAAGAAACATTCTAAATTTTATTATAGTGAAAAAGTTTTGATCTGTTTATCTTATACTGCTTGTATGTATTTACCCACCATAATTTCTTTGAATCATAATTCACATGTTTATGAAAATATTTTTAAATAAAATTTTTTATAATTATTTTTTAATGAAAAATACTTTCAAAATGTTTTTCAAAATAAAAAGGATATATTCCTCAATAATGTTGTATATATATTTGTATGCTATTAATATTCATAAATGGCATCAACCCACTATTGTTATACCAATTGGTATATGTAGTATCGTTACCATACCTATTCATTATGTGGGTGTTTTATGGTCCTATTATACAAGGAATGTATTGACATCTTTTTGATTATTTTTTGTAGTCATTAAGTTCCCCTAAAAAATAACATTCTTATGATCATTAGACATTAAATTTCAATTAAATATACATATTATTTTTCATAGATATTCTTTTTTCATAATCCATATCTCACTTATACATTAGGTGGTTTACTATTAATGTAATTTTATAGATAGGGGAAATATAGATAAATTTAAATTCGTTACCCAATATGATTATTTGATATTAACATATTTTAATTCTTTCATTGAATATATTTTTTGATATATGAGGAATTATTTGAACTAGTTTTGGAAGTTCTGACCAAGTACTATATATAACCTCAATGTATTATTAGGTATCATTAAAATATCAGTTAATATAATTTTAAATGGGTTTTTAACTATTGTATAAACTATATTTTGAAATAAATTAACGGTAGAGGGATCATGATCCTAAGACTTCAGAACCAATAATTAAGAATTTCCATCATTAATATTTTATTTTTTATTTTCCATGATATTTTCACTATGATATTATCTATAAATACAATTCATTATAATTCTATTTATTAAATGGTATATATTCTTTGTTATTTAACTTGGTATATTGATTATGCCTTATACATTTATTTAAATGGAATGTGAGCTCATCTTTTACCATCTCATATTGATTATTATTATTGATTCTTCTTATATTACAATGTACTTATCCATTAATTATAATTTTAGGTCACCAATATTTTTATTTCTTTCCCCAAGATTCTAAGAAAATTATTATGTTCGATATGTATGAACATTCTATTAGGAATAACGTTATTATAAATATATGTTTTAAATTTTTCATTCAATTATAATTCCTGAATCAATTATGTATATTTTTAAAAAATAAAAATAAAATATTTATTAATTTACGGTGTGATTTGTTTTATCTTATGCCAATGCAATAAATCATGCACTGGATTTGGGCCACTGAAATTTGGGTCTCCGAAGTTTTTATCAGAGAAAGTTGAGTAGATATCTTCAGAACTATATTTAGGATAACATATATTAGGAACCATAATCCTATGATAGAGTTTGAGGACATGTATAGAAGAACATACTATGGTTTTGGTGAGGTAGAGATTTTTTTATTTTCCTTAGAAATACATCCTGGTAGGTATACTACTAGTGTACATAATTATTCCATAGATATTCCTAGAGGTAATAACTCTGAAAAATTTGTTTCGACCTCAACTCAAGAATTTCCTGGTACATGAAAAGAAGACTTATTGTGCACCTAGTTGGACACTCCAATATGATATGCATAAGATAATTAACATTTTACATACAAACCATTATGAATGATTTTAATAAATAATGAAAATAAGTACCTATGATAAACCCTAGCCCAAGGAAATAACTATATGGAAACAAAACGTGATAATTATTTATGTATTGGGATTCAAAATAAAATTAAGAAGTACTTGTACCATTGGTATTTTGGTAATAAAAATCATGAACTTTCATTGGATTATGTTAGAATCATATATTTATTCATTAATATAATAATTTTAGATATTATCACGAGTTTAATATTTTTCATAAGTTTGATGTCTTAAACACCAGTTTTTAGATTTTCTGTGATGAGATTCATCCAGGATAGTGTAATTTTCTGAAAAAATTATTGGCAATAAAACAAATTGGTTTAGTAAACGGATTAGTGGAATAGATATTTGAGGAATAATTCCATTAAATTTCACATACATAAGCATGAAGGTGTTGATTAACATTTTGGTTAATATTGTTATTAATTAAATTGTAATAATAGTAAAACAAGATTATAAGACCTTACAAATACAAAAACAAAAATACCTTTTATTAAAGACCTTAGTAAAATAGTCATTTAATGGTCAATTTTATTTCAATGATGGCCATCATTTTTTTGGAATGTTATAGGAATCGTATTAATAATTCATAGAAAAAGGAAAACGTCAATGATGGGTGCCCACCAATCTTTTTTTGAAAACATGTAGGTCTTGAACCCATGGATGAATGATAATAAGGGTTTCACACCTACCACTAGCCAATATGATGTCATTGTAAATATGTCATTGTTTTTAATTAAAAAATATGTAACATAAATACTAATTAAAAACAAGTGGTCTTACATTATATATTTATAGATTAAATTTTCATATTAGATAACGTTTTTAACCATATTTGTTTTGTATAATATTTAATGATACATCGAAATACTATACCCTATTTTATTGATAATATGATTCATTAAAACCATGTTTTAGTTATTTAAGAATAAAATAATCATTTTTTTATATTCATTTCTTAGAGTAATCGATAAAA
The DNA here is from genome assembly GCA_963277665.1 of Viscum album. NCBI lineage: Eukaryota > Viridiplantae > Streptophyta > Magnoliopsida > Santalales > Viscaceae > Viscum > Viscum album. Next base: position 1,064,213,588 of record OY728126.1, on the reverse strand, counting down.
TTGAGTTTATAAAATAAAAACTTATCAAGTAATTATATTTTCATTATATTCATAGGAATTAAAAAAATTAATAAAATTTTTGAAAATTATCTTGAATAAAAATAGTATCATAATACATTCATTTATGTAGAACTGATGGTCTCTTAAATCATTGAATATTTATGGTTTTGAGGCCCTTAACGTTCCATTTAAAATAACATTATTGTGATCAATGACCAAAACAAATATCTATAATTATTTTTACTTTTCCTCCAAGTAAAAATTAAACCTTTTCACAACTTTTCTATAATATAGGTTCCTAGTTAAGTGTTATTCCATATGACCATAGTTCTTCCCTATATCTCATATTAAGAGGAAAATTTACAAACCCATTTTCCCAAGTGGGGTTTTCTATAATTTTATTTTCAAATATATAACCCTTGAATAACAAGGTCAAGTTTAAAATTTGATAATTCATTTTGTTTAAGGTTAGGAAAATTTAACTCCCCAAAATTTTAATATAATTATTTCATATTTTCTAGTGTGTGTTACACAAATGACCTAACATATAAAATAATATAAAATCATTAGTTGTTATGATATATTTACTAATTTAAATAAATTAAATATATTATATATCATTAAATTCAAGGAATAATAATATTATCTTACATTTCATGCAACAATGAGTTTCTTCGATAGATTGTGTAGCACGCAATACAATGTTTTACCAAACAACAACCCATTATTCATATTATTATTTAATATGATAGTTATCTCCTAGCCTTGTGAATGTAGGGTATGGATGGGATCAACTAAAATATAAAAATTTCTAGTTTTTACACATTTATCTATTACCTATTAATTATAAATACTAATAATAAGAATTTAAAATAAAAAAAATTGTTTCAGAAAAACAATATTTTCTTAAAATGCGATATAGTCGTGCATGACATACATAATGTTATTTTTTTAATAATTTTATAAATTTTATTCTAAAAAATAAAATTCATTTTTTAAATTTAATTTCCATATTTATCATTGGATAATTTTTTTAACTTTTCTGAGAAGTTTCATTTTTTATTAATAGGGAAATTAATTGAATTTTAATAGAAAACTACCTTTTCATTTAATCAATTTATATGGTTAAATTATATTTTGAATAAGTTCTAAAGTAATTTTTTTAAATTTTTATATATTAAAAACTAATTTATGTATTTTGTAATCAATTTCATAAAGAATTAGATTAAATAATATAAACTATAGAACATTTTCACTTCAAAACCATCTTTCTCATCCCATCTCTGAGATTAATTTTCAATTTAAAATTTTCAATTATGGGAATTAAAATTATAAAAATTAATTCCATATATTTAATAATAACTAATTATTATTTCTAATAATTTCAACATAATTTTTTTCAATGATTAATAGTTAATTTTGGAAATATTATTTATCATTGTTAAGGTAAAAATTGATTTACCATTTGTTAACATAAAAATTTATTTATCGGTTGTTATGAAAAATTATAATGGTTAAAATTGAATATTAACATGTATAATAACTATTTTATGGACATATTTTCTAATAAACCCTATAAGGTTATATAATATTCCATATTATACCCTTGGGACATATGGAATTCCTCAGAATCTCAATCATTTTCAAATGTACCATGTGCGTCCTCTCATACATTTATAAAAGGCCACCTCCTCTCTTCCATTCATCACACCATCACACCTATATTTTTTAAGACAATACCATACCAAATAACTTCCAAAATTCCATCCCCTAATCCTAGAATACATATTTTGGGCATAAATCCAACCTATTAAGAGTATAGTGTAAACATAAAGAGGATACTCAAATAATAAGTAATGTTCATTACGAAGCGTATTTATCACAGTTTTTATCTAACTCCTTCAATCAGTATTATAACATTATGATATAAAAATATAATCATCCTAAATATAATTTTATTTTCTTCATAATATTTTCATTCCCTAGATCCATATCCACTTCTTTCAAATGGGATACAAAATCATTATTTCTGTGTACGGAGGACTACTTCCTTGAGAAACGATGACGTCTGTTTTTCTATTTCAACCTCTCTAGGATAGATATTATAATTTATATAAAGTATATATATGATATTTATGATATATTTAATAAAATAAAGTAATAATATCATATATATCTTATCACCTTTCATTCAGTATGATATACGATATTGTCACCCGTGTGTACGGGGGACTACAGCCTTGTGAGGCTGTGTAATTACTCATTCACTAACGCTCCACATAAAAGGCGATAAAGATAATATTAATGATTATATGTAATATAGAGGAAATAATTATGATATAAACTACATATATATCATTATATAATTATAATATATACAATTTAATTTGTTTTCTATTTACTCATGTTAATATGATACAATCATTTATATATGTGCGGACTAAAATATTCACGAAGTAATGTGACTCTATTTTCATCATAGAACCCCACCTACCTCAATGTAAAAAAGGCCATATTCTTTTATTGATTTTGATAACCCACTTTAATGTTAGGAGGGGTAACACTTAAAAGGCTCTTAGTAATAGTGGATTACTTGGAAATTCCCCGCCCCAACGACTAGATCATGATCTCAGTACCCCAGCTTCACAATGATTGTTTGGATCAAAATACATGTGTAGATGTTCTCTGGCCTGGTCCTGATGTAAATTTTCATACCCTCTAATCTGACTATAACTGGATAGCTTTATTCAAGTAAAACTGCCTTCCCTGAGTCCTCATATGAAGCTTGTTCCTTTGGTCTGTTTAGTTTCATCTACATTGTCATGACCTCTATGAGGTGTCCCAAATGACTTGAGGTGTCCCGAAGGACATGAGGTGGCCCAAAATCCTTAACTAAATTTAAGGGCTTGGGTGGACCAAAGGTGAATAGGTCTGTCTACTACAGTACCGAATAATACCTTCTACCATAATTCTTTAGTACCCAGGATGTATGCCTCTGTCCTGATTCAAACCTGGGTATCATGGATGCACATTAAAAGTCCTCACCAACCGAGCTGAGGCACATGTTCACACACCATATGGATGACATATATTATTATATACCATGTTATATATTAAATCAGTATCATTCATAAAATGTAAAATTTTACTTACCTATTTTTCAATATTATCATTTAAAATGCGAATGTTACTCATGTATATGTACGACCTAAATTCTACATGATCATAATATAATTAATATTTCATAACCATAATTAATGATTGTTTTTAAAATATTAAAAAATTATAATTATTTGATTAATATTATTCAAGATATGATATATCTATATGCCTAAGAATTTATGTTTTCATAACAAAACACGCCTGAGAAAACAATGTAATTGACACAAGAAACTATGAAAATAATAAAATATTATTATCAAATGGGTATAAATATTTCATAAAATAATCATATATGAGATTATAAAAAATTATATGGTTATTTATTAAGTATATAACATTTTTAAAACCAATATATAATAGGCTAAACTGTGGTCAACCAAAAGGAAGCATATGGTAAGGTATTTCATTTCAATTTTAATTCATTAAGGATTATTATAGTGGTTTGCGTCTAATTTATCTTATATGGTGTATATAATGGTCCTTTGACATATAATATCATGGATAAGTTTTTCTTCATGGTACATAAAATTTCAATTAGATTTATTATATATATATATATTTGAATTTATTGTTACCAAGTGGAAAAGAATTTTATAACTCAATTTCTTTTCATTAGGTTATATTACTTCTTCACTGTATTTAGTAATATATGATTATGTTCCCAATTAATCATTAATATAATATGTTGTATTTAAAAATTTTTATTATTATATATAATTAATACATGTAATTGATTCATACGTTGATTCTCACTTCAACGTTTGGATATTTTCATAGTTTTACATCACAATATTATTTTGATCGGGATTTTTTATACATGAATTTAAATTCAAGATAATTAATTTTTCATTGATTAGTAAGCCATTTAATTTTTTCTCCATTGGTTATTCATGATATTTTTACATAATAGTACCATTTTTACATCGTTTCATACATAAATTAATTGATAAAATGTTTTTAAGAAAATCCAACATTGTTTCTCTCTTGGGTAAAAAATATTTTTCCTTCCAAAACAATGTTTTCTAAAAATGTTCTAAACCTCTTAAAAAATATTCATTAATGAATTTTTATAAAATAAAATTAATAATAATTCCCTTTTCAAAATAATTTTTGTTTTTATTTTATTGGAAATTTTAATGGAATATTTTTTTCATTATTAAATAGGGAAAATTCTAACCTTTTTATAATGAAAACCGAATTTTCATTTTATTTTATAAAAAATGTTTGGATTAAACCTCTATCATTTCGTTGAAGTTTAATTTTTATGCTTGTTAGGATATTTATGGAGAAAATATTTTTAAAATTTATTTTAGAATAAAAATATTATCAAAATATTTTTCATAATGAAATTTAAATTTTCCTCAATAATTTTAGTAAAGATATTTTTATGGTCTTTCATTTTATTAACAAAAATAACCCTTATTCTTACTCCTAATGTTATATGTTGTTTTAATACAATACTTATTCATTCTATGTATGGTTTAAGATCATTTTGATCAAGGAATGTATTGACATTCACTTCCTTGATTGACTTCTGTAGTCCTTAAATTCCCTTTAAAATTTTAAATTTATTATGATCATTAGACATTAAATTTCACCTAAATTTACATATTATTTATCATGGATATTTTCATTTCCTAAACTATATATCATTTGTACATACATTGTTTTACATTGAAATTTATTTGATTTACTGTTGAAATGTGGATAAATACATATCCTTTACTCAATATAAATAATTGATGTTAATTATTATTGATTCATGAAGTAAATAAATAATTCAATTTATAAGGAATGTTTTGGACCTTTAGCGATGGATATGGCCTATTATAATATATCCATATGGTTTCATTGGTAGGTCAAATGAGAAAAATAAATTAAGAAATAAATAAATTTGTTTTTAACTTTAGTGTAAAAAATCTTATGAATTTTCTTCCAGAGAGTGGTATCATGTTCCAAAGACATGAAATCCCATAATTAATCATTGAATTAATTTAGAGTTTAGTTCTTATTATCATAGATATTTTCACTATCTTATTATCTAGGGATGCATTTCATTTTCAGTTTATTTATTTAATGTCATGTGTTTTACATATGTACCTTTCCACATTGATTATTCTATATCTAGTTATTAAATGGAAAATGTGCTTATTTATTTACCTTTCCATGAAGATTAATCTTATTGATTCATGATATCTTCCATTGTACTAAACCCTTACAGAAAATTTCACCTTACCATTATTTTTTTCCATTTCCCAAAGAATCTATAAAGAGTACTATGTTTGATATGAAATGATTTTCTAGACGGAATAATGTTATCATAAAAAAAACTATGTTATAATTTCATTATTCAATTGTAATTAAATATTTATGTATGTATCCAATTAACCAAGACAAAAAAACTTTTCAGTATTTCTGGATGCTAATCATTATATCTTATGCCATTATATTAAATCAAGCATGACATTAGGCTACTGGGATCTGGGTTTCTATAAAATGTAACATGGATTACAATTTTGTAGTGTGCCTCTCACATAAAGGTAACTAGTTTTAATGCGAACAACATCAATTATCAGTTATATTACCATATGCAATGTTTTTTTAAATGATAAAATAAATCAATAAGTGGAAATCACAAATTTAAAAACCAGAATTGATGAGATTAAACATATATTTGACTTCTTATAATTTAATATGTTTAAAATAGTTGTGTGGGTGAAATTAATATAAAATATATTTAATTTAAATTAATAATATGAATGTTAAGATGTATATTTTGGATGATATCTGATTTCTTCTATTGGTTATTATAAAAACTAGAGTTTCTTTCACTTTTGATTTTCTTATTTTCCCCTTCATTCATAGTGATCAATTCATTTACATTAGAATCAGTAGATCCCTAAAACCATTTAATGATCTTTCTACAATTTTCTTGAGCTCTTATTATCATTCCAAAACCTATTTTTTTCTTTCCTCTATATTGGTATATCATGCTTCATGGATCATAATGATTTAAGTGAATTTATTAATATAATATATTTTATGTGAAAGTGTGATCATATCTCGGTTTATTTTCAATTGAATAAATATATGGGATCATACATAGAAAAAATAATAGTATATGAAATTGTTATAGGATAGAGTATTATTATCACATGAATATTGATTATATTATTTCATCATATGAGAATTGAAGATTTATATTTGGAATATTATCACATGAGTTAGATAATTGTTAATATATAATAATACTCACTTTATTAAAATAAAGGGTGTTATGAAACACTTAGTGTAATACATTATTATTTTTTCATTTATTGAATTAAAATAATCATAATATGGAATTGGGATATTATAGTCACATTATTTGAGTTAGATATTGATGTGGACTACTAATTTATTAGATAGAGTATTATACAATGGATGTGATTTTTTAACGGTTTATTTAATTAAAATTTGATATAAAACATAAAACTAAAAAGATATAACACATTAAATATTGTGGCATGTGACTTGATTAACTTTTTTCATGGAATTTAATGAATTTATATGTCATTCATAAAAAATTATTAGGATTTTATATAGTCATTACCAGTTATTTTCCTTTGGATTATATTTCCAAAAAACCTATGTATAATAATTTGATAAATCCTAAATGGAAATGAAATGGTTTTTTGTTGAGAAAAATCTAACAAGGATGAGATTACTAATTGATGTTTTTGTGGTATTAAATGTTCTAATAGTTTAGCCATAGTTTCCCCTTTTTATTTGTGTGTAAGAAATATATATCTTAATACCAAGTGTGAATGATCTATGATATTATAGACTTAATGTTATATTTTGATAAATAAGAATGGTTGGTATATTTAGGAGTATTATAAAAGGATTATCTTGGATTTATTGATGGTTGATGATAGTGAAGGAAAGATAAAATATATATGATGTGCAATGGTGTCATGTATGTAAGAGAAGCAGTCAAAAGAAAATTAGAATTATGATTACAAATGGTCATATTGTAGAGACACAAAGCTTGACGTACATTGACATTACATTACATTTGCGGAATACTTAGTACATAACAAAAACACACACACAAGGATGGTAATAGTTTAGTGTCTTTGGAAACTCAGAATATAATATTCTAATCCTGGTGAAAGATCTTCAACATCTCCCATAAAGATCTTCCTTTTTTATACCTAAAACCTTTATTTATATCCTGGGGAAAATAAAACATAATAGGGTGAGCTCAAATGCTCATTAAGGGTAAACAAAAGAAATATAAATCACATCGTATACACAAGCACATAAATTTTGGAAATCTTAACCTGCAAAAGAGATCATAATTTCATAACATGGGATAAATCATGGCAGTGAAATGTAATCACAATAATCATAACATAAAACATGAAACTTTGTGGCATACACACATAATCATAGAGAATCATTTCTTGTTAGTCAAGACTCATTGCCAAGACTATCTTAGTGGACAAAGTCCCTTTCTGAACCGAGTCACCCTCATTCCAGTCCTGTTTCACTGAACCAGTATAACCTACTGTTCCAGCCATGTCTATCTCATGAGATGACAAATCTTTACCCAAAGCATTGGAGGGAGATATAGGTCCCACCCATCTCATAATGATACCATTTTTATGTGTGCCACAAAATCATAAATCATACATCATTTCATAACCCATGTAATAAAAATGGGAATCTTAAGCATCGTGACATCATAAAACAACTCATATAAGATAAAGGAATTTATAAAAATAATTCCATCACAACATTATCAAATCAATGTAATAATAGAGATAAAAACAGAACCCTTTATTATCTTAGATGGAAAATAATTTTGATAAAACACTTGAACTCCATTCTTGAGGAAAATATCCTTTCTTCTTCAAAAACATTTTTCCTTTCATAACATGTCATACGACTTTAAAATAAAATAAGTTGATTAAAAATAAACTTGAAAACTTGTAAATGTTGCTTCTTGGAAATAATGTTTTAAAAATCCATTCATGCCGTATAAGTTAAAAAAACATTCTTCGTACTTTTGTCGGAAAAGTAAAAAAGTACCTCGTACGAAAAACGACAAAAGATTCCTTTCATATCTTTTACTAAAACTCACCAAAGGTTAAAATAGGATTTAGACAATTGTAGGTGAATGGAAATAATATTAGATATTGAGGAATCATGGATGTGGATGATAAAATACACCCCAGTAAATACTAAAGTATAAACAATCTCGGATAAAAATGAGATTGTGATATTTCCCTTACCTTAGGTCCGACTTGCTTTGTACGTGTCTGAACCTCCTGTATAATGATTTAAATCATGTTATTGACTTATTCCAGAATCATATTCATTGTTATTATATCGTATATGGTCCACTTATGACTTTATATTACCCGTTCTTTTGTAAATTCATGTTAAAGAGCGTTTTGGGTAAAATCGTTTCATTTATCGTAGGTGTTTGGACTTGTTTTTCTTGACATTATTATTACTTATATCATGCTTTACTTACTTCCAGAATATAATTTATGATTTATATATCATATATATTCAGTATATATATATATATATAACAGATAGATAAATGAAATGAAACACACCGTTCATGGAGACGGTAGTCCGTACGTACGCATGAACGCAGCTTTCCTTTCCTTATTGTCTTGAATGGAAGTAATTAGATGACATATATATATATACATAAATCCAGTAGATTTACCATGTCATATATTCCATTATTATTCATTATATATACTTTATAATCATTCTGGAATGGTTAACATGGATAATGAATCTTATCGCGTCGTGGAGACAGTAGTCCATACATACGCACGAGCGATGATATCGTTCCCATGGTCGTGGAATTGTGTTGAAGTGTATGTATACTATTTCAGTATCAATATAACTTTATAATAATCTTATATAGTTACTCATTACACCATTATACCCATCCTATTAATGAGGTGGCGGAAAATATATTACACCACGGCGTGGAGACGGTATTCCGTAAGTACGCACGCGCGGTGATTTCATTTTCAGTAGGATGGAAAGATGGTTAAATAGGGTTTTTTCATACTTATAATAAAATATCAGTATATGAGTGATACTGATGTTATTACTTCATAATGAAACAACTAAAGAAGAAGAATTTGAAGAAGAAAGAAATTGGAAAGGATCGGTAATGGATATTACCTCTTCTTTGAAGTGCTTCTTTGAGACCTCCTTTTAGGGCATTAAAATTGGTCTTTTAAGAAGACCAGGACATCTAGGATGATACTAGGGAAGGGGAGAAGAGATTTTGGCATGGGGTGGCCGAGCTTGAATGCTCAAATTGGTGTGAGGACGATAAGGAGGAGGTGCCCTTTTATAATGGAGGAGAGGGGCACCTTTGGAATAACTAAAAATATTATTTTATTATAAAGCCAAATTCGGTGTTAAATAGCTCCAAATTGATTTATTTCGAAGCTAAGGTGGGGATGGGTCGAAATAATCTCATCCAATATAATTTATACAAGTTTAGGTTCCTATTTTAACCTTATCATTTAGATTTAACATTAAGTTAAATAATTTTACTTTTACCGTGTCTTCATGTGTTCTTACACTATAAAGTTAATAAACGTACTATAAGAATCCAAAATAACCCCAAATTGTTTATTATTAATATATATAACCTTATCTAAGTCATTTGGACGAACCTTAGTTTTTTAGGAATAAAATAATAATTAATAATATAATATTATTTTTAAAAAGTATTTTATGTCAATTTTGACACTATTTAGTAATTGATTTTTATGAAAATCATAACAGAATGATAAGTTCAAAAAAAGTTAATTAAATCAATACTAACATGTCATATTAACCTATAAAATTAGTGGAATTCATAAAAAGTCTTAAATTACCATTATTTTCGTATTTATAACATCAATTATTTTAATATTTCATTAATAAGATAATTACTGCATCATATTTGTGTCATATATAAATTAACTTATTTGATGTCTAAAAATTCCAAATAAAATACAATTATGTAGGAAATCGTTTTATCTTTCTAATGAATATTTAAAATAGATTTTATCTTATGTATAACCCTATATTAAAAATTTTTTAGTAAATACACTTTGATTTTAACTCTTTTTACTCTTCTTTTATTAAATAATAATAAATGTCCTAATCTAATTCAAGTGGGCCTAAATGGTCATATTTTATTCATAAGTTTGTTTTTGGTCGAAATAAACTTGCCCAATAGGATGAGGACATGTGTTAGGGTAATATTATTATCATTTTTACCCTTAATTACCCTATTTACATTTAACCGTGGCAAATTAATGTAAAAAGATACGATTCACCAAAAATTATTTTCATCTCATTGAACCACATTTTATTTACTGACATCAACCGTGTCTCTCGGATTTTTGAAATTCCATTCACAGAAGCGGTAAAATTATGATTTATGAAAAAATTAATTTTTTTAACTACCACTTAGTAGTTTCACTATTCATCAAAAATTGATGTTTTTCAGAAAAATGACAAAAATTTCACCCTAAGCTATAATTGATATTCCGACATCAAAAATGATTTCTATTTTACAAAATTCCCAACATATAAGATGCATTAATTAATTTTATAATTAATTTCCGATGTCACAACAAATAGCGTGTTTTTAAGAGATAATAACTATCAAAAGATTAACACTTGATTATGTCTAGTGTAAATGTGAAATTACATCCAATGACGAACATTGTATTGAATTGTAAAAATATATTCTAAATATACTTTAAAACCACTCAAATTAATAATTTATCACTATTAATTATTTCGATTAAAAAAGTTGTTTTTAATTATAATTTAGTAATTTTCACTATTCATCAAAATATGAATGTTATCCGAAAAGTACAAAAATTTCACCTTAGGCTAAATTCGATACTCCAAATCCAAAAATTAAGTCTATTTTGAGAGCTAAAATCTATAAAATTTTAAAAGGTGGTTATTAATATTCTTAACGGCTAATTTTAATAATATTTTAATAGCATATCTTTGTTTAGTGAAACTCAGTATTACGTACTACACACGCTATCGAGGAAGGTCGCGATTGTGTGTAATGCAAGGCAAGTCAAGGATATGTGTTGTACAAGCTCCTTTTGGTGTAGCGTACAACACAAGACATTAATAAAATTAAAAAGAATATTTTTCATAAAATCTTGGGCTGTTACATTCTACCCCCCTTAAAATGAATTTCGCCCTCGAAATTTGTCTGGGTTATAAATGGTTTACTACTCGAAAGTTTGTTTAATAGAAACCCACATCGTAAAAATGGAATACCAAAACCAATCTTTAAAAAGAATTGTATGAAACGTAACGGTTACCCAAATAAACTAATCACTAGGTTTCCACATAGGTGAAAATATGGATATTGAAGAGAAATATAACCATCATGTTCTGATGGAGAGTGGTAGAGAACATGGCTATAGAAAAGCCAACAATCACAAATCCATAAATTTGTGACGATCTGTGGTACCATCTGATTAATCAGATATAAGAGAACTAGGACAACATTTTTGGTTTTCAAGATCATTTCCCTAAAGTTGAAGAATTTGAATTAGAATAAATACGTACTTTATTTTGGTACAATCTCACTATTTCTCGTGCCTTGAACAATTTCTACTTCATCTTTTAAATAAATGAAGTTGAATTTGTTATTTGTGAAGTGTTAGCAGATCATGTGATAGAATGACGGGTCATTCCATCTGTCTCAAACAAAAGGTTGGAAAAAGTTATTAAATATACATAAGTCATTCTATAGTGAGATTAATCATATATGGTTCCTAAAATGGACATATACTTCATTTATCGTACTGCTTAATAAAATAAAACTAGTTTCTACTAAACAGGGACTTCCTATAGGCCAGTGGTAGGCGATAAAGTCTAGTCGCACTTCGGTTGTGGGTTCGATTCCCACGGCCTTGTCCGACACGATGGGCTGTCGCCCTTCCTGCAGGTTGTCCTTTTTCTAAAACTATATTACTATAACATCCCATAAATAATATCAAAAAACTTCTATCCTTAAACAATACTATCTTATGTCCAACATAATCCATTCCAATCTTTAGGCTTATCCATAATACTGCAGTCCACTCTCATAACATAGTGAAAACGATTACCAGAGATTTAATACCATCGTTGATCCCCATATATCACAAGATATGTTTTTTTGGTCACATTCCAAACATTCAAAGTCCTTAATCATGTATTCTCTTGAATACCTTAGTGAAAACATGAATTCAGTTAAACGTTAACACCTTCCACATACCAAAATCCTCAAAATTCTATATACTCAAACCATGATATCACTTAGTCCTTGTATCAATAATGAGCTCTTGAATACTGTTAAACATTTCATTTTCTCGTTTTCCCTTCATTATGTGCATATCATCTTATTTCCAAAAAATATCTCAATCACTTTGAATACCACATTAGACCGACACATAAATATTCCAATACTTTATGATACCACATTATTTTGGAATCCCATTACATAAACACTTAATCGTTCCACCACATCGTTGTCATACTCAACATCGCCAATAGTGATCGCATGTGACTTCCCTTTCTCCTTTGCCTTCAGTGGTTGCTCATGTTGATCATCACTAACCCTTGGATTAGGGCATTTATTAGTATAATGCCCCATTTCCTTGCACTTGAAGCATTGAAGTGTTGGTGGTGCGTTCTCTACAGTGTTTTCTTTATTCACATCATTTGAATCCCCTTTTCCATTACTTCGACACTCAGCTGCTCGATGACCTTCTTTTCCACACTTAAAACATTTTCTAGTCCCTTTAAGACAATCTCTACCATGCTTCTTTCCACACTTTGTGCATAAGGAAACATTCATCTTCTTTTCACCATTATTCTATGATTTCTCCTTGAACTCCATCTTTCGTTTCTTTTCAAAACCATGAGATTGATATGTAACACCAACTTCCATTTCTACCTTGATAGCACAATGCACAATTTCTTCATAGCTACTTAAGTCTCTTATAGATAATGCCCTTCGAAGAATTGGTTTTATGCCACTGAAAAATCGATCAACTTTACTTTCAGGTTGGATGATAATGCCAGATGCATAACTTGCAAGTCTTGTAAAATTTTCTTCGTATATACCAACAGATTCATCATCCTTCTACTTCAGCTCCAGAAACTCCTTTTCCATCTTTGTTCGAAGAATATGAGGGAAGTACTTACTGAAAATCATGTTCTTGAATTCGTCCCATTCCATGGACTCAATATCATCTCATGGCCTCGTATTCTTGATAAGATTCCACCATTGATCAGCTTCACCTTCCAAACGATATACTGCTAAGATGACTTTATCATGTTCAGAACATTGAAGAACTGAAAATATCCTTTCAGTGGTACTGATCCATTGTTCAGCAACAAGTGGATCAGAAGACCCACTGAAAGAAGGTGGACGTTGCCTCATGAAGGACTCAATAGAATATTGTTCCCTTCTCTGCTCATTTGGAAGTCCAGAATGATTCATAGATTGTGTAAGTATAGAAATAAGATTTTGCACTCCATCTCCCGTAACATTTGTTTGTTCAGGAGGACAATCATTGCATTGTCCATTACATTGATCAAGACGGTTCCTTCAGGTTCCAGCCATCGTCTAAAACCCAAAAATAATAGTGTGAGAGGCAAAAATCATGCTAGGGAAAACAACATAATAAAGGGGGAGTACCTTCAATATCTAACATCTTAGGTTTAATTCTATGATAGTTATCATAATTCTAGTACTATAACCTATATGTATACTTAACCTTAGGGACATCCCTAGACATACCTTAGAAATATCTCTAGGGATCTCACTAACGTTTTCGCATCCTAGTTTCCAAAGGTTGACTAAACCATTCCTCTGATACCAACTGTAGAGACCCGAAGCATGAGGTACATTGACATTACATTACATTTTCGGAATACTTAGTACATAACAAAAACACACACACAAGGATCGTAATAGTTTAGTGTCTTTGAAAACTCGGAATATAATCTTCTAATCCTGGTGAAAGATCTTCAACATCTCTCATAATGATCTTCATTTTTTTATACCTAAAACCATTCTTTACATCCTGGGGAAAAGAAAACATAATATGGTGATCTCAAATGCTCAGTAAGGTTAAACAAAAGAAATATCAATCACATCATATACACAAGCACATAACTTTTGGAAATCTTAACCTACAAAAGAGATCATAATTTCATAACATGGGATAAATCATGGCAGTGAAATGTAATCACAATAATCATAACTTAAAACATGAAACATTGTGGCATACACACATAATCATAGTGAATCATTTCTTGTTAGTCAAGACTCATTTCCAAGACTATCTTAGTGGACAAAGTCCCTTTCTGAACCGAGTCACCCTCGTTCCAGTCCTGTTTCACTGAACCGGTATAACCTACTGTTCCAGCCATGTCTATCTCATGAGATATAAAATCTTTACCCAATGCATTGGAGGGAGATATAGGTCCCACCCATCTCCTAATGATACCATTCTTATGTGTGCAACAAAATCATAAATCATACATCATTGCATAACCCATGTAATAAAAATGGGAATCTTAAGCATCGTGACATCATAAAACAACTCATATAAGATAAAGGAATTTGTAAAAATAATTCCATCACAACATTATCAAATCAATGTAATAATAGAGATAAAAACAGAACCCTTTATTATCTCATATGGAAAATAATTTTGATAAAACACTTGAACTCCATTCTTGAGGAAAATATCCTTTCTTCTTCAAAAACATTTTTCCTTTCATAACATGTCATACGACTTTAAAATAAAAGAAGTTGATTAAAAATAAACTTGAAAACTTGTAAAGTATGCTTCTTGGAAATAATGTTTTAAAAATCCATTCATGCCGTATAAGTTAAAAAAACATTCTTCGTACTTTTGTCGGAAAATTCAAAAAGTACCTCGTACGAAAAACGAAAAAATATTCCTTTCATATCTTTTACTAAAACTCACCGAAGGGTAAAATAGGATTTAAAAAATTATAGGTGAATGGACATAATATTACATATTGAGGAAACATGTATGTGTATGATAAAATACACCCCAGTAAATACTAAAGTATAAACAATCTCGGATAAAAATGAGATTGTGATATTTCCCTTACCTTAGGTCTGACTTGCTTTGTACATGTCCGAACCTCCTGTATAATGATTTAAATCATGTTATTTACTTATTCTAGAATCATATTCATTGTTATTATATCATATATGGTCCACTTATGACTTTATATTACCCGTTCTTTTGTAAATTCATGTTAAAGAAGTGTTTTGGGTAAAATCGTTTCATTTATCGTAGGTGTTTGGACTTGTTGTTCTTGACATTATTATTACCTATATCATGATTTAATTACATCCAAAATATAAAGTATGATTTATATATCATATATATTCAGTATATATATATATAATAGATAGATAAATGAAATGAAACACACCGTTCATGGAGACGGTAGTCCGTACGTACGCATGAACGCTTCTTTCCTTTCCTTATTGTCTTGAATGGAAGTAAGTAGATGACATATATATATATATAATAAATCCAGTAGATTTAAAATGTCATATATTCCATTATTATTCATTATATATACTTTATAATCATTCTGGAATGGTTTACATGGATAATGAATCTCATCGCGTCGTGGAGACGGTAGTCCGTACGCACGCACGAGCAATGATATCGTTCCCATGGACGTGGAATTGTGTTGAAGTGTATGTATACTATTTCAGTATCAGTATCACTTTATAATAATCATATATAGTTACTCATTACACCATTATACCCATCCTATTAAGGTGGTGGCGGAAAATAGATTACACCACGGCGTGGAGACGGTATTCCGTACGTACGCACGCGCGGTGATTTCATTTTCCGTACGATGGATAGATGGTTAAATAGGGTTGTTTCATACTTATAATAACATATCAGTATATGAGTGATACTGATGTTATTACTTCATAATGAAACAACTAAAGAAGAAGAAGTTGAGGAAGAAATAAATTGGAAAGGATCGGTAATGGATATTACCTCTTCTTTGAAGTGCTTCTTTGAGACCTCCTTTTTGGGCACTAAAATTGGTGTTTTAAGAAGACAAGGACCTCTAGGATGATACTAGGGAATTTGAGGAGAGATTTTGGCAGGGTTTGGCCGAGCATGAATGCTCAAATTGGTGTGAGGAGGAGAGGGAGGAGGTTCCCTTTTATAAGGGAGGAGAGGGGCACCTTTGGAATAACTAAAAATATTATTTTATTATAAAGCCAAATTCGGTTTTAAATAGTTCCAAATTGATTTATTTCGAAGCTAAGGTGGGGATGGGTCTAAATCCCTTCATCCAATAGAATTTAGACATGTTTAGGTTCATATTTTATCCTTATCATTTAGATTTAACATTAAGTTAAATAATTTTACTTTTACCATGTCTTCTTGTGTTCTTACACTATAAGGTTAATAAACTTACTATAAAAAGTCAAAATAACCCCAAATTGTTTATTATTAATATATATAACCTTATCTAAGTCATTTGTCCGAACCTTAGATTTTTAGAATAAAATAACAATTAATAATATAATATCTGTTTTAAAAACTATTTTATGTCAATTTTGACACTATTTAGTAATTGATTTTTGTGAAAATCATAACAGAATGATAAGTTCGAAAAAAGTTAATTAAATCAATACTAACATGTCATATTAACCTATAAGAATTAATGGAATTCATAAAAAGTCTTAAATTACCTTTATTTTCGTATTTATAACATCAATTATGTCAATATTTCATTAATAAGATAATTACTGCATCATCTTTGTGTCATGAATAAATTAAATTATATGATATCTAAAAATTCCCAATAAAATTCCATTAGGTATGAAATCATTTTAGATTTATAATGAATATTTACAATGGAATTTAGCTTATGTATAACCCTATATTAAAAATGTTTTAGTAAATAAACTTTGATTTTAACTCTTTTAACTCTTCTTTGAATTAAATAATAATAAATGACCTAATCTAATTCAAGTGGGCCTAAATGGTCATATTTTATTCCTAAGTTTGTTTTTGGTCTAAATACACTTGTCCAACAGGATTAGTACATGTTTTAGGGTAATATTAATATCATTTTTACCCTTAATTACCCTATTTACTTTTAACCGTGGTAAATAAAAGTAAAAAGTTACTATTCACCAAAAATTATTTTCATCTCATTGAACCACATTTTACTTACTGACATCAACCGTGTCTCTCGTATTTTTGAAATTCCATTCACAGAAGTGGTAAAATTTAGATTTATGAAAAAATTAATTTTTTTAACTACCACTTAGTAGTTTCACTATTCATCAAAAATTGATGTTTTTCAGAAAAATGCCAAAATTTCACCCTAAGCTATAATTGATATTCCGACTTCAAAAATGATTTCTATTTTACAAAATTCCCAACATATAAGTTGCATTAATTAATTTTATAATTAATTTTCGCTATCACAACAAATAGCGTGTTTTTAAGAGATAATAACTATCAAAAGATTAACACTTGTTTATGTCTGGTGTAAATGTGAAATTACATCCAATGACCAACATTGTATTGAATTGTAAAAATATATTCTAAATATACTTTAAAACCACTCAAATTAATAATTTATCACTATTAATTATTTCTATTAAAAATTTTGTTTTTAATTATAATTTAGTAATTTTCACTATTCATCAAAATATGAAAGTTATCCGAAAAGTACCAAAATTTCACCTTAGGCTAAATTCGATACTCCGAATCCAAAAATGAAGTCCAATTTGAGATATAAAATCTCTAAAATTTTAAAAGGTGGTTATTACTATTCTTACCAGCTAGTTTTAATAATATTTTAATAGCATATCGTTGTTTAGTGAAACTCAGTATTACGTACTACTCACGCTATCGAGGAAGGTCGTGATTGCGTGTAATGAAAGGAAATTCAAGGATGTGTGTTGTGCAAGCTCCTTTTGGTGTAGCGTACAACACAAGACATTAATAAAATTAAAAATAATATTTTTCATAAAATCTCGGGCTATTACACATATTCTTTGTCTTACTATCACTATTAGTATTGGTAGATATTGTTGGTTATGATTCTAAGACACATAGCATAGTTGGTGTTATGCATTAATATTATTATCACCGTATGGTGGCTTAGTATGATACCATGTCTACACAAACATATGGAATGATGTATTCAACAAACAAAAAACCATGGGATGGTTAAAATGATTCTCTGAGAACATGGTTATTAAATATAGTAAATGAATAATGAATTATAAAGGAATAATAGCTTGAATTGGAATTGGATGACCAAAATACCATTAATGATTGATTAATAATGTTTTTTATTTTTTAATATTAATCCTTATTTTTTGCGTGAATGTTTTAAATATAGACAGTAGTGATGGTAGTCGTGATTCATGGGGGATAATAGCTATATTTGTGTATATTTTAATTATGTATCACATAGTCTGTAAATGTGTGATATATTTAATGATTTCTAATTTTATAAGCTTTACCATAAAAGATAATTGGGAAACCAAAAATCCTTATTTTCGGGGGGTTATTTTCTCCACGATCCATATTGTTGAGGTAGTTATGGATAACTACTCATACTCCCTCGTTCACTTTTCAATTGTAGTACATTAGGTGGGTATAAGTGATCTATGATGGCTTAAGGTAATGGGTATGGAATCATGCAAGATGTGATGGATCTCAATTTACTATACATTTATGTGTTGGAAAAAATGTATTAAGGTTATAGAACATACATGTATTCGGTTATGGTGACATTAGTTTCCCACGTCTATTTAAGCCAGTGATCTATTAAGATTAATTGTACTACATTATACAGGAATTATAGGGGATTTTTGGCATCTATGTTTTTATAGATGACATAATGATAAAGATGAAGTTTTTTTGACTTAAAAATATATAGAATGGATATCACATATATATATATTCATGTTATATAGGATGATCTATGGGAGGGATGATCATGGGGTCTAATATTTTGGGGTCTGAGAGAGGCAATCTATTATGTAAGTGGAAATGGAGTTTCCTTTATCTATATATATTTATATATATTTATCTATTTCTATATGGATTTTTTACATATATGTGTTTCTTACTGAGTGATATATTTTGATAATATCATATTGTTTTACTTAATTTGGTGATGAGTTGGTTTTATTTTTTTATTCATTATGATTTAGTATGCTTTTATGTTTTTCATTAGAGGTTTTAAGGTAGAACCAACTGATTATACATGTTAGACTCATCCCATATATGTATATAAATTATTTTTTTATATTTTTATAAATGTTTTGGTGATATTTATAGATGTTACTAGTCCATTTAGTTTTTTTAGAGTTATGGGTTTTCATGGTCATTCCCATGGAATTTTTTAGTACTTTCAATTTGCTTCATCTTTTATACTCCATTACATTCATGTATGAGAGTTCATTTATTATTATATGAAGTTTATTGGTTTACACATATAATATATTATCCTTAAATTTTTATATTTTTTTAATGTCTCTCATTTGATTGTGATTATACCCATAGTTTTAGTCACCCACTCATAGCCTAGTAGAGGTGGACTTTGGTGGTTATATCTATATCTTTAATGTTGGAATAGGAGATGTACTAGTGGTGGGGGTCATAAAAAAGTTGAATGAATCAAATTATCGAATACCTATCATTATCATTATTCATATCTATTATCTATATTTTATGATTATATTTTAAAATACAATTACAATACAAGACCATTGAAATCATAAAATCTGAATGACTCCAAAAAAATTTATTTATAAGTTAGAGCTCTGATAGAAATATTTCTGCTAATGAAAATACACTATTAATAAATTTATATATGATAGTAAGATTGTACATCCATAATTTATGTCTTAGTTAACATAATAATTATACATGTTCAAATGATTTCCTCTTATATTATGGTGATTATGAATATTTCGATAATTATTTAACATGTAAAATTTTAAAAAAAATACATTCTATATGGAGTATTAATGTATGTTCCTATAATATTGTTCATGTATTTTTTGATTATGCATAGTTTTAAATACTTTTTATCTAACATCACAACTGTACTCAAGACATATAATTTATCTAATATTTTTTTAAATGGTATATTTATCCTTCTTACTTATTTTGTATCATGAAAAAATATTGATCCTTGAATTCTTATTTTTCCTCAAAATCATGAAATTTATTATTGGGTATTTCTATATAAGGTTTTTATCATAATGGTGCTCATGGTAATCTATATTCTTTTCGACTTATTTTGATAGATCTATTTAACATTCCTAAATTGATATTGATAAATGAATGATGTTAATTTTTTCATAAATATTTATTATTAATCAAAATAATACTATGTTTTGTTAATTGAAACCATTTAATGGTGAGATAAATTTATTTTTTACTGAAAAAACAATTACATATTAAATAGTTATACAGAAAACTGAACATATATAGAATCATTATTTTCGGAAATTAAGTAAATTTCCACTTTATATATGTTAGCTATATATATTGAAAATAATATTAAATCCATTCTATTCTTCATCTGTGAATAAAAAAAATATTATTTTCTATGGAAGAACCCATTTTTAAATTTTAAAAAATATTTTCATCTTATTAATCCTCCTTATTGGATAAATTAATATAATTTTACACAAGGTAAAAATGAATGAGATGGAACACCAGTAGGGCTCTAATGTATTTAATTAGAAATTTATTATCACTTTTTTTACCTTTATTGGATATTGGATGAAGTATAAAATAAAATATAAGGTGGTTTTCAAATATATAACAATATAGTAAATCAAATAATAATTATTTTTTACTATATTTGTATAAATTTTTTAGATTATCACATTTGAGATGTAATTTATTTTAGGAAAAAATATTTTGAAAATTTATTATATATCATTTTTGGAACATAAGAAAATACAATATGTCTTTTATGAGGTTAATTAATTCATTTTAAAAATATTATTTTCCATGAACATGAGTTTGTTTAAAATGAAATTTGAAAATATATAATGAATAAAAAGGATTATTATGCACTTTGAAATTTTTTTCATTATTATGTTATTTTATTATTAAAATGTGGTAACGTGATGGTTTTGATTTTATGTTATCATATTGTGTCAAAAATATAAATATTATAGTGTTATAATTTCATGATTTTAGTGTCATAATCTAAATACTACTACTTTTGGTCTCATAGATGTTTTGATTTCATATTATTAATTTTTAGTAACTGAAATGTAATTATAATCATATTCAAATTATACTACAATAATATAATATGTTACACTATAAATGGTGCAATTATATATTATTTTATGTTCATGAAATTTATAAATATTGTTTCTACCATCTTTATTTGTTTCAATATAAAATTTAATATTAAACTATCAATATAAAAAATTGGGAATGGATGGTGAAATTGTAAATTATATACCTACATCATAGATGTGTTAAAAAAATTAAAAAAATGTCTGGAAAATGAATCAATTAAAGGTTCAATTATTGTGGTTTTCTTTTATAAATAAATTATAGGTTTATTTTTTTATTATTTTCAATGAGAATATTTTTTAAAACATAATTAACCGAATATTGGATATAGTTGTGAACATGAATTATATATTATAGATTCTGACCAACACAAATATTATATATATGATATTATATTTTTTTATGTATTTATTATTATTATATGTTTAACTATTATAAATTTTTTCCTATAAATTTTGAAAAAGTATATATCAGGTTACATTTAATAATTTAGATTATATGATGATCATATCAAAACAAATACAGAAAAGATAACCCTACTAATCTTGAATAAAATAGACAATATAATTTTGGGTTATTTATTAAAAGAATAATAATTGAAATAATATTATATATGTACAAATGAAATTGAAATACTATTTACTATAATATTAGTTAATTAAGAAAATTTTTGTTATATCAACATAGAAATTGAAATTATATTCAATTGTGTGAATTGGGAATTACATTATCTAAATATTTATAATTTCATTAATATTATGTGGTTAATATACTTATAGATTATATAATAACATAGGTAGATTAAAATAAATCAAGGAATCATGGTGTTTTTAAAAAAACACCATAAATAATGAAATGGTGAATTTTATGGTTTACTGGATGATAAAATTTAACAATATTTTATGGGATATAATAATTTCACAAAGTTTAGATATAATTTATTTTATATCGTTCAGAGATTTCATATTAATATAGGACCTAAAGACATTAAAATCCTGAAGAGAATTCATTTAATAATAAATAAATCATTTATAATGGCATATCAATAATATCATTATTATTATGTAAATAATTATGCTCTTATGATAAATTTTAAATACTAGGTGAGTGAAATAAAAAATATTTTTCATGAAAATATTTTTATATAACATGAAAAATATGATATAATGTTAATATGTTTTGAATTTTTTTAAGAGATGTCATAAAATAAATCCCTTTATCGTTGATGTAAGAAATAAATCCTGATATTTTGTAATTTCGGTATGATGCTATCAATATTTTGGATGATGTATTTATTAATTAATTTGAAATAAAATGATAGAAGTTGAAATTGATGATCTTATAAAAATATTTTATGCTATGGAATAAGACAAATACAATGATGGTGATGAATATGATGATGAAGATAAAGAATGAGGTGTTACATTATACTGACTATAACACTGAATATATTTTACTTATTTCAATAAATATATATTAGTCTTCAATATTTTATTTCTATATTATTAATATAATAATTTAATTTTTTATATATTGGCTTCAAATGAATGGTTAGTATTTTTATTATTTGATTCATTATTTGAATGAGGAAGATTTATCTATTAATAATCTCAATGTTATCTCATGTGAATAATAATGTTGATATGATTTCACTATATTATAAACTAATAGGGGTAAAGAACTAATAATATTGATGATTATGGTCCATATTTTATAGATTGGTCTATTACTCGTCTTTTACTCTCATTTAATGAAGTAAGCTAAAGTATATATTTTATCAAATTATAATAATATTATTTAATATATTAAATTTTAAACTAATATTTCTTAATTATATTGTTTTTTCATCCAGTTTTTGGTCATTATATATTTATTCTAAAGAATTATATTTCTTTTTCATGGGATTCAAGGAACTATGTTCTCCTTCATACGCATAATATCTTATTTGTTCAACATAACCTATGTATGAAAATGATGAATTTTATTTAAAATGGTATAATATCAAACAAAATATTATTATTTAGTTCAATGAGTTTTCTCTCTTATTATATATAATCTGAGTCCCAACATATAATAGGCTTGTTGTTTTATCATACATGATTTTTTCTATTAGTTTTGATTTAAAATTTGAAATAAATCTATATTGAGAGATTATACGATTACCTTTGAATACCCACACGTGTATCATTATCTTAACTATTACCTAGCCAATGATTGGGAGGGATTGTGAACCTTTTCTAGAGCTATGAATTTTTTGAGGCAATAATCTATAGATTAATATAGCTATGGGAGGAATTAATTCAAACATTGATCTATGATTTATAATTTTACTCTAAACATTTAAAATATGGTATGAATGTTTGATAAATAATATATAGTTTTAATAAAAATTATATATGATAAACTTATTCAGTTTAATATTTTTCTAATTGTTATAAAATTATATATATATATATATGAGGATATATAATTTGTCACCCACTATACCATTTTCAATTGTAAAATCTATAATTTATTTAATTATATCATTATTATAGGTTTTGGATGAGGAATTGTTGAAAGAAATGATGAAATTTAGGGATTTTTCATGTTATATAGTTAGTGTATGATAAGATATAACAATGAAACGTGAACCATTTGAGGTAGAGCATCATTTATAAAATATATTATAGGACTATAATATGGTTTCTTAAACCATGTTTCCAATCCATGTTATAGTGCCATAAAAATATTATTTTCTTATTTTTCTCATTTGTTGTAATTTAACATTTTTTCCCACCACATTCCAAAATTTAAACTCTCCGTATATCTCAATAATCCCCCTTTCTCTACAAACCCATATATTATATTATTATTAATCATCAATGTTCACCTATATTTCTTAGGATTGGGATTTTCATCCTCTACCATGCACATCCACATTCTTTCTTCCCTATTCAATGTATCCAAATAGCCATAAAAATGAATATATTGCTTTAATAAAATTATATCTAGTGTGTTATCATGTTTAAGGATTCCTTTTTTATATTGGCATTGTTTCTCATAATTTGGTGGAATAACACCATCCTCTGATGGTTCTACCGTTCCAATGTAGGTGTCTCAATGTGGCATCCAATATTTAATGAACATTGAATTATTGGTGTTCCATATGAGTTTTATTAATATATTGTGTTCCACTCCATTTATAACTATAATTAATTATAGTTTTTAAATATTCTAGTTTTGAAAATGTTTGGGGTATGAATTACATTAAAATTATATTTTTACCTTGTATTTAGATGCGTTCTACATAGTCTTTGATGACATTTCTCATATTTCTTGACTTTTTTTGATTAAAATAAAAATATTTAATGTTATGAACTATTTTAAATGAATTTTTGAATTTATTTGGATAAATAATTCAATGATCTTGGATTATTTCGATTAAGTGGGAAATATCCATCAAAATAATGATATTTATACTAGTATGGCTCAATATACCTTTTTTACACTTTTATAACCACTTTCCTATAAGTGCAATGACTTATGGTCATTGAATGATCCTTTTTCACATGATTGAACTAGACAGTAAATTCAACCACAATATTTTCTTATTGGATACCATAGGTAGGTAGATATATTGATATAACATATATAATTTTAAGGTATTAAAAATATTTTGCTAACATATATTATGTTCCCTACCAACAACTGGATTATTCTAGTTCCTCAAAGCCCATTGCTATTTCATATCACATGGAACATACCACTATGTGCCCATAATAGTTCACCCACAAGGAAAATTCAATCTTTTAAATTAATAAATGTATATTATTAAATATTTTAGAATTTTTAAATCATTTTGTCATTTAATTAATCCTCATTTTTTTAAAATGTTCCATTGTTATGATACATAATCGACTTAAAATGTAAATGTGTAAATATTTAACTCTTATTCATACTAGATATATATTACTAATTTTATATGAGGTGTACATATAGTACATGGTAGTATCCTATTAGTATTGTTATTATCATACCCTGCACAATCTCTATGTGTGTTTGTAAACCTAGTTTTTATATATATAGTTTAGGAAGAGATTTACCTTAATGGTGGTGGATGTTATACCAAAATTTATTAGATTGGAGGTGGTGAAATGTTGGGGGATTCCCTCATGTCACAAAAAGATGGTTTGTCAGAACTAGAAACATTGGGGGTCCCCTTGGCTATAATTAAGCCAAGAGTAACACCATAATCCTACCTCTAATATGCCATAGACCAGTGGTAAGAATTGAGTAGTATTATCACTAAAATGGTATGCCTTAGTCTGAAGTACATAAACACATGAACACAACCAGCTCTATGAAACAATGCATGTATATAATAAAACTAAAACCTCTAAAGATGAAAAAAATGATTTTGAAAATATATAGTAATTAAATCAATGTTTATCACGGTAATAAAGAAGTACAAGGGGAAAAATAAACTCTCGTCCATTATGAAATAGGAGGTTCAAACCTTAAAACAACTAAAAAGGTGAAATATAAATGATGTCCCAACTACCAATATCTATGTCAAAGCACTTAACATAGTTTGAACATAAATGTACTACAATACTCCATTTAAACCAAGTCCAGCAAAGTAGCCACTGATCTTTCTGACATTTTCATATGACATGACACATGAAGGAAAATCCTGTCTGGGTATGGGTGTAAACACACTCAACAGGACACCCTGAAAACCCAGAGTGAAGTAATAGAATAAAATAGTCATCAAAACCATACATAAAATAGGAAAATGAAACCCAATAATATATATGAACTCAAAGAACGATAAAACAAAAACAAAGGTATCTAAATCTTCATATCCAACTATGAAATTATGATTTAACTGATAGCTACAATGCACCCATATCAAATTCGAACGACCCCATAAAACCACAATAGAATTGAAAAAGAGGACATAATACTCTCTATTTAAATCTACAACTAAGGGATCCCTAATTTCAATAGGGGAAAATATCTCCAATTGACCGTGATGATAGGGGATTACAACTCTGGATGTATATTTCCCATTCACTATATAGTTTGGGGATGTACAAAACCTACCTCTAAAAAAAAGTATTGCGGACTAGGAACATGGTGTGTCAGGGGAGTACCAACCCTATAATCTATTTGATGTTAAAACCTGATCATCTTCCTATTTTGAGCATCACCAATAGAATCGTACTACTCATTTATACTCACAAAATATCTTACATTCAATAACAAAGTGAATTATTATGACCAACATGGAGTACAACTTGATTGAACAATTCATGGGACCAAACCCAAGTATTGAAGGAGTTGCACAAGGTTTAAGGTTCAGTGTAAAGTACATAGTGTTTTCATTAGGTCACATAATGTACGAAATTGTATAAACAACAAGGTTAATTCTTCCTAGGACATGGCTCAATAAGACATGTTCCTCCACTTGGAATTCCCCTATGGGGACATGGTTTGTCTGATCTACTAGGGTCTTGGGGGTATTGTCTTAGAACATGAATCAATCACCCACGTAGTATCACATGATGTGTGGGAATAGTCTCATGGAGTGTGATATTCATAATTACATTGAGACCCTATCTACAACATTTAATGGACCGAACAATGTGTGTTCTACCAAAACAGACATCATGTTGTGGCTTTTATCAATGATAGTCAAGTATGGTATACTGATCATCAGGAGTTTTCCATATCCACCCCAAATATCCCCTAGAAGATCTCGTACTTGTGTTAATTATAATGACCCAGGCTTAACATACATGGATATTACATAATTTTAGATGAATATTTAGAACCTGATGAAAATACATGTCGCCGAACCATAATAGTTAAGTTTCTTAAAAAACATGGACCAAAATCCTCTAACTCGGTGAAATATCATCAATGTTTCCAAAAAATATCTTCTCATCTAGTACATCTTTATAAAACCATAATTTATAACCTAGGGAGTGGAAACCTAATAAAGTGGGGACCTCAAATTCGGAGTAAGGGAAAATAATGAAGATACATAAAAATAACATGTTCATGAGGGTATTCTAATAACAGTTGAAGATCATACCATACATATCTAATATCATATACATGATTCATAAAATAAATACTAGTAGTTCATAAGGAATTAATAGAATGTTAGACAAGATTGTAATCCATGAAAAAATTACAAAATAATATGAAATAGAATTTTTCACACACACATAGTCATAGGAAATTATATGTCAAGGATACCTACCAAGACCTTCATAACATTTTATTCATGGGATAATAAATAATGTAACTACATTAAGTTTGTGATTCCCTCCCATTTACCCACATATTTGGGCATTGGGATTCTCTTCTAATTACCTTCTTGTTTTGGGATTGGGATTCCCTCTAATGTACCCTTTTATTTTGGGGTTGAGATGGCCACCTTTGTACCTTTTTTTGTAATAGGATTCCCTCCCATTTACCCTATTAATTCAATTATAATATTATCTCTTTTTCAGGCATGGAATCCCCCCCATGTACCCTATTGAGCTCATAAAACATTTATAGTAACCCATTGAATTAGAGGGAGATATAGGTCTAATCCATCACATAGAAATATCATACATGAATGTAATACAATAAAACAAAAAATTCATCATATCATGACCCATGTAATGAAATTTGCATCATTAGCATTTCTAGACATGATAAACTATGACAAAGTGATAAGATTCAAAACCATTTCATCAAATATTAACCTATGATAAGAAGATATTTTAAAAATCATACAACTAGTGAAAGAGAAATGGGTTTCATATTTAAAATGAAATGAGTTTCAAAAACATAATTCCATCGAAACAAAAAATAATTTAGGGAATAAATATTAATAGAACATTTTCATAATTTTCAATAATGGCATGAGTAACCCAAACTAATGTTATTTTATATGGAAAATAATTTTAAAAGAGCATTCAAATTCATTAACTCGGGAAAATATCATTTATTTATTTTAAATTCTTTTAAAAAATAATTCCATTAGAATAAATATTCCATAAAAACTAATTAATGAATATTAAAAATGTTTTGAAAACCATTTCATTGAAAATATATAAATAAATCATGAAAACATTTTGAAAATCATTTCTTTGAAAAAAACGTTTCAAACAAAAAAAGGATTATTTGATACCCATAAAATAATATTAAATTCATTTTTTCTTGAAAATGAGCTTAAAATATCATATTCAAAAATATTTTTGAAAATATTTTTGAAAACACAGTTTTTTAAAGAACACATATATTTGAACTAAAAGAGTAATAAAGTCATATTTTCTTAAAAACATTTTCATAATTATCATAATTACCAAAGTGTTGGAAAATGGTACCATTACTAGGATATAATTTTAATAAATAATGTTTAATAATATTAATGATTGTTCTGATGATACTAATCATAATATTTCATCAATAGAAGAATAATCATAAGTATTCTAAAAAATGGTGAGATTGTAGCTTTAAACTTTTATCACTTCGGTAACATCAAAAATAATATATTGGAAATAATAAAATTAAATGAGGATATTAATATAATTAAAACAACTAGGATTTTTATATAACATGAAAAAGGTAATATATAAACCTCATAGATAAATATAGGTGTTTATCATGGCATGTGTCTCAATGATGATAATTTCAGATAGTGTTACTCTACCGATTTAGAAACATTGGAAACATAAATCCCATGTAATAAAGATAATCAAATGGATATGTAATTACCCATAAATTTAAGTATAATAATAATACAATACATCCATGTTCATTATACAAAAAACACATAATAAATGAGTGGTGAAATAGGCATCTATCTCAGAGATATAAAAAGTAAGATGAAATCCTCTTACCTTATGAATTAAATTTATTTTCAAACATTCAAACCTCTAGTATAATAAAAATATGTTTTTTATAAATCTACTAAAAACAAAATTATTATACCAAATTAATTATTTTATTTTTTCATTAATTTCAATTACCAATTTATTAATGACTCTATGTTAATGTTACGTTTTTGGTAATAACATCTTTATTTTTCTTATTTGTTTTGACTTTTTTTTCAAGATCCTCTTCAGTAGGTAAAATTTTACATATATTAATAATGTAAAACATAGTATAAATATCATATATATTTAGTAAATATGTATTTTTTTATAATCTATATAATATAGAAGTAATAAATGGAATAAAAGTTTCATGGAGACGAATGGTCGTACGTATGCATGAAAAAAAATTTCTTTTTATTTTTATATTAAAGAAATGAATGTAAATGAAATATATCTCTATATATATTATAACTCTAGTAGAATTATTATTTGATATATTTATTATAATTTCACTTAGCTCATCTTTAATACATTCCATGTAATGTGTGAATGAATCACGTCCCTTTGAAGAGGCGGCAGTCCACACTTACCAAAACTATATTATCACACATTCCCAAAATAGAAATAAATATTTTACATGATAGATAGTAACTAATAAAATAATAAATACATCCTAAATATTATATTTAAAATACAAAAATACATTTTTATTTATTATTTTTAACCATGAGAGGTGGTAAATGAAAAATGACCAGCATCATTTCGTGAGGTGGTAGTTCTCCATACACAAGTTCGTTATGTTCATTAACTATTAGATGAAAGTGTGAGTATGGGTATGTAAGGCCCTTAAAAATTAAAAATATAAAAATATTTTGGAATTTTTTATTATTTAATCATGTTATTAGAATAATTGAGGAGGTGGAGAATAAAAATAAAACAAAGGATCTTGAGGATGGATGTTACATCTTATTTAGATATCTCTTTTTAGTTTTCATTGAAGGGAATACATGGTTGGATTTCATCTAAAAGGGATGAAAATAAAAGGAATATGCGTATTTTGGGAGATTATTGGAGTATATTTTGGTTCAGGTAAATTTCTTGATTGGTGCGAACAAGGGGTTTTTTTAAGGGACGAGGATTGGAATTCATGTAAATTTTTTAAAATTGAATTTCGACCACATTTTTCAAAAATCATGTGGCACAAATAATGGACCCAATTTAATCCAAGGTAGTATAGGGGCGATATATAAGTATAAAATGGATTTTAGATAGTTTATATGTTATTTTTTTATTATGATAATGTTTTTTTACCTTATTAAGCTAATTTACAACTTCATTGTAGTAATGATTTATAACTACATTCACTAATACTTTTTTCCAAAAACTAATTTAAACATACTAGACATTGTAAATTATTATATTTCTAAATATTGAATAAAATTTTCCAAATTATAATTTCTGAAGTGGATGAAATTAATTAGAAATTTATCCCACCTGCGAGATTAAAATATAGGTTTTGAAAGAAAAAATGTTCAAATGTTTGAAAACTTTTTTTATATAACTTCAAATTTAAATTTTTTAAAACGACCTAAATTGTATTAATTAATGTATAATTCATACAATTATAAATTACAACCAATTATTTATATAATTTATCCTTATAAATATATTAGATAAAATGGTTGTTTTGAATAAATATGTTTTATTTTTCATTATTCATCAAAAATTGAAACGTCATAGAAAAATACAAAATATTATTCCTCACATAATATTTATTTTTTTATTTTAGAAATAATGTTTCTTTTACTTATATAATTTATAAAACTGTTAAAAATTTGGATTTAAAATAGGTTCAACATTAAAATATGGTAAAATTTCTTTTAAAAAAATATAGGATTATTATGTAATATTTGGTTTGTTTCTATCTTATGCCTATAAAATATATTTAATTAATGTAAAAATATAATTTTTTCATATTTAAAATATATTTTTTATTTCATTCACCAATAATAATTTATTTAATTTATTAGGATAAAATTCGTTTTTGTGCATAATCGTAGTTTTTATAAAAACATTACCTTTATATTAAATTTGTTATTATATTAATTTATAATTAATTTATAAAAAATTAATAAATTTTTTAATCCTATTAATAATCAATTAATTACCTTCTAGGTTATACGTTTTATATTAAATAATTTTATTTTTAATAATATATTATTATTCAGTAAAACTAGGTCATTTATGTTGCACAAGACATCGGGGACAATCTGTCATTCATGGAAGGTAACATTACCTTGTTTTTACAAGTAGAGAAATATAACAATTCTATCCTATTTATTTAATGATTAACTTGTTGTTTCATAATACTCAACCCAAACATTGTGATTTTATATAAAAATCTATATTCACTGTTTCTTGAAAGGAAAAATCGAAAAAAAATTAATTTATTTGAAAAATAATAATAAACAATATCTCGAGATGTTACATTATAGAAAAATTAAAATTAATTTTCAATAAAAATTTATCAAGTTTATCAAAGGTTTAATATTTAAAATTACCATTCACAAAAACTGACATCTTAAAAATGAATAACAAAAATTAATTTAAAAAGGGAAAGATTGAAACATAATGGTTACCAAAAGTATATCATAACAAGGTTTCCACATAAGATAAAAATAGTGGGTAGTGAAAACATTGATGGGTAAGATAAATAAAACTATCATTTTCTAATGGAGAGTGATATAAAAGATGGTTAGGACCTTTAATACCAAGATTCCATTCCTAAAATGGATATGGTGTACCACAAAGTATGATATCCAATGATGAGGTAAATGTATTAACCAAATTCATTAATGTTTATTTTTTTGATATCTTTAAAATTTATTTCCAACATCATAATATAATGAAATTTGTAAAATTACTATACTAAAATATTATTATGTCGATGGAACAACTATTTTACATCTTCTTTATATCATGTGGGAAATACAAACTTTTCTTGTGCGTAATTGCAAAATACTGCCTCCACAAATCAATGTGTTCCATTTTTCCCCACTACCTCACATGGAAAGTTAGAAATATGTATTTAATATATATATATATTTTTTGTGATTTCTATATAAAAATTATGTTTTAGTAATGATTATTTATAATTTATTTTTTACCCTCCCATTCATTTTAAATGATAATTTCGCTCATACAAACATGTGGGCAACCACCTCCACAATGTCATGTTATTCATTATTCATTACGGACTCACATGTACAGTCATTTAAAATGATTTAATGAATAAATATTATTGCTATAATATTAATATAATTATTTATAGGTAAAAATTAATCAACTTTATCTTATTTTCATCCATTAGAAATTTGAATATGATGCTCATGTATAGTTGTGGACTACCACTTCCAAGATATATTGAATTTAATTTATGATGGAAAAATATAAAATATTGTTGTAAAAGGTGTATAAGATTTATTAAAATTATAAATATAAAATTTTCAATATTCTTTAGGTGATTTAGGAGTAACCACTTTGACCATGGTCAACACACCAAGGTTGTTTTGAACAGAACGAACGTAAAATATCTGACGTAATCTTAACCATTATAGTAACTAAATAAATAATTATAAAAAATTAAAAAAATGGAATAATTATATTATAATTAATTTGAAAAATTTTATTATTTAATAAAATTAATATTGTAATTTTTTTATTTGTGGTCTATAGAATGTATGAAATCAATCGGGACACAACTTATGAGATTTCTCATGTAAATTTCTATTATATCAAACATATACCATTATCACAACATGTTTCCATTTTGTAGACTATAAAATTATATTTGGATTTCTTTTATAATTAATATAATGAAATGAAATTGGTTCAAAAATCCTTTTAAATTTATCAAATTCAATTTTTTATTGATTAGAAATAAACTGTTTCCTTAAGTTATTTTTATTTAAAACAATATTTTAAATATTTTATACTCTTTTTCCCTAGTATCCCCATTCTTAAAAAAAATCAATAATATTATTATTTATAAATAAATTATATTTTAAGTCATATTCAACTATATTTTAAATTTTACAATGGTTTCAAAAAGGAATATTTTTATCATTTTTTGGATGGGTCACTTTTAACATTTTTTACCCAAATAAATAAGAAAACGTTTTTATATTTATCTTGTGAATTAATTTTACCACAATTATTGTTTTTATCTATTATCAAGATTCCTCAATATGTTTTCATGGTTTTAAAAAAATGTTCTTAATATCATTATTCGTGTCATTTTTCATTTTTATTGGTTTTCAATGAAAAAGGAAATCACTTCTTATTTTTATGAAAAAATGTAAAGTGGTTTTTCTTATGAGTTTGAGTGAATTTTTCATGGATTCTTTGATGAAAAATTTCATGTATATAATTTTTTTCATGATATCACTCTTTGACATTATTGAGAATGATGGGTTAGCTCATTTTATAGCTCTCCAATGCATTGGGCAATGATATATTCTCTAAGAGGAGACATAATGAAATTTATCACTACTTCTATTCCATTGTATCAGTGATTGTTAGATTGATTGTAACAGTGGTATGCCGAAAATGTCCAAAGGTGCCTACATAAATTTTCTATTCTTGAAATTGGTATATTTGATATGTATTTTTATTTCATAGGGTATGAAAATGATATTATTACTCAGAGGAAGGTTTATAATCATCCAAAGGTTAAAGGATTGTTTTCAAGAAAACGTTTTCATGTTTTTCAGGATACCATCATGAATTATTATATTTCCTATATTCATATTAAAATATGTTTTATTAAAAAAAATGGGCATTAATGTTTTTTCATATGTTGGTAAATTATTATTTTATTTCAATTTTTATTTTAAATATAATAAAATTTCCTTATGTATTTTCAATTTTTCAATTATAGATTAACTATTTACCTTTATTTTTAAATCCATTATGATGATTTTTTATCTTAACATGTTTTAAAACGGTTTTAAAAGGTACTAAGAATATTAAATAATAATAACAATGTCAATGTTATAAGTCTAGAATGAATAAGATGTTTCCTGAATAGAACATTAATAGAAACCAAAAAAATTAGAAAACATTATACTACATTTAAGTATCCACTTTTTTCTATAATGGTTTTCATAATTCTATAAAAATATTTTCCTAAAAGATATTTCAATCCAAAAAATTAAACCCCTGTTTTGAATAATGTAATTATGGGTTTATTATGTTGTTGGTTCTCATAGTCGGTATCATGCCATGATATAGAACATATGTTTTTAGGAGCAGATTTGGGTGTGTGGGTCTGAGGTGTTATAGTTGGTATATGAGAAATAGATATGATAAATTTAATGTTTGGGGTGATATAAAAATAAAATATTATGATATTTTTATTTTTGGTTATATCATTACTAGATATCTTTTGATGATTTTCATATAGTGTCATCTAATCCATGTCTTTTCAGAGTGGTTTCGTACAAATAAAATAGGGTGTCCATGTTATGAAGCCGTCAAGTGGTTAATTTACTAATAAAAAATAATCTAAAATAGTTGGATTCATTTATAAGTGGTATTTTTATATATTAAATTAATTAAAATACAATATTAATAGTGGTTCTCACAAAAATGAGCATCCAAACACTCCAAAATAGAATATATAGATATTATAAATTTTCATGAAATAAAACCACCTTGATATTTTTTTTATCTTCAGATTATGTGACATATAATTAATGGATAAATTATTTGTATTATTTTTTTGGGATGTTTTTAGCATCATAGGGTATAAATCAACATTTATTATTTTAATGGTGATATTTATCAATTTTGGTCAATGGTTAAGAATACCAAAGATAAATATGAGACTGATGTAATGGAGTAGAAAATATTTTATGATGCATTCCTTGAGAAATGATTTATTAAATTTATTTTTCAGATAATGGAATTTAAATTCAAGAAATTTATTAATAAATAATAAGAAATAGTTTCCGCCTTTGATTATAATTTCACTATATTTTTTGAATATTCAAACAAAATTATGTATACCATGATAAAAAAATTGTTAAATTTTATTTTGGATTTAAAAAATTAATGAAGGGAATTAGTTACTCATCGTTTTTTAATTTATGAGGACATTTTAAATTATTATAAAAATGTTCAGAATGAGTTAATATACTTTTAAAAACATAGGGAGGAGATGCAGTCCAGATGTTAAGAAACGTGGAAGCATCCATTGAATAAATATGAATGTAAAAAAACATTGATTCCCTCATCTGATAAATTTGGTAAGAATAATTATGGTAAATTTATTATAAGATATATAAAGTATTTCTAATGTGTTAATATGAGATATTTTTATCGTGACTAAAAATAAAATATTAATGTTAATGGTTAGAATAATATTGATAAATTAGTAGTAAAATTTTTTAATTGTAATGAGATGGGATTT
Source organism: Viscum album (assembly GCA_963277665.1). NCBI lineage: Eukaryota > Viridiplantae > Streptophyta > Magnoliopsida > Santalales > Viscaceae > Viscum > Viscum album. The sequence continues at coordinate 1,064,177,664 of OY728126.1, read as the reverse complement.
TGTGAGTACATTTATCAGAATAAATGAATGAAGTATGGGACTCACCATGTTACTATGAATAAATTCTTATAAAATATATATGTAGTTATTTAATAAGATGAAGAAACTAGAAATAACATATAAATGTATGAAGTTTACTTTTAATTATGGTAAAATTAAAAAACTATATTAGATTGAGAAAAATAATCTTATGACATGATTTTTTTTATTTCAGTATGGAAGTATTATTTAATAATATGGTATAGTATTTTTAATGGTTAATAAAGGAATTTTAATTATTGAATTATTTGAATATCTGGTTTTAAGAGTTAAAATGACGTGGTATTTTATTTAAGGATTGATATTCCTTATTAATGATCATATTTTCAATGTAACAAATTACCATCTGAGATCCTGTGTGAATGCATTAAAAGGTGACTAATGATATATTGGGATATGTTTATTATTATATAGGTACAATACATCATTTAATAATAAATTCCCATTTGGATTAAAATGGTCTATTATGGTGAGGTAACTATTGTTAATTTGGATAAAGTGTTGAAATATTCTTGGGATCATATGTTTTATCATAAAGATATTTCTGGGATTAAAATTTGATTTCATTATTAGGTGGAAAAAGTTATTTTGGAATATGGTCACTATATTTTTATGAACATTATAGAAATCTAATTAAATGGGATTTCTTTTGGATAGTATGGTATTTTATGTAAATGTGGATCATATTAATTGAGGAATATGGATAGATTTAATATTTTTAGGTAAAAATTATTTTTGGCGGTTTATTTCTTAGTAATTCATTTTATTTATGGAAAATATTTTTATATTATTTAGAATATATGATTATGGTATATAAATTTTTGGTATGGTACTTTATGAGTAATAGTTTTTGTTTGGAGATAAATTTTTTGTAGATTTAGAAAGAACATGTAATCAAATCAATTTGATTTTTGGGTTTTGAATTTTTTTCAAGAAAATTTTAACTTTTTTAATGTTACTTATTTAGGTAGTGAATTATGTTCAAATTTGGGAATTGTTGTTGTATTTTTGGAGATAAAAGTGTTATTTATTAATATAAATATTCTTTCATATTTGGTATTATCCTAACTTATGATAATAAATTTGGTTTTAGAAAATATTTTCAAATATGAAGAATAATGTTTCGTCAAATTTTTAGAACTTATCATCAATTAAAATTTAATTATAGTTCTTTAAGAATGTTACAAATTATCATTGTTATTTATCATTTATAATATGGATAAATAAAATGATATAAAACTACTCAAATAACAAATAAATAGTGAAATTGCGCTTATGGTTTAAAAACAAATCATGTAAGTATATTTTCACTTATTCTATATCTTGGTGGAAAATTAATTCATGACATAAACCTAGGGGAAGATAAATCTATATAGACTTATATGGAAAATATTACCCAACTATAAATGTGAACTTTTTGAAACTCATTCACAAATATAAATCTCATAATGATAAGTGCAAGGTTTAAAAACTAATTTGGAAATTAAAAGTTTCTTAGACATAAAATAGAAAATAATATTCTTTTAAAAAGTAAACATTGACAAGGAATTTTACTTTAAACCATTAAAAATTAATAAATTTTATTCATTACCACTAATGTATATTTATCTTTCACTCCGTATTTTTTTTCTTTTCCCATTTTTAAGGTTCTATTATTGGGTCTCCCTTTAGATTAATTGCTTTTCAATTCATCTTCAACCCCTTGAAATTTATTTTGAAAATGTTTTAAATCATTTACCATTACGCGTGGGATAAAAATTTAAATAATGAAATTTACATTAAAGGGAGAATCTAAGACCACATGATTTTAGGATATTCTTTATTTTAAAATTAATTTGATGCATTCAATAGATTTTTATTAACGGAACACAAAACCTAAGTGAATAATTATTTAATACTACAAGAAATTAAATATCCTACTATATTATTAAATGGTATTGGTAAGTAATTGACTTTGTAAAATAGAATGGTTCGAATTCACATAAGAAAATACATTTGATTTTAAACAGGTAGATTTAATCTATTTTATAAAAATAAGATATTTTGAATTTAATAATTTTGTAAAATGATAACAATATACATTATTAATAAAATTTAATTCATTTTTGAAAAAATAAAATAAATAAATCTATGAAGTGGTTAATTAATGATAAGGAATAATAGTCAAATTATTCTTGGTTAAATGTAAATGTTTTCTTTTCAAACATTTTTCTATTATATAGGTTATATATATGAAATTAATTTATCTTATTTTGAGCATTGAAAATTTTTCAAATTATTGTTATACATCTATAAAAAAACTAAATAATAATTCATACATTTATTATCAAATGGTATGTAATGAGAATTAATTGATTTTGTGATTCAAAAATATATTTTTTTCTAAAAATGGTGTTTGTTGTATTTTGTGTTAATATATTGGAATTAATTCGTAAATCATTTAGAATTTTTATATTTTAAAATGACATAAATTTTTTGAATTCATCATGTCAAACTAATCATAGCCTGTAGTTTCTTTATTTTGCGGAAATTGTTGATTTTTGGGTGAGTATTGAAAATTCTAATACTACAAATAGTATCACATTGATGTTTTTATTATGATATATGTTTAAATATAATGATTTTTATCCCTTATATATATAATATATACATATTATAAGTAATATAATTGACGTAAAAGTAAAATTGTGAACATATATGTCTATGATTAACATTTTGGAAATCTAAGTAATGTTTTATTCAAATAAGAACTGTTGTTGGATATACTCATTTAATAAAGATTAAAAAAGTTTAATTAATATTTCTTAATTAAAATAATTATCCTTATATTTAATATAATCCAATTTATTATATTGAAATCATCGTTATAATTTATTTTGGGGTGGAATCATTTTTTCTTAAAACATGAGTTTTTTCAAAAAAAATCAATTCATTTTGAAAAATTTTATCAAAAGTAATTTTTTCCACATATGTAAATTGAATCATGTAAAACTGATTAAATATTTTTATCCAATTTATTAAAATTTTGTAATTAGGTCAATTAGTTTTTATTCACAATGAATAGTAACCATGGTAAAAGTTTGTTGTCATTATAAGGGTTAAAAAGCTTCTGGATGGGGGTTAAACTAAGATATAATTTATATAATATCACAAAAAAGTGTATAAATATTATTTTATAGTGTATTTATACCTTATTATATACTATATTTTAAATATGGTTTCATTGGATCCACATTCTTTGAGAAATACATTTATTTTATTTTAATGTTCTTAATATTTACAAGGGTGTCACTTTCTCAAAAATAAAATGGAACATACACTAATTAATTCACCATATAAATGGGACCATTATATTTACCACTATCTACGAAAAAAAATTACAAAACACTCCTATAAACATATTAGAGGTCATAGACTCACCAAAATACTGATCCTATGAGGTTTAATGTGTAATAAAAAAGAATATATCAAAGGAGGAAGTATATGTCATAACAGATTTCATTCATGTTTATTTATTATTATACCAGAATAAAATATATTTAAACATGATAGTTTAAATACATTAGTATATTTAATATAACAAAAAAATGTCTTTATCGAACAACTATTTTCTACCTTCCTTCCATCCTATGGGAATTGAAAACTTTTCTAATGAGTACATTTGGAATACATAATCCATGAATTAATATATTTAATTATTAATCACCACCTCATATTTAAGGTTACAAATCTTTATTTAATGGATATATGTGATTATTATATTAATATTGTTATTATATAAAGATAAAATACAATCTACCTTCTAACCCTCCAAACAATTGGAAAATAACAATGTAACTTCTTTGTATGTGTGGACTACCACATCTATAAAGCAAGGTGATTAGTTTTTCATTACCATTTCACATGGATGGTCATAAATATTTTTATAATGAAAAAAAATTCATTAAAATATTATTATTATTCTATATAGGAAAAAATTTATCTATTTTTTTCCTTTTCATCCATTAGAAAAATTAAAATTTATTTCATGTGTACATGAAAACTAACACCTCCTTGAAGCAATGTATTTCACTTTTCTAGACCACATTACATGTATAGTTATTATATTTTTTTAATATGTATAAATTTTATAATAATATCATTTTTAATATAAAATAACTCATTTTACCAAGGTCAAATCACCAATGTTTTTTTAAACCGAATGACCTTAAAATGTATAACGTAAACTTAAAAATTTAGAAAATATATAGAACATGATAATAAAATAAACAAAAATAATACATAAAATGGAATTAAATTAAGTAATGTTGTTAATAAAATAAATTATTAATATATGTTTCTTATTCATGGGTTATTGAATATACCAAATGAGTTCAGATATGATGTAATGGATTTCTCATTTCAATTACATTTTTTTGAGACTTACTCTATTTCTACATTCTATTTTATTTGTGTGGAATATAAAATTACATATGTATGGATTTTATAATTAATTTAAATAAATTTTAGTGTTTTTAAAAATCATTTTTATTGTTTTATTTTAATTCACCAATGAATTAAAAGTTAATAATTTTGTAGTAGGTTTTTCTATAAAATGTTGATTTAAATGATTTAAACTCTTTATCATCTATATCCACTTTCAAAAAAATGTTTCAATAATTTTTTTATTTGTTTATAAAATATGGTTAAATCTATTTTAAACTAACCTTTGATTTTTTTATAAAAATTAAAATGTAAGTTTCTTATTTTTTCCATATAAGTCAAATTTGACTATTTTTTCTAACTAGAAAATATTGTTTTTTTAATGTTTATCTTTTGAATAGATTTTCCTAAATCAAAGATATTATTACTTATCAATATTCACCTAAAAGCTTTCTTGTTTTTCAATGATTATGTGATTTGCATTATTTTTGGATTTATTTTTAATATTTTTCCAAGGAAAATGATATTTTTACTTATTTTTATATAAAAATAGAATGTGATTTTTTTATCTGCTCAAATGAGTTTTCATGGGTTTTATAACGAAAAGTTGAGATATTATAAATGTTTTATAAATGATATATTTATTGTATATTTCTTATGATGATTAGTTAGCCTCATATATTTAAGTCCAAAGAATTTGTTAATGATATATTCTATAAGGGGATATATAGTGAAATTTACTATGATGTTTATTATGTTATAATGGGTATTACAAGATTGATTTTAATAGTGATATAAATGGATATATACCAAGTTACATATATTAAATTTATATTATTGAAAATGATTTTTATGGAGTTATTTTAATTTTATACGTTAATAAATCGAGATTTTGATTTAAAGGAAATCTTATGACCATATAATGTTGAAAGGATTGTTTCCGATAAAATTTTCATATTTTACAGTATACTCTCATGAATTACAATTTTTCATTTTTTTGTGTTAGAAAATGTTGACTGAAAATTTGTAGGAAATAATTTTTGTTTCATGTGTCTATAAATTGTTATTTGAGATCAATGTCTATTTTGTAAAAATGAAATCTTTTTTTATGTATTTTCATATTGTTCAAAAATGGTATAATAATTTTATATTAATTTTATATCCTTTATTAGGCTTTGTATTTATCAAATCATGTCTACAAATGTTTTTAAATTTTATTATACATGTATAGAAATTATATTAAGGCCAATGGTGACATATATTGAATAAATAAAAAGATCCCTAGATGAAATAGGAGTGTAAACATAATATCCTATTTTTTTGGAAAACAATTATACTATATGGATGTTTCCACTTTGTTAAGTACTGGTTTTATAAATTCACTAAAACTATAAATATTAATGATAAATTATATGTAAAAAATTGAAACCAATATTATAAAACATATAGAAATGGTTTTATTATGTTATGGGTTGTCATTGTTTGTATCAATCCAGCAATTGAAGGATATGTTATATCCTAAAATCTAGGATTAATGGTCTAGGGAATTATATTAATATTTATTAATATCATATTTTTCCTTTAACTTGTTATATAAATTGTCCAAGTAGTGGTTTAATTTATATGACACTCAATAACTAGAATCATTTTATCAGAGCTATGTGACCTTTAATTATATCGCATAATCGTCCAAATTGCATAACCCTTAAACTACTAATGAAAATAAAATAGGCAAAATAGTTATTTCTAAAACCCATAAATGGTCTCCTAAGAAAAATTCAAGTCTCAAATTTCCATGTAACCTATTTTATGACCTGGGAAAATTTGAAAATAAATATGAAATAAATCAAGTCAGTACAACCACATGGAAATATAAAAAGTCAATATAATCCACCCTTGTCCCACTTTTCTTCTTAAATGTTGGATAAATTTCATGTCTTATCCCTTTTCCATAAATATGCATTTCCTACATGGTGGAATATCTTTAAGGATTCCCAAACCATTCATGAGATAACTTCCTTCCATAAGACTACTAAATTCATCAAGTGTTTGAATCATCAAAAACCATTCAAAGATGTCAATTATAAGTTTATCCATCCTATGACACAGCTATGTTTTGTAAGGATAATTAGGAATACCATATTATCCCTACCAACCAATGATATATTCATCATAAGGAAAAGGTCCTGTAATCTTCATTTTCTCAAAAAGCATCACAACAGAACTCTTCATTTGAATATTTTTAGTAGTCATCCCATACATACAAATCACATTTCAGCATTCTCTGATTCATATTATTGGATTTATGGTTTTTAAATCTCATAATCCAACCATTAAAGTGTAATTTTATAACCATGATGTTATTAAATCATGTATAATACACATTTTTTAGCTGAGAATATGTCATTAAATTTTGGAAACATTTCCAATCCCAATTGTGTGGGACAAATTCCCATGACGAACTACTTTGAGAACAATAGCCATAAACTATGTGAACCAAATTATGGGGTCATATATGATACTATAAATGGGAACTTCATTCACATCATGCTTTTCCTTACCCTTATCATGTAAATCAACTCACCTTTTGGTCAATGTTTTTTGATCGTAAACATCAACAACCATTGTTCTGAGAAAAATGACTATAACCTACAAACACCTATTGTTGATGATGTTTACATTAGTAGAAATGTGATTTTTATTCCTCATTGGGTTTATCAAACCCATGTTACTAGATATTTTACCTCACCATTTTTGATAGATTTTTGTAAAATTGAAATCCATCACCCATTGGTCTGATCACTATGACATTAAACTATGTATCACATTACTAAATATTTTCTACATTAGTAACATTGGGTGTTCCAATGTTATAGGTGTTTATTTGGCCATGATTTTATATAATCCCCCTCAACTTTTGGTCAATGATATAAAACCATAATCATTATCCACATTGTCTTGACATACTAAATATAACACTACCCAAAGAAAGAGATGAAACATTCAGTAGTTTAAAACACCACAAATGGTGACCTTGGAAAAATTTTAGTATCAGTTTGTTTAGAATTAATTGTTTACCAGTTGGAAATGATTTATCATTTGAATGAAAATAAAAAAAAATCATATTAAACACCTATATAAGTAATCCTATTAAAATTTTGAGTTCTTATATTATAAGTCATCCCAATATAAGGTTTGGGAAAAAATTATGGTTTTTAAGAGATAGATGCAATACTTTTTCAGTCATCTAGATGATCTTATAAAAATTAAATTTGTTCTTTCTATGTCCCATTATCTATTAAAAAAATTATCACATCTTTATTGATTATATATTAGTTCAAATAATTATGTAAAAATATTTAAGGTGTGACTTCAGTGTTCTTGGTCCATCTTAAACATTGGAATCCACATTCCAAAATTTCCCCCTCCCAATCTTCATCATATTGATAAATCCTTCCCCCATGTCTATATACTCTAATTATTGTTTAAAAATGTTAAAGCACACGACTATACCCATTCATGAGCATAGAAATCAGAGGAACCCATATTATATATTAATGGAAAAACTCTAGTGTTACGTTGATGGTGCACATACCTGTAACTTCCTAATATACACTCATTATAATAAACATTGTTCCACATCTTAGTAGACCAACTCTTGTGTTATGGTGATTTTATCCATTCATATACCTATCTATGAGTAATTATTAAGAAGAAATACTCTTGAATCATGTTTTTTTAAACCATTATTGACTTAATCATTTACATTTTCAATGTTTTTAGTGGATTTAAGTGAGATTTAAAGAGTCATAAAAGGTTTACCAAGGTTATTATGAGGATAAAATTACAATGGAATAAGGGTTGAATAATTTTAAATTTATTGATAATGAAATATGTATTCATTTATTAATAAAAATGAAGATGATCAACAAAAATTTGGGGTCTATATTCATTATTATGGAATGATGCAGACATCCCACATTTTAGTCTTAGATTTTATCAATTTATTTTCAATATTTAACTAAATTTTTTGAATTGATACCAGTTCAACAAAATTAGTTTTTTTCAATATGATGAATACTCTCCACCATGATTGAAATTATTTTCATCTATTTTTCTTGAAATTCTTATTGAAGCCTTTATTTTTCTACCAGTCTCTCCTAGGTGCAATCTATTTCTTGTGGGAGATAGTTCACCGGGAGGGATACTTCATAAACTTCATGTTTTTTTCTATTGTTTCCCTAGAATAATAGAAATCAAAATTGGATTTCTCAACCCAAATAATAGTGAATCATGCTAATATTTACTTTTATATTATAATTCAATGCAATAAAATATCATTTTCTTTCCTTTTAAGGGTCTCCTCTAAAATAAAATGTCTCTTGATGTAGTCAAATCCATCATAGATAATAATTAGAAACATATAATGAATCTTATGAAACATCATTCGTATGCTTTTTATTTATTTTATGATATCATCCTCTGTATATCCTTCGATACATATTTTTGAATGATTATCATGACATTATCAACATCTTGGTTAGGTTTGGATTTTCCCTAAAAATGTGATTTTTATTTACGAACTGTTTCACATAAAGAAGTTATTTTTCATATCCCATTGAACAGATGAGTCCCAAATTTTTTTGACTTATTTACATTCTGGTATTTGAGTAATAAGGATAGAATCTTATTTAATGATCTCCCCAACATATGATAATAATACTATTGATTAATTATAAAAATGCATAAATTATTAATAAAACATTGATGGATAAATCAAGGATGTTATTAGAACTAACCTACTCTAGGATCTCAAAAAACATTGGTTTTTTCCATCTCTTATAAAGATAACCATAAACATATTCCCAGGTGAGGAAATTACCATCTATAGTGGTAAGAGTCTCATTTTTCAATCTTAGTTCATCCTAAAACGTTATAAAAGCACCACCATCTCTGGTTATGATAGTTGTAGGATCTTAAACCTCCTTCACGGTGATGGCCTAGTGAGCTTGTGAGGGGGAGGAATAATAATGTGAAAAACATTTAATGAAAATTTAGGGAGTCCTTAATTTTAAATAGGAAGCTACACCCTTCATATATCCCTAATAATTGATACCTCCAAATAGTTGAAAGGGATGGCCCTTGAATCCCACTAGTGAATCAATATAGTTTTGTTCTCTAGAGATAGATCTGTGTGAGTTAGGATATCACATAATCTCACTATACAAGTATGTAATCATATTATTCATAGAAAAACAAAATTTATGCTCAGATATTTCATTTTTAGGTTCATAAACTCTTTTAAATTGGTATGGACATTAATATTGGAGAGAAAATCTTCCCCCATCATTATACCATCAATGATTATAGTTGTATATATTACTAAAGGTGGATGTTTAAAAATTTTATATAACACTATAGTTTAAAGTATTAATTATACCAAAAACATCACCCTTATTAGCAGGGGATCATGATATGTTTTTCATATTGTGGCTTCATTTATCAATTTATTTATTTTTTTTATCGCAACTACAGTATATGTTTTTTCAATAAGTGTAAGAGCACCATGAAATTAAGGATATTATATACTAAAATTCAAGATCACATACTAATATTTAAGGGAATATGTGATATTTATGATCTCACTTTACTCCTATGATAAATATCATCTTAAAAAATTATATTGAAGTCATGACTGGTGGAGGCACTGGGAATACTTATTATGGGTCTAAGATCATTGCAAGCATGCGCATTACCAAAACAAAAGAAAATTATTATTCATTACCCATGAAATTTCAATGTTATTTTGGAATGTATATTGTACCTATAGAAGTGTACATAGAGATTCAAAAAATGATGTATCATTATATAACACCTATAAATAACAAGGAAATAGTTAATGTACGCAACAATGATAAAATGTCAAATGTAAATGGATGAATATTGTTTACCTATTCAGGGGAAGAGTTTTGTCCTCCTTCATCATAATAAATGCATGCATCAAGACCTAATAACTTCATCAATCAATATGAGTGACCGTTTTTTATAATCTATTGAATATATAGATGACTTTAAATATATGATTTAATCCTCCACTTCTTGAGCTTTTTCTTCATAAGTGTCTTTATGGGGATGATGAATTGGAAAAACCAAATCATAAAAATATTTTTTGGGTAGAGTTTACCACAACTATTAAATTAATTATTTTCAATGGGGAATTTATGATGGGACCCATTTGTAAATAGGTATTTTCAATGGGGTCCCAATGAAAATTCCCCATAATCAAAAATAGTGTCGAAAAAGGAATTTTTTATTACTCATTGCATGAACTATCTTTTAAGATAGGACACCCTCCCATTGGTAATTTTTTAACCTAATTATTTAAATATGTTTTTTAAAGGTCGACATATAGTCTCAAATAAGTTAAAAAATAAAAAAATTAAAAAATTTAATAAATTTAATATTTTTGAAAAATCAAATAAATTAAAAAATATATAATAAATAAAACTATAAACATATGAAATAATAAAAATATGAAATAAAATATTTACATTTAGATTCTAATATAATAAATTTTTACTTAATTATAGAGGGGGATGGTCATCTGGAAGAAGAATGGGAGGGAACTCTATCCCAACACCCTGATAAAACCGTCACATTTACTCCATTGTCTAATCATAATTTTGGTGGGTTTTCCATTACATATCCTCCTATTTTTTCTCTTACTACCACAGATATCTTCCTTGTACAAATGAATGGCCTTTAAAAACTCACTTTGTTCTTGTAGTTACTCCTCGGACTATGAGATCGATCATAATGATGCTCCATGAGTTCCCTTAAGGTTAAACACTAACCATGCTGTAGTACGTAAAAAAATTCTAGGTGTTAATAGATAACTAATACCGACCACTCATCCCTTCTTAAAAGCATAATAACTCACCTACATTCACACTACATCATCAAATCTTACCATATCGTTGGCCTGAATTTTAGTTTTTCATGACACCAATCTGGTGTCTGAGAATTCATGGCCTCATATGACTCCTTAAATTGTATTTTGTTATTTAAATATTTAAAATATTAATTTTAATAAATTTTAAAACTGAAAAAAAAATTATTCTCACAACAATAAGATGTTGGTGACCTCTTATAATCTCTCATGTGGTAGGATCATTATAAACCCTCTTTTAGAACTCATACATCATAATATCTTCATGTTCAACTACATATATCAATATAAAATAAATAGTTTTCATTTAAGGATATATAAATTATTAAAAAAAAGTTCATACCATATCATTTTGATGGATATTTAATGCACAAAAATCAGCTCGACATGTCACCACCTGCCTCCCCCAGTTCTACCAATATCAAGTTAATATTTAAATAAGATTAAATAAGATTAAAAATAACAGCTATTTTTTATGTATGAACTGATGAAAAAACATGTCATGTGAAACATCAATGTGAATCATATCTCACATCACCCATGCTCCAATAAAATAGTTCTTCAAAATAGAACTCCCTGATCCAATAGCTATATGATTAATGATATGAAAAAAATAATAAATAATCAAACAATATTACAAAAATAAATAAATTATAAATAATGAAAACTAACTAAAATACATGGCTGAAAATACCTTTGCATATTTGGATCATACTTATGACATTTATGAAACTAGGAAACTGGTTTTGGAATCATCAATCTCTCAATCCCCCAACACCATTGGGTTAAAGACGAACTACTGGGAACTTGAGGGTCATGTGACAAAGAATTAGCCTCGTCTCCAAGTAGTACGACCTCCTCGAGGCTATGATAGATATAATCAAAAGGATCATCATCCATCAAAAACACAGAAATAATGTTTTTATCAAATTAATGAAAATGCGTATTGTATTTATTTATTTTTACTATAACTAACATATAATTGTTCCAATATTTTTCTTCATCCTCAGCTTCATATATGAAGGTGTTAATATCTTAATCTTCTTCCTCAGTATCATTAATATTTATAGGAGTTTTAACTTTATCATCACATTTTAATTCAAATTCATTTATTACATCATAAATAACATTGCAACTTTTCACCCATAATTGTTGGATTTCATCATTTTTATTTGTGTCTCTTCATTAAAATGAATTATTCGTAGCTATATCTAGAAAAGTTAAAATTATTTTATCTTAAATATAACCACATAAACATTACATAAAATTATCTTTATGGGATTTCATTTTTATAATGATCCAACAATCAATTAAATCACTTGATGTAGCACAATAATTGGAATCATATATTTGTGTGCTTGATGAGAAAATAAAATGTTTATTTTTCTATAAGAAGATTTTTATATTTAATATCAATGATTATAAAGTACATATGAAAATTAAAGCCACAATCAGTATCAATACAGTGATATGTAAACGTCACAACATAATTTTTCCTTGATAAAACTACTCAATTGTTTCATATTTCATTACATAAAAGCCATCTACACATTTTCCATGATGAAATAATCTCTAGAAAACACCACTATTAATTGTTTTTTATTCACTATATGAACATGTATGATGTTAAAAAATCATTCTCTACATATACATTACAAGATTTAACCATTTTTGATGGAGGGTTACTCAATACACACAATTGAATATCAATTTTATTAGTGTGTTTTAATTCATAAATAGTGAACAAAAATTAACAATATAAAAAATAATAAATTTCTATCATATGTAGAACCATAAAAAATTGAATTTAGAAGTATTTAAAACCAGTAGGAAAATATATAATGTTATTGTTCTTTAAGAGTAAATATTTTAATTTTTGTGAATTTTTTATTGATACGATCATCATATAATCAAAAAATAAAATATTATTAATATATTTAAAAAATAAATAAAGAATATGTGGTAGTAGAACACACTGTACAAATCATGTCATATATTAATAGTTAAATAGAACTTTTTTATGATCTATATGATTTTCATCTTTTGAAATCGGCCATTCATAAAATCCACCAAATCCAAGTTTAGACATATTAAAAATTGATAACAGAATTTTCAATTAATCATCAATATTTCACTCAATACGACCCATTTGGTTATGTTTTGAATAATATTTAGGTTATACATAATTGGAGTAGAAAAATAAAGAAATATTCATCCATAAATAATATTTTTAGATTGACCCTGCATGGGATACTTTTTTATGCACCTTCTTCTTCTGTTTAGGCATACATGTATCATATGGATACATCAATAGGAACTCTCTCATCCCCCAATGTCTTTCTTCATATGTAAGATGTTATATAAAATATCCCATTGAATCAATGAATGTCATTAGAAAAAAACATTTGTTTCCATAAAATAAAAATAAAATCTTATTTCACTCTACTAAGTGAATCATAGTCTATTGTCACAACATAAGTGTCATCTAAAAAATATGATATTTTCTATCACATCCTAAATAAAGATTCCAAAAAACCTATAAAATAAATCGGTAAAATTATTTCTATTATAACATGACAATCATGAATTTTTAATCTGGTAATATGACTATTTCTCACACATCTATCCAAATTGGAATCATAACCATAATATTGTCCAAAATTAAAAATATATTGACAAAATAATAAATGATTATATTATTAAAGTGTATAAAATGCTTCGGGATTCATTAAAATTTAGGATCCTTCATTTTCAAACATTATAATTTTTTAACCACTGTAAATTTTGGAAAGATATAATTGTTACATGGTATATTTTTTACAAGGTGTGTCCAATACTGTATAATATATAACATCAAAATAGTTCTAATCAATATTCATAAAATATTATATTTGAAAGACCAAAAAATCATACAAATATGAAATATCACAAAAAAATATTGTTTAATTCAATTGTGATCTTTCCCAAATTAATCTAATTTCAATTGGTATAATTTTTTTCCCAAGGTAATAAGTGGTAATGAAGAGACAATTCATTTTATATCAATACCTGAGATCATTTATAGAGGTCCATATCATTCAATTATAACATTAATGAAATTTTTTTATTACTCTATAAAGGATGTTCAATAGAAATAAATCATTGATAAAATTCCAAAAAACAAGGTTTTCTATCATTGACTATCCTAAACACATTAATACCACTCATACAGTACATGCCCTATTTTGGACCATGTGTACTTCATCTAGATAACATTTCATGTTTTGGGAAGTCACTAATTATACCCATTAATACATATTTCATTATGAATTTTTTTGTTACAAAGACATCATATGTTCTTACACAATTACTCCATTAAAAATACAAATCATCAATAATTGCATTTAAATAGACAACAATATTCTTTTTTGGATGTCCTAGAATTAATAAGGTCAAAAAAATTTGTATAAAATTCCTCAACATCAAATGAGCCCAGTTTTTCGGAATTATAAATATGGTCCAGTAAAAATATTGACTACCATAAGAACCAAATAGATAAATATTATCATTATAAAGACCTAATAGCAAGTTTCAAACATGTGAATAGAAATACATATGTGCTGTAAAGACCCAGAAATTTCATGGAATTTTTTTTTCTTAATTTCGTTGGGAATTTAGAAAAACGTAGTTTCTGACGGTGCCTGATTCTGAGGTCCGGTGTGCCCGGAATCAATTTCCAAAGATTATCTCGGTTACGTTCAGTGAACAAATGAGCGGGTTTTTCTAAATTTTGAAACAGTGCTCAGAATTGAAATATGAGAGCACCGATGAACTCGCAGCTCTGGTAATTTCTTATGAAGACCCTTTATGGAGTTGCGTTTACTCAGGAGGAGTTGTTAAAAAAAGTTTGGAATAATAAAATATAATTGTTTTACAATTATATTTTTATTTCTTGCTTAGAGGTTTAGGTTTTGTGTCACGACACTTTTCTCCTCTCTAATGTGGTTATATCCTATGTAATGGAGTTGGGGGGTGGGACCCACTTGTAGTTAACTACCTCTGAGAGGATTAAGGTGGGGTGGGGCCCAGACGAGCCCAACCCCTAATGATCATAACTTTTCCCCATCATTAACTTGTAACTCTCAAAAAACCCACTCTCTTAACTCTTGACAACATACAATGATTGATTAATTGATCCTACTCAATAAATTAAATAAGTGTTTTGAGTTTTGAATTTCAAATGGCATGTGATAATAAAATAATTTAATGAGCCCTTTTATTTTATTTTGGGGGACACACTTTGTGTTGAGGAATTTGGAGAGAGAGAGAGAGAGAGAGCCTTGTGAGAAGACTAATAATAAGGATGGAAGAGGAGAGGATTTCACCTTGTTGAAGAACGACACCTCTTCAACGAAGAACGACGCTTCCTTATCGAAGAATGAAAACCTTCCTCTTCTGCGACAAGGATGGAGACACCGAACGTGGAGACTGACGCCAACAAAAATGTTATTCTACTTCTTCTCACGTCGAGGGAATCGATACCGTTCTTCCATGACACTAGACTACCGCGACGTTCGACTTCCGCGACTCGACGACGTGCGACGTCAATTTCATGGTAGGGGTTTAATCTTCGTTCATGTTTATTTAACGAACTTCATTGATAATTGTTGGGCGCTTGCTATCATTATAACGGGAGGAGGTTGGAACACACAAGAACTGCCGACCCTCCTCCCCCCTTGCTATCATACTCATTGCGGCTCGAACGAAGGTGACGTGGTGCCATCGCACCATGCAGAAACAAAGAAGAACAGGAAATGAAGCGCGACGTCGTTGCGCCGCCCTAGAAAACCACGAAGAGGCTGCAGATTGTTTATTTGACGTGTGGATTGATGGGAGATGACAGAATGGGCCACATAGGTTTTTTTAAGTCATCACAGTGAAGAGATGATCCCGGGAGGACCCCTGGCGCAGACAGCAGGCAAAACGGACCACCGGAGCGCATCCGGTGGTCCGGGGAAGACACTACCGGCGCGCCACGCCGGCGCGGCGGCTCCGGCGGCCGGAGGCGGAGGCCGACACCGGCCAGCCGCCCGGTGGAGGCGGCGTCCCGACGCACCGCCAGGAGGGACCGCCGCAGCTGAATTCGTGGTGGCAGGCAACCAGTCCCGCGGCCACGCGTGACCAGGGGGGAGACCGGGGGTCGTAACCCCCGGCTGTCAAAGGGAGCGGCCCCCACGTGGGCGTCGCAGATCAATTATGGGGGGCACCCCCCCCCCTTTTTGCAACGGCACAGCCAAGCTGGCCATACAGGGTGCGCTCACGTAGGGAAAACCAGGCCGGGCCCTCTTTGGCTGGACCTGGACCTGGGTCAGGTCGACCCGGTTCAGGCCGACCCAGGGGGGAGGTGTCGGGCCAGGTCGGACCGGGCCCTAACCCCCAACCTTCGGACAGCTCTGTTCAAATTCCCATAACATGGGCTACGGACCTCCGATTGACGCACTGTCAGTTGAGATACTATCGTTGGATCGAGACGGTCGTTCCGGTTTATTAAACTCGTGGTTTAGGAGAACTTTGGGTATGGCTGGGTTGGTTCGAACCCAAAACCAACCGGGCCCTTGGAGCGGTAACGCTTATAACTTGAGCTCCGGACGTCTGATAGACGTGTCGTCGACTTTGTTGGATTCCTCTTGATGAGATGGAACTTTTGGCATATTTCTCTTGAGGATTGGACATAGTAGGATAGTGGCCAGGTTGGATTGAACCGGAAATCCAACAGGGCCCATGGAATGGAAAAGCCGAAAACATTCAGATCGGACATCCGTTTGACGAACCGTCAGCGGCGTTGGTGATCATATTGAGAAATGGTTTATATGAGTATACCCTATGAGAGCTCATGGTATAGATGAGATATGGAAGAGTTTGTTCGCACACGATACCAACTAGGCCCTTGGTACGAAAAGGCTAATAACTCACAGACCGGGCCTCCGATTAACGCACCGTCTCTTGCATTGAGACCCCTATGACAAGGCAGCCCTTTGAGAATACTTCTTCATGAGACTTGGTGATACATGGAGTATCTACATGTAGCTCATGGAGCGGACCCTCCCGGAGACGAGCGTACAGAGTACGGAGACCGTGTAACTGGATGAGACCTGACGATTACTTGACCGACTCGACTTGGTGTGAGTCGACTAGCCCAGTGGACAGAGAACTACTGTGTTTGGGTGCAGACCCACGGCGGAGAAGCATCAATCGGACATGAATATAATATATATGGAATAAGGACGGAATAAATAATTCCATAATAAATAATAATCATGGGTATTATACTAGTCAAATATCCACAGGGACTACCAATTTTCCAAATGATGAAAATTCCTAATACCATACATTATGAAATATAACATCATGGCCTCGGCCATGAAATCTGAAAATCATTAAGCCCCTGGCCAAAACCATATATGAAATTGGGCAAGGCTTAAGCCATCTTTATATCTGTTTTGTCTCATGATACCTACCAATGAAATTAGGGGACATAGTGGGCCCCACCCATCACATAGTAGGTCCAATTGATTCATTATATGAATGAGTATAAACATAAACAACATATAAAACCATATTTAAACTAACCTATCCTATTTAAATAACATTCTAGAAACACTAACCATTTAGATTAATATAGATAGTTGTTTCAAGATGTAACATCCATAGTGAAACTAATATAAACCATTAAATAAAACATGGTAGAAGATATCATAAAATCTTAGTCCCAATTATACATGATAATCAAAAAAAGTGTTGAAACAACTAAGGATACTCCTATAAAATCATCGAGAAATTCTTCAAATAAATACTCTTTTACTTTGGAAAGAAGAGTTCTTTTCAGAAAATATTTGTATAAAATTATAAATTAACTATGGTATTCTTCCATGATGAAATTGTTGGTTTATGGAAAATAATTGGGGCTCAAAACATATTATAGACTCTATATGAAAATAGGTAAGAATTTGAGAAGTACCATACAATCAGGATTGTTTATCAGGAATAATTTTTAAAAGAACCTTGTAAAACATTTATCTACCGATAAAATAAAAATGGATTTTAGGTTGTACACATATATAGAACATTTACACATAGTTTTTGAGTAGTAAATAAGAATAAATAATAATTTCATTTATGTAGGTATATAATAAGGTTAACCTGAATGAAAATGGATGTTCAGTTATAAAACCCTTAATTTGTGTTTGAATGTGTTCTTCACTTGACCTTAACTTTATAGATTATACAGTTAAACATATTATTTAATTAATTAATAACCTTATATACATTTATTTTTTTCATTATAGTTTTATTAAGTTAATTTATGGCCTTATTGATATGTTTTATGATTGAATTTATTCATTTCAGAGTGATGGTTTCCATAGTTATTATAATCGGTTGACTTGTTTATAAATAACGATGTTTATGTAGAATGGATATAATTCCCTAGAATTGGTTTTATATAATAGTAATTAATATTAATAAAATTAAATTTTCATACAATTATTTTGGTTATATTTTATGAGGATTAGTTTTTCTGTGAAAAGTTAATGACAAACATTTAGATTATTTTGGCAGTATTTTAAATATTGTGAACTCGTTTTATTTTATGTATTAATTGTATGTGTGTTTATATATAAATATACTGTTTATAGAATTTTAAATAGGTTATAATACATATATTATAGTTTGTTTCAACAATAAAATTATTTCATTTCCAAAAATAAAGGAGAAATTGGAGAATGAAAGTTTGATTTCCACAAAGGTTGTAAATTGGCAACTCCCGGATGATGATTTCATTTTTAAAACAAGGGAGAGAGAGAGAGAGAGTAAGCAAATTGATTATTTATTTTCAATTAACATGATAAAATTACAGTATATATATGATAATGTTGTTATCATGATAATCTAGATAGAGAATGTGAGTGAGATACTAAGAAAAAAAAATAAACAAAAATGAAATTAAAAGAAATGGGATGGGGATTTACCTCTTGAAATATCCTCCTTGAGAACCTCCTTAATGTATGGTATTTTGTTATTTGGTAATGACTAAGGGGTCTTGGAATTGTGTAAGGACTAGGGAAGAGTATTTAGGTAGAACATTAAGGGGATTCAAGGATTAGAGGAGTTAGGTGAATAGGGATTGATGCTTGGATTTTATAGTGGAGGATAATATTTATTCCTCATAATTTTAATCAATGTGTTTTCTTATTTTGGCAGATGAATATAAATAGTCTTGATTATTGTTAATCATAATAGTAATAAGTTCATGTTATTTCGAAAAAATTTCCATTTACATCATCCATGACTTATGCATGATGCAGAAATTCATTTATTTTTCATATTTCGCAAATTATCGAGTTTAACTATTCACCCAAAATTCATGTTTTTTATAAAAATCCTAAAAATTCACCCTAAAATTTTGTCAACATGTAGAATTCCAAAATAAACTCTATTTATCAAAATAATTTTCTTAATAATATAAATTTAATTTTTAAATAATATCATTAATTAGTTGAAAAATACATATTTTAGATTTAAAACGGATTTTATAATACTTTTAAATTTTACTCGGGTCTTAAATTTTTTTAATTATCATTGGACAACAAAATATTTATTTTTGAATACATTTTATTAAAAATGAATTTATAAATTTATTAATATAGAATTTTAGTTACAAATTTATTACTCACAAAAATACCAGAACTTAATTATTAATTTTTAAAATAGTCAATTTCATTTATAAGATGCTGAAATTTTATTTATAATTACATGGGTGAGGTAACTATTCAATAGTGTAAGTTTCTATTCATAATGGTGTCTTACTATACAATAGGGTATGTTACTATTCACTCAAAAATGTATGTTGATCCTATCATTCAATAAATATATATCTAATCGCAACTATGTATGTCACTTTTTAGAAATTCAAATCACAGAAGAAGGAAAATTATTTTCATTGAATGGGGTATAACAAAGTGTTGTTTCATTGAGACTCATTGTTTCATGCATTCAGTATAAAATTTATTTACAAGTTCTTGGGGTACTAAAGAACCCCAATATGTACACCTTTGATAAGGAATTCCCATGCTAAAAGGTGTTTCTAAATAAATCTATCCTACCAGATATGTCCCTTAGTGTAGTCATGATTTTATACAACCATGATAATTCTGGTTCCCTATTGAAGGATACCGATAAAATTTTCCCTTGATCATTATATTAAATTTGGATAACTAAGGCCCAAGTCAAATTGACCTATATAATTGGTGGACACCGAAGTACACTAAATAATCCTTGAGAGCATGGGATTAATTTGTATAGCAAGACCCATCAATATTCCCATTAATGATTTCATTGCCTTGATTCATCTATGATCTAGGTTAAACCCATACAAGATAAGTTACTTTTTATGTATATTCCCAGCTCATGCACACCTAGTTCCCAATAAGCATTTATGATTTCCCATATGTAATCCCCCACCTTTTTCTCCTGGGCGATCTCCCACATGATTCCAATGGTCCTTCCTAATATTATTAACAACTGATGGGAGATGGATATCCATACATAGTCATTCCTTTATAGATGTAAAATCCAATCATATCTTCTCTTATCTATTTACTAATAGGCAGGTCGATCCAGAATGGTATCCCATGTGTTTTCCCCATTCAGTTATTCTTTCTCACCCCTTTCATGACATGGGAATCCTAATCAAAAGATACCAAACTTCTTGATAATATCCTTAATATATGTCATTAATCTAAATCATACAGTTCTACCACATGACCTTAGACTATGAAACTCAAATTATTTGGACTTTAATTCCATGTTTGGTTGGATACAATGGAAACCTCACATTGCTTCAAACCTAACATCGCAATTATTTGGTCATTTAACTAAGTATATATTCTTTGTTAAACCATATTCATGGGACCATATTTCTAATGAATTCTCTTATATAAATCACATTTGGGATATACCCCTTTGAGACTAGATATCATCACTCATTGGACTATATTCTCTTTGAGACCCTTATTCATATACATTAGGCAATATTCCATGTGGATGTCTTGTTCAAGGGACTATATTCCTCATTAAATCACCTATGTCTTCCTCACCAAATCATATTCTCCACAACCTTATATATCCCCCTCTTTCATCCATATTCCTGATGAATAAATGATCATACTCCGTGGGACATATCCTTATGATCCATGCCAACAAAATATCATATTTGACCATATATACGATTAAAACCCCCATCCTCATTGGGCCATCTTTCCTTTAGGGACAACCAAAATGGGATGCCCATGCATAAAGCCTACGCAGATTATTTCCATGAACCATTCAACTAAAATTAAATTTATTATAACTTGAAACATTTTATAATAGGTCCTTTTAAGAGAAGCTAAATCGATACGACGTGTATAGATAAGTGATACTGAACAATGTGGGTTTTTATTCCCTTCACAAGGATATATAGAAATCCCTTCTCAGGGACATGATCCTAAACCCATTAACACCTATAACATCCCTAGAAATAACAATCATCATTAATCCAACATGAAAGTACAATTATAACTATAAAGACCAATATAATTTTCCATATCATAATCATTCTTCAATTATTTTTATTTTATTTTTTTTTCAAAAATAATGTTAATAAGAATAAAATTACTATAATTGTATACATATAATTATAATATGACTATAATCACAAACACCATATACTAAATAAAAAATTGACAATATGCCTACAAAAATAAAAACTATATATCTACCATCCCACACAACATCATTATTAATTATTATAATCAACAAAAATCTATCTTGTAAAGATGTCCATAATGGGAATTCTATATCCCAAATTACATAATAAGAATCTATCTCAATAAATAATCCTCATTCACAAATCAAGGTAACCACATAATACCCTCTTAGAGCAGCTCCTGTTATTTACATGTGTCTTAATGATTCACAGGTACAATCCTTCATAGTTAAATCCATTAAATAATATATATATTTTAAATTTTATCATAAAAAATGGTTTACATGGATCTGAGGCCCTATCCACAGTAAACCCAGTACACTCCAAAAAGAAAATTTCAAAACAAATCAATATAAAGTAATCATATCATCAATTACGTTATAATAATTATATGAATTATTAGTTTATGGCCCCCTAAAAATTGATTGTGCAACATACATTAAATAGATAACAATAAAAAGTACTATAAAAATATTTTTATTCAAATATACATATGAATATTCATCCATTAATCTAATACACTGTGAGATATATTATTGTGGAATTACAATGGGTTTTTTAGAGATTTTAAAACCAATGAACATATTATTCTTATAATACCTTCAAATAATGAAATGATGGAATAAAAATTTTTATAGATACTGGAAACAAAAAATCATAAATTTGTAATGAAATTGTAGTTATTTTACTCAACTCATGAAAATATGATAAATAAAGTAAAAAATATCTTGAAATATGTTTTTCTCTTTAATATTATTCCTGAGACACTTCTAATTTATCAGGAACCTATTTCATATTTTTAAATCTTTAGTCAAGTAATATAACTATTATAATAAGTTATAGTAAGTAGATTAGTCCTCAAACAACATTGCATGGTCTCCATGCAAAATGATAAGATTGAAATGAAACTCATCATGATTCCATGAAGAAATAGATAACAAAATTATTTAAACAGTATAATCCATATAAGTTGATTTCACATTTTTGTAAAACAATCATGGGCATATATCAATACAGAATATGTGAATCAAATTATGTATTACATCCTACTATATAGGGTAACATCAATATATTTCATAAATGATTTAGTATCTCACATATTCATAGTAATGACATTGAAAATTTCATCCCATTACATAACATTATTTAAGTGTTAGAGAAGCATATATGTTGTTGGAGGAAGAGGGAATATGTTGGAGCTGTAAATTCAGTTTAATGTGGTAGGTCGTGGCATGACCCATGGTGTCATGATGTCGGTGTCATCTGGTAGGAAATGGGATATGTTTTAATATGGTATGTCTAAAAATATAAGGGTGATTTGAGATTATAATATTCCCTAGGAATATATATTTAATTTTACATTGATTTGTTTTGCAGTACATCCATTGACACTATGGAATAATGTTTATGGGGTTGAATGTTGGGAATATTGTGATGTTGTGATATACAGCATGTCTCCACCTATTTTGACACAAATATCTAAAAGAATGTTTATGGTTGATTTTATCTTACCAGATCACTCACCTTGGTCTTGTGGTTCACGGTGTAAGAATTCTATAATTGAATTCAAACAGAGGCATTGACTAACTATAAATGTGATGAGATTTAGTGGATTTAAAAAAGGAATTCTGGATATTCTGTGTTGGTTGACTCATCATGGAATTACCATAATCTCTCATGCCAAAACAATAATTTTTTTTGATGTAGGTAGTAAGGATATATCATGTTTTTCTAGGGATAGTTTTTTCATCCATGTATAAAATAATCAGCCCCATGTATTTCTTCAGACTTCATCATTTTCACTCATACATTTAGTGACATGTTGTGTGTTTCTTAGAGACTATTGATTTTATTTGAAAAAAATTACCCTTTTTTCCCATATTTTCAAGGATTTTTCCCTCACACTATACCATGTTTTGGATAGTTGTAGTTTTTTTTTGGTATTCAGATATGCTAGTTTTGGGATGTTATTGAAATGGAATATTTTTACATAGATTGTGGAGTGATCCTTTACATTATTTTACATTAAGACAAACCCTTCATTCATTGTGTTCATTCATTGTGATAATTAGAGAATACTTAAGTATAGGATTGGATATGTCTCTTATTTTATATGTGAATTTTTAAATTATATTCTCTTGATGTTATTGCATGGGTGATATGGATTTTTTTAATAATGATAATGAATTAAACTAATGGAAGGGGGTTTATTTAATGTGTTTATTTATTACATGTTATTTCTCATTTTATTGGTACAAGTTTTCTATTATAGTTGAGAATCACTTTTTTCGAGAATTATGTGATAATTTTATGTTTTATTTAAAAAACACAATTCATAATATTTTAATTACTTATAGACAATAAATAATCAAATGTATGAAAATTTGAATAAATATGTTATCACCCATGTAAGATATATATAATTTCAAGGTAATCTTTTTACAAAATTGAAATATTTTTAGTGATAAGTTATGAAAGTTATTGTTATATCTTTTTAGTTTTCTTACACTAATGATTCTATTGTGCGGTTTTAGTGGGTAATTTTATGTGAAAATTTTGTGGTTGGTTATGGGAATCATGATGTGATGGGATGTGAAGTTTTAGTTGGTTGGGTTAGTAAAAAGGATTATTATAGTGCAATGAATGGTTAATGGATGAAATAAATAGTGGTGATAGATATGAATATTTTTTCCTTATGTGTAGAATTAATGACATAAGGAATATAATATATTAATTAAAATGTTACACTAATACTATATTAAATGGAATGTTAAAATGGGAAATAGTGAATATTTATGTGGATGTTATGTGTCGGAATGTGGGGTGGTTAGTGATATGGAATTTCACTAGTTGTGAGTGGAAAATAGAGATGATTTTTTAATGATTACGGGTTATAGTGTTGTTAATTTGACAAGGAATCATAGGTTAGGATTGTGTGTGGATACAATTATACATTGATTTCCTTGGTATTTCATTCACACCTCATCTAAGTAAGATAATTATTTTAAAAAAGAAATATTTTTAGTTTTTGTTGTTTTAAATAACACCATGGTCATTCAGTATGGATGGATATGTATCCACTCATCCCTGCTTCCACATAAAGTGTAATGCATTTTGGTAAAGTTATGATATTGAAACTTGGTGGGTTTCATGCATGTTAGGAAGAGGTAATGAGGTTGATGACATAAATATTACTAATTAATATTGATATAAATCAATATGTGGATGTGGATGTGGATGTATAGATGTGGCTGCTGACAAATTCCAACACAAGATGTTGGGGACAGTGTGAGTTTGGGTTAGGTAGGTTCATAACCTAACCCACATCAGGTATATGTACATATAAATAATGGATCAAAGTGTGTGGTGTTTGATTTTTAGGGTGAGTTGTAAAACCCAATGGGGAAGTGGTTATGGGGTTATATTGATTATATTCATTGATGTTATATTATTTTTTTTAGAAGTTGTATTTGATGATTGTGCTCTTGTGGTTTTGGGTGATAATTAGCCTAAGAGGTGATTTTTGGTTCACTTATTTATTCACTCGAGCATTAGTATGATTCTTCCACATTTGAAAAACTGTTCATAGGAATGATCCTACTAATTTTATATTTTATGCTAACCCCTATATATATAAAATATTTTTCACGGGTTTAGGGTGAGTTCGGTGATAGAGTTGGACCTTACAAAATCAAGAATGGGATTTGTGGTTGGAACTATAACATTAAGAGTTTTATTTCAGTATTTCTTTAGGGGCGTGTATCTATATTAAATTACATGTATTTTTGGTTATTATGGGATGATGGTACTATTTTATATTATGTATTTTATTGATGGATTTCATATGTGTTCCTCGGATATATGAGCGTAATGTGTCCCATGTGTATATTTTGTAACCTCTTTTCCACTCTCCTTCACATTACATATTGGAGGGTATATTTTGGAGTCACTATCGTCATCAAAATATTTAGAAGAGTTTTTCTATTTGGGGAATGCCATGGAAACATGGTATCAAAGCTATGTATGTGGGTTAGGATGGAGACTGGAGTTAGTTAATGGTGAGGATAGTATGAGATTTATTGGGAAACAATATTAATCGAACCAACTGTGTGATGTGGAAATGTATACCATCTTGAAAACATGTTATTAGGGCCCCATGTGATCTATCTTAAGGACCTTAAGCTTATTAATCGCCCTAGGAGAGGTAATGTTAATTTTAAGGTAGAGGCCTAGGATAAGTACATGTATCATTATTGTTTTGACTTGTAATTGAACTGGGGTGACTCTATGAGAGTTACTAAAATGGACCTAAAAGAATAAATCATAAATTTATTCCATTTTATTATGTTTTGGGATTTTTTTATACTGGTGATCTGTATTTATATTTTATGGATATAAAGTATGAATTTTTTGAGATCTCATTGTTATAGCTTCAACCACATTTAGTTATTTATAATTTTGTTGTCTCTATGTTGTGGGTTCAATTATTTTTTTCCTAGATTTATACACAAGGATCTATAAATATTGATAAGTGTATGATCATATGTGCTTATAGTTTTTAAATTTGTAAAATTTAATATTTATTTGAAACCCTGAATATTATTGACATTCTTTAGAAGAAAATGGAAAATATAAATCTTGGCGGTGTTAAAAAAACCATATTAGTTTTGAAATTTTTAAAATA
Organism: Viscum album; assembly: GCA_963277665.1. Classification (NCBI taxonomy): domain Eukaryota; kingdom Viridiplantae; phylum Streptophyta; class Magnoliopsida; order Santalales; family Viscaceae; genus Viscum; species Viscum album. The sequence goes on along the minus strand of OY728126.1, from coordinate 1,064,150,787 downwards.
TACCTTGGTGTATTCTTGATAATTTTAGATTTTTAGATATAATAAAATATATATTTATCTGTACAAAATAATGATAGTATTTTATTAGTTAAAAAAAGAATATAATTTAAGTAGGTGAAATTCTCAAATTCTATACATGTTATTTATTAAGAAGATAATATTTAACATGGTTATGTTGGCCACCCAATTTAGTATATCTTAAATTTAGTAGGGTTATTAGTTTTATTAATGAAAATAATTTTCATTTTTTAATGTTTTAATTTTTGAATTATTAATATCATGTTATGAATGATTAACTGAATAGAAATCAATATTGGGAAATTATTTTCATCTAAAATGCAAATGGAATGATCTAAGAACAATAATTTAAATTTTATTCCAGTGATTTTGAGAATTTCTTACTTATTTTTTAGTGGTATGTTAATTAATTTTTTTTGTGTTTTTCTTGACATTATGAAATTGTGATGTACTTATTAGAAGTATTTTTTCATAAATAAGTTGTATATTTTCCTTTAATAAAGATTGAATTGATTTTACAATTTATATTTTTATATAGGTTGAGGATGTATTACAAAAGTAATTTTTTTTATAAAATCGTTTTAGATTAAAATTATTTCAAATATTTAAAATGGATTTTTTAATTTTCACTATTTTAAATGTGTTGGTTTAAAGGAAATAATTTTATGTTTTTAATAAATGTTTTCTTTATATTTTGTTATCATGATGAAAATGATTGAATTTTTTAATATAGAATTGTTATTTCGTTGAAGGGGTTATTTTATTGATTTAGTGTTGGATGGATAGAGTTATGTGGTTAATGAAAAAAAAATTATGGTATTATGGCAACAATTTTTAAGGAAAATGAATTTTTTATTAAGGGTAAGTTGGTTTAGTTGTTTGATCATTTTTAAAGAGATGTGATTCTCTTGATATTGGAATTTGATTTTATAATCTAACTTAACCTTATCAATTTTTTTGTTTAGAATAAGGAGATTACAATGGAGAATCATCAAGGTAATGTTTTAAGGAAGTAGGAGGATCCATGGAATGAGTAGATGACTGCATTTCAAAAGTATGAACTTCTATAGTTTTTTGGAAATTGGTTTTACATAAAGGTTACATAGTGATTAGTATAATTTTATGTAGCATTTGAAATGAAAAGGAAAACAATATTAGTTCAATGTTTCTTAAACTGTGGGGTTTCTTCATGTAGTGGCTCATTTATAGTGTAAGGAGAGTAATTAATCATCAAAATAGGTTTCTTTGGGAGATTTTTCTAACTATTTTGGGGAGTTGTTTATTCCCCATGTGTGGAAGGATGGTCCTATGTTGGGTCTGTTGGAGTTCCTTCATAGAGAGTCCAGTGTGAATGCCCTTGGGATTCAATTATATGCATTAGTAGTCTAGTTTCAAGAATAGTTGGATGATAAATACATATGAGTGAAAAGTTTCAAATCAACATTTATGTTATTAATTAAATATAGGGTGACAATGTTGTGGTTGATTACGTAGTTGTGGGAAAGGTAATTTGATGAGCTGGTCTTTATGGGTATTCTCTAGACCATGAAGGATTCAAAAAATAGTGCCTCAAGTTGTGGTCTTTATAGTAAGAGAAAGACGCGAGTTATGTGATCTTATTGATCTAGGGAACGGTTGAGAACCCCAGTGTTGTGTAGCTCATGGTGTCCCATGACTTTTTAATTGATATATTTTTTTCATAATAGAATTATTTGGAAATTCCAAAAATATTATCCAATTATTCATGGAGTTCATTTCTTTACGTACCATGGTTTTTAATATGGTAGGATGGATAGGATTTTATGGGTATAATGTTAACATGAGGATATTGTGGTTTTAGGGTCTATGAGAGAGTATATTTTGTGTTGGTGACATTATCCATTTCATAACAAACTCCATTTATATTATCTACATAATTTTAGATTGAAATTATTTTCCAGGATGTTATTTTACTCAATTTAAATGATCTTCATAATTTTAGTTTGAAAGTTTTTTCAGGGTTGTTCCTTTACTCCATTTTTTATAAAAATACTATTGAAAATTTTAAATTTTATTGATTTAGTGATCTTGTTTAATTGAAATTTTATGCTTTCATGAATATAGAAGTAATTATATTTCTATTTTACCTAAATGTATTAAAATTACTGAACACTAAAATACATGTTAGTGGGAATGAATTTTTCTATAAACATAATTTCATATATTTATTCCTCCATTATGAAAATGAATTTTTTTTTGAGAGATTGTGGTTAATTATTTGAGTATGGATGATATTATTCATCTTATTTATCTATTTAGTTGAGATCATTTGATGTTGTAATTACTGTCTTATGGGTATCCACATGGTTATTGAGTCTTATGGATTTCTCATATTAGGGTAGTTCTATTATTGTAGATTAATTCAAGGATAATGATTGCTAAGTATATGCAATAATGTTTCCCTTGGGTGGGAAATAAGAGTTTCATTTAGAAATATAATCCTCTATTCATTTATGGATTATATTATTAGGTTGTTTCAAACTTTTGGTGGAAGTATTTATCTTATCTTATCTTTTTAAGAGGTTACTTCTCTATTATGAGATGATTTATAAGTCATCGATTACAAGTTCTTATGACAGGTATTGATTCTTTGTGGGTCAAATTCATGCTGGGTAATGGAATTACCCTTTTTGATGTGTATCAATAGAGAGAGTGTTTGTGTTAGTAAATATTTGTATCCTAATGGATTTAGATTTTATTTTTGTGAAATTAATATTTTTAGGTGTATCTAATGTAATTTCTTGGACCTTCTAAGACATTGTTTTATAGTATTAGGTAGTTATAGATACTAATATTTTATTAGAGGAAGAGGGGTGATATTGGAGCATAAAATTCATCTGAAGAATTAGTTTGTATTCTAACACTTGGTTTCATGTTGTGGGAGGTAGTTTGTAGTGTATGAACCACATCAAGATATGATAAACACTAAGATAAGAAGAATCATTGTTGGGGGTATTATTTTGTAGTGTGAGGACCACATTGGTATATGTTAAACACTTAAAGAGGGATAATAAGTGTTGGGTAATTTTTCTACCAATTATAAATTTTTTTCACTTTATCTATTAGACCTACTAGGATCATGGTTCTCTTGTTCTATCCTCATTTTCATAAGAAATTATATGATATAAATAAAAGTATATCAAATGATGTTATTATAATTTTTACAACAATTTAAGAGTAGTTAGTCATTATTGTGTATATTTGTAACTAGTAAACAAGTTTTTAACTATAATGATATACTGACTATAGAGGTTTGATTGAGAATTAAACATGGGAATAAGTGTGGTTCCTAAAATTTTAGTTGGGGGCAGAAAATAATCTTGATTGCCAGGACTTATGATTCTATAGTTGAAATTGTTGTCCCTACTTGATATTTGTACTAAATTTATATAGATTGTTTTCATCTTCTTTAGATTCTTCTCATCACTAAAAATTCTTAAACCGATGTGTCATCTATTGAATGTCATAGTGTTTTTTTATTTTTCCTCCTCTCTAACATTCATAGTAATGTGAAATATACTCTTATTACTCTAATATTGTAAAAAAATTAATTCACACAACCTTATTCTTCTTCACTAAATTAAAAAAGTGTACTGATTTTCTTAAACAAGTGTATTACTTCTTCTTCCCTCATTCTTCTTCCTTATAATAGAATTAAAATATTTATCCTCTATATTATTCTACTTCAGTGAGTCAAATTTTTTTTGGTTCTTCTTCCTATGATATTTTTTATCTAAAACATCCCTATCAAGTTTATATCAAAAAATATTTCTTCCTCCAGTACCATTAATTCTGATACATGTTCGTATGATAGAAGTATTTTCTATACCAGTACGTTTGATCACTTCTTCTCTTCTTCCTTTGGTAAATTCATCATCAGTAAAATGTTTATCTGAAACTGATAGATATGATGACTATTTTTTGGCACATCTCTGTTTGATACATCAACCCATAATATAATAACTCTCATGTTTTTTTGTTGGAACCTCACAACAATAAAAACATATTCTACAAGAATCACATTCATAAAATCTCATGAAACCATTTCAAAGAACACCTACTACACATTTATAAAGATAGTATCTCTCTAAAAAATAGAATAGTGAAAACATAAAATTTAAAGCTCACATTTGAACATTCAATATCCCACTCTAAAAAATATTTATTTCACCACCTTAAAACATCTACCCAAATATACCTAAAAAATCTTCAAAAATATTTTCTTCAAAAACCATCATCAACATTCATCAAACATTAATGTCCCAAATTTTCCTTGTATAGTTTTTAAATATTATATGGAATTAATTCAATAAAAGGTGTCAAGATGGAATAGTATTATGAGACTATGTGCCCATAATAAATGTTTGAAATATATTAAACAGTACATGTGAACAATTTTCCTAAAAAAGTGCAATAACTTCTGAAAGGGTGACTGAATCATAAATTTGAGGGCATCATTATGTTCAGATCAGGGAGTTTACCGTAGGAGAGACCTAACATCAGCTGATGTAGGTTGGCTATGAAAAGTAGTTTTTCATTTTAATCATTATAATAAAATAATAATTTATTTCATTTTAATGTTTTTCAACGACACATCGATGATTCTTTTAGTTATCCAATTAAGAAGGGATCTATGATTTGGCTCATAACCCAAGAATTTCATAGAGGCTCTGTTGAGAACACTATAGAACTCTCTCAATGGAAAACGATGATGGCGCATGGATCAAAGATTTATTGATGCAATTTTTGAACAATATCACCAATAGTGTGACATGATGATCAATCCTCTCTAGAGAATGATACAACCCTGAAGTAAGATATTGTTCTTTTGAATTCTCCTTCCCCATTCATAGATTCCATGAAAATGTATACCAACCAACAAATAGGTGGATATATGGTTTTCTCAGTCTTACATGGTGGAATATGATTGTGGGTTTTTAATAGGGCTTTGATTAATGAGAATTGATATTTTTTCTTGGTCGTTCTTACTGAATGGATTGAGGATGGAATGAATAACATTTGAGGTTTGTTCCTTGGTTTATTTGTTTCATTTTCTTATAACCTAATATTCTTCATGTTTTTCATTCTTCATGGTTTATTAATGAATGACAATTGCACCTTCGATTCTTGGAAAAATTATTCATAATTTAGGATACAACCTCCCGGTGACCTAATAGAGGATCAACAATGATAGCGATGGAAATATAGAAGTGATTTAGAAGATATGATTGTTCATAAAATATATATGTTGGTGATCAAAATCACATTTTAGAGCTTATTGAAGGCCTGAAAACCCACAGATTCAATGTTGAAATAGTGATATGACCTTCGATTTCAAGTTTCATGATAAACAGAGAATTGGATCAAATGCCAGAGGATCAACCGATGCACATGGAGTAAAGAGAAGATTTATGGAAAATTTTGATTAACAAGGCATATAACCCGGGTTACATGGCATGTGGCCCCCACCCTGTGGTTGTTAGGATTATGGGAGTTAGTTAAATTCCACACATAATGTGACCATATCGCACGATTTATTGGCCCTTACCTAAGACTTCAAGAATACCTAAGGATGTATTTGGGCATGAGGTGGAATACATAGGTTGCTTACATGATGTGTACGCAACCACACAGATTAGACCGGACCAGTTACATGGGTTATCTAATGTACAGATACATGGATAGGTAGACACAGGTGGACTTCGCATACTGGTACATGGATAGAGTACACAGGTGGACCCCAAATGGAATAACCTTACATGTAACCCTTCAAAATAGTGTGTACCTATCTCCTTCATGACATGTTATAAATGATATAGGACATTGTACACGAGTAAAAATTGGGGTCATGGGACATGGAATGGGACCCTAATACAGTCGATGTAGAAATTTTCTACATGGATTTGTTATCTTCTTCACCAAATCATGGACACATTTCATTAGGGATGGTTCCCTTTATCAATTCCCTACATGTTTGTTGGTATCATTTCCTACTCATAAGATTATGATCCCTTCAACATAACATCCTGGATAGAATCTTTGGAATCCCTTGAGAGGCCCTGTGTGGAATCTCTCATCATTCATCGTGCCCTTAGTAGAGTCCTTTGTATTGACATGACCAACTTCACTAGGATTGGATCATCTACATAGCAAGTTAATCTAGATGGAGTTGTTGGTATCACAACATGGCCTTAAGGTAGGTGTGTAGAGCATAGAAGAAGGGAGCCTATATTAGTCTCAGAGATATGGATTTGGGAATATTTTCATTAGGAGATACCAGGACAAAGTATCTATGGTTCCGGGCCCTTGGCTGCATCTAGTAATCATATGGATTGGAAATGTTACACATGTGACGACATAGGACATCTCTTTTAATATATTCCAACATGTGGAGATGCTGATTGGGAAATATTATATGGACCACTCAGTTAGAGATAACGACAAGAGAAGTAAATTATATAGGGTGGTAGATGTGGTAGAGGAGCATGGAGATTAGTTGGTGGTGGTCGATGTTTCAACTTTTTACCACCACCACACTAAGGAAGACCATTACAGACTAAGGGAGTTGGACGATAGTGGTGCTGATGGGTGTATGTGGTCGAGGTGTATAAACCAGGGGCACCAAGGATTATTTAGGATATGATCTGTGTCTTTTCTACTTTAGTAAAAGTAAAATTAGACAAATCTTCAAGTCATTCCATTCTCACAACCTATTTTTTCAATACCTAGAGATTCATGTTGAACTTTTGACATAATCCTTAGGCTTGGAGACAACCACCGGATAAGAATCGGTGATCACCCATCATTCCGGATAATGTGTCTCGACCCCTTGGAGGTGATAGTTTCAGTTGGAACCACTTGGGGGAAACATTGAGGCCTTATGATTTCATTATTGGGATACAGTTGTTATCCATAGTAAATGCCCATATTGACTATTTCAGGTGAAGGGTGTGTTGTGTCTATAGTGATGGAATGAGGTTTTCCATTGTCGGTGAAATGGAAATCTAGGCCTCACAAGATGGACATGTGCATAGGAGGGTGCAGCCACCAACTCATGTGTTGGATATCCTAGCCCTCAAATTAGAAGATGATATGAGTTTCTAGTTCACATTAGTAGTGGTGGTGTATGAGTTCATATTTATAGAATATGTTTTCGGTCTACCTCTCTATCATGATATATACTTTTTAATTGACAAAAACTCATGGATGGAACTATTGTCTGAGGCATCATATTGGATGGATCCCATAAGGCTTTATGACGTGAGGGAGCAATCTTAGGACTTATAGTGGAAGGGATTCGTAAGACACAATGTTTCACCCTAGGAAGCCTCAATTTTGTTTGCCAAAAGATAAAATGGGAGAATTTGGATGTTTGTAAACTATCAGCAGATGAACGTTGTGACCATGAAGAACAAGTATACACTATAAAAGACCAATAACCACTTTAATTTGTTTAGAGAGGTAAGTTGGTTCTCGAAGGATAACCTATGATCATGTTATCACCATTTACATGTACAATATAATGATATACTGAAGATGGATTTTATATGTGGCTATAGTAAATATGAGTACTTGGGGATATCCTTTTGCACAACAAATTCCCTCATAGTCTTTATGGGTCTCATGAACCAGATCATTTATCCTTACCTATACCGGTTCTTGGTAGTCTTCATCGACGATATCCTTTTATACCCAATGTCCAAGGCTGGGAATGTGAGAAACCTATGGATGGGTCTGGATGTACTCTGAGTTCACTATATTTTTGGGAATCTCTAGAATTTTCATTTCTGGATTTTGGTGGTCCACATTCTGGGACATGTTATATCAGCGGATAGAGTGTCAGTCGACCTATCCACGGTGAAGGAAATATTTGAATTCGAACCGCCTAAGAGCGTGATGGAGGTGTAGTGATCCCATGTTTGAGTAGGCTATTACTGTTGATTCATATCTCATTTCTCCAAAGTATCATCACCTATAACAGCTTTGAATCGAAAGGGGAATCCTTTCCTGTGGATATTGAAGTGCCATCATGCTTTTTAATAGTTGAGGTAGAGTTTGAAGAGTGCTTCGATCTTGATATTTCCATAGAAGGGTGTTGACTATATAGTGTTATATGATGCATCATAGGCCTGAAATTACAATGTCCTGATACATATTAAAGTGGTTATTTTATATGGTGTGTGCCAGTTGATTCCACATAAGCATAAAATCTAGAACCATGAACATGAGTTAGCAGCGGAAGTCTTCGCATTGAATATGTAGCAATGCTCCTGATGGGTGAGTGGTTTATCATCTAGTCTGATCACAAGAGTCTCAAGTGTATCTTCTCTCATAAGTAAATGAACTTGAGATAGAGGATATTAGATAGAGTAACCATAGGACTATGACTTTGAGATTATCTATACTATTGTCAAGTGGAATGTGGTGGAAGATTCTCTTAGTAAGAGATTTAGATCACAATTGCTGAATGATGCATCAGAGCAGCCAGCCTCAATACAGTTATCCTTTGCGGATAAAGATAGAACAACTTACCTCCAGTCAATGGTTGTCACCCTTCCACTCTTATGGCACGTTAGGGAGCCGCAACATGGGGATACTGACTATGAGACACTACATGATCAGGTATCCACAGGGCATACTCATGATGGATACTCAAAAGGTGGGGAGAACATTTTTTTTAAAGGATACACAGTAGTACCAGTAGAGTTGCAAGAGTATATTATGATGGAGTTTCAGTCATCCCCTTTACTGGTATTCCCAGATGTGTAAAAAATGTACCAGGACTGCCGACATCAGTTTGGTTCCCAAGATAAAGAACAAAGTGGCAGGGTACGTTTTGTGGTGCCTTACATTCCATCTGGTGAAGGTTAAGCACTAGGTTGCAGTGGGTTAACTCAACAACATGAGGTTCCAGAATGAAAGTGGGATATAATATCAATAGAATTCACAATTGGTTTACTATGTAAATCCGGGGGACACGATTCCATCTGGGTGATTTTTCACTGACTCACCATGTCATCCAACTTCCTAGCTATCCAATTGCAAAGGTCAGAAGATATCGTAGGATTCATCTATGATAAAAAATATAGTTCAAATCCATGGATTTCCATCGATGTTAGTTTTGATCATCATTATCCTTTTAAATCCCAGTTTTGGATGTGATTTTTGGAGGTGTTTGGGACTTTGTTATACATGAGTAAGGTTTTTCTCCCCTAGGAAAACCCCAGATAGGGCAGGCTATTTAGGACCTAGAGGACATGTTATGGCCTTTCATGTTTGACTTTTACCATAGTTTGGAGGATCATATACCTATGTTCTATTTCACATAAAACAATATCAACCACTCCACCACTGTAATGGCACAATTTCATTATTTTTACGGGTAACCCTTTTCGCACCACTTTGTCAGACTGACACAGGAGAGTCATCACTCATGGGCCCCAATTTGGTTTGAGAAACTATTGAGAATTTAAACATCGTATAGGAGTTTATGAAGACTACACATATCCATTTATAATCTTATACTTATAGGTTGCAGAGGTTTTTGATGTTTTATGAAGGATAACATATATTCCTTTGAGACTCACCGCAATGGGGATTGTGGAGATTTTTTATGGGTGGAATTTAATATATGTGGTTTTTATGAACTTCTAGATACTGTGTAGAGATGGTGAGGGGCGTACAATTTGGATCAACCCCCATAGTAGGACCAGGTACATGGTGTCTTCCATGTGTCAGAGCTAATGAGTAACGTGCTTGACCCATTTCATGTCATTGACTTGGTCGAGCAGGACAATAAGGATGGATCAACTTTTGTAGAGTACCAAATCGAAATAAAGTATAGAATGGAGGGGATCATTACTTGTTGAGAAATTCAATTATATTGTTTCTAGAGGTAGCATTGGAGTCTCTTGGTGAGAACATGGGAGTGCGAGTCTTGGATTCGTGTGTAGTACCTACCTATTTTTCAGTAGCCTTGTTTTTTATGGGACATAAATCCCTTATATGGGAAGAATTTAATGTCCTGAGTTTTCCTTATATTATTTTTAAGTATTATATGTAATTATTTTGTGACCATGAGCAGAGACGACTTGTGATTTTGATGCTTGGTGTGCCCGAAATAAATTTTTTAAATGTATAAAATAAATTTAATAGCACAAATTAATTTTTTTTTAAAAAAAAGTGGAATAAGTTATAAACATGTTATCGAATCATAAATATGGGGGAACAATTGTGTCCAGTATAGTGACATTACTTTTGGTATGGCCTAACATCAGCCAGGGTGGGTCGGCTATGAAAATTAGTTTTTGGTGTTTTGATAAATAAAATAAATTAATATTTTATAATTCTGTCATTTCACAGTGACATAGTGATTTTTTTTAATTAACCTTTAAAAATGAATCCATGGTTAGGATAAAAACCCTATAATTTACTAAAGGAATTAGAGAGAACCCTGTAGAACTCTCTCAGCAGCAAATGATTACAGATCTTGGATAAAAGACCAACAAACATTGTTTTTATGGATCTCACCAATGACGATGATGTAACAATAATTCCTCTTCAATGAACAATAAAACCCTGAGGTGGGATGAATTTATTTATATTTCTATTTTACCATTTTCATATTCAATGATGAATGTGGACCAACCGACCAATAGGTTTATCTACTGTTAACTCATTTTTATGGGATGGTCTAAGATTGCAGGTTTTTATCAGGGCTTTGATTATTGAGAATAGATTTTGTTCTCTTGATTTTTCTTATGGAATGGATTGAGGATAGAATGGACAATGTTCGAGGATCATTCTTGGGTTTGTTCATTGTTTTTTTCTCCCCAGATATTCTAGGTGTTCTTAATTCATTGTGGTTTATGAATGAATGATCATTGCACCTTAAATTCTAGGAACAATGATCGAAAATTGTTGATCTGACATTGATTTGACCTAGAGGATTTCTGAATACAATGGAGTAAGAATAATCGAAGTGATTTGGAAGATATCATTATTCATGTGATTTATATATGGGTGATCAAAATCATATTGTGGAGTTGATTTAAGGTCTAAAACCCACCAATTCAATGATATAATGGAAAGGGAACCTTGTATTTTCAATATTGTGGTGAATGGATCATTGGATCAAACACTGGAGGATCGACCAAAGCATTCTTTGGAAGGAGATAGTTTTTGGGCAATAGAGACCAACATAGCGTGTAACATGAGGTTACAAGGAATGTGGCCCCCACACGTCAGTGGATAGGGATTCAAGAGTTAGTAAAACACCACACAGTGTGTGGAGCTATCACACATCATGTATTACCTTCTTAGAGACTCAGTGTGTATCATGGCAGATAAAAAAAACCTAGGGTGGAGTACACATGCTGCTTACAAAGCATGTACCCCACCACACAGCTTGGTCCAGAATTGTTACAGAGGTTATCATGCGTAATGGTACATGGGTAAGTGGAAATGGATTGAATCCATGTACTATCACACAACTAGAGTACACATGTAGACCACAGATGTAAGGACGTGGTGTATGACCCTTCTACACAGCGTGTACCCATCTTCTACATGACATGTTCTAAATGACATTTGTCGTTGTACAAAGGTAGTACCCTAAGACATGGGAAATCGTTTGGGACCCTATTACATGTTGTATACCCCTATTCTATATGGCTTGATCTTATTTTCAACAATATCTTGGAAAGGATTCATTATGGTATGTTCAATTTATCACTTCTCTGATGGTTTGTGGGTATCATTTCAAACTCATATTTGTATGATCCCTTCAAATAAAATTCCAATATTGAGTCATTGGAATCCCCTGAGAGGCCCATTGTAGGATCCTCTTTTAATTCATCATGCCCTAGTTAAATTCCTTGGTATTGACAAGACCAACTTCATCATACTTCGATTCTCAACTTATTATGTAAATCTAGACGGTGTGGTTTGTATCACCCCAAGGCTCTATATGTGATCCATATCTATTATATATACTCTATATTTAGATCTATCATTGTATCTCTCTAATGAAGTTTTTTGATGAAAAATACTTCTCGAATGGACGTCATCAGTGCAATAAAACTCAATAGTGTGTTCTCATAGAAGTGTGGTTCGTTGAATCTTCAAACAGAATCACTACTATTCGTATACGGTAGTTGTGACATACCCCTAGACTTATTTTCCAAGATTTAATATATTTGGATATCCTTGTTATATATGTTGTAGAAATATACTATTTATAGATGATTATATATCTCTTATTGTGTATTTATTTGTGGTTTCATGGTGTCCTACTGTGTATTTTTATATACACCCATGTAGGGGGTATTCCCGCACATGTTTTGTCTTGTGAAGATGAGAGACCTTTTGACGGAGTCCAGGGTGGACCAGGCCCAGACAGAACATTTTGATTTCAGGCTGGCCTAGATGTTCCTATAGCTTTGATCAGCAATCACAATACCTATTTTATTTAAGAGATGGACTTTTTAGATTACAAATAGTTTGTTTTTGTGGGATTGTATTCTAGACCAGTTTGCTTTACTTCAAATTACATCCTAACATACTCTGTTGGATGAGGTAGTGTTATGAATGCATTTGTTTCTTAGTGTTTTTTACATTTTATCATTTCAGGTATTGGAGACGTGTGTATTCATACAGGTACCTAGGAAATTCCGTCCATTTTAGCGATATTCCTACTCAGTACCAGTCACATTCCCCAGGCCTATTGGAGGCAGGCTAGGGGAGTCGCGGCACGAGCCCCACTAGGACGGTTCATGAAACAAACCCACCTCAAATATTATCTATAATCACAGTCTTTTTTATTGAAATTGAGTCAATGATTTTCCATATCAATAGTTTTATGATGGCTGAGTTTATAAAAACATCATAGATATCATTGAACCTTCGTATGATACTTCATTATAGAAATGTATTAATCTGATAATTACTTATTTTTTATACCATTTCAAGGTTATTGTTCATCATGTTACTTTTTCCTCCAACATTTTGTCTAGTAAAGTTGCCTATAAACTTATATCCAATGGATCTACCCATATTCCACTATCTGATAAATCTCACTATAATATTTTTTTCAATAACTTCATTCATAAATTTATTTATAATTCCTTCAGTCAGATACCTCTATCTAATGACAATGTCTAAAAGATTTTTGTTAATAATTTCTCTCAAAAACGTCATTATAATTCCTTCACATAGAAACCCCTATCTGGTATAAAAATTATGATATTATATATGGTGACATATAATACTATGTATCGTCATTCGGAAGCTTTATTCCGATGAATTTATTCATAAATAACTATATTGTGACTTTACGATCATTATTTATCTAGTGGGATATTTTTGGATGAATTTTCTACGGGAATCACAATTGATCTTCTATCTGACAAACTTCTAATATTATATCCTCCTTTCTATGTATTATACTTCAAATTATCATAATCTATTAACATAAAGACCGTCTTAATTAGTTAATAATATATAACTTCAAACTTCATAGGATTCCTTCTTTTGGTTCTTCTTCAAAAAAATTCTATATCCAAAAATAATTTCATTTATACAACTTTGTTTGCAATATATATGACACTTATTTTTTCATGAAATCATAGTTCCACTAAATTATTTCTTCAGCAAGTATTTTCTTAAATTATGTATATCATTTTATAATTATGATGTTTGTATCTTTTATGATAAAAAAGAATCGCCTAATTTTCCTCTGTTTCATAGAGGCTTTAATTCTTCAAATAATCATCTAAAATAACATAAAAATACAATATAAATTTTAATCAATGATGTATACATCCCTAAGAATAATCATATATGATTTTCTTTAAAACACTCTATCTAGTCTTATATCTAATTGGAATAGTACTTTAGACTTTGTTTAATCACTTCTTCTTGATGGAATTATGAAAACAATTAGAATAACAATTTATTCCACCCTATATCTATTGGTTCTAGATCATTCACATTATTCTCTTCAACATTGGAAAAAACATCACCAAGTATACTTTTTTTGATCTCCACAGTACATTATAATCATGCATCTTGTCACGACCCGTCCTCGGGGCCCGTGTCGTGACTACCCCAAGCCCGCCATCCATAGGCCAGGGGATGGCGACTAGCACCAAGGTGTAAATCCCGGTAAAAAGGGAAGGCATTGCCTTTGTAAAGTAAACTAGCAACTCAGAGTAAGCAAGTGGAAAAAGTAAACACTAAGTAAAAACTGGTACAACAGTAAGTGCGGAAAAGTAAATGTTCCAGTATACAAACCCAAACTGAAAGTAAAGTCCAACTCGAAAGGGAAAATAGCAACTGAAAAGTAAAAGCCGCTACCCCGAGCTGTCCACTGGGAATCCCACCTGAAGGGTGGGTACAGATAGCTCCACTGCTCCTCGGGTCCCACCGTCTGCTCTGAGTATGTCCCACCCAGTGGTCCACCTCCAGGTACCGTCCTTCTCCACAAGCCCCACCACGATCAGCGATGTCCGTCATCTGCAACAAAAACAACGTAGTGCGGGCATAGCCCGTGCAGGGGTGAGTATAAGCTACTCAGTAGGGACCTCTAGACCCCTGAAGGTCTCCCAAAATCCACAAAGGACAAATCACAAAGGAAAGATAAAATCACGAAATAACAACCGACACTGCTTAGGTATATGCCCATACATATACCTAAGTAATCAATTCCTGTATGCTCCAACCTCCAAGCCCAAGTACATCCCAGTCCACACAGGAAAGTATACGTATTTCACATAGGAAAGCAAAACGTAATCCACACCGAATAGCACAACACAATCTAAACAAGAAAGCAAATGGGTTTCAGCTCACACAGGTATACTTCTTCAAAGACGATAGAGATGATCACTGATCCATCTAAGTCGTCGGACCCACAATGGATTGATAGGTACTAACCCCTGCAAAGAACCACACAAGATCGGTAGGAAACTAACCCCTGCAAAGACCCACACAGGATCAGACCCACACAGGATCTGTAGGCGCTGGCTCACATAGAACCGCTGAGCGCTGACCCACACAGGATCGGACCCACACAGGATCGATAGCACTGATCCACACAGGATCGCTGAGTGTTGTAGTCGTCGTCGTCGAATCCATTGAGGATCTCTGCATAGTCGTCATCGCGGTCACAGTAGCAGTCACAACCAGCACTAGGGTTCTCGCACACAGCATGCTCGTTATGGAGGGTCCGCTTCACGAGCCGAGAGGCTGATACATCAACTGAAACATAGTCCAGAGTTGATGTATCAAAAAGTTCCGTATCATCAATAGGAACTCAACGTCACAGACGGCGCGTCGATCGGACGCCCGGTCTGAGAGTTATTGGCTTTTTCGTCCCAGGGGCCCGGTTGGATTTTAAGGCAAAACCAACCTGACCATAATCCACCTGCATCCAAACCTCAGGTGGAGCAAACCAAAAGATCCGTCTCACTATGAGAAAACCAACAAAGGCGACGACACATCATTCGGACCTCCGTAACTCAAGATATAAGTGTTTTCGCTCCGAGGGCTCGGTTGGTTTCGTGTACGAACCAACCCGGCCGAACTCAAATTATTCCGAAACACTGAGTGCGATATACAGAAACGACCATCTCATTCTAAGGATTGTGTTGCCGCTAACGTTGCGTCGATCGGAGGTCCGTAGCCAGAGTTATGGGAAATTGAACACAAACGATCCGAAAAGGGGGTTTCGGGCGAGGACCGACCCGGCACGAGAACCCCCGGTTGGCCCGAACCGGGGCGACCCACCCCGGTCCGGGTCGGCCCGGCCCGGCCAGGTGGTCCGGCCAGGTGGCCAGCCCGGCCGCGCTGGCAGCGTGACCAACCCGGCCGAACTCAAAATATTCCGAAACTTTGAGTGCGATATACTGAAATGACCATCTCGTTCTAAAGATCGTGTCGCCACTGACGGCGTGTCGATCGGAGGTCAGTTGACCGAGTTATGGGAAATTGAACCCAAATGGTCTGAAAATGGGGGTTTCGGGCCCGGACCGACCTAGCCCGAGACCCCCCCCCCCCGGTCGGCCAGACCCGGGACGACCCGCCCCGGTCCGGGTCAGCCCAGCCCGGCACGGCTCGGTTGGGCACAGCGCGCTCCCAGCTCGGCCAAAGGCCCAGCTGTTGGCAAAGGGGGGGGGGGGGGTGGCGCCTTCCCCCTTGTGTAACCGCGACCTCCCATTTATGGGGGCAGTTTGATGTCCGGCCGGGGGAATTAATTCCCCCGGCTCCTCCCTGTTCGGCCAGCCCGACCTGGCCGACCGTTTCCTGCTCAACGGGACCGGCGATGGCCGGTCTCCTTCCAGCTCCGACATCGGCGGCCGGCCCGGCTGCGCTGGTAGCGTGACCAACCCGGCTGAACTCAAAGTATTCTTAAACATTGAATGCGATATAACGAAACGACCGTCCCATTCCAAGGATCGTGTCGCCACTAACGGGCGTCGATCGGAGGTCTGTAGCCCGAGTTATGGGAAATTGAACCCAAATGGTCCGAAAACGGGGGTTTCGGGCCCGGACTGACCCGACCCGAGACCCCCCCCCCCCAAGTCGGCCCGAATCGGGTCGACCCGGCACGGCCTGGCCGGGCGGCCGGCCCAGCTGGGCACAGCGCGCTGCCAGCTCGGCCGAAGGCCGAGCTGTTAGCAAGGGGGGTGCCTGTCCCACTTGTGTAACCGCAGCCCCACATTTATGGGGGCCATTTGAAGTCCGGTCGGGGAAATTAATTCCCCCGGCTCCTCCCTGTCCGGCCGGCCCGACCTGGCCGGCCGGTTCCTGCTCAACAGGACCGGCGATGGCCGTTCCCCTTCAAGCTCCGACACAGGAGGCCCGGTCCAGCCGCCGGTCACTGTGCTCCGCCACGGCCCGGAACCGGCCATGGCCCTTATCGTCCGGCACGGCGCGACGGCGCCGCCCCCTTCCGCCGCGGCCCCGGTACCGGCCGCGGTATTTTCGGTTTTTCTTCGACGCGGCACGACGACGTCGCGTCCTTGATCTTTTTTCCACGGCGCGGCACGATGGTGCCGCACATTTCCTTTTTCATGATTCCGCGTGGTGCAACGGCACCACGTCTTCCCGTACCAAACCACAAATAAACCAACATGAAAAATAAGGAGGCGGGTCGGCCATGGTTCTGTCGTCTGGCCCCCCCTCACGTTATTCGATAACTATTGGTTTTAAAAATTCACGAAGAAATTCAGGAATGTAACACGATCAAAATAATTATTTACAATACCCTACCTTGGTTTCAAGAACGGTGTACGTCAACGAGCCGTGGAAGACGAGCATCACGGAAGTCGGGCGTCGTGGAAAACGAATG
Organism: Viscum album; assembly: GCA_963277665.1. NCBI lineage: Eukaryota > Viridiplantae > Streptophyta > Magnoliopsida > Santalales > Viscaceae > Viscum > Viscum album. The sequence continues at coordinate 1,064,133,383 of OY728126.1, read as the reverse complement.
TCTATTGTATAGTCATCGAGGTGCGTCCGACGAGGAAACGTCGTTGGAGAAGTTCTTCGCATTCTTCAGCGGAGATGTTCTTTCTTGAAGAATGGTGTTCTTCGTCGGAGTCCGAGGTGTTCTTCACGTTCTTCATCGAAGTTGAAGAAGAAGAATACTTCCTCAAACCCTTAGCCCTTTCTCTCCCAAGACTCCACAAAAGAAAAACAAACCCCAAAATAAAATATGTCTCCCACTTATTTTGTTAACCCAACATAGGTTTTTGAATTCAAGAGTTTGGAAAATCAAAACCCACATTTAACTCACATTAGTTATAAACATGAGTTGTTATAAATTAAAGAGGTGATAAGTTGGAAAACATAAATGGGGGGTTAAGGAGTTAAAAAAAGGGGGAGGTGAAAGGTTGGGGCTCGTGTGGGCCCCACCTTTCAATTATCCACACATGGGAAGTTGGGAGGATGTGGGCCCCACCACCAAATTCCCATGGGAGAAATTAACCACCTTGATATAAAATAAAATTGATCCAAAAATTTTATTTACTTCTTAAATAAACCCCATTAATTAACTTCTTCTCCCGTAAAAACGCAACTACGGTAAAGGTTCCCTTAAATGATTACCGGCATTGCGAGTTCATCGGTTCCATCGGATTTCAATTCCGAGCACCAGTTCAAAAGATAAGAATTCCCGCTCGTTCGTTCACTGAATGTACCCGAGCTAAACTTTGGATAGAAATTCCGGGCACATCGGGCCTCAGAATCAAGTGCTGTCTGAAACTGCGTTCTTGTAAAATTTCAAAAAAAATTAAGAAAAAATTTCCCTTGAATTTTACGGGTCTTTACATTACTCCCACCTCCGGGCTTTGCGTCCCCATAAAGATACATCAAAAACTAGGGAAAAATGGGGGTACTGAGCACGCATACGAGCCTCCCGCTCCCAAGTGCTCTCCTGGAGGTTCCCGTGCTACCATCTAATTCGCATTAGAGGAATCGACCATCCACGTAGGTCCTGCTCCTATTGATCCTCGATCTCCACCGGGACCTCCACAAAAGTCGCCCCATCATCAATGTCAAGCTCCCCATGGTCAATGATGTGCGTCGGGTCGTGCATGTATCTCCTCAGCTAAGATACGGGGAAGACGTTGTGCACTCGGTGCAACTGGGGTGGTAGAGCCAGACGATAAGCCACCTCTCCAATCCGGCTGAGGACATGGAATGGTCTGATGAAGCGTGGAGACAACTTTCAGCCTCGACCAAATCTCTGTAATCCTCGTCGAGGTGAGACACGCAAGAAGACGTTGTCACCATCCTCGAACTCTAGTGGCCTCTGCCTCCTGTCAGCATAAGACTTGTGTCGGCTCTGAGATGTCCTCATCCGCTCCTGGATGACCTGGACCATTTCTGTCATGGCATGGACCATCTTTGGCCCCAAAAGTGCTGACTCCCTAGGGTCTGTCCAGCATAAAGGAGATCTACAAGGTAGACCGTACAATGCCTCGTACGGTGCCATCCCGATGGTGGAGTGGTAGCTGTAGTTGTAAGCAAACTCCACCAAGTGTAGGTGGTCCTCCCAGATATGACCAAAGTCGAGGACACATGCGCGGAGCATGTCCTAGAGAGTATGAATGGTCCTCTCCGTCTGACCATCCGTCTAAGGGTGAAAGGCTGTGCTCAGACGTAGCTGCGTCCAGAACGCCTCCTGCAATCCCTTCCATAGCTGGGAAGTAAAGTGAGAATCTCAAACTAAGACGATAGATGATGGCACACCGTGAAACTGCACAATCTCTTGAACGTAAAGTCATCCCAAGCTCTACACTGAGCCCTGCTCTCTGATGGGTAATAAGTGAGCCGACTTGGTGATTCAGTAGACAATCACCCAAATAGAGTCATGACCTCTGGAAGTGCGTGGAATTCCAGTCACGAAGTCCATAGATATTTTGTCCCACTTCCACTCTGGAACCTCCAAGGGTTGTACCAGGCCTGCTGGTACCTCGTGCTCAGCCTTCACCTGCTGGCAGGTGAGGCATCGAGAAACGAACTCTGCCACATCCTTCGTCATGCCCGGCCACCAGTGCTGCCACCTGAGATCCTTGTACATCTTCACCACTCTGGGATGTACCGATAAGGGAGAAGTGTGAAACTCTCTCAGCACCTCCTCCCGTAAAGCAACTGGTACCAAGGTACGTACTCTGAAAAGGATGTCGTGCTCTGCTCCAATGGAGAAACCATCAGGTTCCTGTCCTGAGGATATCTGTGCACACCGCGTCTCATAGTCAGCGTCCCCACGTTGTGCCTCTCTGACCTGCTATAGTAGTGGAGGAGTGACTGTGAGAGACTGATGGAAGGCTGCTCCATCTCTATCCATGGAGTATATCTGCAAAGAGGCTAGCTGCTCTGTCGCCTCCTCAAGTAGTTGAGTGCCTGTCCTCCTACTGAGGGCATCGGCTACCACGTTCCCCTTCCTAGGAGTATAGACTATCTCAAAGTCATAGTCCAGGAGGAACTAGAGCCATCGTCATTGTCTCAGATTCAGATCCTTCTGAGAGAAGATGTATCTAAGACTCTGATTGTCAGAAAAGACTGTAAAGCGCTCGCCCATCAGATAGTGTCGCCATGTCTTCAGATCGAAGACCACTACTGCAAGCTCTAGGTCATGGGTAGCGTAGTTATGCTCATGCAGCCTCAACTGACGTGATCCATAGGCGATCACTGCCTTCTCCTGCATCAGGACACAATCGAGTCTGGTCCCTGATGCATCACAGTAGACTGCGTACCCTACTCCCTCCTTAGGCAACCTCAAGATAGGTGTGATGGTCAATCTCTGTCTCAGCTCCTGGAAGCTCTGCTGACATCTGTATGACCACACGAAGGGTTTCCCCTTCTTCATCAAAGCTGAGAGTGGTGCCTCAACTCTAGAGAAGTCTGGCACGAATCTCCGGTAGTATCTAGCTAGTCCCAAGAAACTCTGCACCTCCATTACGCTCCTGGGTGGCTCCCAAGCTACCACTGCCTCGATCTTTGTAGGATCCACTGCAACTCCTGCCTTAGAGATGACATGCCCCAAGAAGTGGACCTAATGTATCCAGAAATGACACTTCGAGAGCTTTCCATAAAGATGGTTCTCTCAGAGTGTGTATAGTAAAACCAGTAAGTGGTAGGAGTGCTCCTCCTCAGTCGTCGAGTAAATCAAAATGTCATCAATGAAGACCACGACAAATCGATCGAGGTATGGCTGAAAGATCCTGTTCATGCGGGCCATGAACACTGTTGGAGCATTGGTTACGCCGAAGGGCATATCCAAGAACTCATAGAGGCCATACCAACACCTGAAGGTCGTCTTCTGCATGTCCTCATCTCGAACTCCGAGCTGGTGATAGCCTGACCTGAGTTCTATCTTCGAGAACCATCTTGCTCCCTTGAGCTGATCAAAGAGGCCATCAATAATTAGTAGCGGATACTTGTTCCTCACTGTCACATGGTTTAGGTGACGATAGTCGACACAAAGTCGCAAGCTTCCTTCCGCCTTCTTGGTGAACAAAATCGGGGAAGCCCAGGGTGACACACTGGGTCGGATGAACCCCTTCTCCTGCAAGTCCTCCAACTATACACGTAGCTCTCGAAGATCAACAAGGGCCATCTGATACACTGGAGTCGATATCGGGGCTATCCCGGGGTACAGGTCAATATAAAAGTCTACCTCTCTGCGAGGAGGTAGCCCTGGAACGTCGTCGGGAAAAAAGTCCGCAAACTGATCTACCACTGCAGGAAAACCAGGACTCTGCACGTCAACTGCTCCTAGGATGAGGCTAGCCAACTGATGAGTGATGGGCTGTCCTCTCCTTCGCGGAATTCGATCCTGTGCTGCAAAGGCTCCCTTCTCGCCGAGGAAGGTGAACCTGCTCCCATCGGTGCGTACACATCTCACCTTGCGCCTGGAATAGTCAATCTGTGCATGGACCGTAGACAACCAATCCTTGCCCAAGATGATGTCGTAAGGCCTCGACGCTGCTACAAGAAGATCCCAGTCGAAGCTCTCGCCTCCTAGAGTAAGCTCACCTTGCCGGCACCAGTGCGTAATCGTCGAGTCTGCTCCCGTAGGAGTCTCTAGCTGTAAGGACCGAGCCAACGGCTCTGTCGGAATCTCCAAGCTCCGAACAAGGGAACCGGCTATGAAAGAGTGACTCGCTCTTGTGTCTATAAGTACTGCCACAAGGGTTTAATAGACACAGATAGTACCTCGAATAATTTCGGGCACGCCGTGGTCGTAGGTCTCTGCTGCCTGGAGTTGTGCCTGTCTCTGCCTGCCAGCTCCCTGTGGTCAGGGTGGAACTCCTGGTGGTGGTGGTGGTAGAGCCTCAAAGCGTCGCCCACAACCTGCTTCTCGGCCAGCTCCTCTGACTCGTCTGCCTGCTCCATGCGGACCACCACGGTCGACCCTCTGCCTCTGCCTCAGTGGTCCCTCAACCGTCTACTGCTCCTTTGCATGGTGGGTCGGGAAGTCACGAGCTATGTGGCCTTGCCCGCCACACGAGTAGCACTGTCTACCTCTCGAAAGACTGACTCTGCACTGTGTGCCCCGCACTGCTGAGCCAGTGTCCTGAGGTTGTCTGCCTGAGGGTCTGGTCTACTTGGACCCATGAGTCATCCGTCGACTGCCTGCTGCAGCAGACTCTGCTACGTGCCGCCCTACGGTGGGTCTCGGTGCTGGTGTAGACTCAGCAAGAAAACTCTCGATCCGAAGGGCCCGCTCCAGAACTCCTGTCTGAGTCGTAACTCTGAGGGATATCAGCGATGCCCTGATCTCATGTCTCAATCCCTACTCAAAGGTCCGGGCCTGGAAGAATGGGTGCCGTACCATGTCGGTCGAGTAGCGCGAGAGATCGGTAAATCTCGCCGAGTACTGCGTGACCGCCATGCTGCCCTGTCGCAGCTGAAGAATCTCCTGAATGTGCACCGCACAGAGGGTGGCTAGGACGAACTCGGAGCAGAAGAGGCTCTCAAAGTCCGTCTAGAGAATAGATGCCTCATCGTGCACCTGGAGCATCAATCTCCACCATCGGCCCGCTGCCACGTGCAGTAGGCTCGCTGCGAGGATCACCATGAGGTATGCTGGTGTCCTCACTAACCGAAAAACTCGTAACACTGCCTCCAGCCAATCCTTGGCTGCCTGGGGGTCCATCTCCCCGTAGAACCAGGGCGGTCGCTGGCGCTGGAACTCATGCAGTGCACTAAGGCGAATAGCATCATCAGCGGCAGGGGCTAGAAGCATCGGTGGCTTGGCGGGTAGAGCTACCGCCGGTGCCACAGCTAACAAAGGGCCCTGCATCGAGGCCTCGTCGCTCGATGGGCTGTCGTCATGCTCGACTCTCGGAACCCTAGCTGGCTACCATCGTGGGGCCATCATGAAAAGGAAACAGGTCTGCCATGGTAAGAACAGTATACCTGGTGAGTTGATACAATGTAATCATAATTAAAACTTGAAACACACAAGCAATCAATGTTTTCGTGCATTAAGTCGGAAATCAGAAGTCAGGGTCTTGGTGTACGGATATGTCAGCCGCCGCACCAGCACCAGACTCTGTGGACTGATAACCACACTCAATAAGCTAAACACTATTGCTTCACATAGAAAAAGATCAGAGTCCAAAGTTTTGCGGTAGAACTGAACTCCTCTGATACCAATTTGTCACGACCTGTCCTCGGGGCCCGTGCCGTGACTACCCCAAGCCGGCCTTCCATAGTCCAGGGGCTGGCGACTAGCACCAAGGCGTAAATCCCGGTAAAAAGGGAAGGCATTGCCTTTGTAAAGTAAACAAGAACCTTAGAGTAAGCAAGCGGAAAAAGTAAACACTAAGTAAAAACTTGTACAATAGTAAGTGCAGAAAAGTAAATGGGCCAGTATACAGACCCAAACTGAAAGTAATGTACAACTCGAAAGGGAAAACAATAAATGGAAACTAAAAGCCGCTACGTCGAGTTGTCCAGTAGAAATCCCACTTGATGTGTGGGTACAGATAGCTCCACTGCTCCTCGGGTCCCGCCGTCCGCTCTGAGTATGTCCCACCCAGTGGTCCACCTCTAGGTACAGTCCTGCTTCACATGCCCCACCACAATCAGAGCTGTCCGTCGTCTGCAACCAACACAACGTTGTGCGGGCATAGTCCGTGCAAGGGTGAGTATAAGATACTCAGTATGGACCCCGAGACCCCCAAAGGTCTTCCAAAATCCACAAAGGATAAACCACAAAGGAAAGATACAATCACGAAGTATCAACCGACACTGCTTAGGTATATGCCCATACATATACTTAAGTCATCAATTCCAGTACGCTCCAACCTCCGAGCCCAAGTACAACCCAGTCCACACAGGAAAGTATACGTATTCCACACAGTAAAGCAAACCATAATCCACACAGAATAGCACAACACAATCCACACAAGAAAGCAAACAGGTTTCAGCTCACACAGGTATACTTCTTCGATGACGATAGAGATGATCACTGATCCATCTAAGTTTTCGGACCCACAAATGATCAATCGGTACTAACCCCCGCAAAGACCCACACGGGATGGGTAGGAAACTAACCCCCACAAAGACCCACATAGGATCAGACCCACACAGGATCTGTAGGCGCTGGCGCACACAGAACCGCTGAGCGCTGACCCACACAGGATCGAACCCACACAGGATCGGATCCACACAGGATCGATAACACTGATCCACACAAGACCGTTGAGTGCAGTAGTCATCGTCGTCGAATCCACGGGGGATCTCTGCACAGTCATCATCGCAGTCACAATAGCAGTCGCAGCCAGCACTAGGGTTCTCGCACACAGCAAGCTCATTCGGGAGGGTCCGCTCCATGAGCCGAGAGGCTGATACATCAAATGACACATAGTCTAGAGTTGATGTATCCAAAAGTTCTGTATCATCAACAGGAACTCAACGTCGCAGACGGCGCGTCGATCAGACGCTAGGTCTGAGAGTTATTGGCTTTTTCGTCCTAGGGGCCCAGTTGGTTTTTAAGGAAAAACCAACCCAACCATACTAAAACTGCGTCCAGACCTTGGGCGTAGTAATCCAAATGATGTTTCTCAGTAAGAGGAAACCAACAAAGTCGACGACACGTCATTCAGACGCCCGTAGCTCAAGATATGAGCGTTTCCGCTCCGAGGGCCCAGTTGGTTTCGTGTACGAACCAACCCGGCCGAACACAATGTATTCCAAAACTTTGATTGCGATATACCGAAACGAACGACTCATTCCAAGGATCGTGTCACCACTGACGGCACGTCGATCAGAGGTCTGTAGCCCGTGATATGGGCAATTGAACCCAAACGGTCCGAAAACGGGGGTTTCGGGCCCGTACCGTCCCGTCCCGAGACCCCCCCGGTCGGCCCGGCCGGGCAGTCTGGCTAGTCGGCTGGCCCGGCTGGGCATAGCGCGCCCAGAGCGCTGCCAGCTTAGCCGAAGGCCGAGCTGTTGGCAAAGGCGGGGGGGGGGGGGGGCGCCTGCCCGCTTGTGTAATCGTGGCCCCCCATTTATGGGGGCCGTTTGAAGTCCGGCTGGGGGAACTAATTCCCCCGGCTCCTCCCTGTCCGGTCGGCCCGTCCTGGCCGCCGGTTCCGGCTCAACGGTACCGGCGACGGCCGGTCCCCTTCCAGCTCCGATGCCGGCGGCCTGGTCCGGCCGCCGGTCACCTTACTTCGTCGCAGCCCAGAACCAACCGCGACCGTTGTCGTCCGGCACGGCGTGATGGATCGGCGCCCTTCCGCCGCGGCCCCGGTACCGGCTGTGGTATTTTTGGGTTTTCTTCGATGAGGCGTGACAGCGTCGTGTCCTTGATCTTTTTTCCATGGCGCGGCGCGACGGCGCCACGCATTTCCTTTCACATGATTCGGCGTGTTGTGACGACACCACGCCTTCCCGTACCAAACCACAATGGAACCAACATGAAAAATAAGGAGGAAGGTCGGCCGTGTTTGTGCGGTCCGCCCCCGCCCCCCTCGCGTTATTCGATAACTATTGGTTTTAAAAATTCACGATGAAAATCAGGAATGTAACACGATGAAAATAATTATTTACAATCCCCTACCTCGGTTTCAAGAATGGTGTACGTCAACGAGCCGCGGAAGACGTGCTTCGCGGAAGTCGGGCGTCGCAGAAAACGAACATCTATTCCATTGCCGTCGATGAGCATCTGACGAGGAAACGTCGTTGGAGAAGTTCTTCGCGTTCTTCGGTGGAGATGTTCTTCGTTGAAGAACGGTGTTCTTCGTCGGAGTCCTAGGAGTTCTTCACGTTCTTCGTCGAAGTTGAAGAAGAAGAAGACTTCCTCAAACCCTTAGCCATTTCTCTCCCAAGTCTCCACACAAGAAAAACTATCCCCAAAATAAAATAAGTCCCCCACTTATTTTATTAACCCAACATAGGTTTTTGAATTCCAGAGTTTGAAAAATCAAAACCCACATTTAACTCACATAAGTTATTAACATGATTTGTTATAAATTAAAGAGGTGATAAGTTGGAAAAACTTAAATGGGGGGTTAAGGAGTTAAAAAAAGGGGGAGGTGAATGGTTGGGGCTCGTGTGGGCCCCACCATTCAATTATCCACACATGGGAATTTGGGTGGATGTGTGCCCCACCACCAACTTCCCATGGGAGAAATTAACCACATTGATATAATATAAAATTGATCCAATAATTTTATTTACATCTTAAATAATCCCCATTAATTAACTTCTTCTCCCGCACAAACGCAACTACGGTGAAGGTTACCTTAAGCGATTACCGGCGTTGCGAGTTAATCGGTGCCATCAGATTTCAATTCCGAGCACCGGTTCAAAAGATAGGAATTCCCGCTCGTTCGTTCACTGAACATACCCGAGCTAAACTTCTAATAGAAATTCCGGGCACACCGGGCCACAGAATCAAGTGTCGTCTGAAACCGCGTTCTTGTATAATTCCAAAGAAAATTAAGAAAAAATTTCCCTTGAATTTTACGGGCCTTTACACATCTTTATCCAAAACATTACATCTGGATACTTTATAGGGAAATTTTATAATGTTGTTTAAGAATGTGCTTCTATAAACATCAGAGCACATGTTTTCGACCATAATATTATTGCACCAAGAATAATAATTAACTAAATGTATGAAAAAATTCTTTCACCTATAAGCTTCAAATATATTCAAAATATTACAACTGAAAAACACCATTTAACATTTTTAATGCTATCATGACTTGTGAATATATACTCCTATCGAAAAAGATTTAATTCTTTTGGGTCATGAATTTATCCTGAACATATACATTCAATATCCAATTTATATCATCCACATTAAAAATCATATATAATTCAACCTAACATTCAAAAAACATTGTCTTCATTATTTCCTAAATGTATTATTATCACTAAAATGGTGGGACACATTAGTTAAAATATAAAGTTACTTCTTCTATTCAACCTATCCAACATATTGAAATCAATGAAATTAATATAATTCATTGAAATCTAATGAAATATATTTAAAAATATTAAAACACAAGTAATTATGTTATTTTGATAAGAAAATGGATATTTTATCGCTTGGTATGTCATAACATTTAAAGATAATTCTTAGAATCAAGGTTCCTTGTTCAAATAATTTTTATCTTCTATAAATGGGATTCATAGGATTTCAATGGAAATTACAGAATAAATCATAGTGGGTTAAATCTGAAGAGTTGTATTTGGGTATGATCCATGTAATGACTCTAAATGACGTGATTTGAGGCATATAGGCTACTTTTTGGTTGCTTCGGTCAAATATGATGCCATGCCACAATGGTATGGGTTTGTCCTGACCCATCCATTATTGAATCATATCAGAGGATTTAACCGTTCTTAAAAGGGTTGATATTAAGAGGATTCATGACATGAATTACTTAAAATTAGTTGAGATTTAATCATCATGGAATTGCTATAAATTTTTATTCCACTACAATGGTTTGTTAGTATGGACATGACATAGAGATATCTTGCCCCACCATAACTGGGTGTTTTTTTAATTAGGTATAATATTAGAATCCCCCAACCCTCCCATAATCTTTTGAAAACCCCTACATTTTAATGCATTATATCAATATCCATTGGATCATTTTTAGAGTCTCTTAATCCTCCTTCGACAATATTCAATATCTATCATCACAGAACCGAGGAATACTTCATCTAAGGTTATTTTATTCCCCATTTTCCTCTTAGGGCTTTGCATATCCATTATTGGGTATAGTTGTAGACATGGTTTTGGGGTTGGGTCTGGTGGTTTTAGGATTTGATTAATGTGGATTATTTTTTTGAAGATTATTTATGGATTCCTTGAATGATTTTACACTGACATTGTACCTTTCATAATCTTATTCCTATATAGTGATTGTTGGATCATTGGTTGAGGTAGTAGATTTTATAATTATATAATTTGATGTGTAAATCATGGAATTAGAATTTTCCTGGTTTCATTGGTGGGTATTATAGATTGTATTAATAAATAATATTAATATCAATAATAGGAATTAATGGGAATGGGGTGTCCTGCATGTGTTTACTTGCTTCCATGTTATTGCTCATGTGATAAGAACATGTATTTTGAAATTATTGAAAATAATTATTGTTCTAAAAATTGTGGGATAGTGCTATGTTTTATTTTGAATAACCAAAATTCATAAAATGATAATTACTTATAGATATAAAATAATAAATAATGTGATTTCAATTATTTTTATGTGTACACCCATGTAAGGGATATTGAATTCTTTGGGAAGCATGTAAAAAAATAGAAATTATGGTAGTTTTTGACTCTAAAATCTATTGTTATGTGTTTCTAGTTAGTTGTCTAAGATGTTTGGATTGTGTGTATATTGTTTGGATTGTTATTAAAAGTCTTGTGGGTGGTTATAAGAATTATCAGGTGATTGTAATTTGGGATACAACTCTTAATAATTGTTAGAAATGGTTATTAATATATAATAAATAGGTAATGGATGAAATAAATAGGGGTGGTTGTAACACCCCAGGTAAATAAAGAATATGAAATTTTCATATTTGTCCATATTTGTGAATAAAATATTAATATGACTTTAAAGGGGACGTTATGCTTGATGGCGTACCCAACACACAACAACGAGTTTCTTGGGAATCTTACGTTGCACTCTAATAATAAAATAATATTATTTTAAATGGTAGTTAACATGTAGACGTTGTATTGGCGGGAATGGATAGAAATAACCAAAATATGATTATATATATTTTTAAATGTTTTTACATTTATCCAATAATAGATAAAGGCATAAAATACGGAAAGAATTCAATTTTAGGCGTATATGCCCTAGTTTTCACTAAAGGTTCACTTATCGCCTTTTGATGGAGAACCGTCATTAAATATAGTTTTGTTCACTCTTATAAATTCTGTTGGACCAAATAAAACTCTTCTAAAGAATCGGGACATCAAAATTTACTTTGTGCAAATTTTTGGTATCTTTCCGATAAAGTTCATTTTTTTAATGAATAGTGTAAAATGTTGTATTTTAATTCAAAACCTCTTTTTAATCTAATTTATTTATATGATTAGATTATCTTTTTAATTGGTTTTAAATTGAAATTAGAATATATTTTTACCATTAAATTCAATAGTGGTCATTGGAATTAATTTCACTTTGAAATCAGACTTAAACTAGTGTCAATCTTTTGATACTTATTGTTTCCTAAAAACGCGCTATTTGCTCTGACATCGAGAAGTAATTATTAAATTATTTAATGTGACTTATATGTTTTGAATTTTTTAAAATAGACTTCATTTTTGAAATTGGAATATCAAATATAGCTTAGGGTGAATTTTTGGTATTTTTCTGAAAAACATCAATTTTTGATGAATAGTGAAACCACTATGTGGTACTTATAAAAACATATTTTTCCATTTAAATGAAATTTTTCCATCTTTGTGTTTTTAATTTCAAAAAATCTGACATACATTGATTAGAGGTAATTAGTGTAGTTTAAGGTACAAATAATGTTTTAATAATATGAAATGAAATTTACACAAGTCCTAACCTTATTGGATGTGTCATGGCCAACCAAGAAAAGCCATGGGTCAACTTGGGGACCCCATGGAGCCACTTTGGTTGGAAAATGACATTAATATCTTTTTATTTAAAGTTAATGTAAAAATGAGACAAACATGAAATGTTTTAATAAAACAATTTTTACATGGGGTTATACAAATCCGATTTTTGACTATAAATATTCATTTGAAAGATAAAATGATTTCCTACATCATTGTATTTTTTTATAATTTTTAGACATTAAATAAATTAAATTATTTATGACATCATGATGATGCAACGATAACCTCATTATTTTACGATATAAATAAAATGGAAATATAATGTAATATATAAGACATACACATGTCCAAAACCTATTGGATGAGTGGATTTCGAACCCTTATCACCTTATCCTAGAAATAAATAAATGTGGGACCTTTAAAATCCGAAACTCTTTTGAAAATAAAGTAACATTTTGTAACTTTACAAGAGTTCCCCTCCTCTCCTCTTATAAAAGACCCCCACCTCTACCTCCTTACCCACACTCCCAAAGCCTTTGGCTCGTCCAACCTCTGCCCATTTTGTCTCTCCACTTCCCTCTCTTACTCCTTGAAGCCTCAATTTGGGCAGAAGTCTTCCCAAGTAAGCCTTTGAGCTCAAACCAAATGGAGTTACCCGATTTTAAGGTAATGTCTTCTTTTGAGTCCTTTTGTTTTATTTTGCTTCTCCAACCCCCTAAAATCTTTTTATTCTTGTCTTTTGTAAAAAATCCAGTATCCTCAATATACTAAGATGTTGTTATAAGAATTATTCGAGCTACACTTACACACACCTACATCTAATGGTTAAGGAACATACTGTTTCCGTGGATGGAGAATTTCTGCCTCCCGAAACGATGATTGTTCAACATTCTTCTAACACCTTCAAAGGTGGCCATTAAGATGAAAATATATTTATATATGATATCTAATATGTTTATGTTTTACTTAGGCTTCGTTATTATTCATTTATGGCATACCTTTATGGTTTCCATTATGGCTAAACACGATATCTTCATTTAAGGAAGTGCGGACTACCGCCCCCTCAAAGTGATTTGATTCGTTAATACCATATGTGGTATGTATAAAGGATATATTTAATGATATTATATATGATACTATAGTATAATTAAAATAATATTATGTATCATTATGTTTTAATTCCATTAAATATGAAATAGAAATGAATGTAGCATTCATGCGTACGTACGGCTTACCGTCTCCATGAACGGTGCATTTCATTTCTTATCCACAAATGTAATGTACTATTATAAGTACATGTATATTATGGATATATATGATATATATGATATCCAAATACTGAATATAATTCTGGATATAATGAACATTTGACCACACGAACAACATGTAATTGTATTAAGTCCACTTTCGACTTAAGAACCAAATATCGACAAAACAAACATTATTAACTTAAATGATTACATAATGTTTATAACATGGAAATAAGTGATATAAAATGAATAATGAACTAGAAAAATGTTTTTAATAAAGTGGAAATTAACTCATGTTTATTATTCAGGATGTTAAAGAACGATCGAGTCAAGTCGGACCCGAGGTAAGGGATCATACTCCTCTCTTTCTTTTTAAGTACACTCTTTTATTTCATTCCTTATAAGCTCATCTTTATTATGATTGGGATGTTATTTTATATTAATCTTACAGTAATTTTTATGTTCATATGATGAGAGACCCTATTCTTTCTCATCAATCTATTTTGGAAGTTTTCAGTGGCGCCGTTAGGCTGCCGAATTGTCGTAAAAGATTCAACCTCTCGCTTTCTTTTTAAGTACCCTCCATTATGTCACTTATTTTAAGCTCCTCCTTGTTATGATGGTGGATGTTATTTTGTATTAATATTTCTGTAATCTTTATGTTGATATGTTGAGAGACCCTATTTCCTCTCATCAATCCATTTTGGAAGTTTTATGTGGCGCCGTTAGGCTGCCGAGTCATCGTAAGGGATTTTTCATCTCACTTTTATTTCTGTGAGATTTATGCTACATTTGCCACAATTTCCTTTGAGTGGTGTATGATCTACCCATTATTTTACTCATTGTGTAATATAATTTATTTTATGAGTATTTACATCAATGTTGTATTGTCCTTATTTCACGAGGTGTATGTTTCGAAAGATACCCATGTCGGTAAGGGAACCTTTCACCCTCCTCTTTTTAAAATACTTCTTTTGTTGGGTCTTTTAATTTAAATATTGTTATGTTGGGATATGTTCTCATATATCCTTATTGATGTAAATTTTATGTCCAAGTGACGAGATACCCTTTTCTTTTATCTCTCATCAACTCATTATGATGTGACGTCGTTAGGCTGTCAAGGGAACTTGTTAACCCAATTTTGATTTCTTTGGGTTCAACATGTAGTTATTGAATATGTCATCCTTTGAATATGTGTGAATGACCTTTGATTATTTTTCACTTAATATCCACTTATATTTGGTTTATTCATTTATCACACATAATTATGTAATTGATTTGTCCTTAAACCAAGGATACCGTCTTTGTATGGGACTTCGTCTGAATCTCCTTTCATTAAGGAATATTTTTTTACACAACTTTATTTTATACGGTGTATAAACCACTTTGAATTTTAGTTTATCCAAAAGGAATCATTTTTATACGAAGCATTTTACAAAATGAAAAAAGGGAATTTTTTTGTCATACGTATGCAGCGACAACGACTTCTCTGCCGTTGTGACCATTATTTGAGTTTCGGCTTCCTCTATAATCCATACCTTATTTTTAACAGAAAAATAAATACCATGTTTTAATATTCTTTTATTTTGGTATTGAAAATGGTTTTCATAATGTTTTTATATCAATGTGTTGTATTGATATCTTGTGATTGAAAGGTGGAAATGTTATGTTTCCTTTATGCACGTTTTATGTGATACGATTATGTTGAGGTTCTTGGGAATTATTATGAAGATGGGTGGTTTCGTGATAAACTAAGGGCGGGTGAGACCGATATAGCTCTCCAATGCATTGGGTAACACGAAGGAGTGAAACGTTAAGGTTTATCCGAAGAGATTTAGGGAATATACTGTGATGGGTATTCCAAAATGTAACCAAGAGGGTTACTCCCTACGTAAGAATGTTATAGATTCCTCAAGTTACCTTTTATGTCTTATGATTACTATGATTTATTCATGATTTGATGAGGTATGTTAAAGTGCCTATGTTTTATGGGTAAAGTATGATTTCATTCTTATGTATATATGAACTCATATTTCCTTTTCATATTTTTATAACCCGTACTGAGCTTTTTATGCTCATCCCATGTTTTTGAAATGTTTTTCACAGGTCAAGGAAAAGGTACATGATGTGATGATAGTGTCAATGATGTGTCAATATAGAATCCATGATTTATTTTAAATATGTTTCCGTTGATGGGAAGAATGAATACTGTCTTTTATGTATCCACTTTGTTTAAATGTGGAATGTAATGCATGTTTCATGATCTAATTCTATAAAACTCTAAACCTGAAAAGATCCTCAATGTGTAATCTTGTAATAACTCAAGATTAAGTAAGGTTTAAGGCTGGTGCCTTATAGTTGGTATCAAAGGTCAGTTTACATAACTTTAGAGGTTAGGGTATTATTTAAGCATAAGTGACATTACCATAATGGTTAGGATTTCAGAAAGAGTCCTAGTTTTAGATAAAGTGAATGAGTAAGTATATCTTAGTGTTTACCTTCCTCATTGTTACATGATGGTTTTTTTGATATACTCACACTGACCTTTTTGGTTTTAGTAAATGGCTGGATATAGCAGGAACCAAAGTAACAGTGGATGTGAAGGAAACTGTGACAATTTTTTGATCAAGCAACTGAATGATATGAGAGCTGCAATGAGAACTCTTGTGATTCTCCTCAACCAACTATCTGGAGTCATGATTGACCACCTAAACCTTGGTGATTTCTCTAAGGCATCATATATGCGAGAAAAAAATCCCTATAGAAGTACAGGTAATAATCACAAAGGTAAGTGTGTTCAAAAACCTATGTGTCAAAGATGTGGAAAGAAACAACTAGGAAAATGTTTCAAAGGGACAGAAATATGCTATAGATGTAGAAATGAAGTTCATAAAGCAAGAACCTTCCATGGAAGAAGGAAGCATCCAGTTGACTCGAGGAAAGGGAAAGAAGTTCTTTATGAGGGATCAATTGAATGTTTTAAATGTGTTGTGCATGGTCATTATGCAAGGACATGTCCTATGAAGAAGTTTCGTGAATGGGATCACCAAGATCGTACAAATGTTTATTTACCAATACCAAATGCGATTCCGATTGAGGATGAAGAAACTGAAAATGACCAATCAAAGGTTTGGATTATTTCATAACTATTGTTTTCCTATTTTGGGATCGTAGGATATGATTCATGATTTTGTTTGTAGGAAAGAAGTATTTCAGAATAAGTTGGAAAGGAATGGTTAATGGATCATGAAGAATGTTGAATGAGTAAGATTTCAACATATAAGTGCTTCAAGAGCTATGGTGAAATTCTTAAGAGTATTATGTCTCTTTTGATGATGGGATTACATTAGAATACTTTTTATAGTATATGTAACCCTGATGTTTAATATATGAAAATTTTATTCAAGGAATAGTTATCTGTTCTTTTGTGGACATAGTTATAAATAACCATTTGGGTTTATATGATCCTTACTTTTGAGGTAATTATGGGTTACTATATGTTATGAAGGAAGTGAAAGGCATGAGATAAACTTGAGGTTAAAATATGTTATGTTTATTTTTGATGATTTTATATCATTTTGGGGAATGTTTTAAGAATTATATAGTTTTGGAAGAAGTAAAACATGCAAACCGAGTGACAACCTGTCGTGTCGGACAAAGCTGCGGGAATCAAACCCACAACCAAAGTGCGACTGGTATTTATCGCCTACCACAGGACTACGTGAAGTCCCTGGTTAGTTTGACTAATTCTTCTATTAGTTAGATGATTTCATTAATTAAGAGTAAGTTGATTTTGTTTTATCTATGGAAATTTATTAACCTATCATGGAGGATATGTGATTAGGTTAATTACTTTTCAATACGAGACTTTAAGAGAAACTGATGTTGTTTGGAGATAAATGTTACGATTTTACTTGGACGACTATGTGACTAAAAACTTTAAATATTTGGGTTTCAATATTAGTTTGGTTTACTTTGATTAATTTTATGGACAATTTGTTTATCGAATGGTCCTTGTTGAACTTTGGGTTTTGTTGGACAAATTTTGGAGATTAAGAATAGATTTTCTTTTTATAAAGGGTTATCCTTTTATGAATTATCTAATCTTGTACTAACCTTTTTGGTTTTGGTTTTGGTTAAAGTCTAAAGACATGTGAAGTATATAGTTATCTATTTTGGATTAGGTGATTCTCTAGAAATTGAGTATAGTACTCTTAATGTGAACAAGTTTTCCTAAATACTCGTCTTTTGGAGAAAATATGAGTTTATGTAAGGAATCTAATAAATGTTGAAAGTCAACATGACAAGTGATTATGTTTCCTTATGAATAAATTCCTCAATAAAAAGTAACTTAAAACAAAAAGGTTTTCTATTAACTTTTCCTACTGGGGATCGAATACCGTTTAACCCATCGCAAGTTTGTGATTTTCTTATGGTTAACTTTCTCCTAAACATGTTTTCTATCACTCTCCATCAGAACATGACCCTATGTTTTCTCTTCCATGTCCATGTTTTCCTACATGGAATACTAGTATGGGTTATCTCGGGTGACCTCTATACTTCTCTTTCTTTATTTTAAAGTGATTGTTTTACCGACTCTTGTTCAGATGTGGGACTTTCAAGGATGTTTCCATGCCCAATTTTAAAATTGTGAGGACGCAATTCCCAAAAGAGGAGAAGGATGTAACACCCCAGTTAAATAAAGAATATGACATTTTCATATTTATCCATATTTTTGAATAAAATATTAATATTACTTTAAAGGGGACGCTATGCCTGATGGCGTACCCAACACGCAACAACGAGTTTTTGGGAATCTTACGTTGCACTCTAATAATAAAATAATATTATTTTAAATGGTAGTTAACATGTAGACGTTTTATTGGGGGGAATGGATAGAAATAACTAAAATATGATTATATATGTTTTTAAATGTTTTTACATTTATTTAATAAAAGATAAAGGCTTAAAATACGGAAAGAATTCAATATTAGGCGTATATTCCCTAGTTTTCACTAAAGGTTCACTTATCGCCTTTTGATGGCGAACCGTCATTAAATATAGTTTTGTTCATTATTATAAATTCTATTGGACCTAATAAAACTCTTCTTAAGAATCGGGACATCAAAATTTACTTTGTGTAAATTTTTGGTATCTTTCCGATAAAGTTCATTTTTTTAATGAATAGTGTAAAATGATGTATTTTAATTCAAAACCTATTTTCAATATAATTTATTTATATGATTAGATTATCTTTTTAATTTGTTTTAAAGTGAAATTAGAATATATTTTTACCATTAAATCCAATAGTGGTCGTTGGAATTAATTTCACTTTGAAATCAGACTTAAACTAGTGTCAATCTTTTGATACTTATTGTTTCATAAAAACACGCTATTTACTCTGACAGCGGGAAGTAATTATTAAATTAATTAATGTGACTTATATGTTTTTAATTTTTTAATATAGACTTAATTTTTGAATTCGGAATATAAAATATATCTTAGGGTGAATTTTTGGGATTTTTCTGAAAAACATCAATTTTTGATGAATAGGGAAACCACTAAGTGGTACTTATAAAAATATATTTTTCTGTTTAAATGAAATTTTGCCATCTTTGTGTTTTGAATATAAAATAATCCGACATACATGGTTGTCATTAAGAAGTAAAATTTGGTTCAATGGGATTAAAATAATTTTTTTGGTGAATAGTAACTTATTAAGTTTTTAATCGCAATTAGAGGTAATTAGTGTAGTTTAAGGTAAAAATAATGTTTTAATAATATTAAATGAACTTTACACATGTCCTAACATTATTTGATGTGTCATGGCCGACCAAGACAAGCCATGGGTCAACTTGGGGACCCCATGGAGCCACTTTGGTTGGAAAATGACATTAATATCTTTTTATTTAATGTTAAAGTAAAAATGAGACAAACATGAAATGTTTTACTAAAACAATTTTTACATGGGGTTATACAAATACGATTTTTGAATATATTTATTCATTGGAAAGATAAACAGATTTCTTACATCATAGTATTTGTTTTATAATTTTTAGACATTAAATAAATTAAATTATTTATGAAATCATGATGATGCAACGATGACCTCATTATTTAACGATTTAGATAAAATGGAAATATAATGTAATATATAAGACCTAAACAAGTCCAAAACCTATTGGATGAGTGTATTTAGAACCCTTATCACCTTATCCTAGAAATACATCAATTTGGGACCTTTTAAATCCGAAACTCTTTTGAAAATAAAGTATCATTTTGTAACATTACAAGAGTGCCCCTCCTCTCCTCTTATAAAAGGCCCCCACCTCTACCTCCTTACCCACACTCCCAAAGCCTTTGGCTCGTCCAACCTCTGCCCATTTTGTCTTTCCAATTCCCTCTATTACTCCTTGAAGCCTCACTTTGGTCAGATGTCTTCCCAAGGAATCCATTGAGCTCAAACCAAAGGGAGTTACACGATTTTAAGGTAATGTCTTTTTTTGAGTCCTTTTGATTTATTTTGCTTCTCCAACCCCCTAAACTCTTTTTATTGGTTTCTTTTGTAACAAATCCAGTATCCTAAATATACTATGATGTTTTTATAAGAAGTATTCGAGCTACACTTACACACACCTACATATAATGGTTAAAGAACATACTATTTCCGTGGATGGCGAATTTCTGCCTCCCGAAACGATGATTGTTCAACATTCTTCTAACACCTTCAATGGTGGCCATTAAGATGACACTATATTTATATATGATA
This sequence comes from Viscum album, assembly GCA_963277665.1. NCBI lineage: Eukaryota > Viridiplantae > Streptophyta > Magnoliopsida > Santalales > Viscaceae > Viscum > Viscum album. Next base: position 1,064,113,268 of record OY728126.1, on the reverse strand, counting down.
TCTAATATGTTTTTGTTTTACTTAAGATTCTTTATTTTTCATTTATGGCATACCTTTATGGTTTCCATTATGGGTAAACACGATATCTTCATTTAAGGAAGTGCGGACTACCGCACCCTCAAAGTGATTTGATTCGTTAATACCATATGTGGTACATATAAAGGATATATTTAATGATATTATATGTGATACCATATTATAATTAAAATACTATTATGTATCATTATGTTTTAATTCCATTAAATATGAAATAGAAATGAAAGTAGCATTCATGTGTACGTATAGCTTACCGTCTCCATGAACGGTGCATTTCATTTCTTATCCCCAAATGTAATGTAATATTATATGTATATGTATATTCTGGATATATATGATATATATGATATCCAAATCCTGAATATAATTCTGGATATAATGAACATTTGACCACACGAACAACATGTAATTGTAGGAAGTCCACTTTCGACTTAGGAACCAAATATCGACAAAACAAACATTATTAACTTAAATGATTACATAATGTTTATAACATGGCAATAAGTGATATAAAAGGAATAATGAAATATAAAAAGGTTCTTAATAGAGTGGAAATTAACTCAAGATTATTATTCATTATGTTAAAGAACGATCGAATCAAGTCGGACCTGAGGTAAGGGATCCTACTCCTCTCTTTCTTTTTAAGTACACTCTTTTATGTCATTCCTTCTAAGCTCATATTTATTGAGATTGTGATGTTATTTTATATTAATCTTACTATAATTTTTATGTTCATATAATGAGAGACCCTATTCTCTCTCATCAATCCATTTGGGAAGTTTTGAGTGGAAACGTTAGGATGCCTAATTTTCGTAAAAGATTCAACCCCTCTCTTTCTTTTTAAGTACCCTTCATTATGTCACTTCTTTTAAGCTCCTCTTTGTTATGTTGAGGGATTTTATTTTGTATTACTCTTTCTGTAAACATTATTTTTATATGATGAGATACCCTATTTCCTCTCATCAATCCATTTTGGAAGTTTTATGTGGCGCCGTTAGGCTGCCGAGTCTTCGTAAGGGATTTTTCATCTCACTTTTATTCCTATGAGATTTATGATACATTTTCCATAATTTCCTTTGAGTGGTGTATGATCTACCCATTATTTTAATCATTGTTTAATATAGTTTCTTTTATCATTATTTACATCAATGTTGTATTGTCCTTATTTCATGAGGTGTATGTTTCGAAAGATACCCATGTCAGTAAGGGAACCATTCACCCTCCTCTTTTTAAAAGACTTCTTTTGTTGGGTCTTTTAATATACATATTGTTAAGTTGGGATATGTTCTCATATATACTTATTGATGTAAATTTTATGTCCAAGTGATGAGATACCCTTTTATTTTATCTCTCATCAACTCATTTTGATGTGATGCCGTTAGGCTGTCAAGGGAACTTCTTAACCCAATTTTGATTTCTTTGGGTTCAACATGTAGTTATTGAATATGTCATCCTTTGAATATGTGTGAATGACCTTTGATTATTTTACACATAATATCCACTTATACTTGGGGTATTCATTTGTCACACATAATTATGTAATTGATTTATCCTCAAACCAAGGATACCGTCTTTGTATGGGACTTCGTCTCAATCTCCATTCATTAAGGCATATTTTATTTTATACACAACTTTCTTTTATACGGTGTATAAACCCCTTTGACTTTTATGTTTATCCAAAATGAATCTTTTTTATATGAAGTGTTTTATAAAATGACAAAAGGTAATGTTTTTGTCGTACGTATGCGGCGACAACGACATCTCCGCTGTCGTGACCATTATTTGAGTTTCGGCTTCTTCTATAAGCCATACCTTCTTTTTAAAAGAAAAATAAATACCATGTTTTACTTTTCTTTTATTTTGGTATTGAAAATGGTTTTCATAATGTTTTTATATCAATGTGTTGTATTGATATCTTGTGATTGAAAGGTGGAAATGTTATTTTTCCTTTATGCACGTTTTATGTGATATGATTATGTTGAGGTTCTTGGGCATTATTATGAAGACGGGTGGTTCCGTGATAAACTAAGGGCGGGTGAGCCCGATATAGCTCTCCAATGCATTTTGTAACGCGAAGGAGTGAAACGTTAGGGTTTCTCCGAAGAGATTTAGGGAATATACTGTGATGGGTATTCCAAAACGTAACCAAGAGGGTTACTCCCTATGTAAGAATGTTTTGAAGGCCTCAAGTTACCTTTTATGTCGTATGATTCCTATGATTTATTCATGATTTGATGAGGTATATTAAAGTTCCTATGTTTTATGGGTAACGTATGATTTCATTATTATGTATATATGAACTCATGTTTCCTTTTCATATTTTTATAACCCTTACTGAGCTTTTTATGCTCATCCCAAGTTTTTGAAATGATTTTCACAGGTCAAGGAAAAGGTACAAAATGTGATGATAGTGTCAAGGATGTGTCAAGAAAGAATCCATGTTTTATTTTATATATGTTTCTGTTGATGGGAAGAATGAATACTATCTTTTATGTAACCACTTTGTTTAAATGTGGAATGTAATGCATGATTCATTATCTAATTATCTAAAACTCTAAACCTGAAAAGATCCTTAATGTGTAATCATGTAATAACTCAATATTAAGTAAGGTTTTAAGGGTGGGTCCTTATAGTGGTGATTGTTAATGGGTTATAATTAAGTATATAATTAGACGACATAATGTATTTAATATGGTTATTAAATGGTTATTCTATAATTAGATAAAATAAAATGATTAAATGGGAGGTAATGAATATTGATGTGGTTATTGTGTGTGTTAAAGTCTCCTAATTGGTAACATGGATTTTAAGCATTTTTAGTGGATATTTTAGATTATGTTATGATTATTATGGGTTATGGTAATATTTATATTAATGGGGATCCATAGATTGGGATTGAGAGTGGCTGTCATTATACATCTGTTTCCGTTTGATTTCATATATTCCCCCACCAAATTCAAATAAAATTATCAACTCTAAAAATTTTTGGGTTCCAGGTGTTTGCACAAAAATATACATAGTGAGGATAGATGGTTGGTAACACCTTCCTCCCCTATCTTCCTTTATGTGTAGTACATTGTGGTATGGTTGTAAATATGGAACTTTGTGGGGTTATTCATTGTAAGATGAGGACATGAGATTGATGTACTTTATAATCATAACAACCTACTAAGATGGATATGGACATATATGTGGATATAGAAATTTGGTTGTTGACAAATTCTAATACAATATATTGTGACCAATAATAGGTTGGGGTAAATAAGATCATGAACCAACCCACATTGAATATGTGTATATATATATATATATATGGGATTAGTGCTCATAATGTTTGACGTTGTTGTGTGTAAGTGGATTAACTGTAGGGAAGTGGATGAAAGGTTACTTTGAGTATATTATTTACAACAATATTATTATATTGGATTCAATATTTAGGGAGTGTGACATTATGAGGCTAGGGGATAAATGATATGAAATTCCATTTTTGGTTTTTCTATTTATTCACTGGAGCATTAGTATTCTTCTTCCACATTTGAACAATTTATCTCCAGTATGTCCTATTTATTATACATTATATGCTTCTACTATATATATAAACTGTTATTTCATGTTTCTAGGAAGATTTTAGGGATTTACCAGGATAATACTAAATCCAACTAAAAATATTTGGTTAACTTGGTTTCTTTAGGATTTTTATTTTTATATTTTTTCACATGTATCTATATGAAATTATATGCATCATGTATTATTTTAGATTGATTGTATTATTTCATATTGTAGAATCTATTGGTTGATTTCTTATGTGTTAGTGGGATATGTGAGGTTAGGTCCTCACATATGTGTGTTTCATACCCCCATTTCTAGTATCCACCATATGGACTATTGGAGTCAAGCTTTGGCGGTTTCAATCATATTCAATAGAGTCACGGGAGGGGTCCCTGGTGGGAGAAGATCCTTAGAATACATTCATTAAATAATTAATAAAAACATGTAATATAGACTAACAAAAAAGGTAATATTTATCAACATAACATCATAATTATCAATAAATTTATAATCACACATATGAATTTCAACCTCAATATAAAATTTTTATCAATTACTTAGTTGCTTTATTTATCCTATCTCAAATATTTTATTATCATTCCAACATAACTAGAATCCTCCTCTACCTCATTCTCCTTTAATAATTTTAATTTAATAATTTAAATGAAAGTAAATAAGTATAAAAAACTATTATAAATTGATTTATAAAAAATATAAAGATTATTTTATCGAACATCCCAATATTTTTTTAAAAAATAATCTTTTATTAATAGTGCAAGATACATGAAACATCGATATTGAATGAACTTTTAAATAATATTATTTTAAATATAACCTTTATAAACTTGTCATTTAATTGGAAAATTTGAATAGTATTAACTGATCTATTATATATATGTTTGTGTGTCTATTTCTTACTAATTATGAATTTAATGATAAATTATTAATAATAATCATTCAATTTTTAGTGAAGTAATTTTATTCATCAAAAAATATGCTTTCATTATAAATAGTTTTTATTATTTATTTGAGATAAAATATTAGAATTAATCTCATGATAAATAGAAAATTTAATTGATAAAATTTTATTCAATTTTTAAATAATCATATAATACGTAACTTAGGGTTATATTTTTTTTAAAAATGGATTTTTAGTGAATAGTAAAATTACCAACTTTTAAAACAATCCTTTATTTTTGGTAAATTAAGTAAAATAAAATGTTGAATATTGTATTGAGTATTATTTCAAGTAAAATAAGTGTGATATTTTTATTTATTTCAACTAATTATAGTTTAATCACCTTTGTATTGGAATTTAGTATAATTTTATTATTCGGTTTAAAAACAGGATTTATCTGAAATTTTTTTAAAAAAGCATATTTTTTCAACATTATAATTAATTAAAAAACTCTAATGTGTAATTAAATAAATTAAATTTATATATTATATATCAATAATTATGAATTTAAATTCAAATAATGATTATTAGTCATTATATAGTTAATCTAAAATTTTATTTATTATTTAAAAATACACTTCTTGAAAACCCATTTTTTGTCGTGTCTGTGAGTTTAATATCAAATTAACTTATTAAAATTATATGTATTTAATTTATTAAAAAAGACAAAATATTTTTAATAATAAAAATTTATATTATCTAATAATTGATGCATAATTTTTTGTCATAATGAATAGTAAAAACATTTAAAATATGTTACTGTGGTTAAGGTAAAATCGATTTAATGGGGGTTAAACTCAATAAATTTTCAATTTTCGATTCATTTCTTATATTAAAACATGTTTATACCTTTTCTTTTAAAAAATTATTAGTGTGACACTCACCTCAATTATAAACGACAACCCCATATATTCTCATATTCCCACCTTAAAACCTCTTTTCCTCATATAATACCTACAAAAAGATATTCCTTACCTATATAACCACATACTTGAGTCCTTGGTTTGATCATAAATACATCCTATGAAGCCTCTTGTTGCTTACATTAGGTGGCTGTCTGAAGAATAGTTATTGTGCATAATCCTGCATCTTTATTTTAATTACTATTCCAACTCCTTCAAATATTCATTAATTATGATGATATAATAAAAGTAGTATATCCCATAAACTGAAATTTTATTATATTAATGGGATAACCTAAACAAATCTCTCTGTCCATCAAATTGGAAATTAAATCATCATTCATGTGTACAGCTTACTACTACCTCACATACCGATGTTATTTATTTTTCATCATTTCCTATCATAGATTGTTATCATGATGGATTTAAAGTATATATAAGATATTTATAATATAATTATACTTATTAAATTATTATATCACATATACCTTCTCACATTCTATTCTATAGGGGATTTGATAATGTGCTCGTGTGTATGACAGACTAACGCATTGCAAAGCGATATGATTCGCTTTTTCAGAAACGCTTTACATAGAAGGTATGAAGGAAACATTTAATTAATATATGTGATATATATGGAATAATTAAGACTTTAATAACATAATATATTTGTAAAAATATAATATATTATTTAATTTTTACTTTTCCATTCACTAGAAAATGATATCCCCATTCACGCATATGTGTGGATTATCTCCTCTACAAAGCGATGTGATTATATTTTTCAGTACTGCATCACAAGAATGATATATATAGGTATATAAATTGAAACAATATTACATATTTTAGAAAGTTTAAATTATTAAAATATAAAATTATCATTATCATTTTCTATAATGATCATTGAAAAATGGAAACGTTACCCATGTGTACGTACGACCTCCTATCTCCATGATTGTATTGCAGTTAATTTTTCATAAAAAAATTTAATTATTGGTTGTAAAATAATAATTTATGTATAAATATTTCATGATAATTATTATATATATTATATAATAATGAAATATTTGACCACTCTTAACACACCAAAGTCATTTTAAAACAATGAATTGAACATCCTCAAAACACACAAAGTGGACTTATATTTTTAGGTATTTAATTATGTCATAAAAATAAATATATAAATGAATTAAATATATGAAATTTGACCTAGAAATTTTAATTATGAAATAAAATAATTTATGAAAGACTATTATACATTTAATGGATATACGTGGAATGTTTGGACTCGAGGTAAGGGACTTTGCCTCAATTTTCATGCCATTGATGAACGTTTAAATGGTATGAACCTAATCTCTTATACATGGTGTATATACTGACCCTTTGACATATAATATCATGAATAATTAATATTTCATTGTATTTTATGTTTAAATTTTAATTATTTCATCCATGGTGATTAACTTGAACAATACAATGTGGAAAAGAATTTCATCACTCAATTTATTTTCATTTGTTTATATTAATTATTAATTGTATTTCATATTCTAATATTATATTTGTATTTAATTTTGATTAAATTATTTTTGATTTACACTTTTTTTGTGGATTTACATTTAATAGAAAATAGATATTTTTCTACTAACTCGCAAATTCATTTATATGTTCTATTTAGGGGTTATTTGTCTCAAAATCTATTTCATTTGTATATACATTAGGTTATACTCTGATATTATATTAGGAGGTATATATACTTCCCCTTTGACTTATTAAATCCTAAATACCTTTATTTTCATGATATTTGAAGGATCATTTTATGTCATTTTTTATGGTTATTACGATTAAAAAGTTACCAAAGTATAAAAGGAATCATTTAGCAATCTATTTTCTATTCAAGATTTTTTTCTTGATGATTCCTTTAGAAGAAATTATATGCACTTATTTTATTAAATCACACATATTTTTTATTCCCTATTTATTAATGTTTTTATCGTGTTAAATTTAATTTTCAAGCCTTATTTATTGAAAAATTTCAATAAATATATTGGCAATTGATACTAATATTGTATAATTATTTTTTATTTTGAATCATTCACTTCCATATAAATGTTTTTTAAAAAGTAAAAAAAAAAATCTTGAGAAATAAACTATTTATTAAATATATTTTTCATTTTCAATGACCTTATTTTTAAAGGTTATAAATAGAAAATTTATTAACATTTTCCAAATGAAACACTTATGACTCGCATTACAAAAGGATTGAAAATAATGTTTATTTTTAGAATTTACATCATGAATAGATTTTACTACCATAATGTATGTTATTTGTTTTGAATATTCCTTTGTATGTTTCCAAGGTTATTTAGAAAAATATTTTCGCAATATTTTCTAAATTTTAATTTTTAAAAAATGATTTTTAATATCAAAAAATTTATTTTTCATAAAAATGCTTTTAATTATATTTTAACGGTATTTTTTTCATAAAAGATAGAAACCCTTGATGTTACTTACACTCCACTAGGGGTATTTGGTATTGAACCCATCCAAATTCTTGCTTTATATAGATTATGAGAGTAACATGGATCTTATTTCATTATCGTGGGTGAATCAAACAATTAAAGAATAATGATTATTGTTGTGTTTTAAAGTGAAATATTATGAAATGCTTTATCCATGAATTTTAGTTTAATATTATTGATGATCATTGGTGATCCCAATACAACTTATATAATAGGTTCACCCGGACTAATTCATGTTATCTTGATATAGATTATATGTTGGGTGAACCAAGATAGTGCTTGGTGAACATTATATATCTTATACCAAGGGTGTCCCAAAATAGATTTACAAATCAATGGGAAATTTTATTTATCTAATAATGAAAAAAGAGATATTTGTCATAGGGTTTCTCCTATGGATTCAATGAAGTTCTAGTAATACCAAAAATTAGTTTTAAATTTGTTATGAAGATGATCTTCCGAATATACTAACACATTTATTATGCATTATATCAGTTTTTTATGATTCTTTTAAAAAATATTGAATTTTCTTGGCTCGTGATCGCTGATTATTATCAATATTTCCTTTGATTAATCTATATTAAATGATTAATAAATTACAACAATGTTATTTATGTGTATGAATATTATTTTGTTATACTCATACCCATTGATTGTTTCATCATACCCTTATTCTCTTCTTCTGTTCATTGATGATATTCAATTGTTAATTCTTCTGTTTACTCTTTCTACACTTTTGAGATCACCCTTATTCAGTTTTTCTCTTATGTGAGTTATAAAAAACTTGTTTAAATTAAGTGTTTCTAGATGTTTTTCAAATGGATGATGATGATGACTTATTTTGAAATAAGAAAAAATGGGTATTGTGGGAATGATGTTATCTTGAAGTCATGGTTATTGTTTATTTATGTTTATTCCTAATTATCTAAAACTCTAAACCAAAAATGACATTGGGTATGTAATTAATCCAATTTTTTATTTTAATGTTTTATGATTTGGATTTTGATAATTGTTTCCCCTTAATCAATATCAAAATCAGAAATGTAAACTTTTTTATTTTAGCACTGAATCTAGGTGTGTGGGTTTGTGGTTATTATCGTATGAATTATAGTAGGGTTCGGTTAACATTGGATATTAATATGGTTTCATGTGAGCTTATATTAAGAGTTATGGATCCCATAAAAGGTATATAATATTAAGGATGATTATAAATCCAAATTATTAGGCACCACTTTTAGGTTTCAAGTGATGATTTTTTAATGTTATTAATAATATTTTAGGATGTGTTTTGTTAGGTTTAACTATATGAAAATATTTTGTTTCAAGAGAGGTATGTGTTTAAAAATTTTCGTGTAGGTACTAGGTTGCGTAGATAAATTTGGTGGGTTGGGGATCAATGATCAAAAGCTCATATGGGAGCTTTCTCTATCTTGGATGTGGGAATAACAGGGAGGATCTCACAATCCATTGGAATGAAATGTATTTGGAAAAAAGCATCATCACTACTTATATAGTTGGATTTAAAATACCCATAATGGGTTCCTCGTCCCCTATATATCCAACTCCCACTAAATAAGAAGTATACAAAACTTTATTATGAACCAACTACATCATAAATTTAATTATATTTGTATCCCGTACTTCTAATATATATTAAAAATAGTACGTGATAAAATTACGAAATTAACTTGACCCTTAATTCTTGAAATACTAAACAAACCCTGAATATTAAAATAATATTCGTTCAAATATTATTTTTCATATATTTACTCAAATAATTGTAAAATATTTTAACAAATAAATTCAACCCAATTATTCTATAATAAGATAATAATCAACTTATTTATTAAATATAGATCGTTAATACTTGGGAAACACTTGAACCCCAAGGTGGGTCCCTTGATGTCATATACACTTATTCACCAGAATATGGAAGACTATCGAATATTCTATTCTGTGTGACCATCTATGCTATTATCTTGGTAGTATTGAATATCATTCATAGACAAGCGGAAAAGACTAGTAACCCATAAATAACCAAAAATAGATAAATAATAGTCATACCAGTGTCAACCACCCTACAAACATGCACTATGTAATATAATCTCTTTTTCTCATGATATATCATAATGTTTGATGTGTAGCTGGATTCTTCATCCATTATTTCTTTATTATTTGTTTCTGTAACTGGAAGAAGTTGCATTAGACAACCATGGCCATTGATTTGATGAAGGTACTACCATCCTGATCACCCAGACATGAGATATCACATCCTTAACATGAATGTCCCAAATTCTATCTTGACTATTTAACTATGGTCTTACCATCTATGATGAACCAATATAAGGTACCTCTACATGAATTAAATGTCATGATTTATTTCTTGAATCAATGTACTTGATCAAATGGAACACATTTATAAAAATAAAAATTCATAAGACCAATATAAATGTTCATACACAATGATACCCAAAAACATGTGGCGTTCCTATTATTGGGTCTTTTATCTTGATGTCACCTACCGGATATCACCAAGTGTTAACTTTTTGAGAATAATTCATAATTATTATACACCCTCTAAACTTGATGGTATCTCATCATATGTATACTATTATTATGATGTTTGGGGACCATATGGAATTATGTTTATACTAATATCATTGTATATTTAGGTTCTCATTATACCCTATGAACTATATTAATTTATTGATATGATATCTAATATAATCACATTACCATAAATATAGTTAATGAAAAGTATCAACACTATTTTTGTAACATAAAAATTCATATATAAATATTTATACATGTAATAGTAATCAATGTACATTCATAAATTTGGTCTAGGGAACCCACTTTCAACACTCCCACTTACAAAAAATCAAACATCTATCATTTCACAACTCACTATCTCTCATGTGAGAGCCATGCTTTAACTATGATATGGCTTTAATTTGGGGGCATTCCAGGTTATCCTTGGAGGATACTCTTCTAACTATGAATTCACCTCTCTATGTAAAATCCCTCAAGATAATAATCTTCTAAATTATATGATTTTTTCTCTTGTGTGACTTGGGATTCATGGAATGCACCACTGTCATAGTATTATCATAATACACTAGAATAGGGTTTGAACTACTATTCATAACACTAATTAATGAGATATAGATACATATCTATAATAAATATTTATCTTCTTGATAATATATTATATTCTCATATTCTACTATAGAGTCAGTGACATTAGGTTTTTTTTTTGAGATTCTCTAGATCACTACCCCACAATTCAGGAAAGAAAACATAGTCAGAAAATTATTTCACGTCGTCAAGATCATTCTAGAAAGTGGAATCAGTGTATCCTATTACTGCATGTTCCTCATCTCCTATATGCACCAGGAACATATTCTTTGTATTCCTCAATTTCTTCATGATTTTTTTATAGGATCATAATGAAACTCTCTTAGATTAGTATTAAATCATCCCACTATGCTTTAATAAAATGAAACATAAAACCTAGCACATTTCATGGAACACATGATATATCTCACTATTGATACATATGGTATTCTACTCATTCATTTAATATCCTTATATGTATGTGATAACATTTTATTTGATATATTGATACCATGTGACATTGGAAATAACCCTCTCTTGGATTGTTCCATACTATATATTTTGAGTACGTTGTCAATATATGTACTTTGAATTATCCCATAAAGCCTCTAAGATCTATCTCAAAATATTTTATTCCCTGTAATATAATGTATTTCACCAAAATATTTCATAGATAATCATTCATTTAACCAAGTCTTCACTAAATATAATACTTTCAAATTGTTTCCCATAATTAATATTTCATTAAAATATAATTAAGGAAATTTTTTTTATTATCATTACATATATTATCAATAGATGAATCACTTTTATTCTTGACAAAACCGAATTTTCTAATAGCCTCACCAATTTGAACATTCTAGGAACATGATGCGTAAATCAGCCCCTAAATAGACCTTTGTATCTTCCACACTTAATTGGAATTATTTGACATAACAAACCCTTTGGGTTTAGTAATATAGTCATTGTCAACCATATTATATTTTACAATGGTTTTTTGAAATCAATTTTTTAAATCTTATAATCATTGAATCTTGAAATTCAATTAATATTGTAATTGATTTCAATATTTCTACTATAGAGAAAGCTTAATCATAATATATTCTTAGATGTTTCTTGAAACCCTTTTCTAATATTCATTCCCTATAGGTATTTAACTTACCATCAATGTCCAGATTTTTCTTGAGTACCTATTTATATCAAATTGGTTTTATATTTCCAATAGGGTCTTCAATAATCAAAAAATGATTTTGGTACATTGACTCCATCTTAAAATTCATATCTTCTTTCCATTTAGAAAAAATCATTCCTTATACTAATTCTTGTAGTTTAGAGGTTCAACGTTCTCAATGAATAATGTGTCACCTGACCTAGTGATAAGAAAATCATAAATCCCCTACTCTCTAACCAATCTAGTTGACCTATGTAGTACTTGTGTCATGGGGGATTCTTGATCTCCCCATATATATTGTGGATATTGTTCCCATACCAACTCTTATGCATCCTGAGAATCAACATCATTGAATTCAATATTTCTATAACTATTTACATTATAAAATTTTTCCCTTTATTGAAATATGGAATTTCATTCCACAATAACATTCCTATCAGAAGGGTTATATAGGAAATATCCTTTTTTATACAGAATAAACTAAAAATATACACTTCATTCTTATGGATATTAATTTTTCACTAGATATAGTATTGAAAAAATACTCACTTACTTATACATGTATTGGGGTATATTGGGATTCTTTCGACACTAAAACTCAAATACAATATCATTTTTCAGTTTAATTGGTACCAGATTAAGGGTATATATCATTGTATTCCATCCGTATCCCGAAAAGAATAAATTTTTTTTATTAACTCATCCTTTATTTAACAATGTCATGGAATATTATATTCTTCCTTAAACTAATTTTATTCCACCATGGAGTATAAGGGGATGAGTTGGGATACTATCCAACACTTTTTTATGTGATTATGAAAATATTGGTTAATATACTCTCAACCTTGGTCTGACCAAAGTGTCATAATCATCATACCAAGATGGTTTTATGCTTCATTTTAATATTCCATAAACATATAAAAGGAATCTGAATTATATTTCAACAAATAGATAAAACCATACCTACTATATTCATTTCTAATAGTAATAAAGTATGAAAACTCACCCCTCACATCTGCTAGAACGGACCATATCTGATAGTATGAATTGATTTAAATAATTCATTAACTCTTTATACACTCATATATAATGGATAATTGGTAATTTTACCTTGTAAAAAAGTGTGTCGTACATCCATGAACTTTAACTCTACTGACATTAAATACACTACCTTATGTAATTTTTTAAAATTATACTCATTTATTTTAAAAATATTGAAGTTCCATATTCTGGTGTTATTAGAGTCTAGATCGTTGGTATTTTCATTGTTTACCATTACAGGATTTTTATGTTCTAGTATTTATAATCCATTTTTAAGAAGAATCATACCATAACATGTGTTATCCTTATAAAAAATTACAATATTTATTCCAAAACCTCAAATAAAATCCCATTGTTTCAAGACATGACATTGAGATTATGTTTCTAGTAACTGAAGAAAAAATATAAAAGACATTTAATATGGTAACTAAACCACTAGTTAATGTCAGATGATAATTTCCCAAGGTAAATTTTTCTATACTCGCAAAATTTTCAGCATGGAAGTCCACCTCACCCTTTTAAATCGTCTTGAATCTACTAGGTTCTTGTATATGAATACAAATTTGGGATCTACACACTGTATCTAATACCCAAACTTGTAGATAAGGGTAGATTGCATTCAATTTAAAAAATACCTGAAGTTTAATTTTCACCTTGATATATCTTCCCACCAATAAAAGTATTCTCCCAATGCCCTTTCATGCCACATGAAAATTAAACAACCTACTAATCATTTCACTCCCTATGATTAATTGTCTTTTTTGACTGATGGTTCTCAGGTGTCTTCGACTTGGACTTAGCCATATATTCCTTAGGCAGTCCCTTCCCTTCTTATTCACAATAGTGACTAGGTAATTAGTATTCTTCATATTCATATCATTTCAGAAAACTAAATCTAAAAGTCCTAATAGTACCATTTTCATGTTATTATATTTGTAATTAGAAATAAGAGTCCAAAATATTGGTAGTAAAGAGGAATTATTGATATCGGTTTCTAGTTCATGGTTTATCTTGAACCAAAGGACTTCATGTATCTAAATGTTCCTAATCTTATTGAGTATATGAGGTGCTTCTGGATTCAATTTTTCGTGCCTACACCTATAAAGTACACTAGATATCTAATACCATTCCTTTCATTCTCTCTCCTAATATAATTTATGGATATGATTCACCATCTTATAGGCATATTTGTCCTTATGTTTTTTCTATAGTTTACTAGAATTAGATGAAAACATAATACATTGTACATCCAGTGAATAATCAATATTATTTAAATACTATTATTTATCATGATTTCTTTCTCCATATGGATGAGAAGTTGTAAGTGAGTACTCGAGCACCTAAATTTTTCTTTCATGGAATTGTACTCTGACTAAGAACCTCTATCACTCATAGATGTTATGTCCATTCATGTTTTCTTCTTTATCTAGTATTGATCATAGTGATAATTTACTGGTGGTGTAGGTGATTTCAATTTTTATCAAGAAAAAAATTGAATTTATTACTTTATTTTTATTACCTTTAAGAAAATATTGATTAATTTATTAAATCATTGAATGTCTGTCAATATACTATTGAACTCTAGAAACCCTCACACCGAGATTTAGAATATTTTATCACTTGAGTATCCTAGTGGAAACGAACATTAAAAACTCCCATCAGAGTCTATAATCAATAGAACCCTCATCAATGGATGATGCAAACCTTGTAAAACCAATTTTGTTGAACTGTTAATGGAGGAAAAAATTCCCAACTTAATATTAATTTGAGGGACTTTTAATATTTATGAAAAATATAATCCATTTCAATTAAATATTTTTATTCAATTTTTCCTGGCTCACTAATGAACATGAATTAATTGGATAAATTAATTACATCTTTATAGTTTTTTTTTCATTGTGTCTCCACATACATGAAAATGCATGAAAGAAAAAACAATTCATTATGAAAATAAATTAATCGACCATTCGTGAACATATAATAATGGTTGATGTAAATATGAAATCATATTTACATTTTGATGTCATTTTATTTCAATGATTTACTCAATAATGTACCTGGAATGTGATTTTGATTGTGGGAAATATGATTCTATGGTTTCAATGGTAGAATTACCAGAAAGAGCCATAATATGCTACAACACATTGTAAAACATCATCATACATCACGTAGTAGCATTTCACGACATGCTATAATCCGTGAAGAAAATTTATGAAGAATTTCAAGTCAAGAAGACATTACATGATGTGATTAAAAATTACAAACTATGTAACCTTTGAATTCAATTCCAACCTATTAGATAATGCCTGAAGAAAGCTACATGTCATTATACTCAGATACAAGTCATGAAAATACTCAAATTATCAAATCTACGGTTGATATTCATGTGAGATTGGTACAGATTCAAAAATAATGGAAGGAAACATTGATCAGAATAACATGACATGAAACACCATTAGACAACGTGTAATATCATGATATTTACCTATAGAATGAACTGTGGATAGAAGAGATGATGACACTGCTTAATTTTTCTCTCATTTTACTTCATATCCCTCTACCAAAACTCGAATTTCTTCAATTCCATTTGTTGATTTACATTACTACAAGCATTGTGGAATAATATTGACAATGTTGTTCATCCCATTTTTACATCACCAATACTATTTCATTCATTCTTTGTCTCATTTAACAAATTTCAAGGAACATTTTTTGTGTTTCTCTCATATTGATCACAATTAAGTAATTAATTAAAATATCAATTTTTTGGTGATTTCATTGTTGTTATTGATCTCATATTTGTTAATCAATAAATCCCAATTCATGTATGTTTTTTAATTACATAATTCCAATATATGTTGGAATGTTTATCATTATTTTAATTAGTTATATATCTATAATCAATTCTTCCATGTGTTGGTAAACTGTTTAGGGTATGGATCGCGAGTTGGGGTATATGAACTCAACAAATCTTCAATAATAAAATTTGTATCCTTAAGGATTAGTAATCAGGGTAAATAAAATCTATCTCTCTAATTAACTTGAATATCCCTAACCATGGGATGTTTGATTGAATGACAATATCCGGATTGAAGTAGATTATGCTAGGACCAAAATCCTATGAAACATTTTGACAAAGATGCCATGTTTAGTGCTTCTAGGTTGCAATTATCTCCATACAAAGGAATATTTGACTCCTAGATAGATCAAGTTGGTTTGACCATGATCAACTAGAGATGTATACTTACTTTGCAACCTAAACATTAGGACCACACAAAGTTATAATTCAGATCATTCTTTATACTGAACCCAGAAATTGATAACGATCTCTTTATTTAATCTAATACTAAATCCATACTCTAAGGTTTATTAATTATTCCAAACTCTTCCATATATAGAGGAATCGTACCCCAAAGGGTTATGATAATTTTCCATTTTTATCCAATTAATGATCCTTTTGGGACTAACCATGTACTATCACTGTACTACGTCTGAGTAGTAAGTGTACACTGTAAAACCTAAATCAAATCAGACTATATCCCACATGAATTATACGATGTGTGCAGGAACATAATATTAAGGCATCATGGCCAGGACTCAATTTTTCTTTTCATCGCACTAAATCCTAGAGAAATAACCTGGGTTTTCCATTCCATTTACCCATTCCCCTTTTCTTTTCATTACCCTTTTCTTTAGGATGCCACTGTGCCCTCCATCTTCAAGAGGATTAGTTAATTCATCAGGACACTCCAACTCATTCATTTATAATTTATGCACAAGAACAAATTTACATCAATCCTAATATCAAAATTTTTATATCTGTACACCTCCATTCAAAAATGAAATACCACATTAATACTGTTGGTAAAAACCAACTCAACAATCCTACATTAAACCATTAGTTAATGGAGAGAATCCTTGAAATCCAGAATTCACAATCATAGTGTATGGATTTCCATCATTCCATGGTTATAAACCATGTATTATGCACCCTCATATTTAGTAAAATACTTTTGTGATCAATCCTAGACTCATTCATGGGATCCAGAACATGGGGCAATTCTGTGGCCTTCAAAGCAGAGATCCCAGTGAACACATTTAAAACATCCTGGAAGTATAGTATTCCTTTTTCAATAATTGATTTTCATCTAATTGTTAAGTCATGGAGTCATTGCCTTCTCTCTATAAGACCATGCCAAGGATTGGCACAAAAATCAAGCACTTGAGTCAATCATGACTTTGGATGATCTAGCCACGATATTTTTAGCCAAGTACCTTCATCAAATCCATACATGGAATTTGTGGAATGATATCCATAATATTGGACATGCATATAGAGGGTCAACATGGGAAGCATCAGATCATTTTAATGAACTCTCCCTAGATGGTCCAACAACATGTACTTGACATGTGGATCTATATTAAAACATTCTATC
The DNA here is from genome assembly GCA_963277665.1 of Viscum album. Taxonomy (NCBI): domain Eukaryota; kingdom Viridiplantae; phylum Streptophyta; class Magnoliopsida; order Santalales; family Viscaceae; genus Viscum; species Viscum album. The sequence continues at coordinate 1,064,095,539 of OY728126.1, read as the reverse complement.
AAGTCCTCTCGCTGTTTACTCATAGATTCATTGATGTCGCAGTTGATAGAGGATTGATGTTTAAGATTCCTAAGGTAGGTATAGAGCTTCTAAATGAATCCTCTCAAAATTTTATCCCATTAAAAAGTGATTTTTTATGACCTAGATGTGGTATCCACTAGTTTTAAGAAAATAATTGACTAGCTACAAAAGTAGAAGCCTTGACCAAAAATCTTGAATCATTTCAACACCATGTTTCACCCCCCTCTTGCTCCTATAAAGGATGTTAAATCTTGTAAAATGCCTGGATTCGCACATCTATATCAATATTTTATAGTAATTGTTGATGAACAACCAAATTATTATTTTAATTAGGTTAATTACAATTAGAAAAATAAAATTTTCAAATGATTGCAACATTATTTTCAACAGATTCCCAAACTACAATAGTAGTAAAATAATAAAAGTTATTACCAAAAAATAAGTTGTCAGGAACCATTTAGGAATCAAGGACCACTAATATATACACTATTGAATCTTATTCCCCAACCAAGACAATGAGAATCAAAACAACCCTTCCCACCAAGGGCACATCAACAATTTCACCCAACTCCAGTAATAACTAAATGACAAACTATACCTCTTCCAACAAATATGGAAAATTAAATCTCATCCTTTATCTAGAAGGGTGATCATAGGATGACCACCCAATAAATTAAAATGTATAATAAAAGGGTGTCTGTTTGAACCCTCAAGAATTAAATGGGTCATATCTCCAAGGCCTTGTGAGATATATTACCTAGAACCCTAGTTGGTAATAAAAAGATATACCTAAGGGAAGAGGCAAGGAAAAATCCCATACATGTACGAAGCCAAAAGATCTTGTTTATGTTTCTAACCCACTCCTTCCATTTCCAAAATGAGAAATACAAGGAAAAATTTATGGTGAATATAAGATTTTTTTGGAAATTTTCAATAAATTTCACATCAACATTCAATTTTTGAAGGAAATTTCTCAAAATCCCATGTATGAAAAATTCATAAAAGATATCTTTTCAAACTAAATGACATTGGAAGAACATGGAGTCACCTGACTCAATGAAAAATGATCTTCTATTTTTGAGTAGTAAATTACACCAAAAATTAAAAAACTATTTACTTTTTCAATCCCCCACATTATTGGAGAATGTAACATCAGAAGAGATTTATAGGATTTAAGATGCAGCATCAACCTAATGATAATGAGCATATTACAAAAGATTGGACTTCAAGAACTCCAACCAACCAGATTTTCACTCTAATTAGTTAACTGAACAATGATGTATCCCTGAGTAATTCTTGAGGATTCCATAGTTAAAGTTATAAAGTTAATTTTTCTATCACTCTTTCTCGTTCTCGACATGGAAGAGGAAGGGGTCATTCCAATCATCTTATGATGACCATTCCTAGAAACTAGAAATACATTTATTTTTGTCATCCAAGGAAGAATTATATTTCTAGTTGGTTAAGAATAAGTTATGATTGATATAGAAAAGGCATCAAAACAAATAAATGATTTATTTGATTGCCAAGTATTCTCTCTCAGTGACCAATGATAAGATTACTTCTCAATAAAATAAAAGAGTGACAACATACCCACTAATGAATATGAGGAATATTACATTGAAAAAGAAAACTACATAGAACCTCTTATAAGGGATAACATTCATCCTTTCATACCCTCATTCATTCTTCCTCCAAAACTGAAACTGAAACCCCTTCCCAATACACTCAAGTATTAATTTCTAGAAATTGTTTAGGCACTACCAGTTATCATTATCTTAGAACTATGACATCCATAAGAAGAAAAATTGGATTATGTCCAAAAATTAATAATGATTCAATTTATTATGGAGTAGATGATATTATTGTATCATACCAACTTTATGTACCAATAAAATTCTTTTTGAGTAGGGTGAAAAATATAAACACAATACTTAGATGTGATTCACCCCAGTGATGAAGGAGGTTTTTAAAAAATATGTAATAAAACTTCTAGATGTAGAAATAATATTTTAAATCTCTGATAGTGATTGGTTGAGCCCACTTCATGTTTTTTTTATGAATGGTGGTCTCACGGTATTAAAGAATTATAAATATGAAATAATCTCAACTCAAAACATTACATGTTGGAGAGTATGTGTTAATTATATAAATCTAAATGACATAAATCAGATTGTTTACTTCCCATTTTAATTTATTGATCAAATACTATAGAGACTCACAGGACATTAATTTTATTTTCTCTTAGATAGGTATTCAAGATACAATCAGATCTGGTTAAAACTAAAACATGAATCAAAAACAAATTTTACATGTCCATATGGTATCGTCACCTATAAGCGCAAATCATTGGGTATGTGCAATTCAGCATAAATTTTTTAATGATTCACGATGCATATATCCCATGATATGGTGGTATAATTAATAGAAATTCTTGTGCCCAAATTCTCAGTTTGTGGAATATCCTTTGAGGTCTGCTTATGTTTTCTTGAGATAGTTCATCAGCACTGTGAAGAAAAGTGTTTGGTTTTAAAATGGAAAAAATTTCACATTATGTTCATAGGATGAATATCCCATTGACATAAAATTTCAAACAATGTAATTGAATTTGATCCTTACCAGATAAAATTTTTCAAAGACGAACCTATGCCTTCAACCAACAAAGGTAAAAGGATCATTTTGGGCTATATAATATTCTATCAGCGATTTATAAAAGACATTAAAAAATTTTGAACCTTCTGATGTACTTTTTATCAAAGTAAACTCTATTTGATTTTATAGTATAATGTTGATGGGAATTAAATTATTTAAATAAAATCATTGTAGCTTCTCTAATAATCACATCTCCAATTGGGAAAAATAATTTGAATTGATGTATGTCAATGATGAATTTATTGTTGGCACTGAGTTAGGACAAAAAGATTTCCCGAACTCTTGTCCTATATAATATATTAGTAACATGCTAAATTATGCCCAGGTAAACTAAAAAAACTATAGAGAATGATCTCTTAGCAGTTGTTTATGACATTAATAAAATTTATCCCTATCTGGTTTGGTCCAGGATGATTGTGCACAACAATCATGGGGCCCTGAGATATCTAGTGAATAAAATGGATTCCAAGACAATAAATATAAGGTGGATATTATTTATCAATAAATGTTATATATTAATCAAGGATACATAAGTCACATGAAATGTGATTTCTAATCATCTATCTCAACTGACACTACCACTCATATAGGGAAATGATGATATCAACATTGAATTAAACATTATTGATGAAAAAAATTTCAATATAAGGGTACCACCATTGTTATCAGATAATGAAAATTATCTCTCCATATAATTTTTACCCGAATACCTCTCCTAACAGAAAATAAGAATATTTTTAGTGGAACCATCGCACTACTACTAGGATAAACCACTCCTATTTAACCACTGCATTGATGTATTTTTCTGACACTGCATTCTAGTGGATGAAATCCAAAACAGATTATACATGGGAAAAAAATAACCAACTATAAGCAATCATGTACCATAAAAAATGGTATAAAAAATCCTATAAAGTGGACTTTTTTTCCCATGCTACACAACGATTCAAGGGATTCTTTTCAAAGTAGTGATAGTTTCCAAAGAACAGAAACCATTGGAAAAAGAATCTAATTTTGCCAAAACCCAATCATGGAAGTCAAAATAATAAATGTTTGAGGAATAGATTTTAGGGAAAAATTTTCTAATTCACATGGAATAAACTATATCTTTGTTTGTGTTGACTATATCTCTAAATGGATTGAAGTTTAGGCTACAACAAATGGCACTACAAAAGTGGTCATGAACATCTGAAAAATAATGTTTTTCAAGATTTGGATTACCTAGATTACCTATTAGTGATAGGGGATCACATTTAACTATTTAAAATGTTAATGTAATTCTACATAAATATGGAATGTGGAAAAACACAAGAACTCCATACCACCAGCAAACAAGTGCCCAAGTTGAATTTTCAAATAGGTAAATCAAAAAAATCCTGGAAAAGATCATGAACATAATTTGAAGTGATTGGAGTATGAAATAGGATAATTGAAAATGGGAATAGAAAATGATGTAAAAAACACCCATTTCCACCACACCATTGTGATTGGTTTATGGAAACTTGTTCTATATTCATGTTGATTTAGAGTATCACTCGTACTAGGTAATTAAGAAGCTAATATTGAATTCAAAAAAAAATTAGAAGATCAGATAATGAAGTTAGATGAATTGTATGGAATAAAATAAGATTATTATGAAAATTAAAATAACTATTTATAAAAATAAAATAATTGGCATGATTAATGGATTGGAAGATACATCATTGACCAAGGAAATAAGGAATGTTTGTTCAAAATCGAGATTAAAATTATTCCCTAGAATGATTAAATCTAGATAATCAGTACACTTCAAAGTTTATAATGTATTCCCTTATGGGACCATTGAAATTCAAAAGGAAGGTGAACTATCATTCAAATTCAATGGTCAAATATTAAAAATATACGAATAACCCTTCAATAAAGATATGTTGTCATCTAGAAATTCATCTAAGCCTAAAAAATTCAAGCTTTTATGTTAATAGAATATATGACTATGAGGAAACCGAGGATAGTTCACCTTAATTTATATTAGGTTATAATAAACCATACAAAATATTATGGAATTATGGGCAAAAGGAGTGTGGTCTGGACTAATAATGAGCAGAAAGATCAAATTACATATCATTTTAACAGAACATAGGACATGTATTTTGACAGTCAGGAATTTTATAAAAATACAAAATAAATGTTCTGAAACCCAATTACCCAATGTTTATTTCCCCTATAATCTTTTTAAAAATAGTTCATGGAGCAGGAGTTCACGAACCATCCTCCCTTCCCACTCACACCAAGCCATCCTCCCTCTCTCGCTGGTCGACAGCTGACCCCCCCCCCCTGTCACGACCCGTCCTTGGGGCATATGCTGTGACTACCCCAAGCCCGCCTTCCATAGTCCAGGGGCTGGAATCTAGCACCAAGGCTTAATTTATGGTAAAAAGAGAAGGCATTGCCTTTGTAAAGTAAACAGACACCACAGAGAAAGCAAGCAATAGAATTAAACACTAATTAAAAACTGAGTATAACAGTAAGTGCAAAAAAGTAAGTGGCCCAATATACAAACCCAAACTGAAAGTAAGGTACAACTGGAAAGGGAAAACAATAAATGAAAAGTAAAGTCATAGCGTCGAGGCGTCCACTGGAAGTCCCACCTGAAGGGTGAGTGAAGATAGCTTCCAAAGCTCCTCGGTCTAGCCGTTCGCTCCGAGTATGTCCCACCCAGTGGTCCACATCCAGGTACCATCCTGCTCCGCAATCCTCAACCATGATCAGCGCTGTCCATCGTCTGCAACCGACACAACGTAGTGCGGGCATAGCCCGTGCAGGGGTGAGTATAATCTACTTAGTAGGGACCCTGAGACCCCTGAAGGTCTCCCAGAATTCACAAAGGATAATCCACAATGGAATGATACAATCATGAAGTAACATCAGACACTACTTAGGTATATGCCCATACATATACCTAAGTCATCAATTCCAGTTCGGCTCTAATATTCGAGCTCATGTACAACCCAGTCCACACAAGAAATCACAACCCAGTCCACACAGGAAAGATAAATGTAAATCCACACAGGATATCACAACACAATCCACATAGGAAAGCAAAACAGGATTCATCTCACACAGGTATACTTCTTCATATGACGATAGAGATGATCGGATATTTCCACATATTCATCTAAGCAGTCGGACCCATGAAGGATCGATAGTTACTAACCACCACAATGACCCACAATGGATCTGACCCACACAGGATCGATATGTAACTAACCCCCACAATAACCCACACAGGATCGGACCCACACAGGATCGATAGATAAATAACCCCCGCAATGACCACCACAGGATCAGACCCCCATATGATCTGTAGGCACTGGCCCACACAGAACCACTGAGCACTGACCCACACACGATCAGACCCACACAAGAACTATTGCACTGATCCACATACGATTGTTGAGTGTTGTAGTCATCACCGTAGAATCCACTGAGGATCTCTACATAGTCGTCGTTGTCATCGTAGTCGCAGCCAGCTCTAGGGTTCCCGCACACAGCAAGCTCATTCGGGAGGGTCTGCTCCACGAGCCGAGAGGCTGATACATCAACTGACACATAGTCTGGAGTTGATGTATCCAGAAGTTCCATATCGTCAACAGGAACTCAACGCCACAGATGGCGCATCAATCGGACGCCCGGTCTGAGAGTTATTATCTTTGTAATCCCAAGGGCACGGTTGGTTTTTAAATCAAAACCAACATGACTGTACTCCACTTGTGTCTAAACCTTGGGTATAGTAAGAAAAAAGATCCGTCTAACTTAGAGGAATCCATCAAAGTCGACGGCACGTCAATCAGACGTCCGGAACTCACGTTATATGTGTTTCCGCTCCGAGGGCCCAGTTGGTTTCATGTACAAACCATTCGGGCCGAACCCAAGTTCTTCGAAACCTAGAGGGAGATATACCGAAACTACCATCTCGATCCGAGGATCGCATCGCAACTGTTGGTGCGTCGATCGGAGGCTCGTAGCTCAAGTTATGGGCAATTGACCGAAAAATGTTAGATAATAAGGGGTTCGGGCCCTGTCCGACCCGGCCCGATACCCCCAGGGTTGGCCCGAACTGGGAGGACCCGAACCGGGTCAGGGTCCGGGCTGCGCCGGGCGCGGACTGGCACTGCCCAGCGCGCCCTGTCTGGCGGACCGGCCGGGGAAGCCTCCCGGCGCGCGGGGCGGTGGCGTGCTGGCCAGGGGCTCAACCGAATGATCGAGCCATTTCGGTTGAGGGGGGTGCTGCCCCCGCGTGAAGGAAACCATGGCCCCTTTATTGGGCGGCTCAGCTGGCCGGCCGGGGGTTACGAACCTCGGCGTTTTCCTCGAATCGGCCGGCCCGCACCGCCCGGCCGGCTGCGCCACCACGGGACCGGCAAGGCTGGTCCCCTTGCTCCGACACCGGTGGCCCGGTACTGGCCGCCTGTTTCGCTACTCGGCCGCAGCCCGGAACCGACCATGGCCTTGGTTCGTCCGGCGCGGCTCGACGGTGTCGTGCCCCTCCGCCGCGGCCCTGCTCGGGCCAAGGTGCTTTAGTGGTTCTCCGGTGCGGCACGACGGCGCCGCATCATTGTTTCATCTTCAACAGCATCATGCGATAGCGCCACACTTCTCCCCCTTTACCTATCAAAATTTTGCGCGGTTCTTCAGCACCGCGTTGCCTTGATCGCCACAACAAATCCAACAACCAAAAAAAGGTGAGGAGTGTCAGCCGTGTTCGTGCGTTCCGACCTCCTCCCACTATCATGATAACAGGCGGTTCATGGAAGGGAAGATAACGACGGAAGAAAACACAAAAGTGAAACATATAAAACCCCTACCTCAAGGTTGTTGTCGAACAAGCGTTCGTCGCAGAATTAACCGTTGCGGAACAAGAGGGTCATCACGGAAGAAGAGGATCGTCGTGGAAGGAACATTGCTGGCATTAGGTGATATCCGAGGAAGGCATCTCTCACTGACGAAGGAATGCATTCTTCGTTAGCTGTAGAGCGTTCCTCGCGTTCATCGTTGGCGGTAGAGCATTCTTCGCATTTTTCATCGAAGAACGAAGAATCCTCTTTTTTTCTCCAAAAGTTTTAACAAAACACAAACCCCAACAATAATAAAATAAGTCCTCTTATTTTATTATCAACATAAGAATTTGAAATTCAAAAGATAAGAAATGAACAATTAATTCAAATAATTAATTGTAACTATTTAACTGCCCAATTTAATGGGGTGTTTCATAACAAGAAAAATGTAAGGTTTGACTTTCATTAAAAAGGGGGGTTGCGGGTGCGTTATTAGGAGGGAAGAAACGGTGGGGTTCGTGTGGGCCCCACCTCACAAATATCCTACCAAGTGGGTAGGATATTGTGGGTTCCACCTTATCCTCTTAACTTAGCTTAAGTGGCATTAAGTGAAATAAAATAAAGTGTCTCACCACTTTTATTTTATTTCATAACATAACCCCAAAAATTAAAAAGTACACCAAAGCAAACGCAACTTTGGAAAAGGTGTTTCTAAGCAAATACCGGCCCTGCGATTCCATCGGTGCCCTCAGAATTCGATTCCAAGAACCGGTTCAAAAGTTAGAAAAACCTGCTCATTCGTTCACTGAACGTACCCGAGATATACTTCGGAAAATGATTCTGGGCACACCGGGCCTCGAAATCAGGTGTCGTCAAAAACTACATTCCTGTAAAATTCCAAAGAAAATTGAAAAACAATTCCATGAATTTTACGGGTCTTTACATCACTCCTACCACAGGGTTTTACATCCCTGTAAAGACACATCAAAAACTACGGAAACAAATGTTGGTACTGAGCAAGAATCTGAGCCTCCCACTCCCAAGTGCACTCCTGGAGGTTCCTGTGCTGCCATCTGATGCACAATAGTTGAATTGACCATCCACGTAGGACCCGCTCCTATCGATCCTCGATCTCCACTGGGACCTCTGCAAAAGTCACCCCATCATTAACATCCAGCTCCCCATGGTCAATGAAATGTGTCAGGTCGTGCATGTATCTCCTCAGCTAAGATATGTGGAAGATGTCGTGCAACCGGTGCAACTGATGTGGTAGAGCAGGGTGATAAGCCACCTCACCAATCCTGCTGAGGACCTGGAATGGTCTGATGAAGCGTGGAGGCAACTTGCCTCCTTGGCCAAATCTCCATAAACCACATCGGGGTGAGACACACACGAAGACATGGTCTCCATCCTCGAACTCTGGTGGCCTCCGCCTCCTGCCAGCATAAGACTTCTGCCAGCTCTAAGTTGTCCTCATACGCTCCTGGATGACCTGGACCTTCTCTGTCGTGGCTTGGACCATCTCCGGTCCCACAAGTGCTGACTCCCTAGGGTCTGTACAGCACAAAGGAGATTTGCAAGGTCGGTCGTACAATGCCTCGTATGGTGCCATCCCGGTGGTGGAGTGGTAGCTTTTGTTGTACACAAACTCCAACAAGGGTAGGTGGTTCTCTCAGCTACGACCAAAGGCGAGGGCACATTCTCGGAGCATGTCCTCGAGAGTCTGTATGGTCCTCTCCATCTGACCATCTGTCTGAGGGTGAAAGGCGGTGCTCAGATGTAGCTGCGTCCCGAACGCCTCCTACAACCCCTTCCAAAGCAGGGAAGTAAAGCGAGCATCTCGATCGGAGACGATAGATGATGGCACACCGTGAAGTCGTACAATCTCCTGATTGTAGAGACCTCCCAAGCTATCCACTAAGCCCTGATCTTTGATGGGTAACATGTGAACTTACATGGTTAGTCGGTCGACAGTCACCCAAATGGAGTCCTGACCTCTAGAAGTGCGTGGAAATCCAGTCAAAAAGTCCATAGATATCCCTTCCCACTTCAACTCCAGGACCTCCAAGGTCTTTACGAAGGCTGCTGGTACCTGATGCTCAACCTTCACCTGTTGGCAGGCGAGGCATCGAGAAACGAACTCTGCCACAGCCTTCTTCATGCCCATCCACAAGTGCTATCGTCTGAGATCCTGGTACATCATCACCACTCCAGGATGTACCGCCAAAGGGGAAGTGTAAAACTCTCTCATCACCTCCTCCCGCAAAGCAACTGGTACCAAGGTACGTCCTCTGAAAAGGACGGTGTGCTCTGCTCCAAAGGAGAAACCATTAGGTGCCTGTCCTGAGGATATCTGCGCACGCCGCGTCTCACAGTCAGTGTCCCCACACTGTGCCTCTCTGATCTGCTGTATTAGTGGAGGAGTGGCTGTGAGTGACTGAAGAAAAGTTTCTACATCTCTATCCATGAAGGATATCTGCAAAGCGGCTAGCTGCTCTGTCGCCTCCCCAAGTAGATGAATGTCCGTCATCCTGCTGAGAGCATCAGCTACTACGTTCCCCTTCCCAGGAGTATAGACTATCTCAAAGTCATAGTCCTCGAGGAACTCGAGCCATCACCGCTGTCTCAGGTTCAGGTCCTTCTGAGAGAAGATGTACCTGAGATTATGATGGTCAGAATCGACTGTAAAGCGCTCACCCATCAGATAGTGTCGCCACATCTTTAGAGCGAAGACCACTACTGCTAACTCCACGTCATGAGTAGCGTAGTTCTGCTCATGCTTCCTCAAATGACGTGATCCATACGCGATCATTTCCTGCTCCTGTACCAGGACTTATCCGAGTCCGGTCCCTTATGTATCACAGAAAACTACGTACCCAACTCCCTCCTCTGGTAGCCTCAAGATAGGTGTGCTGGTCAATCTCTGTCTCAGCTCCTGGAAGATCTGTTGACATCTGGCTGACCACACAATGGGTTTCCCCTTCCTCCTTAACATTCTGCAAAGCTGAAAAGATTTCTCCTTTGCCGAAAAGGGAAATTCGGTCTCATCCCCTTGATGAACCATGTTCCTTTCCTAATACAGTCAATCTCATCATGATTAGTTAATTCATGTCATGGATGATGTCGTAAGGCCTCGATGCTACTACCAAGAGATCCAATCGTAACTCTCACCTCCAAGGGTTGAGTCACACTGTCGTCATCAGTGTGTGGTCACTGGGTCTCCTCCAGTAATAATCTCGCAAATGAGGGTCAAGTCAACAGTTTTTAACTGGAACCTCTTAGTGTTAACAAACAAAAGACAAGAAAGAAAATGTCACTATTTCAAGCGTATTTTATTACTTCAACTAAAAGTACAAGGACACAAGGAAACACAAACAAAGAAGTTAGATGCATAATGGGCAAAGTCCTGTATGCATGGAGTTAGACCCGCACTTGTCCACCCGCTTCCAGAGCTCCATGATCATAAGCTTCAGCTGCCTGAAGCTGTGCTCTCCCCGGAGGTCGGGGTGGACCTCCTGGTGGTGGTGGTGGTAAAGCCTCAAAGCGTCGCCCACCACCTACTGCTTGGCCAGATCCTCTGCCTCGTTCGACTGCTCCCTGCGGACCGCCACGGTCGAACCTCTACCTCTGCCTAGGTGGTTCCTCAGACGTTTTCTGCTCCTCTGCATGGCAGGTCGGGCAGTAACGAGCAATGTGGCCCTGCCCGCCGCATGCATAAAATTGTGTTCCACTCATAAGACTGGTTCTGCTGCGTCTGCCCCACACCTCCGAGCCAGTATCCTGTCGTCATCCACCCGATGGCCTGGCCTGCTTGGACCTCTGCGGCATCTGTCTACTGCTGGCTGCAGAAGACTCCTCCACGTGTCGCCCTGCGGTAGGTCTCGCCGCTGATGTAGACTCAGAAAGAAAGCTATCGATTAAAAGAGCTCGCTCCATTACTCCTCCCTGAGTCGGAATGCTGAGGGATAATAGCTATGCCCTGATCTCCTGCCTCAATCCCTGCTCAATGGTCTGGGCCCGGATGAATGGGTCTCGTACCATGTCTGTCAAGTAGCGCAAGAGATCGGTAAATCTCGCCGAGTACTGGGTGACCGTCAATCTGCCCTGCCGCAGTTGTAGAAGCTCCTGGATGCGCACCGCACGAAGGGTGGCTGGGATGAACTCCAAACAGAAGAGGCTCTCAAAGTCAGTCCAGAGGATAGATGCCTCATCGTGCACTTGGAGCATCAGGCTAGACCATCTACTAGCAGCCGCATGCAGTAGGCTCGCTGTGAGGATCACCATGAGGTCTGCTGGTGTCCTCACTAACCTAAAAACTCGTACCACTGCATCCATCTAATCATCAGCTGCCAGGGGGTCTGTCTCCCCGCGGATCCTGGGCGGTCACTGGCACTGAAACTCGTGCAATGTAGTAAGGAGACGTGCATCGTCAGCGACTGGGGCTGGTAGCATCGGTTGCTCGGCGGGTAGAGGTACCGCCGGCGCCACAGCTGTCAAAGGGCCCTGTACCGAGGCCTCGTCGCTCGGTGGGCTGTCGTCATGCACAACTCTCGGAAACCTAGCTGGCTACCGTCGTGGGGCCATCCTCAAAAGAAATAGGTGCACCATGGTCAAATAGTATACTTGGTGAGCTGACATAAAGTAATCACAATGAAAACTTAAAACACATATGCAATCAATATTTTTGTGCATTATGTCAGAAATCAGAAGTCGGGGTCCTGGTGTACGGATACGTCGGCCGCCGCACCAACGCTGGACTCCCTGGACTGATAACCACACTCAATACTCTTAACACTATTGCTTCACATAGAAAAACATCAGAGTCATGAGTTCTGCGGTAGAACCGAACTCCTCTGATACCAATTTGTCACGACCCATCCTCAGGGCCCGTGCCGTGACTACCCCATGCCCGCCTTCCATAGGCCAGGGGATGGAGACTAGCACCAAGGCGAAATTCCCGGTAAAAAGGGAAGGAAATGCCTTTCTAAAATAAACATACACCACAGAGGAAGGAATCTGTAGAAGTAAACACTAAGTAAAAACTGTGTATAATAGTATGTACGGAAAAGTAAGTGGGCCAGTGTACAATCCCAAACTGAAATTAATGTACAACTGGAAAGAGAAAACAACATCTGAAAAGTAAATCTGCAGCGTCGAGCCTTCCACTGGAAGTCCCACATGAAGGGTGAGTTCAGATGGATTCCACAGCTCTTTGGTCCAGCCGTCCGCTCCGAGTACGTCCCCCCCAGTGGTCCACCTCCAGGTACCGTCCTGCTCCGCAAGCCTCAACCATGATCAGCGCTGTCCATCGTCTGTAACCAACAAAACGTAGTGCGAGCCTAGCCCGTGCAGGGGTGAATATAAGCTACTCTGTAGGGACCCCGAGACCCCCGAAGGTCTCCCAGAATTCACAAAGGATCATCCACAAAGGAAAGATACAATCACAATGTAAAATCAGACACTACATAGGTATATGCCCATACATATAGCAAAGTCATCAATTCCAGTTTGGCTCCAACATCCGAGTTCAAGTACAACCCAGTCCACACAGAAAATCACAACCCAGTCCACATAGGAAAGCAAAACGTAAATCCACATAGGATAGCACAACACAATCCACATATGAAAGAAAAATAGGATTCAGCTTACACAAGTATACTTCTTCATATAACGATAGAGATGATTAGATATTTCCACTGATTCATATAAGTCGTCGGACCCACAAAGTATCGATAAGTACTAACCCCCGCAATAACCCACAAAAAAATCTGACCCACATAGAATCGATAGGTAACTAACCCCTGCAATGACCCACACAGCATCAGACCCACACAAGATCAATAGGCGCTGGCCCACACAGGACCAATGAGCGGTTACCCACACAGGATCAGACCCACATAGGATTGGTAGCACGGATTCACGTAGGATCACTGAGTGTTGTAGTCGTCGCTGTTGAATCCACTAAGGATCTCTGCACAATCGTCGTCGTCATCGCAGTCGCAGCCAGCTTTAGGATTCCCGCACACAGCAAGCTCGTTTGGGAGGGTTCACTCCACCTGTCGAGTGGATGATACATCAACTGACACATAGTCCGGAGTTGATGTATCCAAAAGTTTTGTATCATCAACATGAACTCAACGCCACAGACAGCACGTCAATCGGACACCCGGTCTGAGAGTTATTGGCCTTTTCATCCCAGGGGCCCGGTTGGTTTTTAAGTCAAAACCAACCCAACTGTACTCCACCTACATCCAAACCTCAGACCGAGTAAGACAAAAGATCCGTCTCACTTAGAGGAATCCATCAAAGTCGATGGCACGTCAATCGGGCGTCCGGAACTCATGTTATAAGCGTTTCTGCTCCGATGGCCTAGTTGGTTTCGTGTACGAACCAACCCGGCCGAACCCAAGTTCTCCGAAACCTTGAGTGAGATATACCAAAACTACCATCTCGATCCAAGGATCGCATCGAAACTGACGGTGTGTCGATCGGAGGCGCGTAGCTAATGTTATGGGAACAGACCGAAAAAGGTTCGGTAATAAGGGGTTCGGGCCCGGTCCCACCCAGCCCGATACCCCCAGGGTCGGCCCGAACAGGGTCCGGGTCCGGGCCGCGTCTGGTGTGGCCCGGCTAGCCCGGTCCGGCGGACCGGCCAGGGAAGTCGCCAGGCGCGTGGTACGCTGGCCAGGGGCTCGACCGAACGGGCGAGCCATTTCATTTGCGGGGGGCGCTGCCTCGCATGAATGAAACCACTACACCTTTATTGGGCCGCTCAGCTGGCCGGCCGGGGTTACGACCCTCAGCGTTTTCCTCGAACCGGTCGGACCGTACCATCCTGCTGGCTGCGCCACTACGGGACCGGCAAGGGCTGATCCCCTTACTCCGACGCCAGCAGCCCGGTACCGGCCGCTGGTTCTGCTGCTCCACCACAGCCCAGAACTGGCCGCAGCCTTCGTTCATCCTGCACAGCGCAACGGCACCACGCCCATCCGCCGCAGCCCCGCTCCAGCCGTGGTGCATTAGTGGTTCTTCGGTGCAGCGCGACGGCATCGCAACTTTGGTTCATCTACAACGGCGTGGCGCGACGGCGCCACGCTTCTCCCCCTTTCCTTATCAAAATTTCGCACGGTGCTTCGTCACAGCGTTGCCTTGATTGCCGCAACAAAACCAAAAACCAAAAAAATGGGGAGGAGTGTCGGTCGTGTCCCTGCAGTCCGACCTCATCCTGTTATCATGATAATAGGCGGTTCAAGGAATGGAAGATAATGACGGAAGAAAACACATGATAGAAACCCATAAAACCCCTACCTCAATGTTGTCATTGAACAAGCGTTCGTCGCAGAATTAACCATCACGGAAGAAGAGGGTCATCGCGGAAGAAGAGGATCGCCATGGAAGTAACGTCACTAGCATTAGGTGATCTCCGAGGAAGGCATCTCTCGCCGAAAGAGGTCGACGTTCTTTGTTGGTGGTAGAGCGTTCTTCGCGTTCTTCGTTGCTGGTAGAGTGTTCTTCGTGTTCTTCGTCGAAGAATGAAGAATCCTCTTTTTTTTCTCCCAAAGCATTAACACAACACAAACACAAACAATAATAAAATAAGTCCTCTTATTTTATTATCAACTTAACAATTTTAAATTAAAAAGATATGAAACGAACAATTAATTCAAATAATTAATTGTAACGATTTAACTGCCAAATTTAATGGGGCATTTCATAACCAGAAAAATGTAAGGTTTGACATTCATTAAAAAGGGTGGTTGCGGGTGCATACTTAGAAGGGAAGAAACGGTGGGTCTCATGCGGGCCCTACCTCACAAATATCCTACCAAGTGGGTAGGATATTGTGGGTTCCACCTTATCCGCTTAACTTAGCTTAAGTGGCTTTAAGTGAAATAAAATAAGGTGTCGGACCACTTTTATTTTATTTCTTAACTTAACCCCAAAAATTTAAACCTACACCCGAGAAAACGCAACTCCGAAAAAGGCGTTTCTAAGAAAATACCGGTGTTATGTTTCCATCGGTGCCCTCGGAATTCGATTCTGAGCACCATTTCAAATGTTAGAAAAGCTCGCTCGTTCGTTCACTGAATGTACCTGAGCTGAACTTCGGAAAATGATTCCGGGCACACTGGGCCTCGGAATCAGGTGCCGTCAGAAAATGGGTTCTTGTACAATTCCAAATAAAATTAAAAACAATTCCTTGAATTTTATGGGTCTTTACACCCCCCCATCCAACACCTCTCCTTCCCTCCCCCTTAGACTTTCTAGAACCCCCACACCAATAGCCCTGTAGATACTATAACTTAACTCTCCCTTATTTCAACACTTCTCCGGGATGGAAGAATAAAGTTCATGCACCAAGGACCCTCCCCCCTCGGATTCCACATCTGAGAGGGAATAACTTCTTATGGTGAAGCACCCATAAGGTACTGTACCTACAACACCCCCACCACCTCCCATAGCTCCCCGTCTATTTCTTTTGTAGCCCTTAAGAAACCCACCACATAATAGAATACCCAATTTTCCTCCACTAAGTTATACGATGATGACCACCCTCATCTTCACCCTATTTTCCACTTTTCAAACCTGAAGAATCATGCGGCACTCAACCGATTGCAGGAGAAACAGATACAGAGAAACAAAATAATCGATATGAAAATACTGGCTCACCTTCAATCATCCAAGAGGTACTATAGCTCCTTGATTACCTACATATCTTATCAATCATTGAGGTATGTGAGGAGTCATATTGAGTGCTATTTTTGATGTTTCCAAACAAATTTTAGGTCACAGTTACTACCTCTACTTCATACTAGGCGGACGACCACATTCGATTTCCTTATCACAATTTGGATTTAGAATTGGGATCTATACTGAGGATTTCACCACATCTGTGGTATTACCTACCCTTTACCTTGAAACTGCCTAGTCTAATTCAAAAAGGCTACACTGGATGATTTCATAAGATTATCACACTGATCATGATCTAAGATCTCCAAATCATCCCAACCCTGAGGCCCAGAAATATGTATCCTTCATAGATCCCTGAAACATTCCTAGTTCCCTCGAGCCAATTCCCATGGTAGAGTTAGTTAGATATATTTCATCATTCTAGTTGCATCTATGGGTGGAACTTCCATAAAATGGTGACTCGGTTCATGTTATATTATAGAACTCTTACTCATAAAAAGTGAGGAACACTAATGGTGTAATGCTTCATTACACATTTGACATTCATCTTGTCGTCTTTGAAACAACCCAACCACTCACCTCCCTCTGTCCGATGGAATCCATTAATCTCCTTTTGCAGCATAAGATGAAAATCTTAATCAAGGATGATGATACCAACTTATGAGAACAAGGAGTAGTTGAGGCTACTGACAAAGTCCTATAAGATCATGTAGCCAATCTCACACCACAAATATCTCGCACCACTATCACAGGACCCACATCATCCTTTACCACCCTGGACCATCTTTATTTTCCACACTCCAGCACCACCTAAACTACTGCTCCACCTACCCCATCATATCTTGAATATCCCATGGCCATAACCCACTACATCATAGAGAATTTGGGCCATACCTCCCACTTTCTCTTTATCCCTTTCGCATAGTTCTTCCAGTTCTCTATCTTTTCTTTAACCTCACCATCCTTTTTTTAGCACTCTTAATATACCAATGTTGCCATATCCACTACCCCATCAAACTTACCATCAAATTTTATTGACCATAATGACAATTAAAAATATATGAAATAGTAGGCCTAGATGGGAATGTGACCAACAACCCCCCATCCATTGATGTACCCTCCATCGATCCAATTTCTGGAACCATGGCCACACTATATATCAATACCTTCCCACCACCCACCACTCTGATAGATGCTATAACCATGGAACAATCATCATCATTCGACCACTCATCCCCTTCTACCATCATTGCCAATGACTATGTGGGGCACTTATAACCAAACTCTATTTCGGAGTGGACTGTAGATGAAGTCATTGGTTACATTGATTTCTCATTCTGTACCCCAATCCACTCCACCAATTTTTTATGCTTGTAGAATGATAATAATTTATATATTACTAGTGTTTCACTTCATGACACATCATTTCACTACATCTATATACATGTGATAGTAATTTTTCTCCATATTATATGGATTTTTTTCTAATCTTTACACTTTTATAATAGTCATGGCTAGTTCCTTTATTTTATTTATGGTTGTCGATTCACCTATGCCTCTATCCATCAATGATCAATGAGGGACAAATAACCTAGATGAGTTCTAACACCAGTTCTAGGAGCTATCACTGTAGACTTTTTCTCAACAACAACCACCACGAACATAGATTCCTTTCCTTCCACATTATATTTGTGCTTGATATGTTCCCGAAGTGATCAATCCTGCTATAATACACCACGAGCGGGAGAAAACATACAATATTAGCTAAAAATGACATAGGATAGTCTTAGATAATAGATTATAATGGCTAATACATTATTCCATCATTATTGCTAACAACACCATTTTTAGTGCTTTTTGAGAGGGATCCAATATTTCATATGTTTTCTTTTTCTTTTTAGATATGATTTATTGTGTTCATCCTTTTATAGTTTTTTCTTTTTATCTATGATATAATTTGATCCATATTTTACAAAAATTTATTCATTTTTTAGATTTCATTCATAATTATTAACTCTGTGCAACTTCCTATTTTATATCATATAAAAATGATTCATCCCAATAGACTAATGTTTTATCTAGTGTAGGATTTTTATTTATGACAAATTTTTCAAGTATCCCAATTCCAAAAATCAAGACAGCTCTTCTTTCCCTATGTCATACCACTCTATATAGGGATATATTAATTCTTTAGCATTTCATTTTCCAATTTTAATTTACATTTATATAAATTTAGCTAACATAACCCTCCCAGGGTACTTCCATGGATAGTGTAGACACTGTATCATTCAAATTGTGTGGAAGTTTTTCATGAGTTTCTTTTTGGATACATTTGGATTTTTATATGTTCTCATTTATCTAGGTGACATTTTTCATTTCCAAGAAAGTTTGAACCTAAAACCTATTGTACCCATTTAAATAAAAGAAATAATTTTCTTATATATTGTTATAAATCCATGTTTTCTCTTATATTGACATTTAAAATGATTGTTGAGTTTAGTAATTTAATCCAAATACATAATTTTTTAAATAACTTTTAATTGAATTGTTACTTGGTTTTATGCCCTTAGTAATTTCCAATTTTCATTATTTACTCCCATTCTTTAGGGGATTCTGATCCTACAATTGAATATTATATTTTGATCATAATTGTTTAATGACACATTGGACATGTAAACCAATCATCACTTCCCTTGAGATCTTACTAAGTCTATGACTAAAGAAATACAATTTTAAAATGGATGAGGAAATGTTTATTTACCAACTATTTCATGGGACCCGCCTAACATATTTCTTTCAATATGCCCATTGTTTCCATGAATGAACATATAGGAATCAGCTACTCCAAGATGATTATACCATTCTACCCTTCTCTCTGTATAATCCATGAATTTTCATTAAACCAGTGTGTGGGAATTTTTCATCAAAAAATGGAAATTTTTACTATGGATATACATTATGTTGCTCACTTGACTATTTGATTGTTATACATGTGTACATTGTGGTATTTCTCATCTAACTCATTCCATTGAAAAATATAACGTAATATAAAAAGATTTGGGTTGTGTATTAAGAAGGAAAATAATCACCATTTCTAGACCGATGAATCACCTGAAATATCATATGAGGGTAGGGGATGTATGTAAAATTTGGACAATATATAAATTTCCAATAATAAAAATGAAAATGAAAAAGAATGGAATATGAAACCTTTTTTCCTTCAATTGATATACATACGTGGATCCCACATGAGGTGTTGGTAGTGTGGACTTCATTATCCAAAGTGGAATCATTTATTAAACTTTTTACAGAATTAATGCATTATACTAAATATCTTACCCAAATTTTTTGAATTTTATTCAATATTTACCTACCTTCCCAATGTATTAGAGTCATGTAAACGTAATTGTTTAATCCCTCAAGATTGATTTTGAATTTTTTAAAAAATAGAGATGATCGAACCAATTCAAGCCTATAGTTAGGACCATATACCTAGGGTATGAGCATAACACCAATTTAATTTTAACTTGAATGATGAGAGAAAATTAATTATGATGTAAATTGAAAATGGGTATATATTTCAATAAATAGTTTATAATTTATAATAAAAATATTAAGAATTTGTTTAAATAACTAAGATGAGATGAATAACAAATTTTCTTTCCACAGATGATTCTAGAGAATGACATTTTCTACTTTCACCTAGTTTTTCTAACCTAGATATAATTAATGTTTCATGTTTTCAAATTTTCTAACGTTTTAAAATCTCTATTGAGAACATTTTTCTTGAGGAGAATAAATTTTTCAAGTGTGGGAGAATTTGTTAAGCTAAAATCATATATACATTTTCCTTCCATTTTATTAATTATTTTCATTGATTTACTCAATAATTCACCTAGTACGTGTTCTTTATTATAGGAAAGATACTTCGAATGATTCAAAAGAAAAAATTCCAAAAAGATCCAAAATTGGCTATTACATTTTGAGAAATGCCATTACATGATTTGTAGTGTCCGTTCACAACATGCTGCATGCCATGAAGCAAAGTCATGAATAATTTCAAGTCATTTAGCCATTACATGTTGTGATTCCCCATTACGAATCTTGTAACATTTGAATATAATTATTTCCTTCTATATATTGTCTAGAGGAAGCTACATGTTTTGAGACCCAAGTAGAAATTGTTAAAGGAGTCAAATTTTCAAATCTATCGTTGAGATTCATGCAGATTCAAAAATCATAGAAGGAATATCATATAGAAATTACACAACATGAAAACCCACTACATATCATGAAATATCTTTATATTAACATATTGTAAGAAAAATGGATAGATGAGATGAAAACACTCTTTCATTTTTCTCTGATATTCCTTCGACTCCCTCTCCTTAAACAAAAATTTCTTTAATTACATTCATTGTTTTATTTTAATAAAAACACCATGGATCGATTTCAACAACACTCTTTATTCCCTTTTTCATCCCCAATATCATTCTATGAGTTCTTCATCACGATTATAAACCTATTAAGAATATTTGTTGCACTCGTTCTTGTAATAATTTCAAGTATATAATTGCCTAAAAAGATAATTATTTTGAGTATAGAATTAATGTTATTGATATCATATTCATTAATCAATAAATCCCAATTATTTTATGTTTTGTTTTTGCGTAATCCAAATCGGTGTTGGAATATTAGTCGTGATTCTAAATATTTATCTATATGTAATTGATTCTACCGTGAGTAGCTATACTGGTTAGGGTATGGATCAAGAGTAGGGGTGTCTGAACTCCCATAATATTCTATTTTCAACATGGGAACCTTTATGATTAGTAATCAGTGTAAAGAACATGTAAATATCCAATTCTCATGATCAACCATGATAGTAGGAAGTTTGAATGAATGACCATATCCAGATTGAAATATATTAGGCTATGACCAATAGACTAGGACAATTTCATCCATAGAAGCTATGTTTAATGAATCAACATTGTAGTTATCTCCAAAATAATGAATAAATACCTCCTCGATAAAGCTAGTTGTTCTTACCCAGATCAAAAAGTTACCTCCACCTTCATTACAGCCTAATCCTCAAAACCATACCATCTTGAAATTAAGAACATTATTTCTACCAAACTGTGAAATTAATCTTGATACCTTTCTTATCTCTGATACTAGAGCCAGAATATAATCTTTAGAAATTTTCACAAACTCAACCATCTTGAGAGGACTTCTACCCAAAAGGGTTCTCATCTTAGTTCCTACCAGCCAATTATAGATCCTTGTGGGACCGACCCCACACTATCACTATACTACATCTGAGAAACAGGTGTAGTTTGGGAAACACAAATCTAATCTGACTAAATCTCACACAAATTAAACAATGCATGTGGGAACGTTATTTGATCCATTTAATAATAGTGGATCAGCCTTGGCCTAGGGGTTTTGTTCCTGAGTTTGATCTTGACGCATATCATTGCTCCCTCCAGGTCTAGTTTTTTTACATCTCATATAGGATACTACCTCATCTCGGTGTGGTCCAATAGTACAAAATTTCTCACATGAAAGTAAGGGGGTCTCTGGAAATGAAATATACATAAATATAAGAACTGATAGACATGTAGGTCCTTATACATATTGTACAAAAAATGAATATGCACATACCATCATTAAAACAAGTTAAATATTACAAGCATCACACGCATGTAATAAATAATTTAAAAAAATGAACCCACACATGCAAGGGGTTAGTCAATACATAATATCAGTCTGAATTAAAAGTAAATGTGCAATTAAATTAAAGTGAAATTAATTTATGTTTAAAAGAATAAATATAAATTAAATCAATTAATCAATTAAAATAATTTATTTATTTTGATTTCGAAATTATTATAATTTTTTATTCCAAATTTAATTAAGAAATTAATTTAATTTTAAACTAAAATTCTAATTTTTTTTTAAAAAAAATAATTTTTTAAATATTTATTTTTTAATTAAATATATATTTTTCTTTAAAAAATTATTAATTTTAAATTATAAAGAAATTGTTTCAGGTAGTAGAGCCTTGCCAAATCGATTATGCGAGGGGGAGAACCCATGAAAATTATATCCATGCTGACCATACCCACTGTAGGGAAATTATGGGCTGAGAAGTTCTTCCAAAACCTATCCTGGGTCAATCCGGACCTAGTTTATAAAAACGTTTGCATGATCTATGCAAGGGGGACAAAGACCTTGCTAAGGGTGCAATGAAATGATTGAAAGAGGGTCCTCCACTGGTGGCTGTAGGATACCATGGATTCAACACATATAGATCTAGATAGAGAAGATTTCATGGAAGTAGTGGTAGTAGTTTGATGGTGGGGACCCTCTTGAGGCATTCGGGCTAACTAAGATCTAGCATGTCGGCATTTGTGCTATGTGTGGCAGCTTTCAGATGCTTGGTTCAATTTGGTGGGATGAAGCAGTGGTGATGGGACCCATCATGGATAGAGATAGTAGGGGGTTTGCTGGCAGCTCGAATATGATTTATCACATGTGGTGTGGATCTAGGTGGGATCTAATGTAGCAACCAGTGTTGGGTATCATACACGATGATGTTAAGTGGTGGGTCACATGGCATGTGGTTGAGGAATCATCCATGGGAAAAGGTTGTAGTGGTTAGGTGACATGACACTAATAGAGTGCACTCTAGGTGGGGCAGTTATGACATTTTGACCAGAAAATAACGACAGGTATAACAAGGTGAAGTGGTTCATGGGCCAGAAAAGGAACAAGGACCACCCCGAATGAATCTTTATAGTATTTTTTTTATATTATCATTTTTTCTTCATCCTTAGTTTGTTATTTAAAAGAACAAAACCGTGGATTCAAAATAAAGAAATAGTCCTATTGTTGTCATAATTTAGACATCCAATTCCATTAACACCACATTCTGTAAAAATTTATGAGATATGATAAATAATTATTCCCTTTATTTTTTGAAAAAACCTCTGACATTAGATAAAAACACTTTCCTTTGATTATAGGTTTTTTCAACAGCCTTTGTTTTTTATTTTTTATTTTTTTAAATCAAATATTCCATTGGAATCATGCGTCTCCACCATTTTTAAAAAGCATCTAGAGGAATAAAAATTTCACTAGGAAAACAATTTACAAATAGAACGTATCTAGACCTAGATTGCTAGAAATAAAACTATAAAATAATATATTTTCATATTGTTTTTCAATTTTAGCTCATAGAATCTGTGTTTTTGATTCATATAAAAAAATTATTCTTAAGACAGTCATATGAAATAGTATTGACATGTGATCTATTCTATTGGGACCTTTTTAAATCTATCAAATTAATTTAATATAAATTAATTTGTTCTTAACCCATATAATTCACGTAATCTCTCTATTACCAATTTTAGATACTGAGGTGCTCTGTGGATGTAGTTGGGAGATGGATTTAAATTTTTTCATCATCAGAGAGATATTACATCATCACCTCTAAGGATCTTTTCCTGGGAAGATGCATGTGGATCTTGAATGAATTTAAAAAGAAAAAAATTAAGAGAATGGATATGGAATTTAAATATGTAATGGATTTTATTGTTTTTCGTGAATAAAGAGAATTACATGAAGGATCTATGCTCAAACCCCTGGAGATATTTTACACACACATCAATGATCCATGTGGATTCTGGTCATTTAATTAGAATTTCTAGAGTAGATCTTTGATAATTACTTTAATATCCTAGTAATCACCATGATCCCATCCCTTTGATCCATGAAGGAGATCTAAGAACAAAATCTATTGTAGGAGCATTCTCCCTCCAAGATGTGGGAAGAGAATAGGAGAGATCTCAATACATTTAAATGAATTGTATTAATAAAATATCTTCTCCTCGACTTGTATAGTAGGATATAAAATACCTAGAATGTATTCCCCAACCCCCATATATCCAATGCCGACTAAATAATTTATAAAAGACACTTTATGATGAGATAAATGTGTCATTATGTTTTTTATATTTTTATCAAATGATTATAATATATATTTAATATATCAAATGATAACATTTATCTATTATTTCAGATCGTAATTCTCACAAAATAAAGAAAACCTTGAAAAATAAAATAATATTTGTTCGTATAATATTCTTCTTGTATTAACACAAATACCTGTAAATTATATTAATAAATAAATTCTAACCAATTATTTTATACTTGAATAATATGGAATTTATTATTCATGGTTGATTATTAAAACATAGACAACCCTCTAACCCTATAGTGGGGCCCAAAATGTACTATACACATATTCCCTAGAATCGAGAAGACTCTTAAATATGATATTGTGTCTGCCCCTCTAGGCCACTATAAAGATTGCAGACCAGTAGTAGGAGCTATAGCTATATTGTAGAAGTATTATACACTGTTCGGTACTGTTGTAGTACTGTACACTATATAGATACTGTAGAAGAAATGTACATTTAGCGGTGTTGTATCAGGCACTGTAGCAGTGACTATAGCAGGTGCTGTTCAGTAATTTAGCAGCTAGAACTATTCACCACGGGCTACCGGTTTGGGCTTGGAATCCATATGGATTTCAGGCCACCCGGTCCATCGGGTCGGTAGGGGTTTCAGGCCAGCATTAAGGCCCTTGAGCCACCTCAAGGCCTTTGGGACACATGTTGTTTCCCCATGACAGACTACCAAAAAGGAGTAGTCTCAGAAGAGGATTCAGATCATGTGTACTTACCATAGCAGAGCCAAATGGATTTCATAGAATGAGAGGGTATGGTTTTGCCATCGAGACCAACCTGTGATTGCACTGGAAGCCTAGCCAGATGGCCATGAAAATGTGAAGAGCTACTATCATGACACAGATGCTGGGGATGAGAATTTCTTTATAGATAGTCTGGTTTAATTACCTAAGACATTTGGGTCATGTAATCTCTTAATCCTATGTGCCTTGTAATCTCTGATCCTATGGGCCCTGTAAGGGTTCCCCCTCACCCCTTGAAAGGCGGTTTGTCAAAAATCAATAAAATTTAAGGCCTTCAGGACATTCGTGCAACCCAACATATCCTCTAATGATATAATTAATATTCATATCAAGGAAAATCATCCTTTGAAAATGCACTGCCTAATATAATCTTTATGTCACGTGATATCTCATAATATGGGATGAAAATCTTGTGATATCATCAATTATTAATTTATTATTTGTTGATCTAACTAGATGAACATAACTTCAACTACTATGGTCGTTGATTTAATAAAGTTAATACCATCTTAATCTACTAGGACAAAGATATCACTTTGTCAACTTGAATGAAAAACATTTTATCATGATCATTAAACCAATTACATACCATGAAATACACACCCACTATAATCTAACTCTATATATATTCAATATCTAGAATTTCCACTTACATAAAATTATGTGATCAAACGGAACACATTGATCGTGATCACAGGTTAGGATACCAATACAGATGTTCATATGTGGGAACAACCATTGACACCCCAAAATATGTGGTGTTATTATTAGTGGGGATATCCCCATGAACACACCAATTAGAGATCACCATGTTTATAAGTTCATGAAAATAAGACTCAGTTATTATGATCCCCTAACAAATAGTGGTATTGTATCATTTTTATCCTATCAGTATGATGTATCAAGACCATATGAAATTACTTTAAGATTAATATCATTGTATCTTTATGCTATAATTATACCCTTTAAACTAGTATAACCTTTTTATATGACATGTAATCAAAGGACATTACCCTAAATATTGTGTACAAAGAAGTATCAACATTGTTATAGTAAGACTAAACATTTATATATCAAACTGTATACATGTAATGGTAATCAGGTTACATAAAAAATTTATCTCTAAGGCACCCACATTCAACAATTAGGACAACAAAATTAAGGTATTTATAAACATTACCATTTCAATGATCTTGTAAATTGAGGAAATTATAGGAAAATTTGTTTTATATTATGATAACCATGGGATTGAAAATTGATATAGTGGATATGTGAATAAAATTCTTTCAGAAGAAGATCACTATGTATTTTGGCATATAATCTGGATGGTATGAGATAACATTTTATGTTAAGCCACACATTAATGTTGATATTATTTGAGATAAAGTGTCATTTATAAATGGAATTATATCATTTGAACATTGGTTATTACTATTGAATTTTTGGGATTAATGTATTATTACATCATATTAAGGATTATTCATTTTGGGAATGACATTACCTTGGGTGGTTCATTTGGGATTGGGTTAATGTCTAATATAAGGTGTTATAGATTGTAATCCCTTCTATGGATATGTGATCCTTTAAAAGTTGATTTATATTGAATGAAATAGAAAACAATCATCTTTAATACTAATCATTTGGATCAAAATATGATATTGTCACAGAAATTAATTAAAGGCCAAAATTATACTCATCGTGTAATATTATTTACATATGATCTTATTTTAGAGGGTAAAATAATTCATCAACTCTAGAAAAATGATATTGAAACAAAATTTCGTCCTAATATCGTTATTTATAATGACATCAATGATCTTTTTCACACCTATTTGGTTTATGGTTTTGTGTTTTTTATCTTTATCAGTATCATTCATATTTTTATGATTAATAATATTTTACAGTCTCCATCATTATTTGTGAATTATGTTTTCTTCAATATATCAATTTTCACTTCCCACCTATGATCTCTTATTTTTAAACCTACTATGTGATATTGTAGATGACCTTAGTACTTGCTTTTATCTATTTTCAAGAGGATATTTTATCAACTAATTTTACAATATGGGTGTCAAAAAAAGGTATTTACAAATTTTTGTCCATTGATTAATGAGAAAAATTTAATTTTTTTGGATAAAATTTAATATATTGGGGATAATGTAACACACTATGATTTCAAAAATGAAATATATTCTTCATATTTTAAAAAACAAAAAACATCGATCTTAAAAGAACCAATAAATAATTTTACATTAAATGTGATCATTATCACATAAACTTTAAATTGGTGGTTATGAATAATATTGACTATTTTATGAAATACATAAGTATGTTTACTAATTATTTTAAATTGTTTGATAAATTATTAATAAAAAAATTCAATTTTTAGTATAGTAATTTTATTCATCAGAAATATGTATTCTTCAAAATGGATTATTACGGATTTTTGTGAGAAAATATTATAAATTTTTTATAGATATTTTTGGATAATTATTTAATAAAATTAGATTAAATTTTAAAATCATAATATCAAAATTTACTTATGGTAAAATTATAGGATATTTTTTGCAAAAAAATTTATTATTTAGTAAGTAGTAAAAAATACCAATTTTTGTAAAAAAGTCATCTCTTTTTAATAAATAAAGAAATATACAAAGTAAAATTTAGTTTTTAAAATGATTGAAATTAAAATAAGTATTATTTAGGTATATTTAATCAAATTAATTATATTTTAATCATATTTATATTGGATTTTATTATAAGGTTTTTTGGGGTTTAAAAACAGGATTGTACTGAAATTTTTTTTGTAGTGAATATTGTTTCTCCAATTTTATTAATTAAAAACCCAAATATAGTAATTATTTAATTTAAATTTATATATTATATATTAATAAATAATTATTATAATTATTATAATAATTATTATTGGCCATATATTTAATAAAAAATTGTCATTTTTTGGACAAAAATAATTTCTATAAAACCCCCTCTTTCATTTCGTTTGTAGGTATAATTTAATATTAAATTATATCCATTATATGAATTTAATTTGGTAAAAATGGATTCACAATTTTTAATCAAAATAAATTGTATTATATATTATGCAAAACTTAATTTTTTTTCATAATTAACTGTGAAAACTGTTAAAAACATTTATCGTGGTTAAGTTGAAAATTGATTTATTGTGGGTTAAACTAAAAATATAAGTCCTAAAATGACCTAAATACTACCCTAAAATATATTTTATAGGCATATATAGACATTATAATATCTAATTTTTGATAATGGTCAATTTTGGAGCCTGTTGGCCCGTGAAAATGTGGGTACACCATTTTCTTTTACAAAATAACCATTGTGCCAATTTCTTCACTTATAAAAGTACACCCCATATACTCCCCATCAAAAAAATTAAAATCCATTTTATCCTTCAATACATACATAAATATCTTCATTAATTTTATAAAAACATTTTAGAGGCCCATAGTTTCATATAAAATCTATCTTGAGAAGCCTTTTGAAGCATACTTTAGTTGGTTGTCTAAATAATAGGTATAATTCATAACTAAGCATCATTAATTAATTTAGTCTTCCCCAAAATTAGAATATTATTAAAATTTACTAATATAATAACCCCCATATATCCCGTATAATTACATTTTACTATGTTAATTTTATAACCTAAATCCATCTTCTCTTCCATCAAATTTGAAACAAAATTATCATTCATGTGTACGGTGGACTGTCGTTTCACGAACCGTTGTTATTCATTTTTCATAACCACCTCTTATGGATTGTTTTATTGATGTATTTAACGTTTTATCTATTATATTATAATAGTTATTATACTTATTGAATTATTATATCAGATATATCTTCTTACATTCAATTCTGTGCGGATATGGAAATGTCGCTCGTGTGTACGGGGGACTAACTCCTAGCAAAGCGATGTGATTAATTTTTCACCAACGCTTTACATTGAATATAATAAGGATAAATTTAAGAAATATATGTGATATATATTAATTAAATATAATATTCAATACATATTTATTATATAAAAAAATATAATATATTATTTACTTTTTACTTATACATTCACTGAAAAATGATAATGTATTTCATGTGTATGTATAGAATACCGACTCCATAAAGTTATGTGTTTATTTTTCAACACCACATCATCAGAATAATATATATAATTATATTTAATAAACTAATATAATATTTTCTTATTATATTCATTTTGTAAGGATAATATAATACTTATCATTATTCTGTAATGATCATTGAAAAATATAAATGTAACTAGTGTGTACGAAAAACCTACCGTCTCCTTGAGTGTAACATAATTAATTTTTTATAACAATATTTTAAAAAAAATAAGTATTATTAATGTATAAATATTTGATTTTTAATATTCTGGAAATTACGTAATAATTATAAATTTGACTTCCGTCGACACACTGAATCTGTTTTGAAACAATGAACCAAACATCCTCAATACACCCGATGTGGAATAAAATGATTAAGAATTTAAATATGTCATTGAAATAAATTAATTAAAATAATTAAGTATAATATATTATCATATAAAATTTTATTATAAAATAAAATAATTTCTGTATTCTTATTATACTAGAGTTAACGGACATAGATGGAATGACTGGACACAAGATTAGGGACTTCATGTCGATTTTCCTTCATTGAAGCCCATTTTTATTTTATACACCAAAATTATTTAATATTGTGTATAAAATGTTCCTTTTAAATTTAATATCATGAATAAATTATATTTCATGGAATTTTAGGATTCAATTTGAATTATTTCATTAATGTTAATTATATTTAAGAGGTACCAAGTGGTAAAAAAATTCATAAATTAATTTTATTTCCTTGGGTTATATTACGTCTTCATTAAATTTTATATAATAAGAGTATGTGTGTAGTGAATATTAATTATCTTATTTTTTATTTCCACTTTTATGTGGATTTACATTTTATACACAAAATCAACTCATTTATTTATTCTCATATTTAATGATATGATCTTTGTAATGGTTATTCATTTAAAATTATCTTTCTTTGGGACATATGTTATGTTATATACCAATATTATTTTATTTTGTATATCCACTACCCCTTTGAAATTCAATATCATGAATCCATTTATGTTTTTGTTATTTAAAGCATCATTAAATATTATTATTTCAAGGTAATTACAATTGAAAATTTACCAAAGCATCAAAGGATTTAGGGTAAAATCATCATTCTTTTTAAGATTATTTGTGTTCAAGGTTCCGTTAGACAAAATAATATTCTCTTATTTTATTAAACTACATTTAACTTATTATAATCTAGTTATGAATGTGGTTTACATATTGAATTTCTATTTCCCCTCTTATTAATTGAACAAATATAAAGAATGTAATTTTTAAGTGATACAAATCTTGTATCCTTATTTTAGATCAGGAATCGTTCTCTTCCATATTTATGCTTTCAAAAAATTTATCAAAAATGTTATTTCAAAAAAAAATTCATAAAGATATTTTATGTGGTCTTTGATTTATTTCAAAAGTTTCTAAATTGAAATTTCTCAGTGTTTTACAAATGGGTAACTTTTTCCTCTCTTTACAAATGGTTTTAAAAAAATGATTATTTATAATATTTACATCATGAACTGATTTCCCCCTCATTATAACCATTATTTTATTTTCACAATTCCTTTATATGTTGCTAAGTATATTTTCAATGAAAATTATATTCACGATATTTTGTTATTATTTAGTTTTTATAATTTATTTTCAAAATGATAAGGTTATTTTCCTCAAAAATATATTTAATTCCCTCTTAATAGTTTTTTCATCCATAAAGGATATCAAACCACGATGTTATGAAAACTCCACTAGAGATATATTGTATCAAAACCATTATTATTCTTTATTTGGATTTATTATTATATTATAATGTAACTCATTTCATTTCCACGGGTGAATCAAGTAATGGAAGAACAATGATTATTATTATATTTAAAATTGAAATATTATAAGTTTTTTTATCATGAATAGTACATAAAAATTTATTATGTTCATGGGTGATCTTGATACCTCATATAAGATGGGTTCCAAGAGAATTATTTAGTAGATATTAATATATCTTATATAATGGGTCTTCCAAAATACTGTTGGGTGACTAAATATATCTTATATGATGGGTGTTCCTAGATATTTCCCCAATGCATTAGGTTATGCTCCTTGTCCATTAGGGAATGATGGAGGGTGTTACATGAGGGTTTATCCTATAGATTTAACAGAGATACAATTATTTATGACATGGGTTTAATATAGGTTATGAATATGATGATATAAATATACCAATATGTTTTATTTATGCTTGATATGGGTTTTTTATGATTTCTTTGTCCACGATTGAAAATAACATGGCTCTTGATTATTTTTTATTAAGACTCTTTCCATCGATTATTATTTATTCATTGTGTTGTGATTTGTAACAAAACTATTGATCGATAAGAATATTCTTATGTTATTATCTTGAACATTGGATATGACATCATACCCTTATGCTCTTATTATGTTCATTGATGATATTCAATTATTAATTCTTATTTTTACCCTTACTAAACATTTAGATAACCCGTATTATGTTTCCTATTTTCCAAGTCATCAAAAATGATGTTAAATGAATTATGTATAGAAGGGATTCATATAGATAGTGATGATGACATAATATAAAATAATAAAACCTATATATAGTAGGAAATATAATCTCTTTATCTAATTGGTATTTTTTATGTACTATTTTATCCACATTCAATAATACTCTAAACCTCAAATTTATTTGGTTATGTAATTGATAAAATTATTCCTTTTCTTATTATATGTTTTTAATGGAGAAAATTGGGACCCCTTTATTGTTATCAAATAACGAAAAGTAGTGTTTATGATTTTAACATGAGATCTAGGGGTGTGGGTCAAACGAAGTTATTATTGGTAAAAAAGTATAATTTAGATAAATTTTAAGATTATGATGTTTTCATGTGATGTTATATTAAGAGTTTTAGATACCATCATAGTTCTATAAGATTAAGGATAATCATATGTTCAAAGACATAGACACCCCTTTCATGTTTTAGCTGATCATATCATAAAGGAATTAGTGAAATTTCAAGATTAGTTTTATTAGGTTGAAGTATATATAAGGATTTGGTTTAATGTGAGGTATAAATGTATATTTTTTTAGGTATTAGGTTGAACAGTGGAATTTGTGGGCCAAGGATTTCAAAAATTTCATCCTTATATCATTGTAACTTTTTTTATCTCCATACATCTCAGCCCAGGTAGAGGTACGTGGATCATGCATGAATTTAATAGAAACAAAATTAAAATAATGAATACCTCATTTGAATCAATGGTAGTCTTGATTATTGGTCATCAATTTTAAGAGTTTATTGAATTATATGATCTCAAACCCCACTAGATCATCCAAACATGTTTTAAGAATCCAATCAGACACTGATCATAAAATTCTAGGTTCTATAGTGGGGCTCCCATGATTCATTCAATGCCATAACCATCATCGTGATCTAATACCTTTAATCCCTAAAGGAGGTCGAATATCAAATTATCAGATGGGATTTTTCTCTCTCTTAGATTTGAGAAGAGGAGATAGGATCTATCAATCAATTGAAATAAAATGTGTTTGGAAAATATTTTATGCTCTACTTATATAGTGGGAGATAAAATGCACGGATAGGGTACCCCATCCATCGTATATCCAAATCTCACTAAATAATTATTAAACGACATGTTATAATGAACTAACTAGTTAATAATTTCATTTTTATCTTTATCACATAATTGTAATATATATTTAATATAACACATTATAAAATTGAGCCATTAAAAACATCCATAATTTCAATAATAATAAATGAACAGTGAATATTAAAATAATATTTTTTTCATATAATATTTTCATTTATTTACATAAGTACATGTAAATACTTTTATTAAATAAATTCATCCCTATTATTATATACTTCAATAATAATTAATTTATTTATTCATTAATTATCATTAATACATAGAAAATACTCAGACCTCATTGTGGGGCCAACATGTCTTATACACCTATTCATTAGAATAGGTGTAGACTCTTGAATACACTACTGTTTGGGACCCTCAAGGACCTTATGTTCATAGTAGTGAATGTCATTCACATACTAGGAGCATAGTTTAAAACCACGTAAAGTCCCCTAAAGAGATCATGAATATTCATAACTATGAAAATAATCTCTCCACCTTTCACTATATTTTATAATCACTTTTTCTCGTCATATATCATAATGTCGGATGCACAACTTGTGTCATCATAAATTTTTAATTTTTTAATTTTTTATCAGATGGGATATAAAAATACCATCACAATGATTTTAATAAATGTACTACCATCCTGATTAAACTACCTAGAGATATCACTTTTTCAAATAAATTGTGAAAATTTCTATCTTGACCATTAAACCAATTCCATACCAATAATGACGAACTCAACACAAGCTGCCTATCCACAACTATAATGTAATTGTTTTTACATTGCATAAAAGTTCATGGACAAATAGTTCACATTGATGAATATCTCAAGTCATTATACCAATACATATGTTCACAT
The DNA here is from genome assembly GCA_963277665.1 of Viscum album. Classification (NCBI taxonomy): domain Eukaryota; kingdom Viridiplantae; phylum Streptophyta; class Magnoliopsida; order Santalales; family Viscaceae; genus Viscum; species Viscum album. Next base: position 1,064,061,900 of record OY728126.1, on the reverse strand, counting down.
ATAGGACTAACCAATGATACCCAAAATCATATGGTGTTCTTATTGGTGGTTATTTCCTTGTGATCGCTTCTAATATATACCACCAAGTGAAATATTCATGAGAATAATTCTTAATTCTTATGATCCCCTAGTAACTGATGGCCCCCATCATTTTTATCCTATCAGTATGATGTATTTATATAATATTAAATTACTTCATGACTAATTTCATGGTATCTTTATGTTTTCATTATGGCCTGCGAATAGCTATAACCTTTTGATACAAAATTTAGTCTAAAGAAATTACCATAAATATAAGGGATTCATAAGTATCAATGTTATTATGTTAAGATAAATACATGTACATATATAGATATATCAAACTATATACATGTAATGGTAATCAATGTACATACAAACTTTGGGTCTATGTTACCCACTTTCAACAATTTAGACAAAAAAAGTAAGTTATTGATAACTTTTATCATCTAAATGATTTTAGATATTGAGGTAATTATGGGAAAACATGTTTTATCATATAAATAAGAATGGTATTGAAAATTTATTTTTCCAGTAGGTGAATAATGTTTTTTTAGAAGAATGTCACTATATTTTTTTAGCATATAAGCAAAAAGGTATGAGATTACATTTTATGTTAAAACACTATTTAATGTTGATGTTTTTGGAGTATTGGGTAATTTATATATGGAATGATTTAGTTTTAACTTTTCGTATTTATATTCAATTTTTTATACTGATACATTATTTTATCATATGAAGGTTTATTCATTCTGAAAATTACGTAATATTGTGTTTACTATTTTGGTTTTGGTAAATGTATTCTAACATGTGGAATAAACTTTTATCACTTTTATGGTTATGGGATCCTTTAACATTTTATTTATAGTTTTTAGGTCAATAAAAAATTCTTCATGAATACTCTTAATTTGGAGAAAAATAAGATGTTATGGTGGGAACTTATTGAAGTATGAAATTATACTTATCAGGTTAGTATATTTCTGTATTCTATTAGTCTAGACGATAAAGGAATTCCTCATCTCTAGAAAAAGTCCCTTGAAAAAAATCTTATTGAGATAATTTATAATGAAATCAATAATCTTTTCATGAATATTTGGTTTCTGTTCCATGGTTTTTTACTTTCCGGTGATCATTCACTTTCTTATGATCAATGATATCTCTCACTCTAAATCGTTATTTGGGAATTTTAATTTTCATACACGTCCATATTTTAACATCTCACCCATGTTCTTCACTTTTTAATCCTTTTATTTGTTATTATAGATTACTTTCATATTTCTATTTATCTATTTTCTATAGGATGTTTTATTAACTCTTTTTACAATGTGGGTTTCCAACAAATGTATTCTCCAATTTACATCCTCTGATTTCCTATATAAAGATAAAATTTTGAGGATTATATTTATTAAATGGGGTATAATATAATGTCAATATATTTTAAAAAAATGAATTTATGCTTAATCGTGTATAAGACACGCAACAATGACCTTAAACGAACCATGAATTAATATTATTTCAAATGTGAACATTATAACCTAGAAGTTAAATTGGTATGTATGAATAATATTAACTACATTATGAAACATATATGTAAATATCAAACTAAATATGAATTATTAATTAATTATTAGTATATAATCAATCATGTTTAAGCAAGTTAATTGTATTCATCAAAAATATGATTCCTTTTAAAATCATTTTTATTCCTTTTTGTTAGAAATTATTATAATATATTTATAGAAATTTAAGAAAATTTATTTCATAAAATTAATATAAATTTTTAAATAATTATACCAAAATAAACATATGGTAAACATTTGGGATTTTTTGGAAAATATTTTTTTCAGCAAATAGTGAAATATACTGATATTTGTAAAAAACAATCATTTATTTTCAATAAATTAATTAATATAAAAATAATAAATATATTTTCAATTTTATATAAAACAAATAAGTATTATTTAGTTATATTTAATATAATTAATATCATATTAGTCATTTTTATATTTTATTTTAGTATAATATTATGTTTGGATTTAAAATTTTGATTTTTATAAAAACCGTATTAAAGTTAATAATGTTTCACCATTTTAATTAATTAATACAACCCATAATTATTAGTAATTTAAATGAAATTTAAAGGATTTTATATCATTAAAAATGAATTTAAATTCATATAATTATTATTATAGGTAATATAGTTAATATAAAATCAGTTTTTCATGAAAAACACTTCTTGAAAACCCTCTTTTTCATCGTATATGTGGATTTAATTTTAAATAAAATTCATCCAATTTTTTTAATTGAATTTGGTATAATGGTTTAAATATTTTAAATAATCATTATTTATATTATCTAATACGTTCGATTTTATTTTTTTAAAATTAACTTCAAAAATAGAAAAAATCTTTTACCGTAGTTAAGGTAAAAACAGACTTACTGAGGGTTAAACTAAAATGATAAGGGTTAAAATTGCCTAAAAACTTGTATAAAATATATTTTATAAAAATATTTTGAAATTATAATTTATATTTATTTATAATTTTCCTTGATTAATCTTTTTTCATTTGATAATGGTGGGTACATCTTTTTCATTTCAAAAAATTGCATGTGTGCCACTCACCTAACATATAAAAGGTATCCCCATATCCACTTCTTTCACACCATAACATCAATTTTCATCAGAAAATAACTTACCAAATATATTCATCACTTGTCCACAGATATCCTATAGTCAATATTATTATCAATAATACATCCAATGAATCCTTTTGGTTCTTACTTAAAGTGGTTGTTCGAAGAAGATGTATCATTCTTAACCGAGAATATTTGTTTATTTATTCATCCACCTCCTTCAAATATTAATAATTTTTTCTGATATAATAATATAATTATATCTCATATACTAAGATTTTATTATTTTAATTTAATAACCTGAATACATTTCATATTCTATCAAATGGGAATGGAGATCACAATTTTTGTGGGCGGCAGACTACCACCTCATGAACTGATGTGATTTATGTTTCATCATCGTCTCTCATAGATTGTTATAATCATATATTTAAATTATATAAATATATAATATATTTTAACATAAATATACTTATATAATTTATATATATTATATAAATTAGTAATTTCCATTTTGTGGGGTATATGATAATAACATTGTTTGTACGACGTTCTGTAGCCTCACGAAGCGATGTGATTCGTTATCACTAATGCATTACAAAGAAGAAAATATGTAGGAATTTAATGATTATATGTGATATATATGACATAATTATGATATTATTGACATATTTATCATAATATAAAGAGAATATATTATTTACTTTTTTTATTTTCTCATTCACTAAAAAATTATAACTTTCTTTATTCGTACATGTGGATTATCGCCTCCAAGAAGCGATGTGGTTATTTTTTCATCACTAAATCACATTGATAATATAAATTTAACTATATTTAATGAAATAATATTATAATTATGATATTATTTCCATTATATAAATATAAAATAATAATTACCTTATTTCCATAATGATCTTTGAACAATGGAAACGTTACTCATCTGTATGTACAACCTATTGTCTCTATGACTATAATGTTTTTAATTTTTCTTAACAATATTTAATTATTGGTTTCAGAATTATAATTTTTTTTATAAATATGTCATGCTTATTTTTTGAATATTATGTAAAATGTCCTCTTTGACCTCGATCAACACATCGAATATGTTTCTAAAAAATGGACTGAATATCCCCAAAACACACGACGTGGACTAAACTAACTAAGTTTTTAAATATATAATCAGAATAAAAAAAATTTATATATAACATTTTAAATCGTTAATAATTTCTTATGAATGAAAATAATTTACTTAATCTTATTATATAGGAGTTAAAGGATGTTCTTGGAAATTATAAATGCGAGGAAAGGGACTTCATCTCAAGTTTCCTTCATTGAGGTATATTTTAATGTTATACACATAATTAATTTTACATGGTGTATATAATTTCCCTTTTACATAATACATCATGAATTCTTAATATGTAATGGTATTTTATGTTTCAATTTGAATTATTTCATCAAAGGGTATTTTACGTGAAATTTACCAAGTGGTAAAAAATTTCATAACTCAATTTATTCTCATTGGGATATATTAATTATTTTTTGTATTTGATATTCTAAAATTATGTTTCTATTCACTTTTAATTATCTAGTATTCTATTTAAAATTGTTTTTTATTTACATTTGATTCACATTACCAATTATTTGAATAATTCTAAAATTCAATGAAATGATCTTTATAAAGCTTATTTGTCACAAAATCTATTTATTATGAAAGTTTGTTATATTAAACACCTATATTATTTTGTGAGATATATGAACTATCCCTTTGATGTGTTATATCTTGAATAACATTTTGTTAATTATTTTTAATGAATCATTTGAAATTATTCATCCATGGGTATTATGATTGAAAAGTTACCAAAAAGTAAAAGGTTTTATGTTATAATATTCATACTTGTGGGGATTGTTTATATTGAATAGTACTCTAGAAGGAATCATATGATCTTATTTTCATGAATTAGAATTAATTTATTATCCTCTAGTTATGAATGTGATTCACATTTTTAGTTTTTTATTTCCTCATTTATTGATTGAATAAATATCAATAATGTTTTTTATAAGTGATTATGATCTTTTAACATTATTTTAGATTAGAAATATTTCACATCAAAATAAATGTTTTCTAAAATATTAAATAATTTTCATTAAAAAATCCTAAATCAATTTTACATTGTCTGGGACATTTTTTAAATGTTTATATTATAAAATTTATTAATGTTTTCCAAATGGGTTACTTTTTGACTTTATTCACAACTTTTTTTTAAAAAATTATTGTTATCATTTAAATCATTAAAATATTTTCCACCCATCATGACCATTTTCTATTTTTATTATTCCTTTATATGTTTCCAAGGTTATTTTTAATAAAATGTATTTTTCAATATTTATTAAATTTTTTACATGTTATTTTCAAAATGAAAATGTCCTTTTTTCCAAAAATGTTTTAAATAACCTTATAATTTTATTTAAATTCATCAACAAAAACAATACTTGATGTTACATATACTACACTTGAGATATGTGGTTTGATACCATCTTTATTCAGTATCTAAATGATTATGATTTTGATAGGGATCCTAATGCTTTTCTATGGGTGAATCAAGTTATGAAATAATAATAATTATTGTTATATCAAAAAGAGAATGATTCTAAATGTTTTATTCATTAATTATACATGGAAATAATTTATATTGAATTTTGATCCAGATATAGATTATATGATGGGTGCGTTAAGATAGCACAAGGTGAGCCTGATATATCATATACAATGTATTCACCTGATAGTGTCGGGTGATCCCAATATATATTATATGGTAGTTTCACCAAGATGGCACTATAATCCCTTGGTTATTGTAGTTTGTCCATTAAAAATGTAATGAGGGGGTATCTAGAGGTTCTCTCCATTGTATTTAACTGGGCTCCAATTATTTTTTATTTACGATTAAAATGTGTTATGAAGATGATGTTATTAAGATACCAACACATTTAGTTTATGATTTATATGTGTTTTATGTGTAATTAATTTGATCTAGATTAAAACAATTTGGCTCATGATTATTGATTACTATGAATCTTTCCTTTGATAAATATTTAGGCCTTATTTCCTTATCGATTATCCACATGTCGATGGGTATGAATATTATTATATTATGCTCATTCACATTGATTATGTCATTATACCCTTATTCTCTTCATATTATAAATGATGATAATCAATTATTAACAATTATTTTTACCCTTAATATTAATTTGAGCTCACACTTCTTATGTTTCATCTTCCTCAAGTTATCATGAATTATGTAAAATTAATTGTTAATGGAAGAGTTTCATATGGATGATGATGGTGGTTTATTGTGAAATAAGAACAGTTTGGTATAGTGGAAAAAAAATACTCTTTTCAATAAATGGGTATTTATTAGGTATGTGTTTTTCCTAATTCTATAAAGCCCTAAAACTAAAATTTATTTGGAAATGTATGTGGTCAAATTTTTCCTTTTTATGTTGTACAATTTAGATGATGAAAATTAGGTCACCTTCATCGATATCAAAGCCAAAAATATAAAGTTTCTGATTTTAGTGTCGGATCTAGGAGTGCAGTATTAGGGTTATTATGTTTTATAATATTTTAAAATGTTTTAATCTAATAAGAGTTATCTTCTAACAAATATGAATTAGATTATTATTTAATCATCAAATTTGTAAAAAAAAAATATTTACAGTTTCCTATGTCAATTTCATTCTCCAATTACTACTATCTTTATTTCCATCTTCATTAATCTAATTTTTAAATAAGCAAACAAAGAGGAAATTATAATGAAAATGGGAATGTAAAATTATTTATTTTTTAATATTTGGTGTTGATACCCTCTCTATTGATGGAAACATCTTAAAATCTATTATGAAATTAGATTTGTGGAATCTCAAAATTTACATGAATTTATTGTTTTATTTTATTTCCATCAATGGTTTGAATTTATAATATTAAACGTATCATAAACCATGAAATCCAAAAAAATTGTAAATTCTAACTACAATAATCTTCCAACCTTGTATCCTCTAATTCATAACTTCTAAAGAAGAGATTAATTCTTTTGGTCTGTATAGGAAACGATTGAGAACACCAGTGATTCATCATATACATTAAGATATAATATTTTTTATTTCATGTTTTATATGAATAAAATGTGATGTAGATAATTTTTTATGGAATTTCATATTGGTTTGTTAAATTTTTTTTATTCCATGCCATGATCATTCTTATATTTTGATGGAATGATGACTCTAGTGATTTATTAAGGATTTCCAATTTATTTGGGATAAGGATATCCCCAATGTTTATTTATTGGGACTTTCTTATAATAAATATAGAATATTTATTATATTATATAGTTATTAATGAATAATTATGTTATCATCTAGATATTATGGATGAATAGAGGGATTTTCTCTAATGTGAGAGTTTACTTACTCGTGTGTTTTAGTATGGGAGAAAACCACGTTAAGGGAGACTCATTTTGATGGATTGTGATTGAGCATCAATAAACGCATATAAAAATTACGTAAATTACATTTCAATATATAAAATGGTAAATTTTAATTCTTTCAGGGGATTTTACACTCATTATAATGACCTGGGATTTTATGGGTTAATGAAATTTAAAACTTGGACAGACAACATTGGTATTGGAGTGTGAATAAAATTTAATATTTAAGACATTTATTTGGTATAGATACTATTAACATTTTTTTATTAATGTTATATTTTTAGGATTAATTATGGAAGAAATAGGCGCATACAAAAATTTGAGAACTAGTTAATTAAATACACATGACTAAAATCTGAAGGATCCCAACAAAAAACTAGTGTGATCTCACTGAGTGTCTTTTTGGATGGACATTTATAGGGTTCTAGTGGACAACATACTACGAAATAGATGTTAGGAGACTTGTATCTAAGTTTAATCCCACTGAGATCCCAAGGGTACTAGAGTTAATGCGAGTATTTTCATGGCTTCAGGTAGCACAGGGCTAATTTAGTTTTAAATTATCATTATTAACAAATATAAGGGGATCCTACCTTTAATTCTAACTTCCTAGTAAGGTACATAATATTCTATTCTCCCCACTATTGTTCCTCTCTCCCAGGTATCTAAATCTTGTTTAAAAAGAACATTTTCAGTGGCATGCGTCTCTTATAGTTAATGTTATCCTTACACACCATTTTTATTTATTGATTATCTTACTTCTTCTCACTATAAAATAAAAATTCCTAATTCTCTCAGTTTTGATGATTTTGGTAGAATTATATTTTATTTTAATATGTTAACTAATGATGTAATGGAATTAGATTTTATAACACCAATAAATAAAAAATTAAGTTATCCCTAAAAATAAAAAAAATTATGTATATATATATCATGTAATTGTTTCTGGAAATTTGTGAATGAAATTCCTAAAAGAGGTCTATGATAGTGATTATTATAAGTGATGATATTTAGGTCCTTATACAATTAGAACAAGAAATTTACACATGTTCATATGGATTCAGGATAGCTTGATAGACCTATTTAGATAAGGAACATTGAATAGTTTCATGTGATATGCTATGAAATAGTTTCTAACTGTATAATAATTAAATGATATTATGGGATGGAATTTTATATGATAGCTTGATAATTTTAGTTAATAAGAAACATAATAATATTAGTGTATTTATTTTACATTTGTATGATTATTTATAATAGTGTTTTACATGGTTTATAGTGTTTTCAATTTCATGATACTGTAAAATGAAATGTATAGGGTATTAGTTAAACTTGGTTGGGCAGAATGGGACATAAAAACTGTTAGGAAATTCATATTTATGATTTGATGATTTTTTAACCCTAGGTTTAACTAATAATAGAGTTGTTATATATTTTTATATCTATAAAATTCAATATTGAGATGAATGAGATATTTAGTTTTACATTTATTTAATCATCCTAAATAGTCATTGGTTGTCTCAATGAAAATTCTACATAGGGAAGTCCAGCCGGTTTTGTTAATATGGATATACCTTATTGTGACCCGTAATTAATATATATTTTATGAAAGTAGTACTACAAGTTTCTGGGATTGTAAAATCTATAATAAATGTAAGGCCTTGCGAATAATGCTTTTATAATATTTTTGTTTCGTCTATAGTTCATCATTACGAAAGGATGAGGATTGGATTAAATATCGGTTAACCATTATATGATGTACTAGGTTTGATGTAATTTTATGGAATCAGGTTTTTAAATAACTATATTGGTTTTTCAGTTGATTCTAGCTATGTTTAGGGTCTTGTTAAATTCCTAGAATTCATTTCAAGATATATTATTTTTGTGTGGGATAGGGTAGGTGGATATTTTTTCATTACAAGTGATATATGTTATGATTTTTCATTATGTTTATATACATTGTGGTTATTTATTGTTAAGTATTAATTGTAACCATGTTTATCACATTCTATAATTATTAATCCTTACTAAGAATAGATAAATTTGTGGAAGAACTTGGATGGTGTTAAGAACAGTTGAGCGAAATGAGTGTGATGGAAACTAACTAATGGATATGGTAGGGTTTTTGTGTGACAAATGATTTATTTTCATTATTTATCCAGAAAATTACTTTATATACAATTTTTATGGGGGGGGGGGGGTCTTTAATTTTTCATGAGATTCATAGTTTTTGTTTTATCTTTGAGTTCAGATTTATTATTTAGACACTTTTTTCAACTAGACAAGCCATATCATTCCATTTTAGTGTTATAGTTTCTATTTTAACAGGATATGTTATATTACTACATTCCAAATATATGGTTCTTATTTTTGTGGTACATAATATGTTATTTATTTCCCATAATGTGTCTTTAATTTCAATATCATAGGTTATTTCATACCTTTCACCTAATAGAATTTATATTTTCATGGTACTACCTATGTTACCCCATTCCCCTTAAAAGATCCAATTTTCAAGGGAGTATATATGTCCCTCTATTCAATTGATATGTTTTCTATATATGAAACTCGATTATATAAATCAAGTTCTCAAATATTCAAAGGGTATGATAGTTTGGAATAATGTATTTGGTCAAACAAGTAAGTATATGATTTCTGGTTGCTATGTTTGTATAAAAAACCCAACATAATTGGTTACACATGGTTTGTTATAGAATTATTTACTTTCTATTCATCCATATAAAATACTGTGATATATTTTATGGATCTTTTTTGTGATTCTATATTGAGATTTATTCTCACACAATGAACATGTGCCTGAACCGATGTCCACATTATATGTTGTCATACAGCTAAGCATCATTTTATAGATTCTAAGGATAATGTAGTATAATGAATATGTAGATATAAGACCAAATTGTGGTTCATGACCATGGAGTAGGGCCTCTATATTTTATACTATTTATGTTTTAATAATATTATTTTATTTTCCTAGTGTGATATCCCATATATGATGTAATCCTGGAAATATGTTATGGGTTTATTTATAGTAGAATGTCTGTATTTTATTTATATAGTTACATTTTATTCAGAATTAAATTAATCCTAATATAATTTTTAGATATAGTTTTTTAATTATTTATTAATTAATTTATTACTATAATAATTGATTATATGAATATTATATGTTCCAATGGTTAATCATAGACTCTAAATACATTTAAACATTAATGGGAATACATAGAGGTATGCCTGAGGTAACATAGAATCACCAAATAAGTCATAGTTCTAATGGGGAAATAAAATTCATTACACATATTTAATACCAATATATTTTGGACATATAGTGTTCAACCATAATTATGGGTTTATGATATTTTAATCCTCGCTGACAAATGTTGTATACATTGATCAATGTGATGGATTGAAATCCATTTTTAAATAGATTATATTTACTTGGGAAAAAATTTTTGTTTCAATAATGATAATATCATAGTGAGTCTGTAATTATATTTCTATATTATAAAGTCATTTATGATATTATATAAATTAATTATTTCTATGTTTTGTTAGTTATAGGAATATCACAAAAAATATTGTATAAATTATTCCCCTTATCAAATTATAATGGGATAAGTGTAGTGGAGAATGATTAAATGTCACAATATATTAATATATCGAATGTAATATTTAATGGATTGATTCTTAGATAATATTTTGGATGGTTTCCTTATTTCCAATTTTTTTATATATTCATTTTTATTTCATTGGTGAGAAAGAACTATGAGTTAGGTGATATATAAGTGTTGAGATTCTTATTTTTAATTTTTGATTTTTATATGCGAACTATGGTTGTAATAGTTATATTCTAAAAACATGAAAAATATAAAGTACAAATCTGTATTAAATAGTGTTTATTACATGCATCACCAAGAATTTAAGGTAATATATTATCCTGAGACTCTACTATATATTTACTATTTTAAATTAATTCAATACATAATATATTTTGTAATTCATGCAACACTATGTTAGCATGCATTACACGCAAGAGCGACCAGACTCAATAACTTGTGTTTCGTGCATGAGTGAAATTCATCAATAGATTTTTTTACACATAAGAGCAGACTTATTTGATGCATTTCATTACACGTAAGCCCCTGTATTACTGAATAATAAGATTTTATGAAAATATTTTTATTTTATATAATATGATATAACTTAGTCGTTATTTTATCGATTATAAATAATATTAACAAAATTATAAATATTTATGGTCTACATAAATATAAAATTAATTCATATGTTTTCAATTTATTACAAATGCAAACAAGAACTAATTGGAATTAAAAAGAATCATTATTATATTTATTATTCAAAAGGAGTTTTGTCTTAATAAAAATTATAAACTATAAGTGGTGAACTATTTTAATGAAATATATATGTTATATATTAAATAACATAATTTTTATATTTATTTATTAAGTTTAATATTCATAAGATAAGAACTCAACCTATTTTACACATAAAACCCTATATTTTTATTAAGGCATTTTACCACCTTTTAATAGAGAACCCAATTTAAATTTTAAATTTTAATCATTAATTAATTTAATATGTCAAAATAAACTTCAATTTTTAAATATAAACATAATAATCGGTTAGGGTGAATTTTTTTTTTCTGAAATATTTGATTTTTTAGTGAATAGTTAGAAATATTGAATTTTAGTTCAAAACTGAATTCTCATATAATTTATTTATATAGTTATATTTTAATTTTAATTGGTTTTAATGTTTAATTACACAATATTTTTATCAATTAATACAATTAATATAAATTTATTCAATTTCACATTGAAATTGATTATAAAAACATATCTAGCTTTCTGGTGTTTTACATTAAAAACATGCATTGTTGTCCCGCCTACATAAATAATTTTATATTAATTTCAACTATACATATGAATGAAATTCAGATGAAAAAAAGGATTGCATATTTTTAATAAGAAATTTTTTTTTGTATAATTAGACAAACAAATTCTTCCAAAATTATTACATAGAGTAATTAAAATTAATTACAATTATTAAAGAAAAATTATGATTAATAAAGGACTAAAACTTCATCATAAGGGACCAAAAGACCTATCTATATGTTCAAGACCCATTTTAAGTCCATAATTCGTCCATTAAACTTCCATTATTGTTCTTGTTGTTGATTATTATGTGTTTTTTAGGTAATAATATGTGTACACCAAACTTCTTTCCAAATATTCCAAGTGATTCCTTTTCCTTCTGAATAAAAATCCACCACCCTCCCCATTCTTCACAACTATCAAACCAATTCGGTTTGGACAAAATAAACAAATATAATATCCAAAAATCCCTCCTTAACCATTAATCCTCCACTAGATCATAAAACCTTATGAGGAATCATTTTGGTTAAAACCAAAAGTAGTTACCCGATTAAGAGGTAACATCTTCTCTTAAATTTTATAATTTTATTTCCATTATCCACCAACAAGAATAATTTTATTCTGTTATTATGTAACAAAATAATTGTCCTAAATATTCTAGTATGTTTTTATATAAATTTTATAGATTACACTTACATACACTTCCACTTTATAGGTAACGAACTTATTGTTTCCTGTGTACAGCGAACTACTACCTCACAAAACGATGATTGTTCATTTTCCACTTACCACCAATCATGGCAGAAATTATGATGTAAAATGTATCTATATGAGATATATATTATTTATTTAAACTACAAAACCCCAAAAACAATTTGGTATGTTTCTCTAACATACACTATATTCATTAGATAACCTATAATTCCAGAATCACTGAGCCTTAATAGATCAAACCATGGTTATTTATAAGATATAGTAATAACCTAACCATTAAACCTAAATTTTCCAGCTCTGTGATTTGAATTTTAAAAATGTGACATTCAGGGTAGTGTTTAGGGTGATATTTAGGTTCTAATAGAATTAACTTCATTTCAAGTGAATAGTAACCTACCCTGATGAATTTTAACTTACACTTATAAATAGTAATATGAATCTTATGAATGGTATCCATATCCGTGAATGTATAAATAAATTTAGGCACCTTAAAAATAAAGATGAATATTTTAAGTGGTTGTACTGTTCGATTAAATAATGGTTTTAATTGAAAATTAAATTTATCATATTTAGAAAGTTATTTTTAAAAAATTATGTTCATTTTTAGATTCAATATGTCAAAAAATGGTTTCGATGAATTTTTGGGTTGTTTCTAAAATACTTGAATTTTGGGTGAATAGTAAAATACATTAATTTACCATATAAATACATTACAATTTAAATTAACTATTCATTGAATCATGAGGGATGTAAGATCCCAAATATCAAGCTCACATGAATATATTACTATAATTGGTTATGTAATACTCAATATTTCTTGTCATGAGAGGAAATAATAAATTAATGATTATAATATTAAAAAAACTCTTCTCTCCTCCACTATATAAACCACCCCTCACCCCCTCTTCCTCCCACACCACTAAATCTTAAAGCCTTGTATAAAGTCTTCCAAATACTCTTCCCAATCCTCTCCCCACGTCCATGACCTACTGGTCCCACCCAAAGGCCAGAACTAAGGGTCTTAAGTAGTTTCTCAAATATAAGAAATCAAGAGGTGAACCTCTCTTCCTTTTTCTTTCTATTCCACTTACAAGTACCATTATCTTGTTCTCTTCTCCCCTCACCTAATCTGAATTCCATTATAATTCTATTACAAAACATTTAATGAATTTTCAAAATGATAATGTAATATTTCATCATAATCTCTCTTCTTCCTTTCGTTTTATACTATAAATCCAAACACTGTCCGAGATGTTTCAATTTATTCTACTCAAGGAAGAAAATTGTTCAATTGGCATTATTATCTTCAAAACTAGACATGAAACCTTTTCAGTTATTTAACCAGATCATAATATATGAATTTTTTCTTTTTTAATGTTTGGTAATCCTTACACACACATAATATGGAATAATAATACAAAACATGTTCATTGTGCACAAAACAGCAAAGCCAAATCCAGACGTTTATCATTAACTCAACGAATGATTCATCAAAATGGTATATAACCAGAATAATTATAAGATAATTTATATATATTTAATGTCAATTATATTATATATTAACAATTCTGTATTTTTAACCACATTTCAAATGAACTTCTATTCATGTATACAAGTAAACGGGTCGTGAAAATGAAGTAAGAAAATACATCCAAAACATTAAAATAGAATCACATGAACCAATAAAAATTGGCATTATTATTCCTAATAAAGATATAACACATCAATAAAATGTTTATGAGGTTATTTACTAATTAATTGATGATGATAAATTGTTTATTCTAGTTATTAAGAACAATCAAGTACACCTTGGAGCATAACGTAAGGGATCCTCACTGCCACATTTATTCAATAATCCACCATATCATGTGTGCTTTTATATTCAATTAAAAATAATGGGGTAGGTTTTTTCACCACCACCATACTTCCCTTGTGATATATAAATAATGTGACAACCCTTTACCTCTTATTGAGTCCTCAGAATTACACTTGTTGCCAGGAAGAAATGTTGGTAAGGGGTTTCATATCTCACTTTTAATTCTGTGAGATTTCCATTATTTACCACTTATTTAACTCATGTGGTGTATGTGAACTTCCATTTTTTCATTTAATATCATGATTCTTTGTATATTCATGGTATTAAATTATTCATTTGATAGTTATTATGTTTGGGTTATATTATTTTACTGATTACATTGTGGCAATGAACTTTGCCTCAATGTCCATTTCATTATTACATACATTGTATTATGAACCTTACAGTACATAGGTGTTGTTCCTTCAACCCATTTGAGATAAAATTTCATTTGAAATTATATTTATATTAAATATACATATTCTGGGGTCATGGATATGTTTATTTTCTAAACTGTATTACATATTATATACAGTGATTGCTTGGAATGTTGGTTTATCTTTGGAAATATTGAGGAATCAGTATCATATACAATATACAGATATTGAAAATGCATATTTATCATGTATTAAATCAATTTAGAAAACTATATTTGGACATTAAGTGGTGGGTGGGGCCTAATATAGCCTCTCGATGCATCAGTAGGTCTCATGAGACTAATCAGTTGGGGACAAACCCTTCATGATTGTCTCCAAATATCAGATGGGTTTCTACCCATAGAACTATACTGTTTTAATGGTATTATGGTTTAATGTACCAGAAAAATGATGAAAAATTAATAATAATTCCCATTATTCATCATCACTTATTATTATTTATGAGGTTTTCACTATGAAAAAATCAATGGATGCAGTTTCATTATCAGTTTATTAATGGTGTGACTATTTCATTAATTCACCATCCCATATTGATTAGGTCAAATTTTATATGATTCGATTAATTTTTAATTCATGATTCTAAAACATTTAACCCTTAATGAGCATTTTATATCACCCATTTCGTTGTTTACCTTCAACATGTGATGAAGAAGAGATCATTTATTGAGTTTATGTGGAAGCAGTTTTTAGTTTTTGTAATGTAGTGTATTTTGTAACCTTTTCCTATGTAATTTGACATACATTTATTTATATAGTTACATGAAGACTACTAAAGTGATCATTCCATAAGGATTTTCATTCCTTCTAACCATTCCAATATAACAAGTAATGCATCGACTCTGGTCTTGAGGGGTCTGGGTGTTATAGTTTGTATCAAAAGAAGTTTAATAGAAGACTTGAAAACAAATGTAGGAAATGTATAGTAGGTGAGAAATACCTAAGGTAGTATTTGAGGATAAAAATTCATGACCAACTTGATATTTTGTTAAGGAATAGAATATGGGAATATTTCTAACTGATATATCCCTATCTGGACACGAGCAGGAAGAGCTCTCTCTGGCATAGATGAACCTAGGAGTGAAAGCTCTGATAAAGAGTTTCAGGCTTGACCCAGGGTATCCTGATACACGAAAATGAGCCTTTTTTCACTATTGGTTATGATACTTATAGGGGTTATGATTAGGATAATTCATATTTTCTATACAAGACATTATGAAGTATTGAAATGAAAATTATTCCTCAATGAAACCATTTTTCAAATTATGGGATTAGTCATGCGTCGTATCTGAAATTATGCTTAGTATTTGTTAACATTAAGATTATTCATTATAATTCATACCCTAATCAACTATGTCACATTATTTAGTAATGGATTATAATGGAGGAAGGGAAATCAATACTTGTGTGAAATATAGGGAACTCCCCATTAAGCATGTCGACATAGTCAATATTGGAGGAGATCAGATCATGACTATATTGGGACAGCATACTCAGGTTGTAACGAATAACCATTCCACACCTATGTCGGATTGTTTCATGTGGTAGAAGCCCCCATCTTTTAGTGTGACAACTAATCCATTGATTGGTGAGAAATGGATCAAGTCCCCTGAAAAGATATTCATGAAAATTAATATGCAATGAAAATGAAAAGGAAGTAATGGAAGTATATTGTATCAAGGGTTACGTTCCTCAATGGTGGTACTTGATTTAGAATACCACAGAGGAATAAGAAAAGGGAGACATTGAATGGAGGAATTTTAATGAAATATTATTTGAAAAATGTTTCCCTCATGGGAAATGAACTGATTTGAAGAAGAAATTCCTTGGATTAAATAAAAGGGAAGAATATGATGTTGTAGAGTATGAGGTTTCCTTCATAAGGATAGCCAACTATGTCATAGATTACGTATGTGACTCAGAAGACAAGATTGATCATTTGTTTTAAGGTCATAATCCATTTCTTAGAAGGGAACATTCCTCTCAAACATTTTCATCATATGATGAAATTGTATCAAGTACCACAAAAATAGAGAAAGAATTTGCTAGATCAAATTTGTTCATGGGAAACCAATATAAAATGTGGTACTCTGATTACCAAGGGAAGGTGAATCACCATTTAAGAAGAAGATAATGAAAAAATTTCCATTATTTGAGAATTGTGGAATGAATCATCTCATGAAATGCATGAAATGCATGAAAACATTCTATAAGTGTGGAGAAAATGGTCATCTATATAATTAATGTAAGTGGATGAAATAATTTTATGATGTTTAATGCTATAATGGTATAGAGATGGGACAATATATAAATGAGTGTCATAATATCCACAGAAACAAGCCTTATGAAATGCCAAGAGAGTAAGGGAGAGCTTATTTGATTACAACTACAAAAGTTGATGTTCCTATTAATGTTCTAGAAAGTACTATAATTTTTTGTTCAAACATAGCCAACACATTATTTGATTCTAGATCATGGTATTCAATTATATATTCCTAGTTTTCCAAGAAAATTTTACATGTCCAATTTGATTTAATAAAAGAAGTTATCATATAAAAATACTAGGGGATGTATTATTACAATAAAGGTATGTTAACTTGTCCCCCTCAAGACACATAAACAAAATTTGGTTTCTCAAACTATCATCATACCATTGACTGCATTTGATAAAATTCTCAGTATTAATTTGCTTTAAAACTATAATTCGAAGATTTATTTCTAGAAAAAGGTTGTTACAGTTTCTAAAAAAGTTGTACAGTCCCTTATCATTATAACAGAATCCTAGACACCTAATTCTTATCTAGATCCACCCAGTAGCTCTATTGAATGAAATACTTGGAGAGGAAGGTAAACCAATCTCTATGGATGGGTAAATAAATCTTCATATTGAAGATGTGTAAATAATTCAAGAATACATTGATGTATTTTTATAGGATTTTCCTAGACATCATCCAGAGTGGGAAATTGAGTCTTCCATTGATATATTTCCTGGTGAAAGACCTATATGAAAGACCCCCCTATAGAATGGCCACTATAGACTTAGCAGATCTAAAGAAACTACTAGAGGAGTTGAGTGACAAAGGATTTATGTGACTTAGTGCTACTCCATGAGGATCCCTAGTTCAGTTTGTCAAGAAGAAAGACAGATCCATGAGGCTATGCATTGATTACAGGGAAATCAATTCTATTGAAATA
Source organism: Viscum album (assembly GCA_963277665.1). NCBI lineage: Eukaryota > Viridiplantae > Streptophyta > Magnoliopsida > Santalales > Viscaceae > Viscum > Viscum album. Next base: position 1,064,043,650 of record OY728126.1, on the reverse strand, counting down.
ATGAATAAGTATCATCTACCTTGGATTGATGATTTATTAGATCATTTTTATGGAGCTCAATACTTTTTTAAGATTGAACTCTACTCCTGATATCATCAGTTGCATATGAGGAAGGATAATATTTTTAAGACAATATTTCGAACCAGGTAAAGGCATTACGAGTTTACAGTGATGCCTTTTGGACTGACTAATGCACCCTCAGTTTTCATAGATTTAATGAATTGAGATTTCAAGGAATATGTTGATTACATTACTGTGTTATTTATCGATGATATCTTGGTACATACACAAAAATCTATGAAGACCATGAGAATCACTTGTGTATTATTCTGAAAACTCGTAGAAGAAATGAATTAAATTGGATGTTTAGAAAGTCCAAATATTTTTTTAAATAGGTTTATTTTCTAGGACATATTATCTCTAAGGAAGTAATCCTGGTTGATCTTGCGAAGAAAAAGAAAATCCACGAATGGCCCAAATAAACAAACATAACTCAGGTACGTAGTATTATTGGCATTGCAGGTTATTATCGTCACTTCGTTCATAATTTTTCCCGACTGGTTAACCCTCTAACCAAGCTCACACATAAAGGAGTTAAGATTGTGTAGATGAAATAATTTACCGAATGGATTGATGAATTTAAAAGATGATTGGTCAATGCTCTAATTTTTACTCTTCCATATAGAAGTGATGGATTTGTAATATATTGTGATTCATCAAAGAATGGTCTAGGTTGTGTCATTATGAAAAATGATAAAGTTATTTATTTTTCATCAAGGTAGTTGAAAACACATGAGAAAAATTATCCAAAACATGATATTGAGTTAGCAGGTGTAATATTTTCCATGAAAATATAGAGTCATTATCTTTACGGTGAAAAATCTGAGATATACATAGGTCACAAGAGTTTGAAATATATTTTCACACAAAAAAAAACTCAACATTAGGCAAAGGTGATAGATCGAGTTACTCAAATATTATGATAGCTCAATACACTACCACCCTATAAAGGCTAATAAGGTGGAAGATTCATTAATCAGGAAAGACCATAGAATCTTGACCCAAATGAGCATTGAGAGAGACCCAATATTCATGGATCTACTGATGATGGATATGGGAATTGTTTAGGAAGCGGAAAACAATTTCCTATTTAAAATGATTTCTACACCATCTTTACTAATAAAGATGAAAAGAACTCAATCTAATGATGAAAATCTACACAATATAATTAATGATGTTATGGATGGGATTTTGGAAGGCTTTCTATATGATGATGGAGTTCAGAAATTTGGTTAGTTATTATGTGTTCTGTTAGTACATGAGCTAAAAAGTGAACTATTAGAATGCTCATAGCTCAAATTTCCCTACAAACCATTGTTTCACAATGATATATAGAGGTCTGAATAAGTATTTTTGGTCTAAATATTGAAGCGGGAAATTGACGACTACCTGTCAAGGTGTCTTGTTTGTCATGAAGTGAAGGGAGAGAAACAACATCCCAATGGAGTGATGCAACCTATAAGTATTCCTACGTGGAATTGGGATAACATTATGATGGATTTTTTCATTGGACTAATGAGGACACCTAAAAGGAATGATGAAATATGGGTAATTATAGATCATGTCACAAAATCAGCACATTTTCTTCATATAAGAGAGGATTTACAACTTGACCACCTTGAAAGACATTATAATAATGAAGTTGAAAGACATCATAATGCACCTCTATAGATTGTATCTGATCAAGATCCTTAGTTTACATCAAAATTTTGGAGAACTCTCCAGAAGTCTTTGAATACTAATGAATGATTAAGTACTACTTATCACCCTGAAACCGGTAGATAGTCTAAAAAGACAATTAAATCTATATAAGACACACAGAGATCACGATCACTTGACTTTAAAGGTACGTGGGATCAATACTTTCCTTTGAATAAATATTATTACAATAATAGTTTCCATTCTAGTATTCAAATGACTCCATATGAATCATTATATGGAAAGAGTGTCAAACTCCAACTTTTCGGGACAATGTTGGTGAGAGGAAATGTTTAGGCCCAGATCTTATTAATGATACCATAACAATGATAATTAAGATTCAAGCCCATATTAAAGTAGAATAATAGTTAAACTACAAACTGTAGAAAGGATTTGGAATTCCAAGTGGGTGATCTTGTCTTTCTGAAGGTATCCCCATGGAAGGGGTTTTAAGGTTCAGGAAGGAAGAGAAATTGAGCCCTAGGTACATTGGACCATTTGAAATTCTGGAAAGAATCGTAGCTATTTATTATTGTTTAGCAATTCCTCCAAATCTCTCCAGAGTTCATGATGTGTTCCTCATGTCATTATTAAAGAAATACATGCCAGACCCAACACATGTACTCACCTATGATGAAATATAAATGGAACCTGATTGTTCATACTATGAAAATCCTATCGGGATTCTTAACATAAGGGAGCATGTATTGAGAAATCAGACATGTCTGCCAGTAATGGTTCTTTGGAGAAACTATAATGTGGTGGAAGAAACATAGGAACTAGAAGATGTTATAAAGAAGAACCTCCCAAATCATTTTGGTGGGTTTTATACATAAAATTTCAAGGGTGAAATTTTTAATGGAGGGAATAATGTAGCACCCCAAACATTTTATGGATTGTTTCTCTTAAATAAATTGTATTCATTACATAGCATATATTTCTTAAATCACTGATCCTCTAGGGATCTAAACATGGTTTTTTATAAGAGATATTCATAAACTAACCATTAAATATAAATTTTCTATCTTGGTGATTTGAATTTTAAAAATATGACATATACGGTTGTGTTCAGGGTGATATTTAGAGTTTGATAGAAATAAAATAATTTTGAGTAAATAGTAACCTACCCTTATGAATAGTAACATACCCTTATAAATTGTAAATTTCCCTTATGAATATTAACATGAATCTTATGAATTGTATCCATACCCTAGAATGTATAAATAAATTTTGGCACTATAATAATGAAGATGAATATTTTTAGTGGTTGTACTTTTCAATTAAATAATAGTTTTAAAAAAGATTAAACGTATCATATTTTGAAAAATATTTTTGAAAAATTGAGTTCATTTTTGGATTCTATAAGTCAAATAATGGTTTGGATGAAATTTTGGGATTTTTCTGAAATAGTTGAATTATTTTTCAACAGTAAAATACATTAATTTACTGTGTAAATACATTATAATTTAAATTAAATATTCCAAGGATCATTAGAGATGTAATCACCCAAATATTGAAATCACATGCATATATTACTATTATTTTTCATGTAATACTCACTAGTTCTTTTGTTGAGAGAAAATAATAAATTAATTATAATAATATTTTTAAAATTCGTCTCCCCTCCACTGTACAAATCACCCCACATCCCTCTTACTTCATCTCCACTCAAGCTTCATTCCATGCAAAAATTCTGGAAAATACTATTCCGAAGCCCTCTCCCCCCATTCAGGACCTTATGGTCTCACCAAAATCCCCAAAACCAAGTTCTTAAGGATTTTCTCAAAGTGGAATACTCAAGAGTTGAACCTCCCTTCTTTTTTCTTTCAATTCCTTTTACACGTTCCAATATTTTGTTCTCTCTTCTCACCATACCTAATCCAAATGAAATAATCATTAAAGTACCATACATACACTTTATTTTTATTATTATAATGTAATATTTCATCATAATCTCTATTCTTCCATTCCTTTTATACTATAAATGCAAACACCGTCCAAGATGTGTCAATTTATCACTCTCAAGGACGACTGGTTCTCAATTTTCATTACTAATTTTAATACTGGTCATAAAAACATTTCAATGGTTGAACTAGATCGTAATATATGTTTTTATCTTGTTTAATGTTTTTCAATTCATTCACACTCATAATAAGGAATAATAATACAAAATAAGTTCATTTTTCACCAAACTGCCAAGCCAAATCCAAGTGTTAATCATTAACTCATCGAATGCATGATCCTCCTGGAATATAACTAGAATCCTTATAAGCTAATTTAAATATGTTTAATGTCACTAATATTATATATTAAAAATTCAGTATGTTTAAAAAAATGTCAAATTAACTTCCATTAATGAAAATAAGTAAATTTGTCATGAATACCAAGTGAGAAAATTCTTCAAAAACAATAAAATTGAATATCATAAACCCATAAAAAGAAAATTAGTGAACCTAAAAAGAATATAACATATTGATTACTAATTTATGATGTTATGGACTTATTAATTAATTAATATTATTTTATTATTCTGGTCATTATGAACAATCCAGAACACCATCGAGCATAAGGTAAGGGATCCTCTCTGTCACTTTTATTCAAGAATCCACCATATCTTGTGTGCTTTTATTTTTAATTCCTAACGGAGGGGTATATTTTAAAACCTCCCACATAAATCCCTAATGATTTATAAATATTGGTATGACCCTTTAACTCTCATTAATTTCTCATAATAACACATGTTAACAAGACGAAATGTTTATGAGGGGTTTCCTATCTCAATTTTAATTATGTGATATTTCCATAGTTCGCCACTTATTTCATGCATGTGGTTTATGTATACTACCATTTGTCATATAATATCATGATTTTATATATATTCATGATATTAAATTATTTATTTGAATGTTCATATTTTTTGTTCAAATGATTTGACTAATTACATTGAGGTACCGAACTTTTTCAGAATTTCCTTTTCGTTGTGACTTACTTTGTATTGTGAACCAAACAATTCTTATGTGGGGTATCTACTGCCCATTTGAGATCACAATTTATTTGACATTATATTTATATTAACAATACATATTCATGTGTAATGGACATGTTTATTGTATAAATCGTATATCATTTTACATATGGTGTTTATTTGGAATGTTGTTTTGACTTTGGAAATATTGATGAAATTGTATCCTCTACACTATACGGATATTAAAAATGCATATTTATCTTGTAGTAAATCAATTTATAATGAATAATTTTTACATGAAGTGGCATGTGGGGAATTCTATAGCCCCTCGATGAATCTACGGGTCTCATGATACAAATGAGTTGGTGATAAACCATTTGAGTTTTTTTCCCAAGATAAGATGGGTTTCTACCCAAAGAAATAATCCTTTTTAATGGTATTATGGTATCATGTGCTATATATATTATGTTCAATTAATAATAATTCTTTTTATTCATTATCAGTTATTATTATACCTAAGGTTTTTACTATGACAAAAACTATGGATGCAATTTCATTCTATGTTTATTAATGGATTGAGTTTTCCCTTTATTCACCATTCCATATTGATTATGTCAAATATTTTATGATTTTTATTATTGAATTCATGCTTCCACTATTTTTAACCCTTACTGAGCATTTAATCTCTGCTATTTTATTGTTTACCTTCAATAGGTGATGAAGAGGAGTTCATTTATTGAGTTCCTATGGATACAGTTCTTAGTTTTTGTTATGTGTTATATTTTTTATCCTTTTCCAATGTAATGTGACTTACATTTAGGTATCTAGTTTTTAATGACTACTTAACTAATCATTCCTTCAGGATATTCATTCCTTCTAACCATTATAATATAATAAGTAATGCATTGACACAGGTTTATAGGGGTTGGGGTTTTAAATAAGCTTCTATAATCCTTTTATTACACAAACCTTTCATATTTTCCATTTTACATTAATATAATAACATCATTTGAGGAAGCGTGGACTACCACCCCCTCGAAAAGTTGTGATCCATTCACTATATACATGGAATGAATAAAGAATGGTTTTAATTATAAATATGTGACATAAGAAACCTATATATTATAATCACGAAATAATCACCTTTATGTAAATATACTATATATATCATTTTCATAATTAAATATTTACACACTTAAAAAATGATTACGTCATTCGTGGATGTGTGGACTACCACCTCGTCAACATGACATGATTCCTTTTTCATAACAATATTTATATATAGGTATATTTGTTTATATAATTTTTTATATATTATATAATTATCATTCTAGAATTATACGGTGTTACTTACCTTATTTCCAAAATGATAATTGAAAAATGAGAAAGTTGCTCATGTGTACGTACGACCCACCGTCTCCATGATCATAATGTTGATACATTTTTCATAAAAATGTTATCATTGATTTAAAAGTATAATGTATCTATAAATATTATAATTATATCATTTTTATTATTATGGATATGTTATATAATTAATCCTTTTAACATATTTGACATACCAAATTTATTTTGGACACATAAACTGAATTTGGTCAAACCAACTGAACTAAACATATTTGTTTAAGTATTTGTAGAAAACATAGTAAAAGGAGAAAAAAGTAATCATAAAAATGAAAAAACTTTTTAATAAAATATTAAAGACAAAAAAATTATTATATAGTGTGTTAAATTATGTTCACCCAAAATGAAACTCCAGGTAATAGATTCTTGTATCACTTCTCTTTTGCTAAGGCATAATTTTTCATTATACCTCATATTTCTAAAATATGGTGTAAATACTTACACATGGACATATAATATCACGAATTATATTATATTTAGGGTATTTAAATGTTTTATGTAATTATTATTACATTTTGGGTTTCCAATTCATTTTTTCCACATTTTTAAGAGATTACGTCACAATTTACATTCTATTTAGATTTATTTCTTATTATGTACCTAGTTTCTTTTATACAGTGTATGTAATTCCCATTTACATGAAATATTATGAATCTCTTTAATGTCATGATTTTAAAACTTCTATCTAATTTTAATCCTTCAGGAGGCTTAGGTTTTAAAAAATTCAATGTTTTATGTGACACTTTGGAATGTTTAAAGATTACTTTCCTGAACAATACCTTTAATAATTATTCAATGGTATTTCTATTACAAGAAATTATCTGACCACTATTTGATAAAAAATTATTTTTCTTATCCTCTTATTATCAATGATATTTTTTAAACTATTAGTACCATTTTTTCCACTCTTTATGATTCAATATGTTTTAGAAAATGATTTTCAAAAAACCCAAAATTGTTTCTCTCTTTAGTCGAAGTACCTATTTTTTTAGAAATCCATGGTTTCTTTAAATGATTTCAAAAATGTTTTTAAAGTGATTTATAAAATACAATTTTACACTTTTTTTCTTATACCATGTTTTTAAATTAATATTATTATCACTTTCTAAAAAAAGATATTTTTCTAACATTTAACCGTGCAAAAGAAATGTTATTTTTACATCATACTTATTCTACTTATTTACCCCCCATAATTTCATTTAAATTTTCATTACATGTTTATAATGGAACTTTTTAAAGAAAATATTTTGAAATGTGGATTTCAATGAAATGGTTTTTTAAAATGAAAAGATATTTTCCTGAAGAATGTTTTAAAAGATGTATTTATGATATTTACATTCATAAACTAGTACATCCCATTATTTTACTAAACATGTGATATGTTGTGATCCTAAATATTCCTTTGGATGGATTATGATTTATTTTTCCATGTATTGTACTCATAGTATATTTCTTGATTCCTTTTGGCCCCCTTGAAATATTCAATTTCATATAATCATTTGACATTGAATTTCCCCTAAATATTCAAATCAATTTCAATGGATATGATTATTTTCTAAACCATATACCATTTTTCATATGGTGTATTATTTTAATGATATTTGACTATATAGGGATATATAGATAATCCCATATCCTTTATTCTATATATATATGTATATCTTATAAGTCACTTTTATTATTTTAATTTATTAGACAAGCACTATATAGGTTAGGGATCGGTTATTGAAAGCCCTATAACACCCCAACCCTAGTTACCAAGAGTCGGTGAATTATTACATAACATTGGCATGATCACAAGAGATCATGTCTCAAAATACTAATTAGTTTAGTAGCCTTAGAAACAATAGATACATTAATATGTTTTACTTTACCTTATAAAATGAAAAACTACAGCAACATAGTATCCATATGCCACACTCATATCCCTTAGAATATCCTAGAAAATCAGTCATAATATACTTCTTTACATACTGGAGAAAATAAAACATATAAAGGGGAGAGCTCCGGTGCACACTAAGGATAAAAATATTGCAGAAGCTTTCATAAATAAGGATAAACATTTAAGGCAATGTAAGACGAATCAAAATCCTTTTAAACACAAACATCAGAATAATATGGAAAATATAAAATGAAATAATTCAATTTAATTATTTATTTGGATAATCTACTAGTCAAAAAATTACATGCAATATCAATAGCCACTTTCATAATGGTGGAATGCATAATTCAGGACTTCATAACCACATAGTCAAAGTATTGTGCAACAACTAAAAATAAGATTTTTTTCAAGGGCATATACCAAGACACTAGTTTGTTTCATGTGACATGTCGATGCATCGAGGAGCTATAACGGGCTCCACCCATCACTTACTAAGTCTAATGAATTCCCCATATGAAATGGTTTTAATATAACATAAACATTGGTATTAAAACTATTATATGAAATGACAATACTTTATCCATAAACCATGAATGGGATAAAAATAACCCTTTAATAGGGAATCATATAACAAAACCTTCAATACAATATATATGTTTTGTATCATAATAAATAAACATCAAATTATATTACAATCCATCAAATGATATTGACATTGATGAAATGAAAACTTTTTTTAGAGAAATGTATATTTCTATTTTGAAATCATTTAAAATTCATATAATTATAAAATAAAACATTTATTTTCAAAATATTCTTTATAAGCTTGTAAGGGAATCTTCGACAATGTTATAATGGTGGAAAGTAGTAGCACCAAATGTATAAGATAAAAAAACATTCTTACATTAATTTTGTCAAAAAGGTCATCATGTACCTTGTTTAGAAAATGACGGAAAGAATCATTAAAACCAATTTATAAAAAGTAAAACAACGGAATGAATAACATTAACCCATAGTCTAGTAAATAGTAAAAAAAATTGGAATACATTATTAAGAAACATGGATGTAAATGATAAAGTGGTCCCAGTAGATATTTAAAAATAACCTTAGATAATAAAGAGATTGTGAAATTCACCATTACCTTGTACTTTTCCTTGGTCGAGGGTAAGTTAACCTCCTGTATAATGGTGAAATAATTTTTATTAAAATATATAAGAACTATATAAATTAATATGATATCATATATTATCTTATAATATTTCTTTGTTGTTGATATTTCAGTAGTATCATCGTTTCTGGTGTTAACTGATTCATTTTCCTTTATATTATTGGTTACATAAGTAATGTTCGTTTTGGATAGAATGTTTCTTATTCATATCCAGAATTATATTCTGTACTTTTACATTATTTCTATTCATCAATTAAAAATTATTTTTAAATATATACGATGTAGAATAAATCTCATCACATTCCTAGAGACGGTAATCCGTACGTACACATGAGAGACAATATCATTTTTTGATATTAAAATTGTATATAATTTTAGTGTATATCTTATATATAGAATCATTTTTGAGTTATATTTATTATTTATATCATCTATACTCATTATTATACCCATCCAAAAGATGAAGTGTTTGAATAACAAACTACACCACGACGTGGAGACGGTAATACGTATGTACACACCTGTGGTGTATTTGTCCACTATAGAATGGATATAATATTGAATGTGGTTGTACCATTTTTATATCAAAATAATAGTATATAAAAGATACTGAAGTTGTTATTTTAGAATGGAAACAACAAAGAATGAGGAAGTTGAAGATGGAATGAACTTGAAAGAGGTGATGAAATATTTACCTATTCATCATGTTCTTCCTTTTGATTTGATTAGAAGGGATCCATAGGCTGGATTTATGACTAAATGAAGGCCTCTAGGATTAATGGAGGATAGTTGAGAGGATATTTGGGCCAGGGTTGGGAGAGCCAAATGGCTTTGAAGGTTTGAATTTGGAAGAAGGGTAAGTGTCCTTTTAGAGGAGGGGTAAGGGGCACCTTAGGAAATGATTGAAATATTATTTTATAATATAATCATATTCCATTTCTATTGGATAAAAAATAGATTATATAAAGGATAAGGTGGGTATGGGTAGAACACCACCCAACCAACAGGTTTTAGATAGGTTTGGGTCACTATATTAACCTTATCCTTTAGATTTAACTCTTAGTGAAATAGTTTGACATTAACCACGTCTCTATATATTTTTATATTATATGGTTAATAAAAATTCTATAAACATCCAAGAGAACCTCAAGTGGTTCAATAATAACATATATAATATTATTTAATTCCTATATCCGAACCTTATATTTTATAAAATCAATATAAATTAATAATATAATATTTGTTTTAAAAACTCTATTATTTCTATTTTGACATAATTTGATAAATTATTTTTGATAATGTCCAAACAACTTTATTACTTATAACTAAATTCACATGTTCAATATTATCAAGTCATATTAACCTATAAAATTACTGGAATTCATCAAAACTCTCAAATTATATTTATTTGGATACTTATAATATCAATTATTTTAATATTTCATTTTTAATGTAATTTCTGTGTCATCATTGGGTCATAAATATTTTAAATTATTTAATGTATAAAAAACATAATTAAAATAAAATTATTTATTAATTATTTTTAGATTTCTAATGAAAATTTATAGTCGATTTTATCTTATGTATAACCATATATTAAAAATGTTTTATTTATTAAACTTTGATTATAACTCTTCAAACTATTTTTTAAATAAAATAATAATAAAGGTCCAAATCTAATCCATGTGAACCAAAGGAGATTGTATATTATTTCTAAGGTTGTTTTTGGTCGAATTAAAATTATCCAATAGAATTAGGACATGTGTTGAGGTAATTGTAAAATCATTTTTACCCTTAATTACCAGATTTGCTTTTTACAGTGGTAAGTAAATGTAAAATGTTTCTATTCACAAAAAATTATTTTAATCTTAGTTTACAACATTTTACATACTGATATTAACCGTGTCTCCCATATTATTGAAATTCAACTCAGAGAAGCAGTAAATTTATGTTTTCTAAAAAATTTCAAATGCTCCTAGGAGGTGAGTAAAAGACGGTAAATAGTTTGAAAAAATTTAATATATCTAAACATAATATAAAATGACTCTAATGAATTATGTTGAACATACGTATATAATATGTATCTAAATTGACCTAAAATAAAGTAAAATAATATAACTAATTATTTAAATAAATAGTCGGTTTCAACCAATATTTCAATGTTTTTTCAGTAATCATAAAAAATTCAACGTTTTTAGAAAAATAAAAAAAATTCACCCGAACCTAATTTTTATATTAAAACTCCAAAAACAATTTCCATTTTGCAAGTTAAAATTTATAAAATATTAAAAAGTGGGTTTTACTATTCATAACGGCTAGTTTGATTGGTCGTTTTGTGTTAGAATCTCAAATGCGCGTACATTGAAATATATTGAATTTTTAAAAGAGAAACGTACTATGGAAGCTTGGGGTGTTACATTCTTCCCTCCCCTTAAAATAATTTCATCCTCAAAATTTCGACAATACTACCGCACAAAAGTATTTTTGTGGTTCTTCAACATAAGTTACTCGGGTTCATATGTTGCCAGTTCTGCCATCTGGTTTCTCCAAAGAACATTTACCAGATGATTCATCTAGTTTCTCAGCACTTGTTCTCTTGTATCATGAATTCTGATAGGATATTCACAATTAGATAGATCAGGTTCTATTTCAATTTCCTCATATCATAGTTCATGCATTGGGTCAGGAATGTATTTTCTCAATAGTGATACATGGAACACATCATGAACTTTGGAGAGACTTAGAGTCATTTCCCAACGATAATATACAACTCCAATTAATTCAATAATTTTGAAAGGTCTGAGGTACATGTGACTCAATTTACCCTTCTTACTGAAGCGTATAACACCCTTCCATGGAAACACTGACCAGAAAACATGGTCCCCTACTTGAAATTCCATATCCTTCCTTCGGTTATCGGTATATTTCTTTTAACTACTTTAGGCTACTTTGATGTGGGTTTGGATAACTATCACCTTTTACATTGTTTCTCCAAAAAGTTCTAGGCCTACATGTTTTTTTCACAAACATCATCCCATGAAGTTGGTGTGTGACATTTGTTTCCATATGACGCTTCATATAGTGCCATCTAAATAGTTTAATGGAAGCTATTGTTATAGGAAAATTATACTGGAGGTAAATATTGATCCCACATACCTTGAATGTCAAGTGAGAAAGATATCAACATGTCCTCTAAGGTTTTAATATCCTGTTCTAATTGTCCATCAGTTTGAGGGTGGTAGGTAGTTCTCAAACGAAGTTTAGTGTCCATGTATTTTTGAAGACCTTTCAAGAATCTTGATGTAAAACGTGGTTCACAATCAGAAACAATAGATAAGGGTACTCCAAGAAGTCTTACAACTTCATTAATATATAGTAGTTCAAGATGTAAAAGTGGTAAATCATCTCATTTAAAAAGAAAATGTGCTGACTTGGTAAGACGATCAACAATGACCCATACTGTGTCATTCCTTGTAGGAGTCCTTGGTAGCCCGATGAAAAAATCCATTGTAATATTATCCCATTTCCACTCAGTTATGGGAAGATGTTGCAGGACTCCAACAGGTTGTTGTCTCCTATATTTCATTTGTAGACAAACCATACATTTTGATACAAAATATGCAATCTCTATCTTCATGTTGTCCCACCAAAAATGTTCACTCAAATCTCTATACATCTTAGTGCTACTAGGGTGTATAGGGAAATTGGAGCTATGAGAATCATCTAACAATTCGATTTTTATATCTGGTATATCAGGAACACAAAGACTCTTCCCAAATTTCAAAATCACATCTTCGTATATGAAGTCACGCAATCTTCTCTAATTCACAGCATTAATCTTCTTTTGAAACTCCTCATCATCAGCCTAAGAACTTTATATCCTTTCTAGAAAAGATGGTTTGGAAACCATTTGTTAAATAATTGATGGTTCACCTTCCATGATTAGTCCCATATCCATTTTCACTAGATATATGAAAATAGGATCCCATTCTACTCTCATCTTGTTCAAAACTCCATGATCCTTTTCGCTCAAAGCATCTTCCACCTTGTTTGCCTTCCACGGGTGGTAGTGTTTTGTGAAATCCCAATCCTTGAGTAGTTTAGGATATCACATTTTCATCATGTTGAGTTCTTTTTGGGAGAAAATATACGTCAAACTCATGTGATCTATATAAATCTACCATTTTTTACCAAAGATATAGCATCACCATATTTTCAGAGGAAAGAATACAACTAATGACTAATGATCATGAGTTGGATAGTTTTTCTCATGAATTTTTAGCTTTCAAATTTCAAAGTCAATAACTCTATCATTTTGCATAAGGACACATCCAAGTCCTTTCTTTTTCAAATCACTATAAATAGAAAACCCATCATTCCCTGATAGTAGAGTCATGTTAGGAGCATTGACTAATCTTCTCTTCAGTTTTTTCAAAAAATTATTCACACTCTTTTTTCCAATCTAATTTAAACCCTTTATGGGAGATCATTGATAGTGGATTAGCCAATCCAGAAAAATTTTGGACAAAACGCCGATAATAACCTGCTAAACTAAAGAAACTGCATACCTTAGTTACACTCGTTGGCACTGGACATTCATGGATTTTCACGTTTTTTAAAGGATTAATAGATATTCTATCCTCAAAGAAAATATGTCTATTAAAAGAAATCTCTTGGAGCTATAATTCACACTTGGTAAACATCCTATATAATTAATTTCTTCTAACTGTTTTCAGAATGGTGTGAAAGTGATTTTCATCACTTCGTATCATTTAGAGTATACTAGGATATCATCTATAAATTAAACTAAAATGCCATCATGATATTCCTTGAAAACTCTATTAATTAGATCCTTGAAAATATAGGGTTGATTTGTCATCCCAAAAAGCATTAATGGAAACTCGTAATGCTCACACCTGGTTCGAAATTTTATTTTCAGAATATCATCCTTCTTCACATGCAACTGATGATACCCAGATCGAAGGTCTATCATTGAAAAATATTGACCTCCATGAAGTTGGTCGAATAAATCATCAATGCGAGGCAGGGGATACTTTTTATTTCTTGTTATAGCATTGATCTCCCTACAAGTAATGCACAACCTCATAGATCTGTATTTATTCTTAACCAAATGGATATAAGCTCTCCATGGTGAAACACTATGGAGAATAAATCCCTTATTACTCAATTCCTACAATTATTTGTTTAGTTCCACTAATTCCACTGTGGCCATTCTATAAGTGGTCTTCGATATGGTCCTTGAACTAGGAATTTAATCAATGGAAAACTCAATTTCTCATTCTAAATGATGTCCAGGTAAATACTCTGGAAACAATTCAACATATTATTGCACAATAAGTATGTCCTCTGTTAGAAACATTATTTTCATATCCCATAATTTTTTCATTCTCATCCTCCCAAATAATTGAATTTAGAAGAGATATTGGGGGTGGATCTATATAAGAATCAGATGATGATGTTTCTACTCTAAAGATAAGATACTCATTATAATCATAGAAAATTATATCCTTCTTCTTATTAAAATGAATTTTTGAATCATGGTCTGAAAGACAATCCATTCCAATAATTATATCAAATTTAATCATGGGTATGATGATGAGATCAACAGATAAATAAAAATTATATTCCATAATGGGTACTGATTCACAGAACTTCGTTAAGATGATAATTCCCTTATGTGTTTTGACTGATAGCTCCCTTGTTATGTAAAATTGAAAATATCAAATATTCATAGAAAAATCGGAAGATATCAAAATAATGTGATGATCTAGAATCAAATAATGCATATTCTAAACATGAGGACACTATTTATTTACCATACACCACATCTTTCGGAGCTTTAACATCAATAGTAGTGATTGCATGAGCTTGTACTTTCTCCCATGGCCTTTTTTGAGGTATGTTCCCTTGGGAAATAGGACATTAATTTTTATAATGCTCCCTTTATCTTAAATTTTATCATTCAAAAATGAAAACCTCATTCTTCTCATTGCAATCATGAGCATGGTGGACTTTTTCACTGAACATGTAATAGACTCCCATTCCCTTCAAGAAAGTACCAGGGTGTTTCATCCCACATTTACTACAGGACAGATATTAAACTTTTCCCGTCTTCCCATTATTTCCATTTCTAGAGTGTTCAATAGATCTCTTCTTCCCCTGTTTTTCTTTAGAGTCATAAGACAGATATAATTCTTTTTCTTGTCTTGATAGAACATGAGACAATATCTTCGTATGATGAGATGTATTGTGATACTAATTCTTGATAAATAAATGGTTTTAACCCATCAAATAATCATTCAATATTACTCCTTGGGTTATGTATATAATCTGTTTCATGCCATGCTAACCTTGTAAAGTTAGACTCATATTTTAAGACGATCTCATCCTCTTTTGGCCTCAGACAAAAAAACTATCTTTCCATATCTGCTTGATGGTCATGAGGAGATTATTTTTCCAGGGAAATATCCTTAAAATCCCTCCATTCCATGTTCTATACTTCTTTATCTACAATTGTGTTTTGGATAAATGACCACCATTGATATGCATCTCCCATGAGGTGATAAACTGCCATGAAAACTTTTTCCCTTTCGCTACTCCGTAAATCATGAAATATTTTTTCTAAGAAATTTATCCATTGCTGAGAAAATAATTTATTTTTACACCCATTTAATGTTGGTGATTTTTTCCTCAAGAAGTGGTCTAACATTGATCCTTCGCATTGTGGATCACAGTGTCCCATAAGGGCAAGGCTATTATTCATAACCTGAGTGAGTTGTCCTAGTATGGTAATAAGCAGATCAGCACCATTTTCTTCAACAACTCCATTATAATTATATTGAATAATAATGAAATTCCTACATTGATTATGTGAATTTATACAGTCTCCATTCCTTCCACTAGGCACCATTTCTAAACAATATCATACACTATATTAGTTCATGAATCACAATATATAACTCAAAACATGTAAAACACTTTACACAAATTGAAAAATTTATGGACATAATATATAAACATAAAACTATCTTCTTTGAGAATATATATAATCATAAAAACTTCATAAGGGTTTGTAAGGAAAATGATAATTATCATAAGCATATCCCCGAGAGTGTCATAACCGAGAGTGAAGTAAGGACCGTTGTCATGCAAAAGTTCTCGTTCGTGTCTAGCTCAATGTAGTGGTTTTAGGTTTTACCCCTAGGTATATCGGTGCTAGAGCTGCCTCTACCTACTCTTATACATACATGGATGTATTTCATGGAGAATTCAGAAACTCTCTACATTACCAAACATCTAGGAAGTTCTTCTGTATTAATTCTCAAAGTCTATCTTAGGGAAATATCATCTAATCAGAGTTTTTCTAAATCTTGCTTCCATGGTTTGTACTAAAATTCCTCTAATACCAAATATAATGCCCCATCCCTAGTTACTTAGAGTTAGTGAATTAGTACAAAAAAGTGTCATGATCACAAAAGATCAAGTCTAAAAATAATGATTAGTTTAGTTTCCTTGGAAATACTAGATAAATTCTTAAGTTTTACATTACAATATAAAATCTAATACTTCATCATCATAATATTTGTAGGACACACTCATATGACATAGACTATCCTTGCAATTCAGTGATAATGTACTTCTTAACATTCATGGAAAAATAAAACATAGAAAGGGGTGAGATCAGATGCTCAGTAAGGATAACTATATAACAGAAACATTCATAAATAAGCATAAATATTTAAGGCAATGTAAGACTAAAAAATCCTTTTAAAGAAGATCTTCATCATAATATGGCAAAGATAAAATCATATAATTCCATTTACAAATTTATATGTATATTCTACAAGTAAAATAATCATATTCAATATCATTGGCCACATTTATAATGATGGAATGCATAATTATGGACTTCATAATCACATAGTCAAGGCCTTATGCCAAGACTACATATAAGATATTGTCAAGGAATTGTGCCCAGATACTAGTTTCTCTAAGGAGACTTATCGATTGATCGATGAGATATAGTGGGACCCACCCGTCACTTACTAAGTCCAATGCATTCCTCATATGAAAATGATTAGACATAACATAAACATTAATATTAAAACCAGATTACAAAATGTCAATAATTTATACAGAAACCATGAATAGAATAAAAATAACACATCCACAGTGAAACATATCACAAAACCTTCAATATAATATGGATGTTTTTATCATAATAAATCAACTTAAAATATCATTACAATCCATCAATGGATGTTGACATATATGAATTAAATACTTTTTTTGATAAATAACTCTTTCTATTTTGAAATCAATTAAAATTCATTTAATTATAAAAGAGATTTTTTATTTTGGAAATCGTATTATAAGATTTTATGGTATGTTTCGACAATGTTATAATGGTGGAAAATAGTCACACCCTTCATATAAGTTAAAAAACCCTTCTCTACATAATTTTGTCGAAAAGGTGATAAGGAACCTTGTTTGGAAAATGACTGAAAGATTTCATTGAAACCATTTTATAAAAATTCAATAAACTGTATAAATGAATTTAAACAATATTGTAGAAAATAGTAAAAATGTTTTGGTGTATATTTTTAAGAAACACGGATGTGAATGATAAAGATGTCCTAGTAGATACTTACGTAAAAACAACCCCAGATAATAAAGAGATTGTGAAATTAACCCTTACCTTGTACTTTTCCATGGTAGAGGGTAGGATAACCTCCTATATAATTGTGAAATAATTTTTATAATATTATACCAGAACCATATACATTAATATGATATCATATAAGATCTTCTAATATTTCTTTGTTAATGATATTTCAGTAGTATAATTGTCTCAGGTGTTAACTGATTCATTTTCCATTATATGCTTGGTTATATAAGTAATATTTGTTATGGATAGGATGTATCTTATTCATATTTAGAATGATATTAATTCCTTACACATTATTTATAATCATCAAAATATAATTAATTTTGAATGGATACTATGGGGAACGAATCACATCGGGTTCGTGGAGACAGTAATCTGCAAGTACGCACGTGAAAAAAATCATTCTTTTGATATTATAATCGTATATAATTGGATTTTATATCATATATAATGAATAATTATCTTGTTATTTTTATTATTTACATCATTTATACATATTATTATACCCATTTAAATGATGAAGTGTTTGAATAACAAACTACCCCACGACGTGGAAATGGTAATACGTACGTACACACGTATGATGTATTTTTCATTTATAGGATGGATAGAATAATAAATATGGTTATAATATTTTTATAATAACATTACAGTATATAGAAGATACTGTAATTATTATTTTATAATGGATACAACAAAGAAAGAGGAAGTAGAAGAAGAGAATAACATGAAAGATGTGATGAAATATTTACCTCTTCTTTGGGTTCTTCCTTTTGATTTGATCAAAAGGGATCCACAGGTTGGATTAATGATAAAAAATTAAGGACTCTAGGATTAAGGGAGGATAGTAGATATGATATTTGGGTAGGTGTTGGGCGAGCCAAATGGCATTGAAGTTGTGAACATGAGAGAAGGTAAGTCCCATTTTATAAGAGGGTTAAGGGGCACCATAGGGATTGATTGAAATATTATTTTATAATAAAATCATTTTCGATTTATAATGGATCCAAAATGAATTAGTTAAAGTCTATGGTGCATATGGGTCAAACAAAACTCAACCAATAGGTTTTAAACCAGTTTAGGTCATTATATTAAGCATATCTTTTAGATTTAACTCATAGTTAAATAGTTTGACATTTACAATGTCTCTTTTTATTTTTATATTATTGGGAAAATAAATATAAAATAAACTTAAAAGTGAAACTCAAGTGTTTCATTAATGAAATATATATTATTATTTAAGCTCTTTGGTAGAACCTTAGATTTTTAGAAATAGAATATCAAATAATAATATAATATTTGTTTTAAAAACTCAATTATGTCAAATTTGACATTATTTAAAATAATATTTATGCTAAAGCCCTAACAACATTATTACTTAGAAATAAATTCTTATGTTCAATCATAAAATATCATATTAACGTATAAAATCAATGGAATTCGTCAAAAGTTTCAAATTACATTTATTTGGATATTTATAATATTATTTATTTTAATATTTCAATATAATGGTAATTACTACATCATCATTGTGTCATAAATAAATTAAATTATATAATGTCTCAAAATTATAAATAAAATATCATTAGGTCTAAAATCATTTTAGATTTACAATGAATATTTATAGTCGAATTTAAATTATTTATAACCCTATATTGAAAATTGTTTAGTTATTAAACATTGATTTTAACTCTTTTAACTCTTCATTAAATAAAATAAAAATAGATTTCCTAATATAATCCAAGTGGACCAAAGGGGATCATATATTATTCCTAAGGTTGTTTTTGGTTGAATTAAACTTATAAAATAGAATTAGAACATGTGTTTGGGTAATTATAATATCATTTTTACCCTTAATTACCCTATTTACATTTTATCGTGGTAAATAAAAGTAACAAGTTACTTTTTAGAAAACAAATATTTTCATCTTATTAAACCACGTTAAAATTATTAATATTAACCGTGTCGCTTAGATTTTTGAAATTAGACTCACATAAGCAGTAAAATTGTGTTGTATACAAATTTGCAATTGCTCCTAGGAGGTGGGTAAAAGACTGTAAATAGTTCGATAAAATTTAATATATCCAATAATATTATAAAATAACACCAATGAATTAGATTGAACATATATTTTTATTATTTATCTATTTTTACACAAAATAAATTAAAATTAAATAACTAATTACTTAAATAAAAAGACAGTTTTAACAAATTACATAGTATTTTTTCACTATTCATCAAAAAATAAAAGATTTCATAAAAATAAAAAATAATCACCCTAAGATAATTTTTATATTTTAAATTCGAAAATGTTGTCCATTTTGAATGTTAAAATTTATAAAATTTCAAAAAGTGGGTATTACTATTCATAACAACAAGTTTGATTGGTCGCGGTGTGTTAGAATCTCGAAGTTGCATACAATGAAAGCTATTGTATTATTCAAAGGGAAACATAACGTCGATGATTGGGGTATTACAATACCTATAGGTTAGAGATCGGTATATTCATGCTATATGGGTTGGGATCGTTTTAATGAAAGCCATGCGATGCATCAGCAGTCTCACGAGATGAATTATTTGAAAAAAATTGAATTATTTAAATTGTTTCTTGATGGTATAGTTTTTCATGTGAATTAAATAAGATGTCTATTAAGAAATAATTACCATCATTTAGCTTCAGTTATTATTCTTCCAAGAGAATTGTCATAAAAATATCTGTGGATACATTACATTTTCATCCCATTGATTATGTTTCATGTGTTTTATTTTCTTACATTTACATATTTATTTTTTATTATCCAGTTATTTTAATGGATTGTGTTTCCTATTATTACCTTTATATATTATTTAATCACTTCCTTCTCAGTTTTTTTGGGTATAGGGAATTGGTGTTCATTTTTTTATCATTACATAATTATAATTATCATTGATTTATTATTTCTTCTATTATACTTTACTTTTACTGATCATTAGATCTCACCCTTATTGTGCTTGTTTCCCCATGAATCCAAGTACTATACTATGAAAGATATGCAAGGAATTACTAGATTGATCAGTGCTATCATAAATGTTATATATATTTTTTGAAAGATTAAAAAAATATGTTATAATTAGTGTAGAAATTTTTAATAAAATAACAATTTATTTATCTGGGTTACCAAGACTACTAAACTCTTTGGTACATCGAGGCTTCATTCCATGTAACAATTCTAATGTAATTATTAGCAGACCATGACTCTCGGCATCTAGGGTTAGGTATCCATAATAGGTACCACCAAATTTTTAATAGTAACCATGAGAACTAGAGTTAGGGAAACATATATTAGATAACATATCCTAAAGGTAGAAATTGAGGATAATTATGGAAGAACATCATATTATTTTGATAAGGTAGAGATTATGTGGGTATTACTAGAAATGTATCTCTATCTAAATACTACAAGTGGACATGGTTCTAGTACATATGTACTTATGATTAATAACTATTACAAGGTGTTCCTACCCAAACTCAAGGAAACCTTGTATATCAAAATGGGCTTTACTGCACACCTTATTTGACACTTCTATGGGATATGCATAAGATAATACATGTTTTATTTAAAAACCATTTTGAATATTTTATATGGATGATGAAAATTAATATACTTGTTTAAACCTATGGTGTTTTAGATTGTAAATAAAGATATGTGATTCAAAGATCCTATAAATGATATTATGGTTAAACCCTAGAACAGGGAAGGACCTATGTTGAAAATAAATTAATAATGTATTCTTGTATTTAGTTTGTATTTAAAACTGTAGTTAAAATTATATTTAGTAATTAACTTAATTTCATGGATGTCGATAATATTTATTTTGGATATTATATTAATTTTGTTTTAGAACAAGAAAATATGTGAGTTGGTGTGCAACCAATCAAATTGCATAAGACCACGAGTCTTGAACCCATGACTGAAGGACGATAAGGGTTCACACCAACCACTAATCTATGCACTATCCTAGTCTGTTTTTCATTGTTTTTAGTTAAAAAATTGATGAATAAATGTTAATGATGAACCAGTAGTATTCCTTTAGATTATTTGAGATTAATATATCGAATATATTGGTTTTAGAAGAGATTAATGGAAAAATAGTCATACTTGTGACACTTTTATAGGTCTTGTGACCATTTTAATGTTTCTTTTTGTGCATTGAGCATAAAGATCAATTATCGGTACTTTATTACTGGTAATAAAGGAATAAATCATAATTTTACTGAAGCATGACCAAACATTTGGATTGTTCATGTGAAATTGAATCCTATCAAATAAGAATATTTTCATTATATTCAAATGTAGTAAAAAATTACCCAAAATTAGGAAAATGGATTTGAAATAATATTTTTCCCTAATGCCTAATTTTTTTTGAAATGATAATCTTCCAAATAATGATATATTTATGGAATTGAGGCACTCAACTTTCAACTGATCATTCACTTTTTTTGATTGATCATCTCATTTTCTCCCTATAAATATTTACACTTTTCCTTAAAGTACATATTTTCATGTTCCACCAATGTTCTCCTACTTATAGAATTGGTTTCTTAGAAGTCCATGTGACCTATTACTTCACATTCTCTTGTTAATGGGGGATAACATATGATCCCTTCTCATGATGTGGGATGAAAAACATAGCAAGTATTAACAAATCTATCTTTATGACAAAGTTCAAACTTTGAGGACATAATTTAAATAAGGTGGGGATGTTGTGATTCCATGAAATTCTAATGTAAAACTTTTTATTCAATTTTATTTATGAAACACATCACCCATCATGTAAGGGAATATAATATCCCAAGACTCTACTATATATTAACTATTTAAAAATAAATTCAAAACATCATATAACTTGTGATTCCCACAACACTGAGTTAGTTTGTGTTACATGCAAGTGTGAATTTCCTCAAAATCTAGTGTTTCATGCAAGATTGACCTTCCTCGATAGCTTATGTTGCACATAAGTGAGACCTTCTTTGATGGATTTCATTACACTATAGACAGAGTTTTACTGAACATGAATATATTTTTAAAATATTATTTGTTAATATAATATGACATATCATGGTCATCATGCTTGCAGTTATGAATATTATTAACTAAATTATGAAAATTTATGGTTTATATAAATATAATATTAATTCATTTTTTTCCAATTATTTATAAATAAAAATAACAACCAATTGGATATAAAAAAATATTATTATATTTATTCTTCTAAAACAGTGTTTCCATAATAAATATAATTAATTACAATTAGTGAACTATTTTAAGGAAATATATAATTTATATATGAAATAAAATATTTTTTATATTTATCTATTAGGTTTGATATACATAAGATAAGAACATACCCTATATTGGACACACAAACCTATATTTTTATTATGGTATTTTTTCATCCTTTTAATGGAGAACACATTTTTAAATTTGAATTTATACACCTTAGTTGATTTAATATGTTAAAATAAAATTCCTCATTGATATATAAACATAATAATAAGGTTAGGTTGAATTTTTTATTTTTATTTTGACACATTTCATTTTTTAATGAATATTTGAAAATATTGAATATCAGTTCTAAACTGTTTTTCATGTAATATATTTGTAATAATAAAGTATACATTTTATTAGTTTTAAAGTTTAATTCAATAATATTTTTTTAATTTAATACAATTAAATTTATTTTAATCAAATTTACTTGAAAATTTATTATAAAAACATAGCAAACATTCACACGATTTTTCTTTAAAAACCTCCATTGTCGTCCCGCCTGTGGGATGAATTTTAAATTAATTTCAGCCACTTCAGTGATTGTAATTTGGAAAAATAATTTCCATATTTTTACACAAAATAATTTAAAAAGACTAATTATACCAACATTTTTTTGATAAATTTTTTTTTCGGGAGTAATAAAAAATAATTACAATTATTAAGGAAAAAGTAAGCTCAATAAATTACTCGACCTTTTACATAAGGGCCCAAATGACCTAGAATATTGTAAAATAACAATCATATGTCACTAATTATTCAATTAACCTTATATTATTGTGTTATTTTTTGTTTGGTGTGACTTATTTAATGTAATGACATGTGTACACCTAACTTGTTTCAAAAAATTACAAATGAGTCATTTTCCTTCCCTATAAAAGGATACCAGATCTCTCCATTCATCACACATGTCGAACCACATATTTTAGTATAATATTTTCACTTATATTTTAATAAAATATCCCCCCAAACCATAAATCCTCACATTGGGTAGAAATCCTTCCAAGGAATCCTTTTGTTTCAAACCATAAGTAGTAACTCGATTAAGATGTGGTGTCTTCACTCGTGTTTTTATAAGTTTTATTTGAATTATCAAAACCATAAAATATATTTATTCAATTATTATGTAACAAAAAAAGTATCCTAAATATACTATGATTTTTATATTTAAATGGTTTAACCTAAACTTACACACACTTCCATCTAATGGGTAACAAATATACAGTTACTCTGTACAATGAACTACTTCATCATGAAATTATGATTTTTCATTTTTCCCTTACCACCTATCATGGCAGCCATTATGATTTAAAATCATTCTATAAATTATATATAAGATATTTATTATGTTTTAATACTTATTTAATCCTTTTACTACACACACCATTAATACTTTCTATCTAACGTTAATTCGATAACATCATTTAAGGTAGTGTGGACTACTGCACCCTCGAAGCATTGTGATTCGTTCACACAAAACATGGAATTTATAAAAAATATTTTTAATTAAAAATAAGTGACATAAAAACCTATTAATTATATTCATGAGATAATAGTTTATATTTAAATATACTATTTATATATCATTTTCTTTATTACCCATTGTCACACTTAAAAAGTGATAATGTCATTCGTGGAAGGGTGGACTACCGCCTCCTCAACATGATGTGACTCCTTTTTCATCACAATAATTATATATATAAGTATATATGATTAAATAATATTTTATTTATGATATAATGATCATTCTATGATTATATTTTGTTACTTACCTTCATTTCATAATGATCATTGAAAAATGAGAACATTACTCATCTGTACATAAGCCCTACCTTCTCCATGATCAAAACATTGATTCATTTTTTCAAACCCTATTTATTTATTATTTTTAAAATTATAATTTATTTATAAATATTATAGTTATGTAATTTTTATTATTATGGGTATGTTATATAAAGAACTGTTTGACCTAGTTGACCTACCAATGATATGTTTGACATATAAACTGAATTTGGTCAAAACACATGTCATAAAAATAATTGTTTAATTAGTTGTATACAATATATTAAAAATTGAAATAAAATTAATGATAAAAATGAAAATATTTATTATGAAATTATAAAATTACCATATATTTATTATATAGGATGTTAAAGGATGTTCGCTTGAACGGAAACAAAATGTAAGAGATTTGTGTCTCACTTTTCATTCTATGAGGCATACCTTGTTGTTGTGCACCTAATTTATTATATATGGTGTACATACTTTCACATTGACATATTATATCATGAATTATATTATATTCATGGTATATAAATGTTTAATTTAAGGATTATTACCTTTGTGGATTTCAATTCATTTGTTACCTCATTTGTAAGGGTTTTCAACTCAATTTACATTTTAATAAGACTAATTTGTTTTTATACACCTAGTTTATTTTATATGGTTTATAAAATAACATTTAAAGATATATCATGTATCTCTTTACTCTCCTGATTTTATAAATTTCAGTTTATTTTATTCCTTCCTGAGGGATATAATTTAATATGCTTAATATGTTATATGGGACACTTTGGTATGTTTAAAGATTATTTTCATCTAAAATAATTATAAGGATCTTTAAATGGTTATTAAATTTATGGAAATTATATTACCATTATTAAATAAAACCATTAATTTTATTATCTAGTGATTATTTTTGTCCATTTTTAAAATATAAGTACCATTTTCACACTCTTTGGTACTCAATATGTTTTTGAATTTATTTTAGAAAACCCAACATTGTATCTCTCTTTATTCAATGAACCTATTTTGATCTAAAAATCATGTTTTATTAATGTGTTTTCAAAAAAAATTAAAATGAATTGATAATGAAATTTTAACCCTTTTTTCATTTACCAATATTTTTAATGGAATCTTATTGTCTCTTCGAGAACAAGGAATTTTTCTATCCTTTAACATTGAAAAAGGAATGTTCTTTTTACCCCTTACGACTTGTACATATTTAGCCACCATCATTTAATTGAAGCTTCATTTGCATGTTTAAAATATTACTTTTAAAAGTAAATATTTTCAAAAAAAATTCTAAGAAAATATCTTTCAAAACTAAAGCTTATTTTCTCCAAGAATTTTTTTTAAATTATATTTTTATAATATTTTCATTAATCTACCACAAAACAAACCTTTATTTTACTCCACTTGGGGTGTGTTGTATTGATTCCATCCTTAATATTTATATTGATAGATTTTGATAGATTTTTTAAAGGTTTGTACTCACATTCTCTTCCTTGATTCCTTTTGGTCCCCATGAAATATTATATTTTCTATAATCATTTTAAATTCAATATCCCTTGAATATCCATAACATTTTTCATTGTTATGATTATTGCATAAACAATATACCAATTTTCATATAGTGTTTACATTGAATGTTATTTGATTCCTTTGGGAAATATTGATAAACATTTATCCTTTATTCAATATAGATATTTTATGAGAAACTTAGTTTATTTAAATACTTTGGACTAGTTAATGCAAGAAAAATGGGTAAGAGACCAGTTAATGAAAGATTTATGGGTTGGGGACTAGTTAATGTAATCCCTTTAATGCATTGTTAGTCTCATGGGTCGAATTAGTTGTGTAAATCGGATGATCACAAACTATTTTTTGAAGGTATAGGTTTTAATGTGCCTCATACATCACATCCATTAATAATGAATTTCCATAATTTTGCTTCAATTATTATTCATCCATGAGATTTTTCATCGACATATCTATGGATACATTTTTTTGACTAATTGATTATGTGGAATGTGTTTTAGTTTCATACCTTTATATATTTATTTTCAATTATATAGTTCTTTTAATGAAATGTTTTTCTAGTAATTAGTTTTCCTTATTATTTAATCCCTTTCTTATTATTTTTTGGATCACATGGTATGAGTGTCAAGTTGTTTACCATTCCATACATATTATTCTCATTAATTTATTATTGCTTCCAATATATTTTACCCATAGGAAGAATTTTATCTAACCCTTATTGTATTTCTTTCCTTATGAATCCATGAAGTGTACTATGAAAGTTATATAGGGAATTACAAGATGGATTAGATTTACCCTTGAAATTAATTATTTATTTAGAATTAAGAAATAAATCATATTGTAATTAGTGTATTAATTTGTAATTAAAGACTCATTTATATATCTCACTTTCCAAAAATACGAAACTCTTCAGTCCTTCAGGGCATGATATTTTGTAATTATAGAAATTATATTAGTTGAAAACCCCATCTCCAGGCTATTGTGGTCAGGTCGCAACATATATAACTCTCAAAATAATTTATAACTACCAATTGAGATCATATAGTCATATGATATTTGTACTGTCACATGAATAATCATTTATTACACTAACTCATATGAGTTTAAGGAATATAAGATATCAATCATTTTCATTGTACTTTAAATGAACCTGTGATCACTATGTGATTTCCAGTAGTGAAATGGTGCAATTTATTGACGTAATGGTTCATGAAAAAATACTATAAAAAAGTATCATGTATTATGGAATTTCTGATTTTTAATGGTTATAATATTTTTAGTTAGATTATCTATTTATAAATTAGTAAATTATATATATGTATATATATATTCTAGAAAATAATACTTTTTTAATAAATTATTATATACATAAAAATATATGTTTGATAAATTCACTCTATTATTGAATAAAAATTGTATTTAATTTGTATATATAGATTATTTGACAGTTCACTTAAGGTCCCTTTTCCTTCATTTATAAGTTGGGTATGCCCAAATTAGGAATGAGGAATGTCTAATTTTCATTATAAATTTTGGATGCATTTTAAAACATTGTAATATGAGGACAATAAATAACTTATGTTATAATAAACCTCTAATAATGATTCATATAAATTTATAATTGAGTATATTATATAAAATAAAATGGTAAAATGATTTAGGATTAACATTATTTTTAGTAATGATGATGTAAAGAAAATAAATCCCATTGATTTTTGAAGTATATTTCACCCACTTATCCAGTAATACAATTAGTGCTCATTTTGAAGGTTTTTATTCCGTTCCCCTTATTTTGTTCCTATGATGTTACATTATTTCAAATTTATCTTATAATGGGAGAAATTATTCCAAGGATCTACAGCAACATGGTATGGCTCAAGATATTGATTCAATAATAGAATTTTTTATTATTTTTTTATATTATGTTAAATATTTCTCCCCATAAAACATTGAATTTTATTTACCCAATAAATTTCACCTATAAAAGCCTAAATAAATTAATATCCATTCATTTTAGTATATTCATAAAAGTAAGAATCATGTATTTATTTTTATAAAAATTATTTCCCTTGAAAACAAGAAAAATAAATTTATTAATTCCACTATTGTATTGCTAAAATTAAGGAAAATTGGGAGAAAAACTATAATATTCACATAAAAATACAGAGTATTAGGAAAAAGTATATAATCCAAGATGTAGGTAAATAGTGGATTAAATATTCTATTAATCAAATCCTAGAACCAATTTAGTTATGATTAAATATAGACATAATGGGGTGAGTTGTGGATAATTATATAGTTATATTAGTGATATAAAAATGGAAAAAATGATAAAATAATGAGAATAAGGAATTAATAATACTAATTTTGAAATAAAAAATAAGCCATTTTTTATTTTACAATCGTATTTTTTTATCAAAAATAAATAAAATTACATAACATCATATGTGTGTGTGTGTGGGTGTGTCATATCATCCCCATTACTAAAGTCCTAACCGTGCTACCAAATTTTAAAATAATAACAACAATATAATTCGTTAAATTTATATACATATATATAATTAATGATAAAAAATAGTGGTTTTATAGAAATTATATAATTCATCTTTTTAAATTCCATCATCCTCTATAGTCATGAAAAAAATTATCATCTATGATCCTATATTACAAGTTAATTTAATGAATATTATTTAAAAAAAGTTATGTTCCTCACATATATTATATAATGATTCATTGTCAAAAAATGTGTCATCATAAATTTGTGTGTTATTTTTTTTAATTTAGACGATAAATTAAATATATATATATATATATATATATATATATTATTAAATTTATTTTAATAAATATTTTATAATTTATTTCTGTTTTTGTTTATAGTGATAAATAATATAAATCAGACATAATTTGTCTATCAAAAATTATTTGCCACATAATTAATTTTATATTAGTTTGTATTGGGAAAAAACTTTTTTTTTTATATTTACAAGTTATAAGCTTGAAATTCAAACTAAAAAATTATCTTTGAGTAGTAAAATTATTATTATAGTTAAATTGTTATTTTATTAATAATACCCCGATCGTAATGTTTATATAGATACCCAACACAAAGTTCCACATGTATATTGAGGCATTCTAAATAATATCCAATGGTTTCAAACTAACGGTAATTGTAAGAATACATTGTTGGGGATAAGTTTTCTATTATCAACTAACATGATGAGTCATGAACACTTAAGTGGGATTATAATTTTATACTCAATAAATAAACCAAAAATACTTATCACAATATCATATCAGTTTTAACAATCCAAGAAACCATTCATGACTATCAATACCATTATTTTATAGATCACACTTTTTAGAAAACATACATCACCTCCGAAAATATATAAAACATTTCTATGAAAAATACCCACACCAAAACGAAGACTAATCACCATTACATATCCACATAAAAATAAGTTTAAAACCATTAAAATTATTTATGTACAATCACTCATCAAATCCCACCCATATTTTTTTAAAATATCATAAAGGATAATCCAACTACTTCAATCATCATAATAAAATAAAATCATGCCTCTAAAATGATGAAAAAATTAAATATTACATTTAACCCAGATATATTATTTTATAAAACCCTCTCTAGAAATGATTTTAAAAAGAGGGAAATAAGAATGAACAAGGAAAGAATTGATCTGATAGAAACAAAAATTTGACCTAAAATTTAAACAGCCGAGGAACAATTTGAGGGGAAACCCATAGGGATAGAATGACAAAAAATTCCCAAAATCACTGAAATTTTGTTTCAGATGTGAAAGAGTAAGAAATGATATATATTTGATAATAATTATAATAATATTCTTTTAAGGTCATTTTTATGTGATTTCACAATTAGAATTTATGGTTTGTATAATAAAAAACCTAATCATTCATTATCTTTTAGATCAATCTCTCAACCTAGATGGTTTCATGCAGAGTTTTTCAAAACTATGAATTTAACGATGCCTTACTTTATAAATCACAAAATTCAAATGTATAGTTACCCTCAACTTATTTCATTGATAGATAACTCTACCCAATTTCACAAATTTATTTAAAATCTCCCTAAATCCAATATAACATAACAATAAACATTCCTTACCTCCAATAGTGGTCCCAAAACTCCCTCCACCATTGCACTTCCTATAAATAACTAAACATAATCATACTATAATTACATTTTTTTCTATAAATATTACAACACTGAAATTCCCAAAGTATTTAATTTTAGAGTTTTGAAGGATTATGAAATTCCTTATATAATTATATATAAAAAAATACACACATCCACTTAGATAGTTTCTATTTTTTATAAAAATATGTTTGAAAATGATACACTAGTTTCTTTTAAAATTTATTGCCATAACTTGAAAATTGATTTTTTTATCATTAAAACAAATTCTTAATCCCTATAAATATCCTATGAAAAAATAGGATGAGCATATAATTCTCATTAAGGGGTAAAAAAGTGTAACAAATTATTTGACCATTGATTACATGAAATCTCATGATGTTGATTATAGTTTATATAAATAGAAAGGTCTATTGAAGTCATATGATATGAAAATTTTATATTTAATCATGAAAAAAATAAAAAGTTGAGTTAATTACCCATATAAATGGTATCCAAAATAAATCATAAAGAAATCTCATATATAAAAATATAAGTAATATAATAATCAAGATACCATCTTGGAATATTATATTTATATCACCTATAATAACTCATAATCTCCTGTAATGAAATAACATGTATGATTAATTTTATTATAACTTATTTTGATAATAAATCATCACCTATGAAATTATGTGAAAATAAAATTCATGAGAACACATCATTGTATACAATTTCCAAGAATCATATCAAAAATAAGATCTTACAAAATAATCCATAATTATATTCCTCAATGTTAACCTCATAAAATAAAATAAAATAAAATATAATTGATTAATCAATTCTATAGTGAATGGAAATAGAATTTGAATCATAGAATATATAATAATAATGGTAGAGGTACAATAATACAATGAGAATGTTTATTCTTAGATTGTATTAAATATATATTTGAGAGTATCATAATGTAAAAGACTACAAAACAATTGGGAAATGTAAAAAAACCATTACTATTTTTTAAGATTCGTTCGGGTTACTTATTTTGGGTTAAATTAACAAAAGATGGGTTCTAATATATTATATCATCAAAATAAGTTCATTATCTAATTCTGAAGGATTTTTTTAATTTATTTAATTTTATACTTGAATCTAGACGTGATGGTCCATGACCATAGTATTCACAATTTGATAGTCTTGAAAATTAATAATTTCCTAATTTTGGAATTTAGTGATATAATTATTGAAGAATTAAAATTAATTTTTGAAATTAATGTTATAGAGTGAAAAAATCCATATTTATGATTTTTTTAATTATTTTTAAAATTCAATTATCAATATATTATCTGATAATAAATTTAATATGATGTAAATTTAAACATAGAAATATTAAACACGAATATAATTATATATTTGTCTCGTTTTTTATGATAAAACCAATCCCAGGTAAATATATACCTATATAATCTTAATAATCCACCACAAGAGTGATTTATCACCCGTGGTAATTTTGTTAATTACAAAATAGGAAATAAAAAAACATATTAAAATTACTATGTGGAGACTTAATCGACCCACTATTATATATGGGTATATACTAATATATCAATCATGGGGAATTATTTGGATACCATATAGATTTAAAGTAATGGTTAATTAAGAGTAATGTAGAGGATCATATTTCTCTTTGTCCTATAATTTTTAGTTTTGGGGTGTTTTAGGTCTTGCATATATGTTTTTAGAGGTATTTGAAAATAAATAATTATATTTAGATAAATTTTTTTGTAATTTTATATAATATTATAATGAAGTGTGGTGGAGTGTGGTTTGTTATTCAATGGATCTAAAGGATATGTTTTGGTATGGTGGCACCATGAATCATTATATTGTTGAGTGAGGTGTTAGATTGCGGTTTTATGGTTGATCCGTGAGATTTTGGTGTCACTATCACTATCCCAAAATTCATGTTATTGGTGGTTTAGACCACCACTAAATCATCTTTCGACAAACAATTAGCATAATTTTTTAAAAAGAATCATAGAATAATCTAGAATCAATTTTTAGCAGTGGTTTATATCATCTCCAAATCAATTATCGACCGTTTTTTTTTAAATTTTGTTAATTTATTTTACTAATTTATTATTTTATTATTTTATTATTTTATTTTCATAAATTAATATTTACTTATTATTTATTTATTTTTTATTTATTTTTTATTTATTTTTTATTTATTATTTATATATTTATATATTATTTATTATATATTATTTATTTATTTAATTTTATTATATATTATCTGTTTATATATTATTTAATTTTTACTGTTTACTACCATGGACATGCACATGAAAATGCAACTGCACATGTACATTCATGTTCCATATATAAAAATTCTGCATTGGGTGACATTTAAACAACATACCTCTAACACCCCATCATTTTGAAAATAAATTTAATATTAAATGCATGAAACACCGAGTCTCTAAAAACACCACTTTGTTATAAACTAGCTAGTGAAAATAATTTTTCCACCTCCGTGATTTGAATTTCTAAAAATAGACATACATTGTTGCGTTTGGTAAGATATTTAGAGTCTAATAAGACTAACATAATTTTTTAATAGTATCATACGTTTATGAATAGTAATATGACCCTTATGAATAGAAAATCATATTATTATTTAATTGTCTTGTGTTTTTAAGATAATGAGATCTTGATTAATTTTTCATGGAGATATAAAACGAATTATAGTTTTAAATTTCTTATTTTTCAAAGAAATTGTAATTTGTTTAAAAATTAAATTAATAATATATCTAAAATTATTTTCAAAAACCGGAGTTTGTTTCGAAATTCTAAACATCGAAAAATGGTTACGGTTTATTTTTGGGATTTTTCTAAAATACTCAAATTTTTTTATAAATACTAAAATACAGTAATATACCCTACATATACATTATGAGTTAAATTCACTATTCTTGGCATCATAGATTATGTAAGAATTACTTTTTGAACTCACATACACATATTACTATTCATGGCCATATGAATCAATACTATTGGTTGTCTATGGAAAAATAATAAAATAATTAGTAAAATATAGGGAAACCCTTTTTCTCCTCCACTATAAACCCCCCCCCCCAGTCATTCTCTTCACTCCTCTCAAGAATTGTTCCTCATCTAAATTATACTCAAATATCCTTCCAAGCACCTCCACCAATAGCATCATCCCTTGGTCTTATCAAAATACCAAAAAATCGTCCCTAAATAGGCTCTAAATGATGATTAATTCAAAAGGTAAATTCCACTTTTCATTTCTTTTATTTCAAGTTCCATTCTATTATTTTTCATTCCTCAACTCCTTTCATCTAAATGTTGTGGCTACTATAATACATCACATGTACTAGGAAGTTATTATGATAAAAGAAGAAATCTTCGTCATGCCTCATATCCCCTTATTTCATAATAGAAATGAAAACACAATCCGAGATGTGTTTATTTATCACATTCAAGGATGGCGGGTTTTCAATTTCTATTACCATCTTCAATTCGGCTCATGAAACCTATTTTATTATTGAACGAGACTATAATATATCTATTATAACTTCTTTAAAGTTCTGGAATCCTTTTTTACACTTGATATATATTTATAAATCAAAATGATAATGTTTTGATCAAGAACCTCCAATTAACACAAACAATTGTTATTAATGTTTTATATAATGATTCATATTAACTCACAATAACCAAAACAATTGTATAACCATGTAATCATATATTTGTTCACTAATAAAATACAGATTTTATTCTGTACAACCATTCTAATTCTACATGTTTATCCATACATGAATATAAGTAAACCAGTCATGAAATCGAAGGAAGAGAACGCTCCCAAACAATGAAATCGGATTTATTTACCCATAAAAAAGAAATGAATGAAGATAACAAGGTAATAATAAATCAATTAAATTTATAATAGGGTCTAGAATAATTAATTTAAGAACATAAATTTGATTAGTAAGGTCATTAAGATCAAGTGAAGAACACCTTCAGTCTTAACGTAAGGGTTTTCCTCCTAAACCTCCATTTTCATTCTAGTTACATTTATTATCTACTTACCTCAATTAAATTCTTATTTATTCATATATAATCTTCATAATTTCTGTCTAAATTTTCTATATATATGTTCCATCCAAAATAAAAAATTCATTTATGGGGAGTTTTTTGATTTAATAGGATCTTTCAAAAATTCTTCTTAGAATACAATCCTGATTCGTGGAAATTTCTCAAATTCATACCTATTGTCAAGGGAACTATATAATCTATTTTTAGAAATAATTATTTTTCTAAAATAACTTATTTAAATATTAAAATAGCATATTAATTTACTTCTGGTTTTATACAAATATTTCTTCCAAATAACTCTTTTTTTTCAATGTAAAAGAGCATTAATCTCAAGAATTACATGATAACATAATAAGAGTATCTTCATTTGTTTCAACAATACAATTTATTATTATGTGTTATTGGGATTAATTTTTATTATATAATCTACCATATTTAATTTATTAGTTTATGATTATTTTTATTGTTGATGTTTTATTTAAATACCATTCACCATTTTACACTGAATGGTTATTGTTTATGCATAATGTTTGAGGAAATCTATTTACCTTTCATATGTTAGTTTTAATATGAATGTATACATAATTTATGTTTATCCCCATTAATATGAGGAATGATTTTGTCTTATTATGTGATGAGTGAGGCCCACTATAGCCCCTCAATGCATCGATATGTCTCATCAGACTAATAAATATGGTCTTGGTTGAGGTTTTGCCCAATTTTTTGATATGGTTTCGGCCATGGCCTTAATCATTTGTAGATGTCTTGGTTGAGGCCTTGATGGTATATTTCAAAATTTATGGCCTATGCATTTACCTCATTATAATGCTAGAAATTCATAGTTCATATGGTTATTCAACTAGTAGTATACCCATGATTATGTTGTATTGTGGAAATATTAACTCAACTCATATTTCTTCCATAATGTATTCAAGTTTATTATTTGTAAAGGCATAGTTTTTAAATTATTCATCCTGACTAATGTTTATGTTTATGATGTCTTCTGCTATATTGTTTATCGTTTCTGAGAATTTGATCTCACACCTTTTTTATGTTTCATTTTCTATAGAAATGATGATGATTATTATGAATTACCTATAGGGATAAACTTATAGTTTTGGATGTTCCCAATTATACATAAATGTTTTTTTATTTCATTTTGTATTTTTGAGCTTATTTATGTTTCTGGATTTCCAAATATACTGAACTATTCATTAATTTGGGTTAATAATTTCTTATAATTATGTCAATGTAATGTAATAAGGCAGTAGCTCTTGCCAACTAGGGTTGAGTCTTTACATTACCTCTTGCATGTTCTCCAAAGACATTACCACTCTAGCAGACTCTTCATGTGGTGAATAAACAAAATTTAATATACTTAAATATATCAATTAAAAAAAACTAAACATAAAAATATATATAAATAATAAATAACAAATAATATTTAATATTTAATAAATAAATAACAAATAAAAATAAATAATAAATAATAAATAATAATAAATAAATAATAAAATTATGAAAATAAAATTAGAAAATTAGAAAACATTGAAAAGAAAAAAATAAAATAATAAAGTAGTAAAATAATTAAATTTTGAAAATAGAGTAGTAAAATAATAAAATAATAAAAGAATAAGTATATCAATAATATACCAATCATAAATATTCAATAATAAATATTAATAAATTAGTAATAAAATTACGAAAATAAAATTAAAACTTTAAAAAATGAATATAAATAATAAATAATAAATAGTAAATAGTAAATAGTAAAATAATAGTATCTAAATAAATAATAAATAATAAATAGTAATAATAAATAATAATAATAAATACAAATAAATAAATAAAAATAAATTTATAGTAAATGAATAAGTAATAAATAATAAAATAATAATAAATAAACCAAAATAAACCAATAAAAAATAAAAAAATTGTGGTACCCTTAAAACACATATAAAAGTTAACAATATTTGAAAACCATAAAACCAATAAAAATCTTGAGTCAATAATAAATTTTGATCTATGAGTCTATTTCGTCTCCACAACCAGTATAATCGAATCTCATAAAATGAGATTTAATATGCTATATTTTATAGGCTTAATGGACACTTGAATAAATTGTTATTGCTATTTGAATTTTACTAAATCAGATTCTATGATAAAAAAACATAGTTTTAAGGGCCTTCCAGGACTTTCAGAGGATGAGAAACCAGACATAGCTATTTGACCTCAGTATGAGACTTTCTATTTTTTAGAGCTCATTGTATGATATAATTTGATATGTGGTACAGCCGAAATGGACAATCGGATTAAATGATATGGTATTTTATAGATTGAGTTTGATTTCTGACTTTTATGAGACTATAATATTTTTTATTACTTTTATTATCACATGATTTAAATATCATGTGGATCAATCTCATTTTATATGATTTGATTTTACTGGATATAGAGATAAAACAGACTCTCGAATTGAATGTTGTGGTTATTTGATACCAAGGTCTTCATTTTAGTTTTGTTATATTTTTTTAAGATTGAATTTATTATTAACTAATAATTATAAATATTTTCTAATTAATACATTATATTTATTGAAAATTATAAATAACAAACATAAAATTAGAGTGAATAATAAATTATAATTAATTATTAAATTTATTGATTTTTATTTTTTCCCTTATATTTCGTATTTTTTGTAAAACCCACCTATAAGAAATTTAAGTAAAATTATAAAAATATTTTTTTATAAAAATCATTTAGTAGTGGTTTTTAAAAATGCTACTAAAAACTACCGCTAAATTTTATCTCAAAATACATTTAGCAACTGCTTTGAAAACCATCGTGAAAAACCTAATGCTAAATCCCAATTTTTCTATAGTTTCTACTAATGTGTTATTAGTCCATTTCAACCTTATATTATAGGCTTCTACATGAAAAATCATTTTTGGATTCTAAATTAGTCATTAAATGAATCAATTTAATCTTATGTGGTGTTTGGAGGTGAATACTCCTCATTGCATCATGGTTTGTCTTTGATATTATTAGGTTTGAGGGTGGTATGCATCGATTGAAACATGATTTATTGTTGTTTGAGATTTTGGGGGTTTCATTTCCCATTACACAATGATCTTCCATGCATATGTTGAATTTAAGTGGTTTCTGACCAAATTGACAAGTGACGATGGGACACCCCTCCATGATTCGTGGATTAAATTTTTGTTGCACTATGATGCATTACATTATTACATGAAATGAGTGTAATTGAATTTTAATTATAAATTTGTGTGTATTCTAGGTTTATGTTCATTTCCGTAAGCTTCTTCAAATCCAATATTAATATGGGTTCTCTTCTTAGTGATCTTAGACCACTTTGGTAAAAAATTATCCCCCATCTTTTTGTGATTGGTCCATAAAAAATACAAGGTTATATTATTATCTCCTTATTCTATCTTTACATATCTTTCTTCATCCCACAAGCTATGCAATTGAGGATTATTTTCTTTTAAATATGTACAATTGAGTATTTTTATATAAATTGTTGTATCATAGGTTGTGGATAGTTTTTCAAAGGATATTGGCGGTGTTTGGATGTTTTTCTTCTTCTAATTATAATATAGTGATTTATGAAGTACTATTTAAGATAGGGGATCAAAAATCTCTCTTTTCATATTATGTTTTATATTTATAATCACCATGCTTATTTTTTCCTTGGTAAATTATTGGCATTAACCTAAATAAGGTAAAAGGTGTATTGAAAAAAAATTGAAAATGGGATATGTGATTCACATATGCTTTAGGTGATTTATAGGTTATTTTTTATGTATTTATTCTTATATTAATTGATAAGTGTAATTTTGATATAATTTTTATTGTCTTTTGTGTGCTTTATCAAATTCATAATTGGTTAATTTTCCTAAATTTTGAAATTGAAATGGAGATATCGAAATCTAGAATCTGATTCTTGATATTTTTATATATGTATTATTTTTAAGTAATTATGAAGGAATCATTATGGTTAATATATTTTTTCATATTTAATCATGTTTTATATACGTTCACATTGTTAGAGTAGTTTTTATAATGTATTTTCAGAAAAATTGATGAAGATAATGTGTTATTATTGTGGTAGTGGTTTGATGTGGTTGTTCATTTTATAGTGCATATGATGTTGTCAAATATTTTCGAATTTATGTTATGGTTCCTAGGATGTGATATTATGGTTATTAATTATTCTATATTTTAGTGGTGATGTTATGGTGGTTGGTTCGATTGTTGATGTAGTGATGTTTAGCGGTTGATGCGGTCATGATTTAGCTTTTTATAAATATGGAATGGTTATGAATCAACGAAATGATTCATTGGTAAGGTTTTTGATATCATTAAATGTGTTGCAATACATAAATATTTAAAGGAATGATCTATTTAGAAGTGTGGTTGTATGGTGGAATTAATGAATGAAATAAAACATAAATTAAGCATGGTAAATGATATAATAATTGATAATTCAATAAACATTATGTTCTAATATACAAGGATATATTGAATTTTAGTGGTTCTAAATATACTTAGTATGATGGATTTAATATGTATTTCAAATATTAATTTGAAAGTTAAAAATTAATGTTAGTAATGAATGAAGTGGAATTATTTAATATGTGTGGTTTAAAAAATATTTTAGGTTGACTATTGAATAATGTGAAATAAAATATGAGATTAGGTATTGTATATTTTGTGTCCTATGTGTGGTATTTTTTTTGTTTTTTTTTTTGAGTTGGTTGGTTAAAAAGGATTTCTAAGGATCAATTAACACTTAATCAAGGTGGTATAATCGATTATAATCCACTTATTCTAAGAACTTCAAGGATTGAAACCAAAACTGTGCATATAAAAAATAATGAACAATCTATATATCTTTCGACAGTGAGATACTTTTTCATTCTTCATAAATATGGATGATGAATATTTCATAATGGAAACTATTAGAATCCCTTATCCATGGTTAATCCATGTGGTGATATGAATCACCCATTGCATGGTTGGAAATCTCATTCACTCTATAATATGTTAGTTCTTCTCATGGAAAAGAAGTAATAACAACAGATATATAGGGATAGTGAGTTTTTTAAATGACATAAAAAGGATCCAACAAGTCCATCTCGATGGTGTTTACAGTCTTATATAGTCATTTTGATTCTCTCATGCATTAACACAATCCTTTATAATGTATGATTTAATGCTACTACAAACTAGGCATTCTGTAACACCCACAATTTTTAAGGGACAATAATGTATGTTTTCACATACCATAAATTGTTTTTTGGTCCTTTTTATGTTTTATTATGGATTCAAGATTATTTGTAGTTTTTAGTGGCTTAGATAGTGTTTTTGGTGTTTTATGGTGCACTACTGGAAGGTCCACAACACGGTGTTGGCCATTTTATATCTATAAAACACCTATGTAAAGTGGGAAGGACTAAAATTTTTATGGATGGGTATGGAATCGGCCCTGTAGTGTTGTGACTCCACCTATGGACCATTGGTAGAGTGGCCTCCCCATACTACGGTGTAAATAATTATGAGTCCAATATAGGAACAGTTTTAACACCACGTTGTGGAAGGTCACCATGTCAGATTACCTAGGCATGGCTTTATTGAGTCTCCCAAAGTTATGGTTGGTATCACCATACCATGGTGATGACTATTTTATAATTTTGAAACATGTGATTCATTTAATAATATTTTAGGAGTTATGACTCTTAATTCAAACATGTGAGATCAATAAATGGTGTTTAATGATTTATTACCTAATTTATACCTTGATTAAATAATTATCTCTCTATTTACTAGTTTCTTTAATCATGAAAATTAAATGTAATGTTTGGGATGTTAATACATCATAAAAAATATCCTTGGGATCTCCCTTACGTAATAAAAACTTTTTCTTTTTGGTCTACGGTTGTGGGTATTTCACCTATCTTATATAGTTATTGTTTCTAAGAGTTGCAAGATTTTTTTCCATGAAATTAATCTAGACCTACCATTGTTGGTGGTTGTTATTTTTAAGTAGTTTTTACTTTAAGCCATTGTGATAGTATCCTACTTAATTCATATTCTAGAATTCACATGTGACAAATCTAGATTACTTATAAGGATTCATGGCAACTGGATTTGATCCATTTTGTATGAAAATGGTATTTAGGTATCTTGTCTTGAAAAATCATTACTCTTTCACCAACATTATTGACGTAAGAAACTATTTACCACATAGTTACCTTGTATATGGTTGTTCTAATAATATTATAT
Organism: Viscum album; assembly: GCA_963277665.1. Classification (NCBI taxonomy): domain Eukaryota; kingdom Viridiplantae; phylum Streptophyta; class Magnoliopsida; order Santalales; family Viscaceae; genus Viscum; species Viscum album. The sequence goes on along the minus strand of OY728126.1, from coordinate 1,064,002,573 downwards.
GTGTAATTTTGTGTATTTAATCGCATGGTTAATGTGTATTGCTTGTGGGTGTGGGTGTGTGGCCTTATAAGAAACATTACTTATCTAACCAATCATTATTTGTTTTTTTGACTTTCTTGTTGGTGTTTTATATATTTTTAAAATTTTATGTAGGAATAAATGTGTTTGGATGGCTCATAGTTGGATAAATATCCCTATAGCGGGGGAGTGCGGGTGTTTTAAGGATGAATGAGGACCTAGGCTTGCTTAATGGTACTAATTGAATATCACAAACATGTTCAATTGATGTGGGTGCAGACCTTGAAGTGGTAAAGTGTATAAATTGTTTATGAATATTAACATGGGATAAAGTCCATAAATGGGTTATTTTAGTCTAATTATTCAAGAATGGTAGGTGGATGTACCATCATGTGTGGATGGAAAACCACCATAGGGTGGAGCATGAGGATTTCTTAAAGGCGGAATGCAGACATATGACTGATGAGTGTGGTGTTTTGAACTGATGTGTGTACCTTGTGGAATGTTCTAATATATGTGGTGACTGATACATAAATCCTTACTGATATTGAGCTAATGTAGGTGAGGTTTGGATTCAAGTCAGATTGTATACTACATGATGAATAGAAAATGGGTGGTTTATTGTTTAATTATTCATTTAATTCATGTTGTGGAATACACACTATATATATGAACTTGTGTTAAGGATGAATTAATATTTACATACTTTTTTTATACACAGACCTTGTATGGGATCTTGATACACACATATAATTCTTGATCAAGGATCCCAGAATGGGAAAGGGACCAACGACATGGAGTTGAGTAGATGGAGTATGGTGTCAGAGGTAGTACTGGTATAGACCCTGGAGAGATAATAAAATGTATTTAATTATTTATCTACTATTTATTTTACTTTTTTTTTCTTCCACATTTCAGGGATTCGAATTATTACATGTATGGATGACGTTCCACATGTAATAACATTGTGATTCTCTTTTATGATATGTTTTACAGTATTAGATTGGTGTTTATATTTTTTATTTTGTTTTGGAAAATGGTTTATTACTGATGTAATAGTCTACCTTCTTTACATTTTAGAGCATATCCACTAATCAAAATCATATTTCTTATGGGTGGGAATGTATGAGTCCATGTGGCATTTTTTCCTAGACTGATTGATTCTAGTCGATGTGTTAACAATGGTACATGAGGTGGTTTTCATTTTTATTTTTTTCAAGGATATGTTTAGGGTGAGATGTAAAAGATTTTGGCTATATGGATCTCTGGTGGGGGAATCACATAACTTCATGGATTGCTCTTATCTAACATAACTGAATTTTATAAGGACATTCATGCTATTACAATTATAGATTTACAATTTCATGTTGATCATATATATATAGTGTACTCACAGTTTGAGGATTTTTAGTGCATTCGTGCATCATGACTAGACATTTAGGATCAGATGTTATATATATAAATTCTATTTCCTATGCATGGTAGTTCATTTAATTAAATTTTGTGAACAATTCTCAGTGGTCCTATGATATATTGGGATAAAATTTAAATTATATAAACATGAGAATGATTTTTTTCATACATATATAACTTTGTTTAATTTTCATGAATAGGGGACTAGTCTTAAGTGTAACAACCCAAGATTTTATGAGAATTATTCTTTTTAAATTCATTTATGTCTTGTGTAGTATGTGACACTAAAATTAGCATGTTCTATACGCAACATCGTATACGCAACACTATTCTTGGCTAATGTTACACAAAATTTCATGTACGTTTGATAAAGTTATTCTATGCAACATTGTGTATATATATATATATTCAATGTATAAATGAAATATGGTTGGATTCTATTATACAACTCAACAAAGGAGTCTTGCACTACATGCAATCCTGACTTGGCTTGATTTACAAAAAATTGGGACCTTCCATGATAGTGTGTGTTGTACGCAATACCGAGTTTCACTAAACAATGATATGTTATTAAAATATTATATAGACTAGACATATGAATAGAAATAACCACTATTGAAAATTTTATTTTTTAAAATGGACTTCATTTTTGGATTTGGAATATCGAAATTAGCCTACGGTGAATTTTTGGTATTTTTCTGAAAACATTTGATTTTTGATGAATACTGAAAACATTGGGTTAATATTTAAAAAGAGATGTTTTATTTAAATAATTATTTATTTTATTTAAATTTATTTTAGTTAAAAATTGATACATAATACCTATATAAGTTCAATGTAATTCATTGAAGTCATTTTATAATAATTTTAGATATATAAAATTTTTATTGAACTTTTCACCGTCTTTTACCTACCTCCTTGGAGAATTTGAAAATTTACATAAAACAGAATTTTACCACTTCTGTGAGTGTAATTTTTCAAATATGAGAGACATAGTTAATATCAAGGAGTAAAATGTGGTTCAATAAGATAAAAATAATTTTTGGTGAATAGAAACTTTTTACTTTTATTTACTACGGTTAAAAGAAAATAGGGTAATTAAGGATAAAAATGATATTATTATTACCCTAACACATGTTCTAATTATATTGGATAAATATAATTCGACCAAAAATACCTTAGGAATATAATATTATCATTTAGGTCCACTTGGATTAGATTAGGACATTTATTATTATTTAATTCCAATAATAGTTAAAAGGGTTAAAATCAATGTTTAATAACTAAAACATTATTAATATAGGGTTATAATGGGATAAATTCACCTATAAATTTTAATTAGAAAGATAAAAAGCTTTCCTAAATAATGGTATTTTATTTATAATTTTTAGACATTAAATAATTAAATTTTTTTATAACACAATGATGATGCAGTAATTACCTTATTAATGAAATATTAACATAATTGATATTATAAATACCCAAATAAATGTAATTTGAAACTTTTTATGAATTCCAAAAATTTTATATGTTATTATAACATATTAGTATTGATTTAAATAATTGTTGTTGATCTAATCATTCTTTTATTAGTTTCAAAAAAATAAGATACAAAATATTGTCAAAATTGACATAAAATTGTTTTTAAGAAAAATATTATATTATTAATTGATATTATATTCCTAAAAATATAAGGTTCGGCCAAATCACTTATATAAGGCTATATATATTAATAATGAACCACTTGGAGTTCTTTTGGCTTGTTATAGTATGTTTATTAACCATGTAGTTTAAGAAAACAAGAAGACATTGTAAAAGTAAAATTATTTAAATTAAAGTTAAATCTAAATGATAAGGTTAAAATAGTAACCTAAACTTTTCTAAAACCTATTGGTTGAGAGTATATCGACCTATCCCCACATTATATTAAAAATAATTCAATTTGGAGGTATTATAAACCGAATATGACTCTATTATAAAATAATATAATACGTTTTTCCAAAGGTGCCCCTCTCCTCCCTTATTAAAAGGGCACCCCTTCCCTCTTCTTTTCACACCCTTTTGAGCCTTGAATCTCGTCCAACCCTGGAAAATTCATCTTCTAAACCTCTCTAGTTATATTATAGAGGTTCTGTTCTTTTCAAAATAGCAACTCTAGTGCCTTAAGAATATGATTAAAGGAGGTGCGTCAAAGAAGAGGTAATCTTTTCTACCGACTCTTTAAAGTTTCTTTCTTCTTCTACTTCTTTTTCTTTAGTTGTTTCATTATAAATTATTAACATCAGTATTACACATATACTGATATGTTATTATAAATATAAAACTAACCTATTTCACCTTCTATCCATCCTATAGAAAATGAAATCACCGCACGTGCGTACGTACGGAATACCATCTCCACGCCGTGGTGTAATCAGTTTTTCCACCACCACCTTACTTGGATGGGTATAATGGTGCAAAGAATAACTATATATGATTATTATAACATCATACTGATTATAATATATTATATCATCCACTCCAATTCCATTCAATAAATATAGGAATGATATCATCGCTCGTGCGTACGTACAGATTACCGTCTCCACGACGCGATGAGATTCATTTTCCAGGTTAACAATTCAAGAATGATTATAAAGTATATACAATATGTAATCATGAAATATATGACGTAAAAATGATACTGGATTTATGTATATATATATGTATTTTATCTACTTACTTCTATTCAAGTCAATAAGGAATGGAAAACATCATTCATGCTTACGTACGGCCTACCGTCTCTATGAATGGTGTATTTCATTTCATTTATCTATCTATTATACAAATATATATTAAATATATATGATATATAAATCATGATTTAAATTATGAAAGTATTTAAATAATGATATATGTAACAATAAAATCAAGAACAATAAGTTCAAACACGTATGATAAATAAAACGATTTTACCTAAAACGTTGCTTTGACATTGAATTTACAAAAGAACGGGTAATCTAAAGTCATAATTGAACCATATAGGATATCATAAGATTGAATATGATTCTGTAATAATTCAATGACATTATTTAAATCATTATACATGAGGTTCGGATACGTACGAATTATATCAGACCTACGGTACGGGATACATTTTCCAATATCATTTTTATCCATGATAGTTTGTTCATAAGTATTTACTGGGGTTATTGTTATCATACATGCCCATGTTTTATAAAAATGTATTCATGTATGTTTAAAGTCCTTATTAACCATTTTTGAAATTTACCACATGATATTAAAGGAATCAATCTTTTGGTTACCATATGAGGAACTGATTGACTTTTCTGGCAACAGTACAAGAAGCATGTTTTTTAACATACATGGCCTGATTTGATTTTTATAGTTTTATAACCACTTATTTTAATGAAGCATACTATACATGTTTTCATGGTTATTTTAAATAAAATCCTATTCTTCTAAAATTTTGGGGCATTTTGGGAAATGAAAATTACTTTTAAAGAGAAAGGTTATTTTCCTCAAGAATTCATTTCAAGTGTTTTATCAAAACTATTTTCCATCTAAGAGGACATTATTTATCTTGTTTATGTTTCAAGTATAATGTCTCTATTATTTATATGGTTTGATTATTATTATTATGAAATAATATCCATTTGTTTTATATGTATTATGTTATTATGGGATGATGTTTATGGAACACATTTTATTCTTTGGGTTAAGATGAATGATTTATGTTTATTTTGTGAAACTAGTAAAATGATTACAATATGAGATGGATGGGACCAATATATCCCTCCAATTATTTGGGTAATGATTTATATCTCATGATATAGACATGGCTGGAATGCCAAGTTAATATGGTTCAGTGATACAGGACTGGAACGAGGAGTGAACTCGGTTCAGTAAGGCACTTTGTCCACTAAGATGGTCTTGGAAGCAATGCCATAGCTACTATGGAAATAATATCATATGATTAATTTATTGCCACAATTAAAAGTTTTATTTACATTCTATCCTATCATTGTTGATGTTCCATTATGATCTTTGCCTTACGTACTGCCATGTTTTATGTCATTGCTCAAGATTTTGATGTTTAACCATTATGTTCATGTTTTTATGTTCAAATGTATATGGTTTGTTTTTTTTCTTTATGCTTACCCATACTGAGCATTTGAGATCACCGTTTATATGTTTTCTTTTCCCTAGGATATAATGAAAGGTTTTAGGTAAGGAAAAAAAGGAAGGTCTTTAGGGGAGATGTTGAAGATCTTTCACCAAGATTAGAAGATTATATTCCATGTTTCCAAAGACACTAAACTATTATGGTCCATTGGTGTCTATTGTTGTTGTGTATTAGATATTCTGCAAAAGTAATGTAATGTCCATGTACGTCAGGTTTTGTGTTGTTAATGTTTGTATCAGATGAACGGTTCTGTTAACCTTTGGAATCTATGATGCAAAAACGTTAGTAAGATCACTATATATATTTATATTATATGTATAGGGATGTTACTAAGGTTATGTATAAGTATAGGTTACAGTCCTAGAATTATGATAATGATCATGAATAACCTATGATTAAACCTAACATGTTAGAGTTTGAAAGTACTCCCCTTGATTATATTGTTTTCCTAGTATGATTTTTGCCTCTAACTCTATTCTTTTTGGGTTTTAGAAAATGGCTGGAAAGAAGAAGATTCATGATAATGGAGGATATGATGGACAATGGAATGATATTTTTCATGAGAAACCAAAAGAAACGGGATTTGGAAATTTAAACATCGTTATTATGCCTAATCAACAATCTCATAATATGATCAATAATCTCAACTTTGGTATGTTTCCTGACTCAGCTAATAAGAGGAAGATGGAGTTTAATGATGATCATAAAGGAAAGAAAGTTCAATTTCTATCATGTAAATCATGTGGTAAGAGGCATCATAGATAATGTTTCAAAGGAACTAGAAGATGCTTTGGGTGTAGAAAATAAGGAAACAATGCTAGTAATTTTAAAGTAAACGGTTCAGTTAACAACATGGATAAGGATAATGGTATTTCTAAGACATCAACAATGATTAAATGTTTCAAATGTAGAATGTATGGGAATTATGAAAACCAATACATTGAGGAAAAAGTTCACGAAGATAATCAACATGGTCGTATTGGTAGTATTTATGTTGATGATGATGAAGAGACTACAAATGATATATGATATGAAAGAAATGATGAAGCTTAGTCAGTGGTTGAACAAGGTAGTGGAATGATTGTATGTTAATCAAGAATAATGTATGGTACTATGGAATAAAGAAAAATCTAAGCTTTGTTACACTGTTGTCTTTCCTTGAGTTTTTGAAAGTATATGATGAATGGTACCAGTATCCATGAACGGTTATTCAATTATTTTTGGAAGGTATATGATATGTGCATAATGAAATGATAAGAAGGTAATGAGATGTTTAATAGTATTAATGAGCTCCTGACTGGTATATGGACAATGTGATATCATGGGTTGAGAATATAGAAATTTAGGGATTTTGGTATGTGGAAAGAGTTACTTTTTAATGGAATTCATGTTTTCACTATGGTTTTATGGTAACTCATGTTCCAAGAGAATACAAGATTAAGATATTCAAATGTTTGGAATGTGATCAACATGATATATCTTATTATATATGGGGGATAAATGATGGTATTCACATGCTTGGTTGATGACATTTCTAGTAATCATTTTCATTATACTATTAGATTGGACAGATGAATTTTTGATAACATTGAAGACTATAATGGATTATGTCGAAAATCAGATAGTATTGTTTAAGGATATTACTTTTTTCGATATTATTACTGTAATGTTATAGTAGTGATGTTTTAGAAAAAAAAGACAACCTGCAGGACGAGAGACAACCCGTCGCATCGGACACGGTTACGGGAATTGAACCCACAACTGAAGTATGATAGGCCTTTATTGCCTACCACTGGCCTAAAAGAAGTCCCTGGTTAGTAGAAACTAGTTATATTTTTTTAATGGTATGATAGATGAAGTATAAGTTCATTTTTGGAATCATATACAATTAACCTCACCATATACGGAGTTATATATATTTGATAAATTCTTCTAACCATTAGTTTGAAATAGATGTTATGACCCATTGTTCTATCACATGATCTGCTAACACTTCACGAATAACAAATTCAACTTCATTTCTTTAAGAGATGAAGTGTAAATTGTTTCAAGGCACGAAAAATAGTGAGATTGTACCAAAATCATGTAAGTATTTCTTCTAATTCATCAGCATTAGAAAAATGATCTTGAAAACCAAAAAAATTTTCCTAGTTCCCTCATATCCGATGAATTAGATGGTACCTTAGATCATCACAGATTTATGGCTTTGTGATTGTTGGAATTTTCATATCCATGTTCTCTACCCATCTTTATCAGAACATGATGGTAAGGTTTTATCTTCCATATCCATATTTTCACCTATGTGGAATCTGAGTGATGAATTAAGTTGGGTAAACTATATGTTTCATTCTTCACTTTTTAAATTTATGTTTTAGTATTCCTTTTTACGATGTGGGTTTCTATGTATGAAACTTTAAAGTAGTAAAACATTTATAACTCCGACGAATTTCGAGGGTGAAATTCATTTTAAGGGGGGTAGAATGTAACAACCCATTATTTTATGAGAATTATTCTTTTTAATTTAATTGGTGTATTATGTTGTAAGAAACACCAAAATTAACTTGTTCTATACGCAACACCATATACACAACACTATTCTTGGATCGTGTTACACAAATTTTCAAATTCGTTTGATAGAAGTTATTCTACGCAACATTGACTGTATATATATATATATTCAACGTAAAAATGAAATATTGTCAGATTCTATTATACACAATAACAAAGTAATCTTTCACTACACGCAACTCTGACATGGCTTGCTTTACACGTAATCGAAACCTTCCATGATAGCGTGTGTTTTACACAATACTGAGTTTTTCTAGACAACGATATATTATTAAAATATTATATAAACTAGCCGTTATGAATAGTAATACCCACTTTTTGAAATTTTATTTTTCAAAATAGACTTCATTTTTGATTCAGAATATTGAAATTATCTTATGGTGAATTTTGGGTATCTTTCTAAAAACATTTGATTTTTCATGAATAGTGAAAATACTGGGTTACTATTTAAATAACGACTTTTCATTTAAATAATTAATTATTTTATTTAAATTTATTTTAGGTCAAAATTGATACATAATACCTATATAAGTTCAATGTAATTAATTGGAGTCATTTTATAATAATATTAGATAAATATAAATTTTATTGATCTTTTCACCGTCTTTTACCTACCTCCTTGGATAATTTGAAAATTTACATAAAACGTAATTTTACCGCATCTATGAGTGGAATTTCCCAAATCCAAGAGACAAAGTTAATATAACGGAGTAAAATGTGGTTCAATAAGATAAAAATAATTTTTCCTGAATAGTAACATTTTACTATTATTTACCATGGTTAAAAGTAAATAGGGTAATTAAGAATAAAAATGATATTGAAATTACAAAAAAAAAACATTTTATAATTCTATTGGATAACTATAATTCGACCAAAAACAACCTTATTAATATAATATTATCATTTAGGTCCACTTGTATTAGATTAGGATATTTATTATTATTTAATTCAATGAAGAGTTAAAAGAGTTAAAAACAATGTTTAATAAGTAAAACATTTTTAATATAGTGTTATATATAAGATAAATTCAAATATAATTATTCATTAGAAAGATAAAAATATTTCCTACATAATGTTATTTTATTTATAATTTTAGACATTAAATAATTAAATTTATTTATGACACAATGATGATGTCGTAATTACCTTATTAATGAAATATTAACATAACTAATGTTATAAATACCCTAATATGTGTAATTTGAGACTTTTTATGAATTCCAATAATTTTATAGGTTTATATGACATATTATTATTTATTTATTTAACTTTTTTTAACTAATCATACTGTTATGATTTTCACACAAATCAATTACCAAATATTTTCAAAATTGACAAAAAATAGTTTTAAAGACAGATATTATATTATTAATTGATATTATATTCCTATAAATCTAAGGTTCAGAAAAATGACTTATATAAGTATTCATATATTAATAATGAACCACTTGGGGTTCTTTTCGATTTTTATAGTATGATTATTAACCATACAGTGAAAGAATACAAGAAGACACAGTAAAAGTTAAATTATTTAACTTAGATTTAAATCTAAATGATAGGGTTAAAATAGTAACTTAAACATGTATAAAAACTATTGGATGAGAGGAATTAGACCCATCCCCACATTATCTTCGAAATAAATTAATATGGAGCTATTATAAAACGAATATGACTTTATTATAAAATAATATTTTAAGTTTTTCCAACGGTGCCCCTCTCCTCCCTTATAAAAAGGTAACACCTTCCATCTTCTCTTCACACCCTTTTGAGCCATGAAGCTCATCCAACACCTGAAAATTCCTCTTCAAAACCTCTCTAGTTATATCATATAGGTTCTGGTCTTCTCAAAAGACCAACTCTAGTTCCCTAAGAATATGTTTAAAGAAGGTGCGCTGAGGAAGAGATAATCTCTTCTACTGACTCTTTCATGTTTCTTTCTTCTTCTACATACTCTTCTTTAGTTGTTTCATTATAAATTAATAACATAAGTATTACTTATGTAATGATATATTATTATAAATATAAAACAACCCAATCTCACTTTCTATCCATCCTACGTAAAACGAAATCACCGCATGTGCGTACCTACAGAATACCGTCTCCATGCCGTGGTGTAATCAATTTTTCCACCACCACCTTACATGGATGGTTATAATCAGGTAATGAATAACTATATATTATAATTATAACAACATACTTATTATAAGATATTATATCATCCACTCCAATTCCTTTCAATAAATATGTGAATGATATCATCGCTTGTGCGTACATACGGATTACCGTCTCCACGACGTGATGAGATTCCTTTTCGAAGTTAACTATTCAAGAATGATTATAAAGTATATATATTAAGTAATCATGAAATATATGTCATAATAATGCTACTAGATTTATGTATATATATATATATTTATTTCATCTACTTACTTCCATTCAAGTAAATAAGGAAAGGAAAACATTGTTCATGAGTACGCACGACCTACCGTCTCCATGAACGGTCTATTTCATATCATTTATCTTTATATTATATATATACTGAATATATATGATATATAAGTCGTGATTTAGATTTTGGAAGTATCTAAATCATGATATAAGTAATAATAGTATCAAGAAAAACAAATCCAAACTCGCACGATATATAAAACGATTTTACCCAAAACGCTGCTCTAACATGGAAATTACAAAAGAACGGGTAATCAAAAGACGCAAGTGAACCATATATGATTTCATAAAAATTAATATGATTCTTTAATAAGTCAATGACATTATTGAAATCATTATATTGGAGGTTAGGATACGTACGAAGCATATCAGACCTATGTTAAGGGATAACTTTTCCAATCTCATTTTATCCAAGATTGTTTATTCGTAAGTATTTATAGGGGTTATTGTAAGCATCCATGTCCAAGTTTTCAAAAAGATTTTACATGTTTGTTTAATGACTTTTCTACTCATTTATTAAATTTAACACATGTTATGAATGGAATCTTTCTTTTTTTTTACCATACACGGAAATTTTTGACTTTTTCGGCCAAAGTACAAGAACAATGTTTTTTTACTTACACGGCATGAATGGAATTTTACGGTTTTATAACAACTTATTATGTGAATCTTAATCTAAAATTTTTCATATTTATTTTCAATAAAATTCTTTTCTTTTACTATCATGTTGAAATTTTGTCAAAAAAATTGATTTCTAAGGAAAAAATGACATTTTCCTCAAGAATTCCTTCCAAATGTTTTATCAAAACTAATTTCCATATATGATGACATTATTTATAATGTTTATGATTCAAGTATAATTTCTCTATCATTTACATGGTTTGATTCTTATTATTATGAAATGATATCCATTTGTTTTTTATGGATTATGTTATAGTGGGATGATGTTTATGAAACCCATTTTATTCTTTGGGTTATGATGAATTATTTATGTTTATTTTGTAGGAAAATTGAGAATGATTTCAATATGAGATTGTTGGGACCTATATATTCGTCCAATTCATTGGGTAAATATTTATATCTCATTAGATAGACATGGTTGGAACGGAAAGTTAATCTAGTTCAGTGATACAGGACTGGAACGAGGAGTGAACTCAGTTCAGTAAGAGACTTTGTCCACTAAGATGTTCTTGGCAGCAATTCCTTTGCTACTATGGAAATCATATCATGTGCTTAATGTTTTTCCACAATTATAAGTTTTATTTCAAAGATATCTTATCATAATTGATGTTCCATTATGATCTATGCCTTACGTACTGCCATGTTTTATGTCATTGCTCCTGATTTTGATGTTTAAACATTATGTTCATGTTTTTATGTTCAAATATATATGGATTGTTTTCATTCATCCATGCATACCCATACTGAACATTTTAGCTCACCATTTATATATTTTATTTTCCCCAGGATATAATGAAAGGCTTTAGGTTTGAAAAAAAGTTAGATCTTTATTGGAGATTTTGATGATCATTCAACAAGATTAGAATATTATATTCTGAGTTTCGAATTACACAAAACTATTACGGTATTTTGGTGTCTATTTTTGTTATGTATTAAAAAATTTTCAAAAGTAATGTAATTTCCATGTATGACAGGTTTGGGGTCTCTACATTAAGAATTGTATGGTTCAAGGATATGTATGATTTATTTTGGTTGGTGGCCACTTGGGATGGGTATCATATAGAAATATCTTTTGGGTGCATATAAAATGTATTGGTTTGTATCATATATACAATGATTATAACATAATATGAATTCTAAGCCTTCAATTGGAATTTTATATAATGATACCATATATATGTTTAATGGGACCACCTAGAAAAGAAAACTAGAATACTACTACAAGGGAGGGTCCACTTGTTCAATCATCAGTTGTGTAGGGGGGTGAACTTAAGCATTACCCAACAGCAGCTTTAGTGGTCCATGTAGTGGAACTATCATTTCATGGAGTCTTCTATTTAGATCCATTTCATGGGAGAGGGTAGGAATTTACAATTTTCTTTATACTCAATATTTACATCTTCAGTATCCACAAACCTTCTAGGGTAATGGGGGACATTAGGATTTTGAGGTCTAGATTGAAATTTTTTAAGGGATATGTGATTATGTAGAGATCACAAATGATCTATGGGTAATTTTTGTTACATCCATGCATATAATACTCATTAGAATATAGTTGGGTGTCATTAACTAGGAAAAATACATATGTTCATTACATGGTTAACCTTCTAGATTTTTTTCATTAAAGAGTTCTTCCCAAATATGCTAAATATTGATTGTACAAAATAGTGTATAGGGCTTCAACAGGGTATGATGCCAATGTCTAGTTACTCTACTGATTTCATAGAGTTTCTTTACTTTTATCCCCTCTCAAAAATAAATTGATCACATTAGTCTCAAGAGAATGAAATTAAACTTCAAGTAGAACAAAGGCACTAGGTTAGGGGCTTTTACCTCACAAGATACTCAAAATTTAATCATTATGAAATGAATTTTTAAATGATCTAGAGGATGATATAATTATGGTACTTATTTCATATTATAGTGGGATGGTTAGTGGGATACCTAGAGATGATACGGGTTCCCCCACCAGTTTTATGAAAAGGATGGTAGAGGATCCATTTAAAGTAACCATAAAAAATAGAGCACAACATAATTTCTTTGACTCCCTATTTATGAGGTGGTTCCATTACATACATAAACTATGGGTAGAGAGGAAAACTCTACAGGACTTGTGGGAAACAACTAATAGAGTTTCAATAATTTTGAATGTATAGAAATATATAGTCTTTTTTTGAGATATTTATTGATGATTGTGGGGAGTACAGGCTAGAAAGGGGGGTGTAGGACCTCATCATAGGACACAAACTCCTCAGACATTAATAAATCTGTGAGATAGGGGGATCATTTGAATGATTTTGGATAAAATGTTATTGGTTAGTATGAAATTTACTAGGTTCCAGATAATTATGGAGAATTAACATAATCTATTTGATGTATGTTCTTGAGCACATCTACTTTATCTTCTTACTTGTTTGATATAAGATCATCCTATTCATTAAAATTTACCCATGTTGTTGTCATCTTGTCTTACTAATCATGTTATATTTTGATTTGTTTTATTTTGAAACACCCTCAAGGAAGAAAGTGGATTGTCTCTAGATATTTCTATAATTTCCCATGGTGGTTTTTATCTATGGACATCTAAAGGATTTCATGATTTTATAGATGAATAATTTTTATGTGATATTCATAATGGACTGGGTGGCTAGTTATCAAGAGCACATCGACAGCTCTAACAGAGGAGTATATTTTACCAACCCTAAGAGGGATTATTGGGTGATGAATATTGAATAGAATTTTGTAGATGGTATAATGGGTCTGGGCATGAGCCAGGTTAGATATATAATAGTATAGATAATAGGCATGGTTTTTATGGGTGATCATGCAGTTTCACCCTCTTCATTCCCTCCTATATTAGACCTTTATCGTGATGTTTTTACAGATGATTTATCAAGACTCCATACTAATAGATTAATTTAACTTGAGAGAGAACGTATTCTAGGAGTTATATATATATTGATTACTTTATATCTTATGGCATCGTCCGAGTTAGTGGAACATAATAAAAAACTTAATGATTTAGAGGGGAATGGTTTTATTAGACCAAAAAAACCCTATGGGGTGCTCTAATGTTGTTGGAAAATAATCTAGAGAGTAGTATTTTGTTATTTTTGTACTAAAGGAAACTCAACATGGTTAACATTAATAATATATTATTATTATTTAGGATTAATGACTTATTGGATCAGTTTTGAGAACCCTGGTGTTTCTTCAAGATTGACCTACGATCAGGCTACCACTAGCTTCTACTCAGAGAGGAAGAAATTACTAAATCAAAATTCATGAGTGGATATATAAATTATGAATATATTTTCATTACTTTTTTATTGAAAAAATCATTAGTATTTCTCATGGTTCTCAATAAAAGGATATTACACCCATATCTTGAGACCTTTGTTGTTTTTTATGATATAATCATATACTCATGGAAATCAAAGATGCATGCTACAACACGAGATATTGTGTTGAGTGAATTTAGAGAACATATCTTTATAAAAAGATATTAATGTGTTAATTCATGGTCAATAATTTATGTTTTCTTAGTCATGGGATCGCTAAAGTTGTAATTTATGTGGGCCCAAAGAAGGTAGAGGTCATCATGTATTGGGTACCACCAAGAAATGTGATTGAGATGTGGATATTCATTATGTTGGTAGGATACTATTGATGGTTAACACAATAATTCTTATATTTTTAATCACAATAACTATTCTTACCAATAATGAGGTGGATTTTTAATGGATATATCACTGTGTAGAAGCCTTCCTAAAAATAATGAGTTGATTGAAAACAACATTGATCATGACATTTAAAGATCCTGGTATTATATATATAGTTTACTGTAATGCCTTCGATTTTAGTTTATTACTTGTGTTGATTTAGAGAGATTAGGTAGTATCATATGGGTCCCTTCATCTATAACCCCATGATTAGAAAAACCCCAAACATTTTTTGTATTTGATAGTCGTATTCCATGCTCGGAAGTGCTGGAGGTAATACCTCTTTTTTAAGAGGTTTTTCAATTACATGGATAATAGGATCTTGCGATATATATTATCTCGATAGAAATTTAATCTCAGATAGAGGCATTAAGTGGAGTTTCTAATGAAATTTTATTTTTATGTGAATTATTCATTGAGGAAAGGTAATATTGTTGAATATTCCCACAATGGGGAAATACTAGAGGTTAGAGACGGACCTTCAAATTTTTAATGGTAGTTGATGAGATTGTTTTATAAATACTTTATGGATGCTTCTAAAGACCATGAGGTGATGAAATTATCTCCATATATTTTCATATAAAAATTGTTGGACCATGTAAATACCTACTAGTAGTCGTATTTTGAATGTTTAGTGATGTAGGAGTGGTTGGTAGGAAGTTATTCGATTCCTTGAAAGTTAATGGATAATGATGATGTGATATTTATTCATGGGTGATAAGTGGTTCCTAATTCCATGTGAGAGGGATTGATGATTAACTCCCATGTATCTCAATGGATAGTTCACCTTGGAATGATGAAGATGAATCGGTATGTCAGGCGATACTTCTTGTGGTCAAGAATAAAGTGACATATAGTGGGTTTCATATACCATTACCAGACCTGTTAAAGGATCAATGTAGTGCATCATCAATTAGAATGTATACATAAAATAGTTCCAATTTTTTATGTGAATTTTTTATAATGTTAATATGGAAATTATTATGGGGTCTCCCAATACCCATGAAGTTAACCTTTTCTTTGAGTGATAGTTGATCGGCCGAGAAAAGTATCACGTTTCTTGTTGATCTGGGAGACTCACACAATAGACGATTTGGGAAATATTTTTTTATAGTAAATTTAATGATTGTTTGGATTTCATTACAATATCATATTTCATAGGGACAAATTTATTACATCATGGTTTTGAAAGTGATGTAGAAGGATTTGGGGACTCCGTTAAAATGGAGTATAACAAATCATCTTCATAGAGATAGAAAATTCTGGGGGATGATCCAGATCTTGCAAGATATTTTTTAGGTATGTGCCCAAGACATTGGTGTATTATGGGATCAACATATATCCTTGGTGTAGTTTTCCTAAATTAATTGTTTCCATACATCGATTCAGATGGGACACTTTGAGTATCAATATGATTGGTCATGTCACTTATCATTGAGTTGACATGAAGTAGGTAAGGAAACTATTTTTGGATTGAGTATAGTGTATGAGAACTTTAAGAGGGTGTAGTTGATCAATAATCAGTTTGTCTACACTCAAAGTATACAATCTTCATATTCCATTTGAAATAGAATATTGAAGTTAGTGAGCTTGAACCAACTTGTTTAGTACATTATTATATGTTTTCCCTTATTAATGTAGTTTTATTATCAATTTATTAGTGTTACTATGAATGAAATATATATATGATAATTTTATAATAATATATTTCTCATTGAAAGGTCACAGAAGATCCCCACTACGATGAGAACCTATAGGTTCCACACCATTATTCTTGGATTTATATTCTATGGAAGGATGATATTATCCTCAAAGACATAGATGATATAGAATATCAGGGTTGGGTGTCTCATTAGAAATTATTACACCATATCATGATGTTCTCTGTTAGTAATATCCAAGATAAGAGGTTATGAGAGTAGTCCCTTAATTACGAAATCCATATTTTCTTATGTTTTTGGATGTTCCTATCTGTTGACGTGTTAATTGATCATAAAAGATTAAAATTATCATTAATAGATATAATGACTGACATACTTTTATGTATTTATGAAAAACGATAATGATATATGTTCATGGAAAATTAGGATATGTTAGGTATGTCATGAGTGATATAGAATTATTGGATAATGTGAGAAAAGGATCTGTCCATTATTGTGGGTTGATTAAAGTTAATATCTCAGGCCCTTTTATGGGAATGGAAATACCTAAATAAATCCATGTCCATTTTCATATATGGGTGTTTTCATTTTCACAATGTAAGAAAAAAAGAAACACTGATCATATAGGTTGATGAAACCAACATGAATCCCTCTTGATTTGAGATATTTTGATGAAGGTGTAATATTGCATGGTAAACATTCATAAGAGACTGGACATCATTGATACATTAACTTATTTCTCTATAAATGCCATGGCATGTTGTTGGATGATAATATTTTACTCTACGAAGTCATTCCTAATTACACTGAGAAAGATACCTAGAGCATCATATACTAAGTGTATCCACAATCTCAGTTAATTTCTACTGTTGAATTAAATAAGTTAAAATAAATAATATTTATTTATTTTGGGTTCATCAACATAATTTAATCACATTTTAGTCAAAATAATATAGTGTTAAATAATAATAATAAATATTTATTTATGATTTTTGTGATAATGAAATTAATTACATTTATCGTAGAACAATGTAGTGACGTTTATTTCATTAAATAGTCTTTATTCAAAGATAGATAAATGTGGATGAGGGAATTCAAACTGATGTTAATGGTATGATTGAAAATGGTATAAATGATATTTATTAATTTCATTAGTATATTTCACATGTCAGCCTTTTAGTAATATTATTTAAATTATTATTAATAGAAATGGAGCCATATAAGAATATTAAAGTTGGTAAAGGTTTAATGCACAATTTTCCTACCCTAAAACTTCCATAAAAAATATTTAATTATATAACATTCCTAAAATATATTTTTGTGCATGTCTAATAGAGTGAGTCTCCCTTGATCCCTAGAGATAGTTTAATAGAACTAGAGTGTTATCCTCCCCTCCTATTTCAATACAATAAGAGATCATCAAGAGTTCATTCGGTCTTGAGATTATTTTTCTACAATCAACCATAAATAATGAAAGCTATCAGGATTTATCATTATAGAACCTGACCACTCTAATTTTTCATTTACATATTGTGGTGCATATGTAGATATCCGCTATAGGGATTAATCACAAGGATCATATAGCACAATGACAATGTGATAAGATCCATTTCACTAGATTATCAATGAAAGTAGAATTGTGATTTTAAATAATTCCATATCATCTCTTAAATTAATTATACATCAAATGTGATGATCCATACCTATTGGTTCTTGTGTTTTAATCTTGTTAATTAAACTACTATTATTTGGAAAATGTATTTTGATCAAGTAAATCAGTGATTACACGCGATTTAAGAATAAAATTTGAGTTGGTTTTACCATCAAAGGTCGATTTCACTATGCCTAGAACCTATAGAGATGAACCTTGGATTTCATTACACCGAATTCAGTTTTCTTGTGGGTTTCACATCAATTTTGGAATCATCATTTTTGGAGGTAAGGGAAATTGGAACTATGTTTTACAGGACCATTTTAGATCTCCATGTTTATTGGATCATTAACATACCAATTGTAAAATCCTTTATGATATCTTGGTATGCATGATGTGTTACATGTGTCTTAGCTTTCATGTGAAAACCTAATATTTCATTGGTGATCAACTATGAAGACATTGAGTTATAACTAGATACATATTTTTGAAGCACTTGATGAATATTACTAATCGATGTGACAAGGTGTTGGGGGGAAAGATGATATAACATTTTTTTTAGTTTTATGGTAGCATGGTTTGATCCAAGAGGATACATTGGACTTGGTGTTTCACATTCGGACATAATGGCATGAGTTTTATTGAGTAGGACCACAATAATAAATTATTGAGGTTGAGAAGTCATTAAAGGGGGAGATCTATGACACCCTCAGTTTTATATGGTAATTTTTGTTTTTCATACCTTAAGTGGATTTTCGGAACTTCTGATAATTTATCATTGATTTGAGATAATTTTTAGGTTATTTGTGCATTAAATAGTTTTTGTGGTGTTATAGGTTTTTCCATGGGTAGTACGACACTATGGTGTAGGTCGTTTATTCCCCGAACATATCTATGTGAAACTATAAGGAACAACATGACCATTATTAGGCATGGTCACATGTGTTTTGCATTGTGTGTCCACCTATGCACCATAGGGAAAGAGACCTCAAGAAGCCATAGTGGTGGGTGTGTGAGTCCAAAATAGGATCCTTTTTTACACTATAATGTGTAATTAAATCATTGTGGGTTTCATGGGATTGAAATTTTTTAGGAAACCATGGTTATGATGTTCATCACCATGTCATAGCGATGACTATTTTAGAATTTCAAATCTTTGATTCATCCACATAGATTTCAGGGGGTGTTATAACTCTTAATAGAAATGCATGTGAAATATAAGAGGTGATTTTTAAGTCACTATAAACTCGTTTTCTCCTAATTAATTTATTCACCCCTCTCCTCTTTATATTTCATTTATTGGGGAAAATCTAGGGATGGGTTTTTATGTTCTTATTACATTGAGAAATTGACTATGATGATTCCTTCCTTGTCAGGAATTTTCATATTTTTTGAGGCTCATAGGGGTCTTTCCTCTCTTCTCTAGCCTCATTTCTGAGAGAAACTAGGTTTTATTTCACTGGAATATATCTTGATCTATCATTGATAGTGTTTGTTGTTATGTATGATGTATATATTTTAAGCTTTTGTATCAATATCCTCTTTGGTTATCATTATGAAATCCTTTTGAAATCAATCAGAATTGGTTCTATAAATTTTTAGAATATGAATTTTTCTAGGTTTTTATGTACATGTAATTTTGGAATCATCCTTAATGAAACTTCAAATTGGAACCGACACACATGAGGTGGAAATCTTCTTACCACATAGGGCCCTTATATATGGCTGCTATATTGATATGATGTGTGTTCTAGTGTGTATTAAGACTCGTGATTGATGTGTGTTTCTTGAGGGTGGGTATGTTTACTTATGAGAATAATACATGATATAAACAATCATTCATGCCACATATGTCTTTTTTGTGGGTGTTGTATATCCTATGAAACTTATCTTCTCGTATCAAGATGGTTGGGTAACACAAAGTGGGATAAACGACCCCTTTGAGGGGGAGCATGAGTGTTGTAATAAAGGGAATGAACATGGACTCTTTTGATAGTACTAGTCAAATATCTTGGACATGTTCAGTCAATATGGGTGTAGACCATGAAAGTTGGAAGTGTATCCAATACCTTAGAATGTCGACATGGGAGAACTATTCATGGGTAATTCTGAACTAATTTTTTAGGCATGATCGGTGGATGTACTATCATGAATGTATATATGAACGCATTAGGGTGGGGAATGAGGTTTATTTAAAGGTGGAAAATATATTTATAACTAATTGGTTTTGGGTACTGAATCACTACTAAGACCCTGAGGTATGTTTTGAGACATCCATGACTTATACAGACATCCTTACCAATATAGTGTTTGATTCAGTGAAATCATGGTTTATGGAATCTTTGTTAGAACATAATGACTGATCACTTTAGAGGTCAATTTTTTATAAATTCATTACTTTCATGTTGTGGAATACACTGTATCTATATATTTACTTTTGAGAATGATGAAATAGTGGTGTCCAATTTGGTTTTATACTCATATCAATGTGTATGGAAATTTTATAATCAAGGATCTGAGAAGGGAAAAAGTCTCGATGATATGGATTTGTGATTATATAGAATGGATTCAAATGTATTACCATGATAAACCCTTGATAGATATTGTAGTGTCTTTATTTATTTATTGTTTCTTTCACATTTGTTTGACCTACCACATTTAGGGATTTTGAAATATAACATATATGAATAATGTTTCATGTGTTATAGAATTGTGATTGTCTTTTACCATATATTAGGTTGTCCTAGATTGGTGTTTATATTTTTTATATGATTTTAGTATACATCTTATTACTGAGGGTATAGTCTCCCCAATTTACTATTCAGACACTCGCTTCTATTCGGAATCCTCAAGCATGTAAGGGGGGAACACATGAGGTTATGTGTCACTCTGTTCCAGACCAGGTAATTATGTTAATGGTTTTAGAAATTCATCACAATAATTCATTACATCCTCATAGAAATGAATCTTCTAAAACATCGAATATAATGATAACCAATATTGAAATACTGAAATATTAATTCTTTAATGTTCCAACTACCATGACTAGGTAGTAAAATGTTGTCACATAACAAGATATAACATATCCCTTGTTAAAGGGATATTATATTCTATTGTTTTCATGTATGTCGTACTATATGACATACTCATATCTACTATATGATATGGGTTTTTGGTCATATCTCCAAAAATTTTCACTTTACCTAATATCTCATCAACTTAGTTCAATTTCACAATATATTTTATTATATATAATAACATGTGAAATAAAATCTAAAACATATTTTCTATATCATCCAATTTTTTTTTGGAAATCATTAATTATTTTTACCTTTTAAATCACCATATGAAATAAATTTTTAATTCCCATCCAAAACTCCTTTTGGATTAACTCTTAAACTCTTTTAGATAAGATCATTGGGTAAAAATCAATCCCCATTCAGTCTACCACAATGAATGACCCCACATTCCATTCTATCATTGAAAATAAATATGAATCACTAAATCCATAATAATATACAGAGAGTGTCCACTACAGAAGCACTAGTTCTACTTAAGATTAAAATGGATCTGACATGATCTCTATCAAACACATGTATCTATAGACATGTTTCTACCAACTACATCACATAGAAGCATGCATTTTCATATGACTCATTTTTTCAAGACATAGAGTGACCATGGGACACTAATTATATCACTACCTTATATCCAACATATACATTCTTTATTATCTAAGTAATATTAACTAGTTTAATGAATTAATTTCATTTCATTCATCTTTAGGGACGAGAATATCACATTCCCCTCATTAAAAATATAATCACATTATATATACTATTTTGGAATAGTTTTCATGACCCGACCCAAGACAGAGCTCAAGCTACAAATACCCCAACACAACTCCATATTCCAGGTGAGGTGGAAATCACTGAAAGTATAAATAACTCATCGAGGATTTTCCTAAAAAATTGTACACACAGCCACAACCAAATCAATGAAAAAGTGCAAAGGGAAATATGAAATGATAAACACTGCTATTAAGTAAACCCAACAATCCTGAACCTCTAGACAGTAAAAAGTATGGTTGTGTATTCTAAAAAAATGGAAACCTATAGGCCCAACTAGAAATATTTCCAAACATTAAAAAACTAGAAAGGGTAAATATATAAGAGATTCAAGCCCCTGAATCCCTATTTGATAACATTGTATGCAGTTCAAGAACCCAGTAATATTAGATACTCTATATTCATGTTCAACCAATATGTTTTATGCATAACACACAACATGTGTGGGAAACTAACATGCAGGGGTGAGTATAAGAATACCCACTAGGAAACCAAAAAATATGAAGGGGGTAGTAAGAGATACAAAACAAGAGTAAAACAGTATATATAACATGGTATAAATAAAGATTTTTTCTCAACCCAACAAGGAGTGAATACAATATCGTCTAATCACAAGGTGATAAACATGATGAGTTGATGAACTACCCATTGGGTCTTCACCACCAATATTAGTAGAGTATACTCATCTAAGCCTAGGAAACATTACATAGAAATCATGTGGCATACCCCATGCGTCTTTACCTCTCTGGTAAAAAGTGTAGCCAAATCCATGGAGTTGATATAGAAAAAGAATATATATATATATATATATGTATATATATTTGGGTATGTATGTGTGTATGTATGTATGTAAGTAAGTATGTATGTATGACCAGTCAAATAATCACAAACAAGATAGCAAGGGGATCTCCATCTCATAGACCATCTCATGAATAAGAGTAGCCAACTGTTCCAAAAGTCCAAAAATTTTCTCTGACATCTCATGTGTATTCCCTAATAACACAAGTTCAAGGAACGCATTAACTACACCTTGATATCATCTACTTTGGGAGGCATTGACTAACCCAGACAGTTATTGTCACGGCTCAATAATACTTCATGGTGGGGAAAGAGTTCCTCTTTCTCGTAAATCTATATCTATGTCAAACCACGTCAAGTCATTGCACTTCACAGTCTAGGGCTACAATTTCTAGGTAGAGGACCCATGCCATGTTACAATAGTATGGTTCCACTCTAGTTGTTGAGGACCCATGCCTATCCTTTCTGGAGGGTTCCACTCTGGTGGTCAAGGACATAAGCCCATCCCTCTGGGAGGGTTCTACTATAATAGTTGTCAAGGGCCCATAGCCAACCCAGCTAAAGGGTTACAATCTTGAGCTGGAGGACCCATTCCCATCATATCTAGAGCGTTCCAATCTAGGACATTGAGGACCCATGCCTAGACCTGCTGGAGGGCTTCACACAAAAGTCTGTAGTGGACCCATGCACATCCGAGCTAGAGGGTTCCACTCTTGAAGTTGTCAAGGACCCTTTCCCAACCCAGCTAGAGGGTTCCACTTGAGATTCTTTCTCTGGTGATCCTTACAAACCATTATCATCATTAGGTGTTTTCTCATAGGGTTTCATTCCTATAACATTCCATATCATATATCAATATCCATGAATAAGGGATCTGTTATGTTATATGTGGAACAAACAATCTGAATTGTCCACTCACAGGCTAAAATCCATTTTCAAATGAAAAAGTTATTTATTATTGTACATTTTATTAAAGGAACAAAGGGTGTACACAATGTGTGATGGGACCCACATGGCGTGATTCCACACTTAATATCCTATCCTTGTCCCTGGTCGATACATGGATTCTAGGCTATGTAGCAGTACACACCTTATAGGTGGACTATAGAATGTGTCATGGCTAATCAGGACAAGATCTATGTACTAATCGCCATGTCCGTGTATCATAGTACACAATCATGTACCTAATCCAATATACCATTACATGGATTCCCATCTATGTGATTCACCACATGGGATGTCGAGCTGGGAAAGGGATACCTAGTGTGTGAGTGGTTCTACACAATGTTTCATCCTTAACATTATCAAACCTTATCTTCTACCATAGAAAGGGGTTTTATGTTGTGTGTTCTTCATTGAACAAGATGTTTAGCTGTGATTTTCAAATAAATACAATTTTTGATCCTTCTTCTTGAATATTACCTAACCACTTCAAATTTCTCTGTCAATCTATCCAAAAACATTGGATCTAACTGTAGAATGCAGATCTCAATCTTTACTCATCGGAATATGGCCTTTGATCATCCATGAGGATTTCAATGTCCATTTGGCATTCCAAAACACCTACAATAATATTTATATTTATTTATAACCACCAAATATGTCATCCTCACCTCGCAACGACCAGGATACATCATTGTTACATCAATCAGTTCTCCTTTCATTGAATCACCATGAATATTAGGGCCCGATCAAGCTCGATACATCCTGGAAAATATGATTTGGGACCAAGAGGATCCTTCCACTCTAACCATAAAAACTAGATCTTTATTGGTTGTATCTGATATTTCATAGAAGATATCAGAGCATTTCTTGGATGTAGTTCAATTCAAAACTCTAACTCTTTCCATGGAGGTAGTCCTAGAATATTTTCAGGGAAGACATATATATAATTCTCCACATGTAAATAGATCTCGATGCCTAAATTTCCATCTACAGTAAGGTATATACGCTCTAAATAATGGATAATTGTTGTAGCATCCTTCTTGGATAACCCACTTTCCCTTCCATGATATCTCTCTGGACAAAATATGAAAATCACATCACATTAGCACATAAGCACCAAACATGTTTATAGATACAGCTGATCTGAGATCAGATTATGGAAAACCAATCTATACCCAATAAGTCATCATATGGTACCATCTTGATTACCAAAGTGTCCCACATGAACCTCTCTATGCTAAGTGATTACTCACATGATCTTTAGATCAATGATATCGAAGAATCATTACCTATAGGAAACTCATGAAAAAGATTCTCTACTAGAACCTCAACTGGAAGATGAAGATATCACACCTAGAGTATAGGGATGAAATAATTGTTGGAACATCTTTCTCCTAGTACTGAAGAAAGAGAAAAATCAAAATAGATCATACCTCGTATCATCTCATGTATTGTGGGATCATAGACATCCAAAGCCTTTAGTTGTTCATGACCTGAAACACTAGATCCCTAAGCCTAACATGGGCCTATTGTTGGTGGTGATGGAAGGATCTCATATATTCTTCATAAACCTATAGCTCCAACTTCACCTCTTCTAGATCCACCTCCTTGGGGACCTTCCTTTCTATACCTGGGAGTTCCCTCATCACGTCATTCCCTCTATCATTGTGGTACATAAGATATCTTATTGTGTTTCTCTTTAAATCTGGTCATGAAGTCTCATTCCATGTGACCTAACCCATCACAAGTAAAAATACATTCCTCTCTAGGCTGCTCTGGTCCTCCACGTTGCCTCTAAACTCGCACCTAAGTCTGATAATTGATGTATATTTTAAACCAATATCCCAGAACCCATCATCTACTAGTTTCTGTAAATGACTCAAATTTGATTCACTCTGATCTAGATCAAATTTTCTATTATCCCTGTGAAATAAATATCTTTTGTCACCAGGGCCCTATCCAATGCCCCGAAATAGGAGGGGATTCACAACGGGACAACACTATATTATATCTCTATAGAGTCTCATCTCAATCTTGCATTCTCAGAAGTTGATGTCCCAGATCATGTTAATGGAGTACCGTATATGGTCTGTGAACCTTGTTGCATACTCACCCACTGTCATACCTTCCTGTTATAGCTTCATATTCTCCTAGATCCAAACTGAGTACAATAAATAGGGTTAGTACTCCTCAAAAAATAGGAACAATAATTCAGGCCATGTGTGTGTCAACTCATCGTGTATCTATGTAACAAGGCTCCACCAAAGCCCATAATCTCAATAGAACAGGCTAGCTACTAGTATAACCACTATATCCATTAGGGTCTAAAAAATATTGAAGATACATACCACAGACTCTATCCAGTGCTCTATTGCATATAGATCTAGATCATTATGGAACCTCAATGGTCTCTAATGCTAGAACTCATAGTGTACACTATGCCTATACACATATTCAGCTTGCTCATCTAGGGTGATATGATATTAGATAGGTGGATGTGTTGTTACCTACCAACCACGAGGAAGGGGATTGCAGGATGGACCCCTAATTGAGGCATTGTCGATCACAGGATCATTGTAATGAACCAGAGTTGTTATCTTGGATAGATGTCAACACAGAGGCATCCTGAAAGTTATCATAGAGAACCAAAATTGGATGAGAATATATATATATATATATATCAGAAAAATCTAATAGTTTACTGAAAAATACATTCAAATACCCAATCCTATATGATGCATGTACCATTAACCCTACAACAAAATTCATGAAATGCAGAGTCGACAAGTTGGTAGTCTAGGCCTTGGTGAATAGATGTGTCGACCGCCACACTATCACTGAAAAATCTTGCCTGATATTGTCACTTGATACAATTTGACACTATTTCCCTAAACCCAACCAAGGCCTCATGATAGGATGCATCTGAAAAATATACAATGTAAAGAACTTTCTATGATAAAAATTTTTCAGGACCCATCCCAAGCTGGAGCTCAAGATCCAACAACCCGAAGCCCGCATCCATATGATAGGGGGTGTCAATAAGCCCCAACGGCATGACTAACAAAGTGAAGAATTTTCTTAAGGAAACTATACTCATTCTCATAGCCAACTCAATGTGAAAGTGAATAGGAAAGGAATAGAATATTTCACTCTACTATAAAGTAAACAATGTTTGAATGATCCTCTAGACTGTACCATGTACGGTTGTGTATACTAAAAAGTACGCCCAAACATACACACCCAACCAAAAATATGTCCTGACCTAACAGAAAACTGAAAATATTAAACAGATAAGAGATCTCAGCTCCTAAATCCCAAGATATAACAACTATATATGGTCCGCACACCCATTATCCCTAATCACTTCTTTAGTCAAGTTCAACCTGTCATTTTTATAATACACAATGTGTGTTGGAAAAACCCATGTAGTGGTGAGTATAATCATACCAAGTAGGAAACCCTAAAATATGTTAGGGGATATGTAATATATTTAATAGAATAAAATAGTAGATAGAACAATGTATAGTGAAAGAGTATAGTTTAACCTAATGAAGAGTGAATGTATGACCACCCAAGAATAAGGGGATAAACATAGTGAGTAGATTAACTACTTGTCAAGTCTTCACCACCTATAACCGGAGAGTAGAATCGTCCAACCATGAGAAGACAGACACATAAAGCATGTGGCATACCTTGCATGTCATTTCCACTGGTGGAAGGATATTAACCAAATACAAGGAGAGGATATAGTAAATGGATATATATATATATATATATGCTCAATCATAGAATCATAAAAAAGAGAGTAAGGGGACATCCATCTCATAGCTTAACCTATGATGAAGAGAATCCAACAGTTTCAAAAATCCAACAAAGATGCTTGACATCCCATGCATCATCCATGAACACACAAGTATAATGAACGCATTCAACGCACCTTGATATTATCTGCTTTGGGTGGAATTGAATCGCCCACATAGTATTGGTTGCATCTCAAAAATGAATCTTAAGGGGGAAAAGAGTTCTTTTTTCTCATGAGTGTAAAGCTACATCAAAGCATATCTCAGCATCATGAAACATAGTCGAAGGACACAATTTCTGGGAAGGGGACCAACGCTCTGGTACAATAGGATGGTTCCACTCTGGTGGTCGAGGACCCATGCCCAGCCTAGTAGGAGGGTTCCACTCTGGTGGTTATGGACCCATGCCCATCCTAGCTTGAGGGTTACCCTCTAATAGTCTAGAATGACCCATGCCAATCCCCGTGGGAGGGTTCCACTTGGGAGGTCGAGGACCCATGTATAGCCCGGCTGGAGGGTTCCTCTCTACTTCATCAAGGACCCATTTCCATCCCCACTAGAGGGATCCACCCTAGATTCTGTACATGACCCATGCCCATCCCAGCTAGAGGATTACACTTTACAAGTCATTATGGACCCATTCACAGCCCAGACGGAGGGTTCCACTACAAGGTTTTCCTCATGTGATCTTGTCTGACCACTACCATCATCTGGCATCACCTCTGAATGTGTAATTACCAAAACAATTATTATCATATCTTAAAATCTAAAACTAGAGGATACCATCACTTTATACGTTAAAAAACACAAATGATGGGCTACTGACATTCTAAAATTTATCTTCAATCAATAAATATACAGATCTTAGAAGTTTCTTCAATGTAACCAAGAGTTTACATGGTGTATAGGGGGCCTACACAACGTGTGGCCCTAATTCATATTCTGTTCATGTGCCTAGTTGGAAAAATAATTACTATATGTGAGGTAGTACACACCATGTAAGTGGAATAAATAGTGTGTTCTAGATAACCTAGAACAGAGCTATGTGCTACTCATCAACTCCATGTACAATAGTACATAGGCGGGTACCTGATACATTGTACCACTCCACGGTTTCCCATCTCTATGACTCACCACACAGATTTTCCAACTATGATAGAGAAACAAATATTGTGAGTTGGACTACATGCCAGGTAATTCTTAGCTTTCTCAAAACCTACCCGATATCAGGGAAAGGGGCTACACACCATGTGTTCTTCATTGAAAATGTCGTGTAGTCAGTATTTTCAATGAAATCCCATATCTAATACTTCTTCTTGAATCTTGATAAAACTCTTCAAATTCTTCCTTCAATTTATCCACAAAATTCATATCTTTTCATTGATTGGAGATCTCAATCATCAGTCACTGCAAAACGGCCTTTGATCAACCCCAAGGGTTTCATCATCTATTTCACACACTATAACACCTTTGTTCATGAATATCTTCATCTATAATCACTAAATCAGTCATACTCACCTCACAATAATCCTAGATATATGCTCAATTTT
This sequence comes from Viscum album, assembly GCA_963277665.1. Classification (NCBI taxonomy): domain Eukaryota; kingdom Viridiplantae; phylum Streptophyta; class Magnoliopsida; order Santalales; family Viscaceae; genus Viscum; species Viscum album. Next base: position 1,063,973,284 of record OY728126.1, on the reverse strand, counting down.
TCAATATGTTCTCATTTCATTTCTCCTTTGTGAATCAGGGGGGCCGATCGAGCTCGGTACCTCCCAGAAAATTTGAGTCAGGACCGCGGGGAATGAATTGGTGAAGAATGAAAAGAAGATTGGGCGAAAGACACAGAAACAATGGTTATTTAATCGAGGCCAAATATTATTGTCCAATCAATCAACAATGGTGACTATAAACTATCAAAATAGATGAAGTAATCATAGATTCTTGTATATGGGCACATGCAATGTCTACAATTGGGGATGATCCATGATGGAATATGGATTTTCTCAAACATTTAATCAAAAGGTCTTAAAAACACCAATTGATGATTCCTACCTCAATTTCATATTGATTTATAATTAAGAAGAACACATCAGCCAATGATTCGATATAAGATGATGCATTCATTACATCCTGATATGATCTGATCTAGAAATTTTTCATTAGCTCTGATAGTCTACAATTGGAAGAGGGAGGGACCTCTCACCAGTGATTTTTAGGATTACAAGGACAACCATGGAGGAATTTGTCTAGATTAACACTCAAAGATTTATCTTTTATGCTAAAAACAACTAATTCATTAAATAATTCATTCATTCAAAAAATGAACTACCAATGAGTGAGGGGTCTGAATGTCTTCTGCCAACTCATTTTATTTGGTGTCTAGGGTAAACAGCAAGTTATAGACTCAATTGTCGTATTTTATTTCTAAACCAACCAACCCTTTAAGAATTATCACATTTTTTTTAAAATGCATTTCATGTGAAATATTATATATATTTAATAATTTTATAAAAATATGTATAGGAACACAGGGCATCAGAATCGCACGTCATCTCCACACATGACTTTCTAAATACATATTTAAATATATTTATACCTTCTAAAAAAACTAGGTTTCTAAAATAGTCATTCACTTACATGGTTTATCTCAATTGTAGGATCGTATGTCATACTCTGTATACAAGAGGTAAAATCCCATTTTGGATAAGCTCTAACTAATTTTATGATCATAAACATTCCCAACCACCCCCAATAAGTTACGACTCATGGTTTTTATAAAAAGGTATAAAATTATGAATGTTATTATTAAAGGCATCTCACGAGTATCATGTTGTGGGGACTATGAATATAAACCATGCACCCCTATTATAGCAAATACATTGTTTCTGATACTTTATATAATATCTACATAATGGGACATCATTTGCATAAAACATGTTCTATACCTCATGAAATTATTTTTTATCCTGATACAAGAACCCTACTCATGTTAACCTAAAAAATCCATCATAACTCATAACACTCTGTGAATAACCTCAGTTATGGATAATAAAAAATTATAATTTGAGACTTTAACTATCATTTCAGTTTAGAAAATATATATATCCAACATAAAATAATAATAAAGTGGATATTTATTTTTGTATAATATGATACATGCCATATTATTAATTTCCATTAAGAAAATTTTAAAATTACATAAATTCTTGTCAAACATAACATATATGATTGACTGTTAAAACAACCTCATATTTAATTTACATTTATGAGTTTTTTTAATCTTGTAACATTTTAATATAATTCTAACCATTTCTCTATGTGAAAATCTAATAAGACCATCCCACTCGACTGTTATGTGAGTATCATCTTTGAATTAAACCAATTTGAATAATGGTGAGACTTATGAATCATATTCATAATGTTTATATTCTTAATCATATTATTCAGAATTTTTAACTAAATAATATCAAATTTCATGATGTTAATATCTTCGGTTGTATACTTATATTTATTTATATGTTTACTCTCATCATAATACTTGGAAAATTTTCTATCAATTATTTCCTTGAAATAATTTTGCATTACTATATAACTCTTTTAATTTTTTTCATGACTGATATGTCCAAAACCCAGTTATGACATTAATTGATATTCACTTTTGAATTTGAAGGGAATAATACATTATTTATTAAATTTTAAACTTTTATAAGTCTAAAACTTACTCTCACTGGTATATTAGATAATATTTTTTCTTCATAAAATCTTACTGAGAACCAAAAACACATTATTTTAAGAAAAAACACTTATTTCCTTAGTGTGAATATTTAAAAATATATATATCATGTATATATAACATATTTTCTTATCTATTTTTGGATCATTTTCTTGAAAATAAAATTATTATTTAAAAGATTCTATTAATTGGTGCCATAATATTAATTTCTCATAATTTAATAAACATATAGATAAACACTTTTAACCTATATAAAAAAATATTCTTTTCTCCTTCCCAGACATGTTACAAAATCTAATGAATCATAAACCTTTTGTGTTTACCTAATCATCTCATATTGATTACAAAAACACTTAGATAATGAATAATTTCATATGTCATATAAGAGAAAAAATATTACTATACACATCCGTTAATTAGATTTATTTGATCTTGATATGTATTCTTTTGCATTCCAATTTATGATATAGTAACTCTTTGATTCATAACATGAATTCAAACTAAAATCTTGATAAATTATTACCTTGATCTTTAACTCCTATATACAATAAAAACCTGTATACTACATACCCCATATCAAATAAACTTATAAAATAAAAAATTGGTTTCTATAACATCAATGCCTCACATTTACATTTTATATAGTTTTTAAAATCCCTAAAGATATTCTAGATAATTCCATCCTATGGAATCATAGAACACCTTTTATAATTTTACCTTAAGGTTTAAATTACCTTGATTAGTTAATTGAATAAACATTTCTAAACATTCTATCAAACATTTATTCTTCAATTTTAAACTTTTTCACACTTTTATTTTTGATATGGCATCAAAATATTGATATCACATGCAAAGATCACATTTTCTTACAACTTGGAGAAATTAGTTCAGACGTTTCTTGAAAACAATCATATTGTCATCATTTCTAATGATGGTGACATAATAAATTACTTAACCAACCCAATCCTTACCGAAAGCATATGTAAATTTCTTTTATAATTTATATAAGCATCTAAATATATTTTTTAGCTACTTTAAGAATTCTCTACTTAATAAGTTATTTTCTCTAACACGTAGAAATTTGATAAGATTATGAACAATACTTTAGTACTTTAAAGTCAATGAATTTTTTTCAATTATGTCATCATTTTTAATACTTATATCAATGTCATGTTGGAGTACAATGTCATTTTCCTATAATAAAATATTTTATTTGATGAGTATCATTTTTATAAACATTTAAAAAGGACTATAATTAAATGTAAACCCACTAAAATGATTGCCCCATTTAAAATCCATCAAATCATATAGTGGTCTGTTATATATTTTTCAGAATTTAATGAGATAAACATAGATTTTATATTTAAATTCAATTATTTAATTAAAGCATCATCCAAATCAAATAATATAAGACTCTTTTATAGTTTAGCAGACAAATCTCTTCACAGTCTATCATATGGAAAACTCAACGTTATTCTTCCAGTAACCTAATCCTATTATGTCCTCTAAATAAATTTCAACCCAAATAAAACAAAATTAATAGACACATAAAATCTCTAGGATCACCTATTACATTCTTTCCTTACAAATTATTATCTAGAGGTACCCATCTATTTAATTTTATTCGAGATTATATGATCTAGGTCTTGAAAATTATCACCTTTGAAAGAATATAACAATTAGTATTATGAAATGGGATTTAATTTCACCATATTATATCATGTTATTTCCTTTATATATATCTATGATTCTACTAATTTATTTTATAATATATTCCATTCACCAAATCTTCATGTTCAAATCATATTTATGTGTAACTATTTACATAACATATTTCTTGTATTATTTACCCAATTCAAAATCCAAATATACTAATACATATATAATATAATCTCATGAATAAGGAACATTAAACCATTTCATATAAAGGAATATAATCTTATGAAATCAACTATACCCACATGATTAATCTTGGAATAAAAAATATACAACCCCTACTTTTCTTGATAATGCATAGGACTCAAAGACAGTTAGCTGTCAATAAAAAAGTACATATACCCAATGATACTTTACCCAAGATAGATCTCACTTACATTATATATTGGACATATCATACATAAAAACTATAATTAACCCTAAAATTCAATCTCATAACCTAATAAAATCCAATTTCATGGTAGAAGAAAAATAAATCCATTATCATACATAGCATGTAACTCCATTCATCGATGTATGATAATTTATAGATGATTCAAGAATATAAACACAACCATACACGTATTCATAATTTAAAACTAATATCTATGAAAAATAAATAAGGGAACAAATATATATATTAAAAATTTAAATGTTTAAAGATGAGATAAACTATCTATGAACAATTCGTATATAAATATAATTATAAACCATTTATAATTTCATCATATATTCTGCACATTGTTGTTAGGTATAAACTAGGATAATGGAAAATAACAGAGGTATTGAATTATAATATTTAAATAATAAGAGCATGGAAGCTATAACATGGAATTCTATGTAATATAAAGATAAAAATCCCATAACAAAATAAGAAATTATATTTATTTTTAAGGGTGAAGAAAATAAATTAAATTGATGAACAAAATATGTTTATAGAACTTCATATCCAAATAGTCCCACATCTACTCTTAATGATCAATCATATGTGTAAGAAAATCAACTATAGTAAATCCTTTATGGAGTAAGACCAATCTCGGTCTATTATAATGTAATACCAAGCCTAAAATATACTTTTATGTGATTGACAACAAAACCTGGGATTACTAAGGAACATCCCTTAGCAATATATTTTTTAAGGTTCAAACACAACCTTTGAAAATTATTTTTAGTTAGGTATTACAAATCAGTTGTTATGCTCTAATGGTTGTATAATAATTTGTGATCAACATTAAAGTGTAAATATCTATAAATAAGTAAAAAAAATTAACCCTATTAGAAGTTTTTGAAGATGAATGTTGGGTGTAGTAAAGTAATACAAATGCCTTTGATAATGATGTTGTGAGGATGATTTAGGTTAAAGAGTAATACTTCAACAAATAGGAATAATAGTTTTAAACAATTTTATTTAAAAAAATTGAACACATTTAATTTCATGTTAATCATTGCCACTATAATATATTTCCACCACCTTATTGCTTCAACTTATAAAGAAGATTCTTCTATAGATAGTTTTTTATAGATTCAAACACTATGATTATTCTATCCAATCCGTCAATATTAATCATTCTATAACTTAAACCTTAAATATCAACAAAAAAGTTTGATAAATAATAAAATAAGAAAATAAAATAGTTTACCTGAGTTATTGCGAGTTGCAGAATTCATTTTATTAGAAATAATTACTCATTCAATTCCTCATAAAATGTATTTTTATATCATTATTCAAAACCACTATAATAATTGATCTTTGAATATTTGAATAGTAACTAAAATATCACAAATCCTCTCCTCGTAATATATAATTATTTGAATTTGAATAATAGAGTCCAGATAATTTGACATATAAGATATTTCATATAGTTATAAAATATATTCCATAAATTTCAGCGTGATCAACTCTCCAAGGAATGAGCACCAAAAATTTAACATCTGAAGGAGTCTACTGGAGAAAAAATTAGGAATCGATCCATATATAAGGAAAATATTCATCTAAATAAATGAATAAGATAATTACCCTTATATTTCAATATGTACTTATGGATTTATCCATCAGTAACATATTTTAGCAAGACAAAAATAATTGCATCGAAATATTATTTTCTCAACAACAAGCATAACATTTTATACTTAGTGAAAATATGAGCTCAATAAATATGTTACAAATATTTTTTCTCTAGAGAAGATAAATCATATAATTTTTCTTTTAAAAATTTTGGATCATAATATAATTTTAACAGCCAATCCAATACATATTATAATTTTCTATAATATATAAATATATTTCTAATGTATAAGGTGTTTTACTTAACCATATTTTTTATCTTCAATACGAATGATGATCTAATTTATATTTATAGAAATGGAATTTTCTATATTTTTATAATATCAATACGTAATATTATTTATTTATAATAAATCTGTAAGTTGAAATGATTATTAAAATATAATATCCTTAAAAACCAAAAATCGATAACTATATTTTTATCTATAAGAAGTGAAATAAGGTTTTCCACCTAAATTGAAATAAATAAATCATGAATAAATAATAATAATCAAATCTGTTAGAGTAGATTAATTATCAATAAATTAAAATAATGAAATTGGAATGTGTTCACGCAATATTCTTAAAAAAATTTATTATTTAAAAACTAACAGTAAAGACATTGTAATTTCTCCCCATTTATATACTAATGATAATGAATGATCAATAAAGATATGTTCTTGTAAAGATAATAACAATGAATCTCCACTAATAAGTGACTAAAAAAATTTGAAACGGAATAATAAAATTCTTAAATTACATATAATTATAAACTTTTCAAATTTTTGAAATAAAAAAATAGTTCTCATTATTTTTAATATAATAAATAAAATTTTAAGAAATAAATTTCCTTATCCATAAATTAAGTAGCAAACAACTAACATGCTAAACAATGATACTGGCTATAGAAATTAAATTATTCGAAATTGAAATAAGTATCAAATAATAACTCCCAAATAAAAACCAATAATATTTTAAGAGAAATATCACAACTCATCATCAGATATATATATATATATATGACAGAATATACATCATTTTCAAGAAGAATTGAATATGATAAAAAATATATAGCATTCATTAAACATATTAAGCATCAATAGTTCTAAATAAAATATTTCCCCCTAAATTAATGCATTAAAAATAGAGATACCAAGTAAAATATAGGTAAATAAAAATAGTTAAGGTTTCCCATCAATTCAATAATCTCCTTCCAAAAAAATTAAATCAACGAAAACAGATTTCAACCATCAATTTAATGCAGCATAGTCTACGCACTCTTGAAAATAAAACTATAACAATGAGAAAAAAATATAGGATAAATTATTTAGAATAATTTGGAAAATAATTTCGATGAATAAAATTATATCTAATAATGTAAGTACATTCCAATAAATCATAATGTAAAAAATATAAAATGTAATGAATCAACATGTCTAATGAATAAATAAAAATAGATAATCCAAAAAAGTATAGTGGGGAAGAAGAGTACACATCCATGAGACATAAATCCCCAAGACAAAAATGATAAACATGAAATTTGGAAATGACAAGATAAATTCTAAGTCTCCATGTGACCAGCTATTTCCACCAATCCTTATCACTAAGATGGTGATGATAAACTAGAGAGGCTACTGAACTACATGAAACACTTCCCTTTAACAATATCCTACAAAACCAAATCTAAAAATTCCCAAATAAAAAGTTAGATATAGGGAAAAATATTATCAAGATCCCACCAAAGAATCCATATGAATTCAAATACCATCAAATCATTAGTTCTAGCTTAAAAAAAAATCCAGTTTATAAAGAAGTTTCAAAAGAGAAAAATTTTCTAAAACATAATTTGGTTTTCATAAAAACATTTTAAATTCACATAAACATGAATATAATAAGTACATATATGATTTTATGAAAGAATAAGTAAATCCATCCACGGATACACCATAAGATAAACATGTGAGAAATTGAATACAAAATGTACCATCAAGGAAAAAACCAAGACCAAATAGAATCTAACCATTAGTAATATATACTTAGACACAAAAAATAGAAAAATTCAAGGCATAACATGAATCGAAAAATTATCAAGTCCTTCTAAATCATATCTATGTCAGTAAAATAACCCCTAGTGGTAATACACTCACTACGGATTCATAAATCCATAACCCGATTCAGATAAGGATCCAATGTGATATTTTTTGTAGATAAAATTTCAAAAACATTATTAGAATTTATAAAACATTTTCACAGTAAAATCTCACCACTCCCATGATATAAAATAAATTTTTTGATTCAAAATAAACTTTATGATATATCATTGAACACATAGTGTTCATAAAAATGTTTCAAAATCTAAATCCATTTAAAAAAATGAATCTCATAAATCAATTCAATTTGGATATAAAATAAAACAATTATATAAATTTAACCAAAGAAATTAAAAATAACATATTTTAACTTATGATTTATTACCATTGTGTAGAGACCCATGCCTCGAGAATGGAGGGGAAACAACTCAACTTTGAGAATATAGAATAGAAATTAGTAGATCGAGTCCTCGCGAGCCTATATCCATAATAAAAATTATCAATTCTCTATCATAACCCTTAAATCTATAAACCATAGCCTAATCAAGTTCCAACAAGATAATGGTAGAAGAGGTAAAATGATGCTCTATGAAGAGGGCAAAAAATTGTATCAAAATGGAACATACCTTGAAGATATACTCTGAGAATGAAGGGACATCACAAAGTAGAATATGGGATATCCTCACTGAGATACAAGGTGATAATGGTTTGGTCTAATGAGAAATTAGTAGGTGATTTGAGAAAATAATTATCAAGGGGAAAGATATAAATTTCAAAATTTAAGTGTTTTTTATTAGGAATCATGGTTAGGTCACATGGTTTAACAAACCATGTGATAATATCCATGTACTCTATCCTATTAAATCCACGTCACATTGTTTCTTGGAGAAAGTTTTATTGTTATAAAAATTTCACTTAATCAATGTGACAACCAATGGACCAAAATTTCAAACATTTGCACAGGTTTTTAAGAATCACACTGTTTGAATAACCATGATCAAAATATAAAAAAAACTACATGAGGCCATGCAGTTATACCTCATGGTTATCGTAAGGTTGGAAAGATTTTGTGCATATCATGTTTTCCTAATATCCCTAAATTTTAAACTTCCAACTCATAGAAACCTCTCAAACATAAAATGTGATAGACCAAGATTAAAATTTATCATATCAGTGATCCAAATAGAATCAAGAAAAATTAATTCTAACTATCCAATATAATTAATTAAATAATTAAATCTCAATCAATCATTTGATATGATAAAATTATAAGTGTTTTTATATTGTTCATTTGGAACACATTACATGGGTATATAAACTATCTTAGACCCAATTAATTTTTTATTATAACAATTAGGAACCCATGTCATTAACGGGATGTGAATGTTTACATTTAATGGAAATTTAGATAAAGATTATTTATAATTACCAAGAGATTACAGAAATCCTAAAGATAATTCTAATGCATAATGACAAAACAATCCAAATTAAAAATAATTGACACATGAAATACTGACCTCTCAACCTTTAATAGATAGTTTTTACAAAAATAATGTAATTTCTCAAAATAGTTAAGGTAATATATATTAATTATTATTCAATATATTTTCAATAATATTATTAATTTATCCATAATTTGGATTCTAATAATAAATTTATACTATGCTTCCATTTAAAAATTTACTATATCATTCAAATTAACATTCTCATTTTGTATGGATTCTATATTTTTATATATTTATCCTTAGTAAATGAATTATTATTTTTAATATTCTCATATCTCCTCCCAATTTTTTCTTTCTAAAATTAGATTCTTATTTTCCTTACCATCCATCTTTTTTTAATTATCTCTATCGTTTTACATGGTTGTCGGATTCTAAATTTCATCATGATATTTTTCATAAATCTCATTTAACACATAAATGTTGTCCTTATAATTGTAAGAACCTTTATATAAATTAAATTAAAAATCAAATTAAATATTACTAATCTTTATCATATTTTCTATAACACTATGGCTTACTGTTTCTCTCTCATAATATATTTATAATAGTTTTTATAAAAATGATCATAGATATACTTTTCACACTCTAACCTAGTAGTAAAGATATCCATTATTGTAATGTCTTTTATGGATGTATTACAAACCTTCTATATTAAAATGTTATATCAATGATAATGCATGAATTTCTGAAGGTATAGATAGAATGCAATATTTTTAAGGAATAACCCTATCCTAGTATTTTTATAATGTTCAAGTAAAAACTTTGAAACTGATTTTTAGTCAGGAAGAAAAACAAAGTGATAACATTTATTCCTGGCATGAACATGTGTGACCAATATTAATGTTTACACCACTCTAGGAAAATAAATAAATTATTTACCCCATTAGAAGTTTTTTACGATGAAATGTTGGGGTAGTAAATTTATTTCAGACCCCTGAAGAGGATGAAATGATGCAGCTTCAGGTGAACCAACATTGCTTCAACATATAGGAATAGTAGTTGAAAAAAAATTTCATTAAAACATTTCTTCACTTTGAATAATATGTTATTTATCATCAATATTTTATATTTCTACTGGTTATATGTTTTGGATTTTATAAAAGAGTCTATAATGGATACTTTTTCTCTGATTCAAAAAACATGATTCTCCTCTTTAAAAATATTTCTAAATAATCCCATTTATTAATCCTTAAATATCACATGAAATTTTTGAGTTGTAAAAATATAATAAAATAATATAATTTTATAGAATTACTACAATAGTCATAGCCTTAATTTTAATAGATGTAATTACTCAGTAAACTTTACATATTTTTCCTTTCTAAAATACTCATTCAGAATAACCTTAATAATGATCCTTTTAATATTTAAATAATTATAGAAATATCATAAGACCAATCTTTGGGATATCTCATTATTTGAATTTTAATAATGGAATCTATATAATCAGTAATATATAATATTTTTTATAATTATCAAATATAGGCTATGAATTATGGTGTGATAAAATATCTATGGCACAAGAACCACTAATCTAACGACAAAAATATTGGACTATTGAATAATATAACTCTTTATTCATACATAAGAAATGTATTACTAAGAATAAATTCATAAGATAAATCCATTTATCTTCCAAATCATAACTAATATTTTCTCTATTCATAACATATTTTCCCTAACAGAAAATTAGAGTGTAAAATAATTCTCAGTACAACTGTAATGAGTAACATTTTATACTTATATAAAATCTAATCTCATAAAATATATAACATTTTCTTCATCTTTAGAGAAGATACATAACATAATTTCCTTTGATAAAATCATAGTATGTCAAATAATTTTTAGCACCAAGCTAATATGTTATACAATTTTCCAAAATACATAATAATGTTTTCACTAGATTATATATTTGACTAAACTAAATTTTTTATCATAATACAAATGATTATATGATAAATTCCTAAAAATGGAATTTTCATGATTTTTATAATTCAAATACCTAACATAATTTGCTTATAAAAAATTTATAAAATGGTATTAAGAGAAAAATTGAATATCAATAATAATAACAAAATCAATATAATTATTTTCTTCTATAGGTTGAACCATAATGTTATTCCTATAACATAAAATTAAATAATCATGGATAAATAATAATAATAAATATGTTATAGTAATGTAATTATCAAAAAATTGAAAAATAATGTTTCAAGGACCCACTCAACAATTCAATAAATAATTAAATATAAACTATTTGTATCTATTTCTAATATAAACACCTTCATATATTTTTTTATGTAGAATTTACTATAAATATATGATATTATATGAAAAAAACAATTTATATTAAAATTATATTATTTCAAAAATATACATAATCTAAATAAAATATATTTAATATGATTTAAAAATTGGCCATATTAATTAACAAAACTGTTTTTTATATGTTTTAAAAAATACTCATATAAGGCCTTTAAATTGACTAATTAAAATTAATAGTTATGAATAATTAATTGTTTATAATCGAAATATTTATATTTGGAATTATTTTTTAATTCATAATCACATAATAAATCATAATTCACTATTAATAAATAATATATATATATATTAAAACTCATACCATGTAATTTAAAAAATGTATCAAATATTAATACTTTAAGCTCTGGATATTTACTCAATAAATTTTTCCAAAAAACAGAATAATAAATTAAAAAAAAAATTAATAATTAGTTTATAAATAATATTATAAAATAAATAAATATCCCAAATACCTTTTCTTAGGAATTAGAAATCATTTTATTCATTTATAAATTGAAATGTTGTATAATATAATATTTTTCTATGTATCATTATTAATTATATCTATATATCATTAGGAATGAAAAGATTCAGACATTTGGTGGAGCTGAGACCTAACTATCATATGTTATAAATAATAAATAGATGCTTGCGTAATGAAAATTGGTGTGTGCAACCTATATTGGAATAAATCATGTGGTTGGAAGTCAGATCCCTTGATATAAGGCCTTAAATAATATTAAACTCAGTACTTAATGACTCACATATGATAAACCTATGTGTATTTATATATCAAATGAAATATTAAAAAACGTTTTTGGGTCACATAATATTAATTTAACACATTGGGGTCTTTCTCAGAAAAAACATGTGTATGGAAACTTGTTTTGGAATAACTATGCACCTTACTTCTATTGTGGCTTACAATAATCCCTTTCATAATTTTGAATCGTTCTAGGAAACTGTGTTATAGGATAACAGTTAATATCACTTAAATCAATATGAAGCTTTTTTACATAATTAATTTGTACACTACAACAAGCCCATACCCTTTAAGCTAATATAATGAAAACTAAAGGATTTTCTCATAGTCACCACCTATGATATCCTATATCATATGGTGTAACTAGGTCACTACTTATAACATCACATGTCATAAAACCATGCACATAGAAAATAATCAATCATATTTAATGAATTAAATAATATTAAAAAAATATTTGTTTCCTTCACCTCCAACAATATTTTAGGAATAAAATCATGTGGTAAAGCTTTGATACCATTTAACATGGTGATATTCCATATGATATAGGATTTATGGAATATCACCATGTTTAGTGGTTATCAGGTGAATAATGATAATGTTAGGTGGTTATTGTTATATATTTTCATCACATATTAGGTAATTTTTTATAAGATGTCTATTAGTGATATTATATATTTATATATACTGTAGTTTTTTATTTTATATAAACCACTACATGTGTAAGGTAATGTGTCCAATTCGGATATGTGGTTTGGCCCAACAACCAATATATATGTTATAAGGATAGCATTTCACTCCCCCTTCCCTTCTCTCTCTTTAAGATGTTGTATGGTCTGTGATGTTTTGTGTTTATATTGTTATTATGTGGGTGCATCTTGGGGGTGTACTTTCAAAGAGGAGGTCACGAGGTTGTTTCCCTTCATGATTACATACTCTACCGAGAGGTGTTGTGAGGATGTGTTAGTGATATGTTTGTGGTATATAAATTTTGTAGTGATATGGTTGTGGTATGTGGTATGTGGTTATGGATATGAAATTTGGGTTGTGGTGAGTTTATACAATTTTTTTTACAATAATATGGATTGAATAGTGGAATCAGGATGTATTTCCTTGGGGTGTGAAGGTGAATAGTTCATTATGGATATTTATATAGGTATATATATATATATATATTCTTTTTATATTATATTATTAAACTTATTTTCGGTTTTGGATAGTGACTTGTGGTAGGGATGGGTGGATTTATTGGTCTAGTATAGTTAACGTGTTGGTTAGATTATTTCTTCCACAATGCATTAGTATACTAATTCAACATATTGACAAGTGTTTATGGGATGATCATTAATATTCATGCTTTTATGTTCTCCCTGATACTATATATTTTAATTTTTTCTCAAATTTGAAGGACAAAGTTGGTGACGAGGTTGGGAATTACTAGATTAAAGTGTTTGTAAGAGGAAATTGGTGATTGTAGAGTCATTTCCTTGGTTGTTTTATTATAGGTATTTATTTTGGAGATGATTATTTATGTATGACATAAAATGTATTGTGGTAAAGGATATATTTCATATTGTATAGTTGAATTTTTCTCTTTCATCTCTTTTTTCATGGGTTTATAGGGTAATTCCTCCCATGTGAGTGTTTTATACCCTCAGTGTAACTCCCCAAGATTTTATGGTATGAATTTTCTTAAATAAATTCAGTTTTTTGGATATATTAAATGTTATTGAATACCATGATAATCTTATGATACACACAAAAATGTGTTTTCATACGTAACACGCAAGGATGAGTTTTACCAAACCACAATATTTTATTAAAATATTATTATTTAATAAAATATAAACTAGAAGATAAATTAGAATTTATTAATATTATTAACTAACTTATGATAATATATGGTTTAATTAATTGGTTACAAATTAATTATAAATGAATATAGGAACCAACTAAATATATATGAAATGTTTTTAAAATGAACTATTTTTAGGCTCACAAAGTAGTTTTATCCTAATAAAATAAATTAATTACTATTAGAAAATTATATTAAAGAAATATATATGTTATATATTAAATATTTTTTTATAATCATATAATATATTTCATAGGCATAAGATAAGAAAAAACTCAATATTACACATAAAAACCTATATTTTTTTTATAAGAACTGTTTTACTACATTTTAATTGAGAACCTATATTAAATGATATTTGTGGAAAATTTATATATTATATATGAAAATAAAAAAATATTATTTTAAATTATAATATAAAAAATTACTAATTTTTAATGTTTGGTATTTCTAATAACACTCATGTTTTGACGAATAGTAAAAAATGCAAAATTTTAATTCAAAACTACTTTTTCATCAAATTAATTTATAGTGTTAAATTATATTAATGAATGGTTTTAAAATATAAATTTATTTATTTTTATCATTTAATTCAATTTAGTTCATTGGTATAAATTTTACATTCAATTCAGATATAAAAATGTTTTAATATTTTACATGATAAAACTTTAGAAACTAATTTTCTAACCTTGTTAATGGGTTTAATTCTTAATTAATTACTGAATCATTTGTGATTTTAATTTTGAAAAATGTATTTCATATTTCGAATCAGTGGGTCCAAATTATATAAATATGTTCCTTTTATTTTTGGAAATATGAATAGTAAAATTAGTAATATTTTGATTTCTACGTTTAATGGTAAATTATGTAATTAAGGGTAAAAATAGGATTATAAATAATTTAAAATTACCCTAACACTTGTTAAATCATCATTCTATGATTTTTGTTTTTTGGAAAAAAATCATCCTTTGGAAAAAATAAAAATCTTTTTAAGCCACTTGGATAAGAATAAGACATTTATTATATATTATTTAAAGAAAAGTTGAAGACATCATACTCAAAATTAAATAAATAAACAATTTTTAAAATATATTTACACACACTATAAATATTAATTTAAAATAACATAAATTTATATTCATCCTAAATTTTTTTTATTTTTTTATAATAAATAATTTAATAAAATGCCTTCATAATAATGATGCAGTGATTGTTTAATCAATGAAATTATCAAATAAATGATATTAAAAATATTAAAATAAATATAATTTGACCTAATGAATGAAATAAAATAATCTTATAGATAAATTAAACATGTTTTTATATATAAAATGTTTTGGTTCAAATTTATCATGTTGTTATAATATTTTAAACAAATAATAAATATTATCAAAAATTAAATAAATGATACATTAACATAAATAATATTTTATTAAATGATATAAAATCAATAAGAATATAAAACTTTGTAAAATTTTGATAATAAGTTTAAATATTTCATCAATTATCCATTAGGGTTTCGTTTGGAATTTTACAGTAACTATATTAACCCTAAAGAGTAAAAAAGTCAAGTTGTCGCGATAAGAGTTAAAAGGTTTAACTAAGGGTTAAATAAAAAAGGATACGGTTACTATTATTGCCTAAACATGTTATGAAATACGTTTTTATATTATTTTGACCCATACTCATTTATCTTAAAATGAAACTACTTTTTAACTATTTGAAATCGAAAACCAATTTATATTATTTAAATATTTTAATAGATTCTAAGAATGCCCCTCCCCTCTCTCTTATTAAAAGGAACCTCCTCCCTCACATCATCATAACACATTGAGCCTTCTTGACCATCCAAACCCTAACTATTTCTCCTCTTAACATTATTAGTTATGTTCTCTGGGTCTAGTTCTTCAAAAAATACCAACCCTTGTGTCCCTAAGAGGATATCCAAAGGAATTCCTCCAAAATAAGAGGTAATTATTTAACCAATTCATTTATGATCATTTCTTTTTCTAATTCATCTTACCGTGTTTTTTCCATACTAATGTAATAATTACAGTATCATCTATATTCTTTGATTTTATAATTTTTTTGGTACAACCATATTCCTCCTTTTTTGCATTTTATGAAAAATAATATCAACTTTTGTATGTATGTACGGCTTACCATTTCTACGTTGTGGTGTAATTTTATTTTCATCACCACATTATTTGGATGGTTGTAATGATGAATATAATGGGTGTAAATAATAAGTATGACATTATATTGATTCTTTATAATTAATATACCATCCAGTTCCTTAACACATTACCATTAAGGGATGATATCGTCGCTCGGGCGTACGTACGACCAACCGTCTCCACGACGTGATGGGATTCATCTTCCACGATAACCATTTAATAATAATTATAAAAATTTATATTATGGATAAATATAATATTTATGAACTTAATATAATCCTATATATGAATAAAATATATCATATTCGTAATAAATATGACTTATATGAAAAAACGTGCATAGGAAAATGAAAAAAACACTACCACAAAATAGGCTTTTATTAGCACTAAAAGGACTTTATAATCGCTAAAAATCACTGATAATAGAGCCTCAATTAAAGGGTATTCCCCTTTATTATAACTAAAAAATTTATGATAAACAGGCTCCTTTTTCAGTGCTATTCGATGCACTGATAACATCACCGTTTATCAACGCTTCAATTAGCAGTGATAAAAGGGGGCTTTATCAAAGATACTTGAAGCATAGATAAAGGCTTCCATGTATGGGTGTGGTGTTTTTATAACAGCACACCCCGAAACTTGGAAAAAATAAAAAAAAACCCAAAAAGAAGGCAAAAATAACCAAACCAGCATAAATAACATGCACATAATAGAAAAACCCTATTAAACAATAACCAGTCAATGAATATAAAAAAGAACCAGATACACGATGCAGATGATGAAAAAACAAGAAGTGCACCCAAAGTTTTGGAAAAAAATTATATATATATTTAATTGAAATAATGAATACAATAATATTCACTCAAGGTATATACCAAAAATAATACTTCTATAAACATTTATATATTTTTTATAAAATTACATTTACAATTATTCAATAAATAGTTAAAAACATTAATAATTTTCCTTTTAACATCTGTGGTTCCCTCTAAAAAATTTCCTATAATGGTAATAGTCTCTGAACAAATCATCCCAACTACAGAAAAATGTTACACATATATAAAAAAAATTATGTTAGTAATACTATAAGGAAATAAATTAAACATTAATATTAAGAATACATTAAAAATGTCATTTTTCAAAAAAATGATACATTTGGATTTATAACGGTCACATTGTGAATCTTATTGAGGTGTGGTTGATTTATAAATGTAAAAAATTAATAATGGATCATTTTAATATATTATTAAAAAATATGAATGTGTTTTCTTAGCTTTTAGTATGTCAATTGTGTTTTTTACTAAAATAACAATTCAATCAAAAATCATGCAATTTGAGTCATAATGGTCACATCATACAAAAATTTTATGGGAGACTACTACTTACATGTCACAAAGTACATGAAAATTGATTTACGTAATTTTTAAGAAAATTATAGTGGGTTTTCATGGTTTTCGGTCAGTGAAACATTTTGAACTAAAATGTTATGTTTTAAATGATAGCAGACTATTTTAGTCATACTGATCACACCATTATTTAGATTGAAGTGAGGTTAATTCCTACACCACACAACTGAATCATGGATCATTTTAATAATGTTTCATAAATATAAGAAGGTTTTTTCATTCTTTTTAGAATGTCAGTTGTGTTTTTTTTACTAAAATGTCATCTCAAACTGAAAACGTTATATTTGAGTCATACCGGTCACATCGTGTTCCATTTTGATGTGATAATACTTGAAACACATTACAATAGACTTATGAATAATTTTACTTAATTTAGAATACAATCAGACCGTGTTTTCATTGCATTCAGGGAGTGACATGTTTTGAAATAAAATGAAAATTTTAAACTCGTAATAGACACTATTAGTTATATTGATCACTCAGTCCATCTGATTGATGTGGGGTTGATTCCTAGAAGTCACATTTGTCTCATGGATTGTTTTCCAAAAGTATAAAAACAATTCTGATTCATCATTTCGGTTATCGGCATGTCAGTTGTGTTTTTTACTTGAATTAATGTCAATTTTATATAACAAGACACATTTTGAGTTATACCGGTCACAAAATGCATCGTATTGAAGTTACATTGATTACTAGATGTCACAAAAGACTAATGAATCAGTTTCATAAAGTAGCAAAACAATTTTAATCCATTTCCTCAGTTTTTAGAATGTGAGTTGTGTTTTTAACTAAAATATCATTTCAAACAGAAAATATAAAATTTGAGTTACACCGATCCTATCATGCATCGGTTTGATATGAGACTAATTCATACAAGTCAAAAAGGACTTATGAATTTATTTCCTTAATTTAGATGACAATTTGAGTCTGTTTTCTTGGTTTTCAATGACTGACAGGTTTTGAGCTTAAATGTCAATTTTAAACTTATAACGGACACTTTTAGTCATACTAGTCTCACTATTCTACGGATTGATGTGGGGTTTATTTCTACATATAAAAACTGGGTCATGAATTGTTTTTCTAAAATATAAATACAGTTCAAATGTGTTTTATTGGTTTTTAGTATGTCAGTTTTGATTATTTTACTTGGATTAATGTTAGTTTTAAATAATAAGACATATTTGGAGTCATACCAGTGACACCATGCATTGGATTTTGGTGCGTTTAATTTATACACGTCAAAAATTACTGATAGATCATTTTCCTAAATTATCAAAAAATTGGAATGCATTTCCATGGTTTTTAGTATTCGAGTTGTGTTTTTTTACTAAAATGTCATTTCAAACTGAAAACAGGAAATTTGAGTCATCCATGTCGCATTGTGCATCATTTTGATGCGAGACAACTTCATACACATCAAAAAGGGCTTAAATATTGTTTTCATTAATTTATAATACAATTGGATCATGTTTTCATTATTTTTAGTGAGTGACACATTTTGAACTATAATGTCAGTTTTAAACTGATAGCGGACAATTTTAGTCATACCAGACACATCGTTCATCGGATTGATGTGGGGTTGATTCCAACACATCACAACTGACTCGTAGATCATTGTACAATAGTATAAAAACAATACAAATAATTTTTATCAATTTTCAGTATGTCAGTTGTGTTTTCTAACTTTAATTAATGTCAATTTTAAATAACAAGACACATTTGGATTCATACAAGTGACACCATGTGTTGGATTGAGGTATGGTTGATTCCTACACATCACAAATGACTGATAGAAAATTGTCTTAGTGTAATAATAAAAATTCATTTACTTAGTTTTTAGTATGTTAGTTGTGTTTTTTTACTTGAATGAATGTTAATTTTAAATAAAGAACCATTTAGAGTTATATCGATGACATTGTGGATCGGTTTTAGGTGTTTTTGATTCCAATAAGTCAGAAATGACTCATAGATCATTGTAATAATGTATTAAAAAACTTTTAACTACATTTTTCTTCTAGAAAATCAATTTACCCTTGCCTTTGACACCTACAAAAGAGACCTGACCTACTCAATATGGTCAATGTACCTAGTTTTTTAAGGATTATGGAGAAAACATTGATCCTTATACTATTGAAACGGATTCACATCATCCTTCTATAGCATAGCTTTATTATGAATTTTGAAGAACCAAAGGTCATATATTTTGGACCACTGAATGAATATATGAAAGATGGTTATTAACTAGATTGAATAAAGAGGGGAACTTCAAATGTTGTGGATTGAATCAATGTTTTTTTGGATAAAAAAACTTTTCATTGTTGAAAATGAGAAGCGTGGAGTAAGCTCATGTGCCCTTTTTGTCTCAAGAAGTCACAACAAACTCAAGGGTTGGGTAAACCCCTGATTAGATACTAATTTTCTTTTTTGTCTATCAACAACACACATACCTTATAAATGAGGGACACCAATTTCTTTTCAAAGACTGTCCAACATGAAAGTAATTTAGTTTTCAAACAAGGACCACCAATGACTATGATTTTTAGCGGGGTGTTCAGCCTATATAAATCAAAACATTAAAATCAATCAATGTGAATGATAAGGAAAACAAAATTATTAAAGTATAAATTATTTTTTATGTTTACCATCATCAATCTATTTTTTGTACATTTCACCATCATGTATGATGTCCATCATTTCTATGAATATTTATATCATCTTATGAATATTATTGTTTTTGGAAGTCATGGTTGTACCAAAAAATTATAAATACACAATGGATTGATAATTATTTAAAATGAAATGATAATTATCTTTGAAAATACCACATTAGGGATGCGGGTTGGTTCATTTAATATGATCTATTTATTAAATTTACAAACATAATAACCACAGTCTTTATCGTTTTTTACTTTTTGGGCACTACAAGAAACATTTTAAAAAATAATCAATTTTTTTATATTTGTTTGGATAGTGAAATATTATTATATATTCTTTTATTTCTATCCATTTGTAGTACTGGTCATGTTTCTTTTCCTTTTCCCCTAGCCTTATTCCATGATGTAGAAGATAGTCACACATCATCCTATAGTAACATAATACTAATTAAAAGACAATATAAATTATATAACTAGATGTTTAGTTATAAATTGTTTGATGTATTGTATTACCTATTGAAAAATGCAATGATTATAGTTAGTTTGATGGATATCTAGGCATTGAATCCATGAAATAAATCGTTTAAGTATCCAAATTGACCATAATGAGCATCCATTGCTATCTAGAAATGCTAAAGGAAAATGTAATGAAATAATTTGAAATATATTTAATATGATTAAATTGTATAGTTTTACCCCTACATCATTGGTATTATGAATATTCTATCTTCTGTAATTTTTCTGTTAAACGATTGGACTAGGCCTTCCACAATTTCTCCCTCTTTCTCAGAATTTATATCTATTGGTATTGTAGAGGTGAAGTGAGGACTAATGAGTCCAATTTTTTGTTCATGGGGAAATCCCTTCAATTTTTTTCATATATACGCTAGAGAAAAATAAGAAATATATTTATTCACAAATATCATAGTTTATCATTTTTGGAACAACATATCATGAAAACATACCCCATGTATTAATTTACAACTGACCTGCCTAAACATTCATCATGGAGGATTTCAGGTACACTCTCAACCCCAATGACGTTCGGATCATCCCCTCTATACATATGTGATTCAAAATCAATTATGTGAGTACCATAATATTTCATCCTCATATCCACATATTCTTTAAATGATAATAAATGTGGATGTAGAATGTAGGTGGGTTAAAGTGCTTTAGGTAGATTGTTTTTATCTGTTGGTTGATCCTTGAGATGGTTTTCAACTTGTATATCATTTCAACCCTTCCATTTTTCCATCTATAATAGCATGAAAAATTTTATACCGTTATTCATTAAATGTATAAGTTTTATCTTGAAAATTAAATTGAAAATGAATACCTCATTGTTGAAATATTTTCATACAATATTTGGTGGATATGCAATGTATGTTCCAAGAGTTTGTTCGACCATATGAACATCTACATCATCAATTGGAATAGGTAGCTCAGTGCTCAACTCTAGGGATACAGTAATTGAAACTTTGACATGGCCTATCGGAAGAGTTCTATTGTGTAGTATGTCTTTCTGGATATCGATCATTGTATCCCTCGCTACAAGGTGATGGTTGGGTGTTGATAGATAAAAATCACAATCATTTTTCACCCTATAGAATAATAATACAAAAAAGATATCAGTGTCTAGTTTCGGTCTAATTCACATTTCCCAGAAACAATTATTAAAAATTTGACTACATTAGTTAAGAATTGTTTTTAGGGGAATTGATAACCTCAAAACCAGTGGGGGTGGGGTGGGATCTTCACACACAGGTTGTTCTTGAGTAGTTTTTTTCTCTTTGCCTCCACCCCCCATAAAATTTGCAACCATCACTATATAGTATTGTAATTGTTATTCAAATAGGGCTAATATTTCTCTCATATTTTTTATTTCCTTAGTTTTATCTTCCACTTGTTTTTTTCTTAAAATATGTTTGGGGTGTCACCCGAAAATCCACAACTCAAACTCGGCCATAATTTTCTAGTTGCTTCAAGGCCATTGAAATTATATCTATATCCAGTGTGGGTGTTTCTGATTCTTCTAACTATGTGAGATAAAAAATATAGAAAAATAAGTAATAATTGTTATGTAATAGTTATTTAACAAAAAACAAAATTTTATTATTTCATACTTACACATGATTTGGAAACTTTTTTTGTGTTTTAATCTTTTATTTTTCCACCATTATTAACTCGCACCTCCTTCAATAACACATGGTATAGGATGGAAGTGGCTTTTTATTTGGGCTATTCAAGCTTTATATAAACAAAACAACATAGATATTGTGTTGTTTTATGTAACATAACAGTATTATGGATGATTTGAAAAATGTACCCAATTATTTTCAAGAGATGTGTACCCCAATTTCATAATGGTAGGGGTATGCTGGTTTTGATGCTCGTTGTTTATTTGCAGCACTCAATTGTGGTTTCATAAATAAAACATTGACAATCAAAGTGATAAAGACATTTACCACGAAAAATGTATTACCAGATACAATGAACCTGAAAGGACTACTTCACACAATGTCCAGTAAACACATCCCATGATGCTTTGGTTATCTTGTGTGCATAAATAAAAGGTGGGTGTGGTTTTATTTTCCCTTCACCATATTTAGGATGAAATTTCATTAAAACTGCGTGAAAAACCTTTTAATACTTCTATAAACCCTAAATACATAATATTTGTGTGATTAATCTACAATAAATTCACTCTAAAAGAGACGATGAAGTGTAATTCAATGATTATTTATTTTATTTATAGTAAATTTAAAAAATGATGTCATAATGTTACATTAATATCTCCCCACATCAGTGTCTTAATCTCATCCAAAACATGGTTCCATAATGTTAAATCAATCACCACATATTTTTGAGTGACCTTTCCAATGTAACTATTGAACATGGCCTTTTGGGGTTAACATGTTTTCCCAGCTTATTCCATCCAATCTCATATTTGATGCCTTTCTATTTAGCCTTAATGATTTTTTCTAATACTATAAAACTGTGGTTCTCTTATTTTTTCTATGTCACTAATGTTTTATCTCCATTCCTTTCCTTTTATCCACCTTCATCAATATGTTCCTCCAGATATGGAGGGCTAACATCACCATGTGAAGATAGTGGTTTTACCTTTGCACTGGGAGCAACAACCTATTGAGAAACAAGTTATTCGTCTTCACTACAAGCTGCAGCATTTTGACAAACCTATTGTTCTTAGGGAATGGGAGCATCATCACATGAAAAATTCATTATCTTCAAATGTGGATTAACATTTATTTTATATTACATATAAGAAGAAGTGAATAGATATTAATATAGGGAAATATGTTGAAAAAAATTACTTTTCACTACTAGTAGAAATAGGTTGAGAAACTTGTTGTGTCTGGGGATTGGTAGCATCATCACATGAATAATTCATAATCTTCAAAAGTGGTTTAACATTTAATTTAGATAATATAAAATAATTAGTGAACATATATTAACATAAAGTAACAGTATGTATATTAGAAATATAATATAACCAGATTTTAGATCTCTTTTTTATAGTTGATGCGATTTGAACCCTCTATTGCCTATCCAAATACCTTCATTGTGGTCTCCTCTACCATAAGAAACACCATCTACATTGTGACCATTGCGAAATGATTGTCATATCCCAATGAAATGTTCATCCTCAATTGAATTTTCATCTGAATTTTTAGTTGTTTTAGTCAATAAAAGAACAATGGACCAATTTTGGATTGTGGGAATTGGAACATAAAATATTTTTACTTCTTATGATTCCATTGTAAATGGTTCATCTTTGTACCCTTCCTTACTAAAATAAATTTTCTCAAATACCAACTCACCTATTTTAAGCACACTTCTATTATCAACCCGCTTTCAATGAAATATCAGCACTCAGGATGTTTTATAATCCATCTCCTATAGTTTTTTATGATTCCAAAGTATGACATATTTGCAAAAAATGGATTTCATTCCATAGCACTAGAAACATGCATCTCTTCATCCATAAGTGTAACTCCACTATTCTATCTGGTACAATATTCATCATGTTAATTAGTATAGAATGTATAACCATTAATTACATAACCATTGTATGATAATATGTACACACATGGTCCTCTGGCTAGCCATCGAAATCATTCTGAAATTGAGTTTGTATTTTCATTTGACTCTTTATAAATATGCTCCTGAAACCATCCTATAAACTTCTTATTATGTTTATTTGATATCTATTTTTCATCCCCTGAAGTATTTTAATTCCAAAGAATTTCTTTTTGGGTTTCAATATATGGGTCAACATCCAAAATGTTACCCAAAATATAAAAGTGGGCCTTCCATAGATCTGTAATATTGATTGTGACACCCAACTTTACAAAAATTCTTTCACCCAAAAGTCACCATGTGTGACTAGATTACATTAGACCATTTATTTTCACACCATAGAGGTATTCAGTATAGAATTCAATGGCTTCCTCAACAATATATCTCTCTATAATACAACCCTCTATCCTAATTTGATTTTTGGCATACCCTTTCAAAATATTCAAAAACCATTCAAGGGGGTATATTCACCTATAGTGTGCAGGACCACGTAGTTGGATCTCTCTCACCAAGTGAACCATCCAATGAACCATCATATCATATAATATCATCAGTATGAACATTTCCAATTCACATAAAATGGCTATAATTTCTATTTCTATAGTCGAAAATTTCTATAGGTCTATAAACTTTCTACATATAGATTTGAAGATAAAAGAGAGCTTCGTAAATGTGTGATGGACATTTGTGTGAAAAATTCAATGTAAAGATATATTAATTAGAACTTGCTTCAAAACATGGTATTTATTTGATTTCATACCTTTTAACTTTACATCATGCATTGACGTGATGTTATTGATATTCGATGAATACCCCTCTGGAAAAATTATGTCATTCAATAAGATTCAAAAATAATATATCTCCTTACTGAAATGAGTGTATGTAGTGGGAGGAAGAAATGTTCATTTTTAACCCTTCATTGGTGCCTACTCTTCTCGTATTTCCATGTCAACCATGTCTGACCTATCCTTAGTTCCATCCTATGTTTTATCGAGTGCATTTAGCAATGTGTCGATGACATTATCAAATACATTTATTTCAACACGATTAATATCTAGAAAATTTTTGATGTGTAGAAAATTTCAGTATGGTAATTAAAAAACTAATTAAATTTTCCAACTAGTTTCTGTAATGTTTTTAAAAAATGGTTTTCCAACAACAGTGTTCACATATTTTACATTCTCATACATTTGATCACCTATTAGAGGAGATGGTGATCTATGTTCTTCTGAATATCTATAAAATTATGTCTTCCAAGATTTGTACTTATATCATGGAGGTGGAAATCAGTGATGTACTAGAAACACTATTTTTTATGAATTTTTCAACCTAATTGATTGTATAGCTTTTTTTCATATAGGACACAGAAGAGATCCTTTAATACTATATCTTGAAGAATTTCCATAACCAATAAATTCATTTATCGTCTCCTACAACATGGATCTCAACATTAAATCTTCATTTCTGTAAGCAATATATAGTGTAACACCTAAATCCCAAAATAATTTCAAATATTCAATATATAAAGCCAAATAAACATCTACATCATTACTAGGTTGTTTTGGTCCTGATATAATCATGGATAACATGATGTGTTTTTGTTTCATGAATAACCACAATGGTATGTTATTATTTACCAACATAACTGGCCATGTACTATGAGTGCTACTTTGAAAACAAAAAGGATTCAATCCATCTATTGATTACGCCAGATTAAGGTTTCTCAGCTCGTTTCGAATGTGAGGATACTCATGATTAATTTTCTTCCACTGATTAAAGTCTACCAAGTGTCGTTGTTTTCCATCTTTATTTCTTCTATATGTGTGCCATGTCAATTACCCAATATTCTCCTCATATCCTTATTGATGCCTAACCATGGAATGACTAGAATGTACCATGAAATATTCAAAGGATCAGATTTATCTTTCTTGTATCGAGAAGAACCACACATTGGTCATTATCTAAGTGAAATTTTGTACATTAAAAATTGTATATTGTCATTTGTGAAGGCATGTATTCATTCAGAGATCATACCCATTGAGTGTAGAATTAATTTGGCATCATATGTTCGGCTCAGGATCTCATCATCATTTTGGAGCATGTCATTCAAGAGAGCTAATAATTTTGTAAAATTTCCATCACTCTATCTGTTGTCTTCTATAAAATTATACAGATTTAGTATGGATGACATTGTTGTATATTTAGTACAACCATTATACAATGGCGTCATTTCACTACTCTTTAACTTCTCAAACATTTTTTTCAAAAATCATGAATTTTATCTTCCACTATACTTTTCATTTCTGTAATATGATATTCATCATCATAAACATCTGTAATCACATCCTTGATATGGTATTCATCATTTTGAACAATTTTAATCATGTCAAATGATTCATAAAATGCAGTGTTATCTTTGTCATTGGCTACATTATCTTTTTTCCTGTGTTTATTCCAACATTTATAACTTTGATATATTCCATGAATGTTCAAGAGTTCTTCCAACTCCTCTAGACTAAATTTTCTTGAATAATAATAGTGTAAACACATACAAATGACTTGACAAGGATCATATGCATGATATTGTGCAATCTTGATGAACTCTATCACACAACCTCCACAATTTTTTGTCAGACGATTGGAATCCATCCATTCTATATCCATATCCATCTTATTTTATTTGCTGATATTAATATTTAACAAAATAAATACAAAAAATGTTGATAAAAAATTAACCAAGGATAAAATAACACACTCTTTTTAAAACTGTTTATAAAATAACGAAGTGATAATTTATACAATCCATTTACATAGTTTAAATCACATGAAAAAACTATTTATAAAAAATCAAACTCGTTGAAAATAATTGTTTAATTCCCCATAAAAATTCGCATTTGAAATCCCATTAAAACCACAAATATTTACACATATTCCACTTTTAACTAATTTTTTTTTTAAAATTAAATGAAAAACTTCCATAAAACCATTCTCAAAACCCCATTTTCTTTTTTAAACATTTAAACTTATTTTAAACCAAAAAACGTTATGTTGAACACATAAATTTTTTTCAGAAAAATTTCAATACACATGAATCATATTAAAAGATCCACTTATTAATTTTCACAAAGTCAAAAACCCCAAGATAGACACTTTATACATAATGTTAAAATATTAAAACTTATGTCTTAACTTCACTACCAAACATGATAAATTATGATAGATCATCCTTTATTGGGTTCCTTCCCAATGCTTAACACTATCACAATGATTCTCTCTAAGGTTTTAACCCTCACTAATACTAACATTCCATAGGATGTTCCCAATTCATGGTGGAGAAATTTTTAAACTCTTGTTTATTACACTAGAATTAAAATTCTCTCAGCCTTATCCTCTCATGTAACTTTTCTTACCAATAAATCAAGTCATTCTTGTAGCATCATTAAATAACCAAACTCCCAGTTTTGTAGGATTCCCCTATTAGCCAATATTTCATTCCAACCCCTACACATGTAATCATTTTTGTGCTTTTTTATTACATAGGTAATGTGCATATATTACCTATTTCCCACAATGAGCATGGATAATGTGGGCATAAATTTTATTAGTGGATGTTTTCCCCACATATTTGAGGAATTCCAAATTTAAGATTGGGTTTCCACTATAGCTCTTTGTAATCCATATGTACCCCTAATGAATATTCACAACCTTTATAAACAAACCCTCATGTTTGATGAACCAAAAACCAAAAAAGAATACATAAAATAAAATTTACCTCAAAGCTTAAAGACATTCCAACTCAACAAGAACATATTACAAAATAAACAACAACCCCATTCCCCTTTGGGTAATCCAACTCAAGGGATTCTAGAAAATAACCTAACCACTTCACAACCTCAGGAGGACCTTTAATTCACTCTGAATTATTTAGGTTTGTTCAGTCCGAAACAACATTGGTATGTAGACCATGGTCAAGAGGGTCATTTTTCCTTCATCTATAGAAACATAAATATGATAAAAATGACCTTATTATATATACAACATATTTTAAATACATCCATTTAATGTAGTGGTGATAAATGAAATAAATCATTTCATAGTGGTGGTTGTCGACTGGTACACATGAGTGTTGTTTACATTTCCTATGGAAGAAGTAGTCCACTCATATGCATGTGTGATGTTTCTGTATTCCAATGGATTATTGGGTAAGAAGGTAGATATTTTATTATCTCTGTTAAATAATAATTATTTCATAAATATCATATATATATTCATTATATAAATATTTATTATCTTCCATGTGATGTGGTGATAAAAAACTAAATACATTGTTCTGTAGATAAGGTATTCGGTATGTATGTGTGATGTATGTTTTCATTTTCCATTGGATAAAAATGGGATAAAATGGTTGTATTATCAAAATAATAATATTTTAGTATAGTATTGATACTTATTTCATTATATTAGTATGTTTTTAAATGATTACTAGGAGGAAGAAGATGAAAGATACTTGAAATAATTTTTTTATAGTTTTACATCTTCATTAGATTTACCGCATTGGATTGGACTGAAGGTACTTATTGAAGAGGTTTATGGTCACACTAAGGGTTTAAGAATGTGGTTTGATATTTTTGGAGATGGATTTGGGAATAATTTTGAGAAAAAAATAAACTCATATATACATATAAGAATGTTATATTAAGTCCCCATTTATATGAAAAAATCAATGGATTTTTCACAAATATTAAGTCCTTAATGGTATTAGATTTATCATTTATTTAGTTCATTTTTACACTTCTATATTTTATTGAGGTTTTTATTATTGAAAAGTTTTATTAATGATAAATTCTATATTTTTTTTAATTTGATATTGAATATAATATTCATGGATTATTCTATCGATTATAGTGTTCCATGTTATTAATTTATTTATTTTCCTTGTGTTAAATTTATTTACATTTAAAAGAGCGTCATTTTATTATTTCTATTTAATAATTCAATTTATAGAAAATAATTCTATATTTAATTCTACCATAAATGTATCTTTTATATTATATTTTTCATTTATAAATAATTCTTTAATTTAATGATTTTAATCAATTCTAGAAATTTAAAATGTAAGTTGAATGAATTAATTTACTATGTTTGTAATTTTGTGATGATAATCATGGAAATAATCACGCGGTTAGTTCACTACCTATGCCAAAAAATTGGAAAAGTCACCAATCTACTTCACATTGAGTTCGAGCTATTGTGTTGTGTATACTATAAATATTTATCACTGCCTAATCTTCCACATGAATAAAAATTCAAAGATTCATTTGAATATATGGTTCCCTCAATCGACCATGCCACAACAAAATCTATTTCAAGATCAAAATTCAATGTTTTTTAATAAATAAAATAATAGTTTTCACATTTTTAAATATTATTTAAGGTAAGATACCACAATAATTAAATACCAATGGGATTCATGTGTAAAAATAGAAAACGAATCAAGCCTCCACAAGAAGAAGTTGGTGCGATCAAAAGTCCAAAAGGCAAGATACTATATGATGAGGTTATAGTAACACTATGTGAAACAATCATTAGGCTACATGACATAATACATTGATGTTAAATAGTATATTCTTCATATGTGCCTACCAAAAAATTAATCAAATTGATTTCTAACATTTCCCTTTGTTCAATGAGAAAATCTACCTACCGTGCCTATAATTTTGATCGATTATGAATGTTCCAAGACCTAAAATGTTGATTATTACATGTTATAATCCCAAAAAACTAGCATGAATTTAAATATATATCGTCCTTGGGAATATATGTTTAATGAAGCTTACTGGAAGTAGCGACGGCAGAAGTGGCGATGGGGTCAGTGTCATAGGCAGTGGTGAAGGTAGCGGCGATACTAGTGGTGGCAGCAGTGGTAATTATGGAAACAGTGGCGGCTGGGGAGCATAAAGAGGCGGCAGTGGCAGAAATGGAGGAGTAGTAGGTGGAACTGGTGGTGGAGGAGTAGGAGGGTGCATTATTGTCAACGACAACCGAGTAGGAGAAGGATGAGGATTCTATAATGAAGGAGTAGGAGGAGGAAATGTCGACGACTGTAGTAGCGAAGGAAGGGGAGGATCTGGCGACACAATGTTAGGATTATTAAAGATCTTGATGGGTAAAGAATGGTGGGGAAAAGGTTATGGTTCATTTATAAAATCAAGGGAAACATTTATTTGTGCTAGTTAAAAGTGCTGCTAAATATATGTTTTATCAGCACATAATTGAAAAGTGCTGATAAAACATACCATTTATTCATAATTATAAAATTATATCCAATATATTTATTAAATTTATGAGTTTATAAATATATATAATTAATATATTTATTATTATTAATTAATTTAAATTATAATAAAATGTATAAATATATATATGCGGGGATCTATGTATAAATTATAATTATATATATATATATATATTGATATATTAATTTTAGTTTTAATTTCATAAATATTTATATATATGTGTGTGCCTGTATGTGTGTCTGTGTCTGTGTATATATTCATTAAATAAATAAATATATAAATAAATATATTCAAAATGTTTTCATAAATATACATTTATAATTTAAAAGTATTTTTTAATTTTATAACTATTTAAACACATTATAATTAATTAGTTATATATAATTAAAATTATATATATTATATTAAATGTATATAATTTTTTAGAACTAAATATTTACATTTTTATATAAAATATATACTTTTATTGTTTATTTAAATATTTTTATTGTGATTTTTTGTATTTATGAGAACATAAAGCTTCATATATATTGGAAATTAATGAAATCACCAATTATAGTACTATAATATATACGACCTATATTAGGGTGAACAATGAACATATTTAGTACATGAATATGAACATCCATTTACACATTAACTAACACATTTCTTAAGAAACATAAATTTATTTAAATATATATATTTAATAAGTATTTTTATATATATTTTTATTAAAAGTATTTATATATAATATTATAAACATATTGTATAATACATATATAATAAATATATAACTAATACTAAAAAACATAATAATCATAAATAAAACATAAACATAATAAACCTAATAAACATGCATTTTTATTTAATGTATACATATAAAAATTATTTTTGAATATAATTTCAAAATATATATAAATTAATAATATTATCTATTAAAAAAATTATTAGTACTATTATTATCACTAATAAAGTTAAATTTTTATCAGTTATTTTTGTTAGCACTGATAAATGTGGGACTTTATCACTGCTTATAGTAGCGCTGATAATGGGTGTATTTATCAGTGATTTTTTAGCACTGCTAAAATCCCCCCATTTATCATAACTTGCGGATTAGTGTTGATAAATCCTGATCTCTCCCATTTCCCGCAATTGTAGAAGTGAGTTAACACTTGATATAATGATACTAATGAAATATTATTAACAAAACAATATAAGAGGATCATATATGATATCATAAATATGTATATGGTTCTGATATAATTTAATAACATGATTTAACCATGATAGAGAATGTTAAAACACCCTCATCTAATAGATAATATGATGTAAGGGATAACTTCAAAATCTAATTATTATTCAGGATTGTTTATATTTATTTGTTGAGGAATATTTTTCATCCACACCAATGTTTCATAAAAAATTTCAAAATATATTTTACTATTACACTGAAAATTTTTTATGTCTTTTACCCAATTTTTAATTTTTATAAATTTTTTTTAATGTAATCTTGTTGTTATTTTCCAAACCTAGTACTTTACAGAATTTTCGATGGAAGGAATGTATGTTATTTATGTTAAGCGACATGTGAAAATTTTTATGTCATCATGACACATTAAATTTTGAATCTTACTTTATAATATTACATGGTTTTTTTCAATAGAAACTTTCTATTTTATAATTTCATTTTTTTACTAAAAAATTTAATTTAAAAGGGGGAATTTCTCTAATGATATTTTTAATTATTTTATTAGAGTATTTTCATCTATTTCAAAATCCTTTTTTGATCTTATGATTGATTGAGGTTGATTTATTATGATATCATTTACTATATTTTATTGAATGTTTTTTATTTATTTTGACTATTGACGTGCTATTTTGATACAATTCATGGTTTATGGATAATTTACTCCCATTTTGTATTCTAGTTTTTCCATAAAAATATCCACGTTTTATTTGTGTTTCACAGCTTTTATATGAGGAATGAATTAAAATTAGTATGTTAGAGTAGGGTCCCTCTATATCCCCTAGATCCATCATTTGGCCTCATGAAACAAACTAGATTGGGTGTTGGCTGATGACTTACATATCTATGTATGGTGTCTTGGTCGAATTCATAATGGTATGTTTTTGACTTCTGAACTTGATAATTCCCCCATTATGAGATTAGTTGTTTATATTCCATGTGATTATTCAACTTTTAGAATATCCATGGTAAATATTCATTATTGTGTGATTATTTATATGGAATTATTTGATCATCTTTCATTCCTTCTATATTTTTCACGGGTTATTGATTAAATGAAATATACTTCAGTTAATTATCTTTTCATAATTTCTTGTGGTAGTTTATGATAGCTTTGTCTGTATTTATACCTTTAATGAGCATATGATCTCACCCCTTTCATATGTTTCATTTTTTCCTAGGATTATAATAAGTGTTCTAAGAGAATATATGCAATGATGCACTAGATAGAATAATTTTATCCTCATAATAAAGAAAGAAAAAAATCTATGTTGTGATTAGTCTTTTCATGTCTAATATAAGACACATGTATGTGTCTAGTTTTCCAAGACTACTAATTTAATCTGTCCTTTTGGATACAACTTACTTGTATCTATACAAATGTAATAATGTAAGGTATCAGCTTCGGGCTTATGGGGATAAGGTGTTATGCTCAGTTCAATAAACCAAATAATGGCCTAATAGATGTGATATTTAAGAATCTCTCTCATAGACATTGGTGGACAATGATGGGTTCCAGTGGGGGAAGATCCTGAAAAAGTTGTATTAGATAATTGTTTAAGTATTTATATGAGTTTGTATTTCAAAAAAAGTGATGTTTTGTTTGGTTTTTTAGGATAATAGTGTTAATAAAATTTGTACATGGTGTATTCAAGGGAGACCATCTAGGAAATAGGAGATTCGTGCCCCCTTTATTGTAATGTATGGACCTTAACCTTACAAAGAATACTAATGTGAGATAATATTGATTTTAGAGAATTTTCTTGGGTATGGATCATTCATAATGATTTATTTCTCTTATGCATGAATTACAAAAATGATGGAAAGATAAAATGATATTTTAATAGAATTACTATAAGGTAAATCCATGCCATGGGCCTAGGAATTCATTGCATTCTTATGGATGAATATAACTATTTTTTTTTGTGAAAAGTGGCTATTAGGATTTGTTTTTCTGATTTATATTGTAATTTAATCAATTATTCAAATAAGTTGTTATATTTTTCATATTATATGATAACGCTAATGTTTTGTCTCTTTATTTTATTTGAATTAATATATTCATTGTTTTTTACTTATGTTAACTCTATTTATATTGATATTTTTGTGTTTCTCGTGCACTTTTATTGTTTAAAGGATGATTAAATCTATGTGAAACTACATCTCTAAGAATAAATAAATTATATTAAATGTAAGTGGTTAATGAAAAATGAATACCCTCAAAAATTTTGATCCTAATTTAACTATTATATGAACATTTATTAAAAATGTTATTTACGTGTTTACCTTGATGTATTTATAAAAACAGATCATATATTAATATCCTAAATAACCATTAAATTTAATAATATTAATTGTTTTATATTCATTTTCTAAATATTTTTTTAAAAAGACATGCCTTAATCTGTTATTTTTAATATAATGCATGTTCATATTGATTAAAAAAATATCATACTAGAATCTAATACGTTAAATTAAAGATATGTTAAATATCAAAAATTAATGTCATTTCAATATATGTGGGAAAATATTTTCAACGTGATATTTTAGTCACTGTTATTAGTTTATTCTAAATTTCCTAACATGGTTAAGTGAGTTTTTGGGAATGATTGATAAAATAAAAAAGACGTCTTAAATTTTAATGATTTGATATATGAATTGGTTATATGATATTATGCATGATAATCTTAATTTTCTATATTTTTGAGTTATTTAAAAAATTTAAATGGTAATAAAATATTTTTGAAATATATTTATTTTGGAAGATGAGGATTTTGAAAAAAAATTCATATTTTGTAATTAGGTTTGCAGTGTTCTATGGTAGTGTCTATTCCACATGATTAAATAATGGTTTATTTTTTTAGTAATTCATTTCCTCGAATAATGTTGTTGAAAGGTTTTACTTTAAATTACGTTTTGTTGTTTTTTTGCAAAAATATGTATTGTAAATAGTTGTGTTGATTCTTTATAAATGGGTTTTTTGGTTTATTATTTCAAGTAAACTCTTAATAGTTTTCATTTAAATAGATTTTGTGAATGAATATTTTTATGAAAACCAAGTGACTTATTTATATTATAATGTTTTCAGTGTATGATTTTTAATTAATTTTTTTTATATTAAGTTTTTTAAGGAAATTTTTATTGTGATGAAATTAATTAATAAAAATTGTATTAAAATATGTTGATAATGATGTGAAGTATGTTTTTCATAACGTATATGAGATTTATCAATTATTTTCATTAATGTTCTTTTAGTGGGAATGATTAGTGAAAAGAGAAATGTTTTTATTTGATTGTTTATTTTTTTATATGGATTATTATATGGTGTTATAGAAATGATGATGTAGTTTATTTATTGAAGGGAGACTTCATTAGACAGAATAAAGACGAGATTTTGTTATATAATTTTAGTTTATTTTTTATTGTTGTGGTATTGGAAATGGTGTGATCTTTGATATTAGATTTTTTATCTTCTATTAATATGTGTTTTAATTTATTTTATTAAAAATGTAAATTTTTATATTTGGATTGAATAAATGTCAGGAGGTCATTATCTGTGCATTGGGATTGAGCACTAGAAAAATAATTAAAGGTATAGAGTATTATTGAAATTTCATATATAATAAGTATTGAGGTTAATTTTTTGAGTTTCATGTCTGGATGTTGAATAATGGTTATAATAGTTTAAGAATTACTTTGAGATTATAAAGATTCCAGATCATTTCTATGTTTTCTTAGGAGTGGGTTTTTTTGAAGAGTGGACGAGATGTGGGGGAAGATGAATCACAACATCCTAGATGATGTTTCATTGTAAAATTTTCTTTGATTAATTAATATGTAATTTAATTCATATATATGAAATTATGTGAACAAGAAATGTATTTTTATTAAGGATGATCTATCTTGCATGATCATGGATTTCGCTTTTGGTTTTTGATTTTTCTATTTCCAAACCTCTTAGCATATAAAGATGTGATAGAGTGATATTTTGAGTCTCCCTTGAGGATAAAAATTTTATTGTATATAATTATTATACAATTGAAGTATTTTTCAAAGGTGAGAAATTGTGCTAAGATGATAGAAGAAGGATTTTTTCATGATATTGATAGAGTTTAAGAGGTTGATTAAATTCATGGGACATATCATAGATGAAGAAAAAGAGTGATAAAAATATATAGAGTATGAGTGTGGATTAAGGCTTGGTTTTTCACTAACATAAGGTGTCATGTGTTTGGTAATATTATATTTTTCAATTATGATGAGTTGTTTGATCCACTATACTATTTTCTTATGGTTATGTGATTGTTAGTTATTATTGGTACTATATCCAAAACATAGTTATGATTATCTATGGTAGAGTGTAGATTTTTTGGAATAATTTATGGTGTCAGGATTATGTGACATTATTTATTTCATGAGAAACACATTTTAAATAGTCATTATAATTTATAAATTAATGTAGTTGTGCCTGAAAGGTTTTTTTTGTTAACTAGTTTGAAGTTATTTTTTTTTGAAAGATGTATTTTAATAACCTTCAGTAATTTTAAAAATTTAAAATAGAGGTAAAAAAGATTCACATTTTCATAAATTCAAAATTATTTTAAAAAATAATGAGAAGTTTTAAAGAGTTATTATTTTATTTCATGAGGATAAATTGTTCAAAATGTGATTTTTTAAATATAAACTTCACTTGTAGTTATAAAAGGAGTAATGGTTGGTGAAAGTGATTATTTATAGGATTAATTGATTAATTCCATTAATCTTCTCCACCATTTTGGAGTATTTTATATATAATAATATCTATCTTATATATATGTTTTATAGTAGTTAAATTTTAGGGAATATCTTGTTAGAAATGGGTTAGTGTTGTAGTGTAGTTTTGGAGTTTAAGTTGTCAGGTGTGGGGATGATAGATGATTTATTTAGTTGGGGTTTACCTTATGGATTATAGTGTATTTCTTCTAATGGTTTTATTTCTTATTAGGATTTAAATAGTATTTCTTTTATACAACATCCGTATTATTTGATAGGTGTAATCCCTATATTTTTTAGGAGTTTCCCTTATTGGATATATTTTTCATTCTCAGGGACGAGAATCATTTGGGTGGTATCAAATATAGAAGCATATATTATTCCTCTTATACTACATTGATGTTTTGTGTTGTTTAAGATATTGTTGATGTGTTATGAGTTGTATGGTAGAATAAAGGTTTATATTTGGATGAAATTTTATCTATAATTATTTATCATGTTATAAACAAGTACATTTCACATTGATCTATTATTCGAAAGAACTATAGAATCAGGGTTGGGTTAGTTGTTTTGTGATTCATTATGTCGTAGTGTGAGGTGTTGGATTGTGGCATGAAGGCTGATCCATGAGGTTTTTGTATTGATCTATTTAGGTTTGGATAGATTATTTTATCATGGTATTATTTTTTTATCTTGGAGATCCTTCATATTTTTTTATTTAATATTATATTGATTTATTTTAATCTTATGTGAGTTTTCTATTGTGATGAACCATCATTGCATTATGATTTGTCTTTGATATTATCAGGTTTGGGAGTGTGTGACGAGTATTACATCATTATTTATAAATGTAAAATAATAATGGAAGTTTATTTCTTATTTTTTCATGATCTACCACGGTCATATAAATTTTAAATTGTTATTGAATGAATTTAAAATAAATAAATTTAGAAAGCGCAATGATTCTTGAATCTAAACTGTGTTTTAACTGGATTCATTATGGGTCTTTATGATTTTCATTTCCTAAACCTTTTAATTATAAAATCAAATTGATTTTAAATTTCTCGTATTTCCTCTCAACTAGCTTTTAACCCTATATGGTCTTGGTGTCTCTTATAAGAAATCATAAACCTCTGTAGTTGAATGTTAGTACTTTAATTCAAGTGATCGGTCCCTCAAAATTACAAGGAGATCTTTAACTCTTCATCATTTATCATTTATGGTACTTTCCCTTCATATAGGCTATGACATGGAGTATTATCTAAAAATATATTGTTATAGTTAATATTTTTTTGATATTGAGGAATCATAGGTTGTTAATGGTTTCTTATATGATCCTAGTGTTGTTTGGTTGTGGTTATTATTCTTGTTCGAGTATAGTGATTGTTAAAAATACATTTTAGGTAAAAAATTTGAAATTTATCTTGTTATATTAGTTGTCTAATATGTATTTATTTATTTTTATATTCCTAGGGTAAATCGATTGAATTATCCTAAAGAAGGTAAAAATCAAACATAGGAAATTGAGAAAAGGAGATGTGATTTTCATGTTCTATATGTGATTTCCATGTTATAATTTATGTATTGGAGATTAAATTGTTTAATAATTATTTTATGATATCAATTTTGTTATTGTTTTTATGCTTCATCACATTCATAACTGGTTAAGTCACATAAATATGGTAATGAAAAGAGATATGAAAATATGGAATTAATGCTTGATATTTTTTGTTCATGAGATGTTTGATAAGTATATAAGAATGAATAATTTTGGTCAATTGGATTTTTTATAATGTATTAATTTTTTTATTCATTATAATATATTGAGTTGTTTTAGAAAGGTTTTTTACTATGATTGAGGAATGGGTGATGATGTATTGTTTTTGTGTCGGTGGTTTTATTTGTCTTTTGATGGGGTAGTGTGGTTGATGTTGTAAAAAGTTGTCAAATTGATATTGAGGTTGTTGTCATGGGATAGTGTGGTCGTTTAGTTTTGATATGGTATTGAAGATGTCATTGTGGTTAGTTAATTTTTTAATATTGTTATGTTTTTAGGATGATGTGGTCATGTCTTAATTTCCCTCATCAAATCTGTTTTTTTTAGAAAAGTACGCTTTAAAATTTTATTGGTAGCCCAATAAGATATTTAAATAATAGTGAAAATCAAATAACCAAAACACACCAATTAAAACTAAAAACTCAAAGTATCACTACAATCAGGTTGGAAACCTAGATAGTAGGTTTTTATAGTGGATGTTCTCTGAGATGCTCACCGAAGATCCGACACCCCTTGACTTACATGCTATCTTTAGCCTTCCACACATGACAAAAAATTAATTTTCCAACCCCTCCACCACTAAGGACAATTTCATTGGAGAAATATTCACCACCAAACTAAACACCCATTGATATCATCATCCTAAATGACGTTGTGTAAGGACCACTAAGAATAATAAACACCAAAACAACCCAAGATATGGGAACCACTGGCAACCCAATGTTGAGACCATTAAACCCAGAAATTTTCAACCACTGAAGACAAGAAAATCCATATCAACATTATGATCTTCATGATCTCCATCCCCTCCATAAATATATACTAGAGAGACCACAATCAAAGTCTATCATTGCACATCCATGATTCCAATATACCTCATCCCTCCTCAATTATACACATTCATCCCCATATAGAATCAACCAGAAAGTTCAATACACAACCTCTAGATAATAGAACCATAGAAAATAGTAACAAGAATATTCAGTATCAATGATGATATTCTACTAAAAGTGATGAAATCATTCTTTTCTGCAAAATAGGATGACGTAATTTCCATCATTCACCACTTATTCATCGAGGTGAGCACAACTCCAATCAATAATGATAATGAATCAATGGAATAACTGATGGGTAAATATTTCCACAATATTAAATGTTTTATAATGAATTTATACTTAAATTAATTAATTATTTAGAAGTTTGATGATATTCAATAATTAACAAAATGATTGGATAGTAAATGAAGAATACTAACCACAATAATAATTTTTGAGATAATATAAATGAATTTAAATTAGAAATGGTTCCATGGTATTTTAGTGGATGGTAATATATGTGTCATAATGAATGAAATGTGGATGGAAAATATTAATGTATATTTCAAAAATGAATCTGGTTAATGAATGAAATGGAATCAATTAATATGTTGTTAAAAAATTATATGTGTGTAATGAATATATAGAGGATAGTAATTGAGAAATGTGAAATGAATTATGAAGTCATGTTTGTGATGTTTTTTGGATATTATGATGAAATTGTGTTGTGTTAGGGGAGTTGGTTGTGTGGTGGTTAGATATGGTATCAATATTGATGTTCAGTGGAGAAATTTATTTCTTAGTGTCATTTTTTTATAATTAATCTCGTATTTGGTATGTGTGATATTATTTATATCCATTATAGATTTTTTATTTCGTATGAATCCTCATCTAAGTCATGTAACATGATTGATTCCTATATGAGGAATAGGTTTCATGTATTTTCACATACATCTAGGATAAAGGTTATGTAGATGGTCAAATATTTTTTCATCTCTACTATCTCTTCCATGTTTACTATGTGATATGTTGCCTTGAGTTTATAAGGTAAATATTTGGGTGCATGTTAGGTGATTAAAATGAAGGAAGAGTTTACAAACTTGACATCCATCACGCTTATGTACTCCACCATGAGGGTGTAAGTGGATGTAATAGTGATGTTATTATAGTATGTGAGTATGGTTGTGATATATCTTTGGTATATTATGTATGGATTCAAATATTATGTTTTGGTTATGTGGTTTACGGTTATGTGGATATGGAGAGGATGGTAGTACTAGTACATATGTCATTAGGGTGTGATGGTTACATGTTTCATGGATAAGTATATTTGTGCTATATAAGGCCCCGTCCTTAAACATCACTTAATATTGAATTAAATGAACAATTCACATTGAGGATCTTTCCAGGTTTAGAGTTTTAGAGAATTAGGACATAACTATTACATCTCAAAAGAGTACAAAGTAGGCACTTCTACTAAGTTTCCATAGAATAAAAAAAACTCTTAAAAAGAGACATGTCTAGTTCCATGTTTTATATAGCATGACTTTCCCTTGATCCCATCCTTGACCCTATTCCACATTATGTTATGTGAAAAACATTTCAAAAAAAACTTGGGGTGATAATCAAAAGCTCAGTAAGGGATACACAAAGAATGAAAACTGTTATTTTTTCAAACATCAAGTAAACCATGTATACTTTATCAAAGTAATACCTTCACCTTCATGAAGTAGTAAAAACTCTTCACTGAATAAAATGTCATTACTTACCCTTTTGTAACCAAAGTATTAAAATAAATGACATATAAATAACTCATAACATATAAAGGTAACTTGGTATATAAAAATACTTAAGTGGAATAACCATATGGTTGACTTCCACACATATCACTTAATGGAATAGCCATACGGCCAACATCAATACATACGTAATGGAATAGCCATATGGACGACTTCCATACCCAATGCATTGGAGGTTATAACGTAACCACTCATCCTGGTATTCATGGCACCACCCGTCATATGGTTTGTCATGTAACCACCTGTCAAATGTCTAAGTACCATTATAAAATCAGTAGACATAAAACTAATATAATGGAAAGAAAACATTTCCACACTTCAAGCACAATATATCACTTAAATATATTGAAATAATGAATCCGTTATAAAACCCATTTTCAATAACAAAATACATAAAAGAGTATATGGTATTTATTTCATTTAAAAAAACATCATAGCTTGTTGAGGAAGCCAATGACCAAATAATACTCACGACGGCGGAAAAGGTCGTTGTCACCGTGTATGTTAAAAGAAACATTCCTTTTTGTTGTTTAGTAAAACGCTATTTAGAAAAAGATTCTTTTTGTATAAAAGTAAATGTCAAAGGGTTTTACACACCGTATAAAAGATAGTTGTGTATAAAACGTAATATGCCTCAATGAAAGGAAATTGAGACGAAGTCCCTTACCTCGGGTCCGACTTGACTCAATCGTTCTTTAACATCCTGAATAATAAACTTGTGTTAATTTATATTTGCTTAATAACCTTTTTCGAGTTCATTATTCCTTTTATATCACCTATTTCCATGTTATAAACATTATGTAATCATTTAAGGTAATAATTTTTGTTTTGTTGATATTTGGTCCTTATGTCGAAAGTGGACTTCTTACAATTACATGTTGTTCGTATGGTCAAAGGTTCATTATATCCAGAATGAAATTCCTGATTTGGATATCATATAACTCATATATATCTAGCATATACATGTATTTATAATATCAAAT
The DNA here is from genome assembly GCA_963277665.1 of Viscum album. NCBI lineage: Eukaryota > Viridiplantae > Streptophyta > Magnoliopsida > Santalales > Viscaceae > Viscum > Viscum album. Next base: position 1,063,931,013 of record OY728126.1, on the reverse strand, counting down.
AATCATTTAGAGGTAAGAAATGAAATGCACCTTTCTTGGAGACGGTAAGTCGTATATACGCATAAACGCTACTTTCATTTCTATGTCATATTAATGGAATTAAAACTAAAGGAGAGGTATGTATATTTTATTTCAAAAATTATATTAATAATTTAGATGTAACATAAATCATATATATCAATTATATATATGTACTTATAATAGTAAATTACATGTGGTTATAAGAAATGAAATGCACCGTTTATGGAGACGGTAAGCCGTACGTACGCATGAACGCTACTTTCATTTCTATCACTTTCTTTAATGGTAAGAAATAATTATTATATAGAGTAATATTATAATTCCAGTATAACATCATATATAATATCTTTAAATCCATCCTTTTTACGTCCCACATATGGCATTAAAGAATCACATCACTTTGAGGGAGCGGTAGTCCGCACTTCCTAAGATGAAATTATCATGTTTACCCACAATGGAAACCATAAAGGTATGCCCAAAATGAAAAATAGAGAAGCTTAAGGAAATCATAAACAAATTATATATCATATATAAATATAGTGTCATCTTAATGGCCACCTTGAAGGTGTTAAAATAATGTTGAACAATCATCATTTCGAGAGGCAGAAATTTTCAATCCACGGAAACTGTATGTTCTTTAAACATTAGATGTAGGTGTGTGTGAGTGTAGCTCAAAATAATATTTTAAAAACATAGTAGTATATTTAATATACTTGAGTTGTTAAAAAGGAATTGATTTTAAAAGATTTTAGGGTGTTGGAGAAGCAAAATAAAACAAAACGACTCAAGTGAAGACATTAACATAAAATCGGGTAACTCCCTTTGGTTTGAGCTCAAAGGCTTCCTTGGAAAGACTTCTGCCCACAGTAAGGATTCAAGGAGCAAGATATGGATGTGGAGAGACAAAATTATCATAGCTTGGCCGAACCAAAGGATTGAGAGGTGTTGGTAAGGTGGTAGATGTGGGGGCCTTTTATAAGAGGAGAGGAGGGGCACTCTTGGAAAGTAAGGAAATGTTACTTTATTTTCAAATGGTTTTCAGATTTTAATGGTCCCACATTTATGTGTTTCGAGGATAAAGTGATAAGGGTTCTAAATACACCAATACAATATGTTTTGGATATGTTTAGGGATTATATTTTAAATTATCTTTCCATTTTATTTAAATCGTTAAATAACGAGGTCATCGCTCCATCATCATGATGTCATAAATAATTTAATATATTTAATGTCTAAAAATTATAAAAAAATACTATGATGTATTAAATCTTTTTACCTTTAAAATTAATATTTATAGTCAAAAAGATTACTTGTATAACCCCATGTAAAAATTGATTTAGGAAAATATTTCATGTTTGTGTCATTTTTTACTTTAACTTTAAATAAAAGGCATAAATGTCATTATCATACCCAAGTGGTTCCATGGGGTACCAAAAAGTGACCCATGGGTTGTCTTGGTCGTCCATAACTCATTCAATAGGGTTAAGACAAGTGTAAAGATATTTTCATTTTATTATAATATCATTTTTACCTTAAATTACACTAATTACCTTTAATCGCGATTAATAAAACATAAAAGTTACTATTCACCAAAAAAATTTATTTTAATACCATTGAACCAAATTTTACATAATAATGAAAATAATTTAAATTGGATTTTTGATATTCAAAACACAAAAGTGGTAAATTTCCATTTAAATGAAAAATCAAATTTTGTAACCACCACTTTGCAGTTTTACTATTCATCAAAAATTGATGTTTTTCAGAAAAAAAACAAAAACTTCACCCTAAGATATATTTGATATTATGAATTCAAAAATTAAGTCCATTTTACAAAATTCAAAACATATAACTTTCATTAATTAATTTAACAATTAATTCCCACTGTCTAAACAAATAGCGTGTTTTTATGAAACAATAAGTATCAAAAGATTAACACCAGTTTATGTCCAATTTCAAAGTAAAATTAATTCCAATGACCACTATTGGATTAAATGGAAAAAATATATTCTAATTGAACGTAACAGGAAATTAAAAATATTATCTAATCATCTTAATAAATTAGATTAAATATAGGTTTTGAATTAAAATACAACATTTTACACTATTCATTAAAAATGAACTTTATCGGAAAAATACCAAAAAATTAAACAAAGTAATATTTGATGTCCCGATTCTAAAGAAGAGTTTTATTTAGTCCAGTAGAATGTATAAGAGTGACCAAAACTATATTTAATGACGGTTCTCCATAAAATGTTGATAAGTGGACCTTTCGTGAAAGTTAGATTATATAAGCCTAAAAATGAATTTTTTTCGTATTTTAAGCCTTTATCCTTTATTAGATAAATGTAAAAACATTTAACAAACATATATAATCTTATTTTAGTTATTTAAATCCATTAACACCAGTACAACGGCTACGTGTTAACTAACATTTAAAATAATATTATTTTATTACTAGTGTGCAACGTACGATTTTGAAGAAATATTTTGTTGCATATAGGGTACGCTATTGGACATAGAAACCCCTTTAAAGTAAAAATAATATTTAATGCGCAAATATTAATAAATATGAAAATGTATTATTCTTTATTTACCTGGGATGTTACATCCTTCCCCCCTTTTGGGAATTGTGTCCTCGCAATTTTATTCACTTATCAAAATAAGTGGGGGTATTTATCCCTCCTAGCATTTTCAGATTCCCACATTGCCTGTTCAACCATATGGTTTTTCCACAAAACCTTTACCTAGTGAGTTACCTTATTTCGCAATACTTGCTCTCTTAGGTCAAGAATCTGGACTGGTTGTTCTTCATAAGTGTGATTCTCTTCCAACTGAACTACCTCTGGGCACAAAACACGAGATGGATCTGGCATATACTTTCTCAACATCGAAACATGAAAAACATTGTGTACCTGAGATAATCTCGGAGGTAAAGCCACTCGATATGAAATCAATCCAACTCTTTCCAGAATTTCATATGGTCCAATGAACCTTGGACTCAGCTTTCCTTTCTTACCAAATCTCATCACACATTTCCATGGAGAAACCTTGAGAAAAACATGATCACCTACCTCAAAAGATAGGTCCTTCCTAAGGTTATCTGCAAAACTTTTCTATCTGCTCTGAGCTGTTTTCATGTGTTTCTGAATCAACTGAACTTTTTCTGCCATCTCTTCTACCAATTATGGTCCCATCAGCTTACTTTCACCCACTTCATCCCAAAATGTTGGAGTTCGACACCGCTTCCCATATAATGCCTCAAATGGGGACATCTGTATACTGGAATGAAAACTGTTATTATAAGAAAACTCAACCAAAGAAAGATGTTGGTCCCAACATCCCTGATAATCCATCGAACAAGCTCGTATCATATCCTCCTAGGTCTAAATTGTTCGTTCTGACTGCCCATCTGATTGAGGATGAAAAGTTGTACTAAAATTTAATTTAGTACCCAATGACTTCTGAAGGCCTTTCCAAAAGTTAGAAGTAAACCTAGGATCATGATCAGACAAAATGGAGAGAGGAACTCCATGTAACCTGACTATCTCTTTAATATACAAATGGGAAAGTTGATCTAGTGAAAAATTATCTCGTATAGAAAGGAAATGAGCATATTTAGTCAAGCGATCAACAAAAACCCAGATTGCATTATTACCTCAAGATGTCCTCAGTAATCCCACAACAAAGTCCAGGGATATGTTTTCTCATTTCCACTCTGGCACTGGTAAAGGATAAAGCATCCCTTTCGGTAACTACCGCTCTACTTTAACCTTCTAACAAGTCAAACACTTCATAGTAAAATCAGCAATATCCCATTTCATTCCATCCCACCAGTAATACTCCCGCAGATCTCTGTACATCTTAGTACTGCCAGGATGAACTGAAAATGGAGAACTATGAGCTTCACATAACAACACTCTCTTCAACTGTGAATCACAAGGCACACACAATCTCTTCCCAAATCACAAAACACAATCACTATCAATGTTTAATTCAAGAAACTTTCCTTTTTGAACCATCTCTACCTTTTTCTGCAACTCACTGTCTTGCTTCTGTGCTTGCTTGATTCTGTCTGATAGAGAAGATCTCACTGATACCTGAAACAAAACAGAAGGACATCCTGCAGCAACAAATTCTATGACAATGTTCATCAAATCCTTAACCAAAGGATCATGTTCCAAATGCAACATCATTAATGAAGCATTACTTTTTTGACTCAATGCATCAACAACTTTATTGTATTTTCCCAGATGGTAATGAATTGTACAATCATAATCCTTGATTAATTACAGCCATCTCCTCTATCTCATGTTCAATTCATTCGGAGTGAATATATACTTTAAACATTTATGATCAGTATTTATTTCACACTTTACTCCATACAAATGATTCCTCTAAATTTTTAAAGCAAAAACAATAGCAGCTAATTCAAAATCATGTGTAGGGTAATTTACCTCATGAGTTTTCAACTGACGTGAAGCATAAGCAATTACCTGATCATTCTGCATAAGGACATAGCCAAGTCCCTTCAATGAAGCATCACTGTATATAACAAACTCACCATTCCAGGAAGGAAGTGCCAAAACTGGAGCATTCACCAATATTATTTTCAACTCCTGAAAACAATCATCACATTCTTTTGTCCATATAAACTTAACACCCTTCCGAGTTAGCTTAGTCATTGGACCAGATAACCATGAAAAATTGTCAACAAACCTTCGGTAGTAACCTATCAAACCAAGAAAACTACGGATCTCAGTTACATTTGTGGGTCTTGGCCATTCTTCAACAACTTTTGTTTTAGCAGGATCAACAGTTATGCCATCTTTTGAAACAATGTGTCCCAGGAAAGAAATTTTTTGTAACCAAAACTCGCACTTGCTGAATTTTCCATATAGTTTTTTTAAGGTTTTCAAGATAACCCTTGAATGAATTTCATGCTCCTATTTACTTTTATAAAAAACCAAAATATCATCGATGAAAACAATTACAAACTTATCCAAGAACTCATGGAAAATTCTATTCATAAGTTCAATGAATATAGCAGGTACATTCGTTACCCCAAAAAATATAACTACAAATTTATAATGGCCATATCTAGTACGGAACGCAGTCTTCAGAACATCTTCTTCCTTTACTTTCAACTGATGGTACCCTGACCTCATGTTAATCTTCGAAAAATACTAAGCTCCCGGGAGCTGATCATACAAATCATCAATATGAGGCAAAGGATACTTGTTCATAACAGTAATATTATTCAAGGCTCTATAATCAACGCAAAGTCTCATTGAGCCATCACTATTTTTAACAAACAAGACAAGAGCACCCCTTGTTGATATTCTAGGTTAAATGAAGCATTTATCTAGTAACTCCTGCAATTGTTTCTTTAACTCTAAAAGTTCAACTTGAGCCATTCGATAAGAGGGTTTTGAAATTGGCTTAGAATCAGGAACTAAGTCAACAGTAAATTTAACTTCCCAATCATGAATAATACCAGGAAACTCATTAGGAAAAACATCAAGATACTCATTTACCACTGGCACATCATTAATCTGAACAGTTCCTTTATTTTCAACAATATGTGCAAGTTAACATTCATTTCCTTCTTTTACTAGTTTCTTGACCTCTTGATATGTTATCAATAGTAAGGGTTCATTCTTGTACACAAACTAAAAGTATTTATGAAAATAAACTTCTTTAGCTCTACATTCAATCATAGCATGATAAACAGAAAGCCAATCCATGCCCAAAATAACATCAAACTCTAATAGAGGCAAAACAATAAGGTTTTCTGGAAGATTCTATCCACACACAAGGATAGGAAGGTTCTTATAATTACTTTTTGTCTCAACATTCCCTCTGAGTGTTTTTACCATAAGTTTAGGGTTCATATCATGAGATGGAATTTCTAATTTACTAGAAAACTTCTCAGAAATGAAAGAATGTGTAGACCCTGAATCAAACAACACATTGGCATAATCTGAACAAACAAACAGTGTACCTGATACTACTTCATTCGATGGCCCATCATCTACTGAAGATCATGCAAAGGATTTCACCACCCCTTTCTGCTTGTAGTCTGGCTGCTTTCCCCCATTCGGGTTGTTCCTTAGACACTCATTTGCATAATGCCCCATTTCATTACACTTAAAACATCTTACCGCTGGCTTTTCATTGCCTGCTTGATCATCTTCATTACAGTTTCGTGCAATATGACCAGACTTACCACACCGAAAGCACTTACCAGACGTGGATGAACATTCTCCAGGATGCATTTTACCACACTTCTCACATGATGGATATTTGGTTTTCATACCTCCTTGCTTCTTTGATGAATTCTTCCCCTTTTCCTGCAAACTGGACCTCTTATTCTGTTGTTTGTCATAGAACACCTGATCATCGGCAAACTCCATTTCTACCTTCTCCGCATATCGAACAAGTTTTTCGTAACTTTTGAACTCACGAGAAGCTAAATCTCATCGATACTTTGGCTTTAACCCTGAGTAAAAAAGTTTTATTTTACTTTCAATATCTCGTATGAAGTTTGGAGCATACATTTCCAATCGAGTGAACATTGCTTCATATGCAGCCACTCAGTTTTACTCTTGCCTCAATTCCATGAATTTCATTTCCATCCTAAGTCAAACAGCCTTGGGAAAATACTTCTCAAGAAACATACCTTTGAATTAGTCCCAGTGAAGATCCTCAATCTCATCACTATCCCTGATATTTTTTACCATCGACCACCACTGATCAGCTTCACCTTCAAAACGATAAACAGCAAGTCTAACATATTTATATTCTGAACACCCCATGACATCAAAAATCTTCTCTAGTGCTTTAATCCACCCTTAAGCTTGCACAGGGTCAGATGATCCTCGGAATGATGGTGGATGTTGCCTCATGAAATGTTTCACCACAGACATGTTCCTCTACCGTTGATCTGGCTGATCTAATGCATGGATACCACCACCATTTATAGCCTGAGTCAACTGTACCATCACTGCAACAAACTGTTTAGTTCCGATTCCAACCATCTCAGGTTGCTGATTTGGAAGGTTGTCTTCCTCCTGATGTCGTCCCAACATAGCTGCTTTGTTTCCCCTGTGGAAAACCATTCGGAACATAGAAATATCTTAGGCGAAGCAACATGGTAATCTTTAAATGATATATCATTTCAATCATACCATAAATTAACATATAATTTTACACTTTTTAACTCCTAATGTTATCTAAACCGACCATTGATACCAACTATAAGGCCCCGGCCATAAACATCTCTTAATATTGAATTAAATGAATAATTCACATTGTCGATCCTTCCAGGTTTAGAGTTTTAGAGAATTAGGACTTAACTGTTACATCTCAAAAGATTACAAAGTACACACTTCCACTAAGTTTCCATAGAATAAAAAAACTCTTAAAAGAGACATGTCTAGTTCCATGTTTTATATAGCATGAATTTCCCTTGATCTCGTCCTTGACCCTATTCCACATTATGTCCTGTGAAAAACATTTCAAAAAAAACTCGGGGTGAGCATAAAAAACTCAGTAAGGGATACACAAAGAATTAAAACTGTTAGTTTTTCAAACATCAAGTAAACCATGTATACTTTATCAAAGTAGTACCTCCACCTTCATGAAGTAGTAAAAACTCTTCACTGAATAAAATATCATTACTTACACTTTTGTAACCAAAAGATTACCATAAATCCCATATAAAGAACTCATAACATATAAAGGTAACTTGGGACATAAACATACATAAGTGGAATAACCATACGGTTGACTTCCACACATATCACTTAATGGAATAGCCATACGGCCAACTTCCATACATACTTAATTGAATAGCCATACGGCCGACTTCTACCCCCAATGCATTGGAGGTTATAACGTAACCACCTATCCTGGTATTCATGGCACAACCCATCATATGGTTTATCATGTAACCACCCGTCAAATGTCCAAGTACCATTATAAAATCATAAGACATAAAACAAATATAATGGAAATAAAATATTTCCACACTTCAAACACAATATATCACTTAAATATATTGAAATAACAAATCCATTATAAAAACCATTTCCAATACCAAAATGCATAAAAGTGTATATGGAATTTATTTCATTTAAAAAAACATCACGGCTTTTTGAGGAATCCAATGACCAAATAATACTCGCGATGGCGGAAAAGGTCGTTGTCACTGCGTACGTTAAAAGAAACATTCTGTTTTGTCGTTTAGTAAAACGATTTGTAGAAAAAGATTTCTTTTGTATAAAAGTAAAAGTCAATGGGGTTTACAAACTATATAAAAGATAGTTTTGTATAAAACGAAATATTCCTCAATTAAAGGATATTGAGACGAAGTCCCTTACCTCGGGTCTGACTTGACTTGATCGTTGTTTAACGTCCTGAATAATAAACTTGAGTTAATTTCTATTTTCTTAAGAAATTTTTTCAAGTTAATTATTACTTTTATATCACCTATTTCCATGTTATAAACATTATGTAATCATTTAAGTTAATAATGTTTGATTTTTCGATATTTGGTCCTTAAGTTGAAAGTGTACTTCTTACAATTACATGTTGTTCGTGTGGTCAAAGGTTCATTATATCCAGAATGACATTCCTGATTTGGATATAATATATATCATATATATCTAGAATATAAATGTATTTATAATATCACATAATCATTTAGAGGTAAGAAATGAAAGACACCGTTCATGGAGACGGTAAGCCGTACGTACGCATGAACGCTACTTTCATTTCTATGTCATATTAATGGAATTAAAACTAAATGAGAGGTATGTATGTTTTTTTTCCAGAATTATAGTAATCTTTATATGTAACATAAATCATATATATCCATTATATATATGTACTTATAATAGTACATTACATTTCGGGATATGAAATGAAATGCACCGCTCATGGAGACGGTAAGTCGTACGTACGCTTGAACGCTACTTTCATTTCTATCTCATACTTTAATGGAATGAAATAATAATGATATAGAGGTATATTATAATTCCAGTATAACATCATATATAATAACTTTAAATCCATCCTTTTTACGTCCCACATATGGCATTAATTAACCACATCACTTTGAGGGGGCGGTAGTCCGCACTTCCTAAAATGAAATTATCGTGTTTACCCACAATGGAAACCATAAAGATATGCCCAAAATGAAAAATACAGAATCTTAAGGAAATCATAAACATATTATATATCATATATAAATATATTGTCATCTTAATGGCCAACTTGAAGGTGATAAAAGAATGTTGAACAATCATAGTTTTGGGAGGCAAAAATTCACCATCCACCGAAACAGTATGTTCTTTAACCATTATATGTATGTGTGTGTGAGTGTAGCTCAAAATATTCTTATAAAAAAATCCTGTTATATTGAATATACTGGAGTTGTTACAAAATAAATGAATTAAAAAGAGTTTAGGGGGTTGGAGAATCAAAATAAAACAAAACGACTCAAGTGAATACATTACCTTAAAATCAGGTTACTCCCTTTGGTTTCAGCTCAAAGGCTTCCTTGAGAAAACATCTGACCAAAGTGAGGCTTCAAGGAGCAAGATAGTGATGTGTAGAGACAAAATGATCAGATCTTGTCCGAACCAAAGGCTTGAGAGGTGTGGGTAAGGTGGTAGAGGTGGGGGCCTTTTATAAGAGGAGAGGAGGGTCACTCTTGGAATGTAAGGAAATGTTACTTTATTTTCAAATGGTTTTCAGATTTTAATGGTCCCACCATGATTTGTTTCAATGATAAGGTGATAAGGGTTCTAAATACACCCATCCAATAGGTTTTGGACATTTGTAGGTCTTAGATTTTACATTATCTTTCCATTTTATTTAAATCGTTAAATAACGAGGTCATCGCTGCATCATCATGATGTCAAATATAATTTTGTATATTTAATGTCTAAAAATTATAAAAAAAATACTATGATGTATTAAATATTTTTAACTTTCCAATGAATATTTATAGTAAAAAATCATACTTGTATAACCCCATGTAAAAATTGGTTTAGTAAAACATCTCATGTTTGTGTCATTTTTACTTTACATTTAAATAAAGGGCATAAATGTCATTAACATACCCAAGTGGATCCATGGGGTACCAAAAATCGAACCACTGGTTGTCTTGGTCGTCCATAACTCATCCAATAGGGTTAGGATAAGTGTCAATATATTTTCATTTTATTATAATATCATTTTTACCTTAAATTACAGTAATTACCTTTAATCGCGATTAATAAAACATAAAAGTTACTATTCACAAAAAAATTATTTTAATCCTATTGAACTACATATTACTTAAAAATGAAAATAATTTTAATTGGATTTTTGAGATTCAAAACACAGAAGTGGTAAAGTACCATTTAAACGAAAAATCAAATTTTGTAACCACCACTTTGCAGTTTCATTATTCATCAAAAAATTCAAGTTTTTCAGAAAAAAACAAAAACATCACCCTAAGCTATATTTGATCTTCCGAATTCAAAAAATAAAGTCCATTTTAAAAAATTCAAAACATATAAGTTGCATTAATTAATTTAACAATTAATTCCCTCTGTCAAAACAAATAGCGTGTTTTTCTGAAACAATAAGTATAAAAAGATTGACATCAGTTTAAGTCCAATTTCAAAGTAAAATTAATTCCAACAACCACTATTGGATTAAATGGTAAAAATATATTCTAATTGCACTTAAAAAACAATTAAAAAGATTATCTAATCATCTTAATAAATTATATTAAAAATAGGGTTTGAATTAAAATACAACATTTTACACTATTCATTAAAAAATGAACTTTATCGGAAAAATACCAAAAAATTACACAAAGTAATATTTGATGTCCCGATTCTAAAGAAGAGTTTTATTTGGTCCAATAGAATGTATAAGAGTGACCAAAACAATATTTAATGACGGTTCTCCATCAAATTTTGAAAAGTGGACCTTTCGTGAAAATTAGAGTATATAAGCCTAAAATTGAATTCTTTTTGTATTTTAAGACTTAATCCTTTATTAGATAAATGTAAAAACATTTAACAAACATATATAGTCATATTTTAGTTATTTATATCCATTCCCTCCAGTACAACAACAACATGTTAACTAACATTTTAAATAATATTATTTTATTACTAGTGTGCAATGTACAATTTCGAAGAAACTCTTTGTTGCGTATCGGGTAAGCTATCGAACATAACAACCCCTTTAAAGTAAAATTAATATTTAATGCACAAATATTAATGAATATGAAAATGTATTATTCTTTATTTACCTGGTATGTTACAGGCTACATTTCTAATTATATTATTTTGATATTATATTCTTACACTTATATACAATTTTGTTGAGTGATCCTTTATGGGGATATGAGGATTAGTTGATCTAGTATTGGAAAAAAGTTAGTTTTTTTTGTTTATTCATTGAAGTGTTAGTATTATTACTCTCTATTATCACGAGAGGTTTTTTTGTGGATCATGATAATAATAATGTTATACTTACCCATATAATATATATTTTGGATTGGTTCTCAGATCTATAGGGTGATGTTTTTTATTAGGTTGGTAATTACTATCTCAAGTGGTCTTTTGAGTTACAATGTGTATGTGGAGTCATTTCCTTAGGTGTTTCATTCTGAGTATTTATTTTTCTGACCTTTATATAGAATTAAATTACGTGAACATTGGGAGTTGTAATATTTTATATTAATGATTTGATTTGTAGTCTATTGTATCTTTCATCCTATTACTATGAGGTTAATTTCCCTTGGGTGTGTGTTTTATCACCACTGTGTTAGTCTCAACTAGTGTCTTACTATAGGAGAGCTGCATGGGTCACTCAAATAATTAATGTTATCCTAGGAGGGGTTTTAGTGGGTGCATGTCCTAAAAATTAATACCTCATCCATAAATAGAATAGAACTCTTGGAAGAGTCTTATAAAAATAAAAATAATAAAATATAATGAAAATATATAAAATATAAGATATAATGAATCAAAATTACAAGTTATATAAAATATAGTTATTATTTATATCTTTTAATATTGAAAAATTATGAATTAAACTTTTTTACACAAATTATGTTCCAAAGAATATTTGACAATAAAAAATGAACAATAGAATGATGAATATAAATGAAAAGGGAAATAATAAATATTATATTTCATCTATCATTACAAACAGCTATTTAAAATGAATCATTGGGTTGAGAAATAACATTTTCATGGTGTAATCAATGAAAATATTTAACATTGAAGATTATTTGGATATAATAAATGATGGGAAATTATGTGTCAATTGAATGGTTTGAGAATACAGAGAGAGATAGATAGAGAGATAGATACTTATTTTTATAGTTTGTAATAGTTAATCTTGTAATTTATGTTTACAAATATATAGGTAATTTGGGATTTCAAGTTATACCATTTACGTCATTTATTACTCACCATAATTATCCATTACACCAAATAATATGTTTATCCCTTCTTAGTATTATAACTTTAAAATGCTTCAGTCACTATTATTGACATTGTTATGTTGTGTAAGCACTACCTTGACATTTCATTAGTATTTCAATAATTATCTTAAAATATGAATTATTTTTTATTATATATTAACTTATATTTGATATTTTTATAGTCATATATTATAGAAAAATTTATATATATTTATAAAATATCCGAGTTCATTTTAAATAAAAATTTAATAATAAGTAGTACAAATCCATTTGAACATAAACTTAATTTTTTTAATAGAGTTCAACTATTTTACTCATCCTATAACAAATATAATTTCATTTATTTACATTCATAAAATATTTTATGCATATTATGTTCTCTGAGATATTCAATATCTTTCTCACGTGATGCATAACATTATTGAGATATATTTTATAATGACTTATAAAGTTCAATTTCAATATGAAGTCTTCTTCTTAAAAGGAATTTAAATTCAAATGTATCTCTCAAATTATAAACAAAATATAATTGAATATTATATTTAAAAATATTTTTTTAAAAAATTCTTGAAAGCATATTATTAAATAAAAATTTCATTTAAAAACATTTACTATAATTGTTTATCAAAAAATATGATTATACATCACTTTTATATTAAATTTTTATACAATGATATATATAAACTTTTATCAAATTATTTTTCTTCTAAACATGATATGATTATTTAAAATATTAAATTAATTTTAATATATTAAATTTATAATTATTATAGGTAAAATATTAACATAAATACTCATAACATATTAAAATAATATTTATTTTTGAATCCAAAAGATATTTATTTATAAATATAAAATCATATTCATGTTTTAAACTTTACATAATTATTTATATGATTATATATATATATACACATTAATATCAATTTTTATCTATAAATATATAATGTTTATTTAATAATATTGAAAATAAGAAATAAATAAGAGAAACTTTATTTATCCTTTAATGAAAACTGATATTCTATCAGAAAGTAATAATAGATATATTTTTTCAAAAAATTATTATATTCCAACTGAAATGAATCCATAAAATCAATATTAATCTCTTTATTGAAAATAAATAATAATTATATATATATATATATTAAATAAGTCAAAATAATAAATCATGTTTATGAAATATATTTAATGTTTAAATAAAACCTATAATTTAACATGAAGGAAATATTATCAATTTAAAGTATAATGAATATATAATTTATCATATTACATTTTTCTAATTGGGTATCATACATTTTATTTTAGTAGTCAAATTAAATATACATAAATGATCATTTAACAACAATTTATGTACCTAATGTCTATATATTCAATTAATATATAGTCAGGAATAATATATTGATCATATTAACCATCCTCATTTCCATACAAATCATTATATAGTTTTCTAAAAAATAATTGTATGTAACACCCCAGGTAAATAAATAATATGAAATTTTCATATTTATCCATATTTTTGAATAAAATATTAATATGACTTTAAATGGGATGCTATGCTTGATGGCGTACCCAACACGCAACAACGAGTTTCTTGGGAATCTTACGTTGCACTATAATAATAAAATAATATTATTTTAAATGGTAGTTAACATGTAGCCGTTGTAATGGCGGTAATGGATAGAAATAACTAAAATATGATTAATATGTTCTTAAATGTTTTTTCATTTATACAATAAAAGATAAAGGCTTAAAATACGGAAAGAATTCAATTTTAGGCGTATATTCCCTAGTTTTCACTAAAGGTTCACTTATCACCTTCTGATGGAGAACCGTCATTAAATATAGTTTTTTTCACTCTTAAACATTCTTTTGGACCAAATAAAACTCTTATTAAGAATCGGTACATCAAAATTTACTTTGTGTAAATTTTTGGTATCTTTCCGATAAAGTTCATTTTTTTAATGAATAATGTAAAATGTTGTATTTTAATTCAAAACCACTTTTTAATCTAATTTATTTATATGATTAGATCATATTTTGAATTGGTTTTAAAGTGAAATTAGAAATATTTTTACCATTAAATCCAATAGTGGTCGTTTGAATCAATTTCACTTTGAAATCAGACTTAAACTAGTGTCAATCTTTTGATACTTATTGTTTCATAAAAACACGCTATTTGTCATGACAGCGGGAATTAATTATTAAATTAATTATTGTGACTTATATGTTTTGAATTTTGTAAAACGGACTTCATTTTTGAATTCATAATATCAAATATAGCTTAGGGGGAATTTTTGGGATTTTTCTGAAAAACTTCAATTTTTGATGAATAGTGAAACCACTAAGTGGTACATATAAAAACTGATTTTCCGTTTAAATGAAATTTTGCCATCATTGTGTTTTGATTTTCAAAAATCCGACATACATGGTTGTCATTAAGAAGTAAAATGTGGTTCAATGAGATTAAAATAATTTTTTGGTGAATAGTAACTTATTATGTTTTTAATCGCGATTAGTGGTAATTAGTGTAGTTTAAGGTAAAAATAATGCTTTAATAAAATGAGATGATCTTGATACATGTCTTACCCTAATTGGTTGTGTCATGGCCGACAAATACAAGCCATGGGGAAACTTGGGGACCCCATGGATCCACTTTGGTTGGGAAATGACATAAATAACTTTTTATTTAATGTAAAAGTAAAAATGACACAAACATGATATGTTTTATTCAAACAATTTTTATGTGGGGTTATACAAGTCATATTTTTGATTATAAATATTCATTGGAAAGATAAAAAGATTTACTATATCATAGTATTTTTTTTATAATTTTTATACATTAAATAAATTAAATTATTTATGACATAATAATGATGCAGCAATGACATCAATATTTGACGATTTAAATAAAATGGAAAGATAATGTAAAATCTATGAACTACACATGTCCAAAACTTATTGGATGAGTGGATTTAGAATCATTATCACCTTATCCACTAATTATATCAATGTGGGACCTTTTTAAACCGAAACACATTTTCAAATAAAGTAATATTTCTTTACTTTCTAAAAGTTCCCCTCCTCTCCTCTTATAAAAGGCCCCCACCTCTACCTCATTTCACACACTCCTCAAGCCTTTGGCTCGGCCAAAACGTGATCCCTTACTCTCTCCACATCCCTCTCCTCATCCTAGAGGATTCCCATTGGGCATAATCCTTTAAAAGGAAGCCTTTAGGCTCAAATCAAAAGGAGTTACACTTTTAAAGGTAATTCATTATCTCATGTTCATTTGTTTTATTTTGGTTCTCCAACCCCCTAGACTCTTTTTATTTACTTATTTTGTAACAAAAACAGTATCTTCAATATACTAGGATGTTTTTATAAGATTTATTCGAGCTACACTCTCACACAACTACATCAAATGGTTAAAGAACATACGGTTTCCGTGGATGGTGAAATTCTGCCTCCCGAAATGATGATTGTTCAATACTCATTTAACACCTTCAAAGGTGGCCATTAAGATGTCACTATTTTTTATATATGATATATAATATGTTTATGTTTTATTTATGCTTCTTTATTTTTCATTTTTGTCTTACCTTTATGGCTTCCATTATGGGTATACGCGATATCTTCATTTAAGGAAGTGCGGACTACCGCCCCCTCAAAGTGATTTGATTCGTTAAATACCATATGTGGGATGCATAAAGAATGGAAATATGATATTATATAAGATATTATACTGTAATTATAATATAAATTTATTTAATTATTATTCCTTTCTATAAAATACGAAATAGAAATTAAAGTAGCGTTCATGCATACGTACGGCTTACCGTCTCCATGAACGGTGCATTTCATTTCTTACCTCTAAATGATTATGTAATGTTATAAATACATTCATGTACTGGATATATATGAAATATATGATATCTACATAATGAATACAATTCTAGATATAATAAACATTTGGCCACATGAACAACATGTAATTGTAAGAAGTCCACTATCGACTTAAGAAACAAATATCGGCAAAACAAATATTATTAACTTAAATGATTACATAATGTTTATGACATGGTAATAAGTGGTATAAAAATAATAATGAAATTGAAAAATGTTCTTAAGGAAGTAGAAATTAACTCATGTTTATTATTCAGGAGATTAAAGAACGATCGAGTCAAGTCGGACCCGTGGTAAGGGATCCTACAACTCTCTTTCTTTTTAAGTACACTCTTTTATGTCATTTCTTTTAAGCTCATTTTTTTTATTATTGGGATGTTCTTTTTTATTACTCCTACTGTAATTTTTATGTTCATATGATGAGAGACCCTATTCTCTCTCATCAATCCATTTTGGAAGTTTTGAGTGGTGTCGTTAGGCTGCCGAACTTTCGTAAGAGATCTAACCTCTCTCTTTCTTTTTATGTACTCTCCTTTGTGTCACTTCTTTTAAGCTCATCTTTGTTATGTTGGGGGATTTTCCATTATATTACTCTTGCTGTAAATTATATTGTAATATGATGGGATACTCTATTTGATCTCATCAATCCATTTTGGAAGTTTTAAGTGGCGTCGTTAGGCTGCCGAGTTTTCGTAAGGGATTTTTCATCTCACTTTTATTCCCGTGAGATTTATGCTACATTTGCCACAAATTCCATTGAGTGGTGTATGTACTGCCCATTATTCAACTCTTTGTGTAATATACCTTCGTTTATGCATATTTACATCAATGATCTATTGTCCTTCTTTCATGGGGTGTATGTTTGGAAAGATACCCAAGTCGGTAAGGGAACCTTTCACCCTCCTCTTTTTTTTAAAAGACTTCTTTTGTTGGGTCTTTTAATTTACATATTGTTATGTTGGGATATGTTATAATATATACTTATTGATGTAAATTTTATGTACAAGTGATGAGATACACTTTTTATCTCTCATCAACTCATTTTGACGTGATGCCGTTAGGCTGTCAAGGGAACTTTTTAACCCAATTTCGATTTCGTTGGGTTCAACATGTAGTCATTGAATATGTCATCCATTGAATATGTGTGAATGAACTTTTATTGTTTTACACTTAATATCCACTTATATTGGGGTTATTTATATTTTTCACACATATTTTTGAGATTGACTTGTCCTTAATTTAAGGATACCTTTTTTATAATGGATTTCATCACATTTGACATTGAGGGTTCATTGTTGTTATGCACCAATTCACTCTTATATGGTGTATATACTGTCCTTTGGAGTATTATATCATGAATCCATTTATTCTAATGATATTATAAAGTTCTGACTAAATGTTATTCCTCAATTTTTGTATTCAAGTGTCTCTACTTTTGGTAAAACCACTTTAACCAAAATATCGTTTTAAATGTTTTAATTATTTGTTCTTATTAATATCCATGTTTTCAAAATGGTTTTAAGGATTTATTTATATGGATATTAATGGTTTAATGTTTTAAGCTTCAAGGTGGTATGGGACACTTTGATTCAAAAATCTCTTTATTAAATGTTTTAAATGGTTTTGGAAATGGTTTCTTTTTGAATGGATTCATTATTTAAATATATTAAAATGTTATATTGTGATTGAAATGTGGAAATTCTATGTTTCCTTTATGCATGTTTTATTTGATACGATTAGGTTATGGTCCTTGGGAATTGTAATGAAGAACGGATGGTTCCGTGATAAACTAAGGGTGGGTGAGCCTGTTATAGCTCCCCAATGAATTGGGAAACGCGAAGGAGTGAAACGTTAAGGTTTCTTTGAAGAGATTTAGGGAATATACTGTGATGGGTATTCCAAACGTAACCAATAGGGTTACTCCCTACGTAAGAATGTTATCAATGCCTCAACTTACCTTTATGTCTTATGTTTTCTATGATTTATTCATGATTTGATATGCCTATGTTTTATGGGTAAAGTATGATTTCATTCTTATGTATATATGAACTCATGTTTCCTTCCCATATTTTTATAACCCTTACTGAGCTTTTTATGCTCATCCCAAGTTTTTGAAATGTTTTTCACAGGTCAAGGGAAAGGTACATGATGTGACGATAGTGTCAAGGCTGTGTCAAGAAAGAATCCGTGTTTTATTTTAAATAGGTTTCCATTAATGGGAAGAATGAATATTGTCTTTTCTATAACCACTTTGTTTAAATGTGGAATGTAATGCAAGTTTCATGATCTAATTCTCTAAAACTCTAAACCTGAAAAGATCCTCAATGTGTAATCTTGTAATAACTCAAGTTTAAGTAAGGTTTAAGGCTGGGGCCTTATAGTTGGTATCAAAGGTCGGTTTAGATAACTTTAGAGGTTAGGGTATTCATTAAGCATAAGTGACAATTACCATAATGGTTAGGATTTCAGAAAGAGTCTTAGTTTTAGATAAAGTGAGTGAGTAAGTATATCTTATTGTCTATCTTACTCATTAGTACATGATGGTTTTGTTGATATACTCACACTGACCTTTTTTGGTTTTAGTAAATGGCTGGATCTAGCAGGCACCAAAGTAATAGTGGATGTGAAGGAAACTGTGACAGTTTTTTGAGCAAGCAACTGAATGATATGGGAGCTTCAATGAGAACTCTTTTGATTATCCTCAACCAACTATCTGGAGTCATGATTGACCACCTAAACCTTGGAGATTTCTCTAAGGCATCATATATGCAAGAAACAAATCCCTACGGAAGTACAGGTAATAATCATAAAAGTAAGTGTGTTCAAAAACCTATGTGTCAAAGATGTGGAAAGAAACACCTAGGAAAATGTTTCAAAGGGACAGAAATATGCTATAGATGTGGAAATGAAGGTCATAAAGTAAGAACCTGCCATGGAAAAAGGAAGCATCCAGTTGACTCTAGGAAAGGGAAAGATGTTCTTTCTGAGGGATCAATTGAATGTTTTAAATGTGGTGTGCATGGTCATTATGCAAACACATGTCCTATGAAGAAGTTTCGTGAATGGGGTCACCAAGAGCGTACCAATTTTCGTTTACCAATACCTAATTCCATTCCGATTGAGGATGAAGAAACTGACAATGACCAATCAAAGGTATGTACTATTTCATGACTATTGTTTTCTTATTTTGGAATCTTGGGATATGATTCATGATTTTGTTTGTAGGAAAGAGGTATTTCGGAATAAGTTGGAAAGGAATGGATAATGGATCATGAAGAATGTTGAATGAGTAAGATGTCAATATATAAGGGCTTCAAGAGTTAGGGTGAAATTCTTAAGAGTATTAAGTCTCTTTTGATGATGGGGTTACATTAGAAGACTTTTTATATTATGTGTAACCCTGATGTTTAATATAGGCAAATTTTATTCAAGTAATAGTTATCATTTCTTTTGTGGACATAGTTATAAAGAACCATTTGGGTTTATAAGATCATTACTTTTGAGGTAATTATGGGTTACCATATGTTATGATTGAAGTGAAAGGGATGAGATAAAATTGAGGTTAAATTATGTTATGGTTATTTTTGATGATTTTATCTCTTTTTGGGTAATGATTTGAGAATTATATAGTTTTGGAAAAAGGACAACACACAGACCGTGTGACAACCCGTCGCGTCGGACAATGCTGCGGGAATCGAACCCACAACCAAAGTGAGACTGGTATTTATCGCCTACCACTGGACTACGTGAAGTCCCTGGTTAGTTTGACTGATTCTTTTTAGTTATATGATTTTATGAATTATGAGTACGTTGATTTTCGAGGATATGTGATTAGGATAATTACATTTCAATGTGAGACTGTAGGAGCGACTAATGTTGTTTGGAGATAAATGTTACGATTTAACTTGGAAGACTATGTGACTAAATACTTCAAATATTTGGGTTTGATTCTTATATTAGTTTACTTTGAAGAATTTTATGGACAAATTGTTTATCGGATGGTCCCGTTGAACTATGGGTTTTGTTGGACAAATTTTTGAGATTAAGAATAGATTTTCTTTTTATAAGGGGTTATCCTTTTCTGGATTATCTGATCTTGTACTAACCTTTTTGGTTTTGGTTTTGGTTAAAGACTAAATACATGGGATGTATTTAGTTCTCTTTTGTGGATTAGGTGATTCTCTAGAAGTTGATTATAGTACTCTTAATGCGAACAAGTCTCCCTAAATACTCGTCTTTTGGAAAAAATATGAGTTTGACTAAGGAATCTAGTAAAAGTTGAAAGTCAACATGATAAGTGATTATGCTTCCTTATGAATAAATTCCTCAATAAAAAGTAACTTAAAACAAAAATGTTTTCTATTAACTTTTCCTACTGGGGAACCCAACACCGTTTAACACATCACAAGTTTGTGATTTTCTTATTGTTAACTTTCTCCTAAACATGTTTTCTATCACTCTCCATCGGAACATGACCCTATGTTTTCTCCTCCATGTCCATATTTTCATACTTAGAATCCTAGTATGGGTTAACTCGGGTGACCTTTGTGCTTATCATTCTTTATTTTAAAGTGATTGTTTTACCGACTCTTGTTCCGATGTGGGACGTTCAAGGATGTTTCCAAGCACAATTTTAAAATTGCGAGGACGCAATTCCCAAAAGGGGGGAAGGATGTAACACCCATGGTAAATAAATAATATGACATTTTCATATTTATCCATATTTGTGAATAAAATATTAATATGACTTTAAAGGGGATGCTATGCTCGATGGCGTACCCAACACGCAACAACGAGTTTCTTGGGAATCTTACGTTGCACTCTAATAATAAAATAATATTATTTTAAATGGTAGTTAACATGTATTCGATGTAATGGCGGGAATGGATAGAAATAACTAAAATATGATTATATATGTTCTTAAATGTTTTTACATTTATACAATAAAAGATAAAGGCTTAAAATACGGAAAGAATTCAATTTTAGGCGTATATGCCCTAGTTTTCACTAAAGGTTCACTTATCACCTTTTGATGGAGAACCTTCATTAAATATAGTTTTGTTCACTCTTAAACATTCTTTTGGACCAAATAAAACTCTTATTAAGAATCGGGACATCAAAATTTACTTTGTGTAAATTTTTGGTATCTTTCCGATAAAGTTCATTTTTTTAATGAATAGTGTAAAATGTTGTATTTTAATTCAAAACCACTTTTTAATATAATTTATTTATATGATTAGATTATATTTTGAATTGGTTTTAAAGTGAAATTAGAAATATTTTTACCATTAAATATAATAGTGGTCGTTGGAATCAATTTCACTTTGAAATCAGACTTAAACTAGTGTCAATCTTTTGATACTTATTGTTTCATAAAAACACGCTATTTGTCATGACAACGGGAATTAATTATTAAATTAATTAATGTGACTTATATGTTTTGAATTTTGTAAAACGGACTTCATTTTTGAATTCATAATATCAAATATAGCTTAGGGTGAATTTTTGGGATTTTTCTGAAAAACATCAATTTTTGATGAATAGTGAAACCCCTAAGTGGTACTTATAAAAACCGATTTTCCGTTTCAATGAAATTTTTCCCTCATTGTGTTTTGATTTTCAAAAATCCGACATACATGGTTGTCATTAAGAAGTAAAATGTGGTTCAATGAGATTAAAATAATTTTCTGGTGAATAGTAACTTATTAAGTTTTTAATCGCGATTAGTTGTAATTAGTGTAGTTTAAGGTAAAAATAATGCTTTAATAAAATGAGATGAGCTTGACACATGTTTTACCCTCATTGGTTGTGTCATGGCCGACCAAGACAAGCCATGGGTCATCTTGGGGACCCCATGGATCCACTTTGGTTGGGAAATGACGTAAATAACTTTTTATTTAATGTAAAAGTAAAAATGACACAAACATGATATGTTTTACTAAAACAATTTTTAAGTGGGGTTATACAAGTCATATTTTTGATTATAAATATTCATTGTAAAGATAAAAAGATTTAATACATCATAGTATTTTTTTTATAATTTTTAGACATTAAATAAATTAAATTATTTATGACATAATAATGATGCAGTGATGACATCATTATTTGACGATTTAAATAAAATGGAAAGATAATGTAAAATCTATGAACTACACATATCCAAAACTTATTGGATGAGTGGATTTCGAAGGCTTATTACCTTATCCACGAATTATATCAATGTGGGACCTTTTGAAACCGAAACACATTTTCAAATAAAGTAATATTTCATTACTTTCCAAAAGTGCCCCTCCTCTCCTCTTATTAAAGGCCCCCATCTCTACCTCATTTCACACACTCCTCAAGCCTTTGGCTCGGCCAAACCCTGCTCATTTACTCTCTCCACATCCCTCTCCCCATCCTAGAGTATTCCCTTTGGGCATAATCTTTTCAAAGGAAGCCTTTAGGCTCAAATCAAAAGGAGTTACACTTTTAAAGGTAATTCATTCTCTCATGTTCATTTGTTTTATTTTGATTCTCCAACCCCCTAAACTCTTTTTATTTACTTCTTTTGTAACAAAAACAGTATCTTCAATATACTAGGATGTTGTTATAAGATTTATTCGAGCTACACTCTCATACAACTAAATCAAATGGTTAAAGAACATACGGTTTCCGTGGATGGTGAAATTCTACCTCCCGAAACGATGATTGTTCAATACTCATTCAACACCTTCAAAGGTGGCCATTATGATGTCACTATTTTTTATATATGATATATAATATGTTTATGTTTTATTTATTCTTCTGTATTTTTCATTTTTGTCTTACCTTTATGGATTCCATTATGGGTATACGCGATATCTTCATTTAAGGAAGTTCGGACAACCGCCCCCTCAAAGTGATTTGATTCGTTAAATACCATATGTGGGATGCATAAAGGATGGAAATATGATATTATATATGATATTATACTGTAATTATAATATAAATTTATGTCATTATTATTCCATTCTATAAAATACGAAATAGAACTGAAAGTAGCGTTCATGCGTACGTACGGCTTACCGTCTCCATGAACGGTGCATTTCATTTCTTACCTATAAATGATTATGTAATGTTATAAATGCATGCATTTACTGGATATATATGACATATATGATATCTAAATAATGAATACAATTCTAGATATAATAAACATTTGGCCACACGAACAACATGTAATTGTAAGAAGTCCACTTTCGACTTAAGAACCAAATATCGGCAAAACAAATATTATTAACTTAAATGATTACATAATGTTTATGACATGGTAATAAGTGGTATAAAATTAATAATGAACTTGAAAAAGGTTCTTAAGGTAGTATAAATTAACTCAAGTTTATTATTCAGGAGATTAAAGAAAGATCGAGTCAAGTCAGACCCTAGGTAAGGGATCCTACAACTCTCTTTCTTTTTAAGTACACTCTTTTATGTCATTTCTTTTAAGCTCATTTTTCTTATGATTGGTATGTTCTTTTATATTACTCCTACTGTAATTTTTATTTTCATATGATGATAGACCCTATTCTCTCTCATCAATCCATTTTGGAAGTTTTGAGTGGTGCCGTTAGGCTGCCGAACTTTCATAAGAGATCTAACCTCTCTCTTTCTTTTTAAGTACTCTCCTTTGTGTCACTTCTTTTAAGCTCCTCTTTGTTATGTTGGGGGATTTTCCTTTATATTCATCTTTCTGTAAATTCTATTGTAATATTATGGGATACTCTATTTGATCTCATCAATCCATTTTGGAAGTTTTAAGTGGCGCCGTTAGGCTAACGAGTTTTCGTAAGGGATTTTTCATCTCACTTTTATTCCCGTGAGATTTATGCTACATTTGCCACAAATTCCATTGAGTGGTGTATGTAATGCCCATTATTCTACTCTTTGTGTAATATACCTTCGTTTATGCATATTTACATCAATGGTCCATTGTCTTTCTTTCATGGGGTGTATGTTTGGAAAGATACCCAAGTCGGTAAGGGAACCTTTCACCCTCCTCTTTTTTTTAAAAGACTTCTTTTGTTGGGTCTTTTAATTTACATATTGTTATGTTGGGATATGTTATCATATATCGTTATTGATGTAAATTTTATGTCCAAGTGATGAGATACACTTTTTATCTCTCATCAACTCATTTTGATGTGATGCCGTTAGGCTGTCAAGGGAACTTTTTAACCCAATTTCGATTTCTTTGGGTTCAACATGTAGTCATTGAATATGTCATCCATTGAATATGTGTGAATGACCTTTTATTGTTTTACACTTAATATCCACTTATATTGGGTGTATTTATATTTGTCACACATATTTTTGAGATTGATTTGTCCTTAATTTAAGGATACCTTCTTTATAATGGATTTCATCACATTTGACATTTCTATTGAGGGTTCATTGTTGTTATGCACCAATTCACTCTTATATGGTGTATATACTGTGCTTTGGAGTATTATTTCATGAATCCATTTATTCTCATGATATTATAAAGTTCTGACTAAATTTTATTCCTCAATTGTTTTATTCAAGTGTCTCTAATTTTGGTAAAACCACTTTAACCAAAATATCGTTTTAAATGTTTTAATTATTTGTTCTTATTAATATCCATGTTTTCAAAATGGTTTTAAGGATTTATTTATATGGATATTAATGGTTTAAAGTTTTAAGCTTCAAGGTGGTATGGGACACTTTGATTCAAAAATCTCTTTATTAAATGTTTTAAATGGTTTTGGAAATGGTTTCTTTTTGAATGGATTCATTATTTCAATATACTAAAATGTTATATTGTGATTGAAATGTGGAAATTCTATGTTTCCTTTATGCATGTTTTATTTGATATGATTATGTTATGGTCCTTGGGCATTGTAATGAAGAACGGGTGGTTTCGTGATAAACTAAGGGCGGGTGAGCCCGTTATAGCTCTCCAATTCATTGGGTAACGCGAAGGAGTGAAACGTTAAGGTTTCTCCGAAGAGATTTAGGGAATATACTGTGATGGGTATTCCTAACATAACCAAGAGGGTTACTCCCTACGTAATAATGTTATGAATGCCTCAAGTTACCTTTATGTCTTATGTTTTCTATGATTTATTCATGATTTGATATGCCTATGTTTTATGGGTAAAGTATGATTTCATTCTTATGTATATATGAACTCATGTTTCCTTTCCATATCTTTATAACCCTTACTGAGCTTTTTATGCTCATCCCAAGTTTTTGAAATTTTTTTCACAGGTCAAGGGAAAGGTACATGATGTGACGATAGTGTCAAGGATGTGTCAAGAATGAATCCGTGATTTATTTTAAATAGGCTTCCATTGATGGGAAGAATGAATATTGTCTTTTATGTAACCACTTTGTTTAAATGTAGAATGTAATGCAAGTTTCATGATCTAATTATCTAAAACTCTAAACCTGAAAAGATCCTCAATGTGTAATCTTGTAACAACTCAAGTTTAAGTAAGGTTTAAGGCTGGGGCCTTATATTGTATCCCCTCATTTCAACCACAAAATCATTATACTTTTTCTAATGTGTTTAATTATTGAGAAAAAAATACTATATAGAATTATTCTCATATGATACCATAAGGAAAAATATTTCAATATTCTTGACTTTTTATTTACTTGTTTTCATTTTCCTATTGTACCAATATTAAAATAATATTATGCATTAATCATTTATTTGTAATGTTATGTTATAGAGGAATAAAATAATGATTATTTATTTCATTTTATACATTAATTTTATTGTATATAATAGAAAACAATTTCATGAATAATGACATATAACATTTAATATATGGAAATTATGCATATTGAAATCAGGGTTATACAATCCCCCAAAAGAAATTATATCTTTATAATTTTCACACATTTTTAAAAATATATATAACAACCCTATTAATTTAAAAATAGATAAATTTCATTACATATAAATATTAAGGAACTATAATTTATATAATTCTATTCATCAAAATAATATTGAGATATTTTTCATTCAAAAGTGAAATAGATTTATTCTTAATTAATTTGTTTATAAGTATTATATAGTTTTATGTAAAATATTATTATCCAAATTATAGAATTTTAATTCAAAAATAGTATAATTTACTAAATCATCAATTAAAAATTATCCTAGTGTTAATTTATAGGGATTTTTTTAAAAAAATTGATATTTTGGTGAATAGTCGAAAATGCAGATTTTTTAAGATAACTCTCTTTTATTTTTAGGTAATTACTAAGTAACAGTGTACTTTAGTTTGGTTTTTAAATTTAAATAGAATTATTTCATTTAAATTAATATAATTAATTTTATTGGAATCATAAATACAATTTATTTTAGAATAAAATAATATTTATAATTTAAAAAGTGGGTGTTTTGGAAAAAAAATTTAATTATGTTATGTATTTTATTTTTAAAATTAATTTATAGCATTCAAAGAAATTAAATTAGATAAAATTGAATAAATATTTCTAATTAAAATTTCAAAAAAAATTAATGAGGTCACTTTCAATTTAGTTCACCATGAATACTAACTATTATAAAATAAATCAGTTACCACACTATGAGGTAAAATTGGTTAAAAATGTTATAAATAAAATGATAAGGTTTAAAATGATAAGGTTTAAAATGACCAAAAAATTTCTAAATCCTATTGGATGGTTATATTTCAACCCTATGTAATATTTTATTTTATAATGGTCCATTTTTAGAGCAATTTTTATTAAGTAAAAGATTAATATGTTTTAATCTTCTAAAAAATTCTAATTGTGTCATCTCCCACAATTATAAAATCAAACCCCCTCTTCTGTATTATTCACACTTCAAGAGACTCTTATATACGACCATACATATCGTAATCCATTCCAATAATCACTAACCAATTTATATAGGTCCTAGTTTGATTATAATACCTTCATAAGAAGTCTTTAGGTATAATCCTAAGGTGGTTTTCTGAAGAAGTTGTATGGTTCTTAACCGAGGGTTTACTTTTAATTTTTTTGTTGACCTCTTTAAAAACACTCCTACCCATTATGATATAATATCATAAGTATAATAAATATAATATAATATTATTAAGTTTATTTTATTGTAATGTCCTGACCAGAGATCCACTAAAATGGTGCCCAATGTCGGTTGGTCGCATGGCCTCAAGCACACCTCCCCATATTCCAGAGGACGTCGACTAAAATCAAGTGTCTAAAGGTGGTAATTTTGGGAGAATATATCCTTTGTATTATTAATAAGTAAAAAAAATTAAATAATCAATAAAGGGATTGATATGATGTGGAATATAAGTGATAACTATCAATCAATAATAAATTAATAAATAATCATGTATGAACATAAAATAATATACAAGAAACAATCACACTATAAGAATAAAATACATGTATAATGAAAAGATTAAAATCCCAAAATTGTTTCTCCATGTTCATCATAATTTTTAGCTTATTCATGTTCTTCTAATATCATTTATCCAAGCATACATCAAATAACACAATACATATTCTTGATCTTACAACGATGAGGTATTTTTGGGAACCAAACGGTGGCCCAAATAGGGTGTGAGATATGCATAGCAAGCCTCCAACAATGGTTTATAATTCAACAAATTCTGTGACTATAAAATAAATTATTGTGTAGGTATGTTAAAATTAATTTATTTCAATTAATGTAAATTAAATCAAGTTGGGTTCAGGTTTCACAAGGACATCTGGCTGAACAAACATGCTTCGGCATAAGATGGAAATGTCTAGATACAAGTTTCCCCATATATATATATATATATATATATATATATATGACCAATATATATAAGCACATATATAGGAATATATATTGATACTCAGTATTGTCAAGGACAAGAGGTGAAACTATGGTATCCTTGCAAAGTCATAAGAGTCTCATAGAGTAATAAGGGACGTCATGCCCTATTATCAAATTTAATAAGGTAATCCATTTTCGAGTATCACTTTTGAAAGGTACACCATGCCCAAATATCATATTTAATATATTACATCATGATTGATTATCACAATAATGGATGTCATGCTTGAGTATCACAATAAGGGGTGTTAATAAAGCCAATATTAACATATATTTTCTACTATATTTAATTGTTTTAAATCCCACTATAGTGTGACTTTATGGGAAATGGACCCATTTTTTTGTTTTTTATGTATTTCTTATAATAAATGTAAAAATTGACTATTTTAGGATTTTAATAGTTTTATATTTGTTATTTATTTCATCCATTACATTTTATACACATTTTTGTATACCTCTACACCTCAAATTTTAACTCTCATATATTTTCAGGGTTGGGTTTATATTTATTTTTATTGGGTGTTTTCACTTAGAGAATAAATTGATGGATGTTGGGAGACATAAATTTAAGTGTTGCATAAGAAATAAACCCCATACACCTTCAGATCAGGTTTAAACTACTACAACATCCTGACTAGGGGTGGTAAAAATCAAGAACCCACATGGGGTTGAAACCATGTTCTATCCTCTTTTGCCTTCCAATTTTTTATTTATATCTTATTATACGTTGTTTTATTTCATAAATTTAATGTATAAAGTGGGAGTATCTAGGAAACTAACTCAAATATACCACTGAAAAAAATCCAATTAGTATCATTCCTTATATTTAGTTTTTCTGCTCATTTTTTGGTTGAGCTTAAATGAAAGGTAGTAAATTCTAAGTGTGGGGGAGTGTAAACCAGCTTAGCAATTTTTGGGTGATTTTTTTCATTCATCATATCTTTAAGATCCTTTATTTGAAATGAATAATCTTATCAATTTTCATCCATGATTTTATTTTAAGGGAATTTAAATGTATTTTGAAGAAATAGATTTTAAATGATTGTGGATATGAAAATTGTTTCCTCGAATTTTATTTCAAAACATTATATGAGTTTGACTGATTTTTTAAACTGATTCCAATGAAACACTAACCAAATATTATTCCATTCATATAAGATATTCAAAAAAAATTCGATATATTCTTCATAATACCCTTGCTTTTTGAGAGAAACATGAAATTTATGTGAGAACTAGAACTTGTGATTTTTCAATTTCAAATATGTAGACTTTATGGAATGTTTTTTATATGAATTTGGAACTAATTTGTAATGATTAATATTTTAATTAAGGCCCACCCTTAAATATATCATTCTTTAACCCTTATAATCCATTAACTACCTTACATTTTTATGCTACATTAGAAGCCATTTTTTCCTTACCTACTCGCACCCTTGTTTTTTTGTCATGGATATTTAAATTTTGAGTGTGGGGGACCAGCCATTAATGTATTTTCCTTTGTATTTGATTCATTTTTTTAAGGTGTGTTTCATCATTTTTTATAGAGGATTGGTATGGAATATTTCATATGAATTTTTATTTCATTGTTCTATATTTGTTTCATCCATTTCTTCTATAAGAAAAAAATTGAAAATGAAAATAATGTGGATGGGCTTGAATTTCACAATGTACCTAATTTTGTGACTCATTTCCCTATCAAAAATCAAGGTAATAAATTTTCATTCATTCATTTTATTCAACAATAAACTCATCCCCAATGATATTTTATTTAACAAAAATAATTTCGTGCCTTTGCAAAGCTTTAAAAATTTGAAAAAAGAAACAACAAATAGGTAGAACAGGGATTATATCAGTAATTTTAATAATTTATGTTATCATATAACATTTCATTAAAAACGGGTTGGTATTTTTCACATTTTAAAGTGGATTTGAGTGAGGTTCATCCTGTGTTTTCACATGATTATTCATAAATTGTACTTAAGAGTGCCACCTCCTATTTTCAAACATAAAATGTTTTCAATAATTTTCCCACTAAACCTATTCCACATAATTAACCGGGAAATAGACTCAAGATTGAAAATATTTTCATGACTCTCATTTGTCAATAAATGATAATTTTAAAAAGCCTATGGTGATACATGAAATTTCCATGTATGAGAAAAACTCAAGATCTAATTCCTCTTGAGTGAAGAGCAACATAAAATTCAATGTGAGGTAGGTTATTATTGGTTCGAGAATAGATTTAGGATGATTAAAATTTTTAAATGTGAGTAATGAAAATTTTATTTAATTATTTTTTAAAAAATAGGAATGATTTAGTTCTATTTTGGACAATATCATGGATGTTTTCTCAATTTTGATTTTTGTGTGGATTTTGATTTGAATATAAGATGAATGCCTAGGAATGCAATGTTTTTGTGTGGAGGTGTGGTGAATCAAACATTTTAATATATTATATACTATAATTCAAAGTTTTAAATCCCTTCATAGTATTATTTTATGGGAAATTTTAGCTTTTTTTGAAGTATTTTTTGTCTTAAATGAAGAAATAGCCTAATTTAGGATAACAACTATTTCATATTTATTCTGTATTTCAGCCATAAAATTTTATACAGAAATTAAAACTGTGAAATTTATTTTTTCATTGGATTTCATACATCTTGGGCCTCATTTACTCTTTCTGGACCTAAATCCCAATTCAACATTTGGAGGTCCAAAATCAGCTCACAAATCGGGCCTTGAAAATACTGCAAAGATCTCGTGATTTTTTATGTTGGGACCATATATATTATTTGTACGACCGAAATGATCCCAAAATCAACATTATAATATATTAAATACTTATAATAAACTTTTATTATTGTTTCCAAGATTGATTTAATAATTTCAAACACCATAAATGCATTTTAATTCAGAATCATGGAATATGAAGTCATCTTTCCAGAATACATGTCTTCGACTAAAACATCCCAAACTCCTCCATTATAGGAAAAATAAACCTTAATATTAGTTTAGTGACTCTAAATAAATTATAGAACTACTTTTAATAAGGGTTTCATGCCTTAATACATGGTATACAAAGTCATAATGGCTTGGGAAGTTGATGGATTGGAATATGAAGAGTCCCCGAGCCAGAATAAAATATTCGGAGTAAATCAGTCATAACTCCTACATCCTATCTCTAATAATACTGAAATTTATAGGGTGAATGAGGGAGATAATATGGAACAACATTGATGAATAAATATGTTACATAGTTTTCCATTTAATGGTACATACACACATAAAATTTCATAGATCATATTTTGAGCAATATTTCTTCACCCATTTCCCCATAAATTTGTGTATCCCCTCCCAATAAAAAATATATACATTTCAAGGGGTAAAGGTGGATTATAATTTTTTTATTAGTTTTTTTTATTTTTAAAATAATTGGTGCATATTTATTCTTTTTTTGATCATTTATTTCCTGCTTTTATTTATTTTTATTTATTATGAGTTTCTCTCACTGTTCTTGTTTTATCTTCATGATTATGGAGAGCTAACCCTCATTGTTATTCAAGAGGTGAAGTGATGGTATTTGAGTTTCATTCACATTAATTATATTTCAGTCTTTATTACAAGTTTTAAATATATTTTAAAATGATTTTAGTGAGCGGTATCCCTGCATTCTCTAGTGTAGTTTTCTTCCTCTTTATATAATCATTATCTTTCTTGTTGAAATATAATTCATTCAAGAAGTGGAGTTTGACTTAGGTATTGATGTGGAAAAGGTTACTCTTACATGAAGAGGTCTTCATGTAGGATAATACCATCAAAATTAGATTTTATTTATTGAATTTCTTGGATCCCTACTTTTATTAAAATAATGAGAAATGTATTTTGAATAACAAGGATAAGACCACCATGAATCCTTGAGAATGATGGTTTTCTTCTGATGAGTTATTTTTGTACTCTTTATTTTTTTTATATTTAACTCTAATTATCATATATATTATATTAAATTTTTTTAATAATAAAAATATCCCATCTATATTGTTATATAGGTTAGCTTTATATTAGTTAGATTATAATAGTGACAATAGCATGATGGTGGGTTATAAGTGGCCTCATCGAGACATCGACCTTGGTGTGCATGCTATATAGCATAATTAGGAAAATAAAATATTAACAAATTTAAATGATTAAAATTCATATCATTATATTTCATTCCTGAATATTATTACAATAGATTTCATGCCTGAGTATCAAAGTAAGGGATGGCATGCCAGAGTATTAAAATATGGGAAGCATTGCCCAAGTATCCCAATAAGGGATTCCTTGGTCATGAATAATAAGGGATACCATGATTATAAATAATAAAGGTTTATGTGCCCAAAAATAATATGGGACACCTTTTTGTATTTATAGTTCATGAAAATACTTCTTAACATTTCATTCATTAGTTCGAAGGAGGGGGCATTTAAGATGGTCTCACCTTTAATCTTCATTTAATCCAATTTACACATTTTTTTCATTCATTAAATACATAGAACGTCATGTACATGAACAATACATATTAAAATTTAATTAATAATTAATAAATATTGTCATGTACCTAAACATTCCTTATGTCATTTCATAGAAAAAATCTAGTTTAATTCATTTTTGATAAGTCTAATAGAGTCAAAATGTTCAATTGATTTTAATTGATAAAAGAGTGCCCCTCAATTATTATTTTATTATAAAATAGAGGCACAATTTTATGGCATTACAAACAATGATATTAATTCCACTAGCACAAACACACATAATTTAGAAGAATGACTCATATTTTAACACCAAGAGGTTGATATAATCCATTTTAATTTATTATGGTATTTATAAACATTCTAGAGAATTTAAAGAATACACCCAAAGGGTTGTTTAATCAATTGTCATAGATTATAAAGAAATATGAAATAAAACTAACCATTATAGGTAGTTCATGTTGAATTCATTTACCCACAACCATGTAAAGGGGACTATGTATAATCAAGGATTTCCTATAAGAATTTAGTTCAAATAATTTTAATATTTTACGGAAATTTTTTGGAAGTTTGGCAACTGGATTAATGATGCATTTTATAAATGGTTAAACCTTAAGTGATAATAATATAGACCACATTCCTTATACCAAAGATGTGTCACTCATCAAATATCAGTATTTGTTTGGTCCAGAACAAGATGAATGAAGGAACTCGATAAATACCTTGAAAATATTGTAAAGATATTGTATGTATTTAGTATTGTATATCGAAACATAAATTTAGAAAAGAAGAAGTAGTATTTTTAGAATTACTGAGGGTGAACTCATGTGAAAAACAATGTTCAATTCTGAGCTCAACTGAGGGAGAACATGCCATGGGAAGATAAGGAGGGTCACACATACAGGATACATCTAGGGTGAATGGGGATGAAAATGTGTAAGAATACATAAAATAGGTAGGTACAAAATCATCAGTTTTTCACTTTTAAGAGGATAATTTTTTCCACATGGTTTGGCTAACCGTGTTGTGATATTGTCTAAAGGGTCACCCACTTGTGCAGTTTTGTAAATAGTTTTTCAAACCATGTGAACATCATGCATCATCTCCTGCAATATTTTGTAGACCATGTTAATAGTTATACAGACTCAGGTTCATGGTCTAATAAACCATGTGAAATCTCTTTTTGGACTGCACTGTTTCTCCTAGAGAGCCATGTTGTTTCTATTAAATTTTGTGCCCCTAACATTTTTTTTCCAAAAATGTGTTTTTGGATCTCGATGCTCTTAAAACTTGTCATAAATCCCAATACAACTATCATTCTATAAAAAAATATATAAAAACACTTTTAAGTGTTCCATACTAAACCAAATCTTTGTCGAAACCTTCTCGCTGAATTAACACAACCACCAACCTATTTATAATTAATAATCCATGGATCTTCATATGATACATTGGACTAATGAACACATCACGGTATCACCCAAATCCATCCTCAATACCATAACTAGAATTTTTCAAGGATTCTAGTTGTAATTTTTTTTTGTGTATTTAACAGTATATGAGTATAAATATGACCATCACAAAATCGGTCTAAATATCTCACAACCATTCTTAGTTGAGGGTAGCCCACCATCATCTGACGTCCCACTCCCCACCTTATGTGTATCTTGGTTTTCATAAAAATAAAAAGATAAAAAAATTACACTACCTCTTCCCCCACCCAATTTGAAAATAATGACTGACATGGATTTGAACCCACTCATTCCATGAACTAACATGAATGTCACCCACCACCCATTGCCATTTTTTGGTAATAGTTCCCATATAATTCCTCAATTTAAAAGTTAAAATGATGGTCACCACAAATAAAGGAAAACAATAATTCAATGAACCATATGGATAATTCCAAAACACTCTTTGATTGAAACACCCAAGGAGTTGTTTCATCGACCCATAAAAGTTATTTGGATGAATAGATCAATATATATTTGATGGTCCTTTAGCGCACTTAGGATGATTTCATGATAAGGGGAATTATTTCCACTAAACTAGTATTATACTAATATTATATTGATAGGCTCATATAGATCACTTGGGTCCATTCTCACCTCAAATGGGTCTATAATTTCATTTACCACTACCTGAGACCATGTCTTCCAATAATGGGTTTCATGCTCCTCCCACGAGTCCATTGTCTCACATCACCTGGTTTATTTTATAGTATCCCATCTCGTAGAGAACTTCATTTAATTTTATAGAAATCTTTATCCCTCCATTCCTATAGGGGACACTTATTTCTACCACTGGTCCTTTTATTACACTTTTCCATTCACTGATGTTCAATTTTAAACATTTACTATGTGAAACCAACACAAACTAACTTATCATTCATAGTGGGTGTACAATCCTATACCACCATGTTTGAGACCTGGATCATGCTCATAGGATTCATGCATCAAAAAGGTCAATATGTCCATGTTACATTGAATTCTTGTTCTTAACATTCCAGGAGCTCCCTTGGAAATCTTCATCAAAATAGGGAACCTATCTATTCCAGGATTTATCAAAAGGATACCAACCTCAAGGAATCATTTTCCAAAGCTAAAATACCTACATTGAAAATACTAATCAACTTTTCCATGAATCCAAAATTTTCTTCCCATTGAAGGTAGTTTTGAAATTCAATCACCCTAGGTGATTTCTTAAAAAAAATAAGCATTGTCATGCCTATAATGCAATATGTGGTCACAATTCATGCATTAGTTTCAAATAATTATAAAACCAAGATCTTGTTCTTCAAGGATAATGTAAACCTATGGCTAAACATTCTCTTAGTTTCATCTTATATAATCCAAATGATGACTTGCTGGGGTCTGGGTCAAAAGTTTGGGTATCTTGGATCATCCACCTAGAGCTATGGTCTCCAACATGAGAACTAAATTACATATGTGGGATTTTCTGATACATCATCTAATGCTCCAAAAAATCTCTTTAAAATAGATAAAAATAAAAAAGGAAGGATAATTATTGACCTATATGGATCGCAATTCACAAATGAAGATATAGAGATTTTACACTCACTAATATCCACATATATTATTTCCCCCTCGAGGTTCAACTTAATAGACAACCACCAAGACACTCAGGGGGTGTCGTTTCATTATCTAATAGTACTACCTAACATAATTGGTTAGGTAACAACACTTAACATACCCAATGATTGGAATAAAAGTCTACAATTTTATAATTTCTAATGGAAATACACCAACTGGTTAACCCCTTGTTTTTAACAGCAGTCTTCGACCTTATAAACAAGCGTAATTCGAAAGGACACATGGCTCTACCACATATGCATTAATTATAATAAAAAAATAAAGTAATCCAACTGAGACCTATGGGAAACACTCATTCTCTTATTCCTAGAATATCCCAATTCAAACTAATTATAACCTTTAAAATAGTGTTCCAACTATAAAATCTGTAAAATGTTTCATTTTAAGTAACATAACTGATGTTAATTTAATACCAACATTAAAATTGCTTTTAAATAATGAGTATAAAGTAAATATTATAAAATCAAACAATAATAATCACTTTGTTTAGATGACACCATGTTGCAGTAGACAATTATATCATAATCCCCATTTAAATATCCATTTATCGAGAAATTTATCATTATTAGGCTCTGTTTAATAAAATTTCAATTGCAAGCTATAGACTAAAACAATATTTGGGGTTTAATTAGAATTTTAGTAAACTAGACCTTTATGATAATAAATCTCAAAAGAATAATAAATTGGATTTATCAATTTAAGGGGGGTGGTTCAAGTAAGATTACACCATATTTTTCTATGTAATAGTATATAAGTAGTTGCAGACACTTTAAATAACCATCCCTTTAGAAACATTATACCCCCATGGGTTTATTTACAAAGGAACAAAAAGAATAATCTATCCTATGAGGGTCCAATTACCTTATTAAATATTTCTAAAGCACCCTTAATGGATTTATCTCAGAGGAAACATTCCCTAACTAATCTACATTGGTCTAGTTTTGCATTTTCGGGTTTATTCATAAGGGTAATCATGCCCAAATTATATAGTTATTAGACTTTATAAAGGAAAACAATATCTGAAGGAATTTCCATTTAGCATACATCATGGTTCACTTATATGGAAGATCATTCGAAAGTTATAAAGGTACATTCATTTAAAAGATAAAATTTGCATTCTAGTTACTACAACCAGGTTTTTACCTTCAATCTCAAAGTATTACAATTCCTTGTATTGAGGTTCAATTACATGGGAAATAATTTTCCAATATATAAAGGCACATACACATAATAAATTGAAAAATTAGATCCCATTTATTCTCATATAGAAATGTTTTATCCCATGCAACCAATATTCCATGGATCAAACATATCATAATGATTTACTTAAATATAATATCATAATCATGATATGCTAAAAACGCCATTTAGGTTGACATAGACACATTATTAACCCAACCATCAATTATGATATAACAATGTATGATATGACACAAAATAATTATAGGCA
The DNA here is from genome assembly GCA_963277665.1 of Viscum album. Lineage (NCBI taxonomy): Eukaryota > Viridiplantae > Streptophyta > Magnoliopsida > Santalales > Viscaceae > Viscum > Viscum album. The sequence goes on along the minus strand of OY728126.1, from coordinate 1,063,893,674 downwards.
TTTATGTATTCAATAATAGTATCTTGGTATATAGAAAATCGTCTTGAATAATCGCACAAGAAATTAATCAAATCATCATGCAGTAGGAAATCTACAATATAGACTACCTGGCATAGAATATGCATGGAATGTGAATATATATGGGCTTAAAATGATTCATGTAGTGATAATTAATTAACATTTTGGGCCAAGGCTAAACATTCTTAATTTTGTATCCAATAGAAATAAATTAATCACCCAAGGTGAAATAATAATCAGCTATAATATAGAACAACATAAACACCATTAAAATCTCTAGAAACTTGATCTTTCCATCATGAATGGGTTTCATGGACACTAACACAAGCTATTTACCATGTTCCAAAACATTTAGTAAAAAATTAAAATAAAATATATGATACCAATTTGTAATTCCCTAACACTAGAGATACTAAATCTGTTCCCCATGCTAGTTGGTCTCAAGCTCAAGCGTGCCTCCACAAACTCTAGAGGTGGCCTACTAGAAGTGAGGTTTTAAAGGATGTAAAGTTGTGATACTATACCCTATGGGTCATAAATAACTATATTGGAATAAATAATAAAGAAAAATCATAATAAGATGTGGAAGATAAATGACAACTGACAGTTAATAATAAATGCATAAATAACCATGCATGAACATGATATAATGTAAAATAAATAGACATAAAATAGGATTAAAATATATGTATAGTTAAAGGACTAAAAGAATGAAATGATATCTCTACGTGAATCCTTAGTATTGGGTCATTCCAATGCAGTTAAGCTCCCATATACAAGTGTAAAACACATAGAATAATTCAGAACTCAAATTATACAGTCAAGAGGTATGGTTGGGTAGTAAACGGTAGCCAGAACAAGGTTTGTGATATACTATAAGGCTACCACAAATTGTGTCTAATGTAATATATTCCCGGAATATAAAATAAATAAGTTTGAAAGTATATCAAAATTAAGTCAATGCAGTAAATGTAAATGAAATCTAGTTGGGATTATGTTCCTTGAGAACACCTGACTGACCATACCAACTTCAAGCCTATGCCAGAAATGACTCTGAGAATGTTATACCTTGTGTGTGTGTATATAAATATATATATATATGATTATATAGATATTTATTTATTTATATTCACAATATCCATAGTTTCATATATATATATATTGATACATTGTGTTATCCAGGGCCCAAGGCTTTACTTAGGAGTCCATGCATAGTCACACGAGTGTCATAGAGTAATTAAAAACTCCATGCCTGATTATCACATTTAATAAGGGATGGGATGTCCATGTATCACATTTAATAACAGACACCATACTTGAGTATAACAATTAATAAGGTACTCTGACACATGACTATTGTGGGGTGTGGGAAAAAAATATTTTCAATGTTAAAATAGAGTATAGTGGTTAACCTAGTTTTTCTCCAGAGAGGAGCGCTCAACAATCACTTATGTCACTTTAAATTTGATAATGAAGTGGAGTTGTTTTTGATATTGTTGGTTATGAAAACAAATGGAATGAAAATAAAGAAAGAAATAAAGTAAAACATTTAAAACAAATTGAATAATAATGCAAGTAAAAATAGTTATAATAATTGGGTGTTCTTGTTGGGGTTGTTTATTCAATTGTAATGTTATCATATTTCCAAATTTATTTAATCCTCTTCTACTAAGTAGGTTAAAGTGATATTTCATGATCGCTTCCTATCACTCCATTCATAAATGGTGATGGTGAGAGTAATCCTTACCAATATCTTAGCTCAGTCTACTCTCTTTCCTTTGTGTTAAACAGATGAAGAGAATACCCTCAATTGAGTTAGGAAATTTCTGATCGGGTCTTGTTTATCCCAAACAATTAAGAATATTCAATACCCATGACACACGTACTAAAGATCACTGATTACTTCACTATTAAGCCCAAATCTATTCCATCCTATATAGACTAGAACCTAGTGGAATATTATTATGAAAATTTACCAAAGAAACAATAAAAATAGAATATTAAATCAAATTCAATTGTATAAGACAATAAAACTATTAATTAGAAGTTGAAACCATCACTGTAGAAGACAATGAGTTTTTATTTAATCATATGAAAGAACTCATACATTAAAAAAGGTAAAACCTAACTTTACCCAATCACCCCGGATATTTACACCATCATATTAAGGGTAATTGAGAAGATGGGGGAAGATGAAGGGATTATAAAACTAAGAAGAATAAAAGAAAGAAAAGAAAGTACCAAAATTTTCTCCTCTTGAATTTGTCCAAATGAAAGATAGTGTCAGTTCTCCCACTATCTCATCGAATCAGGTTGAGCTGCCTTCTTGTAATAGGTGATTAATGTATTTGGACATCTAACCATAATGTTTAAATGCATTTGGACCCTGTTGAATGAGTTGTGTCTGAATTAGTAGATCTAGATTTTTTTTGACGCCAATTACTATTACACCAACCCTGATTTTATGGGTTTAATATCAGAATAAATGAAATTATTTCTCATTAATATTTAATGTAGAAATTCCTAGTCAATATTTCTAGCAAAAACATCAAGAATCACCCCATTTGGTGGTCAGTAGCCTGGGATATGGATCATTTAATGACGTAAGTTCCATTCGGATGGCCATAATAAGTGTTCAAATTGATCGATTTCTTTTGGCCTCGTGGAGTTCGAATTGGTTTTGTGTACAAGAGACTTATTTGTAGTCTGAAAATCATGTCTTCCTAAAAGAATGAATAACGTGAATTTGATGAAAATTGTAGGATTTATGCTTGAAATATATAGGAAACATAAAACTGTTTAATGTCCATAATTAACCAATTTTCACACTTCAACTCAAAACATACCATAACACATAAAATGATGAAAATGAGATAAAATTGATTAATGATAAGGGATTAAACAATTTAAAATCATATTCATAAGTACTAAAATATGAGCTTTTTCAATTCCCACACAATTAGCACTCGGACTCCTAGACATGGAATCATCGATATCAAATCCAAGAGTATTTTAAAACATTAATCCCAGAGATTCAACACTTTAATTATGAGGAAATAAAAGATATTGTGCTTCCAAACAAATGATTATTTCATGTTCTTTATTACAGATCATTGAATATATTTCCTTTTCATTTCTCATCACATGCACATAAATCAATTACCTCACATTCCTTTTCTCTCATCACATAAATATCATTATTCAAAAATGCCTTTCTCATCTAATACTCATGTAAGGTTTACAATAGGCTTGATAAATTTCAACATCTCCCCCTGATTTCAGTCATGTACATTTGATTATCATGAGGACATTATAGGGTTGTTCTGTGGCTTTATGTTGATAGTATTTAGATGTAAAAAAATTTTAGGCTGAATAAGCAGGGCTTGACTCTTTTTGAAACAAAATTTAATTATTCTAATTTTTACTCAAATATGGTCCCCTACTCACTTCCCATTAGTAATAATTTATCTCTATATGAATTATTGTTTTTTTTTAATTTCACACCATTCAACATTTTATAAGGAATATATTCAATCTTATATACATGTTTTTCTTGAAATCTCTATAAAGGCTCAAATTTGTTTCATTCAAAGCTCAAGAAAAGCACAACTTCTCATGCATGAAAGCTTTAGCAAAGGCACAACTTTAAATATAATTATTTTTTTCATAAATAATCACATCTCTTCAACATTTAATTTTACCGCCAATGTATATACACATGAGGTAGCACAACACAAGTCAACCTCCCCCCATACTTATGTTCAAATGGATTATGCAGTTTATCTTCAATAATAGGTTGCATAGGGAAAATTGGATTGTTATGTGGATAACATAACACTATGTGCATGGATTATATGGGATAAAAGAACTAAATGTACAATTTAGGACATTATAAAAACTATTTCTATGAAATTGGGGCTTTAATAACAAAGAATCACCTCAGTCATTTAAAACACATGTACCACAAACCCTCATGTTTTGACAGAAATAAATCAAAATCTATTTAAATCAAGCGTGGTATGGTTTTCTCAAGAAGTGAGGTGAATAAAAATAATATGAAAAATAGGTTTGGAAGCCTCACATTAAAGAGATTTCAATGATAAAGATAGTGATATGTAGCATGAGATTCAAAAATAAGTTTACATTTCATGAAATTCCAAAAGATATGAACTTAAAAAAATTCAATTTCAGCATTATGTTATGCATTGATTCATTGGATAAATTGCTTCACACATTGAAAAGGGTTTCAAATATTGTTATGATAATCATTTTTGCTCAAAAGTTTCAAAACCACACTAAAATGTTAAAACATACATTTTTTTGAAAAATAGAAAAAAAATTGAAAAAACTAAACTATAAAAGTTCCCTACCCCACACATAAATGAGATAGTTTGCACAATGAATTCAATTTAATTTAACATGTAGGAATATTTTAAATTGAATCACAATAGGAATGAAAGTGTTAAGGATATGTACAATCAGAATTATTGTTAATGCATTATTGTGTTAATCTCCTAAGTACAGCACATATGAAATCCTACTACCAAAGGTAGATAATAACACATAATAAATCTATTTAAAGACAATTAAACTAGAAATGGGGTGAGAAAAAAAGGATATACCTTGGTTTGATCCCCCATGTGGGCCTTGGGTTTTGAATGCCTCCATATAGGAAATTTTAGTTAGTTATCTCTAATCTGATGGTAGGTGAAGTTTCTATAATATGTACCACCAGAACTTCTACATTACATCATGATCATATTATTTTTTGTTGAGGACTTCATGGATATATTAGTACAAATCCACCCCTATTAAAATGTTATAAAACTATCATAGTGGGGGTAGGACAAAGAATGAGTCCATGAATTTATTGTTTTACACTTTCACAACTTCTTCTTCATTCTCCAGTGGTTATTCATGGTATGCTATGTCAAAAGAATAGTCAAAGGGAAAATTTGAGTGTAATTCTATTTGAATAAAATTAAAACATGTTGATTCAATATCAAACTCTTACCTTTAAATGAAAGTATCTTGTGTCTCTTTTTTATCAAGAAAGTCCACTTGGATATCATCTTGAACTCATTATAATAAATGATCAACTTGTTTGGGGAGCTGTGGGCATTCCTCTTAAGTGGTATCTTCTTCTTCTTCCTAATAGACCAAGGAAACAAATGTGCTGGATTAATCTGAAAATTTCATACAAGGGGAGGTGATAGTCAATTTAGATTCTATATAATCATATTGAAAACTTTTAAGAAAAATATTATCTCCTTTAAGGGACTTGACATCAATTTCTTGTTTAGTATGAGGTCCTCTTGTAGTTGAATTTAAAAAGATATAGGTAGGAAGTAAGGCTCCTAAATCTTTTTTTCAAATTCCAATGCTTTGGTGGTGTCTTCTTTCAATTTTTCTAGATCATAAACTTATTACGGAAGATGTGGATCAAGTAGTTCATCACACTCATTCAATAATCCATCCAGATATTTTGGATCTCCAAAATGTAGCTCAGTGGGTATTTCTTTCTTCTTGTCGTCCATAGTTCCATTCATAGGTTTTGGTTTTTCCATTAATGCACGTACATATTTAAATGAAAGTACTACTTTGTTCTTTGGTTTTCCTATGTCATTTAGAAGTTCATGCATATGAACTATATCAAAACCAGCCTCATATACTTGATCCAAATATGGGTAGTTGATACATTAAATAAAGAAATAATCCTTTCAAAATAGCATGGAAAAAGATATTTTTTAACATTTTTTAAAAAATGGTAAATATTAATATTTAGATTGCAGAACTGCCTCCCAGGAAAGGGTTCCATGTTTTTTCACATTTCAGTCATAGGGTGTGGATAAAAAATTTAATAAGTTAAAATATAGTTGAATTGTTAACCTAGGTTGTCTCCAGAGAGGAGCTCTGAATAATCACTTATGACACTTTAAATTTGATAATGATGTGGGGTTGTTTTTGATATTGTTGGTTATGGAAACAAAACAATGAAACTAAAGAAATAAATAAAGTAAAATATTTAAAACAAAATTAAAAAAATAAAAATAAAAATTGTGATAATAATTGGGTTATCTAGTTGGGTTTGGTTTTTCAATTGTAACGTTATCTTAGTTCAAATTTTATTAAATCCTCTTCTGCTAAGTTGATTTATGTGTTATTTCACAACTGCTTCCTATCACACCCTTAGTAAATGGGGATGGTGAGAGTAATCCTTACCTATAAATCAGCTCGGTCTACTCTTATTCTTATGTGTTAAATAGATGTAGATAATTCCCTCAATTTAGTTTGGCAATTCCTGACTAGAACTTGTAAATCCCAAACAATTAAGAATATTCAATACCCATGCCACACGTACTGGGAATTGTCATGTAATTAACCACTAAGACGTGATATATTACATCGTATATAAACTAATATCTAGTGGAGGGAGATTATAAACAATTACCAAATTAATAATAACAACAAAATATTAAATCAAATACTATTGCATAAGATAATAAAACCAATTATGGAATTTGAAACCAACACCATTAAAGAGAAAGTGTTTTTATTCAATCAAATGAAAGAACTCAAACATTAAAAAATATAAAACCTACCCTTATCCAATCACTCAATATATTTACCCCATAATGGTAAGGTTAATTGATAATAAGTGGGAAGAAGAAGGCATTATAAAACTAAGCATAACAAAAGAAAGAATAGCCAGAATTGAAATTGTCTCCTCCAGAATTTTCCCATGAGAAATATATCATCGGTTCTCCCACCATCTAATCGACTCAAATAAGGGTCCCTTATTATAAGATGTTATTAATGTATTTTTACTTCTCCCATGATGTTTCAATTAATTTGTAGTCGTGTTGAATGAGTTATGTATGAATTAATAGATCTGGCTTTTAATGGCCACTAATCACTATTCCACCAACCCTACATTGACCAGTTTAATGGAGGGATAAATGAAATTATTTTTCCAAGAAAATTAATGGGCATCTTTCTCGTAGTTTTTTATTTCTAACCCATATAAAATCACCCATGTTGTGGTCGTTATCTTGATATATGGATCATTTAATGAAGTATGGTCCATTCCTCCAACCAGAATAAGTGTTCAGATTGACCTATTATTTTCACCTCTTGGAGTTCAAATTGGATTTGGGACCAAAAAAATACTTATATACCAAAAATAATTTCATCATACAAAAACGGAATCATGTGAATTGGATGAATATAGTAGGATTTATTCTCAAATTACATTGGAAACATAAAACAGTTTAATGTCCACAATTAACCACTTTTCACACTTAAGTTCAAAACTCACCAAAAAACATAAAATGATGAAAATAAGATCAAATTGATTAATGATAAGGGATTAAATCATTTAAAAACATATGTTGAAATATTAATATATGAGCTCTAACATAATCCATGCCTTATTATTGCAATAAGGGATGTCATGTCTCAGTATCATAATAAGAGACACCATGCCCGCGTATCACAATGAGGGATTTCATGACCATGTATTACGGTAATGGATGTCATGAATGAGTATCACAATAGGGAATGTCGGTAAAATTTATCTTAGTATGGGAAGTCATACCCATAAATAATAAGGGACTCCATGCCCATAAATAATAATGGATGTCATGCCCATAAATAATAATGGATTCCATTCCAATTATCAATTCCCAAAAATACTTCATAATATTTCATTCATAAGTTAAAATGAGGGGACTCACCATGAAATATTTCGATTTAATTAATAATTAATATATAATTAATTGTATATAAACATTCCATATATCTTTTTTAGAAAAAAATATAGTTTAATTCATTTAAAACAAGTCAAATACACTCCAACAGTCTCATTTATTTTAATTGATAATATAGTGTACCTCAATGATAGTATTATTATTTAATTATGGAATGGTTGTCCTCACATCAATATCAATTGAATTAATTCTAATATCTCATACCATCATAATTTCTTATTACACCTCTTGTTTTCAAACCAAGACTTTGATCTAATCAATTTCGATTCATTAAGGTAATTATAAAAGTGTCAAGACATTTAAATAACACACTCAAGGGGTGGTATAATCACTAAAGAAGGAATGTAAATAAAATTTAATTGAAATAGCCTTTATAAGTGGTTCAGGTTGAGTTTATTATCCTCCAACAATGTAAACTGGTCTAAGTAACATCACTATCATGCTCTAAGAATTTAATTCAAATTATTTTACCATTTATGGTCTTTGCATGGGATGTTGTACATGTAGAATAGTGAAGTATTTTATAAATGATGAAAATTTAATGTTAAAGCATATATACCACCTACCTTATACCATGGATACTTCACATATCTAACATATGTCTTTGATTCACATCAAAATAATAGATGTTGGGTATATCATAAAACTCCTTGGAAATAGAATAAAATAGATTTCATGGATTTAGAATCTGATATAGATAGATAAAATTAGATAAGAAGAAAGGTAATCATTATATTTTTTGTGGATGAACCAATGCGACAAACAGATTTTGATTATGAGATTAAATATGGGAGAACCAACCATGGAAGTAGGAGGGGGATGTGTGCGTGCATGGGAGACCACCTGGGTGATTGAGAGTGGAAAGGGGGTAAAAACACTTAAATGGCTCTAGGAGAAAAACATCATTTTTCCACCTTTAATAGCTACAAAATTTTACCACATGGTTTGGATAACCATTTTCTAAATTTTCCTTGTTACTATCCAATGTTTCTACCCACCAGTCTGGCTAGGTGCACTATTTTTCAAACTATGCACACCCTATGCACCCTAAACTAAGTAGTTTTATAGACTATATTCTCGGTCGTGCAGCCACAGGTGTACAATTTAACAAACCATATTACACCCCCTTCAAGGCTGCATGGTTTCTTCTAAAGGTCCAAATAATTTCTAACAAACCATGTGCCCCATCATATTTTTTTAGAAATTGATTATTCAAAGCACGATGCACCTGAATCTCATCATAACGCTTAGGAAACTTCTTGGGCCTTAAACCACGTCTACAAACTATAATTTTATGTTTTCCAACTCTTGGATTTGTGTTCTAAATCTCAATTTAAGATTCTAAATATCCACCAAATAAAATGTTTAAATTCCCTTGTAATTTTATACTATTAAAAAATATTAGACATTATAGGTATAACTATTTTAAATATACATAACCATATAATAAAAAATAAAGACATTGCTTGTGCATATGGATTCACTATCACCTTGTGAGATAATGTATTTCATTTTTCAGAAACGTCTTATATGGATAGTCAAAATAATGGATCCAAATTAAATAAAATGATATATATGATATGACTTTAATTCTATAATGGTAAATAAATATTCTACCTCTTTATTTACCTTATAATGAAAAGTAAAAACATCACTCGTGTGTATATGAAGACTACCGCCTTGGAAACTGATGTATTTTTTTCCACCTCACGTGGTCTGCATATATAGGTGGTTTGAAATAAATAATAAGTTATTTATAATATTATTATAAGTATATAAAGATTAAATAATACATACCATATTTCCAACATTCTCATTGAAAAATGTAGCCATTACTTAGACGTATGTATAGGATATTGACTCCATATTGTAACATAATTCATTTATCATATACATATTACATGGTAGGATATAAATGTTAAAAAATGTATAAAAATTATAATTAAAGCAAGATTAATATTTTTTAATTAAATATTCATTATCCATTTGGCCATATTCTACATACCAAATCCATTTTCAACATATAAGTCAAATGTTATAAAGAACATTTGACATAAACTTAATCGATTAAGTAATTAAAAATAACATGGATATATGTAAAATAAAAAAAAATTGAAATGTTTTATTAGTCATTTAAACAATTAACACAAGTTTATTATTTAGGAATATAAATAATGTATATGATAAGTTGGACTCATGGATAGGGATGTGTTACCTTAAAACCGCATTTTAAATGTTTTAAAGGCTTTTATTATAAATATTATTCTTCTAAGTATATATTTTAAAATTATTTTATGATTATATTTATATGGACATAAAATAATTAAAAAATAAATATTACAACTATTTATAAATTTTCAATTCTTTTTAAAATGATACTTTTTATCTATTTTATACATAATAATTTCACGTTATTTAGAAAAGGAAAAATGAGTGTTATATTTTAATGTTTGTAATGTCAATGGATTTCCACTCAGTTGTAAATTTTATTTTATTTTTTTATTAATTCACAATATTCCTTGTTTTTGTTATAAAAAACCCATTATTTCATTTTTATTGATATTTCAGTTTTCAAAATGGAGTTTTAATAGAAACCAATATTTCAATATCTAAAAATGTTTTTCTTATGGATTAAAAAAAATTATGTTTTTTAATATTGAAAATAAATATTTTAGGTGTTTAATGTATGTTATGCTCCTTTAAAAAAATTTATGATGGAATATGATTGTTATATATCTATCTAATGTATTGGGTAATGATTATATTCTCTAAAAAATTATGTTATAATTAATGTATTTGGTCATTTAATTTGTAAGGGTTCTTATAAGGGTTCTTCTAAAGGTTATATTAATATGATATCCCAAGGTACTGAAATTAATTTTATACATTAGATAATTTTTTATGGTAATTTTATTTATTCTATAATGTAATTTAATGATCATTTTTGGAAAGGAATGATTATGTCATTTATGGGTAAAAAGTTGTGTTTATATGAAAATATCTTTCATGGGTTATCATGTTTTCAAATAAACCATAACGATTATGAGTTTTCCCTAATTTCTTATTATCATGTTATTTATATAAAACATTGGATAGTAAATTTTATTTCATGTGAAAGTAAACCATTATTAGATCTCAATGTTTATTACGTTAAAATAAATCACACTTATATGATCTCATGGTTTTAAAAAAGGACTGATGGGGATCTTTATTCCGTTTTTTATGTACCTTACTAAAATTTTTATTCCAATCCAATATTTTAAAAATGATTTCCATAGGTATTAAGGATGACTAGGAACAATTGTGAAGTCAATTTTAAAATCATAATGAATTTCATGAATAGAATATGTGATTTATTTAAAAAGTATTATATTGTGGAAAAAAATCAAAATTTAGTAGAACCGTACACTTTTTAATATATATGTTTGTTATTTAAGATTTATGACTTAATTTAATAAAACTATAAACCTAAAAAGGCCCTCATGATTTTATGAAATTGAATTCTTAATTTAGAACTCAGTATTATGTAATGTTTTCAGGTTTGATCCAGATAATTGAATTATTTATACTTTATTATTCTTGGAATCATTTATGAAAACACTTTAATCTTATAATTACTTCATATATCATTTACAAAAATTGCTATCTTATTTTATAATAATTTATTCCTATAATTACATATTTTAATTCTATCATTTTACTCATGCTAATATAATCATTTTTTTTCAAACATTATTTCAAAATTTTATATAAGACAATTCATAAATTTCATATGTAATTTTAGGTTTCCACATATTTATTCATAATCAAAAATTAATTTATAGAACCAATATTATTATGATCATTTTTGTCTCCTTCTAAAACCAAAAATTTAGTACACTAACTAACAAAGTTCCATATTTCATTGAAATTAAAATATTTTATAACCAAATTACAACCTTGATAATGATTTGGTTCCATATTTTTCATATAATTATTGAAGTAATTATTCCTTTATTTGCTATATAGAGTCATATTCATTAATTTAACACACTTATTACACTTAACTTAAATTTTAAAACACTCGCCAAATTTTTTTTACCATATTTAATGTGTGATGTAAATTGTGTTTTCTTACTAATAGGAATTTTCATATTAGAACACTCTATAGATTTCCGTATAAAACACTTCCTAACATATAAAATATGAGCTTTATAGGTGTAAAAAACTTCTCTCCACATTCTATTCACATTAAAAAATATCCTCATAACATATAAATCCAAGGGTGGAAATTCCAATTCTAAAATCTGTTTCACACCACTATAAATTATAATAATTATATATTCAGGATTACGAATAATCCATAGTGCATACATTGCCATTATTTTAAATTTGTCATAATATGTATTAGTTTAGTCATCTTTCTTTTTCTTCAACCCTGTAAATTTATTTTAAATTAAATGATGGAGAAACATAGAAAATATTAAGAAAATATTCATTAAATAACTTACATTTCGTGGTGTCAATCTCATATTTCACCTTTATATTCTTAATTACTAACCCCCACGGATTAGATTCAACATAAAAAAAAATAAAATATAAGAGTTTCCTTTTGATGAACTGAATAACCTAAAATCTAAAATATTGTCTCTAAAAAATTCATCCATATATATGCTATCACATTATTTTGGGTACTTTCAAATATTAGTGGATGAAATCACATGAATTGATCCACTATAGACATATTTATCTATGGAGAATTTGATCATTACCTTATGTTAGTTCCAAAATTTTTAGCATTTGTTAAATGATCTAACCCAAAAAAACTATTTTGTTCTAACTATAATCATTTAAAATTTCTAATTATGAATTGTATTTTTATTATTCTACCTTGTAACATGATTCAATCTATTACCACTATGTAAAACCATTATAAAATATATATAAATTTGATAAAATTAATTTATCAACTCTCATAAAATATTTAAAAAAATATATCTCATGATAATAAAACCATATACTATTTTTTATCGCTATAAAAACCTACTATTTAACATCATTTAACTTCTCTAAATTTTATTACCAATGATTTTCTACTAAAATATTATCCTCTATTTTTATATAAACCATGATATAATATCAAATATGATGAAATAAATATAACTAACTTATAATTAAATGATTTTTTATAAATATCACAACAAAAACATTCTGAATACCGTTAGGATTAGAGCTTTAAAGTATTAGAAAGTAAGTTACATGGACCTAAATAAAAAATCCACAATTACACTTAGGATGTGTACATTTTTTCATGAAAATGTGTTCATAAATTGTACACTTTATTATTGAAATACTACAATCCAGAACTTGAAAATTGACTTTTTTATAATTCCAAGTCATCCTTAAACTCTATAATTATCATAAAAATATGTGGGATGGATATGTTAATATTAACAAGTTGTAAACAATTGAAATCTTATTAATCCTTGAAATAGAAGAAACTTAACTAAGTTTAATGTGGTTTATGTCAACAAAAATATACATTTAACTCATGTTATATTGTGAGATTATATTAAATAATGAAATAAATGGTCAGATAACAAATTTACCCTTAATGGTGTCGTCCAAATAGGATTATAAAGAAACCTCTAATGCAATAAAGAATATAATATAATAATCATGAAATCTTATTAAAATATCATATTCAGAGCCCCCATAATAAATCATGATAATCTTAATTGATTTTTTTGGATATATTTTTTCAATATGTATGTAAATTTGTGTCAGGTGACGTATGAGTACCAAATATATGAAGGTTTTCATGTTGAAAATTTTCTACCATTGGAATATTTTTTACACTCATATATGTTTCCAAAGAAGTTTAGAAATGAAGATAGGTTGTATTACAGAAATCATCCATTAATTCAGGCTGTTGTTGATATAATCAGTAGTATGAATAATTTCAATTTCTAAATATGAATATGTTTTCCTGAATTATGGATAATTTCAATTTTAAATCATATATAGAAAGGATTATTATTTTGGAAGAGAATATATATTTGTATGCGGGAAAATTATATCATCCTTCGAGGCTAGCACACCCAAGCTATAAAAACATAAGGAATCCTAGAAATTAATCAATAATATGATTTATAAGTATTCATTTTATAGATTGATAATAATCATAGTTTTATAAATAATTTTATATGATTCATCAGTTGAAAATGAAATTGTACTATTTAACGAAAACAATTTCCATGTATTACATAGTTTTATTTAAAATATAAATTTTATAATTTTATAAATTTAATTTGATAAATTGTAGTTCATTTTTGATATCATCATATAAAATATATATTATAGTGATTTTTTTTTGTTTTTTCATAATAATATTTATTTTTGGGTGAATAGTGAAAAATACCGATTTTTTTTTAAATTGGCATTTATTTTCAAGTAATTAAAGAATATCCATTCAATATTGAATTTTTTAAAAAATTTAAAATAATCCCATTTTACTAAACATGTTGCAATTATTAATATAGTAGTTATCATTAAACAATATTTTGGTTCAAATACTTTTTATGCTTAAAATTGTATTTTTTGAAAAAAAAAACTATTTTTGTTCTATTTCTCATATTTATATTAGAATTAATTTTTTATATTTCAGTAAATTTAATATTTAAAATGGATTCCATATTTAGAATCAGGATTTTCAATTTATTTAAATTAGTTAATTTCATTTTTTGGTCATAAAGAATAGTAAGCTTTGTAAAACATTGTCACTGTGATAATGGTTAAAATTGTTAATGACAGGGTTAAAACTAAGTGATGGGGTTTAAAATTTCATAGAAATTATCTAATTTGATTAAATGGCTGGAATTATACTCATACTCATCCTAGATTAGAAATATATAAATTTGGTACTACATTCCGGTAAGAAAGTCATATAATATATTTAAAATTATTATATATTTAAAAGTGTGCCTCTCCCCTAACTTACCAAATGGAACTTCATCTCATCCACTCATCACATACATTGAGAACTATAATCCATAAAAGGCCTACTCACAACCCTTCTAAAATCTCATCCCCATGTCCTAGTCGACTTTTTCTATGAAAAGGAATAACCAAATTAGACTTACTATGTAATCTAATAGAGGTTTTCTATGGAATATGTATGTAATATTCCTACTCATCTAGAAATTTATCAATTTTAAGATTTTTTAATGAAAAATGGCATTTCTCTTTATGATTATATGAAAATGGAAAGTGTTTTTCTTATGGATTCAAATGATTTCTTTCAATGTTTTTATTATAAAAACATGATAGAATACATATTTTTTATTGATGATATAGTAATAAAGAATTATAGATAATGAAAAGTGAGTCGGATATAGCTCTATAATGTTTTAGATAATTATTTAGACTTCAGAGGAGAAAATGAGGTCGAATATTGTTTGGTTTACTCATATGGAAAAAAAACTGGGACTAAATCATTCTAACACAAGTTAAACATGAGTGAACAAGGGTTATGAAAATAACTATCCAAGATACCTTTATTATGCTTAGGGTATTATGGAAATATTTTGATTTAAAGTGGTGAGGAAATTTTATGTACATGTAATGAATGGTTTTAAAATATTTTAATGAGTTCCTACATACCTCAAGATGCCCAAATGTTATTTAATTATAATTTCAAATGGACTTCAATGGTTTAATTTGAGAAAAGATTAATTTCACATTTGAAAATTTTTTATTTATATTACCAATTTTCGATTAAGAAAATGGTAAATATATTCATCACTATTCATGGTTTTAATTGTTTTAACAATAATTATTTATTTCTATATCCTTACTGATATTTTTTTCTCATTCCATTTTTTAAAATGTTTTTTATAGGATCCAAGGATGAGTAAGAATTTTAGAAGAGCCAAGATTCCTACTTTGGTGACTCATATTAAATAATGCTAAAGTGTATTGAATGAAGAAGGTGTGTAAACTATAAGCCCTTTTAAGGAATCTTTTACTATATATTCAAGATTCCAATTTTTTATGAAATATTTTCCAAAATTTCTGAAAACTGTAATCCATAAATAGCATGGGAATGTAAAAATGTGAAATCCTTGCTATTAAACACGTATTTATAGTTCGTTAATGTTGTGGGTCATTATATTTTTAATGTGAGTAATGAATAATGTACCTTTTTAGTTTAAGAGAATTTTAAAAGAAACTATTCATAGATTCAAATTTATTTTTATATTTTCATAAGTTATCTTTTGGTGATTTCTATGTTTTTTCATCTAATCCATGTCTATTTGGAATGGGTTTCCACATAAGAAATAGGGTAGATGGAGTTGGAAGTCACCAAGAGGATAATAACCTTAAAAGTTATCAATCTAGAATGATTGGAACAGAACATTTTGTGGTAGTTGGCATGCCTTCATGCATCATTTAATTTACATGGAATATGTTCAGATTATAATTTAGTTTTATCTCAAACTACTCTTTTTATAATTTTTTTGTGTAGTTATTGTCCGGGGTCGAACCCAGAAGAGATGTTTTGTCAGAAAATGAACCAGGAATTCAATCCTTTTTTGTGTAATTCTCGTGAAATGTATTGATTTATGGATTCTATTAATTCTATTGAGTTTGGTCTAAGATTAAATAATAATGGGGGATTAGAGTAAATTTCAGAGTTCAGGTAAAAATTATAATCTCAGTGATAACTTGAAATACTCCTAGGGATTAGGCTATGAAGGTATACATAGAGAACTAATTGATTATTTTCAAATAAACTAGATCTATATAAGAAAAAACTATTCACTGGTCTTAATATAACTAAAAACCTATATTCATTGAGGATATCTTCTATGGAAAAAAGTTTCGCTAGCTAATATATATTTCCTACTCTTCCCAAATAAAACCAGGATCATTATTTTATACTCTCCATGGGTAGTGTTAAATATAATAATTGAATAAACAGTTTTTATGTAACCAGATTACTAGCCTTATGGATACCAAATTAGGATTTATGGATTCGTTATGTTCATAATACCCCCACTCTCAACCCTTACACTAAGAGATTTAGCCTCTCATGAAGCTAGTAATTAGGATCAAATAAAAAATTGCATACATGCTTGGAATATTAATAAAAAGGTATAAATATGATAGTTTACAATTGAGGATTCAATAATCAAGCAGTTCTGAATAATACTGAGAAATAAATCAAAAAAAATTACTTGAAAAAATAAAAAAGAAATATTTTATGGTGACACTACTAGTAATGGAGGATATACCAACTGATTTTATAAAAATTTTCTAAAAACCATTGCAGTAGGGATGTTGAGAGGTCTTTACCCAACAGTTTATTGAAATCATTGGAATAGAGAGTTTTAGATGAATTTTATTCAACGGTTTGATAAAACTATTTTGATATGTGAGACTTTACCCAAGAGTTTTAAAAAACCATTGGTAAATGTGACTTTTAGGAATCCTTTGCCAACAGTTTTGTAAAACATTATTAAATCGTACCATTCCGAACAGTTATAAAAAACCATTGGGAATGTTTTCTCCTAAAATTTTCCACAACCCCAATCCCCCATCCGCTCGATTGTAGACCTATGTCTGAGACAATGAGATTTCTCACTCAGAAAATTATTCAACACTTCAATCAGAAATTTGTTTTGTTCTGCACTTCAAATGTGCAAGTGGTGCCTTAGGTTCAATGTTTTCCATCTATTTTTTGTTTTATATATTTATTTGGCCTAAACCCAAGGTCTGTGCGGTATGGTATACCCAATAATTGCAATTTTATTTGTTTTCTATTTTTGTTATACACACATTCATGATTTTGTGAGTCAGATTTTGTGATTAATCTATATTTAAAGTATTAATGACAAATAATTTTTAGAGTTAGTGAACCATGCAAATGGATTGGGGTTGGTTAGATTAGTGGTGCAGCTGTAGCTGAGGTGGGGAGGTGGGGCTATGTAGGTGGGGGTGGGATGTGCAGGGTGGGGGTGTCATGGGGGAAGGGTGGCTGTGCAGGGGGAGTCTGCTGGGGTGAGGTGGGGGGTGTATAGGTGGGGGTGGGGTGGGGTGGGTTTTGTTGATGTGAGCGGGGGGGGATTGTGCATATGGGGTGGGGGTGCAGGTGGTGGGGTGTAGTGGGTGGGGGGTGTGCAGGTGGTGGTGTGTAGGTGGGGGGATGTGCAGTGGGTGAAGAGGGTGGTGCAGGTGGGGTGTGTAGTGGGGGGATCTTGTTGGGGGTGAGTTAGGGGGGTTGTACAGGAAGGGGTGTGTGTGGGATATGCAGGTGGGGTGGGGGAGGGGGTTGTATATGTGGGGCTGTAGGTGGGGGTGGGAGGTTATGAAATTGGGTGGGGGGAGGGGAGTGTGCAGGTTTGGGGGTGGGTTGGGCTCGTGGGAGTCTTTTGGGGGTTGGGTTGGGTCTTGAAGAGGGGGTGGGGGTGGGGTGGGGGGTCGTGCAGTAGGGTGTGTTGAGGGGGGCTGTGCAGGTGGGGGTGCAAGTGGTGGGGGGTGTTGTGCAGTGGGTGGATGGGCGAGGATGTGTATGTGTGAAGGGGGTGTGCAGGGTGGATGGGGGATGTGCAGGGGGAGTCTTCAGGGGGTGAGTTGTGGAGGGGGGATGTGTGGGTGGGAGGTCATCACTTCCATAATTTGCCAATAAGCACTGGGAAGTCATCACTTCTAAATATTTGGATAGGTATGAGGCCTCTTTGGTTTTCATTCTTGTCTATTCATCTTTATGAGTAAGGAATCACATGATCTAAATGTGACATCCACTATATAATGATGAATTATTTCACTAACAACACATTTCTCTAGAAATAATATATCCTTGGAAGGTGGTTGGAGCCTTTTAGAATCCATTCGTACAAAGGCCAGGGGAGGAAAATATCTATATATATCCACCTGAATCAGGGATCTACTTCCATATGCACGTCCCATATTCATAAGCGTACCTATCCATGTAATAAATAAATAGTGATTATATCTAGACTTCACCATTTAATGACATCCTAAATTTAATTCATGTTATGATATAAAAAATATTGAGGAATCCATACAACTTCATATAGGAAAACACCCATAATCATCATGCCTTGATGATGAAAATCCTTAAAAACTCATTATCATAAATCATTTCATTCTTAATAACTACCTATAGATACCGAATAACCCATATTCATTCCACCAAAATCCAATTCCCCAACATTTTCCAATTTTAAACTTGATACCATCATGTTCTCAAGTCACCAATCCTTCCAAATTGGATTTTCACTAAAATTACTTCTCTAATCCTTAATACAAATTGTTTTTTTTACATGAATGAAAACCCAAATAAATCTCATATCTCTCAGCCACACCCTCGTGAACAGCATCCACCACTGTGGACAACCCGTACCCTATGGACATCCACCACACCCATGGATACTCCTCCCAACCCCACCCCCACCGGGACACACCCACCCACCAGAAACCCCCCCCCCCCCGACATTCCCACCCCCTAGACACCCCCGACCCCCTAGACAGCCCCCAAAACATAGAAAAGCCCCCCCCCACCACCCCCGTGGGCACACCCCTACCCCTGTGGATAGCCCCCACCCTCTGGACACCCTGACCCCTTTGGACAACCCCCCCACACCCGTGGAATTCCCTCCCACCCCCATCAACACCGTCTACCCCCTAGACAACACTACCACCCCCATGGATAGCCCGCCCACTCCAGGACGCATCACACCCCCCTAGACAGTCATGCCACCCCCGTGGACAACCCGCCCACCCCCCCCCCCCCCCCCCGACACCCCAACCCACATAGTCAACCCTGCCACCCCCATGGACAGCCCTCCCACCACACTAGACAACACTGCCACACCCGTTGATAGCCCACCCACCCCCTGACGCCCCTACCCCTGGATTTCCCCCCCAACCCCATGGACTACCCATCCACCCTTGGACACCCCACTACCCCCAGACACCCACACCACCGACAGGACACCCCCATCCACCCGAACACCCCCACCCCCAAGACACCACATACCCCTTTGTACACCCCCAACCATCGTGGATAGCCTGCCATCCCCCCTGGGCACCCCCTACCCCCTGGATAGCCATGCCACCCCTGTGGACATCCCCAACCCCTGTTGATAGCCCGCCTACCCCCTAGACACCACTACCCCCCCCCCCCCAGGACAGCCCTGCCACCCCCGTGGACTACCCCCACCTCTCTGGATAACCTGTATCTTCTGGAAAACCCTGCCACCCCCGTGTACAACCCACCCACCTCTCTAGACACCCCCTACCCCCTGGACAACCCCAACCCCATGGATAGCTCATCCGCCCCCACCAAACAACCCCACCCCCCCGAACACCCCCTCATCCCCTTAGACACCCCAACCCCTGGACACCCAGTACCCGCTAGATAGCCCCCCCAAACCCAGTGCACAGCCCCACAACCGCAGTGGACATCCCACCCACCCCATGGACACCCCTAACCCCCGTGGACATCCCACACCCCACATGATAGCCCTCCGCCCCAAGACACCCCCCACCCCTTGGGCAGTGTATGTGATCACTCAAATAATTTACTAAAATATTATGTTTTTTCGAACGGATTTTTATCCAACTCCCGAATGGTTCTCCTCCATAAGTGTACATGATCTTCTACACCACTATATAGTTCTTCAAAGTTATTTTTTTAGAAATATAGTATTTTTTTTGTATTTTATATTATTATTATCATATAAGTAGTGTTCCATGTATGGTTTCATATAAAGTGTACAATTCTCATTTACTTAAAATATATTTCCAATGGAGTTCAATCTTATTGAATTGCTTTTAAATAAAGGACTTATAATTTTTTTAAAAAAATGGATAGAAGTTGGTTTTATGGGACTGATCGGATCTCAACCGATTATCAAAATGAATTGTTTAGATTTGTAGATTTTTCATTTTACAATGCTTTATATAGTGGTCACATACACTTCCCCTGTTACAATTGTTTTGGATGACCTTGGTTTATCCATGAAGAAGTCATTTACCACATAAAAAAATATGGTTTTCAAGAAATCTACTTTGTGTGGTATCACAATGGGGAGAAAATGAAATCTCAAGTTGCTGATGATCTAAATGAGAGGACTGGATTGGGGAATTTGTTATATACCCGATTTTTGTTTATACGTCATCCTGAAAAAGTAAAGGATTTCGATCCTAGAATATTTTGATATGAGCAGACATGATGTATATAATAAAAATGATGATTTTGTCATGGTGAAAAAATTGAATGATGCTGCCATGAGACCAGTATGTTGACAATCCAGTAAAATGAAAATGCTGAAATTTTTATTCAGATTGTTTTGTGGGAAAACCATGTAAGGGATTTATAATACTACCATTGATTATATTCATACCATATATAAGTACTTAATTCTAGATGATGTAGATATTCTCTCAAACCACTATATGGCATGGAAGTTAGTTGAGGAACGTGGATTTTCAAGAAACCAAATTCATTCTTTCCTGAAAGATTTCAATTTATTCTGGGAGGATACAGTTGAACGGAATGATTGTATAAAATTCTTCCCATCCAACAGGAATCCAAAAGCTAAAGGAACACCAACCCGTGTGCCACAGAATTTTATGTGGCACTTTCCATTGATCCCCAGACTCCAAAATCATTTTACGTCTGATGAAATAAAAAAAAATGTGACAAAATGATACTGAGAGAATAAAGATTAAGGATGAATTGGATCACCCTGTCAAGGGAATTGCAATGCATAGATTTGATTCTCGATAGCCTGATTTTAAAGCTGATGTGTGTAATGTGAGGTTGGGTCTTTCATGAGAAGATTGTAATCTTTTTGGGACGATGATTACATTACAAAACACATGGAACGTTTTTATACACATTTATAATCTTCTCCCATGGCTGTGGATGAAAAAACCATTCACTGTCATGATTATTCTAATATATTCCCCTTCTAATCTCGGCAATGACATAGACATATACATGAAACCTTTAATAAAATAGTTGAAACCTCTTTGGGATATGGGTCTGTTCACATATAATGCATGTTCGAAAGACATATTTTAGTTGGGTGTTGTGATTATGTGGACGATCAATGATTTTCTTTCTTATGTAATGATATCTGGATGGAGCACAAAGTGAAAACTATCATGTTATAATTTTTTGAAGAATAAACGATCTCGAAGAATGAATAATCATTGTCGTTTTAGTTTTATGGGACACTGATGATTCATACCAATGGAATATCCCTATAGAAATAGTCATTGAAGATTTAACAATACAATGGACTCCAAAGATCCACCTCAGCATATGTCTAGAACTCATGTTCTTAATGAATTACAAGATTTTGAGTAATTGATATGACTCTCATTCTTGATATCGATGAACCATATGTATTGGCATCAGTGGTGAAACCTGTTTTTTATGTCATGGGCCATATTTGATAGGAATTTGATGTAATTATTGAAGTAATTCCCAGACCTATTATTGATGATGGTGATGATGGAATTTACACCATCCCTACTGCCATTGGAAATGATCCATTTATTACTTTTGATAACTCTGAAAGTTCAATTGTTAGAGTTGACTATGAACCTGTAATTATGGTGGAAAAATATATAAAATCATCCATTCATGTTCTCAATTATTTTGGTTTACCTTGACTAGGGTTGTTAAGGTTGTTACTATTACAATTTATTTAATATTGATTATAAATATGTTGTATCTGACTAGACCTTTATGTGAATTTTCAATTTTTAATGGTTTCAATTTTATTTGAATTGCATTTTCTATTTTGGAATTGAACTATATTCAACCCTTTGAAACCAACATTTCTATCTTGGTTAAAATTTCAATGCTTCAATTGTGATTTGTATAAAATTTTAATAACTAATAGAACTCCCTTTAACATTTTACCAAGTAATGAACATGATGGTTTGTATTCTTTTGAAAAACATGTATTGAAACCTACTTCATATACCTAGAATAAATAAATTAAATTTATTCTTAACTCTAACAACTGCTTTACCCCCTATGAATCTGATATAATAAATGTTCCCTGATTTTAATAGAATGATGACACTTTGTAAATAACCATCCAACTAAAAATTAAATTTCATTATTACATCTTGAACAATTTATTAAATTTATTATATATTTGTTCAAACTCACATAAAACAATGCATAGTTAAATTATACATGAATCCCCCTATTCCATCTCATTTATTCAATTTTTTGGGTGACACCTTAGTTATCATTTTCTATTTAGATCCCTATTTGTTTTCAAATGCAGGAAATGAAACCAATTGAAGGGAGGCGACGAAAACAGATTATGGACAACAATTGTCACATGACTAAGCTGAGTATTCCACCACTAGTTCATGCAGTGAGTATTTTATTTTAAATATATATATTTAAATAATTTATAATTTCATGTAATTAATTTTTTTTATAAAAAATATCAGGATCCATCTACCAGGAGGTAGTTATTTGATGAGAATCCTAGTAGTGGTCCCAGTCCCTAGGTTTTTCATATGAGGGTGGTGGTATGAGAGTTAGATGATATGGTCGGCGTACCCGATTATACATTTCCCCTCCCATTGAAATACCACCCATCCCAGGTTCTGATCTTGGTGTGTTGATAGGGACACACATGATATTTAGGCCTCCCATGTTTTCATCACCAGCTATCACGGAGAAAACTGCCAAATGAAGTCATGGATAGAGCTTGGGCAGAGATATGTGTAAAAAAATCTATTTTATTTTATGCAATATATTATTTTTTATATTTGTATAAATTAATTTTTTGGTGTCCTCTATGGTTTAATTTCCCCGATAGTGATGGTGCCCGGCCAGCACGGCTAAAGGATTTAGGCAAGCTCTAGAGAGGTTATAAGCACAAGTTGTACATTGGATGTCATACTAGAGAGAGAATAGACTTTGAGGTGGTCCTGATCATTGATGATTGTCCATTAGAATAGTTTTTATAGATGATTAATCATTAGACAACTAGGAAATTTAATATATTAATCACATTTGAGGTACTTAAATAAAAATTTCATTTTTTTGGTTAGTACTAATTATTGAATTTTATTTAGGATTCATATGTAATAAGTAAAAGAAATATTTATTCTAAAAAATACATCAACACATTGGGACATATTACGATTCCAGATCATGAGAGGCAGTACGTATGATAGTTTATAATTTTACTTTACGAACTACACTTTCAATTTCAACCTCTATAATTTATTTGATTGTTAAAGTTATTACATATTTTTAGTTATGTAATTAATTATTGGTATCCTATTTATAATTATGGTTTTATATATTCAATGTCTTTTTAGAGTCATAAACTGAATATAGAAGGACATGTGCCTCGAGAAAATTTGTTTTGCTCGAGTAGAAGGAAGAAAGATGGAAGTTAAATTAATGAACCGACTCAAAAGCAGATTGTAAGTTTTACATTGTAGATATAAAATTTTATTCTATATTTTGTAACTTAATAATATATTTATATATGTAACAGATGGCTTTAGAGGACCTTGATTCCGAGGAACTTGACAATTATTTTCCAGACGATCACTTACATCAGGTGTTAGGAGATGAGCACCCTGGTAGAGTACGCTGCTGAACTGGGAAGAGTATAGTTCTTATGAGTTATTGGCCCTCCTCAGGTATGAGTTGTAGTACCACTATGTTCTAGAGGGTTTTGGAACTGGATTAACATAAAGAAAAAAAGGGCCACTGAGAGGGCAGGATAGTCTGCTAGGGCAAACACTGCATTTTTGAAACAAATGGATGTTTTATGTCCAACACTTCACCAGATGCCAACACTGGTTGTGGTGATTATTTGTTGTCGATGTGTTATAGATATAGAGAAACAATTTGAAGTTATAGTTTTAGTCGAGATGATGGTGAGGAGGAGGCCAAGGCAGAGGGGAGGATAGGATGAGGTCGAGGCTGAGTTCGAGGGCGAGGAGGAGGGCGAGGTGGAGGAGGAGGCTGATCAGGAGGCTGAGGCTGAGTACGAGGGAAAGGAGGATGACATTGAGGAGGGTAGGGATGATGATGGGGACAACGACGGGGAAGATGGTGAAGCTGATGATGACGGTGATGATGGTGATGGTGATGAGGGATTGATTGATCCATTATATTTTTGACTGATATTACTGACCTATGATTCTTATTGATTAGTTGTTAATGAATATATGTGTGATTAGGTAGGTCACATTATTTTTAGTTTTTTTGTATATATATAATAAAACTTCACTTAATGATTTGTTTTGACTGATTCACCCCTCCTCTGGATAGCCCCCACCCATGTCGACAGCCCTCACACCCCTGGGACACTACGTATCGCCCTAGACAGCCCTGCCAACCCCTTGGACAGCCATCCCACCCCCTGGAGAGCCCCACCCCCTATAGACCACCACCCCCCCACCCCCACTCCCATGGAAGTCCCCCCCCCCCCCACCCATGTGAACAGTCCGCCCACACCTTGGGATAGCCCACCCACCCCCTTGGACATCCCCTACACCCTGGATAGCCCGCCCACCCCCGTTGGCCGCCCACCCACCCCACTAGACACCTCGTACCCCCCTGGACAGCCCCACCACACCCCTAGACACCCTCGACCCCCCTAGGAAGCCCCTAAAACCCCCCTGGGCACACCTACCCATGTTTACGGCCCACCACACCCGTGGACAACCCTCCCACCACCAGGACATCGCTCCCCCCCTGGACAGCCATACAACCCCCGTGGACACCCCTACCACCCCCAGGACATGTCGTACCCCCTGGATAGCCCCTCGCACCACATGGACACCCCCAACCACTGCCCCTCATAATACCCCCCCCCCCCCCCACCGCCATGGATAGCCCCTCCCACCCCTTGGATTATAAAAATCCATTTTAAGGTTCAAAATCAAAAGTCATGGAGTATTTTTGTTCCACAATAAAAATGAAATCCAAAACCTTTTAAAAAATACCAATGATGTTAAAAACCATGAAATTAAATCCATTAAAACCATTATACCCCCACCCCTCATAGACACCACCCCACCACCAGGACAACCCCCCCCCCCCCCAGGGACAGCCCCCCCCCCCCCACGAACACCACCTAACCCACTTGGACAACCACTCCAACCCCCTAGACCGCCCCACCACCCGAGACCCCCCCCCCATCCCCCATGGATAGACCCTACCCCATAGAAAACCTGCCTACCTCAGTAGACAACCAACCAATCCCCCTAGACACCCCTAGCCCCCTTGGACAGCCCCCCCCCCCCCACCGATGAGGACAGCCAAGCCCACCCCCTGGACACCCCCCTACACCTGTGGACAGCACCCCACCCTCGTGGACCTCCCCAGATTGCCCAACCACACCCCTGGACACCCCAACCCCCTGGATAGACCTATGAGCCTCGTGGACTACCCAACCACCCACCCTTGACACCTTATACCCCACTGAACAGCCCTGCCCACCCCCTGGACACCCCCGACCCCCTGGATAGCCCCTCCACACCCACCCCTGTGGAAATCCCCAAAAATCCCCTGGTTTATAAAAATTCATTTTAAAGTTCCATTTCAAAAATCATATAGTATTTTTGTTCCAAAATTAAAATGAAAACCAAAACCATTTTAAAAATACCGATGATCTTAAAATCCATGAAATTCATTCCATTAAAACAATTACCCCCACCCTCCTAGACACCTCCCCACATCATGGACACCCCCACCCCTCTAGACAGCCCCACAACAATGGAAACCCCCCCACCCCCTAGACACCACCCCCCTGGACATCCACTTCAACCCCGTGAACAACCCACCCACCTTGTGGATAGCCCGACCACCCACACGGACCGCCCACCCACCTCACTACACACCCCGTACCACCCTTGACATCCTTGCCCACCCCATAGACACCCAACCCCCTTGGACAGCTCCCCCCACCCCCATGGATAGCCTCTACCACCCCCTCGACACCCCCTACCCCCATGGACAGACCACCACCCTCATGGACAGCTCCCACCCCCTAGACAGCCCCTCCCCCCCACCCCAGTGGATAGCCCGCCCACCAGTGTAGACTGGCCGCCCACCACATTGGACACCCCCTCCCCCTGTGGACATCCCGCCCACCCCTGTGGATAGCCTTCCCCCCTGTGGTCACCCCCCATGGACAGCCCACCCACCACCTCCCCACTATACATCCCTACCCCCATGGACAGCCCGCCCACCCCATGGACACATCGTACCCCCTAGATATCCCTGCCTACCCACCCACTCCAATGAACACCCCATACCCCTTGTACAGCCCTGCCCAACCCCCTAGATACCCTCGACCCCCTAAATTACCCCACACCCCCCGTGGACAGCCCCACACATCCCCATGGACACCACCGACCCAGGTGGAGAGCCCCACCCCCCTATGGAAAGCCCCCACCCCCATGAAAACCCCACTTGAATAGCCCCACCCCCTAGATAGCCTCTCTCCCCGTTGACAGCCCCCCCCCCTCCCCCCACCCCCACCCCTGTGGACAGCCCACCCACCCCCATGGACACCCTAACCTCCGTTGATAGTCTTCCCACCCCCTAGACAACCCCTACCACCTAGACAGCCATTCCAACCCCGTGGATATCCCTCCCACCCTATTGGACACCCCGCTCCCCTGGACAGCCAAGCCCCCCCCCCCCCCTCCCCTGGACAGCCCCGACCCCCTAGACATCCCACCATCCTTATTGAAAACACCTCCCACCCCATGGACACCCCAAACCTCCGTGGAAAACACCCCCAGTGGACAACCCCCCACCCCCTGGACTGCCCAACACCCCCCATGGATTATAGGGTTTTTAACAACTCAATGATCCCATTAATCATTGATACCCACTTGGTTGCCACCTGGGATCCTTAATAACCAATAAATAATAGTGGACGGTATTTTAGAAACTCCCATGCATAATAAATAATCCGAGAAGAACATGGTCATTCCACTTCCACAAGAGTTTGAGTAGAGACCAAGACACAAGAATGGCTACCTGAGATATCCCCTTATGGACTTTTTAATTCATTTATAGTCGTAATATTCTAAAGAATTATCAAAAACAAAACCCTTAGTAAAATAATCTGATGTTCAAAAACAGGGGACACAAAATCAAAAATCCCATAATGATACATCATAAATAATTCTTTCTTAAACCATTTCAAAATCACATTATAGAGACTAATTTCTATTTAAAACTCCCCAATGGTTTATAAAAATCCTTTTTATGGTTCTATTTCCAAAATCATATTGTATTTTTGTTCCACAATAAAAATGAATCCTTTTCCCTAATATCCAAATCCCCTTCCTACCATACACACCAAAAGCATTCATTTTTTCTAATGAAACACATACTATTGTAATAAACACTATTCAAACCCATTTTATATATTCCAATGATCTTAAATTCATAAAATTCATTACATTTAATCCATTATAGCCCCCACCCCTCTTAAACAACACCCCACCACCTAGACTCCCCACACCCACCGCCTGGACATCCCCACCCCCATCGACAGCCCCACCCCCCTGAACACCACCCCACATCCCTTGGAAAACCCCTCCACCCACCTAGACGCCCACCCCCTTGGACACCAACACCCCCATGGACAGCCCCCTACCCCCTAAACAACCCCAACCCCCTGGACCCCCCTGCCACCCATCCTAAACACCACCTCACCACCTAGACACCCCCACCCCATGGACACCCCCAACCCCCTTAAACACCACCACCCCCTAGACACCACCCCACCACATGGACACCCTCGTGGACAGCCCCACTCCCCCCACCCCCCAGTACACCCCCATACTCCAGGACACCCCCCATCCCCCTGGACACCCCCACCCCCTGAACCACCCTTACCCCCCTCGGATAGCCACCTAAAACCCCTGGACAGCCCCCAACCCCTGAATTCTAAATAGAAATCTTTATGTTTTTAATTAAATTATGATTTATGTTATAATGGTTTATGGGTATGATATTTTTATGGGTATACATGTTTCTGTGTATACTTGATGTAATTACTATATGAATTATGTGTTAATTCTGTTAATGGTTTATGTAACATAGACTAATCTCATGTGAAGATTGAAATGGGGAAAACAATGTTGTTGTACATGTCATTATTGGAAGATTGTGGTGTTTTTATGTGCAATTAGAGGTGGTTTTTTTGTTCTATTATACGTTTTGTTTGGAGGTGTGTTTTCTTGTGTATACAATTAAGGGGATGGGTGGTTGTTGTGCTACCTTCTATTATGGTTTCCTAAAATATACTATACCAATAGTTGTAAACTGTTGGAAAAGTGTTTTTTGAGAATATTTTTCCAATGGTTTGAATTAAAAGATGGTAAAACATTATAGCAATGGTTTTGAACCATTAGTGATTTTATTTCCAGAATATTTGTTCTAATGGTTTTAAAGGACTATTGGTACTAATAAATAATAACGGTTTCTAAAAAATTGTTAAAATGCATGTAAACTATTTATCCCAATAGTTAATAAACCATTGGTATAAATATATACTAATGATTTCAAGAAAACTCTTGGTATAATGAAGATGAAACTGGCATATACCAATGGTTAGAGAAGAACTGTTGGTATAAGCCTTTCACAATGGCTTACTAACCAATTTTTTTCAAAACCATTGGTATATAGTATAGAAATGGTTGTGATTCCTATCCTAGTAGTTTGAAACTGTTGGTATATATTTTATTTCTCATAGTGTGAATCCACTTTCGAATGGAAACGATAATGGTAGATAGATGTTGAAATGATGAATGAAAATAAATTAAATGTATAATTTGTTTAGAACAATCATAGGCACTTGTATTCCATAAATAAAAAAATTAGAGTTGATCTAGAAAAAAATAAGGTAGAAAAGGGGAGATAATTAATAAAAATTTTAAAGAAAGAATGTTATTGTGCAATTGTTTACACACTATATAGTAATTTCTTGGGATATTGCATAATGTTTTAACCTCTCATTTTCGATAATCTCATTCCATTATTTCATCTCAGGATTTAGGATACGGTGATAATATCTGCTTATATCATGGGGATTTTCAGTTTTGACTCATCTCATGTCGTGCAATTGAAACTAACGACATGGTTCTTTTCATAACTTGAACATTATGAGGAATGTATATTTTTAATCTTACACGATTTATATTTTATATTCACTTTATTTAATATTTTCGTGACTCTTCACAAAATTCTTTTTGACTTGTGACATGCTACGAATGATTCCCTCTTGTCATATCAGTCATTCATGATGTATAATGTTCAATAATACAAAGTTTTCATAACTCTTCTTTTGGATTCATGGAAACCTATTCTCTATAATAGCAAGCACATAACTGGTGAATTGTAAAATTAAACATGAATATTATTAATTAAATTTCTCCAAAATGTATCGATAGTTCCATCATATCAAATTCCCCCAACATGAACTATCTATTCTCCTTAAGTAAAAAAGGAATATCAATAGAGATTCCAAAAGAAACAATATTTAAAACAAGAAACATTTATTACAAACAAGAAAATAAAACTATGGGTAAGAAGAAAGACTCAGTCTTCTAGAAACAATTTTACAAATATCATTAGTCAAGCCTCATGGTTCAATTCATTATTCATATTCTCAATCTCTTAATTACAATCTCAAAAATGTTTCTAATATTCCATACCCATTTTTCAATTTAGCTCACAATTATTTCTCTCTCATAACTCTAGGTAACAATTTAGCTATATTTATGATTATACCTTGAATAAATGTTCTTAACCATAATCATGAATTGGTTTTATCACCTCTACTTCAAAAAGAAAAATATAAAACCAATCACAAGGGATTCAGCCAAAAAGATCAAAATAAATCTAAGGTTGGGGTCAGATGGGTAGAAAGTAAAAAAACCACAAAAAGGAAGGGATGATATAATGTTTAATACATGATAATTATGAATAGCATAGTGATGTGCATCCTACAGTATAAAATAGATTCCATGCATTAAACAACCCAATCTAGATCCATTATTGTAATAAGTATGTAATAGAAATTTACCATGTTATTTATTTTTCTTTAATGTTTTCTTTATTTTTCAAAATTCATATTTAGGTTAGATCCCACATCAATACCATAACCACAAATGATCCTTTATGGGATTCATCAGTTTGAGAAATGGTGATTTTTGCAGTCCTGATACACAACCAAAAATAGTTTTCTTTTTTTTCAAAAAACAAGGTAGTCATAAATATCTAAAAATAACATATGGATCATAACAAATTAGTCTATTAAATTACAAAAATAAATTTCCTCAAAAAAACATCTCATATCATTCAACTACATATTCTCCCACACTTATTTAATGTATAATCATGAATTAAACAATGAGTTTAGTTGGAAGTGAAAATCGGCTTGAAATAGATGTATCCTAAATATGTCAGTTATGTTTACTATGGGATAAAAGATGGAAAACTGTAAGTTGGGTCTCATAAAAAGTTTTATTAACAACGGTTTACTTAATCATACTAAAATTATATTTTATTAAACATAATCCCAATAAGATTTCAATGTAGGTTCTGATAAGATTATATATCCCTTGTTTCACACAATAAATTTTCTCAGACATTAAAATAAAATTATAGGTTCAAAATTATCTCAAGAATGGGATTATATAAGAAAACGTGGAAATATCATAGGGTATAAAATCAATTATTTATTCAATCAAAATCTATTTCGAAAATTTTGAATTTAAATTTAATTACTAAACTTCATAATCATTGTAAAAATATAAGTGTGAGAAAAAATTTATTTATAAATTTTCCAACCTAACTTTAACTTTTATATAAATGGGTGTAATGTGTTTTCATGTTTAAATCATATTTCCAATGTAAAAATTCACTTATTTAAATAAAAACAATCAAAAATCTAAATGTATCAACAATGAAGCTCAAAAAGACTCCCCCACACATATAATTAGACAGTGCCTTCACTGTCCAAGATAATACCATGGGATAGATATCAAAAAAATAGTGTATCTAAAATATATTGGAAAATTTGAAAATGAATGTTAGATAATCGAGTGCTCCATGTAGTTATTATCATTCCATAGAGAAACTTGGTGAATATTGATTTCAAATAGGGTTACATACATAATGGTTTGGACAGAAAAATCATGTACTAGACTAAACAGTTGTTCATAGGGTTTAAATATTTTTGAAGTATTAATATGGGAAGGTTCACATAATTATTATAAATTAGAGACATCTTAGATATTTGTAGTTATATGGGTAATGTGTTGTTCAAAGAGGCTTCTGATAAAAAAATTTATCAACATGTAAAAATAAAATCATAGGTTCAAGACTAAAAAATAAGAAAAAATTCAAATATGGGTTGCATCCCATTAATAACTAGGAAAGTAGTCACCAACCAAATTTTTGTGGGAAAATCAATCCTAAGTCTTTTGTCGCCTAAAATATTATGAGTTTGTGTCATTGAACTCATTTGAATACTTAGAGGGATTAACTACGTCCGGAGTATACTGAACATGAATCTATTGCGGAAGGAATATAATTTGTACGTATCATGGTGGTGGTGACTATTGAGAACCGATATTTAATGAATGTTCCTCACTCTGGTGGTCGACATCAGCCAAATGTTGATTCATCCATAGTATGAGGGTAGATAGTGATGGAACTGGCTCATCAATGACCATATAAGAGAAAAATTATCTCTAAATGGATAGTATAATAGTGTAAATAAATGATAAAAATCCATGAAATAATGTTGATAAAAATAGTATCCCATGTATATAATAAGTGAAAAGGTAGATCAATATTATAGAATACAGATAATACAAAAATGTGATCATTGAGACATAGTAAAAAATGGGGGAGGGTACTGGGATATAATAATAGTAATCAACTGTGACGAGATCATCATCTGAAGTCATCTCCAAAATAGAGGGTTCCTACAGCTTGACCGCCTAATCAATAACATCAATGGATGAAGGGGCTGGCGAATCAACTTCTGTAGAGGGTGTCATGGTGCTGGTAGATGTATTAGATGATGGTGGTGGTGTGGTACTGATCTTATGTGTTGTCATGGATCTAGAATCTGAATCGATGAAAGGTACCTAAGAATACGATGGAGGAGTAGTACTCTTTTCTCTCCAAGCCTTCTATTATAGAAACTATTATTGAGTAGCAGGATATGTTATCTTGTATGGTATTTCATTAGAGTTTGTGGTGGGATTATGAATGGTGGAGGATTGAGGTCATTCTGGAGGTGGTGGTCGATCAGTCATAATGAAGGATGGCGATGAAGGTGTGGTAAATGAAGGAGAGGCTATGAATGAGATGCCTAAGTGATGGAATATCTTTCAGGTTCACCAGAATTTACTGGTGAGAAACCCAAAGGTCAGTAGGGTTGGGTGGTGTGGGTATGGTAGTGGTGAATGGCGAAGTGAAGTTCTTGTGAGTAGGGGTGGGCATGGGAGCTGTAATAGTTGTATTGGAATAATGGGATGAACTGGAAGTAGTAGTGGTGGTGGGATCAGATATTGTTGGATTAGGTGCTAGGTCAATATCATGATCTTCGGGTGCCTCTTTATCACCCTCAAATAATACAAGTTCTCAAAGATAGATGTCTTCATCCTTCATTAGTAACTGCATCTTTTGAAATGGGATGAAGAAGATCATCTTCTTTAGGTAGAGATAGGTGAGAGGAGGTTCAGCATCGAATATGCTGAGATTCTAGTCCAAATGAGTAATGAAGTACCCAACCATCATCATACCTCATGTCCAATATATATTCTCCATATATTAGAATTCATAATATGATGCCATGTTGATAGTAGGGCCACCCATGGAAACATAAATAATGAGTATGTACAACTGGCTGACACTACCATGAGACTCTGCTTGAGAATACAAAACCTGATTCAATTCCCATTGAAGAATCTAGAGCACAACACCTATGAGCTATGTGTATTTGGTAATATGAGGATTGTTCTCACTCTGATGTCCTGAAAAATCATCCTTCAAAGTTGTTCTGCATCTGACTTTCATTAATTCATCTATAGAGTCGAGAATACCTCATATGTAGAAAATTCTGTGGTATTAAGGCCATGGTCAACGATGAAATCAATATAATAGAGATCATGGGGTCATCATCCTAGCTTAAAGTAGAGGCTGTCGATGGTCACCTCAAATGTGTCCAAGAACTCAAGGAAACACTCCATGAAGGTTTCCTCATGAACATAAAAAATATTAGTGATGTGTAGGGGACTGAGAATGTGGAGGACCTCCGTGATAATGTGAAGATGGGAATGGACTACCAAAAACAATGATTTGATGTTCCATATGTTATTAACCTATAACCAGATCAATGGAACATGTTAATTGAGGACTGAAAAAGAAAGGACGGTTTTTAGTTCGGGGCGAACAGTATCATGCGACCCTTTAAACATCTAGTGGGATTCATCGGTGGCTGACGGTGCTACAGAGGCCATAACGGAGGGGGGTAGGATGATGTGGGGGTTGATTGTGGTGTGAAACCCCTTCAGTGCTTGACCAAAGATTGATCATCATGCACAGGAATGGGATTAGTGGGAGGAGTGTGCACCCACATCATGTGTGCCATTGTAAGCATGGAGGATTGGAGAAGACGATGTGTAAGGGAGGGATGAGTGTGATAGGGATGGGGGGAGGATTTTTGGGCAAGGGGGTGAGGTAGTGTGGTATCTAATGAGTGGGTACGGCCAGGTGTGAGTGGTGGGAGAGGGGGGGTTGTGCATCTTAATCCTTAGGTTCATGACATAAATAAGATATGAAATTTTATGATGTGTATTTTATTACATGATGTGTAATTCGCAAATTAAATTTTTTTTTGAATTATACATGTCATGTGGTTGTATACACAACATGTAATTGGCGAATTTATCATATTTCTAAACCAAAGCATAGTTATTTTCTTTTTGAATTAAACAAGCTACCATAAACCCTATTCTTTTTTATTCTATACTACAGTGACCTATCCTGGATTGCCTCACAGTCTACACTTTTTTTAACATTTAGATCTCGACTCAATGGTGCTCAAGTGAATTTTAATGTGATGACACACCCCTCATACAATGGTTCATGATAAATCTTCAATCTATGAAAATTGAATTTAAATTGGGGTTATCCTCCTTTTTGAATCAGATGGCCCCAACGGTGAAATATTGTAAGACCAAAATGGGTCCTCACCATCTTTATTTGAGCTTCCTAGGGAAAATTTTTAACTAGGAGTTCAATAATAAGACTTTATTCCCTATTACAAAAATTCATTATGTGATGTGCTGATCAGGCCATTTATTGTTTTTATCACTATAAATTTGGTATTTTCATATGTTTCCATTCTTATTTATTTTATTTATTCCAATTGTAACATCCTAATTTTCTTAACTTTTTGAGAATCCAGATTCAACTTTTTAATTTCTAGGTATTAGTGTTTCTTGGGTTATATGGGTAAAAGTAAAGTATTGACGTACAATAATTAGAAGGGGTGGTGCTTACAAGTGTGTCTTAATTAGTGATTGTAACACCCAAGACTTTTTTGAGAAATATTGTGTTTTTA
Source organism: Viscum album (assembly GCA_963277665.1). NCBI lineage: Eukaryota > Viridiplantae > Streptophyta > Magnoliopsida > Santalales > Viscaceae > Viscum > Viscum album. The sequence goes on along the minus strand of OY728126.1, from coordinate 1,063,858,207 downwards.
TGTCATTTAAATCATCAAAGGAATCTTTCACTACACACAACACTATCTTATCTTTCTTTACACGCAACCGCGGCCTTCCTCGATAGCTTGCATTGTACGCAATACCGAGTTTCACTAAACAACGGTATGCTATTAAAATATTATTAAAACTAGCTGTTATGAATAGTAATACCCACTTTTTGAAATTGTGTAAATTTTATTTTTCAAAATAGACTTCATTTTTTGGATTCGGAATATCGAAATTAGGCTAGGGTGAAATTTTGGTATTTTTCTGAAATCATTCAATTTTTGATGAATAGTGAAAACAGTAGGCTACTATTTAAAAACCGAATTTTTTTTAAATAATTATTTATTTTATTTAAATTTATTTTTGGTCAAAATTGAAACGAAATACCTTTATAAGTTTAAATTAATACCTTGGAGTCATTTTATAATAATTTTGGATATATAAAAATTTTATTAAACTTTTCACCATCTTTTACCCACCCCCCCACCCCCGAGGAGAATTTGAAAATTCACATAAAACCTAATTTTACCGCTTCTGTGAGTGAAATTTAAAAAATCTAAGAGGCACGGTTAATATCAAGGACTAAAATGTGGTTCAATGAGATGAAAATATTTTTTGGTGAATAGTAACTTTTTACTTTTTTTACCACGGTTAAAAGTAAATAGGGTAATTAGGTGTAAAAATGATATTATTATTAACCTAACACATGTCCTAATTCTATTGGATAAGTTTAATTCAACCAAAAATAACCTTAGGAATAAAATATGACCATTTAGGCCCACTTGGATTAGATTAGGACTTTTATTATTAATTTATTTAAAGAAGGATTAAAATAGTTAAATTCAAAGTTTAATAACTAAATCATTTTTAATATAGGTTAATACATAAGATAAATTAGAATAAAAATATTAATAAGAAATCTAAAAATATTTCCTACATAATGGTAATTTATTTGTAATTTTTAGACTTAAAATAATTTAATTTATTTATGACACAATGATGATGCATTAATTATCCTATTAATAAAATATTGACATAATTGATGTAAACAATAAAGAAATAAATGTAATTTGATACTTTTAATGAATTAAAATAATTTCCTATTTTAATATGACATGTCAGTATTGATGTAATTAACTTTTTCGTACTAATCATTCTGTTGTGAATTTCACAAAAATCGATTACCAAATAGTGTCAAAATTGACATAAAATAGTTTTTAAAACAAATATTATATTATTAATTGTTATTATATTCCTATAAAATCTATGGATCGGCCAAGGTACTTATATCATGATTGTTATATCATTAATGAACCACTTGGGGGGTCTCTTGGATGTATATGGTACGTTTATTAACTATATAATATAAAAATACAATGTGACATGGTAAATGTAAATCTAATTAACTAAGAGTTAAAACTAAAAGAAAAGGTTAATATAATGACATAAACATGTCTAAATTCTATTGGATGATATTATTTCGACCCATCCCCACTTTAGATTCGAAATAAATAAATTTTTAGCTATTAAAACCCAATATTACGTTATAATAAAATAATATTTTTAGTTTTTCCAAAGGTGCCCCTCTCCTCCCTTATAAAATGGCACCTCCTCCCTCTATTACTCACACCACTTTTAGCCTTCATTCTTGGCTTACCCCTGCCAGATTATCTTCTCCACTTCCCTAGGAACATCCTAGAGGTCCTAGTCTTCTTCAAAGACCAATGTTAGTGCCCAAGGAGGGGGTATCAAAGAGGCACTTCAAAGAAGAGGTAATGTTCGTTACCAATTCTTTCAACTTTATTTATTCTTCCTATTCTACTTTATTAGTAGTTTAATTATGGAGTAATAACATATGTATCACTCATATAATTTTATGTTATTATAAGTATGAAACAACCCTATTTCACCATCTATCCATCCTACAGAAAACGAAATCACCGCGCGTGCGTACGTACGGAATACCGTCTCCACGCCGTGGTGTAATATATTTTCCACCACCACCTTAATTGGATGGGTATAATGGTGTAAATAATAACTATATATGATTATTGTAAAGTTATATTGATTCTTAAATAGTATACATACACTCCAATACTATTCTACAATCATGGGAATGATATCATCGCTCGTGCGTACGTACGGAATACCGTCTCCACGATGTGATGTGACTCGTTATACATGATATTCATTTCACAATGATTATATAAATGAATTGAATGAATTAATATGATATATATTACACTAATATCATTATTTAAAGGAGGTATCTCTAACCTAAAAATAAGAAGAAGAATTTATTCGACAAAACACGCATAAGAACAAAAAGTAAAAAACACCCGAATAACAAGTTGCAATGAAATATTAATAATAAGAAGCTATTAATATGACCATATATGATTTACTAACAATGAGTATGATTCTAGAATAATCCAATGACATTATTTAAATCATTATACAAGAGTTTCGGACACATACGAAGCAAATCAGACCTAAGGTAAGGGAAAATCTCGCAATCTCATTTTTATCCGAGATTGTTTATACTCCATAATTTACTGGGGAATATTTATCATCCACATACATGTTTCATCAATATATAATATTTATATCCTTATACTATATTTTATATCCAAATTTACCATTCTGTGAGTTTTTAGTAAAATATATCAAAGGAATCTTTTGTCGTTTTTCGTATGAGGTACTTTTCCACTTTTCCGTCAAAATTACGAGAATAATGTTTTAAACTTATACGGCATGAATGGATTTTTCAGAACATTATTTCCATGAATCTTCCTTTACAATTTTCAAGTTTATTTATAATCCACTTTTTTTAGTTCACAATTATATGACATTTTACGAAAGGAAAATGTTTTTTTGAAGTAGAAAGGATATTTTCTTCAAGAATAAAGTTTAAATGTTTTATCAAAATTCTTTTCCGTCTATGATAATATAGGGTTCTGTTTCTATCACTATTATTACATTAATTTTATTATGTTGTGATGGAATTATATTAATGTATTCCTTTAACTTATATGAATTGTTTTATGATGTCATGATGTTTAAGAATACCATTTTTATTACATGGGTTATGCAATGATGTAGGATTTATGATTTTTGTGGCACACATAAGAATGGTTTCCTTATGAGATGGGTGGGACCTATATCTCCCTTCAATTCATTGGGTAAAGATTTATATCTCATGAGATAGACATAACTGGAACAGCATTTTAATCTGGTTTAGTGAAACCAGACTGAAATGAGGAGTGAACTCGGTTTAGAAATGGACTTTGTCCGCTATGATAGTCTTGGAAATGAGTCTTGACTAATAAGAAATAATTCTCTATGATTATGTGTGTATGAAAAAAAGTTTCATGTTTTATGTTATGATTATTGGGATTACAGTTCACTACTATGATTTATACCATGTTATAAAATTATGATCTCTTTTTCAGGTTAAGATTTCCAAAATGTTATGTTATTATGAATATGATGTGATTGATATTTATTTTGTTTACCCTTACTGAACATTTGAGCTCACCCTTTTGTTTTTTTCTTTCCCCAGGTCAGGAATAAGGTTATTAAGTAGGATATTCCAAAAGGGACTCTAGATATGATGAAATAAATGGGAGACAATGTAGATGCTTTATGAACCGGTTGTTTATGTTTCCCAGTTTCAAAAGACACTATACATATACGGTCTTTTCCTGGTTTTGTTATATGTTGTAATAAGTGTGCTTCAATTATTAATTATTAACAATGTATGTAAAGTATGGGTCATTATAGTTGGTATTAGAGGAAAGGTATAGTCAACCTTTGGAAACTAGGATATGAAAGCCTTAGTAAGAACCCTAAGGATAAGTGTAAGCATAGAACACAATCATAGTGTTTTAGAAATGGCCATGAACAACCTATGATAAGACCTTAAGTGTGAAATTTTATTCTTGATTATGGGTTTCTCCTATTATAATTAGTGTTTCTCACACTATTATTCTTGGTTTTAGTTAATTACTGGAACCTGAAGGAATTGTGTTAATGAGGAATACGACCGGCAATGCATGATTATCCCCATGAGCAATCAAACGTTATGGGAGATGGAATGAAAAATCTTATATCCATGCTCACAAAACATTCTCAGGCTATGATTCATGAAGGACTTCCAAACGAGAAAAGGAAGAAGCAACATTCTGTTGAATCCTACATGAGGCAGCGCCCACCTTCATTTAGAGGGTCTTCTGATCCATTAGTGGCTGAACAATGGATCATTACCACTGAAAAGATATTTTCAGTTCTTCAATGTTCTGAACATGATAAATCCATCTTAGCAGTGTATCGTTTGGAAGGAGATACTGATCAATGGTGGAATCTTATCAAGAATACGAGGCAAAGAGATGAAATTGAGTCCATGGAATGGGACGAGTTCAAGAACTTATTTTTCAATAATTACTTCCCTCATATTCTACGAAAAAAGATGGATAAAGAGTTTCATGAACTAATGAAAAAGGATGATGAATCTGTTGGTACTTATGAAGAAAATTTTACAAGACATTCAAGGTATGCTTCTGGTATTATTATCAATCCTTAGAGTAAGATTGATTGATTCATTAGTGACTTAAAACAAAGTCTTTGAAGGGCGTTATCCATAAGGGACTTCAATAACTATGAGGAAATTGTTAGATGTTCTCTCAAGGTTGAGATGGTGATTGGTGTAACCCATCATCCATATAGGTTTGATAAGTCGAGGAAAATGGAATTCAAAGGAAAATCTAAAGAACACACTAAAAAGAAGATGAGTTTTCCCCTATGCTCAACGTGTAGAAAGAAACATGGGGGGAAATTGTCTTAAGGGGACAAGAAAATGTTATAAGTGTTGGAAACAAGGTCATCAGGCAATTGAATGTCGAAATAATGGGAAGAAGATGTCTAATGATGCAAACAACGGAAGGGCTACACAGAATGATCCAAATACACTTCAATGTTTCAAGTTCAAGGAAATGGGGCATTATGCTAATCAATTCCCTAATGCAAGGGTTGATGATGATGATCGATGTCAACAAACTCTTAAGGATAAAGACAATGGATTGTCGCATGCAATTTCTATCAGCGATGTGGAGTATGATAACGAAGTGTTGAAAGGTACACTTACCATTCACTCTAAAGTAGAAAATATTTTATTTGATTCTGGATCCACCCACTCTTTTATTTCTGAAGAATTTTCTTTGAGTATAATCGTATTACCTCAATAATTAGATGTTTAGTTGGCTGTGACAACTCATAATGGCCCAACAGTCACATCAAAATTTTACAATTCTTCTCCGATTGAAGTTTGTGGGAAAGTGCTTCCTGCAAATCTTGTGATCCTTTGTATAGTGGAATTTGATGAGATTCATGGAATGGATTGGATTTCTTTATATGGAGCTCATATCAATTTCCAAATAAGTAAACTCACATTTCATATTCTAGATCAATCTATGATCATCTATCGATTCAAGGATTAACATTACCTTCTAGTGGAAATTTCTTCCATCTTATGGATCTTTATTCCACTAAATGAAGGTTATTTATCTCAAATGGTTGGTGAGAAACTCACGATTAATAATGTGCCCATTGTACGGGAGTTTGATGAGGTCTTTTCAGAGTAATTTCGGGGTCTTTCACCAAATCATGATGGTGAGTTTTCAATAGAACTCATACCGGGTGCTTTGCCTATTTCAAAGACACCTTATAGAATGGTCCCAATTGAGTTGCATGAATTGAAGAAGCTACTCCAAGAGAATCTTGATAAGGGATTCATGCACCCTAGTGCGTCACCTTGAGGAGCACCTATTCTGTTTGTTAAGAAGAAAGATGACTCAATGAGACTCTGCATTGATTATCGAGAACTTAACAATATCACTATCAAGAACAAATATCCTCTCCCGCGCATTGATGACTTATTTGACCAACTACGTGAAGCTCAATTCTTTTCCAACATTGATCTTCGTTCAGGGTATCATCAATTAAGTGTCAAAAGGGAGGACATACCAATGAAGACTTTCCGTACAAGGTATGGACACTATAAATTTATAGTGATTTCATTTGGTCTTACTAATTCCCCTGCTATCTTCATGGATCTGATGAATAGAGTCTTTTGAGACTATCTTGATCAGTTTGTGGTAGTCTTTATAGATGATATTATTGTATATTCAATGAACAAGGAAGATCATGAAGATCACTTGAGAATTATATTGAAGACCCTGAGAAAGGGTAATCTTTATGCTAAATTTACCAAGTGTGAATTTTGCCTTCAAAAAGTTGCATTTTTGGGTCACATAATCTTAAAATAGGGGATATATATGGATCCAGCAAAAACAGAGGTTATTGAAAGAAGGTCGAGACCAACAATAGTAACCGAGATCCAAAGTTTTCTTGGTTTGGATGGATATTATCAAAATTTTGTGAATGAGTTTTCACAATTATCTAATACACTCACCAAGTTGGCTTGAAAATGAGTTATGTTTGTGTGGACAGAGGAATGTGAAGATAATTTCAAGGAGTTGAAAAGAAGGTTATCCAGTGAATCTGTACTCACACTTCCTTGTAGTGGAGAAAGGATTGTGATCTATAGTGATGCATCCAAGAAAGGGTTGGGTGTGTTCTTATGAAAAATGATATGATGATAGCTTATGCCTCATGATAGTTGAAGATCCATGTGCAAAATTACACAACTCATGATTTGGAGTTAGCTGCAGTAATCATTGCATTAAAGATTTGGAGGCATTATCTTTATGGAGAAAGGTGTGATATTTATACTGATCATAAAAGTTTAAAGTATATTTTCACAAAAAAGGATCTGAATATGTGCCAAAGAAGACGGTTGGAGCTGATTAAGGATTATGACTTCTCAATTCATTACCACCCTAGGAAAGCATACAAGGTGGCAGATGCATTAAGTCGACAAGACCATGCCAGTTTATCCATGATGAGGATCACAAAAGATCCAATATTTACGGATTTGCAAAGATGGATCTCGAAATTATAATGGAAGGGGAAAAATCGTATCTTTCTCAAATGAATGTTCAACCATCTATACATGTGAATATTAAAGAGGCGCAGAAATAAGATGTAGAGTTACAAAAGAAGGTGAAAAATATTCCTGAATTCAACCTTGATTGTGATGGGATAATAAAGTTCTGTAATCGGGTTTGTGTTCCTCCCATCCTAGAAATAAAGAAAGAGCTGCTGGATGAGGATCATCATTCTTCATTCTCTATTAATTCTGGAAGCACAAAGATGTATAAGGACCTAAAAGATTACTTTTGGGGGGATGGCATGAAATGATATGGTGCTAAATATGTCTCTCGATGCTTGGTTTTTCAGAAAGTTAAAGCTGAGAGACAGAAGTCTGTGGGGATGTTACAACCATTACCCATACCCGAATGGAAATGGGAAAACATCACAATGGACATTGTCACTGGACATCCTAAAACATCCAAAGCCAATAATGCTATCTGGGTCATAGTTGATCGTCTTACAAAGTCGATACACTTCAATGCTATTAGAGAAGATTTCTCTCTAGATCAGCTTGCCAGGATATATGTAAAGGAAGTGGTAAGATTGCATGGAGTACCACTTTCCATTATATTTTATCGGGATCTGAGTTTTACCTCAATGTTATGGCGAAGTCTTCAGCATACTCTGGATACAGAGTTGAGTTTTAGCACTGCTTACCATCCTCAGAATGATGGTCAGTCTTAAAGGACAATTCAAACTCTAGAAGACATTTTGAGATCCTGCTCTATGGATTTCAAATCAGTTTGGGATCAGCACCTACATTTGGTGGAATTTTCTTATAATAATATCTTTCACTCTAGTATTCAGATGGCTCCTTATGAAGCTCTCTATGGAAATAAATGCAGGACTCCAACATGATGGGATGAAGTAGGGGAAAGAAAGCTATTAGGACCTAATCTTGTTGATGAGATGGCAGAAAAGGTCTGATCTATTCAACAACACATAAGAGAAGCTCAAAGTCGACAAAAGAGTTATGCCTACAACCGAAGAAAAGACCTAGAGTTAGAAGTGGGTGATAAAGTGTTCTTATGAATATCTCCTTGGAAGAGAGTAATAAGATTTGGAAGGAAGGGAAAGTTGAGCCCTTGGTATATCGGTCCTTTAGAAATACTGGATAATGTTGGGAAGGTAGCTTACCGATTGGAACTTCCACCTAATCTCTCTCAAGTTCACGATCTGTTCTATGTATCTCTCGTGAGAAAGTACATACCTGATCCTTCACATGTACTCACCTCAGAAGTTGTACCGCTGGAGCAAGATCTTTCTTATGAAGAACAGCTGATAGAGATTCTGGATCATAGCGAAAAAGTCCTACGGAACAAGACCACTCGCTTGGTGAATGTTTTATGGAGGAACCGCCAATTAGAAGAAGCTACATGGGAGCTTGAGGATATGATGAGGGAGAGTTATCCTCAACTGTTTGTTATAAAGTGATGAATTTTGAGGGAGAAATTCATTTTAAAGGGGGTAGAATGTAACAACCAAGACTTTTATGAGAAATATTTTGTTTTTATATTATATAAATCATCAACGGAATATTTCACTGCACACAACACCAGCTTGGCTTGCTTTACACTCAACCGCGGCCTTCCTCGATAGCTTGCGTTGTACGCAATACCAAGATTCACTAAACAACGATATGCTATTAAAATATTATTAAAACTAGCCGTTATGAATAGTAATACCCACTTTTTGAAATTATAAAAACTTCTTTTTTTCAAAATGGACTTCAGTTTTGGATTCAAAATATCGAAATTAGCCTAGGGTGAAATTTTGTTATTTTTCTGAAAACTTTCAATTTTTGATGAATAGTGAAAACATTGGGTTACTATTTAAAAACCGACTTTTTATTTAAATAATTATATATTTTATGTAAATTTATTTTAGGTCAATATTGATACATAATACCTTTATAAGTTCAAAGTAATTCCTTGGAGTCATTTTATAATAATTTTAGATATATAAAAATTTTATTGAACTTCTCACTGTCTTTTACCCACCTCCTAGGAGAATTTGGAAATTCACATAAAACTTAATTTTATCGCTTCTGTTAGTGGAATTTTGAAAATACGAGAGACATAGTTAATATCAAGGACTAAAATGTGGTTCAATGAGATGAAAATAATTTTTGGTGAATAGTAACTGTTTACTTTTTTTACCACGTTTAAAAGTAAATAGGGTAATTAAGGGTAAAATTGATATTTTTATTAACCAAACACATGTCCTAAATCTATTGTATATGTTTTATTCCACCAAAAACAACTTTAGGAATAATATATGACCATTTAGGCCCACCTGAATTAGATTAGGACTTTTATTATTAATTTATTTAAAGAAGGGTTAAAATAGTTAAAATCAAAGTCTAATAACTAAATCATTTTTAATATAGGGTTATACATAAGATAAATTCGACTATAAATATTCATTATAAAGCTAAAAAGATTTCATACATAATGTTATTTGATTTTTAATTTTTAGACTTAAAATAATTTAATTTATTTATGACACAATGATGATAAAGTAATTATCCTATTAATCAAATATTGACATAATTGATGTTACAAATACCAAAATAAATGTAATTTGAGAATTGTTTTGAATTACAATTATTTTATATGTTAATATGGCATGTTAATATTTATTTAATTATCTTTTTTAGAACTAATCATTCTTTTATGATTTTCACAAAAAATCAATTACCAAATAGTGTCAAAATTGACATAAAATAGTTTTAAAAAAAATATTATATTATTAATTGTTATTATATTAATAAAAATCTACAGTTCAGCCAAGATACTTATATCATGATAGGTGTATCATTAATGGACCACATGGGGGGTCTCTTGGATGTATATGGTATGTTTATTAACTATATAATATAAAAATACAAAGTGACATGGTAAATGTCAATCTAATTAACTAAGAGTTAAAACTAAATGATAAGGTTAATATATTGTCCTAAACATGTCTAAATTCTATTGGATGCAAGGAATTAGAACCATACCCACCTTAGCATCGAAATGAATCAATTTGGAGCTATTAAGAACCGAATATTACTTTATAATAAAATAATACTTTTAGTTTTTCCAAAGGTGCCCCTCTCCCCCCTTATAAAAGGGAACCTCCTCCCTCTCTTCCTCACACCACTTTGAGCCTTCAATCTCATCCAAACCCTACAAAATTATCTTCTACACTTCCATATAAATATCCTATAGGTCCTGGTCTTCTTCAAAGACCAATTTTAGTTCCCTAAGAGGGGGTATCAAAGAGGCGCTTCAAACAAGAGGTAATTTTTGTTACCGATTCTTTCAACTTTATTTCTTATTCCACTTATTCTTCTTTAGTTGATTCATTATGGAGTAATAACATCAGAATCACTCATATACTGGAATGTTATTATAAGTATTAAACAACCCTATTTCACCATCTATCCATCCTACGGAAAACGAAATCACCGCGCGTGCGTACGTATGGAATACCATCTCCACGCCGTGGTGTAATTTATTTTCCACCACCACCTTACTTGGATTGGTATAATGGTGTAAATAATTAGTATATATGATTATTGTAAAGTGATATTGATTCTTAAATACTATACATACACTCCAATACAATTCCATGATCATGGGAGCGATATCATTTCTCATGCGTACGTACGGAATACCGTCCCCACGATGTGATGTGACTCGTTCTACATGATCTTCATTGCACAATGATTATATGAATGAATTGAATGAATGAATATGATATATATTACACTTATATCTATCTGTAAATGAGGTATATATACCCTAAAAAGAAGAATAAGAATTTATTCGACAAAACACGCATAATAACAAAAAGTAATAAACACCCGAATAACAAGTAGCAATGAAATATTACTAATACGAAGCTAACAATATGCCCATATATGATATCATAACAATGAGTATGATTCTATAATAAGTCAATGAAATTATTTAAATCATTATACAAAAGGTTTGGACACTTAAGAAGCAAATCAGACCTAAGGTAAGGGAAGATCTCGCAATCTCATTTTTATTTGAGATTGTTTATACTTCAGAATTTACTGGGGAATATTTATCATCCACATACATGTTTCATCAATACGTAATAATTATATCCTTATACAATATTTTATATCCAATTTTAACCTTCGGTGAGTTTTTATTAAAAGATATGAAAGGAAGATTTTTTCGTTTCTCATACGAGGTACTTTATGACTTTTCCAAAAAATGTACGAGAAGAATGCTTTTTTTAACTTATACCGCATGAATAGATTTATTAGAACATTATTTCCATGAAGACTCCTTTACATGTTTTCAAGTTTATTTTTAATCAACTTCTTTTAGTTCAAAATTATATGACATGTTAATTAATGAAAATGTTTTTTTGATGTAGAATGGATATTTTCCTCAAGAATGAAATTTAAGTGGTTTATCAAAATTCTTTTCCATCTAAGATAATATAGGGTTCTGTTTCTATCCCTATTATTACATTGATTTGATTATATTGTTATGGAATTATTTTTATGAATTCCTTTATCTTATATGAATTTTTTATGATGTCATGATGTTTAAGAATCCCATTTTTATTACATGGGTTATCCAATGTTGTATGATTTATGATTTTTGAGGCACAAATAATAATGATTTCATTATGAGATGGGTGGGACCTATATCTCCCTCCAATTCATTGGGTACAGATTTATATCTCCTGAGATAGACATGGCTGGAACGACAGGTTAATCCGGTTCAGTGAAACCGGACTGAAACGAGGAGTAAACCCAGTTTAGAAATGGACTTTGTCCGCTAAGATAGTCTTGGAAATGAGTCTTTACTAAAAAGAAATGATTCTCTATGATTATGTGTGTATGAAACAAAGATTCATGTTTTATGTTATGATTGTTGGGATTAAATTTCACTACTATGATTTATGCCATGTTATAAAATTATGATCTCTTTTGCAGGTTAAGATTTCCAAAATATTATGTTCTTATGAATATGATGTGATGGATATTTATTTTGTTTACCCATACTGAGCATTTGAGCTCACCCTTTTGTATGTTTTCATTCCCCAAGTCAGGAAGTAGGTTATTAATTTGTATATTCCAAAGGTACTGTAGATATGATGAAATAAATGAGAGACACTGTAGATACTTTATGAACCAGTTGTTTATGTTTCCCAGTTTATAATAACACTATACCTATACGGTCCTTTCATGGTCTTGTTATATGTTGTAATAAGTGTGCTTCAATTTTGAAGTATTAACAATGTATGTAAATTATGGCTCGTTATAGTGATGTATGCCTAAAGTTCATTATCTAACATGAGAATCTAGTTCTTTAGATTTGGGTTCAAAGTCTTCTCATTGATTTTTTGATTTCCCAATTTGAAAATTCTAATTTAAAACTTATTTTAAGGTGGTAGGGATTTCTTGATTTATATCAAATTTTATACTTCCCCATTGGTGATTTAACATTATTATTGTTAAAATTTATTCCTCGATCAATAATGATTATTCTGGGAAATCTAAATCTTGAAAACACAATTTTTTAAGAAACTCGTGACCACTTTTATCATGTCATGAATGGTAGATTCATATTCTACCCATTCCAAGATGTTGTAAATTCCAACTAGAATTTTGAACTTTCCAAGTGAATAAGGGAATGTCACCAAGAAATATATTCCCTAAACATTTAATATTTTATCATCAATGATTGTATTTTGTAGAATTTCATTTCTTTTCTTTATTGTTAAACTTTGTTGGCACTGATCACAGCTCTAAAAAATTAATATTGTTTCATCTTGGTGATGTGTGGGCCAAAAGAGTTCATGTTACATGACTATCACTACTATATATTCTATTTTAAGATTACCTCTACTTGGTGATGTGTGACACATGTCTAACACACTTTTTATCTCATCTTATGTGATTCATCATCTTCTTAAACCATCATCACATTTCCTAAAAAGTAGTGTATCATCCCAGTATTAATGTGAATTCTCGACAAATAATACCCTTCTTTTTCGGTTGGAGAAATATAGGGGAAGTGATCCCATGGACAGATAGTTTTTAATGTTATAAAACCAAGGTTTTTCCTTTATGTTTTTTATGAAGAGGGTTTTGTTGGGTAAGTCATCCTCAATTACCATATTATCATATTTCATAAAGAGAATCAATGGGAGTCTAGATATATGACCAATGACACCATTTTACATCCCTTTGGTGTCTTTTATAATGATGTCAGATTCTTGAAGCTATAAGATCCACCATATCAATCATGGTTAGGCATTTGTTTTTTCATTAAATATTTTAGGGCAGAATTATCAGTGTAAACAATCACATTTGACAAAACTAATTTTGAGTGAACCTTTTCACAAGACAAGATAACTACTAGGACTTCATTTTCGGGGGTTGGGAAGTTCACTTGAGCATCATTCCATGTGTGTCTAGAATGGTAGATATAAAATAAATTGTGGATGAGCTATTTTCCTAAGACATTGTCTGAATTTAACTCACTTATCTCTCACATCAACATAAATCCATTTTCACAATCTGTTTGAATGATAACATGAGTGACCACTATGATTTTCATTAAAATTTTGAATAACCACGGAAACTATTTAATGAACATAAATGTGATATCATTTATTAATAAGTGTTTCAAATATTGCTAAACTTTTGTAAAATGTTTTTTGAAACGATTGTATATTATTTCAGGTCTTAGAAATATCCTTATATGTTTAATAGTTGAGGGATCAGGTAAATCGTTAATCACAATAATTTTTGTTGGATCAACTTTCATGCCATCCTCTGATATTTTGTTTCAAATTAATAAGCCTCAATGAACCATAAAGTTAATTTTTTCCTATTTTAAAACTAAAAACATCTCGTTACAGTATTGAAAGACTACTTCTATATTTCTTGGGAATATACTTAATGATATTCCATATATTGGAAAATCATCCATAACATTTTCCAATAACTTTTCTACAATATCATGGAAAATATGCATCATAAATAGTTCATTTTTTATTGCTGAATTAGATATATTCAATGAAATGTGTCTATAGGCAATGTTACCGAATGGATATGTGAATGTTGTTTTGGAGTAATCATCTAGATCAATTGTAATCTAATTTTAACATGAATATCTATCCAGGAAACAGTATAATTCATGTCTTACATGTCTCTCTAGTATTAAATCCTTCAAATGTAAGAGAAATGATCTTTATGATTTACTATATTCAGCTTCCAATAGTCTATAAATACTCTCCATCAAGTGATGGTGTTATTAGAGATCAATTCATCATATTCATTCATTAAAATCATTAGGCTACCATTAATTGGAATTACATATAGGGGACTAACCCACATGCTATTAGAAATTTAAAAAATTATTTCACTGTCTATAATTTTTAGTAATTATTTATTAACTACCTTTATCATTGGTGGGGTGAGTCTCCCCTAAGACCGTCTATTCGGTTTCACACCTTTTTCTAGTAAAATTTTATTAGTGCATAAAATGGGTATGATCCCTTTAAACATATCCACCCACTTAAAAATTGATTTATTATATCTTCTTAAGACATTGATCATGTTTCCTCTTGTTTCTATGTTATATCTGAGTTAATAATGAATGGTAGTGTCGTTTTAGTCTATAAAAGATAATATTTAAGGGATCTTGGGAGAGGTTTTATCTCCAGCATTGGTGGCTGAATGATTGATGGTATTATGTGTGAGATCATGTCCCTTGTAAGATGTTGTGTATAATTGTTTCCATAAGATCATACCCCTCCCTTTGATTAGGAGATAGATCATCACTACAATCATTAATGTACATGTTTTCATTGTTTTCTTTGCTAATAAAGATAGCTTGGATGGCAAAATAATCATCTCTTTGTTTTTCACCTTTCACTAGGTCAAACACTTATCGTATTTCACCTACTCTAAATATCATTATATCATAATTCACATCAATACGTTAATTCCAAGTATCTCTTTATGATCGGCCTAAGATAATTAAAATGTATCTTTTTTCTTCCATGTTCAAAATGAGGAAGTCAATTGGGAAGATGAAATTGACAATTTTAACTAGTACATCCTTGATAATTCATAGGGGATACTTAATGGATATGTCAGCTAATTTAAGTTCCAATATTTTTTTTTGAGTTCGTCAAGTCCCAAATTTCAAAATACACTCATTGGAATAAGTTTAATGTTGTCCCCTAAGTCACATAGCGATATTCTTATGTTTCATTCTCATTTAGTGCATGTAATTGAGAACCTCCATAGATCTCTCATTTTTCATGGAATTTTCATTTGAACAACATCATAGAATTATTAATTTAGGGAAATTACTTCTTGGTCTTCCATATTCCTCTTATTGGAAAGCAGTTCTATGATAATTTTTTAATATGAAGGCATTTGGTAAATAGCTTCAGCAAATGGGTTGTGGATGTTCAATTACATGAACATCTACAAATATTTCTTATATTTTCCTTTGATCCTTTCTTATCTCATTATTTATGTAAAGGGGTAGTTGTTTTATAATATTTTGGTGCAATGTAGATATCCTATTTGGGTTTCTATTATGTTATAATTATTATAAGAGGGGTTAATTCAAGGGGCTTATCTTGATTAGTTTTATTCTCTCTTTCATTATCATCAAAATCAATGACTATTGAATGTTTATTAGTATACTCAAACATTTTATTTTCTCCTCCACATGGTTTCTGAAAATCCAACAATTTTTTTGTCCATTGCACCACTACCTATACCTCTTCCTTTGGGTATGTCATAGTATTACTAGGCATCATACATAAAAATCTATCAGATAAGGTATTTGAGATTTGACCCATTTGATGTTTAATATTTCTAAGATAAGACCTTTTATTTTTCAATTATATTTCATGGTTGGTCATCCTATGATTCTATTTTAAAAAAAATTTCTATGACTAAATTTTCCAAAAAAAAAGAGGTGGTGAAGTTGGTTGTTGTGGTATTTTAGAGCTATTTGAAATTGAAATTGTCCACTAGGAGGTAAAGGCTATTGGTGAAATTGTTGAGGGGTACTAGAAACAAGATTTATATGTGGATAGACTAGTGGCCCTTGGTTCCTGAGTGGTTCTTGACCACTTCTCTATTGATAGTAACATTGATTGTTTTGTTGCGGTTGATGAGTCAAACTCTATTGATAGTATTATTGTGGCTTCTTGTATTTTTGGTTTTTTATTGTAATTAAGGTATATAAAATATGGTATTTTTGGTTCATATACTCCGAAAATTCAGTTTTGATAAACGTTTTTCCCATAAAATGTTTTTTAAGATGGAATATTCATTACGTGAGTGGGTGGGGGAGGTGGTGTGGTAGGTAGCTGAAATGATATCATCTTCTTAGTCAATGCCTCAAATTGTGCATCTAGATTTGTGTTTTCTTAAAATTATTGTACATTTCACCAATGAAATCCATGATCACTCTACAGTAGACTTTATTTGTGAAAGACATCATCTATTATTGCTCAGAATACTTCAATTTTTTCATAAGTAGTCCACCATGAACATCAGTATCTACTATTATATGAGAGGCATATTGGAGACCTTGGTAGATGGTTTTTAGCTAGAGACACACAACCATTCCATGATGTTCCTAAATCCTATTATGTTTTTTAATGTGATCCCAGGACTCTTAGAATTTATCTCCATCCATTTGAGAAAAATTTTGGATTTCATTATGATGTTTATATGTCCATATTGGTAGGAAATATTTATAACAGAATTTCTTGGCTCCTTTTTTCCAGGTCATGATCGAATCGGGAGCTTGACTTTTTATCTAATCCTTCTATATATCTCTCAAGTATAATGGGAATACACATAATCAATTTTCATCAATGGATACATCCTTGTTTTAAATGGTATCACAGTCATCTAGGAATTTGGAGATATGTACATGAGGATCCCTGCTATGAAGTCCACTGAACTGGCCTATATTTTGGATCATACTGATTTGTCCAAGTTTGATTTGAAACCTATGATCCAAGATTTTAGGGTTCACAATACTAGGTATGGTTCCATTAATTAACAAAAAGGTTTAATCCATAATGGTATTCACTAGTTTAATGTTGGGTTGATCTCCTTGAATTGATGGGGGCACATAATGCATGTTGGGTGGGTTGGGACCTACAAGATTATTGCCGTCTGACACATCTAAATGGAAGCATACAGAAAGAAACCATTTTATTTTACGAGTGAAGGTATGTATTATTTTTCATAAAGTCTCTTTGAAAAATTTTGGGTGTCTAACACATGAACTGGGATAGAAAAAAGTGGATACAGTGGAATCTAAAAGAAAAAGTAATGGATAAAAAGAGAAATGGGTGGGTAAGGTAATCAGGGGTTTGTGCTGAAGGTTTTTGTCCCGTGGATGAGTAAATGGGTTCTTTGGAAATGGTGAAACAATATTGATGTTCCCACACACATCTTTTAATTTTCATGGTCTCCAATTAGAATATAATTTTTTTTATCCAAAACTACACTTTCTACAATTTCTTAGTGTAATGACAGTGCAGGTTCGAAACCATGGGGAAGGTTTTGATAAATAAGAAACCAATACATATATCCCTTTCTGTAGGAGTCCTAAAAAATAGATTTAGTTTTAGATCTAATTAATTTTATTGAATTTAGTTTATGATTCATGAATATGTTAGGGATTATGGTCTATTGTATGGTTCAAGTAAAAAAGGATAATCTCGTTCCTAACATGGAATAGTCCTAGGGATTGGGTTGTGAAGCAATGCTTATAGAACTAGATGATTATGGTCAATCCAACTCTATCAACCTAATATGGAACTATTACTTGTTCCAAATATAGCCACCAACCAAGATTCATTATGGTTTTCTTCTATTTCATAAAGTGTCACAAGATAATTGTCATCGCCTACTCTACTCCAATCGGGTTAGGTTCGTTCATTAAAACTCAACATGGCCAGGGTTTCCAAAAAAATTAAATAAACCAATGTTCTGTAAAATTATTACTATAATTAGGGTTACTAACTAATGATTTAGAGATTCATTATGTTTAGAAGACCCCTACCCTTTACCCTTACCCTAAGCGGTTTAGCCACTCATGACAGTAATAATCAAGATCTAAGAAATGATGGAATACATGTTTGTTAAATTAATGAAAAAGTTGAAATATGATGGTTTTAAATATATGATTCAATAATAAAGAATTTCAAAATCATACTAAGAAATAAATCAATCAAAAACATACTTGAAACAACTGAAGAGCAAGAATGTATTCTTAAACTGCTATCGAATGGAAGTGGAAATGGAAGATGTACAATGAAATGGTAACGATGATGAAAAAATTGTATCATGCATGTAAAACAATAAATTACTCTTGTATTTAATTAAATAGTTAACAATAATTATTTATAGTTTTTTGGGAGTGAAAATATGGAATAAAATGAGAGATAATGAAATAATATTGAAAAGAAATAAAGATACTTCACTTTTGTGTGCGTGCTAGACAGTAAATAGTTGGGATATATTATATAACATGGAAACATATCATTTTCTGTAACCTTGATCCATGGTTTTATTCATTTATTTTGGATCTTTCAAAAATATCATATTATATATTTAGGATTCAAATTTTTGACTCATCTCATGATATGTAATTGAAACACATGACATGATTCTTCTACGACTTGAACATTGTGGAGGATGCGGCCTTTGAGTCTTACATGATGTGTATTGGATATTCACATCATGTAATCATTTCAAGAATTGTAATATTTTCAAAATTAATTCATAACTTTTGAAATGATGTGAATGATTCATATACATCATGTATGTGATTCATAGCATGTAATGTTCACTATTGGCTAGTTTTCAGAGGTTTTCCTTTGGAGTCTTGGAAACCAATTCACTACAATAATCAACACATGCCTGCTGTATTATCAAATAAAAAAATTATTAATTAAATGTATTAAAAAATGTTTATAAAATTCTATATTATCATTAGTGTCAACTTAGTTGACACGAGATATTAAATGCGGCACCTATGAAACAGAAAAACCGGATTATCATTAGAGAAACATGTCTATGGTGGACTATTTCATGAAACAAAACCCCTCAGTCTTTCAATGTATCGTCATACATAGTCAAATCTAAAGGATGGATAAATGAATTATACATAATATTTGATTTTTTGGGATATAAAAATCATCAAAATGTAATTATTTCTATTTATCATTTGAAATATAAATTCAATCAATGGTGGTATCTAACTAATAATATAAAATAAAATTATGACATTGAACCATAAAGTGTATGGGCTTTAAATATATTTTTATTGATAATTATTTTAGTAAATTTTTTTTACATATAATGAAAATAAAATTTTTTTAGTTGAATAAAATGATATAAGACTTAGTGGCTGCTTGTGAAGAAATAATTTCGAAAATAGAAAGGTATGATTTTTTGGGCAATGAGACTAAACTTTTTTTATTATACAAATGTTTGAGAATAATTTTAAAAATAATTTTATCCTACTATTAATTTAAATTTTATGATGAGGTTGATCGTTGTTCTGGGATATTTTATATTTATTTTTCTAATACTTGTGTACTTTGTGACCATAAGGGTTATAAGTGGTCAATGTGGCAATAAATAGAGAATCATTCTACCAATAAATCTATAATTAATCCCCCCCCCCAATGTGATAAATGTGGTAAAATATATTTTGAATAACGAATAACATGATCAATAACATTTTTTATGTGTTAAGCTCTGTCATTTGGATCGTTATTGCAAAGAAAATAATTATTACAAATGTAATGGGAAAATAGATAGTCATCCAGAAGTATTATGTTTTAATTACAATGATTTGGGAAATTATGTGAACACATGTAAAAATTTAGTTACTTATGTTGGGAATCATCATGATCAGAAATGGGGTGCAGAAAGCTTATTTCTACCACTACTGATGATTTATGACCCTTAATTTAAGTTGTGATAGGAAAATTGTTTATCACTTCCAATTATGAAAAATTTCAGGATTGATTTAGGATTAAATCATTATTTTATATATATATAATTTGAAAATAATATAGAAATATAATATTAAGAAATGAAACATTTGGTAAAAACTTATGGGGGTAATATAAAGGAAAAAATTATAGAATTATTTTTGTTATAAAATATGGAATGATTTTTCTTGTAATCATTTTTTACATGACAATTATAGAGTTTTATGTTATAATTCTAATGAATATTCCTTTATTTTATCATTCTATTTTAGATTATATAACTAAATAAGTTATTTTCAGAGTGAGTTTCATTTTATATATAAGAATAAATTTATATATTTGATAAAAAATCATGAAATTTAGAGTCAAAAAAAAATAGATGTGAAATTTATCTTGTACATTTTATTGAAATGAAATGATATATTTAAATTAGTGATTTTTCAGTAGTCAATGAATATATGAATGTATTTCTTATTTATTTTCTTTATGTTATTCCAGATTTGGAGGTTGAATTCAATGTTGAATTTGTGTCTAATGTTAATCCATTTTCTATAACCCTTATCGAATAGATCATTTGAAACATTAAAAATTGGAAAATAAATTACAAGAATTTTGTGATAAGTATTTCATCTGTCCCATTACTTAACCTTGGGGTTTTCCTATTTTATTATTAAAATTAAGGATGGTTCCATGAGACATTTAATTGATTATTAAGCACTCAATAACATCACTAATAAGAACAATTTTTTTCCTCAAATCATTGAATTATTAAATCAGCTCCAGGGTACTAAGAATTGTTTAGATATTAATCTCAAGAATGGTTATTACCATCTAAAGGTGAATTGCAAAGACATTTCAAGGACGGTGTTCTATACTAATTATCTCCATTATCAGTTTTTAGTTATGACATTCGATTTAACTAATTCATCCTCTGTAATTATAGATCTTATAAATAGATTTTCCCATGATTATTTTGATAAATTTGTGGTGGTTTTCATTGAGTATGTTTTGATTAACTCGAGAACTTATGATAATGGTTTAAAATATGTAATTATTTTTTTAAAAACAATAACATAAAATAATATGTTTTTCAAAATTCATTAAATTCAAAATTTTGGTTATGGAATATTTATTCCCTTATGAATATTGTTTCTAAATATGGACTAACTATTTATCCTACTAAAAATAAATTGGTGGAAGAGTATCCAAGTCTTAAAAATGTTTCTAAGATTTGAATTTTTATTAGATTAGCAGGAAACTGCCAATTATTTTTTAAAAACATTACTCATTTATCGATCCCACTAACTATGTTAATTCAAAACAGAGTTAATTTTACTTGGATAATATAATGTGATAATTGTTTCTTTGAATTGTAAATAATATTGATTAATGATATAGTTTTATATATTACAATAATAATGGTAAAATTTTTCATTTATTATGATGATTCATTAAAGGGGCATGGTTGTGTATGGATGCAATATGATTAGGTAATTTCATATTCATCATGTCAAGTAAAAAAACCATGAATATAATTATCCTACACATGATCTTGAAGTTATTTTGGTGGTTTTTTCTTTACAAATATTGAGGAATATTTTATATGGGGTAAAATTTGATATATATACTAACCATAATGGTTTAATGGGTATAACCACTCAAAAATAGTCCAATACAAGGAATATAATATTGAATGAACTAATTAAGGATTATGATTACATGATTCACTATATTCCAAGAAAATTAAAAAAAAAGTATTCAATTACTTGGTATAAAAATATAATGTTTCATTAATCATTATAAATTTAAAACATGATCAATTGGTAAATTATTTAATGGATATTTTCCTAGAAATCTTTCATATAGACACTCCCAAATTTTTGGATCAAGTGTATTTGTAGTGAACATTGTCAGATGAAATTTAGCATACCTAAAAAATAAATTTTTATTTTCACTAAATGGTGTAATTGGTCAAGAAGGGTGTTTTAACTAAATTGAGCATTGAAAAAAGATGTTATGAGATATGGAATGTGGTTTATGTGTTCTATGTTATTCCCATTTAAAGAAGGAATCATTGAGTAAATATCATAGCACTCTCTTTTTCATTCATACTAGTAGTCCTAAATATTATAGATACATTTTATATTATTTATATTTGGGTGGAATGAATAAATATATTACTCATTTTACTATGAAATATTTTAATTTTGAATTGGTTAAATCGAAGAAAATCCTATTATATTGGATGTTTTATCCTCTTACTGCACCTGAAATGAAAATGGGAGAATATATCCATGGATTTCATGGTGAGATTACCAAATAAATATTAATCTAATAATATGATTTGGTTTATTTTTTATCATTTAACTAAATCTAGGAATTTTATTACTATTTGAGATACAATATATTTAGACCAACTTTATAGAATTTATCATAAAGAAATAGTAAGATTACATTGACTCCCACTCTCTATTGTATTTGATCATGATCCTGGATTTACCACAAATTTTTGGAAAGGACTACAGAATTTGATGAGTATTGAATTTTATTTTAATACAGATTATCATACTCAATTTGATGGATAGTTATAGTGAAATAATCAGACATTGTAAAATATTATTTCCACTTGATCATTATTTTGTTAGGGAATTTTGGCTAATAATTTTCATTGGTGAAATTTTCTTGTAATAACTGTTTTAATTCAAGAATATAGATGGCATCTTTTGAGGAATTATATGGAATGTGTTAGGCCCACTAGGTCAAATACACTAAGAGGGGGGTGAAACCGTGTATGATAGATTAAAACTAATACACCTTCAGATCTTGTTTCATCATTAAAAAACCACCCCTCTCTCTTTCTCCCAAAACAATTTATAAACATATATGAAATAATACATGGGAAACATGAATTTTATTTGGTTCACCCTCACTAGGATACCTCAAAGTAGCATACAACAGTAATTTTGAGATTTAAAAAATCCATGAAATCTCACTACAGAAGTACAATGTTTGGTCTAGACTACTTCAATAACTAAGATCACTACCATTATAGGGTTTAGTTCCAGCTTATTGCTTTCCCAATGGTTTCTCCCTATGTCTATTTCTTTAGCTCACTACTGGTTGAAAGAATCATCATCTTCCTCTTCTTCTTCACACTGCTCGTAGAAGGGATCCACTCACAGTTTATGGACTTGTATGTACATTCATTATCACTAATGAATACATCCTCATTTTTTGATATATAATCTATTGAAATTAAACTTTCATAAAGTTGACAAATACCACATTACCATAGAATTATTGGGAAATCCATTTTATTACTTTTCATGATGCACACTGGCTTCATAAAGAACCATCTTCCGTGAAGCTCAAATAGCCTTCACGTAGCACCTTCCTTTAATTATGCTCACTTAATATTCAGGGAGAAAACAAATTTAGGTCATATTTTTATATCCTTCTTAAACTACCTTACATTCACTATGCTCAAAACATTTTGTTGGTTTTTATTGCCTTCATGAACTTTCTCCCCAAAAACAGCTTTGCATACCACCTTCCTGAATCTGGAACTGTCACATACATAGCTTATTTTAAATTTATTTTTATTTTAATTTCCATAAATGCTTTGTTTTGGGGGTTTCCAAAGATTTTATAGAAAATAGATGAGTTTTCATCAATTGGGCCAAACCGTGAGGCCAATTCAAGATTTAAAAATAAATTTTGTTTCTTTTATAACATATACATTTTTTAATATTTTTCACTAATTCCAACTCCTAAATGTCCTCCCCTGATATATTAACACCAAAATTAAAATTTTTAGCCTTTTTAAATCCATAACCAATGTGTATATGGGTTTTTATTTTATGGATTGGGCCTGCCCGAAAGCCCAATTCCAGTTTTAAAAATAAAATTTGATTAATTAATAAGATATTCATTTTTAAGGATATTTTGGTGATTCCAAGCGTCAAACGCGCCTCATGAACCCAGTAGCGTGGAAAATCTCTCTCCTCTCATTGGAGCTCTTCTACATCGTGACGGAGAGCTAAACTTATTAGGATTTCTAAAATTGGGCAAATTTGAAGAGGTAAAGTCATTCCTTCATAACTCCTTCTATTCTTACACTTTTCCCCCATTAAAATTCCTAAATGACCTTATCATTCTTGTTAGAATATCTATTAAATTTATATCTGTTTTAAAATTCATATTCTGGTCGATTTTGGGTCGTTTTCTTCAGGATTGTTTTGGGTAAATGATTCCTTCCTGGTTTCTTCCTTTTCCCATAGGGTTTCCTCTCTCTTTCATTATGTTATAAAATTTCCAGAATTTAGGGTTTGATCCTAGGGTTTAATTTGGTGTATTTTTGCTCAAATATTTTGATCTAGGTCTGAATTTATCTTCCTTGTGGTGCAGCGGTTGTGTTGTTGAGGTTTCGAACCAAGTTTTGAGGGATTTGACACTTCTAGTAGGTGATTCCGTGTGTAATCATTTCTAGATGATTTGGTTTGCTTGAATTACTTGTTATGAATTCTCATAATATGATGTTTCTGGTGAAAAAATTGTTTATGTAGGATTTGGTTAAGCATTTATTTTTATAGTTTCATTTTAGCTTAAAATTTGGTGTTTTTCATGTGTAACCCTTTGGGTATTGTTTGGGATTGTTTTATAACATATGAATTTGGTTTAATAAATCTTGTTTTGGATGAAAAATCTAATTTGGTGGGGTATTGGTGTGCCACTAGGTCTTAAAGAGTTTTTTAAGGGTTTAACGTGTAAAACATTATTTTACTTCATGAAAGTGATTTTGAAAACGTGTGTGTTTCGTGTAGATATTTTGTGATATTGTTTAAGGTGATTGTATAACACATGGGGTTGTTTAATAAATATTTTTTGGAATTACAATTCCATTTTGAATTTGTATTGGTGTGATTTTGTCCTTGAAATATGGTTTTGAAATTTTTCTTATTTTAAAAGCATTGGTACACTATTTAACATTTGTTTATGAAAGTTTTGAGTGGTTTAGTGATTTATGTAAGAGGTGAAACCATATTGGAAAACTGTTTTGGATTGTTTATACTTTCAAATGAGAAATTTTAAATGTTAATAGTTCTGTTATGTGATGTTTATCATATTTTTAGGGACTTCATAAAATTGTGAAAGGATGTGTTGGATTCTGAATGTTATGAAAAAAATTGTTGTGGGCTATTTTGGTGTGAGTTTGATTTCAAAATTCATTAGAATGGAAAGTGGAATTTGTGACTTATGTGATGTACATGGGGTTTTTTGGTTAATGTGTTATGTGGAAGTGTTATCTACTTGTGAAAACTATATATTTTGTCTTGTTGAACATGTTTTAGCACAAAGGGAAAACCCGGGTATCTAGGTGGGTGGACGTGTACCAGTATTCTAGTGAATACGTCGGGTTTGGCCTCAGTTTCACTTAGAAAGATTGACACTTAAAACTGTAACTAAAATATAATGATGATGATTGGGGACCACTAGGTTATGGGTATGTTCCCTAGTAGTGGTTCATGCACGAGAATGGATATTTGTGATGGTTACTTTCACCGAGATACGATGTACATGGGACCCACAGCTAGCTAGTGCCTAGGGGTTATTTCCTATTTCTTGTGATCATTAGTTACATTATATTTACCATCGGCATATAGTACATTTGGCTAGAAAATTCAGTAACTTTGGTTTTTATTTTAAAAGGGTAAACCTGTAAAAATATCCCACTTGAAAACTGAATTTATTTAAAGTTGCATCTTTTAGAAATTGTAACTAGCTTTTCATGTTTTTTAAAACTTGCATGCTTTTCATGTTTAAATGTTTATCACATGGAATCTATTAGTGGTGGTATCCTACTGGGATTTCTCTCACACCCAACTTACACATTTGTTTTTAAGTATACTTTCTTATTTTATGTCACAGGATTGGGTACAATTTTTATGCCTTTGGTTCTGATTTTTTGTGGTCCATCGTGATACAGTGTCATGGAGATGGCTTGAGGGCGGTACCTCTTTCCATGTAGAGGATCATGGGCTGTCTTTTCTTGGGTTTGTATCTTTTTAATGGTGTTCAAACATAGTTTAATATTGTGTAATTTAGTTATGAATTTTTATTAAAAGATTTTTTGGTTTGAAAAATCCAGATTTCATTTCTTGGATTCATTTTTTGTTTTAAGTATAAAAACTTTGGGCAAATCGTTCCCAATTAGCTTAAAAGTTGGTGTTTTTCATGTGTAAACCTTTGGGTATTGTTTGGGATTGTTTTATAACATATGAATTTGGTTTAATAAATCTTTTTTGGTATGAAAATTATTATTTGGTGGGGTATTGGTGTGCCACTATGTCATAAAGAGTTTTTAATGGTTTAAGGTGTCAAACATTATTTTACTTCTTGAAATTTATTTTTAAAACGTGTGCATTTCATGTGGATCTTTTGTGATATTGTTTGAGGTGTTTGTATAACACTTGGGGGTTGTTTAATAAATGTTTTTGGTGATTCCAATTCTGTTTTGAATTTGTATTGCTGTGATTTTGTCCTTGAAATATGGTTTTGAAATGGTTTCTATTTGAAAAGCTTTGGTACAATATTTAGAATAGTTTTATGAAATTTTTGAGTTGTTTAGTAATTTATGTAATAGGTGAAACCATATTGGAAAACTGTTTTGGATTGTTTATACTTTCAAATAAGACATTTTGAATGTGAATAGTTCTGTTATGTGATGTTTATCATATTTTTAGGGACTTCAAAAAATTGTTAAAGGATGTGTTGGATTGTGAAAGTTATGAAAAAAGTGTTGTGGGATATTTTGGTGTGAGTTTGATTTCAAAATGCATTTGAATGAAAAGTGGAATTTGTGACAAGATCCGGTTCATTACAAAATGGTATCAGAGAGTGTTCGCTCTCTTTGGGTCATGTTATTTAGGGAAGAGTCAAGATAGTATGGAGATCAGATTATAGGGACATGGTATTCTAGTTATTTTTAGTGGGCCTGATCAGCTCACCTCATGGGAGGATTCAAGTTTCCAGGGGATGTTGGGACCTTTCAGAGTCCTTTGTTTTTCTTGGTTTAACAATGATTAGGGGAAATGAAAATATAGTTGGGTTAATGGTCTCAGTAAGCTCGCAGGGCCTAAAAGGCCATGTGGAGATGGGGATATTCCATAGAACACTCTCTGTGATAGTGAAGTGGTTGGAATATGGCTTCCAACCATATGTCCAAGTCACCCACTGAAACTAGTTTCCTCTCGCATTGTCTTGTGTTCTTTAGTTTTGAAATCATGGAACTTTGGTTTTAAACTGACTTCATTTTAAGAAGTGTAAAGTTTTTGTGAAATAATTTTCGAATAAATATGTAATGTTTTGATTTATGAAATGGTGGAAGTGAATTTTTAGAATTGTTTTGAAATGTAAAATAGTATTCTTACACCTCTTTTGAAAGCCGGAACCATATTGAAGTTGGTTTTCAAAAGTGTTTCCAATATAGTTTTATAAACGATTAAAGGGTGTTTTTATGGGATGAGATGTTTTGAAATTGATGTGAATAACTTGAAAGTGAGTTCTTTTTTAACTGGTTTTGTCCTTATGAAAAGTTTTATAAGATTTTAATTTGTATTTTGATCTCATTGTTAGCAGTTTTGAGAAAAATGTTGGGTTGGTTGACCATTTTGTTTTTGAAAAGTGGAAGGAATTTCTGTTTTACCCTTTGGTATTTCCATGAGTGAACAAATGCATGGGGTTATATGGGATGATGAATGGTTGATGGCATGACTGGATGAGTGATGGGATGGTTATGAGGAGGGTGCCCGGTGTGGCACAAAAACATGCATGTGTGAGGCCCATGAGGTACCATTGGTGGATACGCATACTGAAAAACTGTTTGTTTTCAAAGAATTGGTTTTAATGAAAAACATGATTTCTTGATTAATAGTTTGGTATGGTTTGTATTATGGGTTTTTTAAAATGTTAATGTTGTGGGATGTTTTGAGTACAAGAACCCCTTCTGTTTGAACGGTGTTTTGGGTCTGTGTTTGGTTGGTAACTTGTGTCGTATGGACAGTTAGTGGTCTCTTTTGAAAAAAAAATTTGGGATGCCTTTACAGTGGTTCCCTTCATGTTTTTGGATCTGGTTTCTGGCATGTTTTGACCAATGTACCAGCTTGGTTGGTTCCTTGGGTTCTCTCATTGGATAAGGTACACCCCCATTAAGGGTTAATGCACATCTGAAGTGCAACCCGTATTGTTTCTCGATTGGAAAATCTTCCAGTTGATCAATATAAGGAATATTTTATAGATCATTGTTGATTGAGTTTACAACCATTAATTTAGTTGATTTCTGGATCCTCTTGTAGTGGGATAGTGCTTGTGGAAGGTTTAATGAGGCCTTAGTTTCTTAAGTTTCATGATTCATCAAAGGTGGAAGTGTTCTTTGGTTGTTAGTGTGGATGAGTTTCATGATGGTGCTTAAGAGGACCTCGGGGTTCTTCATAGTTTACTTTAAGCAACAGTTATTATCAAACCACCAATTTTGAGATTTTTGTCATGATAGGATATTGTGTCCAATGTTTAGACTTGTCTGTTGTTTAGGGACATGGAATATGGTCATGTTTCATGTATTTTTTCTATCAATCACAAGGGTCATGTTCGGTGATGCATTGTGATGTTTTGTTCTCTTTTGACCATAAAGGTGAAGGTCACACAATCCTCTGAGGTTATATGTTATGTTGGGAGTATGTCTCCCTTGTAAAAAAACATCAAATCCTCTATCTTAGAGTAATGTGTTTATACATGTCTTTCCCTTCTGTTGTTTCTCACCCAAAGAAACAAGGTGCGATGTGTGTGCTTATTCTGATCCCTTGTTTCAGTTAAATATCTGGTTTTGGTAAAGTGAGTTATGGAGTGTGTTATGTCTTAATTAGCCCATTAGGGTATGCGGTGTTGTTGTTTGTGGCATCGAATGAAGAATATCCATATAGGCGTTTCCACAACCTAACTGCGTGGCCGAAGATGCTTTAATATTTTGAGTTCCAGCCATAGGTCTCGGAGAGAAGCTGGCACGTAGTCAGGGGAAACCCCAGTGTCTTTTAAACCCTTGTACAAAGTCATATCCTTAGTATGAAAGATAGTAAGAGTTTAAACCTATGGTGTCATCATATTTCTTCTGTTGTTCCCGTTCAGTGAAAATAGGTGGAGGGTCTTGTACCCATGTCATCACACAATGTTATTCACTCCCCCTTTGGTTTCCATTGATTCTTTGGAGAATGGTTGGAAATTTGGCTAGACAAGTTGAGCACAAGGTTTTCACATGGTTAGTTCTAACCATGAACAAAAAAAATAACCATGCAGATATAAGGATCCACATAGTTATCGCACAGTTTCTCAAACTGTGCAGACTAACTGTGTGACTGTCCCAACTCCTTAATTTTGGGGTCATTTCATGTCAACTCACGTCGGTCGATTAATATGGTTGGTTCTTGTGGTGGGAAGACCCACCATGGGTATCATGCATATTATTTTTTAAATTTATAATGGATTTATACCCCTTGTACTAGGGAGTTTGTCTGGGCCTCCCTCTCTTAGTTTCTTCATTTTGTCTCGGGAAAAAAAAAATTAAGTTGTCTCTTATGGTGGGGAGCCCATTTGTGTCTCTTCATATGAGTAACTCATATTTTTCCATGGTATTGTATGGGAAGTATGTATTATCATTCAGAGATATCTAGATACCTACATTTTTATTGGGTAAACATTGATATTGGAGAGTTCCCAATGGTTTAGTTTTAGTAGGGTACGTGTAAAATTGTTCGATGTTGTTGTTTATTTAGGTAAATTGGTTGAGTATTGTTCAGGTTGTGTTTTAGGAGTTTTCATTTGGGATAAAGCCTAAATGTACTTGATTGTTTTAGGAAATTGGTGTATGTTAGTATTGTGAGACTATTCATTCCTTCATTGATCACTGGAGGTGTTTTGGCCTTTGGGGGAGAAACCTGGCAAGGGAGTACCTCTTGGTTTTTTAGTTGGGTTTGGTTGTTTCTTTGGCCTTATTGTGACATTCTAGGGTGGAAATGTTTTATGGAGTGTATAATTATCACATACATATCTTATTTTAAATGTATTTTTATTTTAATTTCCATAAATTCTTTGTTTTGGGGGATTCCTAATCTTTTATCGAGAATAGATGAGTTTTAATGAATTGGGCCAAACTGT
The DNA here is from genome assembly GCA_963277665.1 of Viscum album. Taxonomy (NCBI): domain Eukaryota; kingdom Viridiplantae; phylum Streptophyta; class Magnoliopsida; order Santalales; family Viscaceae; genus Viscum; species Viscum album. Next base: position 1,063,827,906 of record OY728126.1, on the reverse strand, counting down.
GAGCCCAATTCCAGATTTAAGAATAAATTTTGTTTCATTTATAACATATTCATTTTTTTATATGTTTCACTCATTACAAATCCTAAATTTCCTCCCCTGATATATTAAGACCACAATTAAAATTTGGAGCATTTGAAAATCAATAACCATGGTGTATATGTGTTTTTATTTTTACGGATTGGGCCTGCCCGAAAGCCCAATTCCAGTTTTAAAAATAACATTTGATTAATTAATAACATATTCATTTTTAAGTATTTTCTGGTGATTCCATGCCACAAACGTCCCAATGAACCAAGTAGCGCTCCCAAGCTCTCTCTCCCCTCTTTGGAACTTATCAACATCGCTATTGAGAGCTAAACTTATTAGGGATTCTAAAATTGGGCATATTTGAAGAGATAAATTAATTCCTTCATAATACCTTCTATTCTTACTCTATTTCCCCCATTCCAATTCCTACATGACCTTATCATTCATTTTCGAATATCCATTAAATTTATATCTGTTTTAAAATTCATATTCTGGTCGATTTTGGGTCGTTTTCTTCAGGATTGTTTTGGGTAAGTGATTCCTTCTTGGTTTCTTCCTTTTCCCTTAGGGTTTCCTCTCTCTTTCATTATGTTATAAAATTTCCAGAAGTTAGGGTTTGATCCTAGGGTTTAATTTGGTGTATTTGTGGTCAAATATTTTGATCTATGTCTGAATTTATCTTCAATGTGGTGCGGTGGGTGTGCTGTTGACGTTTCGAACCAAGTTTTGAGGGAATTGACACTTCCAGTTGGTGATTCCATGTGTAATCATTTCTAGATGATTTAGTTTGCTTGAATTACTTATTATGAATTATCATAATATGCTGTGTGTGGTGCAAAAATTGTTTATGTTAGATTTGGTTAATCATTTATTTTCATAGTTTCATTTTAGCTTAAAATTTGGTGTTTTTCATGTGTAACCCTTTGGGTATTGATTGAGATTGTTTTATAACATATGAATTTGGTTTAATAAATCTTGTTTGGGATGAAAATTCGGATTTGGTGGGGAATTGGTGTGCCACTAGGTCTTAATGATATTTTTTAAGGGTTTAAGGTGTAAAACATTATTGTACTTCTTGAAAGTGATTTTGAAAACATGTCCGTTTCATTGGGATCTTTTGTGATATTGTTTGAGGTGTTTGTATAACACATGGGGGTTGTTTAATTAATGTTTTTGGGGATTCCAATTCTCTTTTGAATTTGTATTGGTGTGATTTAGTCCTTGAAATATTGTTTTGAAATGGTTTCTATTTGAAATTCTTTGGTACACTATTTTGAATTGTTTTATGAATGTTTTGAGTGGTTTAGTGATTTATGTAAGAGGTGAAACCATATTTGAAATTTGTTTTGGATTGTTTATACTTTCAAATGAGCCATTGTAAATGTTAATAGTTCTTTTATGTGATGTTTATCATATTTTTAGGGACTTCATAAAATTTTTAAAGGATGTGTTGGATTGTGAAAGTAATGAAAAACGTGTTGTGGGCTACTTTGGTGTGAGTTTGATTTCAAAATGCATTTGAATGAAAAGTGAATTTGTGACTTATGTGACATACATGGGGATGTTTGGTTAATGTGTGATGTGGAAGTGTTATCTACATGTTAAAAATATATTTCATGGCTTGTTGAACATGTTTGAGCACAAAGGGAAAACCCGTGTATCTAGGTGGGTGGATGTGTACTAGTATGCTAGTGAATCTGTGGGGTTTGGCCTCAGTTTCACATAGCAAGATTTATGCTTACAAATCTATCTAAACTATGATGATGATGATTGGGGACCACAAGGTTATGGGTATGTTCCCTACTAGTGGATTGTGCACGAGAATTGATATTTTTGATGGTTACTTTCACCGAGATACGAGTTACCTGGGACCCACAGCTAGCTAGTGCCTAGGGGTTATTTCCTATTGCTTGTGCTCATTAGTTACTTTATACTTACCATCGGAATATGGTACATTTGGCTAGAAAATTCAGTAGCTTTGGTGTTTATTTTAAAAGTGTTAACCCGTTAAAATAGCCCACTTGAAAACTGTTTTTATTCAAAGTTGAATCATTTAGAAATTGTAACTGGCTTTTCATGTTTTTGAAAACATGAATACTTTTCGTCTTTAAATGTTTATCACATGGAATCTATTAGAGGTGTTATCCTACTGGGATTTCTCTCACACACTACTTACACCTTTGGGTGTATGTATTCTTGCTTCTTTTATGTCATTGGATTGGGTAAAGGTTTTATGCCTTTGGTTCAGGTTTTTAGCGGTCCATCGTGATACAGTGTCGTGGTGATTGGTTGAGGGTGGTGCCTCTTTCCATGTGGAGGTTCATGGGATGTCTTTTCATGGTTTTGAACCTTTGTAATGGTGTTCAAACATTGTTTAATTTTGTGTAATTCAGTTCAAAATTTTTATTAAAAGATGTTTTGGGTTGGAAAATCCAGATTTTATTTCTTGGATTCATTTCTTGTTTTAAGTATAAAAAATTAGGGGAAATCGTTCCCAGTTATCATTTTATGATACCCGGGCACTTGTGCCAACCCATGTGGATCGAGAAATCCATTCGGGCCTTGGAACAGGCCAGGTTTGGTGCTGGTTTGATAGTGACCAGATCTGGTTCGTGACAGGAACATTAATACTTTCATTAAGTCTCTCCACTCTTATAAAGGGGATATAGGCTTATTTATAGGTCTTTCTAGTAATTCAATAATCTTCCAGCCACATCAGAACCTTTTCACAGATCTCTCCATTTTCCTTTATGATTCTCCTTATCTTGTGATACTATAGGAAAGCTTTTTTTTTTCTCTATGCTCATCATAATCATGGATCATACCGTAAAAAACTTCGTAACATCGCAAACCACCCTTCTCAAGGCCTTACCTTTATAAAACTCAGGGATTTTCCATATTTTCAAAAGGCCTTCAAGAAAATCAACTATTTTCAATGATAGAAAAAATCTAAATTTTAGACCCCAAAATTTTTGAAAACACTACAAAACTACGTCACCTTGTGTTTTAAATTTTCTGTACCACTTATAGGGAATTATTTTAATTTCCATAGAACTTTTTCTATATAAAATCTCAACAAAATATCAAGACTCCACAAATTATCATGGAATCCCACTTTATCAAAAAACAAAATCAACCCAAAAATGATGCTATGTTACCTTGAGGGATTGTTTCTAAACAAAATATAGATTCAAAATATATAACATTGAGAAGATGTTAGTGAAAGGAAGATGTTGGAACTATATTTTTTTAGAAGATATGGTTGAGAATATTAAAATTATTCAATTCTATTTTTGTTAAGTATATATTATCAAGAAATGTTATACAAAAATATGGAGTAATATCATTAATTTTAGGTAGGTGATCATGTTTCTCTTAAAGTATAGCATTGGAAATGTGTGATTTGTTTTGGTAAAAATAAAATAAAATTTAAGACATTGGTTCATTGGAACTTGTGAAATTTTGGATAATGTGGGATCAATTACTTATCAAGTATCCTTACAATTGTTTTTATCTTAGGTACATTATATGTTTCATGTTTATTATATAAGTAAGTATGTACTTGATGCATTCCATGTTTTGATACATGAAGTGGTATAGTTAAAAAAATCTAGTTCATATTTTGGATCAAAGAGATAAGGTACTTTGAAATAATTTGATTCATTGGGTAAATGTTATATTTTAGAACCACATGATTGAGGATAAAATATGGGACTTCAAAACATCGATGAGGGAAAAATACCATCACTTGTCTAAGTAATGAATAAAGTTGTTAGGATGAAATTTCTTAAAGGGAGGAATAATATGAAAGCCTAGATAATCCTATATATAAATAATTCTTATGATTTATAGGTATTAATTTTTGGAATTTATATTCATCATTGTTTTGTAAATATATTTAAATTTTTTTTCAATTGAAAAATTATTAGTTTTATTCAATTAAATTATTTTTACATGTATTACATGGTTTTATTTAAAAGTTGAATTTATTGGTTTTATAAATTTCATTTCATAAAATGGATTTTATTTTTTATAAAACATATCAAAAATAACCTTGGGTGATTTTTTTTGATTTTTAGGAAAATAATTATTTTTGGGTGAATACTAAAAACATCAGGACCCCCTCTCATAGAGATACTGCAATGATGGGAGATAGATGATGACCACTAATTCTTACCTTTGGTAAGACCTGAGTTATATAATAGCACCAAGGGTATAAAAATGACAAAAAATGTGAGGCATTGCCAACTATAACAATATAGGATCTGGAGACAAGACAAATCATCCATTAGTACCTACATGACATAATATGAAAAGAAACAAAAACCATACCATAGTGAATGTATAAACAATGAAGATATAGATAAAATTATATCAAAAATAAAATATAAAGAATCAATGCATGGATTTTCCAAATGATCGATCTAGTAATGTCTTGCATGATCCATGTAATCCTCCAAGAAACCTAAAAATCAGTTTATATACCCAGGGTGAGCACACAAGTATACTCAGTAGGAAAACTAAAGTCTACCACGCTCATTTGAAAGGATCATACTAATACACCCAAGAAAAAATTGTATAACCAAACAACAAATATGTAGGTATACTAAACAAACCCATCCTCACTAAGGAACAATCACTAAATAATGAAAGCCAGGTATAATAACATAATATGAAACATACTGATAAAGGGTACCCAACATTGATTTCTCACTAATTTTCTTCACTCTCACCACAAAATAATATAATGTGGTGTTATAATAAATTCCCAATAACATATACCACTACTCCACAAGCACAATCACATCACATCACTACATGCCCAAACAAACATAGGCCACCACCCCATAGCATAGTCACATCTCATCTCACCTGAAGACAATTGCACCACAACATCTCAACCATTGTAATAACCTAAGTAGTTTGGTATCATTAACATTAAGTAAATAAACCCAGTTCTTTTTCTTACCGGTCAAAACCCCTAACACAATCCTCCCCATAGTTTGGTTATTCCACATCTCACTCAAAGACACTTGATCTACCACCCCACAATCTGACCACATCTCATCTCGTCCATAGACACCTGGGCCATATCCTAGTGCACCAATTTACCTTCATCAATAAAAACCTATGCATATCTACATTATTGGGAGATATAGTGAAAAATTTTGGGTATCCAACCATCCATTTCCATCAACAATATGTTGGAAAAGCAGTCACCCCCTATGAGAAAATAAGGGTGTTGGCACATAGTATTATATTCGGGTTGGGGTTCTTATATAAATCCCTATGAATATAAAAATATATACATATATCAACACTCAATATCAGACTAAGGGTTCACAAAAATACACTAACCACTAAATAAATCCGAACATTATCTTCCACCACTAAATTCATTACACCACACAAACCACATTCCACATCTCACACAACCAACCAATTCCATTATCTGGCCCATTTGTTTAATTTTAAGGAAAAAACCCCAATTTCCAATAGCTGGTTCCTTATTTTATTACATTTTAATATAAACAAGGAATATTCACCCCAATGTACTGAGTAGTTTAGTAGTTTTGTAAACAAGATACGTCCATAAGTCCAACTTTACATCTTTAAATGAATAACATCATAAAAGTTTCGTTGGAAACATCCACCACTATAAAATTATCCTTGAAAGTAAATGATAATATAACTCTTCATGTCCTAGAAAAAATGAAAAATATGATGTGGTGATATCAGAATCCTCTTAAGGGTAAACATTACAATTTAAGATAACATAAACATTAGGCATGGTGAATAATAGAAAACACATGCCTTTAAAAATAAACATGAACATAATATGGTAAGAATTTGCGCTGGGTAAATTTTTCCATAATAAAACATAATAATGTGTGTTATACTAGTAGAATAACCTCATGAACTATGAATTTATAGCTTCATAATGAGGTAAATTAATATGCTGGACATTCTGAAATATATTGTCAAGGTCGCAGCCAAAACCGTATCAAAAAATTGTCATGGCCTTGGACAAGTACATATCTATTTGTCTCATGAGACCTACAAATGAATAAAGAGGATATAGAGGCACCCATTAATCAATTACAAATTCCAATTCAATCATCATATGAACATGGATAAACATAAACAACATATATACAAGAGATGTAAATAGATTTCCCTAATTTGTAACATAATCACTAACTATTTAGAGTAGTAAGATGAATGGTATCAAAATAGCACATCCACAGTAAAATTGAACATAAACACTTAAATATAAAATATAATATGATATAAAAAAATATTATAACCAATAATAAATAAGAATCAATAAGAGTGTTGAAATAGATGAAAATACTCTTATAAAATCATAAAGTAATTCTTAAGATAAACGCTCCTTTACATTGAAAAGAAAAGTGTCTTTTGGGAAAAATAATTTTATAAAACCATATGTTAAGTAAAATATTATTTTAATTATAAAATTATTAACTTTAAAAATATAATTTTCTCCAAAAATAGGATATAAATTACCCTTGAAAATATGTAAGAATTTAAGAAATTCTCTTGAGTCGGGCTTGTATTTCAGGAAGATTTTTTTAAGGATATTTTTAAAACATATAATTAACCATAAATGATGGTATTATTATGTTTGGTACAAATATGTATATAATTTACATATAATTTAATAGGATTACATATTAATTAACAATAATTTAATTTTGGTAAATAGATAATAAAAGTAACCCGAATGAAAATGGAGCTTCGGCTGGAAAACTGTTACCTTAAGTCTGATGGTGTTCCTAACATTATCTTAGTAACTTGAAAAATAAAATCTAGGTTCATAAATTAATTATTCAATAACCTCTTCAACATTTAATTAATTTTTTATAACCTTATTCGGAACATTCAGGCCCTTTTGATGGGTTAAGAGGTTCAATTTCATTTTTTGGGAGCATTTTCTTCCATGGTTTTCATAATTGGATTACTTATATTCATGTACGGATAAACATGTAGAATGAGAATTTTTGTCTTGAACGGAAGTTATAAATTATTAGTGAACATACATAACATTATATAGTTATAAAAAAATTTGTTACTATGAGTGAAGATCAATCATTATATAAAACTTTAATGACAATTGTTTGGGTTAATTGGCCGTTTTTTATCACAATGAACTCATTTTGTTTTATTAAATAATATCATGAAATATGTTATAGTAAATATATGATATTTTTATGAACCTTAAAAATTTTTTCATGAACCGAATTGAATTTGGTAATAGAAATTGAAAACTCGTCAACCTTGAATATGAAAAATTAACACATCTTAGATGATGTTTTAATTTATAGTATAAAAGAAGGGGAAAAGAGAGATGATTAAAAATTATTCCATTATCATAAAAACACTCTAGTTCATGTAATATATGGGATTAATAACAACATTAGGGTGATATGATATGAAGAAAGAAAATGAAATGAAAGGAACATTAATTGAATGAAATGAAAGGAGGAATTTAACTCTTGAAGTAATCTTCCATGAGTTCCCATTTAGGGGGAAGGTTTTGTACTTTTTATGAGAAAAAGGGATTCTAGACATGGGTGAGGAGAATGGGACGATATTTGAGCAGAATTTAGACTAGGAAAAAGGCATGAGAGGAGTGAAGTGAAGAGGTAATGAGGGGGTCTTATAGTAGAGGAGAGGGGTGATTTGGGAATATCTTGTTCATTATTTTATTATTTCCTTCAAGACAGCCAATGATGTTGATTAATGTAACCCATAATAGTAATAAGTTCTTGTGAGTTCCAACCAAGTGTGATTACATTATCCATGACAAATATAATATTGAATATAGCGGATAATGTATATATACGGTAAATTACATTATTTTACTATTCATCAAATATTCGAGAATTTTAGAAAAATTCCAAAAATTCACCTTAATTATTTTTCGATGTGTACCATTCAAAAATAAAATCCATTTTTTGAAAATTATTATCTATATATGATTAATTTATTTAAATAATAATTTATTTCAAAAATAACATTTTTAAAACAATAATTTGTATTATATACCTTTGAAAAAATAACCAAGATCTCAGTATCTTATAATAATAAGATAATAAAATAATATTATTATTTACTAATAATAAAGGTAATATTAATATTTATATTACTATTTATAATGGTATGTTTTTATTCATAAAAAATTGAGTTTGTCTTATCAAACTCTAAATATCTTACTGAACGCAACCATATATGTCAGTTTACGAAATTCAAATCACAAAGGTGGAAATTATGTCTACTGGATAAGTTATAACAAATTGGTGTTTTTGGAGACTCAATGTTTTCTACATTTATTTATAAATCCTTGGGTTGTTATATTCTCCCCTCCTTACAAAAAGTTCTTATTCAAAATTAATAAAGTGTTACCTCACAAAATGATTTGTTTAGTTCTTCATCATAGGCTCGCCCTGATCCCATGTTGCCTCTTAGATTTTATGATTTTGCTAAAGTATTTCTACTAGTGTAGTTTTCCAATTCATTAGAACCTATTCCTTATTGTCTAGAATCCAGATAGGCTCTTCATAGTATGATAGGTCAAGATTAATTTGAATACCTTCATAAGTGACTATATGCGTTTGGTTTAGTTTATACTTTCTCGGCAATGAGACATGAAACACATTGTGTAATTTAGACAAGATAGGTGGAATAGACAAACAATATCAAGTAACTCAAATTCTCTCTAGAATATCAAAAGGTGTTATTTACCTAGGTAATAGTTTCCCTTTCTTCCCAAATCAAATAAATCCCTTCCATATAGATACTTTTAAGAAAACATGATCTCCCACTTGAAATTATAAATCTTTCCTTTGATTATCATCATATCTTTTTTTTGGTTTGAGCTGATAGGATATTTCCTTGAATAATCTTCACCATTGATGATGTTTCTTCTACAAGCTCTGGGAACACCATGTTCCTTTCACAAAATTCATCCCAATACGTTGGTGTACGACATATATTTCCATATAATGATTTGTATAGTTCCATTTTAACATTGGAATGGAAACTATTATTGTAGGGGAACTCCACCAAGGGTAAATACAAATCACACATACCGTGATAGTCAATAGATAATGATATCAACAAATATTCTAACAATTGGATCATCCTTTCTAATTGCTCATCATTTTGTGGGTGGTAACTGTACTCAAAAGACTCTTTGTATCCAAATATTATTGAATAATTTTCTAGAATTTTGATGTCAATCATGGATCGCAATTAGATAAAATTGATATATGTTCTCCATTAAGTCTCAAAACATCATTAATATAGAGTCTTTTAATTCCCTCTTGTGGAAAATCCTGCATTATAGAAAAAAAAATGTGCAGATTTCGTAAGTCGATCAACAATACCCACATCGCATCATTATTCCATGGAGTATTGGGTAATCCAGTGAAAATTTCAATTTTAATGTCATCCCATTTCCATATAATAATAGGTAGATGTTGAATGAATCCACTTGAAGGTTGTCTTTAAGCCATTACATAATAAAAGACAAGACATATTGATATATAATCAACAATTTCCCACATCATGTTTTCCAACGAGAAGTGTTCTTTTAAATCTCTATACATCTTAGTGATACCAGGATGTACAGAGAAATATTAACTATGGGAAACATCCAATAACTCCATTTTTAGCTCAGATATATCTATAACCCAAATCCTCTTACCATATTTCATAATTCCATCTTCACACACGAAGTCAGCCAACTTCCCATCATTCAAACATTTAACTTTCTTCTAAAAATTCTCATCATTAGACTATGAAGTTTTAATCCTTTCCAATATAAATGGTTGGGAAACTAAAGGAAAAAAGTAATGATGTGTCACCTTCTTTGAAAATTACCATATACATCTTTACTATTTTCATAAACATAGGATCCCTTTCAATCCTCATTTTGTTTAGAACACCATGATCCTTCCTGTTTAATTCATTAGGTGCCTTATTTGCCTTTTCTACGTAGTAGTATATGGAACAATCATAATCTTTGGGTAATTCAAGTCATCTCATTTTCCTCATGTTGAGTAATTTCTATGATAATATATATTTAAAGCCCTTATGATCTGTATATATCTCACCTCTTACACCATAGAGATAGTGTCCCTATATTTTTAGAGCAAAGATCCCAGCAGCTAGCTCAAGATCCTGAGTAGGATAGGTTTTTTAGAAGTTTCTATGTACCATGATGTATAGGTAATAACTCTATCATTGAGAATAAGGACACAACCAAGTCCTTTTATTGATTCATCATTATAGATCACAATCCCATCATTCCCAGATGGTTGAGTTTTTATCAGAGCATTCACTAATATCCTATTCAATTATTCAAAACAATCATCAAATTGTTTTTTCCATACGAACATAACCCCTTTACATGTAATCTTCTTCATTGGGTTGGCTAAACAGGTGATGTTCTGAATGAAACACTGATACTAACCTGCTAGACCAATAAAAATATCTACCCCAGTTATTTTTGTTGATGTAGACCATTATTGAATGGACATTGTCATCACAGGATCAATATATATTCCATCATTAGAGACAATGCAGCCATGAAATGAAACCGATGGAAGCCAAAATTCACACCTTCTGTACTTCACATATAATTCATTTCTTAAATGATTATTCATAATAGTAAGAATGTGATTTTAATGATATTAATATCATTTAGAGTATAACAAGATATCATAAATAAATACCACCACAAAGTCCTCATGATATTCCTTGAAAACTATATTCATTAGATCTATAAAGACAGAGGGTCCATTAGTCAGTCCAAAAAAAATTACTATAAATTTGAAATGCCTATACCTGGTTCGAAATGATATCTCTGGAATATATTAATTCTTTACTCACAAATGATGATATCTAGATTGAAGTTAAATCTTTAGAAAATATTAACCACGATTAATTTTATAAAATAAATTATCAATATGTGGTACAGGATACTTGTTCTATATTGTTACAACATTGATCTCCATATAGTCAATGAACAACCTCATATATCCATATTTCTTATTAACAAAAAAACGAGGCTTCCCATGGAGATTCCCTAGTGAGAATAAATCTTGTATCACTCAATTCCTCTAGTTTTTACATCAGTTCTACTAATTTCAAAGTTTAAATTCTATAAGGAGTCTTTTATATAGGCTTTAAAGAAGGAATTAATTCAATGGAAAACTCAATTTCCAACTATAGAGAATGTCCATGTAAATCCCATGGAAACACATCAACATATTCTTTCACTATAGTTATGTCCTCTATTTGAACATTTATTTCCTCACACATAGATATTTCATTCTCTTCCTCCAAAAAAATTTATGTTTGTAGAGAAAATTGGGGTGGATACAGATAATAATCATATGGGGAGGTTTCCACTCTAAAGATAAGTGGTTCAACACTAGTCTCAAAAATTGTAAATTCCTTCTTCTTGAAATATATCTTAGTATCATAATGAGAAATTGAAATCAGGCCAAGTATTGAATAAAATTAAATCATGGTTATGATGATAAGGTTAGAAACTAATGCACATTTATGTTTCATGAAGGGAACTTATTGACACATCTTTGTTGCAATGATACATACCCTATGAGTTTTTACTGACAAATACTTTATTAAATATAATTTAACATGTCTAATTTTCTTGTAAAACTGGGATGATATAAAATAATGAAATGATCCATAATAAAATAATGCATTAGCTATGTTTGAGGAAATGATTAAAAGACCTACCACTGTGACATTAAAAACATCAATATCATCAGTTTTGATTGCTTAAGATTTTCCCTGCTCCCTTGGTCATTTCTGAGGAATATTTCTTTGATGATTTGGATAATTAATAGCATAGTGCCCCATTTACCTACAATTATATAATTAAACATTAATAGATTATTTCATTTCTATATAGTCACAAGAATGATGGCCTTTCTTTCCACACATATAGCACACCCCTTTTCCTTTTAACCAGGCACTAGGTTGATTCCTTCCACAATTATTATAGGGTAGAAAGTCAACTCTTCACTTCCTCCCCATTTCCATATATCCTTTTCCAGTGTTTTCAAATGACATATTCTTCTCTTGATTTCATTTAAAGTCAGAAGCATTAGAGAACTCCTTTTCTGTCTTGATAGCACATGAGACTATGTCTTCGTATGATGATAATGTTTATAAAACTGATGCCTATCAGATGAATGGCTTTATGCCACCAAATAATTGATCAATATATCTCCTTGGACTACGTATATCATCCATAGCATGCCTCGATAACCTTTTTGTTGGAACCAAGGCTGCTCATTTCTAATAATGGAGGTTGATTTGTGTTTTTTTCCATTTTCTTATGAATGACGAGGGATTTTTTCAAAGAATAGGATCATATGTTTGAGGTGGAAAGAAGTATTGAAGGTAATGCAGTTTCCCAGTGTATTCAAAATTTTCGGCCTAAAAAATTTGCAGTTTTGTAATGGTTTGAAGCCACAGAATGTGTTGAAGGTGTGTGGTACATGGTGAAGGTGTGTGGTATCCGGATAAATCATGTGGTATATGCTGAATGAGCGTGGTATGCGGTGAAATTGTGTGGTATGTGTAATGGTGTATATAACTGAATATAGTTTGAAGTGAAACTACATGATTAAGGTGTGAGATATGCAAAATGATACTAAAAAAGGTTCGCAGTGATAGTACATAGTGAAGACATGCAGTATGCTGACCGACAGACATACAGTACGTAGAAGGTTAACGGTATGAAATTAAGAATCCCAGTTAATATGATTTCAGAATGTGATGAAAGCAAAAGTATGCAAATGGAGTTCAGTTTATAGTAAAGATTTTTCCACATTGAAAATTTGGGTAAAACATATTACAAAAATATTCGGAGTTATGTCCCTATTTAAGGAGTAGTAATCCCCTTGCTTAAAGTATGATATTAGATATTAAAATTTTGGGCAGAAATTTGGTGGTGTTCGAAGTGGTACACGTAGGAGAAGTTGGTACGTGGAGAGAATCATCTGCATAAGGAAAATAGTTCGTGAAAGATAGTGTGGTTCACGCATGAAGCCCTCACATTATGTGTCTATGAAAAGTAGTTTTTGGTGCAGGATGGAACGCATAAGAGTGGATCAGTACGCTGATTAGGAAAATACATGGAGAAGGATAGTTCGCAGAGGAGTTGGATGGTATGCGGAAACTGCTGGACGATACACTGAAATAGCATGACGGTACGCATAAAGAGTAGAGGTATGTAAAAACGGTAATGGTACGCAAAAACTGCAGCAGTATAAAAAACACCGATGGATGCCTAGAAATTGACCAAATCAGTTTGAAAATTTAATATTTATAACATATCAATGTACAGGAAAAAACATTACATTTTTAGGTGATGACAGGACATAAACAGAGAATCCATTTATAGTTGAGGATGCATTATCTAATGCTAAACCACTAAATCGACCTTCAATTCATTAAACTAAGTGAATATTCATCCTACACATTGAGAAAGGGGGAGTCAGTGGAAGTGATCTATGGGATGCAGTGTGCTATCCCAATAGCATTGTAAAGGTAGTGTACCTGGCATAGAGTGGCTGTGCTAAACTCATGTTATCCAAATCTTTTGAAGATTCATGGTTTTTGGTATGACTGACACATATTCTATGTATGTTCTTTATATGTATCCCTTATTGGTGAGCCATGTAAATTTTTTGTTTCATTTCATTTCATGTGATTTATTATTTTCTACACATCCTCTTATGATAGGTTTAATAGTTTCTTTCCGACGTGGGAATATGATCCATCAGTTTAAAAGAAACAATTGACACCCTGATTCACCCCTCCCCTCTCAAGGTGTTCTAGGGTGCTTCACTTGTGAAGATAGCTTCATGATGTGCAAAATTCTTATCATCCTTTTATCTGTAACTCAGAAACTGGATTTCCATATCCGCTCACTGTTCACAAGGAAAGTATTTCTCTATAGAATGTTCTTTAAATTCACTACATTCAATGTTTTATATTTATTCCTCCTTTTTTTTGTTTTGAATTAGTGAAAACCATTGATCAGTATTTACTGATATATGATAAACATCTATTACAACCTTCTCCCTTTTGTTACTTCCCAAAGTGAGAAATATCTTCTCTAAGGAACTATTATACTGCTCTGCTAAAAATGTGTTTATAGTCCCATTAAATGATGGAGGTTTTGGTCGCATAAAGTGATCTATCATAGATCATCAACATTGTGGATCTGGATTCTATATTTAGGTATGTTTATTATTCATAATGTGCGTATGTTTTCCCAGTATTGTTATAAGTTTCTCTGCACTAGTCGTAGCTCCAAATACAAAATCATTATCTTGCATAGGATGGAAACCCCAATAAGGGATGTTTTCATTCATTTTCTTTCCATTCCATTCATTATGATCCATTTACAAATAATTGAATAAACTACATTAGGTTATGAATCAAAATGTTCAATATAAATTCAGAAAACACTTAACATAAATTGAAATCTTATTCATGGATACTCCTGTAATAACAAACATGGTTTCCATTGGGAAAAATAACATTAAAATCCTTCATAATGGATTGTAAAGAAAATTTAAATTATATTAAGATTATTCCCTGTGAGTGACAAACCAAGTGCGTAGTAAGGCCTATTGTTGTTTACCAGGATACCTCAGGCCAAGCCCAAAGCGCCTTGTCAGAGTTCTCACTCCTGAAAACATCTATTCCAGAACCACATCAACTTCTAGTATCCATACAGGGATGTATTTTATATAAATATCCACATAATATATTCCTTACAAAATTTCAAGGATTTTATTGTATATTTATTCTCAAATACTATCTTATGGTTTTGGTCCATTATCTATTTCTTCTAAATCTAGTTTCCATGATTTCTACTAAACTTCCTTTGATACCAGCAGTAAGAAACCAAAACTAGTTGCTAGGATTCAGTGCCTTATTTTATTAAATTGGTATATAACAAATTAATATGAATCTGGAAGGACTGATCAGTATAGTAACATTGTAAATAATATACATACATATGTTCAACATTACCACATTAAATGAAGAACAACATAATTGTTCTTTTGGGAACATCAACCACACTAAGATTATCCCTGCAAGTAAAACATAAAATACCACTTCATGTCGTGGAAAAAATGTAACATAAGAAGGGGTGAGATTATATGATCAGTAAGGGTGAACATTATAGTAGAAGATAACATAAACATTATGCATGGTGAATAATTTAAAACACATTCCTTTAAAAATGAACGTGAACATAATATAGCAGGTTTATGAGCTGTGAAAGTGTCGCTATAATAAAACATAATCATTGGTATTATACTAGTCAAATAACATCCTAAACTAATAATTTATAGCTTCATAATGAGGTTAATTCATATGTTGTAAATTTTGAAACATATCATCAAGGACTCAGCCAAGACATCTAAAAATGATCAACACCTCCACCCAAACCATATCTAAAAATGAGAAAGGCCTTGGCCAAGTCTATATCTATTTGTATCATGAGACCTATCGATTAATAGAGGGGTTATAGTGGTCCCCACCCATCACATACTAATTCCAATTCATTCCTCATATAAATGGGGACAAACATTAACTACATATATGCTAGATCTGTAAATAACTTTCCCCAATCTGTAACATAATCACTAACCATAATGAGTAGTAAGATGAATGGTATCAAAATAGAAAATCTAGAGTAAAATTGATCATAAAACATTCAATATAATTTTTAATATGATTTAAAAAAATATTATACCCAATAATACAAAATAATGAACAAAAGTTTTGAAATAGTTGAAAATTCTCTAATAAAATCGTCAAGTAATTCTTAAGATAAACACTCGTTTACTTTGAAAAGAAGATTCATGTTGGAAAAATATTTATACAAAACCAGAAGTGATGTAAGATAGTATTTTAAAAATAAAATGAGTTATTTTATAAATATAATGGCTTCTAAAAATATATTATAGAGTTACCTTGAAAATAGGTAGAAATTTGAGAAATTCCCTTGAGTCGAGCATGTATTTTGGGAATAATTTCTGAAAAAAAACTTTTAAAACATATAATTCCCCATAAATGAATGTATGATTCTGGTTAGTACACATATATATAGCATTAAGATATAATTTATGGGGATTAAATATTAATTAACAAGAATTTAATTTAGGCACATAGATAATAAAATTAACTAGAATGAAAATGGAGGTTTGGGTGGAAAACCCTTACCTTAAGTCTGAAGGTGTTCCTCACATGATCTTAATGACCTTAATAATAAATTTTTGGTTAAAAATTTAATGATTAGATAACCTCATAAAAATGTAAAATATTTTTTATAACCTTATTATGTTCATTAATAGCCTTTTTAATGGTTAAGATATTCAATTTCATTTTTTGGGAGCGTTTTCTTCCTCAGTTTCTATGATTTGATTACTTATATTCATGTACGGATAAACATGTAGAATGAGAATGGTTTGTAACACCCCAAGATTTTATGAGATAGATTACTTTTAATTTCATTGATCTTATATTATACACTACACAAATATTATCTTGTAATATATGCAACACCGTATTATCTTGCAGTATATACAACACTATTCCTGGCTTTCATTACCCACAATCACGACCTACCTCAATAGTGTGTGTAGTACGCAGTACCAGGTTTCACTAAACAACGATATATTGTTATAATATTATTATGGACTAAACGTTATGAATATTATTATCTAAATTTTGAATTTTATAACATTATTATTCATCTTACACATTTTCTAGAATATGATATGAGAACAAAATAATTTTTTTGTGTGTAAAATTTGTATTTTTCAAAAATTGCAGTTTTCCGGTCTTTTGATGGATCACCCACCTTAATTATTTTTTTGACATGTATATAAGTTCAGTTTAAAAAAAGAAAATTCTTTTTTGGAATCAGGATATAAAAATTTACATCTGATAAAGTTTTCATATTATTCTGTTAACTTTCATATTTTAATGAATAGTAAAAACACGCTATATTTTAATTAAAAACAAATTCTTTCATCGCAATAATTTAAATGATTAGATTATATTTTTAATTGGTTTTAAAGTGTAATTAGAATATATTTTTACAATTTAATCCAATGTTGTTCATTGGAATTAATTTCACTTTGAAATCGGATATAAACAAGTATCAATCTTTTGTTAGTTTTTGTTTCTTAAAAACACACTATTTGTTTTGATAACAGAAATTAATTTTAAAATTATTTAATGCCACTTCTATATTTTGAATTTTTAAAAATATACATAAATTTTGAATTCAGAATATCAAATAATGATTAGGCTGAATTTTTGGTATTTTTCTGAAGAACTTCAATTTTCAATGAATAGTGAAACCCCTTAGTGGTAGTTAAAAAACTGACTTTTTAATTTAAATGAAATTTTACCACTTCTGTGAATTGAATTTCAGAAATCTGAAAGACATAGTTAATATCAAGGACTAAAATGTGGTTCAATGTGATGAAAATAATTTTTAGTGAATAGTAACTTTTTACTTTTATTTACCACCGTTAAAAGTAAATAGGGTAATTAATGGTAAAAATGACATTCATATTACCCCAACATGTGTCCTAATTCTATTGGATAAATATAATTCTACCAAAAACAACCTTATTAATAATATTTGTCCATTTAGGCCCACTTGGATTAGATTAGGACATTTAATATTTTTTTATTTAAAGAATAGTTAAAATAGTAAAAATCAAAGTTTAATAATTAAAACATTTTTAATATATGGTTATACATTAGATAAAATCGACTATAAATATTAATTATAACGATACAAATATTTCCTACATAATGGTATTTTTTTTTAATTTTTAGACATTAAATAATTTATTTTATTTATGACACAATGATGATGCAGTAATTATCTCATTAATGAAATATTAACATAATTAATCTTATAAAAACTCAAATAAATTTCATTTGAGACTTTTTATGAACTCCACTAATTTTCTAGGTTAATATGACATGTTATTATTGATTTAATTAACTTATTTTGAACTAATCATTCTGTTATGAGTTTGAAAAAAATCAATTACCAAATAGTGTCAAATTTTACATAAAATAGTTTTTAAAAAAATAATATATTATTAATTTTTATTTTATTTGTAAATATATAAGGTTCATCCTAATGACATAGATAAAGTTATAAATATTAATAATAAACAACTTGGGGTTCATTTGGATTATTATATTATGTTTATTAACCTTATAGTGTAAGAAAACAAGAAGACACGGTAAAAGTAAAATTATTTAACTTAGAGTTTAATCTAAATGATAAGGCTAAAACAGTAACCTAAACTTGTCTAAATTCTATTGGATGAGAGTATTTCGACCCATCCCTACCTTATCTTCAAAATAAATCAAATTGGAACTATTAAAAACCGAATATGACTTTATAATAAAATAATATTTTTAGTCTTTCCTAAGGTGCCCGTCTCCTCCCTTATAAAAGGGAACCTCCTCCCTCTCTTCCACAAACCAATTTGAGCCTTCAAGCTCGGCAAACCCCTGAAAATTTCTCTTATCCACTTCTCTAGAAACATCCTAGAGGTCCTGGTCTTTTTCAAATACCATATTTAGTGCCCTAAGAGGAGGTTAAGAAGAGGCGCTTCAAAGAAGAGGTAATGTCCGTTATTGATTCTTTCAACTTTACTTCTTCTTCTTTAGTTGTTTCATTATGATGTAATAACATCAGTATCACTCATATACCTATATGTTATTATATGTATGAAACAACCCTATTTCACCATCTATCCATCCTACAGAAAAAGAAATCACCGCTCGTGCACACGTACGGAATAATGTCTCCACGCCGTGGTGTAATTTGTTTTCAAACACCACCTTACTTGGATGGGTATAATGGTGTAAATAAATAACTATATATGATTATTTCAAAGTGATATTGATTCTGAAATATTATACATACACTTCAATACAATTCCACGATCATGGGAATGACATCATCGCTCATGCGTACGTACGGACTACCGTCTCCATGACGTGATGAGATTCATTCTCCATGTTAACCATTCATTAATTATTATGAAGTATATATAATAAGTAATAATGAAATATATAACATAATAATGATACTAGATTTATGTATATATATATATGTATGTCATCTACTTAATTCCATTCAATTCAATAACGATACAAAAACAGCATTCACGAATACCTACGACCTACCTTCTCCATGAATGTTGTATTTCGTTCCTTTTATCAGTATATCATATATATATATGTATATACTGAATATATATTACATATAAATGATGTTAGACATTCTGGAATTAAGTAAATCTGTATATAAGTAATAATATCATGAACAAGAAGTCCAAACATGTACGATAAATAAAACGATTTTACCCAAAACGCTGCTTTAACATGGATCTTACAAAAGAAAGGGTAATATAAATTCATATGTGAAGCATATATGATATCATAACAATTAATATTATTCTGTAATAAGTCAATGACATTATTTAAATCATTATACAGGAGTTTTGGATAGGTACGAATCATATCGGACCTATGGTAAGGGATAACCTTTACAATCTTGTTCTTATCCGAGATTGTTTATTCGTAAGTATTTGTTGGGGTTATTGTTATCATCCAAGTCCATGTTTTGTAAAAGTGTTTTAATGTATGTTTAATGTCCTTTTTACCCATTTCGTCTTAAACTACATGGTATGTAAGGAATCTTTATTTTGTTTATGTTACGAGGTACTTTTTGACTCTCCGATAGAAGTACGAGAAGAATGTTATTTTTAAATTATATGGCATGAAATGATTTTTACCGTATTATAAATCCTTATTTTCATGATGATTCCTCCAAAAAATTTCATGACTATTTTCATCAAATCCTTTTGATTTAAATATGCATGAAATTTTTTGAAAAGAAAATTATTTTTAAGAAGAAAGGATATTTTCATCAAGAATTTATTTCAAGTGTTTTATAAAAACCATTTTCCTACTAAGACTACATTATTTCATATGTGTATGTTTCAAGAATAATGTCTCTATTATTTAAATGGTTTCACTTTTCTTAAAATAATTTGATATCCATTTGTTTTTTATGGATTATGTTATGATGTAATGATGATTATGAAACCCATTTTATTCATTGGGTTGTGATGAATGATTTATGTTTATGTTGTGGAACAAGTAAGAATGATTTCATTATGAGATGGGTGGGACCTAAATCTCCCTCCAATGCATTGGGTAATGATTTATATCTCATCAGACAGACATGGATGGAATGGTATGTTAATCTGGTTCAGTAATACAGGACTAGAACGAGGACTAAACTCAATTCAGAAAGATACTTTTTCCACTAAGATGGTCTTTGCAACAATGCCTTGGCTACTATGGAAATCATATCAGGTGCTTAATGTTTTTCCAAAAATTAAATGTTTTTATTTAAAAGTTTATTTATCGTGATTGATGTTCTATTTTGATCTATGCCTTACGTAGTTCCATGTTTTATGTCATTGCACAAGATTTCGATGTTTAAACATTATGTACATCTTTTTATGTTCAAATGTATATGGTTTGTTTTATTCTCTCCATGCTTACCCTTACTGAGCATTTGAGATCACCCTTTATATGTTTTCTTTTCCCCAGGATATAAATAAAGATTTTAGGTATGAAAACAAAAGGGGAATATCTTTACAAGAGATGTTGAAGATCTTTCACCATGATTACAAGACTATAGTCCGAGTTTCCAAAGACACTAAACTATTACGGTCCTTGAGTGTTGGTGTTTTTTTCATGTATTAATTATTCCTAAAAAGTATTGTAATGTACATGTACATCAAGCATCAGGTCTCTACAGTTGGTATCAGAGGAAAGGTTTAGTTAACCTTTGGAAACTAGGATTCGAAAACTTTAGTGAAATCCCTAGAGATATTTCTACGGTATGTCTAGGGATGTCCCCAAGGATAAGGATACGTATAGGTTATAGTCCTAGAGTTGTGCTAAAGATATTATAATTAATCCTAAGATGTTAGATATTGAAGTTACTCCCCCTTTATTATTTTGTTTTCCCTTGCATGGTATTTTCCTCTCACACTATTATTTTTGGGTTTTAGACGATGGCTGGAACCCGAAGGAACCGTGTTGATCAATGTAATGGAAAATGCAATGATCATCCTCTTGACCAAACCAATGTCATATGAGATGGAGTGCACAATATTATTTCTATATATACACAAGCTATGAATAATTCCGGACTTTAAAATAAGCAGAGAAAGGAGTGACACTCTATTGAATCCTTCCTGAGGCAGCGTCCACCTTCATTCAGAGGGTCTTCTGATCCCTTAGTGGATGAACAATGGATCAGTAACACTAAAAAGATATTTTCAGTTCTACAATTTTCTGAGCATGATAAAGTAATCTTCGCAGGATATTGTTTGGAAGGTGATGCTGATCAATGGTGGAATCTTATCAAGAATATGAGGCAAAGAGATGAAATTTACTCTAGGGAATGGGACGAGTTCAAGAAATTGTTTTTAGTAAGTACATCCCTCATATTCTTTGAAAAAAGATGGAAAAGGAGTTTCTTGAGCTTAAGCAGAAGGATGGTGAATCTGTTGGTATATACAAAGTGAATTTTACAAGACATTCAAGGTATGAATCTGGCTTTATCATCCAACCTGAAAGTAAAGTTGGTTGATTTTTTAGTGGCATAAAACCAAGTCTTCAAAGGGAATTTCCTATAAGAGACTTCAGTAGCTATGAAGAAATTGTGTGTTGTGCTATCAAGGTATAACTGGAAGTTGGTGTAACATATACATCTCATGGTTTTGACAAGAAATGAAAGATGGAGTTCAAGGAGAAATATCCTAACAATGGTGAAAAGAAGATGAATCTTTCTTTATACTCAACGTGTGGACAGAAGCATGGTGGAGATTTCTTAAATGGTACTAGAAAATGTTTTTAAGTGTGGAAAAGAAGGTCACCGAGCAGTTGATTATCGAAGTAATGGGAAAAATGATGCTATTGATGTGAATAGAGAAAAGACTACAGAGAACTATCCACCAACACTTCAATGCTTAAAGTGCAAGGAAATTGGGGCATTATGATAATAAATGCCCTAATCCACGGGTTAATGATGATCAATGTGAGAAACCTCTTAAGGAAAAGGATAAAGGGATGTCTCATGCGATCACTATTTGTGATGTTGGCTATGAAAATGATGTTGTGTAATGATTAAATCTTTATGTAATGGGATTTCAAAATAGTATCATGGCATCTCATTTATGGTATTGTGGAATTTTAGAATATCTATGTTTTGGTTTTCAATAATTATATGGTACTGGTAGCCATGGATATGTGATTGAAATATTTTTGGATGCCGATGAAATGCGCATAATGAAGGGATAAGGAGAATAAAATATGAGAGTAATCATGAGCTCATGACTAAAATAAGGACAAAGTGATATCATGGTTTTAGTATATGGAAATTTTGGGATTTTGGTATGTGGAAAGAGTTAACTTTTGACAGCATTCATGTTTTCACTGTGGTTAAATGGGTATTCATTTTTTTCTAGAGAATTCATGATTAAGGTATTCACATGATTAGAATGTGATCAACAAGATATATTGGTGATTAATAATGTTATTCATATGCTCGGTAGATGACATTTCTAGTAATTGTTTTCTTTATACTATAATCATGGATAGAAGTATTTTGGATAATCCTAAAGATTTTAAATTAATTATGTTGAACATAAGTTTGTTAAAGGCTAGAACTGTTTTTGATATTATTGATGGATGTCATAATGAGAAAATTTTAGAAAAAGGACAACCTGCAGGACGGACGAAAACCCATCGAGTCAGACAAGGTTGTGGGAATCGAACCCACAACCGAAGTGTGACTAGACTTTATCGCATACCACTGGCCTACAAGATGTCCCTGGTTAGTAGAAACTAGTGTTATTTTATTAACCGGTATGATATATGATGTATAAGTAAATTTTTGGAATCGTATATGATTAACCTCACCATAGATGGACTTATTTATATTTGATAACTTTTGCTAACCTTTTGTTTCAAACAGATGGAATGACCCATCATTCTATCATATGATATGTTAACACATCACGAATAACAAATTCAACATTATTTCTTTAAGATATGTAGTGGAAATTGTTCAAATCACGAACAACAGTGAGATTGTACCAAAATCAAGCAAGTATTTCTTCTAATTCAAAATTTTCAACTTTAGGGAAATGATATTGAAAACAAAAAATGTTGTCCTAGTGCTCTCATATCGGATGAATCATATGGAACCTTAGATCATCAAAAATTTATGGCTTTGTGATTGATTGATTTTTCATAGCCATGTTCTCTACCACTCTCCATTTGAACTTGATGGTTAGATTTTTCTTCCATATCCATTTGTTCACCTATGTTCTCCTATATGGAATCCCAGTGATGAGTTACTTTGGGTAATCATTACATATCATACTTTAGTTTTTAAAATTATGTTTTAGTCTTCCTTTTTACGATGTGGGTTTCTATGAATAGTAAACGATTTATAACCCCGACAAATTTTGAGGACAAAATTCATTTTAAGGGGAGTAGAATGTAACACCCCGAGATTTTATGAGATATATTATTTTTAATTTCTTTGATCATCTATTATACACTAGACCAATATTGTATTGTACTATACAAAATATCGTATTAGCTTGCGGTATATGAAACACTATTCTTGGCTTGCATTTCATGCAATCACGACCTACCTCGATAGCGTGTGTAGTACGCAATACACTGTTTCACTAAACAACAATATATTGTTATAATATTATTATGGACTACGCATTATGAATAATATTAACTAATTTTTAAATTTTATAACATTATTATTCATCTTACACATTTTCTAGAATATCTTATGAGAACAAAATAAAATTTTCGTGTAAAATATGTATTTCCAAAAAATAGCAATTTTCCCACCTTTTGATGGCGCACCCACCTTAAATCTTGTTTTTGACATGTCTATAAGTTTAATTTGACAAAATAAAATTTTTATTTGGAATCAGGATATAAAAATTTACTTTGTATAAATTTTTCATATTATTCTGATAACTTTCATATTTTAATGAATAGTAAAAACACGCTATATTTTAATTAAAAACAAATTTATTCTTTGTAATAATTTATATGGTTAAATTATATATTTATTTGGTTTTAAAGTGTAATTAGAATATATTTTTACCATTTAGTCCAATTTTGTTCATTGTAATTAATTTCACTTTGAAATTGGATATAAACAAGTATCAATCTTTTGATAGTTTTTGTTTCTTAAAAACACGCTATTTGTATTGATAACGGGAAATAATTTTAAAATTATTTAATGGAACATCCATGTTTTGAATTTGTAAAAATAGACATCAATTTTCAATTCCGAATATCAAATAATGCTTAGGCTGAAGTTTTGGTATTTTTCTGAAAAACATCAATTTTCGATGAATAGTGAAATTACCTAGTGGTAGTTAAAAAAACTGACTTTTTTTATTTAAATGAAATTTTACGACTTCTGTGAATTGAATTTCAAAAATCCAAGAGACACAGTTAACATCAAGAACTAAAATGTGGTTCAATGAGAAGAAAATAATTTTTGGTGAATAGTAACTTTTTACTTTTATTTACCACTGTTAAAAGTAAATAGGGTAATTAAGGGTAAAAATGATATTAATATTACCCCCAACACATGTCCTAATTCTATTGGATAAGTTTAATTCGTCCAAAAACAACCTTAGGAATAAAAGTTGACCATTTAGGCCCACTTGGATTTGTTGAGGACATTTAATATTATTTTATTTAAAGAATATTTAAAATAGTTTAAATCAATGTTTAATAACTAAAACATTTTTAATATAGGGTTATACATTAGATAAAATCGACTATAAATATTCATTAGAAAGATAAAAATATTTCCTACATAATGGTAGTTTATTTATAATTTTAGACATTAAATAATTTAATTTTTTTATGACTCAATGATGATGCAATAATTATCTCATTAATGAAATATTAACATAAATGATGTTATAAATACTCAAATAAATATAATTTGAGACTTTTTATGAATTTCAATAATGTTTTAGGTTAATATGACATGTTATTAGTGGTTTAATTAACATTATTCTACCTAATCATTTTGTTATGATTTTCACAAAAAATTAATTACCAAATAGTGTTAAAATTCACATAAAATAGTTTTTAAGCAAATATTATATTATTAATTATTATTTTATTCCTAAAAATCTAATATTCGGCCATATGACTTAGATAAGGTTATATATATTAATAATAAACAACTTGGGGTTCTTTTGGCTTATTATAGTAAGTTTATTAACTTTATAGTGTATGAAAACAAGAAGACACAGTAAAAGTAAAATTATTTAACTTAAAGTTAAATCTAAATGATAAGGATAAAACAGTAACCTAAACATGTCTAAATTCTATTTTATGATATTATTTCGACCCATACCCACCTTATATTCGAAATAAATCAATTTTGAGCTATTAAAAACCGAATATGACTTTGTGATAAAATAATATTTTTAGTTTTTCCTAAGGTGGCCCTCTCCTCCCTTATAAAAGGGCACCTCCTCCCTCTCTTCCACACACCAATTTGAGCCTTCATGATCTTCCAAAACCTGCCAATTTCACTTCTCCACTTTCCTAGAAACAGCCTAGAGGTCCTGGTCTTCTTCAAAGACCATATTTAGGGCCCCAAGAGGAGGTTAAGAAGAGGCACTTCAAAGAAGAGGTAATGTCTGTTACCAATTCTTTCAACTTTATTTCTTCTTCTTTAGTTGTATCATTATGATGTAATAACATCAGTATCACTCATATAATGATATTTTATTATATTTATTAAACACTCTTATTTCACCATCTATCCATCCTACGGAACACGAAATCACCGCGCGTGCGTACGTACAGAATACCGTCCCCATGCCGTGGTGTAATCTGTTTTCGACCACCACCTTACTAGGATGGGTATAATAGTGTAAATAAATAAATATATATGATTATTTAAAATTGATATTGATTATTAAATATTATACATTCACTTCAATAAAATTCCATGATCATGGGAATGACATCATCGCTCGTGCGTATGTACGGACTTCTGTCTCCACAACGCGATGAGATTTATTCTCCTTCATAACCATTCATGAATGATTATAAAGTATATATAATAAGTAATCATGAAATATAAGAGATAATAATGTTATTGTGTTTATGTATATATATATGTATGTCATCTACTTAATTCCATTAAATTCAATAAGGAAACGAAAACAGTGTTCATGCGTACGTACGACCTACCGTCTCTATGAACAATGTATTTCATTCCATTTATCGATCTGTCATATATATATGTATGTGCTGAATATATATTACATATAAATCATGTTTTAAATTTTGGAATTATGTAAATCAGTATATAAGTATTAATATCAAGAACAACAAGTCAAAACATTTATGATAAATAAAAAGATTTTACCCAAAACGCTGCTTTAACATGGAACTTACAAAAAAACGGGTAATATAAAGTCATAAGTGAACCATATATGATATCATAACAATTAATATGATTCTATAATAAGTCAATGACATTATTTAAATCATTATATATGAGTTTTGGATACGTACGAAGCATATCGGACCTATGGTAAGGGATATCCTTTCCAATCTCGTACTTATCTGAGATTATTTATTCGGAAGTATTTGGTGGGTTATTGTTATCATCCATGTCCATGTTTTCTAAAAGTGTTTTTATGTATGTTTGAAGTCCTTTTACCCATTTTTTCTTTTACAAAATGGTATGTAATGAATCTTTCTTTTTTTATGCTACGAGGTACTTTTCGACTTTTCTGAGAAAAGTACGAGAAGAATGTTATTTTTAAATTATACGGCATGAAAGGATTTTTAAGGTTTTATAAAGACTTATTTTCATGAATCTTCCTCCAAAAGATTTCAAAACTATTTACATAAAAATAATTTTCTTTTAAATTTCCATGACATTTTGTGAAATGAAAATGATTTTGAAGATGAATAGACATTTTCCTCAAGAATTCATTTCATGTGTTTTATCAAAACCATTTTCCGTCTATGATTACATTATTTCATATGTGCATGTTTCAAGTATAATGTATCTATTATTTACATGGTTTCACTTTCCTTATGATGAAATGAAATCCATTTGTTTTATATGGATTATGTTGTGATGTAATGATGTTTATGAAACCCATTTTATTCTTTGGGTTGTGATGAATGATTTATGTTTATGTTGTGGCACAAGTAAGAATTATTTCATTATGTGATGAGTGGGACCTATATCTCCCTCCAATGTGTTGGCTAAAGATTTATATCTCATGAGATAGGCATGGCTGGAATGGTAAGTTAATCTGGTTCAGTAATACTGGACTGGAATGAGGTGTGAACTCGATTCAGAAAGGGACTTTTTCCACTAAGATGGTCTTGGAAACAATTCCTTGGCGACTATGGAAATAATATCATGTGCTTAATGTTTTTCCACAATTACAAGTTTTATTTACATTCTATTTTATCATGATTGATTTTCTATTTTGATCTATGCCTTATGTACGACCATGTTTTATATCATTGCACAAGATTTCTATGTTTAAACATTATGTACATCTTTTTATGTTCAAATGTATATGGTTTGTTTTATTTTCTCCATGATTACCCTTAATGAGCATTTGAGCTCACCCTTTATATGTTTTCTCTTCCCGAGGATATAAATAAAGGTTTAAGGTAAGAAAACAAAAGGGTAAGATCTTTGTAGGAGATGTTTAAGATCTTTCACCATGATTAGAAGATTATGTTTCGATTTTCCAAAGACACTAAACTATTACGGTCCTTGAGTGTTATTTTTTTTGTCATGTATTAAGTATTCCGAAAAAGTATTGTAACGTACATGTACGTCATGCTTCGGGACTCTACACGGTTGTCCAAAATTGAAGTTATATGTTACTAGTAAACATATAGAATATTAAAGAGTTATAAAATTATTTAATTTATAGGGGATGAATATGAATCATTATATAAAACATTAAAGACAATTGTTTGGATTAATGGGCAGTTTTTGATCCCAAAAAACTCATTATGATTTATAAATTAATATCACGTGTAAAATAAGTTTATAGATCCTTAAATAAGTTATAATATATATATTATTTTCTGGTTGAACAATAAATTTTTTTTAATGATTTTAATTGAAGATGTTAATTGAAATTAGAAACTCACCGTCTATGAATGTGATAAATTAACACATCTCGGATGATGTTTTCATTTCTAGTATAAAATAAGGGGAAATAAGAGATGATGAAGAAATATTCATATATCATAACAAAATTTGAGTACATTTATGTTATTGGATTCATCAAAAAATTTGGATGAAATGATGTGAGGAATGAAAAATAAAAGAAAGGAACTTTAAATAAATGAAATGAAATGAGAAATTTACCTCTTGAAGTATTCTTCCGTCAGATCCTCTTTATAAGAAAGGTTTTATTATTTTTATGAGACAAAGGGAAACTAGATATGGGGGAGAAACGTGGGAGGATATGTAATAATAATATATACAAGGATAATTTCTTGAGATGAGTTAATAAAATAGGGAGTGAGGGGGTTTATTGTGGATGAGAGGGGTGATATGTGAATATCATCTTCATTATTTTATTATTTCCCTCAAGACAACCAATAATGTTGATTCAGGTGACCCATTATAGTAATAAGTGTGTGTATGTATGAAAAAAGAGTTCTTACATTATCTGTGATGCTAGGAATAAGGAATTTAACTGATAATGTATATATAATGTAAATTAACATATATTAATATTCTTTGAACATTCGAGTATTTCAGAAAAATCCCAAAAAATCAGCCTAACCATTTTTCTATGTTTAAAATTAAAAAATGAACACAATTTTCTAAAAATAATTTTCTAAATATGATTAATTTAATAAAATCTTAACTTATATGAAAAATAACAATTTCAAAACAATAATTCATTTTATATCACTTTGAAAAATTAATCAAGATCTCATTATATTAAAACCATAAGAAAATAAAATAATAATATGATTAAATATTTATAAGGTTCATATTAATATTAATAAGGTTATGTTATTATTAACCAAAAATTAATCATTTATTACCATATTTTAAATATCATACTAAATGCAATCTTGTGTGTCAGTTTTTTAAAATTCAAATTACAAAGGTAAAAAAATTATGTGCACTTGTTGGGATATAACAAAGTGGTGTTTTTTAGAGATTTAGGGTCTCATGCATTTATTTATAAATCCTTGGGGTGTTAAATTCATTATAATGAATCAACCATATTTTACCACACCATACATAATTTATTTATTCATTGGTCATTTCCATACCATCAACCAAATCGGGTTATTTCAATCCTTTTTAATTGTTTATTCCATCATCACCCAAGCTTCTAGCACAATGAAGCCATAAATCACAAGTATCTCATCATTCCCATCGATCCATTACCTCATCGCCTCACAAGAACATCATAGAAAACCATCACCTCCCCGCCCCAAAATCACAGCTAAACAAACTATCACATCGCCACCCCAAAAGCGTGGCCAAACAAACCATCACCTCGTTGCCCAAAAAACAAGGCCAAACATCCATCACCATACCACCCCAGTAGAATAGAAAATCAACCATCACATTTCCACCCCAAAATCACATCCAAACAACCATCACCACCCCACCCAAATATCGTGGCCAAACAACCATCACCGTGCCTCCCCAAAAACACGGCCAAACCAATCAAAAAGAACCACTCACCACATCACAAATACACATCACCTCCCCAGAGCACATCCATTCATCACAACACATCAAATATCATTTTACAGATTCCAACAATGGGCTTTTATCACATTTCACTTAAATTTAATGGTGTTATCACATTAGTTATAAATCCATGGAAAACAATATTATTAGACAACATATGTTGCTAGCCAATTTTCATTTTGGGGGTGATATCATTACAACATTGAAAAATATTTCCATTTCAAATAAACTACACAAGATAATTCTCCTAGAATCCATGATTTTTAGTGGTTATTTTAGCTCATACCATCCCAATATTACAATAAAATTAAATCCATAAAATCATGTGAATCATTCACCTACCCCATAAATTTCAATTAACCAATTAATTTATCATGATTTGGGTAGAAAAAACCATCCATCATTGATAAATATGAGTAAAGTCCTCCTACATGAATCATAAAAGTGAGAAAAGAGTGATTCCATACCTCAAATAATTTTTCCCAACTCGTTCTACACCATGGGGAGGAGAAGAAACACCTACAAACCACAATTGCACACAAAAAACTACAACTCAACCTACACATCACCATATATTAATCAAAACGCAGCCCACACATTCCCCAAACCAAAACTGTACCACCATATTAAATCATGTAAGAATATCTTAAGGTAAACAAGGTTATAAATGTGTAAACTCACTATGGTTCATGCGATTGAACCTTGTAAATATGGTGTGATGAGGCATTGATGGGAGGCTCATGAATCCCTCTGATGATCTCCTCCAACTGGTGACAATGGTATCTTAACCATATCCTCCCCCCTTTGCGGGGGAGGGGGAATTGTTTTTCTCCGAGATAGCAAGGCCTTTGTTCCAGCCCATCTCCAATCCTGACTTTCTTCCATCATTTCTGAAAGCATTTTTGAGCCCTAATGTTGAGAATCATTTGGATGGCATCCCTAATCTTCAAATTTCTACATCTGAGTTCACAGAATCCTCTTAGATGTTGAATCTTACTCTAGTTACTTGGTTCAAACAGAAGAGACCTTCCATCGATATGTTCGATAGGTTTTTTTTCTCCTCATGGTATCTTCAAGAAAGGGAGACCGTTAGGTTGCTACATAGGCAGCATATTATGATTCGTTTTGAGTTAGAAGAGGACCTCATCAAGACTTGGCCAAGAGCTCCTTGTAGTTGCAATGGTATTTTTTTTCTTCCTTCTTCGATGGTCGTTTGACTTTTATATGAAACGGGATTCGCCTTCAGCAGCGGTTTGGGTCAGTTTCCCTAACCTCCCCTTACCTTTTTAGAATCCATATGTTATAAGAATGTTGGGTAATCTTGTGGGTAGATTTCTATGTGCGGATATCCGCACTGAAGCGGTGTGACATCTGATTAACCCTCATGTATGTGTTGAGGTGGATGCTTTTGGGGTTCCGTTTGAGTTTGTTTGGATTAAAATTGGTGAGGAATAATGGTTTAAAGAGCAGCTTATTTATGAGAAATGGTATGATTATTTATTTACTTGTAATCATTTTTGACATCTTCTGGAGAGATGTCGAAGATATTCATCAACACAAGTGTTGAAACCTCGGCGTCAGGAGTACCAGGATTCAGTTAGGAGAGAGGATGCAATGCAGAAAACCCCTATGACCCAGCCGATGGTGGGTGTGGAGCTAAGGACAACTGATGTTGAGGGGGAAAATGGGGGTCCCCAGTCGTTGGACCCTTTAGTCTAGAAGCTGGAAAAAGATGTTGGAAAGGGTTATTATAGGAATGGTTTTAGCTCATCCTTGATGGACGTTATGATGACTCAACTAAATTCGGAGATTCTTGATGAAGTCAATAGACAAAGGTAAGAGAATTCTAGAATTTTGAGATCTCAAAAGAATGGTGACCCATATATTGGGGGAATTTGGGGGATCATCATCTGATAGATGCTATAGAGAAGAGGGAATAGAAGGCAGAAAGTGAAAAAGGTGCCTCAGTATTGGAATTCGGCAGAACTGGGAGATACCAGGATAGTGGGGGATTGTGTATCTCACCTAAGCCTTTGCTTTGATTGAGTGACAGATTCCATGGACTTGTTGAGGAGGGTTCGAATTCTGTTCCAGAAGAGTAGGATGAATATTTTTTTGTCAGTATGAGGGATTTTGTGGTAGGAGAAGTTGACCATGAGGATTCAGGTATGGTTATGGAGGAATCCACTATGGTGAATACCATTTATCAACAGTGAAAATCTACCGACTTGGGGAATGTTGTTGAGGGGAAAGGAAAAGAAGAATTTAAATATGATGGCATTGCAAGAAACTGTCTATCTGGGATTGACTGCAACACGCTTGATCAGAGGAGAGGATGAGATGAGGAGGGCAAGGAATTAACCTCGGATAGCATCCTTGGGAGGAAGGGGATGTTTTCCAGGTGCGACAAGGAGAATAGAGGTGGTATGTTCAATTGCTCCTTTAGTGATATAGTGCAAGGTAGATATAGAACCAGGACCAAGGATGGTGGAGTGGCATCTTCTACTCCAAAAAGATATTTTGGAAAGGATTACTCTTATCTGCCTCAACTGTTGTCCTCTAGAGCCTATTTTAAGCGAGATCATGGGGTGACCTTGGCATTTAAACAAGGAAGCCTATCCAAACTAGATGGTCCGAGGAAAATCACATTGGATGATGTGAGGTGGGACTATAATGGTGATTTCATGAGACATTTTAATCCATCTTTTTAATGGGGAATGATCACCGCAGAAGAGGACTCCTGTTTTGGTTGCGATGATGGGTATGGAGATTATGGTATTTAGTTTTTTGTGGTTGATCAGGGTGTTTGTTTGCTTGTTCGGATTTGGATGTGTTTTGTGGGCTTGAAAGTGACATTGAGTTTCCCACATTTCCTAAATGTTTTTCAAAAAATAATAAAAAAAGTATTTTGGTCACATTGGGTCACCAACAAACAACCACCAGAACCAGTGGATCGAATCAAGGGAGAATAGGGCTTGAATGTCTCATTGGGGAACCAAATGTTCAACTAAAAAAAGAGAGTTTTCCATGTTTGAATGAAGATATGATCGGCTAAAATACCAATTTAAAACATGTAATTTTACATGTTAATGTCATGTAACCCATTCATGAGGTTAAATCCACAATTTTCCAAAAATTCCAAATTTACCTAAAATTAATGTCACCACAACCTTTATTTAATTAGACATCATTAAGTCCAATTTCATGACATAAATTTATTTCATAGACTCTCTCCATTCCCATATATAGATAATGAAACCAGTGATCTACAGAAGATTTTAACTACCATTTCATGTTGTGTAAACCTTTCACGACACGACTTTCCTATATAAAAGTTACTAAAGCTATAACCATCAAAAAAACCTCCTCAATCCTCCTCTAAAACACCTCCAATAACCAAAATGGACAAAATAACAGATCGGGAAGGAATAATACATTATACCAGAAACCTATCAAATTATTATCAACCTATATAATCCTAAACTAATCCCAAATTTAAAGGGCTCTAAATAACCACTCTATGATATACCTATCAAGGATCTTGTTACTTCTCAATAATACCTGTAGCCAAAAATTCCAAACCAAATAAAAACAAAAAATACCATGAAAACCATATCACCACATATATCCACATTACCACCTCTCACCAGGA
This sequence comes from Viscum album, assembly GCA_963277665.1. Classification (NCBI taxonomy): domain Eukaryota; kingdom Viridiplantae; phylum Streptophyta; class Magnoliopsida; order Santalales; family Viscaceae; genus Viscum; species Viscum album. Next base: position 1,063,794,226 of record OY728126.1, on the reverse strand, counting down.
ACAACCATATCAACCTCTATGTAGTCCAAACTAACAACAAGTACAACCAAAAAACTAAACTACCCCGAACACAAGAGTAAGGGACTTTTACCCTCCATGTGAACATACTATACACTCTAGGTAATATTGAATCACCCATAAAAGTTTAATCGCATAATCGTATAATGCATATTGATAAGGAAAATGGTCCTCCCATTTTCTTATAGTATAACTTCACCACACATAATACATCAAGAAAACATCAAATATCATAACATAAAAAGATCAAAACATCATATCACAAGAAAAACAATATAAGGAAAAACTCAGAAAATCATAGAGTACTGATCAAACATCTATACCTCACAATCTCAACTTCTATTCTATAGGACACCATGCCTTCACAACACCTAAACCAAGGGAATGGGATATTCACATAGTGTCTTCTATAGTAAATTATGGATATTTATTGGCCACTCCAAAGTGTCATGTCATCCTCAATATATAACTCTCACCTATCAATGGAATGGGAGTCATTATGAAGATACTGATGATGTTGGGAGATGTGGAAGATGTTTTGGATCCTCTCTAGTTGCTAGGGAAATTCCAACTGATATTCTAACTCACCAACTGGCTCTAGCACCTCATAGGACCCAAAAACTGGGGGAAAGCTTACTCCACATCCAAACCTCTATTACCAATGTCAATAGGAAACCTTTAGGAAGATGTGGCCTCCAACCTCAAACTCCAAGTTCCTTATCCTGCAATTGGAATAATAATTCTATATGTCCAGTACTACTTTCATCCTCTCTTGAACCAACTAAACCTTTTTAGTCATGATTTTCACCTCACTATGGCAAAGAACTATTGACTCTCCAACCTCCATCTAGTACAATGGATAAAAACAAAAATACCTATAAAATACATCAAATGGAGTCATATAAATGGATGAGTGATTGTTATTTTTATACCAAACTCAAATAAAGGTATATGTTGTTCCCAAGATCCACTAAATTCTATGATGGATACCTACAACATAACCTACACAATCTAGATGGTCTACTCTAACTACCCATCTTTCTGATGGTGGAAAGCAGTTCTAAGGTGCAATTAGGAGCCCAAAGAAATTTGTAATCCCCTCCGGACTCACGAGGTAAAATGATCATCCTGATATGAAACTATGGACTTCATAACCCCATGAAACCACAACATATTATCCACATACCTCTTATCCAATCATCCACTTGGCCTGACACTTTGATATTTAATAAGTGGAATGATTTCATCTATTGATCACAGATCACCTAGATATAATCACAACCATTCTTAAATTTAGGTAACTATATGATTAAATCCATCGAGATTCCATCCTATTTCCACATGGGGATATCTAAAGATTACAACAAACCACCATGAACATGATTCATGTATTTTACATACTAAGAAACTTAACACCTTTCCATGATCACCACCACCTCCCATTTCATATGAGGTCGCCAAAACGACATCCTCAAAAAACAATAAATCTATGAAACACATGGGTTTACCACTAATGATGATCTATAAAACATACAAAGGACTCCCTCATGCATCGCTACCAGAATAAACAACCTCCCACAAAACATGGTCTGGTTATGACTATCGCTTAAGAGCATCACCATGGACTACACAATCATGAATAACATATGCCTTTGATTATATTCCTTAAGAATGCTACACCAGCCACATAAAATTAGACTACAACATCATCTAAATAAAATAGCCTCTTTCATCATCTACCATTGCATCAAAGTGAAAGGTTATCACCTCTTCTATCACTCTCAAAAAATCCCTAGACTCATGAATAAATTTATTACATGAATTATTTCTTAAAGATCTGACCAAAATGTTCCCTCTTCCAAAGGTTTTGGAGATCTCTAAATCATAATCCTAAATAAACACCATCCATCCCTATTTTTGTAAATTCAGATTAAGCTGAGAAAATATATACCTCAAAATCTTGTGATCTGTGTAGACCACAAAGCACTCCCAAATGAGGTAATTCCTCCACAACATCAATGCGAACATAAATTCAAATAAAACCAAATCCTGGGTGGCATAGTTATTCTTATTATTATGTTACTAACATTTCCAATAAGAGATCACCACCCTATATTGCATCTACACACATGCCAATCCAAAATAGGAAGAATCATAAAAAACCTCAAACATCACACCATCCTCATGAAACTGAAGCACTGGATAACTGACAAACATCCCCTTCAGGTAATCAAATGATTCCTGGAATTGATCAGTGGAACCAAGAAATTTGTCTTTCTTCGTCAACAATCTCGATAGAGATATAATTAGATTGAAATTGAGCACAAACCTTCGAAAATAGCTCATGAGACCAATGAGTCTAAAAATCTATTCCAAGATCATTGGTTATTCCCAAGAAACAATTTCCTCAACCATGGATAGGTATACTACCACACCATACAAAGACACCACATTCCTAACGAAATGTACCTATCATGTCTAAAACATACACTATGAGAACATTCCATAGACTGAGTGATGTTGAAGAAACTACAATACAACTTTGAGATACTCAACAAGATCCTTCTATGACATCTAGTAGAGCAATATATCATTGATGAATATGAAAACAAACTAGTCCAGTAACTCATAGAACTTGGAGTTCATAATCTCGATGATCTTGGATGGTATGTTCGTAACACTGAATAGCTTCATTAAAAACTCTAAATACCCATACATGAATCTGAAGGAAGTATTTCAGTTATATTCCATCTTTACCCTCAACTAGTGATATCAAGGTTGTAGATCGATTTTAGAAAACCAAATTGACCATGCCAACTAGTTGAAAAGATCATTTATCCTCAGAAAAGTGTAATGGTTCTTAACCATCACCTGATTCAACCTTCAGTAATATATACATAACCTCAAATTGTTATCCACATTCATGGAAAAAAACACTGGATCACCCCATGTATATAAAATTTAGTTGATAAAATACTTTTGCAATAGATCATAAAACAGAATTTTCAACTTAAAAAACCCATAAGGAATCATCTGATAATGATCCATTGAAATTAGAGAAGCACCAGGCTATAATTCTATCCTAAACAAAAAATCATTTTAAGGGGGTATCCTTACACGCACCTCAGTGAAAACAACCAAAACCCCCCAAAAACCATAGGAACCTACACTGTCCCACCATACACTGATCCCATAGATAAATCAGTTATCTTGGATAGAATGTGCTTTATATGCTAACTACCCACCTGAAAACCCTTCTCACTAACAAAAACCACATGATGACCATAAACATCTATGAACAAAACTCTCATCTAGAAGTATTCAATTACAACATGTATGAAATACAAAAAATTGATGCCTATGATGACATTATATGGCTAGATATGTAGAATGAAAAGATCTCTATGGGACTGATGTGGATTAATCACTTGTCTACACCCCCTAAACACATCAATCAACTTAGTATGTCCTCATAATGGATTAATAATCACCAGGGGAACCTAAAGCGTCTCTATTTCTAGTCCTAGAGAATCGACTACAAAGAGTGTAACAAATCAATGAAAAGAACATAAATCAAACAAGGCATAAATAAGGGTAGATAAAAACCGATCATACCTCGAACCATTAGAATTACCGCCTCTACTATATTCAACTGACTATGCCTATCTCCTCTACCACTCTACTAACATCCAACTACATGAATATTCTTAGTTATATTTCCCTAAACACAAGGAACATCTTAAGGTCAGCCTCTACCTTCATTATCCCATCAACGGATCATAATCTTCTTTCCCGGACTATTGTAATGGAATCACTAGAAACATCTGATGAAGATGGTGCTGAACCTATCCACCTCTACCAAAATTATCACAAAGAATCACTAGGAACAAGTTCTTATAATGGCCATAAACTTCATCGAAAAAAACACACTAGAGTGGTATCCCTAAGTAAATTCCAAAAACCAATGGCCCCAGAAGTTTAGAAAGGAAAATCTTAAGGGAGAATCCCCACAAGTCAAAACCTCATAGGTTCTATTGCATGAGACCTAGAATTCACAACTCTTCTCCTTGAGAAACCCTATTATATCACCTTTCAATGATAACATCCTTTTGAGTGATTCTGATTTATCACCTCTATCTACTTCTGAACCTTTAGATACGTTGGTAATATAAATGGAGTAACTAAATAATTGATAGAAGGGTATAGTTCCACTAAAATATGCCTCATATGATACTCCTAGTCTAGAAAAATAATGGGGGAAGAAACAAAAGTTCCTTGAACTGGATTCTCGACTCCCGCACTAACATACTCCCTTTAGGAAGAGAAAGAAACTCATGCCCATTTAATTCCTTCATGGCCTATAAAAGAAACACTTCCTAAAATTTTTTCTAAAATTCATCCCACAAATCATATTCCTTTATATCCTCACCCAAATATAGTATCCACCATTGACCCATATCTCCCCACATCTAACTAACTGCCCAAGGGAGCCAATATCCCATTAGGGCCCGGATCAAACTAAATGTGATCTTGAGCTCCTCCACCCAGTTCAATATCTATATATCTAAAACACTTCTCTAATAATTCTCAAAAGCCTACTTTTTAAAAGTAAACAATACCGTTTGATAAGCCACATCCTTTTCATCTGTTACAATTTTGAATCAATCAACAAGATGCACCTATTAAACCTCAATTTCCTAAGCCACACACAGACAATGTACATGAGAAATTTCTGAAAGAAAAACAATATTTTTATAACGACCCATACTTTACATAAATTGTTATTACTTAATAATTGAAGCATACATATTGAACCAAATATGAAAACCATGATTGGACCGTATAGGTATAGTGTCTTTAGAAACTGGGAAACATAAACAACTTGTTCATAAAGCATCTACATTGTCTCCCATTTATTTCTCATATCTAGAGTCCCTATTAGCATATCCTACATAATATCCTTCTTCCTGGCCTGGGGAATAGAAAACATACAAAAAGGTGAGATCAAATGCTCATTAAGGATAAACAAAGTAAATATCAATCATATCATATTTATAAGAACATAACATTTTGAAAATATTTACCATTAAAAGAGATCATAATATCATAATATGGGATAAATCATTGTAGTGAAAGTGAAATCCCAATAATCATAACATATAACTTGAACCTTTTTGAAATACACACATAATCATAGAGAATCATTTTTTATTAGTGAAGAATCATTTCCAAGAATATCTTAGTGGACAAAGTCCATTTCTAAACCGAGTTCACACCTCGTTCCAGTCCTGTATCACTGAACCAATTTAACTTGTCATTCGATCCATTTCTATCTCATGAGATATAAATCATTACCCAATGTATTATGTGTGCCACAAAATCATAAATCATACATCATAGCATAACCCATGCAATAAAAATGGGATTCCTAAACATCATGTCATCATAAAATAGTTGATATAAGATAATGTATTTAATAAAAATATTTCCATCATAACATAATAAAATAAATGTAATAATAATTATAGAAACATAACCATATATTATCTTAGATGGAAAGTAATTTTGATAAAACACTTGAACTCCATTCATGAGGAAAATATCATTTCGACTTCAAAAACATTTTTCCTTTGTTATCATGTCATAAAATTTTAAACTAAAAGAAGTTAATTAAAAATAAACTTGAAAAATTATAATGTAAGCTTCATGGAAATAATGTTCTATGAAATCATAAAAATCCATTCATGCTGTATAAGTTAATAAAACATTCTTCTTGAACTTTGGCCAGAAAATTCAATAAGTATCTTGTACTGAACACGATAAATGATTATTTTCATATATTTTACTAAAAATACACCAATAAGTAAAATTGGATTTAAACAATTGTAGGATGATATAAATAATATTACATATTGGACAAACATGGATGTGGATGATAAATACACCCCAGTAAATACCAAAGTATAAACAATCTTGGATAAAAATGAGATTTTGAGATTTTCCCTTACCTTAGGTCTAATATGCTTCGTACATATTCGAACCTCCTGTATAATGATTTAAATAATTTCATTGATTTATTATAGATTCATATTAATTGTTATGATATCATATATGGTCATATTATTATATTCTTATTAAAAATATTTCATTGCTACTTGTTATTCGGGTGTTCGTTGCTTTATGTTCTTATGCATGTCTTGTCGAATAAATTATTATTAATATTTTTAGATTATAGATAACTTATTTAAATAATATTATTAGTTTAAAATATAGTATTTATACATTAAATTTATTTATATAATCATTATTCAAAGAATATCATGTAGAATGAGTCGCATCACATCATCTAGACGGTAGGTCGTACGTACGCACGAGCGATGAAATCGTTCCCATAACTACTGAATGGTATTGGAGTGGAATATGGAATGTCTCATAATTATTATAATTTTATAATAATCATATATAGTTATTTTTTACGCCATTATACCCATCCAAGTAGGGTGGGGGTGGAAAACAGATTACACCACGGCGTGGAGACGGTATTCCATACGTACGCACGCGCTATGATTTCATTTTCCATAGGATGGATAGAAGGTGAAATAGGATTGTTTCATATTTATAATAACATATCAGTATATTATTTATATTTATGTTATTAATTTATGATGAAACAAATAAAAAAATATAATAAGAATTAAATTGTAAAGAATCGGTAAAGGACATTACCTCTTCTTTGACAAGCCTCTTCTTAACCTCCTCTTAGGGCACTAATTATGGTCTTTGAAGAAGACCAGGACCTCTAGGATGTTTCTAGGGAAGTGGAGAAGAGAAATTTTCCGGGGTTGGCCGAGCTTGAAGGCTCAAACTGGTGTGAGGAAGAGAGTGAGGAGGTTCCCTTTTATAAGGGAGGAGAGGGGCACATTTGGAAGAACTTAAAATATTATTTTATAATAAATTCATATTCATTTTATAATGGCTCAAAAGTGATTTATTTATATTATAGGGTGTGTATGGGTCAAACTCCACTCAACAAATAGGTTTCAGTCATGTTTAGGTTAAAATTTTAACCTTATCAATTAGATTTAACTCTAAGTTAAATAATTTAACTTTTACCATGTCTTCTTGTATGACAACACTATATAGTTAATAAACATACTATAAACGTCTAATAGAACCCCAATTGGTTCATTAATGTCATATATATTATTATATAATTTTTTTTCCGAACCTTAGATATTTATGAGTATAATATCAATTATTAATTTAATATTTTTTTAAAAAACTCTATAATATCAATTTTGACACTATTTGGTAATTTGTTTTTTTCTCAATTCATAAAAGCATTATTACTCTGAGCCAAATTCATATAACCAACCATAATATGTTATATTAACCTATAAAATTAGTTTAATTCAAAATAAGTCTAAAATTACATTTATTTGTGTATTTATAATATTAATTATGTTAATATTTCATTAATAAGTTAATTACTGCATAATCATTGTTTCATAGATAACATAAATTATTTAAAGTATAAAAATTATAAATAAAATATAATTATCTAGGAAGTCTTTTTATCTTTATAATGATTATTTATAGTCGAATTTATCTTATGTATAACCCTATATTTAAAATGTTTTACTTATTAAACTCTGATTTTCACTTTTTTAACTCCTCATTGTATTAAATAATAATTAATGTCCTAATCTAATACAACTGGTCCTAAATGGTCATATTTTATTCCTAAGGTTTTTTTGGTCGAATTAAACTTATCCAATAGAATTAGGACATGTGTTAGGTTAATAATAATATCATTTTTACCCTTAATTATAATATTTACTTTTAACCATGTTAAAAAAAGTAAAGAGATAATATTCACACAAAAAAAATTATCTTATTGAACCACATTTTACTTTCTGATATCAACCGTGTCTCTTGGATTTTTGAAATTCCACTCCTAGATGTGGTCAAATTATGTTTTATGTTAATTTTCAAATTCTCTTTGGAGGTGGGTAAAAGACGGTGAAAATTTCAATAAAATTTTTATATATCTAAAATTATTATAAAATTACTCAAATGAATTACATTGAACTTATATATGTATTATGTATCTATCTTGACCTAAAAAAATTTTTAATAAAATAAATTATTATTTAAATAAAAATTCAGTTTTTAACCAATAACTTTGTGTTTTCACTATCATTAAAAATTGAATGATTTCAGAAAAATACCAAAAATTCACCCTAAGCTAATTTTGATATTCTGAATCCAAAAATGAATTCCATTTTGAAAGATAAAATATATAAAGTTTCAAAATTTTTCTATTACTATTCATAAAGGCTACATTATATAATATTATAATAACATATCGTTGTTTAGTGTAACTCGGTATTGCGTACAATGCAAGCTATCAGGGAAGGTTTCACTAGCATGTAATGCAAGCCAAGATAGTGTTTTGTGTAGTGAAAGAGTCCTTTGGTGTTGCATATATAAAAACAAAATATTTCTCATAAAATCTCAGGGTGTTGCTTTCTACCCCCTTTTAAAATATTTTCGCCCTCGAAATTCGTCACTTCATAACAAACAAATGAGGATACCTCTCCCTCATCATAACCTCGAGTTCCCATGTAGCTTCTTCTAATTGGTGGTTCTTCCATAAAAATTTAACCATGCGAGTGGTCTTGTTACGTAGAACATTTCCTCTACGATCCAGAAACATTATTGGCTATTCATCATAAGAAAGATATTTCTCCAGCAGTACAACTTCTGAGCTTAGTACATGTGAAGGTTCAGGTATGTACTTTTTCAGGAGAGATACATGGAACATGTCATGAACTTGAGAGAGATTCGGAGGAAACGCCAATCGGTAAGCTACCGTCCCAACATGATCCAGTATTTCAAAAGGAACAATATACCTAGGGCTCATCTTGCCATTCATTCCAAATCTCATTACTCTCTTCCAAGGAGATATTCGTAAGAACAATTTATCAACCACATAAAACTCTAGGTCTTTTCTTCAGTTGTCGGCATGACTTTTTTGTCGACTCTAAGCTGCTCTTATGTGTTGTTGAATAGATCATTCCTTTTCAGCCATCTCATCAACATGATCCAGTCCTAATAGATTTCATTCCACAACTTCATCCCAGCAAGTTGGAGTTCTGCATTTCATTCCAAAGAGAGCTTCATAAGGAGCCATCTGAATACTGGAGTGAAAGCTATTATTATAATAAAATTATTCCAAAGGTAGGTTTTGATCCCAACCACCTTTGAAATCCATAGAGAAAGTGCTTAACATATCTTCTAGAGTTTGAATTGTCCTCTCAGACTAACCATATGTCTGAGGATGATAAGAAATGCTAAAACTCCACTTTGTATCTAGATTATATTTAAGAATTCACCAAAAAATTGAGGTAAACCTCGGATCTCGATCAGATATAATGGAATGTGGTACTACATTCAATCTTACAACTTCCTTCACATATATCCTCGAAAGTTGATCAATAGAAAAATCTTCTCTAATAGCAATGAAGTGTGCCGACTATGTAAGACGATCAACTATAACCTAGATATCATTATTGCCTTTAAATGTTTTAGGATGTCCAGTGAAAAAGTCTATAGTGATGTTTTCCAATTTCGATTCTGGTATGGGTAATGTTTGTAACATCCCCTTATACTTCTGTCTCTCAGATTTAACTTGCTAACAAACAAAGCATCAAGATACATATTCAGTAACAACTATTTTCATGCCATCCCACCAAAAGTACTTTTTCATGTCCCTATACATCTTCGTGCTTCCAGGGTGAATAGAGAATGAAGAACTTTGAGCATCATCCTGTATTTCCTTCTTTAATTATGGGATGGGAGGAGGACAAACACGATTTCTGAACCTTATTATTTCATCACAGTCAAATTGAAATTCAGGAACATTTATCACCTTTTTTTGTAACTCTACATCTTCTTTCTGTGCCTCTTTAATCTTTTCATGTATAGATGGTTGAACATTCATTTGAGAAAGATAATATTTTCCCCTTCCATTATAATAACAAGATCAATCCTTTCCAAATCCATAAATATTGGATCTTTTTTATCCTCATCATGTATAATATAGAATGGTCTTGTAGACTTAATGGGGCATCCATGTTGTTTTCTTTCCCAGGGTGATAATGAATTGAGAATTCATAATCGATAATCAACCCCAACCATCTTCTCTGGTGCATATTCAGTTCCTTTTGTGTGAAAATATGCTTTAAACATTTATGATCAGTATAAATATCACACGTTTCACCATAAATATAATGCCTCCAAATCTTTAATGAAATTATTACAATAGATAATTCCAACTCATGAGTTGGGTAATTTGTCTAATGGATTTTCAACTGTCGTGAGTCATAAGCTATCACCATATCGTTTCGCATGAGAACACACCCCAATACCTTCTTGGATATATCACTATAGATCACAAACCTTTCTCTGCTACAAGGCAGTGTGAGCATAGGAGCACTGGATAACAATCTTTTTAACTCCTTGAAATTATCTTCACACTCCTCCGTCTAAACGAACTTAACTCCTTTTCAAGTCAACTTGGTTAGTGGATTAGATAATCATGAAAAAACATTCAAAAAACATCGGTAATATCCATCCAAACCCAGAAAACTTTGGATCCCAGTTACTGTAGTTGTTCTCGACCATCTTTCGATAACCTCTGTTTTTTCTGGATCCACAGATATCCCCTCTTTTGAGATTATGTTACTCAAAAATGAAACTTTTTGAAGCCAAAATTCACTCACGGTAAATTTTTCATAAAGCTTATCCTTTATTAGGGTCTTTAATACAAATCTCAAGTGATCTTCTTGTTCTTCCTTTCTCTTTGAATAGACAAGAATATCATCTATAAAGACTACCACAAACTGATCAAGATAGTCACTAAAGACTCTATTCATCAAATCCATGAAGATAGGAGGTGCATTTGTAAGAACAAAGAGAATCACTATATATTCATAGTGTCCATACCTTGTACGAAAAGCTGTATTTGGTATATCCTCCCTTTTGACCCTTAATTGATGATACCCTTAATGAAGATCAATCTTGGAAAATTATTGAGCTCCATGTATTTGGTCAAATAAGTCATCAATGATTGGGATAAGATATTTTTTCCTGATAGTGATATTGTTATGTTCTCGATAATTAATGTAGAGTCTCATTGATCCATATTTCTTCTTAAAAAATAGAACAGGTGCTCCCCAAGGTGATGCACTAGGGTGTATGAATCCCTTATAAAGATTCTCGTGGAGTTTATTCTTTAATTCTTGCAAATAAATTGGGGCCATTCTTTAAGGTTTCTTTAAAATGGACATTTTAACCGGTATGAGTTATAATGAAAACTCAACTTCACGATTTCGTGGAAGACCAGAAAATTCCTCTAGAAAGACATCGTCAAACTCTCGTAGAATTTGAATATTCTTAATCTTGAGTTTCTCTCCAACCATTTTAGATAAATAACCTTCATTTATTGGAATCAATACCCATAAGATGGATGAAATTTCTACTAGAAGGTTATATTCATTCTTGCATCGATAGGTGATCATAGATTGATCCGGAATATAAAATGTGACTTCCCTCCTTTGACAATCGATATGAGCTCCATATACCAAAAGCCAATCAATGCTAAGAATCACATCAAATTCCACTATAGGAAGGATCACAATATTTGTAAGAAACAATTTCCCACAAACTTCAATTAGAGAAGAATTATAAATTTTTGATGCAACCGTTGTGCCATTAAAAGTTGTCAAGGGTAACTCAACAGCTAATTGTTGAGGTATTATGGTGATACGCTTAGAAAATTCTTCAGAAATACAAGAGTGGATGGATCCAGAATCAAATAAAACATTCACTACTTTAGAGTGGATGGTAATTTTACCTTTCACCACTTCGTTATTGTACTCCACATCGCTAATAGAAATTGCATGTGACGTTCCTTTTTCTTTGGCCTTAATAGTTTTTGACATCGATCATCATCAATAACCCATAGATTAGGGCATTTATTAGCATAATTCCCCATTTCCTTTCACTTATAAAATTTATGTTTAGGAGGTGCATTCTGTGTTTCCCTTTCTTTGTTCGCATCACTATACATCTTTTTCCCATCATTACGGCATTCAAATTCCCGATGACCTTCTTTTCCACATTTGGAACATTTACTTCTCCCTTTATGAAAATTCCCTCCATGTTTCATTCCACACTTTGAGAAGAAGGGAAAAATCATCTTATTTTTGTTGTGGTATTTATATTTCCCTTTTAATTACATTTTCCTCTTCTTATCAAACCTATATGGCTGATGGGTTACTCCAATTTCCATCTCAACCTTGAGAGCACGTCAATAAATTTCCTTGTATATATTGATGTCCTTTATAGATAATGCCCTTCGATGACTTGGTTTTAATCCACTAATGAATCGATTGATCTTACCCTCAGGTAAGATAATAATTCTGGAATCATACCTTGCAAGTCTTCTAAAATTTTCTTCATAGATACCAACATATTCATCATCCTTTTTCTTTAGTTCAGGAATCTCCTTCTCCATCTTTGTTCAAAGAATATGAGGGAAGTACTTATTAAAAAATAATTTCTTGAACTCATCCCATTCCAGGGACTCAATTTCATATCATTTCTTCATATTCTTGATAAGATTCCACCATTGATCAGCTACAACATCCAAACGATATACTACTAAGATGTATTTTTCATGTTCAAAACATTGAATAACTGAAAATATCTTTTCTGTAGAACTGATCCATTGTTTAGCATCTAGTGGATCAATAGACCCGCTGAATGAGGGTGGACGCTGCCTCATGAAGGATTCATCATAATGTTGATCATTCCTTTTCTCGTTTGAATGTCCTGCATGATTCATACCTTGAGAAAGTTGTGTGAGAATCACTACAAGATTTTACATTCCAGCTCCCATAATGTTTGGTTTCTTAAGGGGACAATCATTGCAATGCCCATCTCATTCAGCATTAACATTGTTCTTTTAGGTTCCACCCATTGACTAAAACCAATAAGCATAGTGTGAGAAGCACTAATCATAATATGGAAACCACATAATCAAGAATAAAATTTCACACTTAAGGTTTTTCATGGCCATTTCTAAAACACTAATATTCTGTTATATGATTAGACATATCCATTGGGTCCTTACTAATGATTTCACATCCTAGTTTCCAATGTTTTACAATACCTTTCCTCCGATACCAACTATAACGACCCATACATTACATACATTGTTATTAAATCATAATTTAATAATAATTATTACAACATATAATAAAACCATGATAGGACCATATATGAATAGTGTTTTTAGAAACTATGAATCATAAACAACTGGTTCATAAAGCATCTACATTGTCTCCCATTTATTTTATCATATCTACTGTCTCTTTTAGCATATCCTACTTAATATCCTACTTCCTGACCTAGGGAAAAAAATACAGAAGGTAGATCTCAAATACTCAGTAAGGGTAAACAAAGGACATTTCAATCATATCATATTCATAAGGACAAAACATTTTAAAAATCATAACCTGCAAAAGAGATCATAATATTATAACACGGGATAAATCATAGTAGTGAAAGTGAAATCCCAATAATCATAACATATAACATGAAACTTTGTGGCATACACACATAATCATATAGAATCATTTCTTATTTTTCAAGACCCATTTCCAAGACTATTTTAGCGGACAAAGTCCATTTCTAAACCGAGTTCACTCCACGTTCCAGTCCTGTATCACTGAACTGGTTTAACATTCCATTCCAGCGATGTCTATCTGATGAGATATAAATCATTACCCAATAAATTGGAGGGAGAAATAAGTCCCACCAATCTCATAATTAAACCATTATTATGTGTTCCACAATATCATAAATCATACATCATAGCATAACCCATGCTATAAAAATGGGATTCTTTAACATAATGTCATCATAAAAAAATCCATATAAGATAAAGGATTTCATAAAGATAAATCCAACATAACATAATCTAATAAATGTAATAACAAAAATATAAAAAAACCCTATATTATCTTAGATGGAAAATAATTTTGATAAAACACTTGAACTCCATTCTTGAGGAAAATATCCTTTCTACTTCAAAAACATTTTTCCTTTCTTAACATATCATAAAAATTTAAACTAAAAGAAGTTAATTAAAAATAAAATTGAAAACTTGTAAAGGAAGATTCATGGAAATAATCTTCTATGAAGTCATAAAAATCCATTCATTCAATATATGTTAAAAAACATTCTTCTTGTACTTTTGCCAGAAAAGTCAAAAAGTATCTCATATTGAACATGACAAAAGATTCATTTCAAATATCTTAATAAAAATTCACCAATAGGTAAAATTGGATTTAAACTATTGTATGAGGAGAGAAATAAAATTTCATATTGTGGAAACATGGATGTGGATGATAAATACACCCCAGTAAATGCCAAAGTATAAACAATATCGAATAAAAATGAGATTGTGGGATTTTCCCTTACCTTTGGTCCGATATGCTTCGTAAGTATCAAAACCCCCTGTATAATGATTTAAAAAATGTAATTGACTTATTACAGAATCGTATTAATTGTTATGATATCATATATTGTCATATTCGTCTATTCTTATTCGTAATATTTCATTGCTACTTGTTATTCGGGTGTTTATTGCTTTATGTTCTTATGCATGTCTTGTCGAATAAATTCTTATTTCTATTTTTAGGTTATAGATACCTTATTTAAGGAATGGTATTAGTGTAATATATATAATATTTATTCATGCAATTCATTTATATAATCATTATTCAATGATGATCATGTAGAACGAGTCGCATCACATCATGAAGACGGCAGGTCGTACGTACACACGAGCGACGATATCGTTCCCATAACTATTAAATGGTATGGGATTGGAAGATGGAATGTCTCAGAATTAGTATCATGTTAAAATAATCATATATAGTTATTCTTTACACCATTATACCCATCCATGTAAGGTGGTGGTGGAAAATAGATTACACCACGACGTGGAGATGGTATTTCCTACGTACCCTCGTGCGGTGATTTCATTTTCCATAGGATGGATATAAGGTGGAATAGGTTTGTTTCATATTTATAACTACATATCAGTATGTCAGTGATAATTTTGTAATTAATTTATGATGAAACAAATAAAGATGAAGAAGTAGAAGAAGAAATAAATTGGAATGAATCGGTAAAGGATATTACCTCTTCTTTGGTGTGCCTCTTCTTAACCTCCTCTTAGGTCACTAAAGATGGTCTTTGAAGAAGACCAGGACCTCTAAGATGTTTCTAGGTAAGTGGAGAAGAGAAAGTGTCAGGGGTTGGCCTATATTGAAGGATAAAAGTGGTGTGAGGTGGAAGGGGATGAGGTTCCCTTTTATAAGGGAGGAGAGGGGAACCTTTCAAAAAAAATTAAAATATTATTTCATAATAAATTCATATTCGGTTTATAATGGTTACAAAGTAATTTATTTCGAGGATAGGGTGGGGATGGGTCAAAATAATCTAAACCAATATGTTTTAGACAAGTTTAGGTTACCATTTTAACTTTATCATTTATAATTAACTCTAGGTTAAATAATTTAACTTTTACCGTGTCTTCTTGTATTATTACAATATATGGGTAATAAACATACTATACACTTTCCATCGAACCCCAATTGGTTAATTATTGTCATATATATTATTATATAAGTATTTTGGAAGAACCTTATATTTTTAGGAATATAATATCAATTGATAATTTAATATTTGTTTTAAAAACACTTTTATGTCAATTTTTAAACTATTTGGTAATTAGTATTTTTTCTAAATTAATAAAATTATTATTACTTCAAACCAAATTCATATAACCAACCATAATATGTTATATTATCCTATACATTTTTTTTAATTCATAAAGGCCTAAAATGACATTTATTTGGGTATTTATGATATCAATTATGTTAATATTTCATTAATAAGTTAATTACTACATCATAATTGTGTCATAAATAACATAAATTATTTAATGTATACAAATTATAAAAAAAATATCATTATGTAGGAAATATTTTTATAATTCTAATTAATATTTCTATTATAATTTATCTTATATATAACACTATATTAAAAATGTTTTACTTATTAAGCATTGATTTTCACTCTTTTAACACCTCTTTGAATTAAATAATAATAAATGTCCTAATCTAATCCAAGTGGACCTAATGGTCATATTTTATTCATATATTTTTTGGTCAAATTACACATATCCAATAGAATTAGGACATGTGTTAGGGTAATAATAATATCATTTTTACCCTTAATTATCTTATTTAATTGTAACCGTGAAAAAAAAGTAAAAAGTTACTATTCACCAAAAAATATTTATATCTTATTGAACCACAATTTACATACTGATATCAACCTTGTCTCTTATATTTTTGAAATTCCACTCCCAAAAGCGGTAAAATTATGTTTTATGTAAATTTGCAAATTCTCCCAGGAGGTGGGTAAAAGACAGTGAGAAGTTCAATAAAATTTTTATATATCTAAAATTATTAAAAAATGACTCCAATTAATTACATTAATCATATATAGGTATTATGTATCTATTTGGACCTAAAATAAATTTAAATAAAATAAATTATTATTTTAATAAAAAGTCGGTTTTTAACTAAGAACTCATTGTTTTCACTATACATTAAAAATTGAATGTATTTAGAAAAATACCAGAAATTCTCCCTAAGCTAATTTCGATATTCCAAATCCAAAAATGACTTCCATATTGAATGATAAAATGTATAAAATTTCAAAAAGTGGGTATCACTATTCATAACGGCTAGTTTATTTAATATTTTAATAACATAACGTTGTTTAGTGAAACTCGGTATTGCATACAATGCAAGCTATCGAGGAAGGTTGCTCTAGCGTGTAACGCAAGTCAAGACAGTGTTGTGTGTAGTGAAATATTCCTTTGGTGTTGTGTATATAAAAACAAAATATTTCTCATAAAATCTTAGGGTGTTAAAATTTTCCTAATCCCAAGAACCATGGAATTTTTTAGGATTCATTTTATTCATTTTTCTTCATTTCGACTTTCCCAAAACAATCCAAATCAAATAGGAAAACAATTAATTATGATGCATGTTCCTCTCCTAGGACTCTACCTTGTAAATAGGTATAACTCACTTGAACATTCAGTAATCTCAAATTACATGCACTGGATCATGGGGGCATAAAATCATTTACCTAGCTAGTCACCCTATAATATGTCATGGTCAAAGGTTAAATAGAACTATTTCCATGCCAACCGATAAATTCCAAATTGTTCCTAACTCCAAGCATCATACTATCTCTCAACCATATCCTCTGATAAAACTCTTTCAGGACCCCCTCACACCGAAGATACCATAATCATGGGAGATAGATAATGACCCCTGAGTCCCACCATTAGTAGGTCCCAAGTTGGAAACTACCATTAAGGCTATAAAAATCTCATAAAATTAGAGGCATTACACTCTATAATAATATAGGATTGGGATATATGATGAATCATCCAAAAGTAACTTCAATAAATAATATAAAAAGAAACCAAAACCATCCCATAAATAATGTCTAAATAAAATAGATATAGATAAAATTCTCCAAAAATATCAAAATGAAAGCTAATGCAGTAATGCTAAGACTATCCAGAGGTCTAAACTAGTAATTTAAAGCATGATCCTCATGATCCTCTCAACCATAAAATCAATTTATATATGTAGGGTGATAATAAAATTACACTCAATAGGAAAACCAAAGTCTCTCATGAAAATGTAAAAGGAGCATACAAATGAACTTGAGTTAAAATAGTAGGACCAAAAAAAACCAACACAGGTACACTAACCGAACCCATCCTCACCAGTAAACTCTCACCAAATAACACAGTACAAATATGTTAACATAATAAGAATCATATTGATATAGGGTACCCTTCACCCTTTTCCCTCTAATTTTCCTCTCTCACACCCCAACGTCTTACATCCTGGGGTGCCCATCTCTTCCAAATAACATATACCACTTCCCATAAGCATGTTCACATCAAGACCACATATGCGAGGGATACCACCTCATTGAATGGTCACATACCATCATGCCTGAAGACACCTGGACCATCAAATCACTACCACTTGCATAACCAAAGTTATATGATATCATGATCATGAAAGATATTAACCTCATTCTCTCCTCCTACCATACATTATCACCACCATATGTATCCCTACATCAAGGTCACACAAAATCTCTCCAAAAACACTTGGGCCACCACCCCATAGCATGGTCACATCTCATCTAGCCCACAAACACCTATGAAATCACCTAGTGCACTAAAAGACCTCTAGCCATTGAATCCTATGAATATCTACTCACCAAGAAGAGTTAAAGAGAAAGAAAGTGTAGCCATCCATTCATCCCCAACACCATGATGTTGGAAAAAACACCCCCATATGAAAATACGGGTGTCATCACAAAGTGTTCAATGTGGTTGGGGTGTATATAGATTTTATATAATATAAAAATATTTACATATAGGCACACTCAATCCCAAACCATGGGTTCAAAACAAAACACTAAACACTCAAAACATCTCAAATTTTACTTCCACCTCCAAATACATAAAACCACTCAAACCAAAATCCACATCTGACAACACCAACCAATGTCATTATCCAACCCATTAGTTTAATTATAAAACATAAACCACATTCAACAACACATCCCGTAACTTATTTTTCCTTAGTTGTTCCATCCCATTAACCAAACCAAATCCAAACAATTTTAATCATTATTGAATAATTATTCAATCCCTATCCAGGTTTCTATAAGATCACCACCATACATCACAATGAGCTCATCATCCACAATGAACCATCACCTCACTACCCTATAAGCAGAACCAAACAAACCATCACATTGATGCCTCAAAATCATGGATAAAAAACACCACCTTTCCACTCCAAATCATGGACCAAAAAACATTACCTCACCAACCCAAAATCATGGCCAAACAACCATCACCTCACTACTGAAAAAGCATGGCCCAAAACCCATCACTTAATAACCCTAAAATCATGGTAAAACAAACTATTACCTGACCACATCAAAATCATGACCAAATCTACATCCCATCACCACCCCCCAAAGAATGGCCAAACAAACCACAAATCACCCCACACTACATCACAACCACACATAGTCGACCCATAGCATGGAAACACATCACAACACATCAATGATCATTTTATAGATTATAAAAACTGTATTTTATAACATTTCACTTTATTTTATGGGAGTTATTATATAAGAAATAAATATAGGGGCCTCTATTTTATTATCCAAATATAAGTTTTTAGATTGTTTTTATTTTGTGGATATAAAAAAACAAACATGGTTTCCATATCACAACAATAGCACAAGAATATTCTCCCAACAACCACGATTTTTTGTGGGGATTTTAGCCCATACAATCACAATATCACAATAATATAAAAGTTGTAAAATAATTTGAATCATTATACCCCACATGAAATTAAATTAACTAATTAATTAACCTTTATTAGTCTAGTGAAAACTCTGATCAAAAGATAAACCGGAGTAAACCCCTCCCATAGGTTACAAAAAAGTGAGAAATGAGGATTTAATACCTCAAAGAAGCTTTTCCAACTCACTTTACACAATAGTGAAATCAAAAAATACCCACATACAAAAATCACACATAGAAAACTATGGATCAACCTACACCACAACAAAGATACATAAAAACACAACCCACACACAACCAAAAACAAAAATGCACCATAAAAGTGAATCATGAAACAATATAATAGAATAAAATAGGGGATAAAGTTTTGAATTCACAATAGATCACCAGAAAACAACCACCATAACCCACAGATCAAATAAAGGAATAAGACGGATAGAAGGCCTCCTTGGGGAACCAATGGTTCATTTTGAACAAGAGAGAGTATCCATGGCAGAATGAGGAGTGGTTTGGCCAAGAGAACAATTTAAAACCTAGAACACTACCCCTTCATGTCATCTAAGCCATTCATGAAGTGATATCAATGAGTTTCCTAAAATTATATATTTTTTTGAAATTCGCATATCCTCGTCCTTTATTTAATTACATATCATGAATTCCACTTTCATGAAGTGAATTTGTTTCATTGAATCCCCCACTTCCATCATATAATTCGTGAAACTGTCCAGCTACACAAGTTGAAAACCACCATTTCACAGCGTGTGTGCCTTTCATGGAGTGAATTTCTTACATCGTCTCAGAGACACCTCCAAACACTAGAAGCCTCATTCAGCCTCCTATTAAAAACCTCAAAGACCAAAAAGTAGCAATGTAATGGGCTAAGAATGAATTTTACATTACATTAGATGAATCTCAAACAATTCCCTCCCTTGATATTCTAATAGCACGCCCATAAGGAAATGTGTCTGAACAACCACCCTGCAAGATACCACTCAAGGATCTCATTACTCCTCAATTCCACCACCATCAAAATATGCCAATCCAAATACATAAAAAAAATCCCACACAAACTGCATCACCACACACAACAACTTCAACACATCTCGCTAGGAACAACCATCTCAACCTCCATGGATCCCAAACCAACAACCCATACAACCGAATACAAGAACCACCCCAAACACATGAATAATGGAATTCAATCCTCCAGGTCAACATACTATCTACTCTGGGAGGAACTAAATATCCCAAATGAATTTAATCACATTGAGGTATAATGAATCCCAATTAAGAATTAGGTATGCACCTTTTAATATACTGGAACATTAGCACATGTCATACATCAATAAAAACCCAAATATCATGACACAATAAAATCCAAAAATCACATCGCATGAAAAATAGAGTAAGGAAAAACTCAAAATAACTATGGGTACTAGGAACACATCTGCATGACACATTCCCAAGTACTCTCCTCTATTCCACTATACCTCCACAACACAAAAACCAAAGGATTTTTTTGTCCACATGTCACCTTCTCTAAGAGATCATGGATCATTACATGTTGTTCTACAAACGTCGCATCATCCTCAATATCCAACACTCCCCAATAAATGGCATGGGAGATATCATGAAGATACTGGTGAAGCTGAGATATGTGGATGGTTTTATGGATGATATCTGATTGTGGTAGTAATGAAAACTAATACATCCCCTCAAAAACTCACCACATCAACTCAAAGGGCATAAAAACATCGGAGAAAGCATACTCCCCCTAACAAACCACTATTTCCTAGGTCTGGGAGAAACCTTTAGGAACATATGGTCTCCAACCTCAATCTATAAGGACCTTATAATTTCATTCTAATTACACTTCTGTCAGTTCTATGCTTATTTTGGCCTCTCTCAAACAAACTAAACCATTATTTTCCTGCTCTATACCACATCAGGACCAAGAACTATAGACTCTATTAATTCCATCACGCATAATGTAGAATGAAACATCCACCCATAAAATGCCTCAAAGGGATACATACCAATGCAAGAGTGGTAGTTGTTTTGGTATGATACCTCATATAAAGAAATATGTCATTCCCTTGATCCACTAGAGTCTAAGATGAACCTCAAAAATAGATCCTCTAATGTCTAGATGGTCTAATCAATCTTCCCATATATTT
This sequence comes from Viscum album, assembly GCA_963277665.1. Taxonomy (NCBI): domain Eukaryota; kingdom Viridiplantae; phylum Streptophyta; class Magnoliopsida; order Santalales; family Viscaceae; genus Viscum; species Viscum album. The sequence goes on along the minus strand of OY728126.1, from coordinate 1,063,772,455 downwards.
GGGAGTGGATTGCAGTATGTAGGTGAAATTAGGATCCAAATTTTTTTTAGTCACCAATAAATCACGTGTTAAAAAAATGTATTAATTTGAGACAATGAATTTTAAAAATCCATGCAACCACACCACCTCGTCCACATTCCCCTTAGCTAAAGAATCCACTACGCCCAACTCCTTGACCACTAAGAAGTGGGCCGATTTAATTAATTGATACACGATCATCAATATATCATCAAAACATTCCTAATATTAGGGAATAATTGTGATTTCATCCACTATGATTTCATCCCATCTCCACTCAAGAACATATGAAGTCCCAAAAAAACACTAGGAACACAATGTTCATCCCTTACGTACAAGAAAACTAAAAACCTCTCTATGAACACTGCCACTTTCTATTTTATAACGATCCACAAAAACAACATCCTAATACCACGATACATCATAGAAAATCCTAGGTTTAAAACTAAAGTGAAACTATGAAACAAATTAAGGAATCCATCAGGTTTCTCTACCAGGAAAAAGGCCTCCCATAAAATCATTATCAGGTTTTGACTATCCTCTAACCATCCCTTTGAAGAATCACCATGGACATGATGACCAAACATCACCTCTTCCTCTGAGTATACCCAATGAGACTCCTCCACCTTTCACATCAAATAATATTGTACTATCATCTAAAACAAATAAAATCTACCATGATCCAACCTTTCATCCAGGTGCATGGTTGTCTACTCATTCATCACTCTCAAAACATCCCCAGACACCTAAACAACATCCTTATACCACTTTCTTCTAAAAGTTTCGAGCACAATGTTCCCTATTCCTAAGGCATAAGAGATAAAAAAATCATAATCCTAAACGAAACTATATCCACAACTATTTCAATAAATTCATACCATGATGAGAAAATATGCACCTCAAACTCTTGTAACCCTTAAAGACCATAAATCTATCCCCAATGTTGTAATGCTACCACAAGATCAGCATGAACACAGATTATCAAGATCCAGATCATGGGTGTCATAGTTATTCCCATGGGGAAATAAATTTATAGACCCATAAGAGATCACTACCCTATAATATATCAACATGCAACCCAATACCAAACAGGAATCATTAAAAAATCGTAAAAATTACACCCTCATCATGATATTGAAGCACTGAAGCACTGACCAACTTCAACTTTAGGTGACCAAATATTACCTAGAATTGATCAATAGATATAAAATATTTTTATTTATTGTTCAACACTATCAATAGGTTTAAAAATCAAGATACATTTGGAATAATCCTCCAATATTAGAATGTGAGACCAAGAAAGCTACAAAGCTATGCCACACTCTTATGTACTTCCCATGAATAAAATACCTTAACCTTAACCAGTTCTATTACCACACACTACTATGAAACCACACTCCTTGGGGAATAATCCTCTCATATCTAAAACCTACACTTGGGTTAATTTCCATAGTGTTGGTGGCGTTGAAGAGCCTGCAATATAGATCTGAGCTTCTTAACATGCTCATCCTTCGACTTTGATTAGACTAAGATATCATTGATGAATGAAATATTAAATAATCTAGGAACTCACATAAAATATTTTTCATAATCCCCATGAACATGAATTTTTCATTCATAATACCAAACAACCAGACTACGAACTTGAAGCTCTCATACCTGCATCTGAAGGTAGAATTTGGGATATCATTCTCTTTAACCCTCAATTAGTGACATAAAAGTCATTTAAAAATCACAAAAAACTAAATCACCCATCATAGATGGTAAAAAGATCATTTATCCTTATCAGATGTTAATGTTCCCTGACTATCACCCTGTTTAACCTCTAGTAGTCTATACACAACCTCATACTACAACCCACCTTCTTGGATAACAACACTGGATATCCCCATGGAGACACACTATTCGATATAAAACCCATTATCATTAAATAAAATATCTAAATCCTAATCTCCCTTAACTAAAATGGTGACATCTAATAAGTATCCAATGAAATTAGAAAATCACTAAGATGAAACTCTATCCAAAACTCAACATAACTATACGTGGTAGCATCAAAAAACCCTTGAAAAAGAAATATAGAAACTCACCAAAAACCTTAATAACCTCTATTATCCTAGCTTCCACTGATTACTTGTACAACTATGACATCAAGGAAAGAAGGGGCTTCATGCACTGACTATCCACCTTATAATCCCACTCTCCATTTAAAACCATACAATAACTTTATATATTTGAGAACACAAATATTCTCTAGAAGCAATTGATAATAGAATGTATTGAATACAATTAATAAATGCCTAGTATTACATTGTATGGATTCATATGTAATAAGAAAAAAAAAAACTCAAATGACTTATGTGGTTCCATAATCAATCTACACCTCTTAACACATTAAACATGTTGTGTTACCCTCCAACTGGAATAGTCAACACCAAGGGAACACAAATCATATCTATTTCTAGTCCCATATCATAGACTATAATGGGTAATATAAATAAGTGTGAAGTTACAGAATCAAAAAATGTACAAAAATGGGTAAAAGATAAACTGAGGTTACCCTGAATTATATTTGGGCCATCTAGTAATGGATTCTTCAGTATGTACAACTGACCATGACCAGCTCCTCTACCTCTTTGTTGATAGAAACATCCAATAAAATTCACGGGTCAAGGTCCCTAAACACAATGACACCCTAAAATTTCTCTTTAACTACTCCATATCTTTATAGTGGAGTATAATCCTGCTTCCCATACTATTGGAATAGTCTCATGGGAAACAGCTGTTGAGGCTGGTGCCAAACCAATCCACCTCCACCAAATTGATCATAATGAACCACAGGGCACTGGTTCTAGAGATTGACATGAACTAGAAAAATATAACACAATGTACTAATATCCGCAGGATAATCATTGAAAACAATGGCCCTAGATGGAAAAAGAAGAGTTTTGAGAGGTTGAATCCTGACTAATCGAAACAAGAATGGTCTTTATGCATAAGACCTTCCATTGAAAACTATACTCCTTGAAGAACCATGCCAATTCCCCTCTCATTAATAACCTTGTAGATACCCAGACTCTAGTATCCCAAAGCTGGTTTCTACCATATTACATTGGAATGAGATACAAGTAAATTTATACTGAAGGATTGAATAGTTTAATAGTCTCAGTAAACTATATACATACTTGATTCCCATATTTCATTTGAAAGCAAAAATTACAACATAATTTATTTATTTTTAGAATAACATTATCCCCTCTAAAATATCCTTGCACATGAATCATATTGCACTTCATGCAATCCTGGGTAAAGGAAACAAAATAAGGGTGATCTCAAATTCTTAGTAGGGGTTATGCATAATATAAGTTTTCATGAATCTATAATCATAATAAATATGGAAAGGTAAATAGTTGAACAAACATGCCATGTAATAAATAAACAAAAAATGAAGGTCATCTAGAGATAATATCAGTGCAAACATCTCATGGATAATAATAAATAGAGAAATGTACATAACTAAATAAGCATTCCATTTAATCAATAATGTGAATATAATAACTTGATAAGGCATTATTACTATAGAAAGGTAAATAATTGAAAACGCATGTCATCTAATAAATAAATAAGAATAAAATGAATCCAGATATAATATCATTGAGACAATATCATGTATAATAATAACTAAATTTTATATGAAGGAAATTATTAATTATTGTATTTCATGTATTGGGCATATGATACCTCTACCGGCAATACCTATCATAAGATAGTTTAAAAGTACTGTGTAAAAACTCATCTGGTATGGACAACATATTTTTTACTGGATTAATAATTACCCTCATGAGACTAATGAATCATTGAGGGTCTATCTAATACTAGGCCCCATCCATGTCTGCATGTCCAAATCATTACTCATATTTCTAATAAACAATTTAATTCAGGAATAATGCGGCATTCATTAAAAATCCACTTTGAGTAAGGAATACTGATTTATCAATATTTTCCTAGATAAAAAAATAAATTAAAATGTAGAACAACATATGTTGAAATGATATGTTGTTTAATTAAAAAGAATACCCATGTTAAATAATTTGTATATTTATGAAAAATTTAATCTCTATAAGAAAGTGAATAATTCAAGGGAAAATTACTGACTATAAAAAACACATCGAATAAGTGAAAGTATATAATTTACATGTTAAAAATTATTATAAATGATCCGTAAAAAGATTAAGTATAGTATCAATACAACATATACACATTACAGTAATAATAAATGAATTTTTTTCATTGATTAATATAAATACCATAAAAAATATATAAAAACAATCATGAGGAAAATATCCAATTAATTTTGAAAATATATTTTTAAAAATAAAACTACACAAAACATTTTAAAAAAAATTCATTGAAAATAATCTTTTTAAATTATAACGGAATATTTATAAATATTTAGTGGTGATGAAATCTATAAATTCCATTCATATAGTACAAGTAAATATAGGTTTTTCATTCACTTTTTGAGTAAAATATAAATGAGAATTTTTTTCAAAACGACATTAAGATTCCTTTAAAAAAATTTAAAAATTACCAATGGTTAAAAATTATTTAATAAATCATTTATAACTTGTCAAAATCATTTTTTAAAACATTTTTAGAAAATATGGTTTTGGATAAAAATGGATTTTAGACCGAAGAGAGAAATGATGACAATTTTTCATATAAAATTACCAAATATTTAAAGTACAAAAGAGTGTGAAAATGGTACTATCACTTGAAAAGGTTCACAAATAACCATTTTTTTTATAAAATTTAATCATTCATTAAATAATGATAAAACAATTTCTATCAATTTAAATTTAGTTATATACAATATTGATTAAAATGAGATTTTAAAATAAACTCTTACAAATGTCAAAAAAATGACGTGAGGATAAATTAATGAACATTATATGTATATAAAATTTAAAAATAAATTAAACAAGGGTAAATAAAATAATATATAGTTAAAATTAATTACATATGTAATATTTGAATATCAAAGACAATGAAGGAGTAATATAACCCAATGAAAATAATTAAAATTAAATCTTAAAATATGATTAATTATGAATTATTAATGATATTACATTAAAAATGGTAAGTATATACACCATAGAAAAGAAATTAGGTGTATAATATTATAGCATGTCTCAGTGAAATTTACCACCACAATACTTTTGTTGATTTTCATAAGCCGGTTTAATGGGTTCTGTTGCCCAAACATACAACCACAAAAACCAAACAGAATGCAGACAAGAACAACCCACAAACACAGATTATATGTCCTCAAAGCCAAACTCTTCTCCGCATCCCCAGCTGGACTCATCTTCTCCAGTGGCCGAGGCCGTTTCCCAACCTGAAGGCCTCCAGTAGTTAGCACTTTCAACCTGATTCTTGAGCTTCTCCAGAAGGACCGATGATGCCCTCTCAGTAACGATATCCTTCGCAAAAGGCACAGTCACCTTATCTTTCCTTTTAGAGGCGGAACACGTCTTTATCGGCCGCGGAATACATGAGTAATATTTCCATGGCCGACGTCTTGGAGTTGCAGGAAAAGAACCTTCAACAGAAACCAGATTATGCTTCCCACTCTGAATTACATCGCTAAAAGAATGACCAGTAAGTCCACTTACATTCTCTTTTCCACCCCCGGGGATCTCCCTTCCTTTGCCAGCTTGGTCCCCTAAAACCGTAACAGGAGTTGAGTTCTCCATCAAAGGCAGCATCACCCCCACTGAGACAACATTGTCCACTGTCACAGTAGGAACCTCCATCAAGCCACCATCAGCATGCTCTTCCTGTCTCTTAACAACTCCACCTGAGTGGAGCTCCTACCCTCTGGACAGTTGACAACCAAGGATAAGCTAGCAAGATCTTGAACTCTGTCTCCCTCTTTAAGAGCCTCCATAGCCTCCTCTCTGACCAAAACAACTCCAATCTCCAAACATCCAACCGGCTGAGCCTATGAGACTTCCTCACCATTCATATCACCTTAAATATCATCCTCTTCTAGATACTCACTCGTTACAGCATCATTCAAGCTACCAAATATATTACTCAAAGACAGAAAAGGAGGAGCCAGAGGATCCAAACCCCTGGACTCCTTAGCACTATCCCTGTTCGAGATAGTCTCAAGCTTCTTCTCAACCGAAGCTCCAGCACCAAGATTACTCTCACAAGTCACCTTACAAGCCTTAGCCGATTTACCATCCAAAGATGAGTTTGCCACCTCAGAGCACCTTCCACTGACAGTAGACTCCATTAGCCCCTATTCAGAACCCAACTCTTCCTCTGAACGAGAATCCATATCCCTACGCAAAGGAACAAACATCCCTTTACAGTTTCCCTCCCTTAGCCTAGGAGGAAGTCCCCTTCGGCAAACCACATTATAATTCCCCATCCTCCTAAAAGAACCACAAAAATCTATCCAATACTCTTAAACAACTCAATTTATACAACAGTACTCTTCACCAATAGTGACAAAAACAAAATCAAATGGAGAACGAGACACATCTATCTCAATGCACACTCTGGGATTCACTGGATGAGAAAGTTCCTCAGTTTGACTATCAGAGCACAGATATCGGCCTACCATATTTCCAAGCATCCTGATAATTTAAGGGTTTTGAAATGGTATGGGGAGTTTAGGGAAACATACCCAAACCACAATTGAAGGGGATTCCAATTTCATGTGAAGGTCTAAGGACCATCGAAGGAGCAGAAAACGAGATCCATTGTAGAAGCAAGGGGCCCTCGACCACGCTTAAATGATATCAGACTCTGACTTAAAGAGAATCATTATCTACCTACTGTTGAGTAAACCTACCACTGCACGTTCTTGGAGATCCCACGATCCAAAAATTAATCGGTCAAACTCATTCACAGAAGGCCTATTATCCTTGAATCGAGCTACAAGAGTGAGGTTTAAAAAGTTAGAAGATTCCAAAAACTCAGTTGAAGATAAGGGGATATTCGGCACCCCATCAACCAGATCTGGGACTTTAGGGTTTAGAGAAACGTTTGGGAAAGGAGGGAGGAAATCAGGGTTGGAGAAACGATGGAAGATCTCCACTCTCCCACGGGACGGCGATTCTCCCTCCCCCATCAAAGGGGGAGGGGCTGGCACGACAGCTGCCATCGTCACCTACAGAGGAGATCCATCAAAGGGGTCGGGTCTCTCTCACAAGGCTCTCAGTGAAATTGAGAATGAATAACTTTTCTCAATATTTATTTTGGTTGAACGTGATTTAACATATTTTATAGTGGTTTTAAACATGTTATTAACTTATTCCAAAACCATATTAATATTTATAATATCAAATATGATCCTTTTATAACATATTATCTTCTGTTTGTTAATAATCTTTTATTATTTCCATTCCTTTCAGTGTTAATTTCTTTGTTTTCTCATTCATGATTTGTTAGAAATGTTTTGATTATTGTGTATATTATATTGTTAAATAATCTATAAATAATAATAATGAAATAATTATCATATATTTAAATCAAATACAATTTTAAATCGAAAATAATTATGTTATTATCTTTGAGATAGTAGGTCGTACGTATGTCTGAGTAACGCTTACATTTTCCAATGATCATCATTGAATGATGGAATGTAATATTTTATATTATAAGATTTCTAATAATATCATCTATATATATATATAATATAATTTATTTAAATACTTTTATATATATTATCCATTGGGTTTGGTGATAAAATTTTATTCACATCGCTTCGTGAAGATGGTAGTCCACACATACACGAATGATGTAATGATCAATCAATGAGTGAAAATGAAATAAAGAAAATGATGTATTTTACCTTTTCAGAATGATATATATTTCATGAATATCATAATTATTTCATTTATATCACATATAATCATTATATTTATCCTTATTTTCTTCCATGTAAATCATTAGTGAAATACGAATCACATCGTTTTTTGAGGTGGTTGTCTACCATGCACACAAGAGATATTGTCGCATCCCCTATGGAATAGAAAGTAGAATTGGTATATATTGTATAATGACATATTTGGTATAATTTTGTTAAAAATATCAAATATATAATTTTTATCCATCATCATCGCCATCCTTTTTATGTGGTAATATAAAAAAAATGACATCAATTTGCAAGGTGGTAGTCTTTCATACACATGAATTACGATTTAGAAACCCATTTGATAGAAGTGATAATTTTTTAAATTTATGAACTTGTTCTGAAAAACTGATTATATTTAAGATAATAAGGATATCATATAAATTTTTTTTAATAATAATTTATGGTGTGGGATGAATAAATAAAATCAAAATACTCATTGAAAAATGCTACCTCTTCTTTAGGTATCCTCTTTAGGTTTTCCCCAAAACCCATCCAAGATCAGCTTTATACAAAAAATAAGGATTGTAAGATAATAAGAGGTAATTTTCTATGTTATTTGGGAATTTATTGGCTGACCCAAGAGTGTTTGAAGGTGTTAATAAGAGAGGATATCGGGTGGCAATTTATATGTTAGGGGAGTGGCACACTTGTAATTCTTAAAAAGAAAATGGAATACACACGTTTTTCACATTCCAAAAGTGTAAAAAATGGAGTATTATAGAGACTTATGTATTTTAGGGTCTACATATAGAATTAAAATAGATTTTAGACAAGTATCTATGTCATTTTAACCATTATAATTTTAGTTTAACCAATGATAAATCCAATTTCACTTTACCATGGTAATTAATTTTTACACTTTTCAATTTTAATTTTGGTAAAAAATTAATTTAACATTATTAGATATTATAAATTATTATAATTACAAATATTGATTCAATTTTTTAAAATTTCATTAAAGGAGTGGAAAATATAATTTAATATTAATCCCACAGACATTATGAGAAAATGAGTTTTCAAAGAGAAAATCGTCAAAAGATTACAAAGATTTTATATCAAAATTCGATATGATAATTATTCGAATTAAATATATTGTATTAATAGATATATAATTGAACTAATGATACTTTAAAACCATTTTGAAATATATTTTTACATTATATTTAATTTAATGAAAAATGAACTATTCAATTAAAATTCAATATTCCTCAAAAAAAGAAACATTTTCGAACAATCCTAAAAAATCAACTGGATATAATGATGATATTATTATTTAAAATTTTAATTTAATTTTATCAAAAAAAATTATAAAATTTTTAAAAATAAATTTTAAATTATGTTTACAAAGAGTAACTAAACCATCTTTTAGAAATAATTTTATTTTCAGAAAACATTTCTTTTAATTTAAAATGATTCTTATTTTAATCATTATCAATAGATAACCATGTTTTTTATAATTTAGTTATTACTATACATACCCTCTAATTTAATAGCTTTGTTATAATTTTATACTATATTACAGTTCATTTAGACTCAAGGTTTCATGTTCTGTAAGCTATCAAAGATATTAAATTTAAAGATATATATTTTGTGGGTTGTTTAAACATGGTGTTTCATGCCACATACTATATCAAATATAATGTTATTATTATAGATCTTTTGGGTGTAAAATTCTCATAAACGTAAATTAAATTCTTCCTCATAATTCAAACATGAACACGGTAATCAACGATTTGATATTTGAAAATTCTTTCATTTGAAACCCACATTGTAAAAAGAGTTTACAAAAATTTCTCTTCATAAGAGATATAGGGATGTAAAAAAGGCCATATGGAATAACACATAACTAAACTTCCACACAGTATAACATTGGTATGAATTGAAGATATAGACATGGAACAAAAGAGTAAATAATTATAGAGAGTGAAATAGGTCATTAATCATAAATAGGTGAATGATCATTGAAAATACAGGGGCCTTAAACCCATATATCTATGATAATTTAATATAGCATCTGATTAATCATATACAAATGTAATAGGATGAAAAAATTCTTCAAGATCCTTTTCCAAAAGTTGAGTAATTATTTTATTGTTTATTATTATAAGAAAATATACATAATTGATATGTTTTTATTTTATAAGAACTATTTCATCATTTGGTTATTCTTCAATAGATTTCCAATTCATCACTTAATCTATGAAACTAATTCTTAAAAATGATTTTTTATGACTTAAGCTCTAAAATTCAATTGTAACATCTCTTAAGATCTATAAAATAGTGAAATTTTTTAATCTCTCTCTAACTATTTTTCAAAACTAATATTTTTATCTCATGTTATCTAAGATAACAAATTAATCTCTAAACCTCAAAAGTAACACCACTCATTCATCAATAATATTTATTTTCAAAAAATTTAACTAAAAAAATAAACACATTAACTATTACATGGTGTAGGTCAATGGTAAGTGTTAAACCCTTATCATCCTTCGGTTGTGGTTTGAGGACCCACAACCTTATAATATGTGATATGATTTAACCAATGAAGTGGGTTTTCCATTTTTGAAAACTGTATTAACATAATTCATATAATGTTCCCAAAAAATATATGATCTATGACCTTCAAATAAAATTAATCATTAAATAACATTTTTACTAATATTTTGAATTCATCTTTTTTATAATGTTTAATAATCCTATTGACTTTTATTACAATGTTAGTAATGATCATATTAACCCTTAATATTATCAATACCTTTTAATTTATACCTATAAAAAATAATGAATTTATTACTCATATAAATTTTCTAATAAATCATATACTTTCCCTACATTTCTCCCAAAATATCTTTAATATTGGTAAAACTACATCACATAAATCATAAAAGGGGTTGTTTAATACTTTGAACTTATAATAAACATTAAACTAATTACCCCATGATGGTATCCATAACTCTTAAGTTAATTAAGACATATATGCTCCTGAAATTTAATTGAATCCTTAAATGTTTCATGATTCTTATACTAAAATACATTTAGTAAAAATAATTTTATAATATAATTTTAGAATCCTAATAAATACTTTAATCATTTGATATAAACATAATTCCTTCCTTGGGCAATGAGTTTCCCTTTAGATGAAGGAATTGATTCAGATAATGCCTTAGTTCACCACATTTAAGACAATGAACTACTAATGGATCCATAGGATTACATTTATATCCTTCCATCATGCTCTTCCTTTTTTATAATAAATTGTGTTCTTTATTACCTTCCTTTCAATGCATAAATCATTTTTCCATTCCATTGAGTCACTTTACTAGGTTCCACATTACATATTTCTCACATGATTGAAATAAATCATTATTTCCACTATGGTCTCCATCACTTGAGCTCTTAACAAACTTCATCCTTATCTTCTTTAGTGAATTTGATACTTTTTAAGGTATAGGTTGTTAATCATGTTCAGTATAACCTATTATTCATAGTCAAGTTATATTCCACTCTTATCATTATCCCATTAGGTTTCTCATTTTCACTGCATTACCCTTCATGTTCAATGTTAACACGATTTCTTTGGGTTAAATCCATTGACTAAAACAAAAAAAACATTGTGTGATCAATAATAATGATAATGGTAAAAAAAATGAATCATTTGTAGGATGTGTAAATCATGACATATTATTTTCAATATAGGACACCTTAGGTTTAATTTAGGTTATTCATTTTCATCATCTATTCAAATTCTTCGTAATAGTTTGTAATGAAAATGTGAATTGTTCTAAGAATATCCCCAAATAGTTTCAAACTAGGTGTATAGTAAGGCCCATTTCCCTATAATAAGTAATTAATAGGTAAATCCCAATTTTCTCATTTCATATTTGGTACCCCTAGTTACATCTATTGTATAACCACATCAACTTTTAGTGTCTAGATAGGGATTTATTTCAAGAAAACACCACATAATATTTATCTTACCAAAACATTATGATGTTATTATATACATATTAAAAAATTATATCATAGGTTTATAATCCATAATCAATGTTTTCTTAATTATACTTCTCCAGTTTTCTGTTAAATTTTTTCTGATACCAACTATAGCGACCCTGACCCTAGTAGACTAGAGAAGGTGTCTTCTTTATTACATTGGAATAAGATACAAATAATCATATCTCAGATAACTAAATTGTTTATATTCTTTGTATACTAGATACATAATTGAATCCCATATTATATTTGAAAAAAAATTACAACATTATTATCTTTAACAATAAAAAATTCATTCTAGAATATCCTTGCACATAAATAATAGTACAATTCATGGAATCATAGAGAAAGGAAAAAAAATAAATGTGAGATCAAATACGTAGTGAGGGTTAAGTATATAGAAATATATCATGAATAAAAAATAATAATCAATATGGAAATTTAAATAACATAACACACAAGACATGTAATCAATAAAATGATAAGGAAGTCATCACATATATGATATCAATGGTAAAATCTATGGATAATAATCAATGTAAAAAATGTAAATTATTGAAAACACATTCCATTTAATCAATAACATGACTAGTTTAGTGTGAGAAGGCTAGTGGTTGTACAATGTTGTGGTATTTTGGGAGATCATAGTTACTAGCCTCCCCACACACAAATAGTTGGGGGTTTTCTTTTCTTTCACCATCCCCTGACTGATGTAAAAAATAACATGACTATCATAACTTGATAAGGCATAATCAATATAGAAATTTAAATAATTTAAAACATATTTCATCTAATAAATAAATGAGAATGATATTTATAAAAATATTATATCATTACAAACATATCATGGAAAATAAAAACTAAATATTGAATGAAGGAAATTATTAATTATTAGACTTCATGTCTCATGCAGATAATTCCTCTACCATCAAGTCCTTTCACAAGATAGTTTAAAATTACTGGATACAAACTCATATAGTTTGGAAAACTGATTTAATGGTATATTACTAATTCTCCTCATGAGACTACCAAATCATATATGGGATATCTATAACAAATCCAGTCCCATGTCTGCATGTCTTAATCATTCATTATGTATCAACTATCTGATTTAATTATTAAACAAATTACATTATAAGAAAATATCCATATTGATTAAAGAATATTGATTTATCAATATTTACCCATATAAATAAACATTTAATGTACAACACCAAAGGTATAAATAATATTGGATTTAATAAATAAACATATGCATGATAAGTAATGTGGATATTAGAGGGAAATTTAATGTCCATAATTAAGTGAATAATTCAATAGATTCATAATGACTACAAAAAATGAATCAAGGAAGTTAATGTAAATTTTTTTCTTAGTAAAAATGATCTTAAACCATCTAGAGAAATAATTAGTATGGTATAGATAAAACGTATACCCATTGGAGTAAGAGTAATAGCTTTTTGTCATTGATAAATATAAATACCATAAAATATCTGTAAAAACATTCTTGAGGAAAATAAACATTTCATTTTGAAAATATATTTTAAATAAAAAAAGATAAAAAAATTGAAAATAATATTCTGTTAAATTTATAAATTAATATTTAAAAAATTTTATTGGTCATGAAAGCTGGAAATTTCCATCCATTCATAATCATTAAAATAGTGATTCTTTTACTTTTTCGATAAAATCCAAACGAGAATTATTTTAAAAATATCATGATTATTCATTTTAAAAAAAAGTATGATTGGTTAATAATTTATTTAATAAATCATTTTAAAATGTTAATAACAATTTTGAGAACATTTTAATAAAATATGATTTTGAAGTAAATTGATTTCCAACTGAAATGAGAAATGAAGATGGATTTTCATAAAAAAATGAATTATATTAAGTACCAAAGAGTAGGAAAATTGTAATTATTATTGGAAATGGTTAATTAATAAATATATTTGAGAAAAATTAATGGTTTTATTAAATAATTATCAAATAATTTCTTTCAATGTAATTTCATGTAAAAAAATCCTGATTAAAATGAGATTGTGAAATAAATCATTAAAAAAGTTGCAATGTTGAAGTGAGGATTAATCAATGAATTGATTGTGTGTATTAAATGTATATCCACAAATAATAAGTGGAAATAAAAATATATATATTCAAAATTAATTACACACATAATCTTATAATATCAAAGACAACTAAAGAGTAATATAACCCAATAAAAGGAAAATAAGTTATGAAATTCATTACCACTTGGTAACTTTTAAATCAAATACCCTTATATGAGTTTATGAAAATTGAAACATAAAATATAATTAGGTATGACTTAATCATTATATTACAAGATAATGGGGAATTATATAAACCATATAAAGTAAATTAGGTTCATAATATTTTAATATGCCTCAAAGAAATGAAATTGAGACAAAATCACTTACCACACGCATCATTTTGGTTGAACATTATTTAAACTCATTTATAGGGGTTTTAATCATGTTATTATCTTCTTATAGATCTATATTAATATTTATAATATCATATATTATCCTTTTAAAACCTATTATCACTTTCTCTTTAATAATCTTTCATTTTTTTAATGATTCGGGTGTTAATTGTGTTGTTTTCTCATTCAGGATTTGTTTTGAATGTCCTAGTTCATGTGCATATTATATAGTTCCATAATATGAAGAATAATAAAAAAGGATAAATTATTATATTTTGACAGAAATTTTAATTTTAAAACCATTCACTAATTATGGTTAAGAAAAATTATGCATGTTACGATCATGGAGATGGTAGGTCGTACGTACGCATGAGTAACATTTCCATTTTCCAATGATCATCATAAAAACAAGGTATATACTATTTCATATTAAAAAAAGATCATAATATCATAATATCATATTAATTCATTAAATATAATTATATATATCATCAATGCGGTCTGGGTAGTGAAAATTGAGTCACATCGCCTAGTGAAGGTGGTAGTTCAAACATACACGAACAACGATATCATCATTCAGTGAGTGAAAGGTAATGAAGTAAAATTATATGTAGTATATTTTAAAAATAATAAATATTTCATGAATATCATAATTATATTATTTATACAACATAAATTCAACAAATTTATCCCTATTTCCTTTCATGTAAGTCATTAGGGAAATACGAATCACATCACTTCGTGACATGAAAATCTATCATACAAATGTGCGACATTATTGTATCCACTAATGAATAGAAAGTAAAAAATTGTATATATGATATAATGATTCAAAAGGTATAATTATTTTGTATATATTATATATATAATTTATATTCATAATCATACCCAATCATGATAGGTAGTAATGGAAAAAATAATGATATCGGTTAGTGAGGCAGTCCACCGTACACATGAATGATGATCAAGTAACACATTTGATGGAATTAAAGAATATTATCAGTAATTACCTTATTATACCAATATATAATTATATGAAAGATAATAATTTTATGATATAATCATGTTTTAATAATAATTGAGGGATTTTTATTAATAAATAAAATAAAAATGTTCGTTGTAGAATGTTAACTCTTCTTTATGTATCCTCCTTAGGATTGCACCAAAACCCTTCCTAGGTTAGATTTCATTTCAAAATAATGACTCTAGGATGATGATTTTGGGAAGTTATTTGGGAAGGTATTTTCCAAAAAATAGGTTTTTAATGTGTGAATAATTGAGGAGTTGTGTTTACCTTTTATAAGTGAGGTGAGTAACACCAGTTTAATTTTAGAAAAGAAAATGGTATACTAATGTTTTTCAAAAGAAAAAATAGACAAAATGGTTTATTATATATACTTATACATTATAGGGTATAAATATGTTCATAAAATATATTTTAAAAATATTTTACGTCATTTTAATACATATCTTTTTTGTCCCCGCCCCCACGCCAGTAAATCCATTCTAACCTTAATCGGAGTAATTAATTTTTACTATTTTTAATATTCATATTGATAAAAAATTATGATAGCCATATTATATATTATAATTTTTTTTATTCAAAATACCTAATCCATTTTTTCCAAATTTCATTCATATAATTGGGAAATTTTTATTTAAAATTAATCCCACAGACGTGACGAGAAAGCGGGTTTTCAATTAGAAAATGTTCAAAAGCTTAAAAAGTTTTTATATCGAAATTAAATATGAAAATGATTATAATGACAAAAATTAAAGTAATAGAGATATAATTGAACTTATTTTACTTTAAAACCAATTCAAAACATAATGTTACACTATAAATAATTTAAACAAAAATAATGTTTTCAATTAAAATTCGGTATTTTCATTATTCATTGAAAAATAAAACAATTTAGAAAAATCCCAAAAATTCACCCAAATATAATTTGATTTTATTATTTAAAAAATTAAGTTAATTTTATCACAAATATTATTTAAAATTTTTAAAAAATAATAAATTTAAATTATGTTTGAAAAGAGAGAATAAATCAACTTTCAAAAAAATATAGTTTTTCAGAAAACATTCCTTTTTCATTTAAATTATTCTTTTTTTATTTATAGTGAATAAATAACCATAATTTTCATTATTTAGATAGTAATATTCATACTCGCCAAATTAATAATTTTTTATAATGTTATACTATATTATGGTTCATTTAGACTCATAGTTGTGTGTTCTGTAAGCTGTTGAATAGATTGAATTTAAAAGGAATATATTTGGTTAGGGTTTTAAGCTCATTTTTATGGGTCACATTTTCTTTCAAATATAATGTTATTATTTTATAAATTCATGGTTTTTTAAAACTCTTCATGAGTATATCCACTCAATCACCTATTCTTTCTTTTGAACCTCCAAATACATTGGAAATATAAAAGGAGTAATTGCATACTAGATAAAAGGACGAAGTGCCTCCTCAAGACGTATTGTACGAGACTCATCATTTGAAAAACGATATAGGGAATAATTTAGAAGGTCCTTTAAATTTATTCCAAAATCCCAAACTAGTATAACCCCCTAAAAAATATAAAGAATCTCCTTCATTGTTACTGCTTCCATGGTCGATGAAATGAAGTCTACCTGAAACACTCTCTAAAAGTTGACCCATAATTAATATACCATCTTATGCTCACCCAGATACAGGGTCCAACACTAAAACACAGCTACCTGCATCTAACTAACTCCCAATGGGATCCAATATCCCACTGAATCTCAAATCAAAATAAAAGATATCTTGAGCTCATCTTGTCATCTCTCTGTCTCCAAATCTGAAAAATTTCCCTCGTACATCCCCAGATTTTGTAACTAAAATGTGTGAAATTTTATTTTCTATTACTTACCCTCCTATAGTGGTTTAACCCAATAGTAATCAACTAGATCAGACTCTTGGACCTCAACTTCTTAAGGAACACATGGACGATTTCTAGATTCCATAGCTGAAATGTAAACAAGATATTTAAAAGACCAGATAGTATATAATTTTATTAAGATGCATATAATTAATTTTATTTATTTTTATTTTCACAAAACATACCAAATAAAAAAGAAACACAAATCATCATGATTCATCTACCTCTCCATGGGATTTACTATGAGAATAGTTCCAACTCACTTGGTCATTCAATAAATTCATATTCCATGAACTGGATCACATATGGATAAAAACTGGTGTCCAAGCTAGTCTCCCATGACTATGTCATGCACCAAGGACACCTTGAACTATTTTTATACCAACCTATTCAATCCTAATTGTACCTAAATACAAAATTTACCCTATCTCTCAACCATCTCTACTTATACCACTCTATCAAGAACCCCTCCAGCTAAAGATATAGCAATGAGGGGAGAGAGATAATGACCCACATGTCTAGCCTCTAGTAGTCCCCGTGATGGTGACTAGAACCGAGGGTATTAATATATCATAAAATGGGAGTCATTACCCTCGATAATAATATGTTATTGGGAGAAAAGATGAATCATCCATAAGAAACAATATGTAATAATATAAAAAGAAACTAAAACTATCCCACAATAAATTTTATAATATAATAGATACATATAAAACAATCCAAATGGAAATACTCAAAAGAAAAGATAATTAAACGATTCAATGACTATCCAAAGGTCAAATATAGTAATGCCTTAAATGATCCATGTAATCCTCCTACAAACCATAAAATCCGGTTATATATGTAGGGTGATCATACAGGTATACTCAGAAGAAAAATAAAATTTTCTTGTGCATATATGAAACGATAATACTAATGAACCCATGAGAAAATAGCAGAACCAAAAAACCTATACATGTATACTAACTAAACCCATCCTTACTAGGGAACTCTCACCAAATAATGTATGAAAAGAATAATTGCATAATAAATAAAAATCATATCAATAAAGGGTACCCCTCACCGCTTTCCTATTGATTTTTCACTCTCACACACCAACTTCATATGTATTATAACTCTCATATCTTTTGAATAACATATACCACCACCACACAATCACACATCGCATCACATCATTCCCACAAACACTAAGGCCACTACCTAACAGCTTAGCCACATCTCATATCGCACAAAGAAACATGGGCCACCATGTCACAACCACTACTATCACCAGAGTAGAAGGGTATCATGAATATGAAATAAATCAAACCTGTTACCTACTCCTACTATGAACAACACCCACCATAATCATTCCCATAATATGGTCACATCACATCTCAATTGAAGTCACCTGGGTCTGTTCCCCACAACACTTTAATACATCATCTCACCTACTAACAACTGATCCATTGCCTAGTGTACTAAAAGAAATCCTTCCATTATATCTTTTTCATTTATTATCTTTTATAATAGATATTGGGAATGTTATTGTATCTATCCATCCATACTCATTAATATGATTTTGGGAAATGCACCCCTTATGTGAAAATACAGGTTTTGGAACATAGTGCTCAATGCTGGTGGGTGGATATAGAAATAATGAGAAATATTAAAATATATACACATATCCAAACTCAATCCCAACCTATGGGTTCTCAAAAAAACACTAACCAATCGCAACATCTCTACTATCATAGACACCGCTAAATACATAACATCTCAAAAAAACACAAGACACATCTCACACTGCGAACCAATTCTATTATCTAACCCATTAATTTCATTATTAAGAATCATCCACATTTAAACACTCATCCCATAATTTTTTTCATTATTTTTTTTACCCCAATACTTTACCATATTTTCCATTTAGAGTATATTTAACACACACAACACCAAATTGAAACAAACCACTACATAGTCAAATTTTTCATAGTTAATTAAATTATTAAACTTTTACAGAGTTTATATAGTGAATTTATATATTATATATCCAAAAAAAAATTTCACACTCATCTATTATATTTTATATAGGAATAAGATATCAACAAACCCAATATTACATATAAAATACTATATTTTTATAAATGAAGTATTGTCACCTTTTAACAGAGATCCCATATTAAATACAATTTTAAACCATTTTATAAATTTAATATTTCAAAATAAAATAAATATTTGGAATAAAAACTAAAAAATTATATTCAGGTGAATTTTTTTATTAATCTGTGAAGATTTATTTTTTAATGAATTGTGAAAATACTGAATTTTAGATCAAAACTGCTTTATCATCTAATTTATTTATAAGATTAAATTATATTTTAGATTAGTTTTAAAGTTTAACTATAGAATATTTTTATCAATTAATCCAATTATGTCATTTTAAGAAATTTTACTTAGAAATTAACATAAAAACATATCAATATTTTGGACATTTTTACTTAAAAACTCATTTTGTTGTCCCGCCTGCCAGATGATTTTTAAATTAATTTCTGCCACTTCAATGATTATAATAGGAATAAATGTGTCTAATATTTTTAACAATCAAAATTTTTAATGTCTAATATGGAAAAATTTTATTTTTACCTAAATTATTTTTGAAGGTGATTAAAATTAATTACAATGATTAAGGATAAATTAAGCTTAATAAGAGACTAAACCATAACCTAAAGGGCCAAAAAACATATCTATTTTCAAAAAATCTATTTCCATGAAATAATTTGAACATAATATCTCTTTTATAAATTTTTTTCCATTAGTGTATCCAATTTTATCATTAAAAATTGTGGATAATTCCTTTGTCAAAATATTACAAAACTGTCATTCCTCTTCCACTATAAAAGGTCACCACTTCTCCACATTAATCACACATCTCAAACAACTTAGGTTAGGAAAATATATACCCAAAAAGATTACCAAAATCCATCACCTATAAATTCAATCCATCCTTTTTTTAATATATCTTTCCAATTAGTGCCTTTAGTAGAAACCCAAAGGAGTTACCCAATTTTAATGTAATGTTTCCCAATGATATCATTTCTTTCATTTGCTTCTCCACAAACTATAATCTTAATATTAAATTATTACATAACAATACCAGTATAATAAATATACATGGACTATTTTATGTTATTAATTCTACATAAAATTACACACACCTCCATTTAATGGGTAACAAACAAACAGTTTCTGTGTACGAAGAACTACTACCTCACAAAATTATAATTGTTAATTTTTCCATTACCACCTCTCATGGTGGCCATTATGATGAAAAAAATATTTTTATATGATATATATGATATTAATAATGTCTTTATTATTCTTTAATTATTATTTAGAACAAACATTTATGCTTTCAATCTTGTTTAATTACGATAATTCTGTTTAAGAAGGTGTGTACTAATGCCCCTTCAAAATGATGTTATCATTCATGCCATACATGGAATGTATAAAGGATGTTCTAATAACCATTTTTAAAATATATAAAATAGATATGGTATTGTAATTATTATATAAATTCATAATTTACTTTTAATTATTTTAATAAATCAATCAAATTAAAATAACGTTCATGCATACGTACGACCTACCAACTCAATGAACAGTGCATTTCATTTCTTATCTCCAAACAACATAGATTATTATAAATGCATATTTCCAAAATATATAAGATAATTAATTTATGTTTTAAATTATTTATATTATTAAATATTGATATAATTAATATTATGAAAAAGTAAAATGTCAAAACATAACTGAGAAAACTGGGAAATTAGCACCTAAAATAGTGAAAATAGTGAATGATTGTTAAAAAAATGACAAAAGGACGTTATAAGAAGATGATATATAATATTAAAAAAATTATTATGGTTATGATATAAGTTATAAACATATTTTAAACCACTATATAGGAGTATAAATACCATGTAACAAAGAAAATGATAATGTAAATGAATTTTGCCTCAAATTACATTATATTTTGACTTTTTGTTGTTATGCACCAATTAAATTTTATTTGATGTATATACTACCAATTAATATGTTATATCATGAGTATACATAATATAATAATTTTTTAAGTTAAATTTAATATTATTAATTCATGGGTATTATGATTTAAATGTTTAAAAGGAGTATGAGACACTTTGGAATGTTTATAGAATATTCTCCAAAAGAATGTTATTAATGATTATCATTAAAATCTTACTTCTTTATGTAATCCTTAACATTATATTTAAAAAATAAATTTATTTTAATCATTTTCAAGGTAAATTTTATTTAATATCTATATTATCCTATAATTGATATTATTATTTCCTAAACTATATATCATTTTTACATATAGTGTTCATTTGACAATGATTTGATTAACTGAGGAATTATTTATAAATCTATATATTTTATTAAATACAGATATTTGATAAGGCATATTGTTTATTTATTAAATCCATTATTAGTTATATGTAATACTTTGTATGGGTATGACATAGGGGGGAGGGATGTTTTTGGTAGCCCATTGATGCATCGATAGTCTCATGAGATGAAATAGTTGGCCAAAATAGATGAGTTTTTACCCAATAGCTAAACTGTCTTGTGAAATGTCTTGATGGTAATGGTTCAATGTAACTAGGAAACATGGAATACAATAATTATTTATTTCCCTCATTTATTGTCAACTATTATTCATCCATGGTATTTTTCATCGACATTTATATGGATACATTTAATTTTGAATTTTTTGATTGAATGGTATGTGTTGGAGTTTATTACCTTCCCATATTGAATTTTCATTATCTTGTTATTAGAATGGAATGTGTTATCAGTTATTTACCTATAAATTTTGATTTATTATCATTGATTCATTATTGATTCTGCTTTACTTACCCTTACTGATCATTTGATATCACCCTTATTATGTTTCCTTTCACAATGTTATAAAAAATTAATATTTTAATAAGCAATCACGAATGTTTTTTGTTTAGTTATATTAAGTATCCTGTTTTTATTTCCTATTTCTTAATTTATTATAGGTATCATGTATGTAATATAGATTTTCAAGACTGCTAAACAGTTCGGTCCTTCGGTAATTAATTCCTTATAATCATGATAATGTAATAAAATAATGCACCAGCTCTCTGATTTTTGTGTTAGGGCATTATAGTTGTTATCAATGTAATTTTAGAAACAACATTAGAAACTATATTTGGAAAAAATTTATTAGGTAACATAACCCTAACATGAAATTTGTAGATAATTATAGAAGAAAATCCTATAATTTTTGTAAGGTAGATATTATGTGGGTATTCCAAGAAATACATCCCTATCTAGTTATTAAAACTGGACATGGGTAAGGAACAGTTGTGCCTAGGAGTAATAACTCTAACAAGGTGTTTTGGGCCTGACTCAGGGCAACCTGGTACACAAAAATGGGCCTTACTATGAACTCATTTTGACACTTCCAGGGGATACACTTAGGATATTTGACAATTTCATTACCTATAATTATGAAGAATTTAAATGTAATGTTTTTAACCAAATTAGCCAATGATTCTTATTCTATTATTTACGATGCAATAATTTATGTTATCTTCTCTAAAATATATGGAATTATATGTTATAAATTTATGAGATAATAAAATTTATTATGTTGCGTATAAATGGAACGTTGAGGATGAATTGTGACAATACTGATGGAAATTGTAGAAATTATCCAACTGATTAAACCACTACAACTGATATTATAATGTATAAAAGCATAGAAAAATTATGAAAATATAATCAGGTTATAAAAAATAACCTTCTCGAATGGATAAGCCTATTCCACAAATATAATTTCATATGATGGATCATTTTATACGGTAGAAGCCATCATTGTTTAGTGGGACTACTAATAAAATTGCATACAATCAATTAATTATGTCTCTGGAGAAGATATTTACAGCCTTGGAATGCATAGAAAAGGAAAATGTTACACTTCTGGTATATTTTCTCCAAGTGATGATGATCAGATGTGGAATCTAATCTAAAATGAAAATGAGGAAGAATAAATTGAACTGAATGAATGGATAAATTTTAAGGAGTCATTGTTCGATAAAAACGTCCCTTTTGATCAACAGATTGACAACTTATTTGAAGGTTTTAAGCCAAGTATTCAACGGTAATTATTTTCTCATACTTTTATATCATTTGAAGAAATAGTGTTATGTTCCATCAGATGGAGAATGAATTATCAAAATCATATGTATTCAATGGAAACCAAGAGAATAATATGTATTCTAAGAACTAATAAAACAAGGATGCATCAAAGATAAAAAAATATATGTTTTAGTGGATTCCATCTTGTGAAAACTGTAGAATGTGTCACCCGAGGAAATTCTTGAAAGAGATGGGATTTTACTTTATGTGTTGATAAAATGGTCACCAGGCTGAAGAATGAAATGGGAAGAAGGAAAACACTATTATTCAGTGTTATAATTTCAAGGAGATGGAACATTATGAAAATTAATTCCCTAATAATCAAGGTAATTCACCAAAATTAAGGTAAAGGCGAGATGTCCAAGTTTATGCGATCACTACAGTAGATGTATAAGTTCTAAATGAGTCAGTGTTAGGGACATTAATTTTTTTATCAAATTTATCCAATGCCTTATTGGATTATGGATCATCACACCCTTTCATATCCACCTCATTTTCATAGAAAATTAGACATTTCCAATTTGATTTAACAATATAGTTGTCAGTCAAAACTATTAAGGGACGAATCATTGCAACCAATATATGTTAGGAAGTCCCCATTATGACACATAAACATGATTCATGTGCTAACCTTATAGTCATAAATATGGTTGACTTTGATATAATCCTTAGTATGGAATAAATCTCAATATATGATGCAATGATTTATTTCTTGGTGAAGGAAATTAAAATATGTGACGAAGATATAGAATCCCTCATATTTAGAGAAGAGGATTCCTCGCCTGATTCTTATTCAGATCCACGCTCAAAAACTCTACTAAATGAAATTATTATAGAAGAAGAGTAAATAATATATAGTGGTAAATAAGGTAGTATTCAAATTGAGGATATACCTATTGTGTAAGAATACCTTAAAGTATTCCCAAATGATTTACCTGGGCATCCCCAGGATCATGAAGTTGAATTTTATAGTGATTTAATCCCCAATTCAAGGCCAATATCAATGAATTCCTATAGAATAGACATTGTTGAATTATTGGTATTGAATAAAAAACTTGTGGATTTGGGTAATAATGGTTTTATTACCTCTAGTGTTTCACCATTTGGATCCCATGTCCTCTTTATTAAAAACAAATATGGATCTATGAAGTTGTGTGTTGATTATATGGAAATCAATTCCATTACAATAAAGAATAAGTACCATCTACATCACATTTATGTCTTATTTGATCAACATCAGGGAGCCTAATATTTTTCAAATATTGATCTTAATTTTTGGTATCAAAAAGTATGAGTGATTAAGTAACACATTCTGAAGATATATTTTTAAACGAGGTATGGACATTATGAATATACAATAATTCCATTTGGACTAACTAATTATCCCTCTATTTTTATGGACATAATGAATATATTATTCAAGTAATATCTTTACAATTTTTTTGTGGTATTCATTGATGATATTATAGTGTATTTTAAAACCAATATAGACTATAATAATCCCTTTTGGATCATCCTTATTCCTCATAGTGGGGATGATTTTTATGGGAAATTCATTAAATGCGATTTTTAGCGTCTATAAATCTATTTTATTGGTTATATTGTCTCCAAAAATGGAATACTGGTTGATCCTTCAATGAAAAAAGCAGTCATATAATGGTCTACACCAATAAATAAAACCAATGTACGTAGTTTCATTGGTTTGAAAGGAAACTATCAATGATTTGTTAAATTTTTTTTTTGATTATCTATTTTTTTAACCAATATTACATGTAAAGGGGTTAGGTTTGTCTGGTTAAAGGAATTTTGAATAATACGTTGATAAGCTAAAGATAATATTAGTCAATGATCTGATTTTGACTCTATATTATGGGAGTGAAGGGGTTTTTATATATAGTGATGCATCAAGAAATGGACTTGGTTATGTCTTAATTCAATATGGGAAGGTTATTGCATATACATCAAGGAAATTGAAGACTCACAAATAGAATAACTCAACACCTGATCTAGATATAGCAGTTATAATAGTATCTTTAAAAATATGGAGAAATTATTTCTATGGAGATTGATGTGATATATATATAGATCATAAGAGCCTAAATAATATATTCTCATAGAAAAATCTCAATAGAAGACAGTGAAAATGGCTCAAACTACTGAAAGATTATTATTTCTCAATACACTACCACCCAGGGAAAGCAAAAAAAGTTGGGGATACTTTGAGTAAGAAGTACAAAAGAGTTCTAACCTAAATAAGGATATAGAATAATCCTACGTTCATAGACCTTGTAAATATAGATATGGGAATTTATAAGGAAGGGGAGACATATATCATTTAACAAATGATTGTAAAACCATCTTTATTAGTGAGGATAAATAATTCTCAATATCTTGAAAATAAATTCAAAAGAAAAGTAAATGTTAGAATGATGGAAAATTAGACGACATTGTTTTTGAATATGGTGTTCTATAATTTGGAATGTGTTTATGCATTTTTTCTATACCAGAGTTAAAAAGATAATTGTTAGATGATGATCATATATTGAATTTCTCTATACACCCAAGGAGCACAAGGATGTATTGAGACATGAAGGATTGTTTTTGGTAGGATAAAATAAAGTGGTGCATTACTAATTATATGTTCATATGCTTGCTTTTTCAACAAGTGAATTTTGCGAGGCAACCTCAAAAAGGAGTCCTACAACCTCTTCTTATTCCTATGTGTAAATGGGTTATAATTACTATGGAATTTATCACAAGACTACAAAATAATCCTAGAAGGAATGATGCAATATGGGTTATCATTGATTGACTGGCTGAATCATCACATTTCCATACTATAAGATTATATCTACCTCTTGATCACCATATAGGACTCTACATTATTGAAGTTATAAGACTTCATGGTTAACCTTTGTCAGTGGTTTCTGATTGAGATCCCCTCTTTACATCGAAATTTTAGAAGTATTCATAAGAATATCAACAAGTAGCTTCATTTGAGAACAGACTATAATCCTCAAATAGATGGATATTCTAAAAGAACAATTAAAATAATGGAAGATATTTTGAGATCCTGCTCACTCTACTTTCAAGGTATGTGTGATCAGTACAAACCATTAGTTGAGTTTTCCTATAATAATTATTTCCATTCCATCGGTCAAATGGAACAGTATAAAACATTATATGGAAAGTGATATCATACATTAAAAATTTGGGATGAAGTTTTTTAAAGGATAATATTAGTCCCAAAACTTTTTAAAGAGGTTCCAAAAATGGTAAAGGTTATCCAAGATCATATTAAATCCACTCAAAGTAGGAAAAAGATTTATGCTAATAATTAGAGTAAATATTTAGAGTTCTAATTTGGAGATCATGATTTGTTGAGAGTGTCTCCATGGAAGGGAGTTATAAGATTCAATAATAATTAAAAAATTAGTCCCAGGTACATTAGACCCTTCAAAATTATTGATAGGGATAGAGTCATTTCTTATCATTTTGCATTTCCACCAAATCTCTCAATGGTACCCGATGTGTTCCGCATATCTATACTGACGAAGTACATGTCAGACCCAACACATGTTCCCATATCGAATGAGATAGGGTTGCAATCCGACCTTTGACATTATGAATAACATTCCCATATTCATTATACCATAGATCATGTATTGAGGAATCATATGACTCATCTAGTAAAGGTTCTCTGGTGAAATCAAACAATAGAAGAAGTAACATGGGAACCAAAGGATTCTATGAGTAAACAATACCTATATATTGTGTAAGTTAATAACCCTAATACTTCAAAGGAATTTTTTTTATTATGGAATAATATAGTGCCCCAATACTTTATCATATTTTCCATTAAGAATAAATTTAATACACACAACACTAGATTTAATCAAAACACTACATAATCACATTTTGCATAGTTAATTAAATTTTAATACATTTAGAGAGTTTATATAGTAAATTTATATATTATATATCAAACCAAATATTTTTACACTCATCAAAAAAATTTATATAGGCATAAGACAATAACAAACCCAATATTACATATAAAATACTATATTTTTATTAAGGTGGTTTTGTTTCCTTTTAAAGGGGAACCCATTTTTAATTATATATTTTTAAAATTTTTTATATTTTATATGTATATATTAACATAATATTTTTTATAAAAACTTAAAAATTATCTTAGGGTGAATTTTTTGTAATTTTCTATGAAAGTTCTTATTTTAATGAATAGTGAAAATATTAAATTTTAGATCAAAATTGATTTTTCATATAATTTATTTATAAGATTTAATTATGTTTTAGATTTTTTTTGAAGTTTAATTATATCATTTTTTATATATTAATATATTTAAGCTCCTAGGAATCAATTTCACGTTCAAATTGACTATGAAAACATATCAATCTATATGACAATTTTTCGTTAAAAGCTTGCAATAACGTCCCACATACTTGATGATTTTTATATTAATATATGCCACTTATGTGATTATAATTTGGAAAAATGGATTAATGTTTTTGAAATAGAATAATTTATAATTTATAATAATGTTAACTTAGTTTTCGACAAAAAATATTAGTGAAAATGATTAAAATTAATTACTAAAATTAAGTTTAAATTAAGCTTAATAAGGGACTAAACCATAACCTTATGGCCAAAAACGAAATATGATGTATCAAAAAATCCCCTTTATAGCTATATTTAGACCCTATACTCTCTTTCTAAATTTATTTTCCATTATTAGATCCAATTTCAACATGAAAAACATGGGGTTAATTCCATTGTCAAAATATTACAAGAGTTTCACTCCTCCTCCACTATAAAAGCCCATCACATATACCCATTCCTTAAACCTCTAAAAACACTTAGGATCAGAAAATATCTACCCAAATATCATTCAAATATACATCCCCTAGACCTTTAATAATCCATTTGGGAATAAATTCTTCCAATAAATCTTTTTGGTATAAACCAAAAGGAGTTACCCAATTTTAGGTAACGTTTTCCAATAATCTCTTTTCTTTCGTTTGTTTCTCCACTCCCTACACTCTTATTATTCAATGTTTACCTAAAAAACAATGTCATAAATATAATAGGCTATTTCTATGTTATTATTTATTCCTAAACATACACACAACTCCATCTAATGGATAACAAACATATTGTTTCAATGTACGGTGAACTACTGCCTCACGAAATTATGATTGTTCATTTTTTCTTTACAACCTCTAATGGAGGCCATTATGATGGAAAATATGTTTATAAGTGATATTTATGATATTTATAATTTATTTATGATTCATTAATTTTATTTATAACTAATCTTTATGATTTCCATCTTGTGTAAATATGATAATTTCGTTTGAGAAGTGTGGACTGTCACCCCTTAATGCGATATGACTCATTCATGCCATACATTGAATTTATAAAGTATGTTCTTAATAAACCTATGTAATATATATAAAAAATATATGATACTATAAATATAATATACATATATCATTTACTTTTAATTCATCAAATACAACAAATAAATGAAAGTAGTGTTCATGAATACATATTGCATGTCGTCTCCATGAACAATGTATTTCATATCATATCTCCAAACATTATAGATTATTATAAATAAATATGTACTAAAAATATAATATAATTAAGTCATCGTTTATATTCTATTGATGATTAAATCATGATATAATTAATATAATAAGAAAATAATATGTCAAAACATACTTTAAAAATGTAGGCTATTAACACCCAAAATGTTGAAAATAATGAAAGATTGTTAACAAACAGGTAATAAGTTGTTATAAAAAGAAGATACATAATATTAAAAACATGATTATGGTTATGGTATATGTTATTAACATATTCTAAACCATTATACATGAGGATAAATACCACACAACAAAATAAAGGATAAGCTAAATAAATTTTGTCTCAAATTGAATTCTATTGAGGATTATTTGTTATTCTACACCAATTCACTATTATTTGGTGTAGATACTCCCTCTTGACATGTTATATCATGAATATAATTACTGTAATTATATAATGTGTTTTATTTAATATTATTCTATCTTTCATTCAATTATTTAAATGTTTCAAAGTGGTATGGGACACTTTGGAATGATTAATGATTATTCTCAAAAAGAATGTTCTTAATGATTATATTTTCAATATGACATTATTTTTTGACTGGTAACTTTATATTAAAACAATAACATTATTTTAATAATTTTTCATTGGAATTATACTTGAATATATATGTTATCCTAAAATTTATATTATTATTTCCTAAACCATATATCATTTTTACATACAGTGTTCATTTGATAGTTATTTTATAAACTATGGAATTATTTATCAAAACGTATGTTTTATTCAATTTAGATATTTGATTAGGAATATTTTTAATTTATTAAATTCATTATTATTTATTATTAATTATTTGGAAATTTATGTCGTGGTTGGGGTTTGTTTATAGATAGCCCGTCAATGCATCGGTAATCACATCAGACAAAATAGTTTTCCAAAAAAGATGGGTTTTTACCCAATAGCTAAACCATCCTGTGAAAGGTATTGATTGTAATTGTTCTATGTACCTAGGAAATGGATTAAAATAATTAATAATTTATCTCATTTAGTTATTGTTATTATTAATCAATGGTATTTTTCATCGACATATCTATGGATAAAATCAATTTTATGTTCATTAATTAAATGGAATGTGTTGCAGTTTCTTACCTTACCATATTGAATTTTCTTTATCAAGTAATTTGAATGGAATGTGTAATTTATAATTTACCTTTACATGTTGATTTACACTCATTGATTCATTATTTATTCCCCTTTACTTACCCACAATAAGAATTTGATGTCACCCTTATTATGTTTCCTTGCCCAAGGTTATGAAGAACAAATATCTGAATAAGCATTCAAGGATGTTGTTTATATCTTTTTATTATGTATCATGTTTGTATTTTATATTAACCAATGTATTATGGGTATCATGTATGTAATATTTATTTCCAATACTACTAATATAATTGGTACTTCGGGATTTCATTCCTTTTAATCATGCAAATGTAATAAAATAATGCATTGGATTCGGGATTCTGGAGTCACGACATTACATTATTCATTTTCATCCAATTAACCTAACCAATCCCAAGAAATTTTAATTATTATTAAATAATTTTTCCATAAATATCTTGGATTTTAGAATAATTAAACCATACATCACAAGTAGCTTAGCATCCCCATCAAACCATCACCTCGCCGCCCCACAAGCACGTCCAAACAAACCATCACCTCCACGCGCCAAAATCACATCCAAACTAACCATGACCTTGCGTCCCAAAAATAAAATCCAAAACAAACCATCACCTCCACACCCCAAAAGCATGTACAAACAACATTCACCTCCCCACCTCTAAATTACAGCCAAAAAACGATGACGTCACTTCTCCAAAAGCATATCCAAAGAAACTATTACAACACCACCCATAAAAGCATGGCCAGGAAACCATCCCCTCGCTACCCCAAAAGAATGACCAAAAAACCACACATCACTGACATCATTTTGAAATAAAACATCACTACCCCACAACATAGTCATTAATCAAAACACATGAAATATAATTTTACAAATTCAACAGTGTGTATTTTATCACATTTCAATTTATTTCGTTGTTTTAACACATATTCCATAAATCTTGGAAAACCCTTTTTATTATCCAAATATAAGTGGTTGATCAACTTTAATTCTAGGTTGATATCACAAAAACATGCCAAAATGTTTCCATATCACAACAACAGTGTACGAAACGGCTAACAATGGCCATGATTTACAGTAGGGATTTCATCCCAAAAAATTTACAAAATCTCAATAATATAAAACCTATAAAATCATGTGAATTATTCTTCTTAACCATGAATATTAAATAATTGGATAATTTATATTTATTAGGAAAATATAAACCATACATAATTGATAAAAAATAATAAAACCCTCCCACATGATACACAAAATTTGGAAACATGGGATTCTCTACCTCAAAAAATCATTGTCAACTTGTTGCGCATCGCGGAGTGAAGAAGAAATTCCCACAAAAAAACAACTTCACATAAAAAATGTGAATCAACCTATACCACAAAAAATATCCATAAATATTTATCCCTCACATACCCCATACCAAAACTAGACTATCATATATAATCTCAAAATAATATTAGTATGGAAATAAGGGATAAAGGGGAGAAATCACCAAGGATCACCAATGAAAAATCATTAGAATCAACAGATCGAAGCACTGGAGAAGAGGGATTGATGGTCTCCATGGAAAACCTAGGGTTTATCCTTAATTATAGTGATAATATATGGCTATTTGAGAAGTGTGTTTCCCGAAATACCTTTATAAAATCTAGAACTCGGCACTTTCACATCGTGTAACCCATTCACGATGTGAAATCTATGGGTTTCCAAAAATTCAAATTTTTCCGAAATTCATGTCACCTCAGCATTTATTTAGTTATAGGTCATGAATTTTACATTCATGAAATGAATTTGTTTCAAGGACTCCCCACATTCCCACATACAATTCATGAAGCTTGTTGGATACAAAATCCATGAATAACAATTTTACATTATGGACACCTTTAATGACATGCATTTTTTTCTAAACCTCTATTGGAAAACAAAATACCATGAAACCCCTTCAGGACTCCTTTCAAACAACACCTACACCCAAAATTAGTAATTTAATGACCTGGAAGGCATGGGTCATTACAAAAAAATACTGAGTTTTATTAAAACTATTATTTCTTTTCTTTATTTAAAAATACCATTCTAAATTATATTTGATATAATTTGAAATTAGTCACCTATGAATAAAAATATTCAAATAAATTCATTTTTTGTAAGGCACCGACCCTAGTTACCCAGAGTTTGAGCATTATTACATAACATTGGCATGATCCGAAGAGATCAAGTCTCAAAAGACCGATTAGTTTAGAAGCCTTGGAAATAGTAGATACATTCATATGTTTTACATTACATTATAAAATGAAAAAATACAACAACATAGTCTCCATATTCCATACTCATATCCCTTATACTATCCCTGTAGGTCTGTCATAATATACATTTTCTCATCCTCAACAAAAAAAATCTTAGAATGGGGTGACATCAGATGCACAGTAAGGATAACAATATACCATAAAAATTCATAAATATAAATAAACATTTAAGGAAATGCAAGAACAAAAAAAATACTTTTAAAATCGAACTTCAGAATAATATGGCAAAGATAATATCAAATTATTTCATTTAACTATTCATATGGATATGCTAATAGTCGAATAATCACATTCACTATCAATAATTGCTTTCATAATGATGGAATGCATAATTATAGACTTCATAACAACATCGTCAAGGCCTTGTTACAAGACTAAAAATAAGATTTTGTCAAAGAATTATATCAATACACTAGTTAGTGACATGATAAATTTCGATTCATTGAGGAGCTATAGTGGGATCCACCTGTCACTTACTAAGTCCGATGCATTACTCATATGAAAAAGATTTAACATAACATAAACATTCATGTTAAAAATTTCATATGAAATGTCAATAAATTTTTGATATACAATGAATGGTATAAAAATAACACATCCACAGTCAAACATATCACAAAACCTTCAATAAAATATAGATGTTTTGTGTCGTAATAAATAAACTTCAAATAAGCTTACAATCCATCAAAGGATGTTGATATAGATGAAATCAAAACTTTTTTAGAAAATATATATTTCTATTTTAAAATCATTTAAATTACATATAATTATAAAAGAAAATATTTATTTGGACAATATTATTATAATTTATTAATGGAATCTTATATGATGTTATAAAGGTAGAAAATAGTCGCACCCTCCGTATTAGTTAAAAAAAGTATTACCGTAATTTTTTCAACAAGCTCATAAGGTACCTTGTTTGGAAAATGATAGAAAGATTACATTCAACCCATTTTATAAGAAGTCAAACAAGGGTATAAATGACTTTAAGACATAGTCTAATAAATAGTAAAAATGTTTTGGAAAACATTTTTATGAAACATGGGTGTGGATGGTAAAGAGGTCCCAGTAGATACTTATGTAAAAACAACCTCAGATAATAAAGAGATTGTGAAATTAACACTTACCTTGTACTTTTCGGTGGTCTGGGGTAGGTTAGCCTCCTGTGTAATGGTTATGTGATTGTTATTAAAATATACAAGAACCACATACATTAATATGATATAATATATGATCTTCTAATTTTTCTTAGTTAATGATATTTCTGTAGTATCATCGTTTCGGGTGTTAGCTTATTCATTTTAATTTATATGTTTGGTTACATAAGTAATGTTTCTTATGGATATGATTTATCTTATTAATATTAAGAATGATATTAAGTCCTTAAAAATTACTTTTAATTATCAAATGAAAATTAGTTTTGAATAGATGTGATGAGGAATGAATCTGATCGCGTTCGTGAAGATAGTAATCCATACGTATGCATGAGCGACAATATCATTCATTTGATATTAAAATAATACATAATTGGATGACAAATATTATATACAAAATCATTATCATTTTATTTTTTTTATTTACATCATTTATACACATTATTATAACCTTCCTAATGATAAAGTGTTTGAATAAAAAAGTAAACCACGATGTGGAGATGGTAATCCATCCTTACGCATGTCTGGAGACATTCTCATTTATAGGATGGATAGAATACTGAATACGGTTGTACAATTTTTATAATAACATCATAGTATATAGAAGATATAAGAGTTATTAATTTAGAATAGAAACAACAAATAAATAGGAAGTGGAAGAAGAAAATAACATGAAAGAGGTGATTAAATATTTACCTCTTCTTCGTGTTCTTCATTTTGATATGATCAAAAGGGCTCCTTGTGATAGATTTATGACAAAAGGAAGGCCTTTAGGATGAAGCGATGACAGTTGAGTGTATATTTGGGTAGGGGTTGGCCGTTCCAAATGGCTTTGATGGTGTGAATTTGAGATAAGGTTATGTGCCCTTTTATAAGAGGGGTGAGGGGAACCTTAGGAAAAGATTGAAATATTATCGTATAATAAAATTATTTTTGGATTCTACGGGTTCCAAAATGAATTATTTAAATGATAAGGCGGGGATGGGTTGAAAACCACTCCTTCCTACAAATGATTTTTTCCATTTTCAAATGGTCAGTTTAAGTGTTGTTGGTACCCATTACCTGACTTCACCAAGTGCACATCACTACTTCACAACATCGTGAATTCAACATTACAAAACATGAAAATAGAATCAACACCACCTCACAAAAATTTCAACTACATCACTAGTTTAACACTTCATCATTAATGCAATAAAGGCTGAGAAACCACGATCCACGGAACGCAAATATATTGTTCACCCTGATCCGAAGACAACCACGACTATTCCTCATTCATCAAGGCTGTGTCTTCCACTGACTGAAGGACTTCCAATCTCAGATCCACCATCTCCAAAATCACCAGCACCAAATCATCACCATTAAGGAAATAAAATTCCATCATCAGAAAAACCATACCACAAGCAACCGAAGATATCAAAGATTCACCAACACAATAGATAAAATCATACCGCAAGCAACTACAATCCTTCCTTCAATCCAGAAACCTGAGTTCTTCGTTTTTCTTCTGGTGAGTGCATGTGGTTTTTGTTTATGGTCTTCGACTCCGAACAGGTGGCGGTGAAGGGATTTGGGCATCGCGAATCATCCTGGAGTCAGAGCATCTTTTTTCTCCTTCTTCGTATTTTCATTCTTCTAGATCTTCATTTTCTGTGTGTACTAATAGGTTTTAGATAGTTTTAGGTCACAATATTATCCTTACATTTTAGATTTAACTCTTAGTTAAATAGTTTGACATTTACCATGTCTCTTTGTATTTCTATATTATATGGTTAATAAACATACTAAAAACATCCAAAAGAACCTCAAGTGGTTCATTATTGACTTATTTAATAATATTTAATCCCCATTTCCGAACCTTAGATTTTTAGAAATTGAATATCAATTAATAATATAATATTTTATTAAACTGTCAATTATGTCTATTTTTACATTATTTAATAAATGATTTTTGTTAAAGTTCTAACAATAATATTACTTCGAAATAAATTTATATGTTCAATTATAACACGTAATATTAACCTATTAATTAGTCTAATTCATCAAAAGTCTCGAATTACATATATTTGGATATTAATAATATCAATTAATTTAGTATTTCATTATTAAGATAATTACTCTATCTTCATTGTGTCATAAATAAATTGTGTTTTTATTGTCTAAAAATTATAAATAAAATAAACTTCTTTATGAAATAATTTTAGATATCTAATGAATATTTAAAGTCAAATTTAAATTATGTATTACACTATATTAAAAATGGTTTAGTTATTAAACATTGATTTTAACTCTTTTAACTCTTCTTTAAACAAAATAATAATAAACATCCTAATCTAATCCAAGAGGACCAATGGGGATCATAATTTATTCTTAATGTTTTTTTGTTCAAATTAAACATATCCAATTGAATTAGAACATTTTTTATGGTAATTATAATATCATTTTTACCCTTAATTACCCTATTTACTTTTTACTGTGGTAAATAAAAGTAAAGAAGTTACTATTCACCAAAAATTATTTACATATTATTAAATCACATATTAATTATGGATATTAACCTTGTCTCTTAGAGTTTCGAAATTAAACTCATAGAAGCGGTAAAATTACGCTTTATAAAAAATTTCAAATGCTCCTATCATCTAGGTAAAAGACGATAAATAGTTCGATAAAATTTAATATATCTAAACTTATTATAAAATGACTCCAATGAATTATGTTGAACATATATATGTACTATGTATTTATTTTGACCTAAAATAAAATAGAATAAAACAACTAATTATATAAATAAAAATTCATTTTTAACAAATAACGTAGTGTTTTTTCTCTATTCATCAAAAATTGAAAGCTTTCAGAAAAATAAAAAAAATCACCGGAATATAATTTCGATATTCCAAATCAAAAAGTGATGTTTATTTTGAATGATAAAATTTATAAATTTTCAAAAAGTGGTTATTACTATTCATAACATCTAGTTTGATTGGTCGCGGTGTGTTAGAATCTCAATGTTGCGTACAATGAAAGCCACTACATTATTCAAAGGGAAATGTATCATGGAAGCTTGGGGTGTTACATTATTCCCTCAAAATAATTTTGTCCTCAAAATTTCTACAATACTTCTGCACAAAAAGTGTCAGGAGGTTCTTCAACATAAGTTCCTCTGGTTCCCATGTTGCCTCTTCCTTCTTATTTTTTCTCCATAGAACTTTTACCAGACGAGTCATCCCATTTTATAGCACTTATTCTCATGTATCCAGAATTTTCACAGGCTCTTCAAAATAATATAGATCAGGTTCAAGATCAATTTCTTCATAGGTGAGTACATGTGTTGGGCCAGGCATGTCTTTTCTCCACAGTGATACATGGAACACATCATGAACATTGGATAGGATTGGAGGCATTTCCAAACGATAAGCTACAACTCCAATTCATTCTAGATTTTCAAAAGGTCGGGTGTACCTGAGACTCAATTTAACCTTCTTACCGAAATGTATAACACCCTTCCATGAATATAACATCAAGAAAACATGGTATCCTATTTTAAATTCAAAATCATTCTGTCAGTTATCAGCATAGATATTTTCCCTACTTTGGGCTGCTTTGATGTGGGTTTGGATAACCTTCACCTTTTCCATTGTTTCCACAAACAGTTCTGGGCCTACATGTTTTCTTTCACCAGCAACATACCAACAAGTTGGTGCGAGATCTCTCATTCCATATAACTATTCATATAGTTCCATCTGAATACTTTAATGGATACTATTTTTATTGGAAAATTCAACTGATGGTAAATATTGATCCCACATCCCTGAATGTCTTGTGATAAAGATCTCAACAAGTCTTCTAATGTTTGAATAGTCTGTTGTGGTTATCCATTAGTTTGATGGTGGTAGGCAGTGCTCAGACGAAGTTTAGTATCCAGGACTTTGTGACAACTTTTCTAGAATCATGATGTAAAATAGGGATCACGATCAGAAAAAATCAATAAGGGTACTCCAGGAAGTATTACAACATCATTAATATATACTCATGCTAGAAATCCAAGTAGTAAATCATCTCTTATAGCATGAAAATGTGCTGACTTGGTAATATAGTCATTAATTACCCATATTGCATCATTCCGTCTAGTAGTATTTGGTATCCCCATGACAAAGTCCATCATGATATTATCCCATTTCCACTCAGGTATGGGAGGAGGTTGCATTACTTTTCCAGACTATTGCTTTCCAGCTATGACTTGTCAAAAAACCATACATCTTGATACAAAATCAGAAATCCCCCTCTTTATGTTGTCCCACCAAAAATGTTCCTTCAAATCACTATACATCATGGTGCTACTAGGGTTTATATAGAAATTGGAGCTATGAGCATCATCTAATAATTCCATTTTCAGATCCGGTATATCGTGAACACAAAGTCTCTTCCCATATGTCAAAATCTCATCTTCATATATGAAGTCACTCAATATCCTATCATTCACGTATTTAATATTCTTTTTAAACTCCTCATCATCAACCTGATATATTTTTATCTTTTCTAGTAAATTAGGTTTGGAAACCATTTGATAAAGTATTGATGATTCACCTTCCATTATTCCCATATTCATTTTTTGTAGATCTATGAAAATAGTATCCCTTTCAACTCTCATCTTATTCAAAACTCCTTGACCCTTTCTGCTCAAAGCATCTGCCACCTTATTTTCCTTCCTCGGGTGGTAGTGTATTGAGAAATGTTAATTATTGTTTAGTTAAAGATATCACCTTTGCCTCAAGTTGAGTTCTTTTTGTGAGAAAATATACTTCAAACTCTTGTGATCAGTTGAAATCCCACATTTTTTACTATAGAGATAGTGTCTCCATATTTTTAGAGCCAAGATTATAGCTGGTAACTTAAGATCATGAGTACTATAGTTTTTCTCATGAATTCTTATATGTTTTGATGCATAGGCAATAAATCTATCATTATACATAAGGACACAACCAAGTCCTTTCTTTAAAGCATCACTATAAATAAAAAATCCATCATTACCTTATTTTAGAGTCAATATGGGAGCATTAACTAATCGTATCATAAGATCATCAAAAAATTATTCAAACTCTTTTTTAGAAACAAATTTAACCCCTTTACAGGTGCTCTTGGTTAATGGGTTAGACAATCAGGAAAAAATATAGATAAAACATCGATAATTTCATGCTAAACCAATAAAGATGCGTTCCTCAGTTATACTTGTCAGTGGTGGACATTCTTGGATTGCCTTAGTATTTAAAGGATCAACAGATATTCCATCCTTAGAGACAATACGGCCAACAAAATATATCTCTTGATTCCATAATTCACACTTGCTAAACTTCACGTATAATTCATTTCATCTAAGGGATTTCAAAATGGTGCGAAAGTGATTTTCATGATCTTCATAGATTTTGGAGTATTCTAGGATATCATCAATAAATACCACTATAATGTCATCAAGATATTACATGAAAACCCAATTTTTTATTTCCATGAAAACAGTGGGTGCATTACTCATCCCAAAAGGCATTACTATAAACTCGTAATGCTTGTACCTGGTTTAAAATGTTGTTTTTAGAATGTATTCCTTCTTCACACACAATAGATGATATCCTGATCAAAGGTCAATCATTCAAAAATATTGATCTCCATGAATATGGACAAATAAATCATTAATGTGAGGTGGGGGATACTTGTTATTTATTGTTATAGCATTGATCTCCCTATAGTAAATGCACAACCTCATAGATCTGACTTTATTCATTACAAAAACGACAGGGGATCCCAATGGGGAATCACTAGGGATAATAAACCCCTATTACTCAATTCCTCTAGTTGTATCATTAGTTCCCCTAATTCCACAGTGGCCATTAAATAAGTGGTCTTTGATATGGGCCTTGAACTGAGAATTAAATCAATTGAAAACTCAATTTCTCACTCTAAAGGATGTCCAGATAAATCCACTGGAAACACATCAACATATTCTTGCACAATAGATATGTCCTTTATTCAAACATTTATTTCCACTCCCATACTTATTTCATTCTCATCCTCCCCAATAATTAAATTTAGTAGAGCTATTGGGGGTGGATCTAGATAATAATGAGGATGTGACGTTTCATCTATAATGATAAGGTACTCCTTATCATAATAAAAAATTGTAACATTCTTCTAATTATAATATATTTTTTGAATCATGGTCCAAAATCCAATACATACCGATGATTATATCAAATTAAATCATGGGTATAACCATGATATCAAAAAATAAAGAAAATTTATATGCCTTAATGGAAATTGATTCACAAAACATTGTTATAATGATACTTCCCTTAGGTATTTTGATTGAAAACTCACATGTTAAATCAAATTGAAAATATCAAATTTTTATAGAAAACTGGGAAGATATGAAACAATATGATGATACAGAACAAAATAATGCATTGGATAAACTTGAGGAAACCATTAAATTTCCTGCCACCACATCTTTTGGAGCTTCGACCTAAGCAGTAGTGATCACATAAGCTTGGTCTTTCTCCATTTTCCTTTTCTGAGGTAAGTTCACTTGGTTCATAGGATATTCATATTCATAATGCCCCTTTTCTCTACAATTGTAGCATTTAATGTTGATAGCCTCTTTATTCCCATTACAATCATGAGATTGGTGTCCTTTTTAACCACACTTGTAACAGACTCTCATTCCCTTCAAGAAAGTACTAGGTTGTTTCTTCCCACATTTACTACAGGATGGATTTCCAACTTTTCCCTTCTTCTTCTTATCTTCATTTCCATAGTGTTCAGTAGATATCTTATTCTCCTGCTTTTATTTAAAGTTGTAAGACTTAGATAATTCTTTTTCTGTATTGATAGCACATGATACAATATCATCGTATGATGAGAAGGATTGTGAGACTAATGCTCGACGAAGAAATGGTTTTAACCCATCAAAGAATCGATCAGTCTTACTATGTGGTTACGTATAAAATCATTTGCATTCCTTACTATCCCTGTAAATTTAGCCTCATATTTTGAGACATTCCCATCCTCTTTTGCCTCAGGATCTGAAATTGTCTTGCCATATCCACTCGATGGTCATGAGGAATGTATTCTTCAATGAAAATCCCTTTAAACTCCATCCCTTCCATGTTTTATACTTTTACATTTTCCACTATGTTTTGGATTAATGACCACCATTGATCTACATCTCCCGTGAGGCGATAAACTACCATGACAACTTTTTCCTTTTCGTGAATCCCCAAAGCATGAAATATTTTCTCTATAAAATTTATCCTTTCCTTAGCTACGAATGGATTTGTAATCCCATTGATTTTTGGTGGTTGTTTCCTCATAAAATAGTCTAACATTGAAACTTCATGTTGGGGATCAGGGTGCTCCAAACGGGTATGGTTATTATTCATACCTCAGTGAGTTTTCCCAGTATAGTGATAAGATGATCAGCACAAGTTCCTTCACTATCTCCTCTATAATTATCATGAGTATGAGGAAAATCCATTCTTGGATTACGTGTGTTAGTATAGTTTCTATTCCTTCCACTATGTTCCATCTCTAAACAATGGAATACAATAGATTTGTTTATGAATCATAGTAAATAACTAAAAACTGGTAAAACAATTAACATAAATTGAACAGTTTATGGATATAATCCATAATAACAAAAATGTTTTCTTTGAGGAAGTAAATACTCAGAAACCCTTCATAATGGTTTTTATAGAAAATTGTAATTATGTTATGCATATCCCCAAGGAGTTTTGTAACCAAGAGTGCAGAAAGGCTTGTTGTCATGCACAAGTTCCCATTCGACTCTATCTCAAAGCAGTGCTTTCGGGATTTACCCCTAGGTACATTTGTTCCAGAAACGCCTCTACCGGTTCATATCTATACATGGTTATATTTCTTGGAAAACTCAAAAAATCTCTACAGTACCAAAATTCTAGGATGTTATTCTATACTAATTATTAATGTCTATCTTAGGGTATTGTTCTCTAATCAGAGTTTTTATAAATCTAGCTTTCAAGGATTATACTAAACATCTTTGGATACCAACTGTAACACCCTAACCATAGTTACCCAGAGTCAGTGAATTATTACATAACATTGAAATGATCTCAAAAGATCAAGTCTCAAAAGACTAATTAGTTTAGTATCCCTAAAAATACTAGATTCATTCATATGTTTTACATTACATTATAAAATGAAAAACTACAACAACATAGTCTCCATAAGCCAAACTCATATTCGATAGACTATCCCTGCAAGTTGTTCATAATATACTTCCTCGTATCCTGAGAAAAATAAAACATGGGAAAGGGTGTGCTCAGATGCTCTGTAAAAATAACAATATAGCGGAATCTTTTATAAATAAGAATAAACATTTAAGGAAATGTAAGACTAAAAAAATCCTTTTAAACCTGATCATCATAATATGGAAAAGTTAAAATCAAATAATTCTATTTACTTATTCACATAGATATTCTACTAGTCTAATAATCACATGAAATATCAACAACCACTTTCATAATGATGGAATGCATAATTGAAAACTTCATAACCACATAGTCAAGGCCTTATGCCAATACTACAAAAAAGATTTTGTCAAGGACATGTGCCAAGACACTAGTTTGTCTTAAGAGACCTACTAATGCATCTATGATCAATAGCGGGATCCAGCCATCACTTACTAAGTCCAATGCATTCCTCATATGAAAAGGATTAAACATAATATAAAGATTCTTATTAAAACTACCAAAATAAATGTCAATAATTTATCCATAAAACATGAATGGTATAAAAATAATACATCCATAGTCAAACATATCACAAAACATTCAATACAATATGGATGTTTTGTATCATAATAAATTAACTTTAAATAATCTTACAATCCATCAAAAGATGTTGACATGGATGAAATCAAATATTTTTTTAGAGAAATATCTCTGCCTATTTTGAAATCATTTAAAAGTCATATAAATATAAAAAACATTTATTTCGAAAATATTATTCTAATATTATAAGGGAAGATTCGACAATATTATAATGGTGAAAAATAGAAACACCCATTATATAAGTTAAAAAGAAATTCTTACCTTAATTTTGTCGAAAGGGCATAAGGAACCTTGTTTGGAAAATGACAGAAAGATTCCATTCAAACCATTTTATAAAAAGTCAAACAACGTTATAAATGAATTTAACTGACAATATAGTAAATAGTAAAATGTTTTGGAATATATTTTTAGGAAACATGGAAGTGGAAGATAAAGAGGTCCTAGTAGATACTTATATAAAAACAACCTCAGATAATTAAGAGATTGTGAAATTAACCTTTACCTTGTTCATTTCCTTGGTCAAGTGTAGGTTAACATCCTGTATAATGGTGAAATAATTGTTATTAAATTATATAATAACCATATACATTAATATCATATCATATATGATCTTCTAATATTTCTTTGTTAATGATATTTCAGTAGTATCACTGTTTCGGGTGTTAACTGATTCGTTTTCCTTTATATGATTGGTAATGTAAGTAATGATTTTTATGGATAGGATGTATATTATTCATATTCTGAATTATATTAATTATTTAAACATTATTTTTAATCATCAACTGAAACTTTGTTTTAAATGGATACGAATGGGAATTAATCTCATCATGTTCGTGGAGACAGTAATCCGTACGTATGCACGAGCGACTTAATCATTCTTCTGATATTAAAATAATATATAATAGGATGTTATATCATAGAAATAGAATCATTATCATGTTATGTTTATTATTTACATCAGTTATACTCATTTTTATACCCATCCAAATGCTGAAGTGTTTGAATAACAAACTACACCACGACATGGGGACGGTAATCCGTACGTGCGCAGGTATGATGACTTTGTCATTTATAGGATGGATAGAATAATTAATATATTTGTTTAATTTTTATAATAACATCACAGTATATAGAAGATATGAGATTTATTATTTTAGAATGGAAACAACAGAGAAAGAGGAAGTGGAAGAAGAAAAGAACTTCAAACAGGTGATTAAATATATACCACTTCTTTGGGTAATTTATTTTGATTTAATAAAAATGGCTCCTCATGTAAAATTTTTGACTGATGTAAGGACTATATGATGAAGGTAAGAGATTTTAGAGGATATTTGGGTAGGTTTTGGCAGAGAAAAATCTATTTGAAGGTGTGAAGATTAGAGAAGTGTAAGTGCCCTTTTATAAGAGGGGTGAGGGGTACCTTAGGAAAAGATTGAAATGGTATTTTATAATAAAATCATTTTCAGTTTCTAATGGCCCCAAAATGATTTATTTAAAGGATAATGTGGGGATGGGTCGAACACTATTCAACCAATAGGTTTTAGACAGGTTTGGGTCACTATATTAACCTTGTCTTTTAGATTTAACTCTTAGTTAAATAGTTTGACATTTACCATGTCTCTTTATATTTTTATATTATATAGTTAATAAACATACTATAAACATACAAAAGAACCACAAGTGGTTCATTAATGACATATATAATATTATTTAAGACCTTTTGAAATAATGTCATATTATCAATCCTAAACTATCATATTAACCTAAAATATTATTTTTATTCATCTAAATCCTCAAATTACATTTATTTTGATATTTATAATATCAATTATTTTAATATTTCATTATTACGGTAATTATTGCGTCATCATTGATTGATAAATAAACAAAATTATTTAATGTCTAAAATATATAAATAAAATATCGTTATGTTGGAAATATTTTTAGCTTTCTAATGAATATTTATTTTCTAATTTATATTATTTATAACCCTAAATTAAAAATAGTTTAGTTATTATACATGGATTTTACCTCTTTTAACAATTCTTTAAATAAATTAATAATACGTGTCCTAATCTACTCTATGTGGACCGAAGTTGATAATATTGTATTCTTAAGGTTTAGTTTGACCAAATTACACTTATCCAATAGAATTATGACATGTTTTAGGGTAATTATATATCATATTTATCCTTAATTACCGTATTTACTTTTTACCGTGCTAAATAAAAGAAAAAAGTTACTATTCACCAAACATAATTTTCATCTCATTGAGCCAAGTTTTCCATATTGATATTAACCATGTCTCTCATATTTTAAA
This sequence comes from Viscum album, assembly GCA_963277665.1. Taxonomy (NCBI): domain Eukaryota; kingdom Viridiplantae; phylum Streptophyta; class Magnoliopsida; order Santalales; family Viscaceae; genus Viscum; species Viscum album. The sequence continues at coordinate 1,063,727,504 of OY728126.1, read as the reverse complement.
AATTCAACTCAAAGAAGAGGTAAAATTATGTTTTATACAATTTGCAAATGCTCCTAGGAGGTGGGTAAAAGACAATAAACAGTTTGAAAAAATTTAACCTATCTAAACTTATTATAAAATGAGTCCAATGAATTACATTGATCATATATAAGTATTTTGTATCTATTTTGACCTAAAATAAATTCAAATAAAACAACTTATTATTTAAATAAAAGTCAGTTTTAACCAATAACGCGGTGTTTTTTCATCATTCATCAAAAATTGATAGTTTTCAGAAAAATACCAAAAATTCACCATAATCTAATTTCAATATTCTGAATCCAAAAAGGATGTACATTTTGTAAGATAAAATATATTAAATTTAAAAATGTGGGTATTAATATTCATAACGGCTAGTTTGATTGGTCGCGGTGTGTTAGAATCTCAAAGTTGCATACAATTCAAGCAATTGCATTATTCAAAGAGAAACGTACCATGAAAGCTTGGGGTGTAACAATTATAGTCATAGTTATACATTATTTTGTAAAAAATCTATTTTATGCTTAAAATGGACATTTTAATAAAACAATTCATTTCATTTTCTGTGATTATATTAAAAATAATTTCTTCCATTAATAAAAATTTATTCATTTGAAATGGATTTAATATTTTCAATCAGGAGGGTCAAATTTTCTAATATGATATATTTCATTTATGTTCATAATGATTAGTAACATTAGTAAAACATTTTCATTGTGGTATTTTTTATGAGAGTTAATTAGGGGATGAAAAATAAGATAAATTTTTTAAAATATCATAAACCCTTGTTTAAATTAATTTTATGCGTGTATTTTGACTCATCATTATAAAATCGTCTATTTTTCCAAAAAGACCACATTCCTTTTAGAAATACATATAATTTATTTTAATTTTTTTCATATTTAAAAAAGTGTCACTCTACTAACTTATAAAATGGAACATTTTCTCCTCACTTATTCATTGATTTGGATAATATATATTAGCCAAGAACTACCCAAATACCCTCCCAAATATGCTCCCCTAATCCTAGATTTCATGGATCCCCATAATATCAACCTTAGAATATTTAAGGTGTAGTCCAAATAAGCTTTCCAAAGAAGAGTTATAATTCATAACTTAGTGTTTCATGTTTTTTTCTTCTTATACCTCCTTAAAATATTCTATAACAATGTTAAAATAATAACATCTGTATCTATCATATATCAAAAAATTTAATATCATTATTTTACAACCCTTACTCATATCATTATCCATCAAATTGGAAATGAAAACATCGCTTCTGAGTACATGTAATCTACCACCTCTAAAAAGAAATGTATTTTTTTTTCTTCATCATATCATATGGATAGATAAAATGTAGAGGCCTGAAGCTTGACGTACATGTACATTGCATTACTTTGGCAAAATACTTAATACATAACAGAAACAGACACACAAGGACCGTAGTAGTTTAGTGTCTTTGGAAACTCGGAATAAAATCTTCTAATCGTGGTGAGAGATCTTCAACATCTCCCAATAATGATCTTCCCCTTTTTTTCTTACCTAAAAACTTTATTTATATCCTAGGGAAAATAAATCATAAAAGGGGTGAGATCAAATGCCCAGTAAGGGTAAACATAGAGAATATAAAACAATCCATAAACATTTGAATGCAAAAAACTTGAACATAAAATACAAACATCAAAATCTTGACCAAAGACATAAATCATGGAAGTACATAAATCATAGATCATAAAGGAACATTAATCATGATAAACTAGCATGGAAATAAAACTTGTAATTGTGGAAACCATTAAGCACATGATATGATTTCCATAGTAGCCAAGGCATTGCTGCCAGGACCATCTTAGTGGACAAAGTCCCTTTCTGAATCAATTTCACTCCTTGTTCCAGTCCTGTTTTACTGAACCGGTTTAACTTGTCGTTCCAACCATGTCTATCTCATGAGATATAAATAATTACCCAATGCATTGTAGGGAGATATAGGTCCCACCCTTCTCATAATTAAATCCTTCTAACTTGTGCCACAAAATAAACTTGAAACATTCATCATAACCCAAAGAATAAAGTGGGTTTCAGAAACATCATCCCATCATCACATAATCCATATAAATAAAATGGATATATCAACATAAGAAAATTGAAACCATTTAAATCATAGGGACATTATACTTGAAACATACACAAATAAAATAATGTCATCTTAGATGGAAAAAATGGTTTTGATAAAATGCTTGAAAAGAATTCTTGAGGAAAATATCCTTTCTTCTTCAAAATCAATTTCATTTCACAAGACGTCATGAAATTTAAAAAAAAGAAATTTTTTTAAAAATATTCATGAAATATTTTAGAGAAAGATTCATGAAAATAATGCTTTATAAAACCATAAAAATCCTTTCATGACGTATACGTAAAAAAACATTCTTCTCGTATTTTTGTCGGAAAAGTCAAAAAATACCTTGTAGGGTAAATAAAAGATAGATTATTTCCATACCATGGGGTAAAATTCAGAATGGGTAAACAGGAATTTAAAAATACATGAGTAAAATTTTATAAAACATGGACATTGATGATAGCGATAACCCCAGTAAATACATATGAATAAGCAATCTCAGATAAAAATGAGATTTGCAAAATTATCCCTTACCTTAGGTCTGATATGCTTTGTACGTATCCAAACCTCATGTATAATGATTTATATAATGTCATTGACTTATTAAAGAATCATATTCATTTTTAGGATATCATATATGGTTCAATTATGATTTATTTTACCCATTCTTCTGTGAATTAATGTTAAAGTAGCGTTTTGGGTAAAATCATCTTATTTATCGTACGTGCTTGGACTTGTTGTTCTTGATGTTATTATTAATTATATCATGATTTACATAATTCCAAAATATAAATCATGATTTATATATTTCATATACATTGATTATATATCCAGAATATACAATCATTTATGATAGTATATAACATATGGAGGTAAGAAATGAAACGCACCGTTCATGGAGATGGTAAGTCGTACGTAGGCATGAACGCTACTTTCATTTCAATTTCTTATTTTAATGGAATTAAAACATAATGATACATAGGTATATTATAATTCCAGTATAATATCATATATAATATCATTAACCACATACTTTATACATCCCACATAAGGTATTAACGAATCACATCACTTTGAGGGGGCGGTAGTCCGCACTTCCTCAAATGAGATTATCATATTTACCAACTATGGAAACCGTAAAGGATTGATATAATTGGGAATTAAATAATTATAAGTAAATCATAAACATAATATATATTATATATAAATAGAGTTCCATCATAATGTCCACCGTGAGAGGCGGTAGGAGAAAATCGAACAATCATCGTTTCGTGAGGCGTTAGTTTTCCATCACAGAAACATTATGTTCTTCATCCATTAGATGAAGGTGTGTGTAATTTTATTTCGAATCCATCTCATAAAAACATCCTATTATATTTATTATATTGTTATTTTTTACAAAATAATGTATTAAAAAGAGTTTAGGGGTTAGAGAAGTAGAATTAAAGAAAACAACATAAGAGAAACTGTTACCTTTAATTTTGGTAACTTCCTCTGGTTTGAACCAAAAGGACTTCGTAGAGAGTCTTATACCTAATGTCAGGCTTCAAAGGGGAGTATAGGGATATAGGGAGCTTAGTTTGTCATAGTTTTAATGAGCTAAATGGCTTGAGAGGTGTGAGGAATTGCATAGAAGTGGTCTCCTTTTATAAGGGAGAGGAGGGGCTCTTTAGGAAAGTGTGAAAACATTATTTTATTATTAACTTATCTTCGGTTTAAATAGGTCCGAAACACATTACTGTTTAACATAAGATGACTCATATTCGAAATAAAATCATCCAATTTTAATTGGACAGGTTATTGATGATATTTTAATTATTTATAATCTTATTTATTTAAAACATTTATTAATGAGGTAAACACTACATAATTATTGTGTAATAAATAATTTAATTCATTTGATTTCTAAAAATTATGAAAAAATTTCCATGATGTAGGGAATATTTTTAGCTTTCCAAAGAATATTATTGTCGAAAATATAACTTATATAACCCCTTATAAAAATTAATTACTAAAATATTTTTGTTAAAGTCAATTTTGTCTTTACATTAAATTAATTAATCCAAATTGACATTTTCACTACCAAGTGGCTAATTGGGGTCCCAAAATCGGCCCAAGGATTCCCATGGTCTTCCACTACTCATCCAATAAGGTTAGGACAAGTTTCAAGTTAATTTGGAATTATTATAGTATTATTTTAACCTTGAATTACCCTATTTACCTTTAACCGCAGTAAATAAAAATTACCGTAGTTACTATTCATAATGCCCAAATATAAAAAGTAGCTTATTAACATAATTTGGACCCACTGATTCCAAATATGGAATCCATATATCCAAATTCAATACACAAAAGTTGCAGAAATTAAATTAAAATTAATCCCGTTGTCGAAAGAAAACTGGTTTTTGTTTAAAACATTGCAAAAGATTGAATTGATTTAACCTATGAATTCAAGGTAAAATCAATGCTAATGACATACATTATATTGAATAGAAAAAATATATTCTATTTATAATTTAAAACCAATCAATATTATAATTTATCCACATATATTTTTATGATGATAAATTTTTTTTTAATTAAAATATAGCGTTTTTTTAATATTCATTAAAATATGAACGTTATCAGAAAAATATCAAAACTTTATCCAATGTAAATTTTTATATTATAATTCAAAATAATAACTTTATTTTGTCAAATTTAACTTATAAAAATGTTAAAAACTAGATTTAATGTGGGTGCGCCATCAAAAGGTGGCAAAACTGCATTTTTTGAAAAATACTTATTTTACCCAAAAAATTTATTTTGTTCGAATACAATGTTCTAGAAAATGCGTAAGATGAATAATAATTTTATAAAATTAAAAATTTTGTTAATAATATTCGTATGGTCTAGTTCATAAAAATATTATAATAATATATCGTTGTTTATTAAAACCCGGTATTTCGTACAACACATGCTATCGTGGAAGGTCGTGATTGCGTGTAATGCAAGCCAAGTCAGGGTTGCGTGTTGTGAAACAATACTTTATTATTTAGTAAAACAGAATCCAACCATATTTCATTTATACAATGAATATATATATATATATATAAACACACTCAGTGTTGTGTAGAATGACTATTATATAACGAACATGAAATTGTGTGTAACACGATCCAAGAATAGCGTTGAGTATACTGCAAGCTAATATGGTGTTGTCTATAGTACAAGCTAAAATTGGTGTGTTGTATAATATAAGACATCAATGAAATTAAAATATTATTTTTCATAAAATCTCGGGGTGTTACATTCTACCCCCCTTAAAATGAATTTCTCCCTTGAAATTCGTCAGGGTTATAAATCGTTTACTATTCATAGAAACCCAGATCGTAAAAAGGAATACTAAAACATAATTTTAAAAACTAAAGTATGAAATCTAATGATTACCCAAAGTAACTCATCACTAGGTTTCCATATAGGAGAACATAGGTTAAAATATGGATATGGAAGAAAAATCTAACCATCATGTTCTGATGGAGAGTGGCAGAGAACATGGCTATGAAAAAGACATCAATCACAAAGCCATAAATTTGTGATGATCTAAGGTACCATATGATTCATCAGATATAAGAGCACTAGGACATCATTTTTGGTTTTAGATATCATTTCCCTAAAGTTTATTAATTAAAAGAAATACATACATGATTTTAATACAATCTCACTATTGTTCGTGAATTGAACAATTTCCACTTCACCTCTTAATGAAATGAAGTTGAGTTTGTTATTCGTGAAGAGTTAGCAGATCAAGTGATAGAATGATGGGTCTTCCATCTGTTTCAAACAAAATTTTAGCAAAATTTATAAGTCCATTTTATGGTGAGATTAATCGTATATGGTTCCAGAAATGGACTTATACTTTATTTATTGTACCGATTAATAAAATAAAACTACTTTCTACTAACTAGGGACTTCCTGTAGGCCATTGGTATGAGATAAAGTCCAGTCGCACTTCATTTGTGGGTTCGATTCCCCCAGCCTGGTCCGACGTAATGGGTTGTTTCCCTCCCAGCAGTTTATCCTTTTTCTAAAATTACATTACTATAACATCCCATAAATAATATCGAAAGAGTTTCTATCCTTAAAAAATACTAACTTATGTCCAACATAATCCATTCCAATCTTTAAGCTTGTCCATAATATTGAAGTCCATTGTTATGTTATAGTGAAAACGATTAACAGAGATTTCATATAACAATCATGTTAATACCATCGTTGATCCCCATATATCATAAGATTTGTCTTGTTGGTCACATTCCAAAGGTTAGAAGGCCTTAATCATGTATTCTCTTGAAAAATGAATACCTATTGATTCTTAGTGAAAACATGACTGCTGTCAAAAGTTAACACTTTCCACATACCCAAACCCCAATGTTCTATATACTCAAACCATGATATAACTATTTCCTTTTATCAGTCATGAGATCTAGAATAATTTAAAACATTTCATTTTCTCCTTATCCCTTCATTATGCGCATATCATCTTCTTTACAAAAATATATCAATCACTTTCCATGTTTACCGATGCCATATTCTTATGGAAAACCACAATGGTCCAATATATAGGTATTCCAATATACCATTCAAGTACCTGAACAACATTATTTTTGAATACCTATACATAAAAACATCAAACCATCCTCTTCAATGATTATCCTGGAATAATTCCTTCCTTGATTTAGAAGTAACTTTTATGTTAGGGCCTTGAGTTGGGTAATGCCCATGTTCTCCACAAATAAGACCTTTAACCTCATAAAATTCTGTCACTCTATGAACCCTTTATCCATACAGATAACATCTGTCCCTCTAGTTGAGGTATTCCTCAAGGTTTTTCTTCCCTTCTTTATAAATCTCAATCTTCATTTCTTTATGCTCCTCACTATGAGAACATGCATAAAATTCCATCTTCCTATTATTTGATGACTTAGGAATACCACTAAATTTCACCTTGTTAATCATATATTGTGATGACTGATTCAGCTTAATCGCAATATCCTTCTCTCTAGGAATTAGGCAATTTCATTGCTCATAGTCACCAATTTGTCCATTGGATTCAATGTTAACCGAATTCCTTCTGGTTCCCACCATTGACTAAAGCATAAAAAGAATTCTGTGAGAGGAAAAAATCATGCTAGGAAATACAACATAGTAAAGGGGGATTACCCTCAATATCTAACATATTAGGTTAAATTCTACGATCGTTACCATAGTTCTAGGACTATATCCTATACGTATACTTATCCTTAGGTACATCCCTAAACATACCATAGAAATATCTCTAGGGATCTCACTAAAGTTCTCACATCCTAGTTTCCAAAGGTTGACTAAACCTTTCCTCTAATACCAACTGTTGAGGCCCGAAGCTTGACGTACATGGACATTACAATACTTTGGCTGAATACTTAATACATAACAAAAAAATACACACAAGGACCGGAATAGTTTAGTGTCTTTGGAAACTCGGAATAAAATCTTCTAATCGTGGTGAGAGATCTTCAACATCTCCCAATAAAGATCTTCCCCTATTTTTCATACCTAAAACCATTCTTTATATCCTGGGGAAAAGAAAACATAAAAGGGTTGAGCTCAGATTCCCAGTAACGGTAAACATAGAGAACATAAAACAATCCATAAACATTTGAATACAAAAAACTTGAACACAAAATCTAAAGCAAAGACATAAATCATGGAAGTACATAAAGAATATATCATAAAGGAACATTAATCATGATAAAATAGAATGGAAATAAAACTTGTAATTGTAGAAACCATTAAGCACATGATATGATTTCCATAGTATCCAAGGCATTTCTGCCAAGACCATCTTAGTGGACAAAGTCCCTTTTTGAATCGAGTTCACTCCTCGTTCCAGTCCTGTATTACTGAACCGGTTTAACTTGCCGTTCCAACCATGTCTATCTAATAAGATATAAATATTTACCCAATGAATTGAGGGAGATATAGGTCCCACTAATCTCATAATGAAATGATTCTTACTTGTGCCTCAAAATAAACTTGAAACATTCATCATATCCCAAAGAATAAAATGGGTTTCATAAACATCATCCCATCATCACATAATCCATATAAAACAAATGGATATATCAACATAAGAAAAGTGAAACCATGTAAATCATAGGGACATTATACTTAAAACATACACATATAAAATAATTTCATCTTAGATGGAAAATGGTTTTGATAAAACACTTGAAATGAATTGTTGAAGAAAATTTCCTTTCTTCTTCAAAATCAATTTCTTTTAAAAAGACGTCATGCAATTTAAAATGAAAGAGATTTTTTTGAAAATAGTCATGAAATCTTTTGGAGGAAGCTTCAAGAAAATAAGGCTTTATAAAACCGTAAAAATCATTTCATGCCGTATATGTTAAAAAAACATTCTTCTCGTACTTTTGTCGGAAAAGTCAAAAAATACCTTGTAGGGTAAATAAAAGAAAGATTCCTTCCATACCCTATGGTAAAAGTCAGGATGGGTAAAAAGGAATTTAAACATACATGAATAAACTTTTATAAACATGGACATGGATGATAGCAATAACCCCAATAAATACATACGAATAAGAAATCTCAGATAAAAATGTGATTTGCAAAATTATCCCTTACCTTAGGTCTGATACGCTTTGTATATATCCAAATCTGTTGTATAATGATTTAAATAATGTAATTGACTTATTAAAGAATCATATTCATTGTTATGATATCATATATGGTTCACTTATGACTTTATATTACCCATTCTTTTGTAAATTAATGTTAATGTAGCATTTTGGGTAAAATCATCTTATATATCGTAAGTGTTTGGACTTGTTTTTATTTATGTTATTATTACATATATCATGATTTAATTACTTAAAAAATGTAAATCATGATATATATATATATATAATAAACATTCATTATATATCCAGAATATACAAGCATTTATAATAGTACATAACATATGGAGGTAAGAAATGAAACGCACCGTTCATGGAGACGGTAAGCCGTACGTACGCATGAATTCTACTTTCATTTCTATTTCTTTTTTTAATGCAATTAAAACATAATGATACATATGTATATTATAATTACAGTATTATATCATATATAATATCATTAACAACATCCTTTATACATCCCACATAAGGTATTAACGAATCACATCACTTTGAGGGGCGGTAGTCCGCACTTCCTCAAATGAGATTATTGTATTTACCGACTGTGGAAACCATAAAGGCTTGATATAATTGGGAAGTAAAGAGGAGTAAGGAAATAATAAACATAATATATATTATATATAAATACAGATCCATCATAATGTCTACCATGAGAGGCGGTAGGAGAAAATTGAACAATTATCGTTTCGTGAGGCGTTAGTTTTCCATCACAGAAACATTATGTTCTTCATCCATTAGATGAAGGTGTGTGTTAGTTTAGTTTGAATCCTTCTCATAACAACATCCTAGTATATTTATTATATTGGTGTTGTTAGAAAAGAAAGGATTAAAAAGAGTTTAGGAGTTGGAGAAGTAGAATAAAAAAACAACTTAAGAGAAACATTTAACTTTAATTTTGGTAACTTCATTTGGTTTGAACCAAAATGACTTCTTGGAGAGTCTTGTTCCTAATTTAAGGCTTAAAGGGGGAGTATAGGGATGTAGGGAGCTTATTTGGTCAGAGTTTGGATGAGCCAAAAGGCTTGAGATGTGTGAGGAATTTCATATAAGTGGTCTCCTTTTATAAGGGAGAGGAGGGGATCTTTAGGAAAGTGTGAACACATTATTTTATTATAAACTTATCTTCGGTTTCAAGAGGTCAAAAACACATTAATGTTAATGATAAGATTCCTAATATTCTAAATAAAATCATCCAATTGGAATTGGACAGGTTTTGGAAGATATTTTAATCATTATAATCTTATTTATTTAAATCATTTATTAATGAGGTAAACACTACATCATTATTGTGTCATAAATAATTTAATTCATTTGATGTCTAAAAATTATAAAAAATTATCATGATGTAGGGAATATCTTTATATTTACAAAGAATATTTATAGTCGAAAATATAACTTATATAACCCCTTATAAAAATTAATTACTAAAATATTTTTTGTTAAAGTCAATTTTGTCTTTACATTAAATTAATTAATCCAAATTGTCATTTTCACTACCAAGTGGCTCAATGGGGTCAAAAAATCATCCAAAGGATGCACATGGTCGGCCACTACTCATCCAATAAGTTTAGGACAAGTTTCAAGGTAATTTTGAATTATTATAATATTATTTTAACCTTGAATAATCGTATTTACCTTTAACCGCAGTAAATAAACATTAATGTAGTTAATATTCATAATGCCCAAAAATAAAAAGTAGATTATTAACATAATTTGGACCCACTGATTTCAAATATGGAATCTATTTTTCCAAATTCAGTACACAAAAGTATCAGAAATTAAATTAAAATTAATCCCGTTGTCGAAAGAAAACAGGTTTTTGTTTAAAACATTGCAAAAGATTGAATTGATTTAACATACGAATTCAAGGTAAAATCAATGATAATGAATAAAATTATATTAAATTTTAAAAATATATTCTATTTATAATTTAAAACCATTAAATATTATAATTTAACCACATAAATATTTATGATGAAAGAATTTGTTTTTAATAAAAATATAGCGTGTTTTTACTATTTATTAAAATATGAACGTTATCAGAAAAATATCAAAACATTATCCAATGTAAATTTTTATATCCTGATTCAAAAGAATAATTTTAGTTTGTCAAATTGAACTTATAAAAATGTAAAAAACTAGATTTAATGTAGGTGCGCCTTCAAAAGGCGGCAAAACTGCATTTTTTGAAAAATACTTATTTTACCAGAAAAATTTATTTTGTTCCCATACCATGTTCTAGAAAATGTGTAAGATGAATAATAATGTTATAAAATTAAAAGTTTAGTTAATACTATTCATAAATTCTAGTTCATAATAATATTATAATAATATATCGTTGTTTAGTAAAACCCGGTATTGCGTACAACACATGCTATCGAGGAAGGTCGTGATTGCTTGTAATGCAAGCCAAGTCAGGGTTGCGTGTTGTGCAAGAATCCTTCATTTCTTCATATAACAGAATCCAACCATATTTCATTTATATTTTGAATATATATATATATGTATATATATATATAAACACACTCAATGTTGTATAGAATGTCTACTATAAAACGAACATGAAATTGTGTTTAACACGATCCAAGAATAGCGTTGCATATACTGCAAGCTAATACGGTGTTGCGTATAGTACACGCTAAACATGGTGTGCTGTATAATAGAAGACATCAATTAAATTAAAAGAATATTATTCATAAAATCTTGATGTGTTACATAAAATGGTAGATAAACTTAATATCTAAGATATTTATGATATAAAAATTATTTTTAAAATATTTGATATTACTTAACTTCTTTACCTACCATCCATTAGAATATATAGTGTTTCTCGTGCATACATGTAGAATACCACCTCCATAAATTGATGGGTTTAATTTTTCATTTACACATTACATGGATGGTCTTAAGTATGGAACTAATGAACAAATATGAAATGCATAACATATTTATGTATTTTTAATGTAAAATATTATCTAATTTATTTCTTTTACACCCAATATAAAAATTAAAATATCTTTCATATATAGGTAAGATTACCATCTCCATGAAACAACATCATTCATTTTTTAGGACCTCTTTACTTTGTTGATTTTGAATGTGTATATAATGTATAAATATGATAATTATAACATTTTCAATATTATTATATTAATTTAACAATAAATTATTTTACCACTGTAAACACAGCAATGTTATTTTGAGGTTATTAACCGAATGTCCTTGAAACATCCAACATGAACTTAATCAATATAGTAACTCAATAAAAAATAATAAAAATTAAATAAAGAGAAAAATGATAATCGAATGAATGTGAAAGCGGTTGTTTTTTAGAATACAGATGATATCTTTTCCAAATGTACAAGTCACCTTTAATGATCAAAAAATAAGGTTACTAAAATCTGAAATAATACCTTTAATGATCAAAAAATAAGGTTACTAAAATCTAAAATAACACCTTTTACAACAATATCTTTCCAAAGAATAAAATAAATCATCAAGTATATTAGTGGAAAAAATCATGTCACTAGTGATAAGACCATTTTTTCCCACCAACAGAAAAAATTTAGCTTCATGGTATGTATGAATTATAATGTAATTCATACATGACATAGTATCCATGCCTTAAATCCATTTAGTAGTTAACTTCCATGAAAGATAAATGTTACCATTTCTAATAACTTACACAATGGTGGTAGAGTCACATTCCAACCACAAATTAATCTAACTTAATTTCCTTTTAATTTAAACTACATTGATTATTCCAATCATTTATGCATCAAGAGATAGGAATACTCTAATTGGACCACATATACTTCCCTTAACATTACTATTATAATTTATAAAGATATATCCAAAGCATAAAGGTCTTTAGTTCCCTATTGATTCCCCATCCATGTTTCATTTAATCCGTACAAGGAAATGGGAATCCACATGACTTAAAGAGTTCTATAAGGGGGGCGTTAATTAACTTCATTTTCAAGATTCTTAAGAATAAAAAAATTGTGAATAGAGTAATTGTGTTAACCATTTTGATGAGATTTTCCATTTTACATCATAATAAAAATCAATAGTGTCTCATGAAATTCTCATTAATATTATAGAGTTCCCATTAAAGAATAAGTACGATATATGACTCACTCTCTACATGTAAGTTTTCATAATTTTTTGTGGGTGCACATTCATTTATTGAAACAAAACGACATCAGTCGTCTACTCTTTTCCTCACATAGGGTGTGCATGGGTAGCATTCGATGTGCTTCTAGATTCATGTAATGCATGAAAAAAGTGATTCAACCACCATGTGAGATTATGAAAAGATCAATGTAGTGAATAAAAAAAGGAAGAATTTACACTTAATTTGTTCATTAACATGCATTTTTTAAATATTAGTACATGATTTATGGAATATGAATCTACTATCTCATGATCAAGTCAAAAATATAGGTCATGGAATTTAGTATAAGGAAGAAGATCATTTTGTGTTGTTTCATTTTGGAAAATATTTAGTAATTAATAAAATATGGTTTATCCTCAATTGTGTAATTTTCATATAGAATGTTATACATGTTATTTGAATGGGAGATGCCATGATTTTTTGAATTGTAAGAACGTGGGTAGTAAATGGAAATTTTTGGATGTGTTAAGATCAAAGAATTTTTTTATTTTTGATTATAAATACCCCTTTATTATATATTTTGAGTTTGAATATTCTTAGAGAGGAAATTAATATAAGTGAAGATCATTCACTATAGTATCACATAAGGACTACGTGAGGTTTATTTCACAAAGCATCAGTTGGAAAATAATCAGTACATGGAATATATGTTCATGAAGCATCACTCACACAAAAGGATTTTACTGAATAGAGATTTATATATAAACTGAATTCATATGGAAATATCTTATTAGAATGAATAAGTATGAAATTCTATGTTTAGTTAATGCAATTTATTATAATTTTATGAAGATAGTTCCGTGAACAATCAATTTTGTTCAAAAAATTATGATTCCATGTAATTCAATTATGAGAATCAATTCCAAGATGACTTGACATGCTTAATATGGTAGTATTAGTGTGTTGGTGAGAAGAAATTTGTGAAAGTATCTACTTCATTATGTTGAGTTGATTTTCATGAACAAATTATTTCCTAAAGATAAATTATAGGAGTATAAAAAGTTATTGAAGTTGGTAAATAGTGATCAAGAACAACATACAATATTGGTGTGGTTATATTATATGAATTGAAGTTCTTGAAGAAGTTGAGAGCACCAAAAATTAAAGAACCATAAGTTTCAGTCTAAGACCAACTATGTCAATCTTAAATAAGTTTTTAAATATAGGAAACCTATAATTTTTTAGAATAATCAGAAGACGGATATTCTGATTATAAAGTGTTTTGATTTTGAAGTTACACCTTTCAAATATTTAGAGGAGTGTTATGCCTATTTTCATATAGTGTGGTATATTATGTTCAGTGGAATTTAAAGATATATAGTTGAGTAAAAGGATCATTTTTATGCATATACATCAAATATTATGAATGATAGTTTTCATGAGTTCTTATATTAATATTATTGGATAATTAGTGCGAGATGGTATAAATAAAACAAATAATTTTATGAGACATCCCAAACTAGATTGTGATGGTATAAATAGTTCTTCACTTATGTAGTATAATAAAGACTTGTTATATAGATATAGACCCTACCGAATCCACTTCTAATTGATGACAATAGTTTTTAAAAAATGAGTGTCTTGGATTTGACCTAAATATACCAAGGATTTAATTAACCACCATGGGGGTAAACCTCATAAAATTATTATGAGATGTAATTCATTTACGTTCTAGATTGAATGTGTTCTGAATATGTTTTTGAACATAAAATATTAATTCATACTAATAGGTTTATATGTTAAAATATAAAAATGGGTATAAAATAAAAGGAAATTAATTTGGTAAAACTTTTGAACATCGATTCACCCCCTCCCTCCCGGGTACCAACATCATCCACTAGGCATTTAAATTGGTATCAGATCACAATGTTACACCTATACGTTGATCTAGTTTTTTTCCCATTTGTTTTTATTAATAATATATGATGTGTGGATTTTAATAAGATTCATATTCTCCTTAGATGGAAAATATAGGTCCCCTCTATCTAATTGTTAGATTGGGGGCCTCTACTAAAAATATAAGAAAACATAGAGAATATATGGGAAATGAATTTAAATAAGAACTCACAGAAGAATAGGGTACACCAATAATTGAAAGTAGTGGGAGTTGAAATTTATCTATTATAATTGTTGATATCTATCGAATGGAATATTATAGTTAATGTTGTGAACATAATTAGAATAATGAATCACTTGGTGACTTTTATTTTTAAAATAAATGACTACATAAAAAATAACCCGGTTTAATTTTTAACATATATAATTATATATATCCGGGGGGATATGAAATGAAAAATCATAGCAAGATTTATAATCTAATAATTTAGAAGAATATTTATCCAAAATGTTTCTTAATATCAACACTCTCAAAAAATATTTAATATCCATTGAACATGCTGTAATGATTCGTAATGAAATGTTTTGTCTTAATGGAGAATAATTCAAAAGGATTCATTGTGAGAGCTATATGATTATAAAGGCTCTCAAAGAAATGATCCATAAACTGGAAGAGACACAAATTTCTATTATTTGGGTTAATAAATCTCAACTGGATACCTAGGGTAAAAGAATGAAGGAGTTTAAAAATTCATTACAATAAATGAATAGGTTTCAAAAATATAAAATTGAGAAGATTATATTTTTATGGGAATAAGTATTTTATTCAGTTAAGGATAAGAATATTACCCTAAAAATGAAGTTTCTTGAGATGAAAGTAAAACTGATAAATCCCAAAGATGCATGAGCCGATACATCCAAATATATTTAGAATAGAAGTGGTTCCAAGAATACTTCTAATACAAGTCTTACTTCTGAATAGCTTTATTATGATGGAAATAAGGGATTGAGATTAACTAAAGATAAATATACTCTATTCTTATTGAAAAATGTAACTCTTGTTCCAAATATATATTCTTGTACTAAAAATATTCCATCTACTAGTAAAAGATATAAATAAATTTATGTAAAAAATAGTTGAAGAATAATTTTGATAAATACTTCATTTCATCAAAGGTGGGTGTAAAAAAGATAAGTAATTCATACTCCGTGAAAAAAGCTTAATTGAAGAGTTGTGATGTCTAAAAATTGAATGGAATCATAGGCTAGTAGAATGTTTCACCATGGAAGAAATAAAAATTTTATTCAACTATTTTTTCCCATAATGTTTAGACATAATTCTGTTTCTTATTGGTAAATTTTTTCAATAATTAGAAGACAAAGAAGGTATGTATCACATTGGAGCGTACCAACATTGATGAGAAAACCTATTGTGCATAAGAAAATTATACATAGGAAATTAATTCGGGCAATCAAGAATATATTTTATTTTCATGAATTCTTATGTGATTACCTAAATATAATTATCCAAAATTATTAAAAGATATATTATTTACTAACCAAGTACAATTAAAATATTGATGTTTAGATAAGACTATACAAAAATTCATAAATAAATAAATAATGTATATATGTCTTTCATGGTATATAAAAAGGAGAAATCTATAAAGTAGGATTCACCCAATAAGAATAATGAAAATGATGCTAAAACAAATTAAAAATGATACAATTGTGGAATAAAATTACATACCATGAACCATTGAAAATAAACATGTAAACTAATGTTTGTGGATGTTAGATGAGACAAAGATAATAATAAATCCAAGAGATGAATATGATGATTCGTTTGGTGTATTAATTCCAAGATGAAGAACTAAAATTTCATGATAGGTTATCTAAAATAGATATCCCAAATGAAGATGAAGAGTTTTGTGTGTGTTGAAAAATTTATGAACATGTAACTGATTAATGCATGACTTAGATTCCTATAAAATTGAAATTATTTAAAAACAAATTGCAAGAACTAGTGGATTATTCTGATATAAATTCAACATTGAATATTGAGTGTACAACCATGTATAATAAGATGAGATTTCATTTATAATTCCTATTCAAATGGCCCCAAAATTAGGAATTGTATAGGAAGTAGGAGTGAGAACAAATGAGTAAAAGTGATTTTATTTCTAATGTGAAGAATAATATTCCATATAAAAATAAAGATAAATAGATGAAGAATAAATATATGTAATCCAAGTCAATCAGTATTTAGAAGATCAATTATGATAACATGAATACAAATGAAGCTAAATTAAAGTTAGTTTTTGGGATGGGAAGAAACTCTAAACCCTATTTCTATAACTCATAAGAATGATAGAAACCACATTATTCCCATGTATATATTATATATATACTTCTATATAGGTAATGGATGTTAAGGAATGTATTTAAAGGGAGATCATAATAAATGAATACTGTAAAAGTTATGTAGAATCAAGAAAGTTATCCATCATAGAGTATTTTACTTATACTAGTATCATGTGGCCTCCTAAAAACACTTCAATTGGTATCATAAAATATTATGGAATATCATTCATAATGAAATCCAACTATGATAAATAATATGGGGGATTTTTATTCTTCTAGAGGTAGTGAAGATGTTAAACCACCATACATCTATATCACAATTAGTATTTCATGAATATCTAATATTTTGGTAAGTGTTTTATTTTCTGATTCTAGATATAAAAAATATGAAAAATGAATATTTTCATTTAAGTTTTATGTTATCATATTCTTTTATGAATTTTTTTTTGAAACATAATGGGATAGAGTTATTACCTAATTAAAAATAGAAACATAAAAGTGTAGAAACCTAGTTTTATTGAATTTTTTTATCTATTTGATGAGTGAATATATGGGATTGGTTAAAAATATTTTCAAAAACCCCTAAAAATATTAGTGAGCATATATCACATGATGGAAATTAAGTGGAAATATTTATTATCTATATTAGTCCCTATTTTTTCTACATTGATAATTTATCAAATATACATAGATTTAATTAATTTATGTCTAGTTTATATATGAAATTTTAAGTCACCATTCTGTAAATAATGTTAATATTTACTTCTCTTAGGTTTTATATCATATGAAATGTGGAGAAAAGATAAAGTGAAGAATTATGGGGAGAAGATGAAAAGTTTAGTTGTGAAGGAAGGAGATGAGAAAAAATCCCTTAGCATTACACCTTTTCATTTATTATCAATAATTGGGATGAACTATTTAAGACATATTAAAATCAATCAAGGTAATTGTTTTTTATTATTTAAAAGTATGGACAAAATATTTAAAGGGGGAGACTTAAAAACTTAATGAATTTTATTTGTTGTGTTTTTTGTCAATAAGTATATTGATGTGTGTTGGGTGATATGGACATACATAATATATGATTTTTTTTATGTTGGGGATTTAACACCATTATAATATTTTGAAAAAATATATATAATCTAACAAAGAAGTTTATAATTCAAGATATGATGATTTTTTTAAATCATCCATTTATTCAGACAATTAATGAGAAAATATTTAGTGTGAATAATGTCAACTGTTGAAGATGAAGAATTTTCCCTGAAGCACTAACTATTTTACTTTCAAAAAATATATAAAATGACTCATTGTTTTAGAAAAATAAATTCATATGTTTTATTTGAAAACCATATAACAAACCTCAAGGTTATCCCACTAAATTGGTTAGATATCATAAGGGATAGTAATTAAGCTCAAAGAAAGGACAGTCTAGAGTGCCAGAGGAAGTGGTAAGGTCCAACATGGGTTGGCATAGGCATGAGGAAAATAGGGTGATGAAAGGGTTGATCCAATGTATAAGGAAGAATGATAATGAGTGGTTGTAAGTTGTGGTGTCCTCATGTGAATTCAATAAAAATCCAATGAAGCACTCCCTATTATGAAGGAGTCCCAATATGATGTGAAGTATGGGGTTATACTCAATTTCTACATGGAGTTGATCCTAATTTAATTGGTTGTGCATTTTAATTAAAACAAAACTTCTTTATTCATCTTTAACATACCTTAAATAGGGTTTCCATGTGGAGAACATGGTGTTCATTTGGTTTTAAATAAAGCATGAAATAAAAAACTCAATCATCATTCAAGATTATACAAATCTCAACGAAGTAAAAAAATTGAAAAGGTAATAAATTTTATGTACTTATTCATGAACAATTAGTATGTGAAGGACAACTTATGACTAACATAATGTGAAGTGTCTATATAATGATCAGTATATGAAGCTAGGTTACAAAATTTAGTATAGGGAGGAAGATATGTTTGTGATGGTTAGTTTTTAAAAATGTTATTAAACGTATAAAGGAGGTTCAATGATTCAATACCCAATATCCACATAATATAAGATACATGATATGTGAATTAAAGATTCCATATTTTTTAGCATCATAATAAGATGAGTGGTAAACCATGATTTTTGGAAGTGTAAATAGTTATTCTAAGATTTTATATTTCCTATAAATACACCTTCATCATATAGTTTGAGTGTGAATAATTTTAGGTATTATATTATCATAAATGAATATTATAAGATCTATTCTCAGAAAACAACTACATGAGGTTCATTTTTTAAAGCATCACTATGTATATCGTTTATTCATGAAGCATCACTCACTCATAATGATTAATTTTGTAATGATTTCTACTTGAAGTGTATGCATATGGGAATTTCCTATGTGATTGATTAAATATGGAATGTTATGTGAACAACCTGATGTATATTATAAATTCATAAAAATAGTATATATAACTTAGGTTTCATAATGTAGGTTAATATTCGATATTCATTATTTTTACTAATAAATTCTAAGAAGACCATAAATGGTTGATCTAAAAGAAGCAGTGAACATAAAAATAATGATCAATTATAATATTATTTAAGTCACGTGGACTATTAGTTATTCTAAGAAGTGTTTTATTTCTGAAACATGATGTTTTTTGGAAGATAAATCAAATAATAAGTAGAAGTTATTAAAGTACAAAAATAGTGATCAAAACCAACATACCATATCAATGTAGTTGTATTTTTCTTGTTAACGTTTTTGATGAAGTTGAGACCACTAGAAGTTATTTTCAAAGGCCAACTATCCTAATCGTATATGAGGTTATAAAGTTAGGATTCTGGTAAATTTGTGAAGAATAAGAAGTTACCTATTTCTATTATACAGTGAGTTTATTTTGAAGTTACATGTTTAGAATATTCAAAAGGGTACTAGGAAAACTTTCATACAGTGTTGTTGATTATGTTCAATGGAATTTGGAGAAATGAAATTTAGGAACATTATTATTTAGTTAATGAAGATACATCCAAATATTACAGAAGATATTGTTTAGGTGTTCTTATAAAATAACCACTGAAGAACTTATGGGATAAAATATAAATAAACCAACGATTTTCAAGATATTTCTCACATTATAGGTAGAAATGTTAATAAATATTCACTTCTGTAATATATTTAATATTAGGGATATAGATGTAGACCCAATCGAACATACTTGTAATTGATAACAATATTCTGGTGGAAAATTTATGTCTCATACTTGACATGAACAAATTAAGGATCTGTATGCCTAACTTTACAAAAAACGTAAGGAATATGAATAGTTGGGAAATTATACAACAATAGACAGTGAATTATAGTTTTAAATCAAATACATATTTTTTTCCTCCTCAAGAGATAAATTCATCGTTATTAAAAAAATAGGTTCACAATAAATGTATCAGTATTATAAACACTAAATAAAACCATAAGATAAATTCAAAGAAACAATGTTTATGTGTTGGTATTCCAAATAACTGATGATCATAACATGCACAATGGAATTATAAAAACATTAATTGGAATTAAAAACTATTGATAAAATATTTTGCATGTTATAAATAAATACTGAATATGAATCATTTGTTATAAAACAAAATAATCAATTAATAATTTATTTAAAACCCTGATTTTAGAATAAATTGAAAGGTATCCCAATAGAAATTATCTGAGGTATCCTGAAAAATAAAACTATCAAAAGGGTTCCACTTCATAAATATTTAATCATGGATTTTTCTTCCTTACCCTATAAGGAATCGATTAACTCAATCAAAATTTCCCAAATACTATAACTGGTATCTCAGTTTCCCCACTACTCTGACTGGTAGCTCAGTCCTTCCACTTCAACAACCGATAGATTTGTGTTCCAATTACATAACTAGTATTTTGGTTTTCCAACTACTAAACTAGTATCTTGGTTTTCCTTCTACTTAATCAGTAACTCATAAAACAATTATAGCAAGAAATTATAAAAGATTTTACAAAGAATTCCACACTATTATAAGCTCCATAAAAATACTCAAAAAGAAAAACAATTGAAGGTAAATTAATTGACATGTAGTTTAAGACTTCAAATGATTGTAACATTAGGATTTTTCTTATATCAAATAAGTATATTTTAATCCATGAGTTATATATCTATTTATAAGTAATCCTTTAATGGTCAGATGCAAAAAATCATTGGGTTGGATATAATAATAATGGTGGTAAATTTTTTTATGTTATGTTGGATATGACTTCTTCCACATCTACGAATAGGTTTTTAGCATTTCTATAGTTATTTAGATGGATAGGGAAATAAAATATGTATTTTAGAATTTAGATTATCAATATTTAGGATGTTCTTAAAATTTTGGTATTATATAATTACTTAGGTTATATGATTTTCATATATTCATACCATTGGTATTTCATTATCCAAAACATATCAATAATTAATTAAATGGTTTCATATATTGAAAACATTTAAGATAAAATAATAAATATTTCTTATAATAATTATTAAATTAAGTGTTTCATGGTTTTCAAGACAAGTAATGTGAAGAGAGTCAAAGACTCAATAGTCTCCCCCTTTTTTGAAAAAAACAAACACATACATATAAAAATTTAAATAATACAAAATAGATTTCTATATAACTATATGAATATATTTAGATAATGATATTTTGTTATATTTTTTCAGAATGATTCATCTTTCTAAAAAGGGTTCTCTCCCTTTCAGAAATATCCCCCCTTATCATATCTCATTCTTTTTATTTCAAATAAAATATCAATTAGAATAACATTCTCCACATTTGAAAAATATTAAAATAATCTCCTAATTCAATACATGACTCCCCATTTTTTAAAACAAATCTTCCCTTTTATTAAATAAAAAATTATTTTTTTAAAATAAATTTTAATTTTTAAAACATATCTCCCCCTTTGTGATTTTTAAAAAGAATGGTTTCAAAAAAACAAATGAAAAAAAGGTAACTATTTATACATATAGAGAAAAAAGTTAAGAATATATTTTAAAATAATAAATCATAAATCATATTTTATTCATAAAAATATTGATTATAAAGACATGTAAATATAGTAAATCATCCTAAAAAATATATATTGATAAAATTATTTATATAATAGAGTTTAACATTTCAAGAAATTAAAAATTTTGAAAAAATTCCTCCGAATTGAATTTTTGATCATATGTTTTATCTTCTAGATATATTTATGCTATACTCATATCATCTTGTCTTGATTATTTATCTTCTGATCTTATTTTTAAACCTTTTCATAAAATATTATTTCTTAATCTTTCAAAAACTGATCCTTCCTGTTAAATTCATCTCCTAAGGAAAGAATATTTTGAGAAAATTATTCTAATTTTTTCTTTCTATGAAACCAACATCAGATTATACTCCCCAATCTTCTGATTCTAAATTACAGCAAGATCCTTTATATTTTCAACTACTGAAGAGATTCTATTGAATTATTTTCATCACATCATCTAGAATGGTTGAATTATCATAAATAATTTCCTGATTATGATAGATGTAAATTTTATAATCACTAATAGTATTTTCATATTTAACCTATTCATTGAAAAAAATTGTGAAATTATTCAATTTCTAATCACAGATATGTAAATCCATTTTGACTTCCTACATATAGAATTTTACAGTTTCAATAGATTATTAAATGAATTTAATCTAAAGGATTCTAAATTTGTAACATATTTCTTTTAATAACAGAGATTATTTCACTAATATTGGGGATTATTCATATGTTGTGGTTCATTCTTATCTTAATGATTAAAATATATATTACTTATGATCAAGAAATATAGTTTTATTGAGCCTTTCAATTTTTATGAATTTTTTTATTCTTATTATTATCTTTTGAAACAATTATATGAGCTTTTCATTCTTTGACATTCTAAAGTGATGAATCCTCAAATTATATATTATCATTGTTAAAATAACATCCTACACCAATAGTATTTTCATAAGAACTTGATTATGGGTAGATTAAGATAGAAAAGTCTTTTAATGATACTAAATTTGAATATTTTCATAGATTTTCAAGATTTAATTGTATTGGATGTGTGCACTAACTATTCAAGATGAGATAAGTATTCTATTACTATATTCTTCAACTGAGTTTCGCTATTATTTTAAACTGATTTTTTCAGAAAAAATATCTATCAAAAATCTTCTATTATAAATTTTACTTGAACGAAGGAAGTGTTGACATTTACTTCAATAGTATTTACTTCTTGAATTATAGTAACCATCAAGGTGAGAAAAGGGTTGAATATTCTTATGGAACTTATTATGAAATATTTTTTCAGTTTCCTTAAAATTATAATTTCAACTTCAATGTAACTTTAAGAATCATATTTTTTGGGATTGTTGCTTGAAGAGTGTATTTTTTAATCTGTGACTGATTCTACGTCGAGGTGTAATTTTTCTTTTTATTCTCTTTAATTAACTCATCTTCCCTATCCACTTTCAGGAATTTTTTCTTATTGTTCATCTAATCCAAAAAAATTCTAGTAATGCAATCTTCTTTCATTTTCTTAGTTTCCTCAACTGAGATTTTCATGAACCTATTATTTCTATTCATAAGCTTATTAATATGATCATATAAAAGAATAATTTTATTCTTCAAATTTTATTTATTTTAATGTTTTTCTAATTTTACATTATTATTTATTCCATTTTCCATATATATTTTCATAGCTTCTACTTTATTTTATGTTTTATTCTTTTTTTAGTAGATTCAATTGAAGTAGAAATTTATACTTCTTTTCTCTTTATAGTAGTATAAAAATTTTCTTTATATAATTTTTTAATTTCTATAAAATTAACTACATATGATTATTTCAAAAAAATATTTTCCTTGTTACATATATTAATCTCATTATTGAGATTGTTTTTGAATTAATAGGATTTCTCTTTTTTCTTTATGGGTGTGTTTTATTTTAAGTATCCTCTTACATTAGTAACATTACTAAAATACTTTTTTAGAATACTTTTATATGATAATATTTTCATTTTAAATAAATTATTTCTAATAGCATTGATATAAGACCATATAATATTTTTCATAGTTAATATTTTGAATCTTTTCAGAAATACCAATAGATAAAAAACATATATTTTTATCGTATATTTGTCTCATTTTCACACAAAAATAAATGAAAAGGTCTATTGCTAATCATTCCTAACTTTTAGAAGAATAATTCCATTTCATATAAATCTTATCATGTATTATGAATAGGGTCTTATCATATTAAGATTTTATAAAGCCTCCATATACTTCTAAAAATCTTAGGATAATCCAAAAATAATATCCTTTTAATCGAATTTTTAGTGGCACATTGAACTTCCCCAACATCATTGTAAAATTCCATAAAAAAATATAAAAAAATTACTCTTTTGTTACCCTCTTCTTTAGGGTATTAGCTTAACCATATAACTCTATGAATAACATAGTATATTATAACATTTTCACTTTAGTAACTGAGATTGATTTTCTCCAAACTTGAAATGTAATTATATATTTTAACATGAATTTAAATTTTTTTGAAAGATCATAATTGTTTATCCTTTCTCATATAATTTCTCAAATAGATAAATTTTCAGAAAAACCCATTTTATAATTAGAATATGTACAATGAATTCAAAATATGATCCTAAATTTTAAGTAAAAATCATATAATCATTGCTTCTAATCCTAGTGAATGAGTCTAGCCAACTTTAGGTGAACCCATTTGTAAAGGAATTTTGGGAAGACGAAAGGTCATTATCACTTTCCCTGATACAATGGATCATATTAAATCCAAAAAAACAAAAGATGTTATATATATTTTTAAGTAATTATTTAATTTTTTTGAAAATTTCTAATGATTTACTAATTTGAACAGAATTATAAATTTCAGGTAAACAAACAATATTTTAAAATTTTGAGAGAAAATTAAATACAAGAAAAAGATAATTGTTTTGAAATTTAAATATATATAAAAATTAAATCCAGTTATAAATCATATTATAGAAAATAAATTGAATTTTAAAAATATTATAAAAATGAAATAAAAATTAATAAAAAATATTTTTGAAAATATATTAAGCATATAACACTTTACAAAAATCCAACAGACTAAAAAGTTCATAATATCAAATTTTCAAGTCATCTTTCATTGGTGAATGGCTGGATCATATTCTTTATAAGAGAGTTCTATAAAATTTTAAACATAAAGATTAATTTATTATGAAAATTAAAATTTATTTAATGAGTAGCCTAAAAATGATGGTAAAATACTCCCCCTAATAGAAAAGAATAAATAAAATATAACAAGAAAAAATAAAGTAATAGATTTAATAAAATATAACTATGAAATATGACAATAAAAAAGAATATAAAAATATAAAAAATTTACAAGTCGTGTCATTGATAGATATCCAACACCCAAAAATTAGAAATTTATACCTTTAGAATTATTTTATCTGTAAATAGAACTCCTTGGATCTAGAATATTGGCATTAAAATTATTTTCCACACAAACATGATTATATCTCTTATGTTCTTATTTATAATGTTTTTATGATATGAACGCTTTGTGTTGTCCAAAATATTGAACTCTATTATTGAAATAATTAATCCTCTAATTTAATCCTTGTTCACATTGAGTAAATAATGTCGTTTTTTTAAATTTAATGAATTTTCTAATAGATTAAAATAAAATTGGATTTACTTTCTAATCACGATTTCGTTTTGCTCAATATTATCTGACTAAACCTATTTTCAAATTCATTCCTTCTGATAATAAGCATAGTCAATGACTTTTTAACGATTTCAATCCTGGAATTCAATTTTAAAATTACAATTTTATCTACAGTAAATGTTACACTTTTATAATTTCCTATATTATATTTCAGATTATCTAACTTGTTATTTTCAAATGTTATAACATTTTCTTTTTCATTTGAATCATCACATAGATTTGAAACATTCCCTATACACTTTTATAATTTTGAAAAATATTTTCAGACTCCATTCTTATCTCAGTTAGCTAATCATTAAATTTTATAAAGCTTTTCATTCTTTTTCTAGATTAACATTTAAGATCACCATGATTTTCATACAACTTATAGTATATATTTTCACATTCAAAAATATAGGATCTCATTTCTTAATTATTTTAACAATCTCTTTTCACATCTGAACGAGATAAATTTCCATTATTTTTAAAATTTTTACTATCTGAATAATAAAATCATTTTGATTCCAAATATAGACTCATATGATCTTCAGTAGTTAATATTCTTACAAATAAGTTTTTTTATTTTAGATTATATTTATAAAATACGGTGATTTTTCTATTATTTTTTCAATCTTCATAAGAACTTTATGATGTAAAATCACTTTCACCTAGGCTTCAAGTATCTATTTTTTTGGACATTTATTACTTTTCTTCTTAGAATAATTTTTAGAAGACTTCCATTATTTCTTCATTAATTACATAAAATTTTTTCAAACGTTTCCTAACTATTTATATTAATATAAATTTGGTTTTCAATTAATAATTTTCAATTTTCATTCATTAATAATTTACTCTAAAGTTATTTTGATTGAACATTCTTCTTGATAGATTAGAAAGTTCACCATCAGTTGGTTCATCCAATATATCTTTAGAAACATCTATTAATCTTTTATTATATGATATTGTATTACAATTTTCAATATTTAATGTCTTAGTTGTTGTAAAAGAGAGACCATTATTATTTTTCTTCATTGATTCATTTATTTTAAAATTTATTTCATACTACATAAGAATACCAATTAAGTGAGTTGAGATAAGTTTTTTGATATGATTTGTAACACTAATAACTATACTTTTGGATTCCCATAACATAGGAAAAATATATATGATCTTATTTGTAAGTAGATTATCATATATCTCTTTCTCTTCAAGGTATTACAATATATTTACTATTTAATGGAATATCTAATGATTATTAGAAATTTGTTCACTGGGAAGAAAAAAAACCTTGATAATCTGCTCTTAACATAACTCTCTTTATTTAAACTGCTTTTCATGTTCTGAAATTTGTAACACAAATATTTTTTCATATACCATAATAATTTATGAAAAATGAAATTTAAATGTATATATTCATTTTTATAGAACACAGAAATGTTTTTTTTCTCTCAAATTTTATAGAAATTCAATGTTCTCTACTCTAGATAAAGGAAAAATTTCTTTTTGACAAACATTATATTCTCTAGTAAGCATGAGATTGTTTTCAAATCTATTTTTGACAACATAATATTAAATTCTATATCCCCAATATTTGGTGATTAAAATCATGTATAGGTGGTATTTTTGGATTTAGTTTTCAATGGATCAAACATGTAAACCTACTATACATAAAAATAAAAATATACATGTTGTTACATGTAAGGAAACAATAATATCAAAATACAATAGTAATTGAAAATTTGGAAATATCATGTTTAGTTTATAAGATAAAACCCTTCTCTAATACCAAATATAAGATCAAAATGGTGTGGAAATTATACTGTAATAAGATTGAATTGAAGTCAAAAATCAACTGCACATTTCATTCTTCATTAAGATATAAAAGTATCAATTTTAAAGAAATAGATATTCTAATTAAAAATTTATTTATTTTATAAACAACTGATAAACCCAAAAGATAAAATCAAAGTAAAAAATTTTATGTATCAGTATTTTAAATCAACTGTGAACTTAACTTGCACAATAGAATTAAAAAAAAATAATTGATATTAAAAACTAATGATTAAATATTTAACACAATGGAAATTATAAATAAACTTGAAGTGTTTTTTAGAAAAACAAATGTTCCTTTAAAGGAAATATTTTGTAATGAACCTAACTGGGTTACCCTCAAACTCAAAACTAGACTCATTCCATCACATAACAGAAGGGAATTCCAGATCTCCACAGGATGGAAAAAAACTCAGGCATTGAACAACAAACCAAAGGGAACGATTTCACCCAACCTGAACAAAACAACAAGCATATATGTACACAAATTACAAGGAAACTGTAAATGACTAGTGAATATATCCCATTACATTAAAAAGACAGCGGAAACAAAACAATTGCAAAAGTATCCAAAACTCAAAAGAATGGTCCAAATGAAAAGGACCAAAACAAAATAGCTACTCCAAAAGATGGTGTATATAAACTCCAACAATCTCACCACTACCTACCCAACCCAACTGACAAAAAACCTCACCAATTGACTACAATTCATTTCCTTTTCCTAAAATGGAAGAAAAAAAAAGGTATACACACCACCAAAGTAGTGCACAAGGTGTGAGCTAACAAGATCAATAGGATCTCACCGAAGTGTTCCATAATAATTCAATGTATAACAATTCTTTTTTGAACAATTCAAATAAATCATGGAATGATAGGTATTCAAGATTCATTATATAAAACATGGTAAAAATTTCCGCTTTATAACAATTTTAAAACAAAATTAGGATTACCAATTTCAAATCACATTTTAATATCTTCTTTCTCATGAATCAATATGCATATCAGGGCTAACACAATCCAAATCCTAGAAATAAAAAACAACAGCAGCAGCAAAGGAATCACACTACCAAGGGAATAAAATGGGGTAGGTAGTAGACTACCCATACACATAATTTTATGAACAATGCACTATGGTATGAAAACACGATTATCTACATTCCAAGACCAGGGAGACACCACAGATAGTGAAACCCCAATATCATATCTATACCTAGAGATAATAATTTACACTCTAGGACAAGAGTAACACCCTAGATAGTGAACCCCCACAATGGACGATGGCCTCAAGCTAAACCTTCCACCTAGTACCCAAGGTAAACCAGGTTCTCATTTTCAAAATCATTTAATTGATTCAAAAATCATTTCAAAACCATTATCAATGATTTGAAATTATGCCATTTAATTAAATTTATCCAAAACCAAGGAAATACACTTTTATTCAAAATCAATTTCCAATACATACAATAAATCATGAAAAATTCATAACAATTTATTTGTAGACCAACTCATAAGAATAGAACAAAAATAGATTATCAAACACGGGCTAGAGACAGAACCACCTACCTCAATACTTGAATGCCACACACCCACAACGTCTTCCACCAACAACAGAAACCCAACAATTTCAAAAAAAAGTCCCTAGAATCCAATTCCAACATATTAGGATAGATTCCATCGAAAAATATGGTTGGAGGAGAATAAACATCTCATACCTCAACAACGAATGACCACATAAACATGAACAATAAAGGACCGACCTTCATAATGAGATCGCACAACGGATCTTGGAAGAAGATAAAAAGAAACACCAATTTAGATCAATAGATATGATAATACACCCCATGGGAGATAATATAATCTAATTCAATGAATAAGAAGAATGATCACTCACCCTGAGAGACTCACAGAAACTTCAATGAAGATCGATCATTGAAAAGATTGATTCAATAGGAATGGTGTCACTAAAACTCACTGGATAAGAGATTTGGTTCGAGATAAAGGGGGAGAATATGGTCAAATTGGAACCAAAAAACTAAGTTTCTCCCTAAAAAATTCTTACTTTGGGAATTACATGAGATTTAATTCCTTTACAAGTTATAAAATCTACGATTTTTAAGTACACTAATATATATGTCTCCTTATATTAATAACCCATTATTTTAAACAATCATATTTTGTAAACCCTCATCACATCATCTAACCTTCCATAGTGTGAATACTTTCACGACTTGTACCCAACAACACTTACATAACGTGTATCCTAGTTAAATTGTGTGAATCCCTCCTTTAGCTTGTAGAAAATGTTGTTTAAATCCAAGAGTTAAACGAATATGTGACATCACCATTATAGTTATCCTACAAATTCCTTCATAGACTATTAAAAACAATGGAAAAATTGAAACCATGATGAGTTTAAGGATTTACCTGATAGCTCAGTAATGGGATGTTATAAACTCCCCACCATAAATAATTTTCATCACCAAGAAGTCGTGTAGAAGATGTAATCCATGCGAAAATATGAGGCCATTTATCCCTCATCAATGACTCATGTTCCCAACTATCATGTGAATCAGATCCATGCTTCCATAGAAATATGACCAAAGTAACTGACCATCCACGCAAGGCTTTTACTTGTGAGACAATGACCTCAAATAGTTTCTCTAGAATAGAAAATATGGATCTAACTCAATTTCATCCCAAATCAGATCATGGTTTGGATCAAGGTGATACTTCCTAAGTAATGACATGTAGAAAACATAATGAATACCCATAAAATGAACTAGAAATGCTAACTAATAAGAAACCTATCTGAGCTGCTTAGTGACCTCATAACATCCAACATATCGCATAGCCATCTTTCCCTATTTTCCATGTCGATGGTGACCCAACTAGGGAGAAACATTAAAGAAAATACAGTCACCAAAAGAAAACTCTAGAGTATGATTTATTCTATCTACATATGATTTCTAATAGCTCTGGGTTGTTACCAAACATCGAAGTACCTCCTAAATCTTTTTCAATGTCTCCTAAACCAAACTTGGTCCACCCAAATCTATGTCGCCCATCTCATCCCAAAAAATAGATGATCTATAATGGTGACCACACAATAGCTAAAAGGGAGCCATTATTGTTGACAACTGGAAATTATTTTTATAAAAAACTCAACCAATATCATAGGGATATCTCATGATCCACTGATGTTAAGAACACTAGCATGAATCATATCTTCTAGGACCTGAATTATCCGCTCTGTATAAGCGTCTGTTTATGGATGGTAAGTTGTGCTCAACAAAACCTAAGTTCTCATTTCCTCATGGAGACTCCTCTAGAACCACTAGGTATACCAAGGATCTCTATCTGAAAAAATTGTATAAGGACTCCAATTTAACCTTAAAATCTCCTTCTCATATAGTCTACCATGATCTTCAACCCTAGTGGTATACTTGATTGGAACGAAATGATAATAATTCATTATCTGGTCAATGATCACCCAAATTTCATTTCTACTTTTTGGATACCATGGTAATTCAATAACAAAATCCATGGATACCTTTTCCCTTTTCCTGATCAGCACTAGAAGGGGATGAATCAAACTAGAGTATTTCAAGTGTTATGCCGTAATCTGTTGGTAGGTGTAACAGCAGGACACATAATCTTCAATGTAATGAATCATACTCAACCACTAAAATAATCATCTCATATCATAATACATCATCATAGTTCTTGGATGAATATACAATAATGATATATGACAACTAAGAAAGACTAAACACTTCAAGGATACTGGGATGACAACCCGATTCCCAAAGTGGAGCATAACATTTGAAGAAATAGAACAACCACAAATGGTCTCCCCACTATAATGTCTTTCTCCGACTTTTCTAAACTCGTCATCCTATTGCTGACTCTATAATATTGACTCTAGGATAGATGAATATAACTGAACAGTTGTCAGAACCGTACATAAAACATCCTCCTGAGCGTCCAAGTGCATCTAAACAAAAATCCCTAAAAGATTCCACTCCTTCAATTCTAGAATAGCCTATGATGCTATTTTCCTACTAAGATCATCTAAAATGACATTTCCATTCCCTGGTGTGTAGGTGATAACAAATTCAAACATATAAAGGTATTATAACCATCATCTATGTCTGATATTTAAGTCCATTTGAGAAAATATATAACTTAAACTCTTATGATCAGATAAGACTATGAACATTTCCCCAAAAATATTGTGCCACCAACATTTATGTTTCTGAATAAATGCTGGAATATATAAATCAAGAGTGGGTTAATTCTTCTCAAGCAGCCATAGAATATGAGAGTCGTAAGCTACCACATGTTCATCCTTCATAAGAATGAATCCAAAACCAACACTAGAAGCATCACAAAACACAAAATACCCATTACCTGACTCAAGTAAGATCAGAATAGGATCTGGTGTTAGAAGTCATTACAATTCATCAAACTAATATAGACACTTTTCATCCCATATGAATTTCACAACATTCCTGGTAGTAGAAGTCAAAGGTGATTCCATATTATAGAAATATTTTAAAAACTGCTAATAGTATCTAGAAAGACCAAGGAAGCTTCGTATCTCAAAGACATTTTGTGTCTCCTTCTTTGAAAAAATATCCTTCACCTTTTTTGGATCAATTAATAAGACATGTTCTGAAATATTGTTCCATATGAACTTCACTTATTGAATCCAAAAACTAAATATTGAAATATATCCATACAAATAGTGACTTATCAGATTTTCTAGAACCAAACTCGGATGGTACTTGTGCTCATGCTCATATTTCCAATAAACTAGAATATAATTCACAAAAACTACCAAAACAATGTAAATATATTAAAGGATTATTTGATTCATCAAATCTATAAAACTGTATAATCATTATTCAGACTAAAAGGCATTATATGATACTCATAAGGGATATACCTTCCCCTGAAAGCAGTTTTCAATATATCAGACACCTGGACTCTGAGCTGATTATAACCCAACCATATATCAATCTTTGAGAACCACTTATCCCCACTTAACTGATCAAACAAATGAGCCACCTGAGGCAAATGATACATATTCTTAACTGTTATTTGGTTCAAAATTGGATAGTCGACACACCCCTAAAGTGAACCATCAACCTTCATAGAAAATAGAATAGGGGATTCCCAAGGAGAAACACTATAGTGAACAAAACCTTTTTTAAATTGGTCATCCAACTAAATATTGAAATATTTTATCTCCATTTATTCCATATGATAATAAGTTATCAATATTATTTTTGTACCTAGCACCAGTTCAATCGTAAACTCAACTTATCTCTAGAGTAAGAACAAAGAATTCATATAGGAAAACATTAGAAAAGTCCCGAACAACAATTGGAAGATCATAAACTAAATAAATTTCATTGGGATCAAATGCTAATATAGAAAAAAAAACTCATAAGCACTATATGTGATGGCCCTGCACAACTTGACCTCAGGTCCCACCTCCCCTGAAACACATGAGAGCTCCCATCGAAAGAAAGAAATAAGACATGTAAATGATAAAAATCAACTTCATCCCAATATGAAACAATCCTATCCATTAAGATAATGATGTCAAACCGATCCAGATTAAGAATAAAGAAATCCTAGAATAACTCCGAATCAGATATCATTACCAAACAATAGGGACATTGTTACCCCTACTCTTTCCCCTTAAGAAGAGGTTTCCATAACTGTATTAAAAAATGAATGAGTTCTATTGTATGTTTATGAACATCAATAAAAATTTTAGATATAAATAATTAGGATTAACTAGTATCAAATAAATAAATTTTTTGGGAATATGAAATAAAGATATTACCAATCACTATCGCCGAACCTACATCGAATTCCGCTGGACACTCATCTAGTGGTGAATGTGCTTTACTATTTAGGCATGTGGCTGAAGCCCAGTAGTCCATGAAACTTATGACTACACCATAGTAACCTTTGGAGATAACGAACCCTGACCATTAAGAGGATTAGTCATATCCTGACAGAAACACTATAAATGAAAAACCCATCTACTATTGTTTCATGTCTTTGTGGGCAAAGGACAAAAAAATTGGTATTACAGTCCTTTCCTCAATGATATCAAGTCATATTCACATTTCTATCCATAAAAAATGGTATGGAGAAGGCACACTATTGATACCCACCACCACCACTTCAGAACTGACCTTGTTACATAATATTCGTCCGATGAATGCCATTGAAACTGCTGCTATATGGAAGAGAAGGGTAGGGAAAACCAACCATTTTCTCCATATCCATATCTGACATCATAGCTCTATTTTCCATCTCTTCATAGGTAGAAAGTTTCAACATAAACACGTAAAATATGATATTTAGTTGAAAATACAGTAGTTATTTCCATGCCTTCAACTGGTCATTTTTCACTATATCCAAAGAAAAATGGAAAATATCAACAAACTGGTTGGTGTATTCCAACACTGAACTATCCTGTAATTTTAAATATATGAACTCCATAAATTTTTCCATCATTTGAGATTCCAGAAAAAACTACTGGGATAATGGGGCTTTGAAACCCATCCAATCCAAGTCCACGTGTCTGTCTTCCTGGACCATAGAATCCCGCCATCTATTTTTAGAACCCTCTAGCCTGAGCATTTCATATTTCACCTTAATATTCTCAAGTGTCAACAGGAATTAAATGATTTTATCAATATTAATGGGTAATTAAACTAAATCTTGAGGTCTAGTATTTACTTTAATAAATGATGGATTTTCATGCATGAATTCCAATGATCTCTCTCTCTCCTCCAACTCTTGGTTGTACCTCAACTACTACATTTTTAACTCGTGGTACATCCTGATCGACATCACAGACTGCCTAAATGATAGTCTAAATTATTTTCTAATCTATAGGTGGATTTCATTATAGATCTTCAATTAATCCTTCCTGAGGAACTCATGGAAGATGTCTTGAAGGAATACTAATGCACAATGAAACATAAGAATAGTAAACCAACAAAAGAAATATCAGTTCAAACCAGGAAAACCATTAGTGGAAACTGAGATTTAAAACCAAACCCAACACTGGATACATGTATCCCAACTTCCCATGGCAACTAAGGTCTTGTTACAATATGATATGGCTAGGAACTCATCACAACCTTCCTCTCAGGTCTCAAAAATCCTATCCCTATTCAAATAGATGTACTAATACAAGGACTCTTATGGACAACCTTCCCTTGGATAACAAATTGTAATGAACTGACTTAGGTTTCCCTCAAACCTAAAACTCAGCCCATTTCATAACATACTCGAAGGAGAATCCTGATCCCCGTGAGATGGAGACAAGCACCCTATAATCAAACAAAAAACTATAGGTAACAATATTTCCTAACCTAAACAAAACAAAAGTCATATTTATACACAAAATAGAATGAAACAGCAAGAGACTGATGAATATATTCCATAACTATAAAAATATAGTGGAAACAAAACAACTAAAAAAGTATCCAATACTCTAAAGGACATGTCCAACTAAAATGGACAAAAAAATATACTCCAAAAGAGGGCATGGATGAACTCCCATCATATCACCCCATCTACTCATCCCAGCTAACAAAAAACCTCACCACCACACTGTAGTGTCTTGAATTTCCCTGAAATTGAAGACATATAAAGGTCTAAGAACCACCGAAGAGGTGCATAGGGTGTTAACTAACATGATCAATAATATCCCCCTAGGTGTTCTATAAAATATATATAACAATTATTATATGATCGATTTAAATAAAAAATTTCATGATTGGAAGTAAATAATCTGTATAGAAAACATGGTAAGCATTTCCTCTTTATCACAATCCTAAAAAAACAGCAGGTAAATCAATTTCCAAGAAGATTTTCATATCATATATCACAATAATAAACATCCATATCAAGGCTAAAATATTTAAAATCCAAACAATAAAAAACAATAGTAGTAGCACAGGAATCACACTACCAAGGGAATATAACAGGTTAGGTGGCAGACTACTCATACCAATAATTTTATGAATAGTGCACTATGGAACCTGAATCCAATTATCTACATTCCAAGACCAATGAGACACCACAAAATTTTAAATCCCATAATCATATCCATACCTAGATCCAATAATATACATTATAGGACAAGAGGAATGCCCCATAAAGAGAAACTACTCAATGGAATATGTACTAAAGCTAACCCTTCCACCTAGTACCCAAGGTCAACCATATTCTCATTTTCACAATCATTTCAATGTTACAAATATCATTTCAAAACAATTTTCAATGCTTTGAAAATACACCTTTTCTTCCCATATATAAAAAATCATATAAATACACTTTTATTCAAAATCACTTTCTAACACACACACAAAGTCATGCTAATTTCATTCCAATTTATTTTGAAACAAACTCATAATAATGGAACACTATATGTTATCAAACATAGGCTAGATACGGAACTACTTTCATAAAAACTCAGGTTTCACATGCCGCAGTTGGATCCACCAACAACCAAAACCCAATAAAATGGAAAAAGTCCCTAAAATCCAATCCAAACATCTTTGGATTGATTCAATTGAGAAAGAGAGTTTGATGAGGAGAGGAAATATCACATAACTTGAAAATAAATGTAAGTCATACTACGACCAAAGAAGGAACGACCTTAGGAATGAGATCGCACAAAAAATCATGTAAGGATGCAAGAATAAACACTAATTTAAATATAAAGATACGATAATGTAAACCAAGGGTGATACCGAGATCTAACGCAATGAAGAATTAGAATGATCACTCAATTGGAGAGATGCACCACAACCACATTGAATATCGAATTCCAAATGGATCAATCTAGAAGGAACTGTGTCACCAAAAATTGACATATAGGTTAATACATTTGATAGAAATGGAGATAAGATAGTTGAATGGGAACCAATAACCCGAGAAAAGACCTAAAACATCCCTTCTTGGGGAATTACATGACGTGTAATTCTTTTACATGCTATAAAATCCACAGTGTTTATGTACGCTGAGAAATTTGTCACCTCAGATTAAAAATCTATTATTTAAAACATTCTTGATGTGTAAAACCTATTCATTTCATGTAACTATTCACAATGTGAATCCTTTAATGAATTTTACCCAATAACACTTGCACGATGTGTAACCAAGTTACATGATGTGAAACCCTTCTACAGCCTGCAGAAAAAACTAGTTTAATCCAAGAGTTCAAAAAATATTTGACTTCACCAATATAGGTATCCTCCCATTTCCTCCTCACCCCTCTACAGAAAATGAGAAAAAATAGAACCATGATGATGTCATTTATATACCTGATAAGATTTTTAATGGGATGATACATATTTAAATCCTCACTTTTTGAAAAAAAAGTGAAAGGTAGATTTTTCTAAAAAATATAAGGAATAATTGAATATAAAACATTCCAAATGATTCCACTTCTTAAATCTAGATGCTTATATCTATCTTCCTTAAATAGAAATACCACGATTTCCACCTTCAGAAGTTCAAAACTACAACAATAGGAATCTCAATTTTCCTGCTACTTAACTAGTAGCTTTATTTTCTTACTACATAAATTGTAACTATCTTTTCCTCCTACATAAATAATAGCTTAATAAAATTATTATAAAAATAAATTCTAGGTACTTTTACAATGTAATCCTTACAAGATTAAGCTCTAAAATACACTCAAAAAATAAAAAATCTTTATAATTATATTAATCACTAAGTGGTTAGATACATCATGTGATTATAACTCTCATATTTTTCTTGTATCACATAATTATCTTATGGTCCATGAGGTTCATCTACAGTACTAATAAATTCCCCAACATTAATATTCCTAAAATATCAGGTTCATTTGAAATGGTATTGGTAGTATCATTCGGGAACATATTCTAATTGGTTTGGATTATTTATACATCTATTTATAAGTTGGTTCAATAGTAGTACAGTTTATTATATAGACTGCTAAAAGAAATTTATATTTTATAATTCAGATTCACAGTTTTTCATGAAGACCATGAGTATTCAGTAGTATAGAATTCCAACGCTTACCTGATTTTTAATAAATAAGTACCATATATATTTAATTAATCTTAAAGTTATCATTAATTCATTAAATGGTTTTATATATTTAAATACTCAAAATTAATACAATAATAATTAGTTAAGAAAATAATTAAATGAAGTGTTTTGATGTTTTCAAAACAATTAATGTGATGTGAGTGAGAAACTCCACAAAACCTTGTGAAAATATTCTATTTTTTTCTTCATTTACTTTATGTGTACAATTTGGTGTAAATGTGTATAAGAATATGAAAGATCCATTTATCCTAATACGTCCAAATTATTAAATATAAAATGGGTTAAAAATTAAAAGTAATATAATTAAGTAAAACTTATGTACACTGATTCACCCCCACCCCTAGTATACCTATATGATCCACTAGTTATTTCAACTGATAATCACCTATAATGGAATAAAGTTCATGGTTAATTATAAAAAACATATTTAAATAATAAATAATTATCCAATTCATTATAGAATTT
The DNA here is from genome assembly GCA_963277665.1 of Viscum album. Taxonomy (NCBI): domain Eukaryota; kingdom Viridiplantae; phylum Streptophyta; class Magnoliopsida; order Santalales; family Viscaceae; genus Viscum; species Viscum album. Next base: position 1,063,689,055 of record OY728126.1, on the reverse strand, counting down.
ATAATTTCATTCCCACCAATCATCATATAAAATTTCCAAGAATCATAACATAATTAAAAACCATATGAGCTATCATTTCAATCCAGAATAATAAGCATCAAAGTGAAACCTAAGAAATGATAATTAATAATATATAATGGGTGAACCAATTCCTCATTAAAAAGAAAATAAAATAGAATCATTTAATATAGAATAATAATGATAATAGGTCTATAATAATATGATAAATAAGATTCTAGTAATATATTTGTGAGATATTTTAGGGAGACATAAAGGGAACCACTATAAAACAATATAGGAATATGTAAAGAATATCCTTACATCCTTATAATATACTTCTATGTGACTTTTCATATATAATGTAATTAATGGAGAATTATACTTTATTAAATCTTTATAATATGTTTATTAACTAATTCTATATGGTTATTTTAATTCATTTAATATCATACTTGTATATAAATTAAAATTTTTAGGTCTATGGTATTTACAATTTGATGGTCATTGCTACTCAAAATTTTATCGTTATAGAATTTTTTGTCAGAAAAATTTTTATAGTTCAATGTTATAGTTTAAATGAATATTATACAGTTATAATGTATTTATGATATTATTTCAATATTTATTAAATTCTTTCATCAATATATTATGCAATGGAACATTAAAAACATTTGAAATTTAATATTAATAATTTTAAACATATATATAGGTATCTGTCTCACTTATGGAAATGATACCAATCATGGATGAACATTTTTGAACATAATAATCCACAATTAAGAGTGATTTCATAGCCATGGTAATTTAATTAATTATAATAAATAAATTAAATAAATTATTAAAAATTTCTATTTAATGACTTAATCGACCGAATGTTATATATTGTTACATAAGATTATAACTTCTATAGATAATCATTATAATATAACAAACAATTGACATAAATTTAACAACCAATTTCTTTTTTATATGTTTTCACCCATTGATTTGAGTACACACTAATTAGATCTCTTTTTGAGTTATTTTTTGTATTTTATTGGACCTTTTTGGAGGGTTTTTGGGAATTTTTTTGGTTTTCACTTGGTTTTTTCATTGTTAAACAATGTGTGAACCTCGATGGCATGGGTTTCACATGGTTAAACAATGTGTGAAACTAGATCAAAGGGGTTGTAGAGTTTTCACATCATTTATGGCTAGTTAAACAAAGTGTGCAAAGTGGTTTCATGGTTTGTGCATGGTTAAATTAAGTGTGCAGCCAAGGTGTACAACTATTACAGGGGCTCTGTTTTGGGTTCCTGTTTAGGCACATGGTCTGTAATAACCATGCGACCCAACATAGAAAACCATTCATGTGATAAATGAAGTTATAAAATCCAAATTAAAATCCTAAAAACCCCCTAATTAACTCTAAACTCCTCCCACTCAAACCTAAATCGATTATTTGTCATTTAGGAACCCTCAAAAGACATTTTGGTTCCCCAAAACTCATATCATACTAGATCTAAGCCCTATTAAAATTATAAATCTTCTCTTTCAATGAGTTATTTTCTTTCTAATATTGGACCTTCGTTCTTCTCTTGATTCCTTCAACCAAAATGTTCTGATGTCTTTGAGTTTTATTGGATATTAGTTTATTTATTTGATATTGTATATATAGGATCTCCTCTCTCTCTTTTTGAAAAATCTATATTCTTAGATTTGGTGATCCCCATCGAATGTGAAACATCTCGAATATTGGTTTAGATGGTATTCTTGGTTGGTTCATCACCAATGGTGTCAAAGGAGGTCTTTCCATGAAGGTAAATACTTGAAATTAAAATAATTATATTTTTTGGGGTGATTCATGATATAAAGGAGATTAATAATATGTTTCGACTCGATAAGTAGTCTGTTGGCAGGTGCTTGAACACCACCCCTTCATGATGATACATGAGTTACCAAGGATTTTTGGACTTGATTCTTTCTTTTTATTTACTGGTTTTTTCATGATAATTTATATTTATATTTACAATGAAACATTATTTGATTTGAATAATCTTTTAGATGCTTTGGAACCATAATGGAAGGATGTCCATAGCGACATCATGTTTCCATAGTCTTGTAAACAATGAGAAACTGATTTGACTGATCTGGAAATCCACCCATGAATTTTTTTAGGTTTGTGTGTGGTTTACCATCCCATATAACTAATCCCTTTATATTTCTAACATGGTTCTAAACTTGTATACTTATCTACATTCTAGTAAGTGACTTATCATCTGTGAGGTTGGTTATGTGGGTTATTGATTTGTGTTATTTCATGCTCTTTTTTGGTTGTTTAAAAATTCATCACTTGTAAATAATTTCAAATCCAATGTGAAAAAATAGTTTCTTAAAATAAGTTTTTTTATTTTCTTTCAGAAATAATTTTAGTTACCAAATTTTGAATTTTCTGAAATGTTTGTTTTGGAAAACTAATTATCAGAGAATTTTATTTCATTTGATGGAGGAATGTTTTAAGAATAAATTTTGGATTTTAATGGATTTAAATGGAAATGGTTTTGATGATTGGAAAATGGGATTAATTCTTTTGAAATCATGGAATAATTTACATCTCATAGTAACGTGTTTTGGAATCTTTGGTTGATTTATTTTAAGATTTATAATATTGAAAGAAAAGTGTATTGTTTTATAAATGGTGACATAGTATGTGTTTTTAAATCAATTATACATTGATAAAAGATGGTTGTGACCTTATTTAAAATAACTTATTCACTATTTGAGTGTTCTTTAATATCGGATTGGATATGCCTATGCTTTGTAATTTTCACAATGTCTCCTAGAAAGTACTTCAAGAAAGATAGAATGTTGGTCCAATGTTTATTACATGGGGGAGTTCTTCAAGTTTTCCAGAAGTAGAATACAATTACAATGACTCTAATTAGAATCTATATTGAATGGTTGATCTAAAGACATTCAATCCATTGAACCCCATCCTCTAATTCCAAGATTTACATCTACATTCTTATTAAGAAAAACGTGGTTCTCATGAGGTAGTAAAGTGGATTGAAGGACTTGATGATATTGTTTGTTATCTAAAGAATCATGATACCAGAAGATTAAGTTTATAAACTATTTATTTGAGGGACCTAGTTTTAAGTGGTGGGAAGTTGGGATTCCCCCTTGTATTCATGCATTAATGTCATGGGAATTCATTAACTCAATCATCATTTGATCAAAGTATCTCGAGGAAGTACAAAAAAGGATATTTTTTTTGATTTATTTGGTTTTGGTCTGGATGAGATTTTGATTGATGAGTATTCCAATATATTATCATGTTTGGTATGTTTAATACTAGGGATTTTTCATAATTATTTCATTAAGGATATTTATTTTATAAAAGTTCATCACCAATACATCTTAACCCTCATGCCAATGATCGGGATGATCTCTTTTTAGAGAAGATCAATAAGGATTTCACAGCCAAAGCGGATCTAGTAAAGAAACACAAATAGAAGAATTCATCTTTCATGGTTGATAAATGAAATATTTCTCAAGAAAAGAGGATTCTTTTTGTGTGTTTCTATTGTGGAAAACCTTTTAATTATACGAGGTTGTGTTTTAATGCTCCAAAAGGATTGTGGATTGTGTGGTTGGTGAGGTCACTTTCATAGGTTATGTAATTTGTACCACATTAAAAAAAATTGGTCATATATATAATCTCATGGATGAGGGGTAGTAGATGATTAATGATAATAGTGCTCCAGACATAGGCCATGGAGTAAAGATTTTCATGTGGTAGAGGTGCTTTCGGTATCTAGCTTGTTGTTTTTTACATCGAAGTGGAAACTATTTGAATTTTCTTTATTGTGGATTATCTGTTTTTGGAAACCTTTTATTTTGGGATCTTTGTGATGATATCCTATATATGTTGGTTTTGGTAATTTTTTTACAATTGATGTAATAAATGTATCATTTTCATAAGATCTTGATTTTTTTTCATTGTTGTCCACTTGTTTTTACATGACAGATAGAGCTCAATTTTTATATTTTAGATGATATCCATTGTGAGAGTATAGTTCCCTTTTGTGACTAAGCCTGGATGTTTGATCTATTTCTAGTTGGACTTGTTTAGACCTTGGGAATGAACTTGAGTTACTATGGTGATGTGAATTTTTTATAATCTAGACACCCAATGGTGGAGGAGTTTGATTTTATTAGCTCATTGTGGTAAGAGGCTCAGTTTTTTAAATACTATGTTACCATTTAGTATTATCCCAATGTATAAATCCTTATTATTTCTTCACCTTTCATATGGATTCACGATCTTATATTTTTCTCTTTAGTGTGTGGTTTAAGTTTCTTCTATGGTTCTAAGGGAAGTTCTTTTCTATTATTACACCATTTTAGTGAATATTCTAACAGTGGGGAGACCTCTTCTAGATCTCTAGTATTTCTCCAGTTTGGGGATTTATTTTTATATTATCATTTTTATCTTTGATTTTTTTTGTGTTTTTACCCTTTTGGGTGAGTCTCACTTCTGTACCATGTATTATTCACCTCACAAAATTAGTGATGGAGTTATTATTAAATCATCTTGTTCTATCTTTTAGACTGGATGTGTATAGGGATTAAAAGTCCTATATTAGGGAGTTTGTAACATCTCATTTCGTTTTTATCTGTTTTTACCAATTTATTTGAGTACCCAAGGATTGGATCTATTTTGGGTTGTTTGATGATATTTTAATAGACATTTATGCAGGTTTTTTGGTCTTTTCATGCTTAGCGCATGGTTAAACAAAGTGTGAAACCTGAGTAGCATGGTTTGCACATGGTTTGCACATAGTTAAATAAATTTTACAAACATAATCTAACGTGGTTGCGTGGTTTTCACATGGTTTGCGCATGGCTCAAAAAATGTGCAATGGTTCACGAGGTTTGCACATGGTTAAACTAATTATGCATCCTAAGTGTGAAACTCTTCCAATGGCTCTGTTTTGGGTTCATGAGTAGGCACATGGTTAGTACAAATAGTGTGACCCAACCTAGAAAACTATTCATGTGATAATTAAAGTCAGGAAAATACTAATTAAAATTCTAAAACCCCCTTAATTAACCCTAAACTCATCCCACTGGAACCTAAATTGATTATTTGGGTTTTGGGAACCCTCTAGAGCCATTTAAGGTCCCCAAAACACATCTCTTTCTAGATAAATTTTCAATAAAATATAGGAACTTCAATTTTTGTGACTTATTTTCTTCATAATATTGGATCTCTATTATTCTATAGATTACTTCTTTCTGAAGGTTGTGATGGCCTTCTGTTTTTTTGGATAATTGTTTATTTATGTTGAATTATAGATCTAGGATCTCCTATCACTTATTTCAAGATCTATCTTCTTATATCTGGTGATCTTCATAAAAGGTGATACATCTCAGATTCATTATGGTTAGATTCCTTATTTCCCCAAGTAAGTTTTCTATGATTTTCCTTCATTTTGTGATTCTTTATTTCATGATAATTCATATATACATGTTTATTAATTTTTAACAAATGTTTTATTAAATATTATGATTTAATTCGTTATAAAATATTCTTTGACCATATTCTCTTTGAATTGAATATGGAATTAATTTAATGGATATAATAAATATATCTATAATATTTCTATGAATTGATTAAATCCATTTTTTGTCTTATTTTTATGAGATTTTAAAAGGTGTTTTTGGTGGAATTGAGATCTTTGGCCCAATTTTTTATTTATAAAATTAACTTCCATGATTTGAATAAAATGAATTAAATTATTTAATGTTTTCTAAATATATTCAAATGATTTAATATATTAAATGACCAATAACACTATTTGATTTATTTTACATTTGTTTTAAAATATATTCTCTTGATATATTTGAAATAATATATTTGATTCACCAGGAATGAGGGTGTAAACACATGTTTTGAAACATATTCAATCCTTCTTAAATTGTAATATTTCTATTAAATTATTTAGGATAATTTGAAATAAATGATTATATTAAAGTCTCGTTTAGAATTATAATGATGATTTGTGAAATAAATTAGTTATGGTTACACTTTTGAATGTTGAAATTATATAAAAGGATTTGAATTTATTTGATTATTATTAATGGAACGATAGGCACTTTATGATGATACTATATTATAATAATCTCTTTATGTAACTTTCAGAATTATTTTAGTTTCCATTATTGGGTGTTAAAAATGGATTATTTAATTTGAGGTAATTGGGGGTGAGAGTTAGATGTGATTCAGGGACAATGCCCATGATTGATAAAGATACATGTGTAATCAACATGACTCGATTATCTCACTCACCTATTTTGACTTGTCATGGGATCCTAGATAGTATGATGGGATGACCTAGATATATTCTTCACTTGTGTACGCACACCCTTCTAGTGGATCTATATATAATGTGAAAGGTTACGGATATGGATGAGTGTCCAGGATAGCGGGTGTGCATGGAACTATATTGTTTGTGAACTGTTAGACTATATGTAAGCCCAGTAATTAGTCATGTTGTAATTTGATTTTCTATGCAGAGGTGGACTCACTATCATACCTAGGTTGTACCCATGATAGCCATATACTTTATAATCGATACATGACAACGTTCATTGTCAATATTTGGCACTGTTGTTTCCTTGCTTGATATACGTATTATTATTATGCACCTTGACTCTATTGTATTGACTCTTGTTCATATTTCCATATCAAATGCATGTTCTCATCTTTTATTGATTATTTGACTTTAGCTTGTGAAATGGTTTTATATTATTTTCAAGAAAATGTTTTCTTTTTAAATGGTGAAATGGAATATTTTACAGGTTTACTATAATAAATGATTTAACTTTTTAAAACTCTATTTGTAAATTAATCCTCATACTCTCTGACTTGTGCTCCTCTGTTTTCATATTTTAATAACCTTATAAAATAATTTCATATAATCTATTGTGGAATCGTACTGGGATATGTATCACAAATCATCCCTATACCGAATTAGAGTTTTCATCCCTTTATTATCTTTTAGCAGGTATTTTTTATCTCACCTTCCTATGTAGTTCATTGTTAGGGTGGCCAAGGGTGAGTGACTTAGTACGTGGTGGAGAGTCTTGGACCACCGGGAGGTGCATTTTGGTTGTTATATTTTGCCTTCAATTTTCCTAGTGTATCGTTATACTTGATATGTATGTATTTATTGATATATATATATATATATATAATGATTCTTTCACATTGTACTCTATTATTATAATATTTTGTGGAGAAAATCATTCACAATAGTTATTTAGTGATTCCCATGTTCTTGTCCTCAGCCCATGGAGATCGAGAATTATATTTAGGTTGTAGTCTATTATTGTATTCTATGGAGGGAAAACCATTACCAATGATTATTTATTGATGACCAAGTGCCTTTTTCCATCCCTTTAAGATCCGAAATGCTCTTCAAATTAGTGTAAAATAATCTTGGATATCAATTTAGATGGTATTATAGGTTTGTTTGTTACAATAAAGTTAAATGAATATTAATACTCCATGCGTAAGTGCAATACCCAAAACATAAGTGTCTTATAAAAACAAAAATGAGAGAATATATGAGAATAATGTAAATAGAATATAAACTGGAACAAAATTAAGAGTTTTGAATAACAAACTTATTATTTTGAGTGATATGTTGTAAGAATTAATATGTATGAATTAAACCATATTTTTTTAAATAACTAATTTTGTCAATAAAGATTATCTTTACTAAAATTAAAGTATATAAATAATAATAAAAAATTGTGAGACTAGAGAGAACTTGAGAGACTTTATTGTGATAGAAAATTATATTAAATCATGTGTTAATGGAATGGTGTGACATATGAGTGAAAAAACCTTATTTATAATGTTTTTCAGAGTAAATAATTGAATTTGAGTCTAAAAATATCACGGAAATTTTGTAATTCTAGTTATACGATTTATATAATTTATTATTTATCATAATTGTCCTCTAAAACTGATTTTATCCTTATCTCTTCTAAATATTATAACATTGAAATACTTTATTCAATATGGTTGACTTTTCTTAATCTATGTAAGAACTACATTAGCATTTAATAAGAATTTTGATAATTATCTTTAAATAAAAATTGATTTGTATTAAGAAGATAATATTAATTTTATATTATTTGTATCATGTATTATATAATATATTTCAAATAATTTTTTTAATATTTCACATAATTATAAAGAAAATATTTAATAATAGGTATTAAAATTTTATTTGTACTAAAACTCCTATATTAAAAAAGTATTCAAATGTTTTACTCAATAGATAAAAAATTTGAATTTATCTATCACCTTAAAAATAAATATCTTATATATATTAAGTATACTAACATATAAAATATCATTCTTAATTGATCCATAGATTTCTAAGTAAAAATTAAATAATGGTTTATAAAGATCAATTTGAATTTATTATATTATTTTAAAATGAAATTCAAATTCATATATATCATTAACTTATTACCACAATTAGTTTGAATATTTAATTTGAAATTCAAGGTTTTTAATTAATAAAAGAGTAATTTGTAATAAAAATGGTATTTATAAACCTTTATCATGATTTTTCTCAAAAAACATTTATTATACAACACATTTATTATTTATTGTCAAAAAATTTAATAATACTAGTTTTGTATGAAAAATTATTTTTAATTTCATTGTAAATACTACATTTATTTATCTAAAAATCCCATATAAACCACATTCATGTTTTATTTGTCTGCTTTTTGTCTCTGATGTCAAAAATAAAAATTAGCATCAATTATAATTTTAAATAATAAAATGTACATGAAAATTTAATGACAACATATGAAATCTATTTTTGATCTTAATTCTATAAAGGCATGGGAAAATGAATTTTTTTACTTGGAATTTTGAAATGTTGAATTGAATATATTTTTCTATTAATATTGTTTTCCTCTGAGAATATTGGTGTTTATCTGGGAATTAATATCTAAATATATACAAGAAATTTTGAATTTCATCATTATCTGAATATACATATATTTTCTATGAAAATTAATTTGTTTTTTATTCAAAGATTAATATACTCACAATATAATTAACTGGAAATTTAGTATTAATATCATTTTGAATATTTACTAAAAATACATTACTTCCTTTATCAAAAAATTCATGCCAGGTATATGTAATTTCTAAAATATTTTAAATTATAGAAAATTAATTTGTAAGCACTATTAGTATTTTAAATAATTATTTAAATTACTATAAATACAAACAATTTAGTAATTCACTTTGTAATAACATTTGTAATTAGTGGAATTTCCACTTCCTTGATTAGTTTTATAATTGCATATTCTTGGGCTAGTTTGAAAATTTTACAACATTTTTTCATTTTGGGTTAATCCAAACAAGTATAGTAATATAAACATTTCCCTTATGAAGGAATATATATTTCAATTAAAGTTGGAGGGTTTGTCGGACCATAAAACTATTTTTGGAAGGACTGATGTCATCAACCTAAGAGATCAAATGGATTTTAGTTAATTATGTCTCAGTGATTATATTTGATATATTCCTTGATTGAATTAATCAATGAACAATGAAGGTTGTTTGAAATACTCACCAAGATGGGTTCATGCTGATGCAGCTGAGTGTAACTTCTAGTGTATATAGGGTATGGGAATTGATTCACCATAGAGTTTTTTTATTATAATCTAGATATATCCGATTCTGGTTCATAATTGGGGGTTCACAACACTACTATATTTTTTCACATACCAGGGTTCACACGACTGGTACATTTGGTTAGCAAGGGAGATTAAGACCCATCCAAGATACCATTGAGTGGGTTTCACAAGGTTGGACTACTAAAACCTGGAAGGAGGTCCCAAGTATAATATTTTGTTCTATGGTCTAGATATTTTGAAGATTAATTTTTGTTTTGTATGATTGAGCTGAGCATGAGGGCGTTGGTTAATATATTTCTGGTTAATAGAGACAGATATTTTTTACAGAAGTGTTTGATTCAATTGCTTTAAGGAATTTTTTTCATAGCTCAAAGAGTTTTTTTTCTTTTTTTGTGAGGTATTTTAGTTCTAGTAGTCTATCCACTAGAGGGTTCGTGAATGAGTAGTCATATGTGATGAAGCATTTTTGGTAAATGTTGTGGGTTTTTTTTGTCGCCTAAATTCATATGTCTCTAATGGATATATTTTAACGATTATGGGTTCCTAATTTTTGATGACTTCCTTGGGTTTAATGATGAGGAGTTTAATATTTTTTGGGTACATAGGGGTATTTAGTGAGAGAAACAACCTGAAGGGGGTGAGTTATGTTGAGAAACTTATTCAAATTTTAAATACTTAATCCTCTAACTTTCTATGACTTATATGATCTTGACCTCATTATTAGTTGATTAACTCTTAATTTTATAGTTCGGGGTATTGTCTTATTATTATTACACTTTATTTTTCATTAATCAAATTTGATCAATGATTACTCATCCCATATACACTAATTTATGCCTTATAGAAAGTAATTAAAGCATGCACACAAGTTACAAGAACTTATATTGTTTTTATTATACTAGTATAACCTGTGGAATTTGTGATGATAATGTATCAATGTACCAAAATCCACTATATTCACTTTTTGGTGGTGGTTTATAGAAAGGTCACTCCCTTCAAAGTGTCACTCCCTTTATAAGATTTAGGCATTGTGTTCTACCTCCAAAGGGTCACTTTCCTACTCCTCTGTCTTAGATCACTACTCAAGAAAGTAAGTCACTTTAGTATGAAATCCAAGATATGAAAAACATCATTTTAATCATTAGTTTAACAAGTATTTAAAAGTTTTTATTGATCTCCACATCACATCACCTCTTCATCATGATATTTTGAAAAACTTCTTGAATGCAGCTCCACATTCATTATAATATTCAATGTGTATTTAATGAATAACATCTTTTTATTCCTTTGAAATTATCTTTAATGACTAATAATTAACAATTCTATATTATTTTAATTTCTATAATTATTTTTCTTCTCTGAACTATAAATTTAGTTCAGTAATTCATCCCTTGTACAATGGAAATCACCACGTAATTATATAGATAGATATCATCATAGTTTTCTCTTCCAGGATGTTAATTTCAATATTCAAGATAAATTCTCATTATTTTCCTTATTTTATAAATTAAATAAACTATGAGCAATATGGGAAAATTCATTCTTCTTAAAAGTTGAGTTAAATTTATCAAGCCACATGTCATTATTATAATAATATAAATATTTCATAAATATCTCATTCTGTAATGGTCAAACATTTCTTAGACAAATTTTTATAATTTCATCTATGAAACCTCCATTAATTTTTTAAAAAAATATATAGTTAAACATTACCCCATGACTAGATCTCACATATTTCATGCCAAACTCAAATATGGAAACATCCACTCTCCTTAGTAAGAAATATATAATGGTCAACATTCCAATATATTCATTGCATCGTAATGGTCATTGATTATCCCTAGATAATTTCTATAAAATATTCCCTATTTTCATTGTAATCATTTTCAAAAATATAACAATTTTCTTCATCAATGAATTCTTATGAATATGTCTAAAAGTTTTATAAGATATTCTCCAAAAAGACTCCTTGATTTTAACTATGAAAAATAGCATTTAATTACCCACAAATGGGTCTTAAAACTCATCAAAAAATATTTCATTAACATCCTTTAAATCGAGTCTCACAAAATCCCAAAAAAATAGGAAATTATAATTTTATAAATTATGTTTGACTCAACCTGATTGCAGTGTGACCATCATCATCATGCTGCAATGTCCTTCATTACTCAAAAACTCAAAATTGATATAATACCATGTTAGGAAACAACAATACTTGATTATCTCTCTTAGGGTGAAATTCCCTTCACCTCATAAATATATATCTCAGACACCTACATTCATTATGTCATGATATTTTGGGAAAATACCTTTTATTGACACACCATAGTGAAATATTATCTTCACAGTGTGAAATATATCATCTAAGAAGGTCACATGATATCATAATTTCTTCTTCATAGAATAGTAACTTCTTTTACATCAGGATTTCCATTCTTAATCAAGAGTCGAACTGAATTTTTTTGTAAGTGAGTTCCCTACACCCAAATCATGTATGTAATTTAATTACCATTACATGTATATAGTTTGATATATTCATGTGTTTACCATACCGTAATAGTGTTTATACTTCTTCGTCCACTATATTTATGGAAATTTCGTTGGATTACAGATCAAATCAAATGGTTATAGTAGTTCCTGAACTATAATGAAAACCTATAGATGCTATGAAAGTAATCATAAACATATATCATATGGTATATATACATTATACAGAAAGAAAACAAATGAGGTTTGACTATCAGGTGATGGGGGCTCATAAGCATTGAGACTTCTTCCCATTAAATTTTTACATTTTGATCTCAAGTAGATAACATCATGAGCAATGACAATGAATAGGAACACTAAATGTTTCATGTTTCATTGGTTTTTCTTATCTGGGAACACATGTAATAGTATCATGACTTTAGATTATTATTAGTTTATGCTATTTTATTACATTATTTGATGTAAGATGAAAACTATAGCATTATTAGTGAGGTGGGGTGCGTCATTGGTGGTATGTCATTGATTGAATAATCAAGATAGAATTTTTCTCTTCTGAAAGGAATTCATATCTCGGGCCAAGTTGATCGAGATGGTTGTGCCTTCATTAAATCCAAGGCAATAGTAGAAGAAGGTAAGTCCATCCAGATAGATCAATGAATAATAAATTAATTATGGATGATGACATAAGGTGTGAATTTTTCATTAAGAGATATCATATGACAAAGAGATTATATTACATGGTTTGTGTTTATAGGAATGGTTTTTGTTTCAATGAGTTTTCATTATCTCCATAGGGGCCTTGAGGGGTTTCTAGACACTAATTATTGTTAGTGAATAGTATTCACTATTATTGTGATAAGGGCCTAGAGAGTCATTAAAAATAGTATATTAAAAATACTTCCATATATGATTAATTGGAGTATAGGACATGGTGGCTCCCTCCATGCAGTACGAGATACTTTCAAGTACTAACAGTCACCAATGAATAACTAAATTCATTATTATCCAATTATATAATAATTATATTTGAATTAATTTAATAAAATTATTTTTAAGGAATTAAGTGAATTCATGGAAAAATAATATAATATTGGATATTATTTTAATAGTTAACGTTCATTTAATTTTTTTTTGGAATTATGAGTTTAGTTAACGACTCTCTTTTATCATGTATTATATTTATTATATATTTAAATTATGAGATAAAAATATAAATGATATTCTGAAGAAGTTAGTTGTTTATAATGATTCATTTATGGATTATTTAGTCGTAATTATATATACGAGAGGTCGAGCAACACTTTCTGGTTGTTTAATCCCCACAATTCTGAGGGACTATTCATCCACTCGAATTTGAGAGCTCATCTCTACTTTTTCCCACATCCTAGAGAGAAAAGGCCTTGTTCCATGTTTTTTATCATTAATATCACTCACGTATTAAAGGAAAGTGGTTGTGGAGTTAATTGAGATTTTTCAGGATTTGTTGAACCTCTACACTGGCACCCCAAATTTTCCGATCGACATTCCCACAGAACAATGAAGAGTGTGTGGAAAATATAGAGGAATTTGACCTTGGATCCTTTGAGTGAAGGTCTCCGATGAAAAGTGTTCACTACAAAAAAACACACATATAAAAACACTAGTTAATAGGCTTTACCAACACTTAAAATGAATTGACTACCATAGAGATGTTAAAAGCCAACCTTTATAACTGCTTGAAAAAAGCACTACTAAAGGGAAATGTTATTGGTGCTTTAATTTAGTGCTGATAAATGGGGCCTTTATTAGTGCTTTTATTTAGCACTGATAAAGGCCCCCTTTATCATTTTTTAGTGTTATTGAATGTGGAGTATTTTAGCTCAAACAAATCACAGATAAAGGTTCCCTTTATTAGTGCTTTCTTCCAGCACTAATAAAAATTGAAAAAATGTAATTTTTTTTACTTTCAACGCTTGAGAAACCCTCTTTATCAGCACTCTAACTGACCTCACCACACCCCCACCCTTTCTAATCACTCATGACCCCCCTTAGCGCTAAACATCTTCTCACCCACCCTCGCGTTCCTGGATTTGAACCCAGGACCTCCATGTGCCAAGCGAACCTCGTTACCAATTCCCTATATGGTTTTATTATATATTAGGATATTTATATTTATTTATATATATTTTCATAAATCTTTATTATTCATATATATATATATATACATTTAAAAAATATATTTGTGTGTGAGTGTGCATGTGTGCATGTGTGTATGATATGTATATATATACTTAAATATATTTAAACAAATATACATTAATTTTTGTTTACATATATTAGGATATAAATATAAATATATATTTTTTTATAAATACCCATTAATGTGTATATATAAACAATATTTTTACATATATATATATGTATATATATTCATGTGGTTTTAATGTAAATTAATTCATATACTATATTTAATTATAATCATATATTTATATAAAAATACATTTATATATAATGTATACACACAATTTTGATACACACACATACACACATATTTACACATACATTTAAAAATTTATATTTCCCATATACACACTCAAATATTTACTTATATATGTGTATTTATTTACATATAATAAAATATATACAAATATATATTTGTTTATTGACAGGCACATTTTTATATATATAATTTTCCATGTATAGGTTTGTATATATAAATATTAATGACTGTTTATAATGTAAATAAAACGGATAATTATTATATTTAATTATATGATAATAAATATTTATTTCAATATGGTTTATATATTTAAAAATACATTTTTATATAAATATATATTTATATAATTGATTTATTATAAGTAAATTAATAAAATATGAATATAATTATTTATCAATAAAACTAAATTATGAAAAATGATAAAATAGAAAATCTATAATATCCACATAAATGTAATACCATATAATAAATTCATTCATCACTAAAAAAGGACAAGAAGACTCTAAAAACGAAGCTGAAATACCATCGAATATTAAAAAGTAGGGATATCAGAATTAAAAAAATAGTTTTGGAGGCCATATGGACATGTTTTTATCAAAAAAAATTATTGATAGAGATCCTCCCTAATCAACATGTTTTATATCTCTTTATAATCTTCAATTTGATATGTGGTAGAGCTCAAACAGACAACCGGATCAAAAGTGATGGTCGTTTGGAGTTCAACTCATGTTTTCAACTTATCATAGAACATTCATTAATTAAATTAATTTTTAGGTCATAAAATTGTTATTAAATTAATATTACTCAACAATAATTTAAAATTATTTATTAAATTTATTTATTTTATAATTCATTTTCACTAAATATATTATATATTAAGTGTAAATGTGTATTTATACTTGTATAAATCATATTTTAAAATATATATTATATTTATATCAATATTAATATATTGATATCGATACAAATATATTTATATATTAATATAATATTTTTACTGAAATATATTTTATTTTATGAAATATACCTTTTATCAATGCCAGAAAAAAAGGACTGGTAAAGGGGGGCCTTTGTGAGGAAATTTTCACTAGAGTTTATAAATCCACCTATATTATCAACAATTTTTTAGCAGTGCTGATAAAGGGACCACTTTATCAGTTCTTTTTTTATTATCACAAATAAATGGCCACCATTATTAGTGCATTTTTTCTAGTGTTGATAATGGGTCCCCTTTACCAGCACATTTTTATTAACACTAATAAAGGGTCCCCTTTATCAGTATTCTTTTAGAACTGATAAAGACCCCATTTATCAGTACTCTTTTTAGAATTGATAATCCCCCCCTCTTTATAAATGATTTTTCTAGCACTGATAAATCCTAAAGCTGGATAAATCCATATTTGTGGTAGTGGTTAGTCATATGCACCATCAATTCGAATGAGGTAAATATTTTTTTTATGCTTTAATAAATTCACTCAAGTTATTTGGAACTACATCGGGGCTAAGATCGCTGAATACAACAAAGTTACGTCACCTCAGTGATTAAAATTTTAAAATATCCAAATCATTGGCTTCCATTGTGCACCTCGTTTCCAACAATTGGTATCAGATAGATCACATTAATGTTTTGAGCATGGAAAAATAAATTTAAGTGGAGGACTTTGTTTTGGTCCTAATGGAATAGATCATGCATTAATTCAATTGAATATGGTGAATTTATGCCTATCATAAAATTATAATTTCGATCAAAAAATAGTATTCAAATATATTAATTTTTACCCCAAAATTGTATTCAACGGAGGTTTTTGGTGACCCTCTTAATATTCATCCACCTTCCATCCAAATTATGTTGGATGGTTTTTGATATATCCAATGGTGTCATCTTTTCGCAAGTTGAGTAATCTAACTACAACAAAAAAAATTTAAAATCCAAATTTTAGAACGATTTTGAATTTTTACAAATGAAATAAATTTGGAAAATTCAAAAGGCTAGTTTGGGGTGGCAGTCCACAGTTAACAAAAAACAGATACAACATAAAACGTAGAATTTTGGTGTGGGATCTGTCTTATGCAGGAATCCAATATTTTAATTAAAATAATTAAAAGCTTCATGTGGATTCATGTCAACTACCCCAACTTACAACCCATCCACAGCCTCCCTACCAATCTGTCACCCCACTTTTCCACCCCTTAATGATGTCTCTTCCTCCCTTAGCTAGCACCGCCGCTCATACTGCCTCTGGCCTACCTGGTTATCCGCACCCACCGCACCACTCCTAGCTGTCACACCAGTTGCGCTGCTCGCCACCACATTGGATACCCCAGCACCACTCACCACCACATTGGCTTCTTCGGCTGAGAACCATCACACACGGGACCTCCTTGAGGCCTCCCCCTATAGCACCAGGCCTCAACGGTCTTCTCTACAATTTGGGCCTCCTGTGGATCGGACAACCCATGGGCATACCGGGTCTGTGTGAATCCTTCCTGACCCAAAATAGATATGGACGGGTTTACCCTACCCACAGTGGGTCGGGGCGGGTTCCACCTTGCCTTATCTGGGCCTTTAAAAAACATTAGGACCCTTTTAAAGGATTTCCAGGGCCCAAGGAAATTATAAAAATATCCAAAAATTTATTTAATATTTCGGATTTTGAAAATAATAATAAATATGATATTCAAATTTTTATTTAATTTTGGAATAAAAATTAATTAATTTATATATCAAATGAAATAATTTACTTGAATTAAAAAAGATCATGTAATTTATTTAATTTCTCTCAAAACTTTAATTTATCACATTTTAATTTTGATCATGCGTTTATTTTACTTTTTTCTAATCATCATTTTTATTGGCATTTTTTGCTTGGGTTTATATTAATTCAATTAATTATTACAACTACATGCGATGATTATAAAAAAAATTTATTTTAAATGGAATACACATCATCTTTTTTAATTTTATATGTATAAGGGCTTTCCTTTTAGATCAATATTATTATATATATAAATATATTTCACTTCTCATGAACCCCTCACCTATGCATAGGTATATTTGTGTTATGATGATGATGCTATAAAACATGGACTATGCCAAGATGAGGTTGTATCTCAAACAAGATGGGGAAACATTGGATAGAAGTGAATGTTACACCATGAGTCAAGACCTAACTTGGGTATTATACCCCTTAGGTAACATCTGATCCATTGATTAAAAATGGATAAATCAATACCAAATTCTCAATATCAGTTGGGTATTTCATATAAATTATTCGATGTTTATTATTTTTATGAATGTGAATGATTGAGAGGCTGCATAAAATAATAAAAAAATATTGCATAAATACACAATGAATATTTTCTAATAAGGCATTTACCATTTTTTTGAATGATCACTTATCATGAACATATTTAACTGAAAACTATTACATTTGTTGAGAAATGATAGAAAACCTAAATGTAATATTATGTTTCAATCCCTTTTGTCATTTAAATTTGAACAAAGATGGGTGTATGAGGTGATTATGATCCCTAGTTGAGGGAGAATCTAACTAATAGAGAGTTCTTATGAGAGTATTGATTTAAATTAACTAAAGATAGTAGAAAATTAGTATTCTTGTATAGTTTTATACCACCTTAGAGGTAAAACATTGAGGTAATAAAGGTTATGATTTCATGAATTTGGGACTTCACTCAACATTTCAAGGAATTGTGATTCAATGTGATTGGTCAGTCTAGTGTCATCCTTTGAACTACCCATGTAGTGGTGCATCCATAGCTTGTAATATGATAAAAGGTTTAAAGGATACGTTCACCTAAAATACTCATGTGACTATGAATTCTGAATATTGTAGTGAGGGCCTCTAGGATTCGATAAAATAGTATGAGACATTTAAAGATATTTTTAATGAATATATAATTTATAAATGTAATCAAGATAATTTATTAACTAATAGATATATATTTTTATAAATAAAATGGAAATCATAACCACCAATAAATAATCACTATGATCAATTAGGTATAATGAAAATATCCATACTAGCTATAACATCCAGGAGTGGTATGAGTGCTTGAACACTGTATTATATGAAGATAGGAAGATTTTTGTGATGGGTTACTCCCTTCCTATTGGTCCCCCGAATGGAAAAAAGAAAGGGAGATAAAGATAATTTTAATAATCATGTATATGATGCACTAGACATATAGAGTATCATATTGTCATCAATGACCATTCAATTGCATAAAATGGCTTAGGATGAAGATTCCTATAAGATGCTTACTGATCTCCAATAGTTATATCAGTAGAAAAAAAGGAAATAACTGTATCAGATATCAAGTGTGTTATATAGGTGAAATCTAGAAGAATGGAATCAAATAGGAAATTGTGTAATCAAGATGATTGTGTATATTGAGATACTTGAATCCCATGGGATCAAACTGAACTAAGAACTAGAAACAGATATCATCTCTCATATTTACTGTTAAGATTATAAAATTCTATTTTTAACTATAACATGAATGAAATGAAAAAGTAACTTCCATACCTATTGGATTTAGTTCTCTAAGATGACAAATATATGGATAATACCAATTAT
Source organism: Viscum album (assembly GCA_963277665.1). Taxonomy (NCBI): domain Eukaryota; kingdom Viridiplantae; phylum Streptophyta; class Magnoliopsida; order Santalales; family Viscaceae; genus Viscum; species Viscum album. The sequence continues at coordinate 1,063,669,771 of OY728126.1, read as the reverse complement.
TTAGTCCTTATGGTGAATGAGAGGGGGAAGGGAAATGTTGTGTGATCTAAAGGAAATCCCCAATATGAAGACACTAACGCACCATCCAACCAAAAAAACTATAGATTCAGATGGAGGGTAATGAGTAAGAGGTTGTTAGCATCAATTATAGAGAGAAAGTCTACTAGATGAATAATTAAAAATCTATGAAAAAAAGGATACTCGTTTACCTCGACTATTTTTTTCATTTAATTCAATCAATCATTATCTGTAACATGGGTATTGGATATAGCATGTGGATCAAACATTTTTAATCATGTATAGGATCCAAGTAGATTCTATAATATTTTAAAGGGTGAGTTGGATCTTCAAGTCTAAAATGGAGAACGACTCTCAATATTGGAAGTGGGATATTCACATCTGACATTTTCTACTGGTTTGGTTCTTGTGTTAAATAATTGTAATTATATTCCTTTAGTTACTAGAAACATAATCTCAATGTTCAGTTTAAACACAATGGGGATTTGGGATTGGTAATGTAAATGAGAATAATTAACAAAAAATACATCTAGAAAGGTTTTTACACTCAAATGAGTTAAAAACTCCTACATAAATTTCACTCTTGTTTACAAAAGAAAATGACCAAATCACCCTTCACTAGGAAAGGAATAATATCCCTTGAATTATTGTAATTAATTTATATTGATGTATGTAGTCTATTTATAGTAGATAAAATGGTCGGGTTTTGTACTTCATTAATTTTATCACTGACTATAGTAGGTATTATTATATCTACATAATGAGGTATAATTCCGATTCATTTCAGATATTTATGGAATACAAACATGAAGTAGAAAATTAGATTTTTAAATAGATTAAGTTTCTCCACTCATACTGAGGAAGAGAGTATCTTAACCCAGTTTTCATTAATCACTTATAGGATATTGTGATTGTATCCCAACTCAGTCCTGTTTACAAACATTAGTGTAATGGTGTTAGTTAATGGAAGAATTTTAACATTTTAGACATATTTAGGTAAATAATGAGTCAGGAAACTCTTAAATTATTTTTTTAGGTACATATATTGCAGACATTGGAATATATCCGTAATCAAGTACAAAAAATGGAAATATATAGGATTCTATATGATTTATTGTATGAAAATAAACCCAGTCTATCACACAAACATGTGTTTGGAAGAGATGATTTTCTCAAAAATATACCTAGTGTAAAATTATCATCTCGACATACAAACGGAATCTTTTTAGGTTATCGTAAAGAAACCAAAATATATTACATATAAAAACCTTAAGATAGAAAAGTGATTGTAGTGATGCATTCTATATTTATAGAATGGGAACACATTTCTAATGGAAATAGGTGAGAAATATTAACTTTAATGATTTTGATGCTCTATATGCATGAGTGTTTGTATAGGAATAATCTATATGAGAGAAAATATGAGATGAAGATATTACCAAGACATAATTAATTTATAGGTCAGCTCGAGAGGTTCGATAACTAGAGTGATATGATTTTCTTATCCTCAATTCAGGTGACACATTACTCCTAGAGAATGATGAAACACTAACCTATAAGAAAGTAGTAGAAATAAAAATATATTTCTAAATAGAGGTATGTCATGAATTTTGAGATATATTCAATGTACTAAAAACTAGTTTGGATTTTGGTAGACCCTCTAATTGATGTAACACCCACTGGGTGCAAGTGGGTATTCAAGATGAATTTGTACATGGATGGTAAATTAAATATCTATAAATCATGATTAATATTGATGTTTTTATGCAATTTCAAGGAATAGTCTATGATTAAGTCTACTTATTAGTTGCAATGTTGAAATCCATCAGAATATTACCTGTAATATCATCCTTCCATGATTATGAAAATTTGCAAATGGATGTCAAAAATGTAATTATAAATGTGAAGTTACTTAAATATGTATATATAACTCAACTTAATTATTTATTAAGTTGAAGAGTGACAATAAAATATGTTATTTGTGGAAATCCATTTATGGGATGAAGAAATAATCATGATCATGGAATGATCATTTTTATGTGGCCATAAAATAATTTGATTTCATCAAGATTGAATGTGATCCATGTGTCTACTATAAGGTTAGTGGGAATTACATCATTATCCTTTTATTATATGCTGATGACATATTAATTATTGGAAATGAATTATAATTATTATAGTCATTTAAGACTTGGTTAAATTAATGTTTCTCCATGAAATACATAAGTAAAGAATAATACATCCTATTGATTAAATTATATCAATATAGACCTCAATGTATTATTGGGCCAAGTCAATGTATATATACTAACAAGGTACTCAAATGGTATATTATGGAATAATCCAAGAGATTGTTGTTGACAAAGTCTAATGGTGTCAATATATCCAAGGAAATGTATCCAAAAATATGTGATGGGTATAAAAGAAATAGTAGAATACCTTATGCTCTAAAAGTGGTATCTATCATGTATGTAATGTTATATAAAAGGTTTTCTGTTTCTTTTTCTTTCAGCAAGGTGGTATGATATCATGATAATCCATGAGAGCTGAATTGGGTAGCTGTAAAAACTATCATGAAGTACATGAGATCTACATAGGATATAATCATGGAGTATAGAGGATATGGGGAACTATTAGTGAGGGGATCCATTGACTCGAGTTTCTAAATAGATCATGATGATTTGAAATCATTGTCAAGATATTCCTTTTTCCAAAATGGTGGAACAGTGAGATATAGAATCTCAAATAAACATGTGGTGATTGAATCAATATCAGAATATAAGTATATAGTGGATTCCAATGTATTTAATGAGGAATTTTGGAAATGAATATTTATATCAAACATTAGTGTTATTTATAGAATTTCATACCATGTTCTCATTTATTTTTCTAATACTACAGTAGTGGTGCTAGCCATGGATCCCAGGTCACACCAGTGGATAAAGCATAGACTAAGAAAATTTAATCTCATGAGGTATTTTTCTTAGAGAGGTGATGTTTTAGTTACCAAAGTATCTGTAGAAGATAATGTGTCAAATCACCTAACAAAATCAATATATTAGCAAAATCATGATTCCCTTTTAAGAGCTAACCATTTGAGGATTGTTTCTAGTTTGATCTAATGGAAATGGAAGTGTTATATATGGGTACCCTAATCCCAACTCATGTATGCACATTGATTATCATTACATGTATACAATTTGATATATACATGTTTTTAACTTACCATAATAGTGTCTATAATTTTATTCCCACAATGTTTAGGTTAATTTCCACAGATTAAATATCATATCAAAATGTTATAGATGTTTTCAAACTATATTGAGAAACACGAGATATCATGATAGTAATATTAAACTTATTTATTATGATCAATATACATCATGATGATAAGAAACAAATAATGTATGAATATCAGGAGATGGGTAATAAAAATAATTTATTATTCTTATCATGAAGCTCACAATTCGTAATATTTAGTTAATGAAATCCTATGGACTGACTCGCTCATATAAATACCACATGTTTTAGGTTTCCACTATAAAAAATAGATGATTAGCTGTTTTTTTAGAGGAGGTTATGTAGAACACCATATAAATTAATTTTAGAGGGGGTTATTCACAACACCCTCTAATCATAGAATTTATAGGGGGTTCACAACCCCTATAAATTTTTTTGCATTATTTTTTTAAAATTTGTTCGGATTTTTGAGTTGTTTATGTCAAAACTACCACTAATTTAATAATTAGTGGTGTTATATGTTTGATTAGATTTTAGAGGCACTATATATATATATATATTAATTTAGATATTAAAGGGTTTATTTGAATCCCCTCTAATGTATGACATTAAAGGTGGTTGTGAACCCCCTATAATATAATGAATTAGAGGGGATCATAAACCGTTATTAATCTCTATGATTAGAGGGGGGTTTTGAACAACCTATAATATACTAAATTAGGGGGTTGTGAATCATTGTGAATTGATTGAATTATAGGAGGTTTTTAACTCCATTTAATTTAAGAATATAGTGGGGGGTTTTAATCCCCTCTAATTTAATAAATTAGATGGGGTTTTTGGACCCCTTACGATTTATGAACTTTGAGGGGGTTTTAAACCCCCTCTAATATAATAAATTAGATGGGGGGTTTCAACCCCTTATAATTTAAAAATTTAGAAGGGGTTGTTAACCCCCTAAAATTTATAACATTGTAGGGGATTTTTGACCCCCTATAACCCTAGAAATTTGAGGGGTTCCATGAACCATTTCTAATCTATTTTATTAGAGGTTTTTAAACCCCAATTAATTTTTATTCATCTTTTAAAATAAAACTCATATAAATTCAAATTTTAAAACATATATGTGTATACACGCATGTCTATGTATGTATATATATATTACATAAGAACATTATATAAATGTATTTAAATTCATTATAAACTAGTCTATATATATAAATAAATTATATAATTACTTTAAATCAATACTTATACATATAAATAAAAATGTATACATTTATAAATATTTGTATAAATAATATAAATGTAATTATAAATAAATTTATTCAAATATATAAGATTTTTATGTTGTTTTATAAATACAATAGATATATATTATCATATATTATATATATATATATATATTTAATATTAAATACATTTTTATTTTATATTTATATATTAATTCATTTGTATTGTATTATGTATACAGATATATATAATATAGAAAAAAATATATATATATATATATATTATATTTATATGATTATAAGTAAATTTACATATATTATATAATTATTTGTTATATAATTTAGTATACCATAGTAATTATAAATTAATTTAGTAAATATATATGTGTGTGTGTATACATTATATAATTTAATTTAGATATGTATATATGTGTATACGTTATATAATAATATTGTACTGTTATTTGACATATATTTTAGTATTTCATGTTAATTATATAAAAAATCATATATATATATATTATAATTGTATTATGTCTTTAAATATTATATGAATACATAGACATACACACACAAAAATATATTATATATACCTAAATATATTATATTATTTATATTTAGATACACAATATATATATATATAATATTGGTATATAAATAAATATAATATTTTTTTATAAATATATATAATAATTTTGTATGTAAATAAATATAATTTTTTATGTAAAAAATCATATATATATATATATATATTATAATTGTATTATATCTTTATATATTATATGAATACACAAACATAAACACACAAAAATATATTATATATACATAAATATATTATATTATTTATATTTAGATACACAAAATATATATATATATAATATTGGTATATAAATAAATATAATATTTTTTTTAAAATATATATAATAATTTTGTATGTAAATTAATATAAATTTATATATGTAAATAAATAAAATATATTGAATATGATAAAAAAAATTTAACCGCTAGAGTTTGATAAGGTGTTGTGTGATATTAGGCTCGTATCGGGTTTAATTCCTACCAAGCAGTACTTTTTGGCATTCCTCCAAGCGATGGGGTACATGTGTGTGGTTGCACGCGTTTGGGGATTGCATTGTTTTCCATCTACCCTGGGTTCTAGGGATGTGTCTACGGGCGTGTCACGGGGTTGTCAAGGTCGTGTCTCAGGATATCTATGGGCCTATCTCGGGGTGTTGGTAGGCTTGTCAAGTGGGATTCCAGGGGCGTGCCCTGGTGGTGTGTCGGTGTCATATGGACATCAAGGGGGTAATGCGCTGGTGTCCGGGTGGTGTCATGGGGGTGTCAGTTGATTTCCATGGGACTTGAATGGAATTGGATAGGGGGTTGTCCATGGGGGGTCAGGGGGTTTCAATTGATGTCCATGGGGGTGCCAGGGGTGTCAAGGGGGCATCAAGGGGGTCAGTCGCTGATTTCTTGGTGGTGTCAAGGGGACATTAAGGGGGTCTAGTGTTGATGTCCTAGGTGTGTTGGTTGATGTCCATGGGGATTGAATGGGATTTTCCAGGGAGTAATCCATGGGGTGTCATGGGGTGTTGGGCGATGTCGATGGGGGTTCCTGGGGTGTTGGGGGAGCCTTGATCAGGGTATTATATGAAAAAATAGGGTAAGATTAGGGGCGGTTCAAAACACCCCTAAATTTGAATTTTGACATTCAATTAGCAGCGGTTCTAACCAATCCTAAATGAAATATTCCCATAGATATGGATTGAAATGCCTCTAACTTACCCACCTATGGTAAATTATACGCATGATTAGAGGGGTTTAAAACCCCTTCTAATTTAGGATCCGCTAAACACAACCTCATTTTACTGGTTCTTATCTAGATCCACATTTAATCAGAAGTTGAGGGCACTTAGTGGTGGATCAATGTAACTATCGCTAAAGTGTTTAGAATGGGTTATAACCCCTTCTAATCACCCATTTTTTATAGTGGTCATTGGTTTTCCCTATCAGCGAACATGTGTAATGGCCTCCTGACATGAGATTATTATAGTGGATAATATTTTATTATGTACATTGAGGTAATATGAAAACCATTTAATAGATATTGTAGCGAGGTAGCTTGTGTTGGGTGCTTCATTGGTGGTATGGAATTTATTGAATAATCAAGATAAGATTTGTTGCTTCATGAAGGAAGTGATATCTTGGTCCTAGTTTGTCTATATGGTAGATTATTCATTAAATTCATGGTAATGGTAGAATAAAGTATGTCCATGTAGTTAGGTAAAAATATAATAAATCGTGTATGGATGATAACACAATGTGTGCATCCTTATTTATGATATATCGTAAGAAAAAGATATTATATTACATGGCATGAGTTTTCAGGGAAGGTTGTGGATGCTATGACTTTTCCATATCTCTTTAGGGGCCTTTATGGGTTGTTATACTTGACTCCTAGTCTATTAACAATATTTATTACTATCAAGATAAGGTCTTGGAGGGTCACACACAATAGTATATTCCTAATTTCGTCCTATTATGATGAATAGTAGGAAAAGTCATGGTGGGTCTCACCATGGGGTTCAATAGATGTTCAAGTGATAACGTTCACCAATGGATACATAAGTTCGATTTTATTTAAGTATATAATAATTCTAGTTGAATTTATTTTTTAAAAGTATCCATAATGTATTAAGGGAATACATGGAAAATATTATATGAAATCATATTATTTTAATATTCATGGTTTGTTTGATATTTGTGGGAATTATGAGTCAGGTTAATGACCCAATTTTATCATGTAATATATTTATTGCATATGAAAAGTATTTGATAATAATATAAATGAAATTATGACATAGTTAGTTGGTTATAACATGTTTATTATGGGTTATTTAGTGGGAATTATATATACAGGGGGTTGAGGATTCCTTTAAAGGTGTTTAATTCCCACAATATAAGAAAAAGGGAGCTCATTTATAAGAGTCTATTCAACCACTATAATTTTAGGGCTACTCTTTAATTTTTAAAAAATCCTAGAGGGATAAATCCTGATTCAAATCTTTTTATATTTGATCTCCTTCATGGATCAAATGAATATGATAGTGTTACTCATCAGGGTAATAGAAGGATTTGTCGTACATCCCCGCTACCTCCCATAATTCAAATATCGACATTCCCAATAACTCTTGAAGCATGTGTGGATTTTATAAAGGGATATAACCTCAAATACTTCAAGTGATTTCCACAAGTGAAAATCATTAGTCATAGACACCATCAGTTTGAATGAGGATAATTTTTGTTTTATATTTTTTTCTTAAATAAATTTATGTGAGATATTCAAACCTATATTGGGGATCATATTTATAGAGAGGGTGGAGTTGCTTCACTCGAGAAATGAAAATTTTAAAATCCCTAGCCCATTGGCATCCAATACGCGCCCCAATACCATAGAATTTCCACATAAACATTACTTAAGTGTGAATATATTCTTATAATACTCACCATTAATCTTAAATAACCATATCATGATTTGTCACATGCTAGTGTTGCATAAAATGTTAGCTTTTATTATTATATTGATTTGAGTTTATCCTATGTAGCCTGGAATTATTCTTATATAACTATATGGTAGTATAGATTTATATATCAAAGAATAACTATTCATTCAGCCATAAAATATTAAATCTAATGTGAAACATATTGTATAATGATCCAATGTATTATACTGTGATATATTTCCTATAGACAGAACTGCCTTAGCATCTTCCAAACACCTCCAAACGTCAAGAAATATTTATAACGAAACTCCAATACATAATTCTTTTGGATGAAAATATATAATGGGGATGAAATTAAATCCAACAGTAATGTCAATTATCAACTATGTCATGACCCCCTCCCCACAAAGTGTACCCCTCCTGGGCCGGCAATGTGAGAAGAGAGATAATGACCCCCGAGTCCCACCTCCAGTAGGCCCCGGGTTGGCGACTAGCACCGAGGGTATAATAAACACACAAATGGGAGGCATTACCCTCTAAGAGAACACATGCGGAAGAGAGAGATAGAATAGACTCCAATCAACTCCAAATTAGAACTGAGATATAAAAGGGAACCAAGTACATATATGAAATGTCATGCAAAAGTACTACAATTGAAAGGGAAAACTAAAAGTACCCAAAAGAAAGTAAAACGGCAGCGACCACGAGCCCGAACAGCTCCTCCTCCAACCACAAGCTAGTAGTAACCCGATTGATCTCCAACCTGCTCCAAGTGACCTAAAAAACAGTTTATATATACATAGGGTGAGTATAACAGTATACTCAGTAGGATCCTCCCCAAGCCCCTAGTGCAAAAGTAAAGAAATCATGCTAAGGCCCAGTGAACAACAAGTGAAACTAACTCGTCACCTAAACAGGTATACTATGTTCCCAACCTCACCATGGCTACTCTCGCCAAGTAACGCATACAAGAATATAGCATATAGTAAAGAATATCAAGGGTACCCCGCTACTACTTCCCCACTGGTTTGCCGCTTTGCCCCAACGACATACATCTTGTACATCTCTCTCCAAGGCTTGCCCGCAGACACCTGGGCTAAGCTCCACAATCTGCACCTCATGCACCACATAGGCTTGCCCGTAGACACCTGGGCGAAGCACCACACCGTCCTCACAACCAAAAGTAACCAGGTAGTTTCCGGGAGCCACCACAGCCCGCGTAACATGTATCATACATCGGGTATAATACCTTAAGCCATTACAGCCCATACTCCGAGTAAGGATCCTCAAGCCATCATAGCCTATACACATTACACCTATAGTGACAGATCGGTTTCACAGATCGGTCTGACAGATCGGTTTCACAGATCGGTGCGACAGATCGGTTTCACAGATCGGTGAGACAGATCGGTTTCACAGATCGGTGGGAGAGATCGGTTTCACAGATCGGTGCGACAGATCAGTTTCACAGATCGGTGTGACAGATTGGTTTCACAGATCGGTCTGACAGATCGGTTTCACATATCGGTGTGACAGATCGGTCTCACAGATCAGTTTCATGTACAGTAACAGTGGGTGAACAGTGTTTCCAGACTCCTACAGTTTTGCCCCTTTTGACGTTTCCTTTAACGTAAAATACATTTAAAGCCTTATTTTAAGGGCTCTTAAGGCCCTTTAAAATGCCATAAATCCTATATTAATTATTCCTAAGGCTTAGAATGTTTTACATGGTCAAACTGCGTGGGTTAATGTGATCCGTTTTTAATGGAGAATTAACCGGATCTTAAACCGTCTCCCCATTTAATCTTCAAAAGGGGATGAGATATCATTATCCCTTGTTCTTTCCCTTTGTTCTCATCTAAGAGGCACTAGAACCTTTAAATCCTTTCCGTAGGAGTTGCACAATCAATCTTTACTCCTAGGATTGGTTCCGCTTTGTTTTTATGCAACCAAGCTCTGTCGATCAATCTTCTATATAAGGTATGTTTTGTCATCGTTCCATCGGGGATCACATTCTCTTGTTCTCCCTTCCATTATACCATGTAATTTCCAAGATTATAATGGGTTTTCTTGGGGTTGGTTGGTACTTTCATACCGTAGCATCCTCCGGTGGATGCAGTTGTCGCGAGGGGAGGATCGTGACCTGTTGTGTGGCTAAAGAACGTGAGGAACTGTTTGAGTTAGGGGATTCATGGCTTCTCTATTTGTATATGTGCAATAATAGAATTATCATGGTTTATCCCTTCGGATCACAATGAAATTGACCTAATTAAATACTTGAACCGGATTAAAATAATTGGTTGATCGCATGTTGTTTCTTTATACCGTGATAACGGTTTGCCTCATGTTTTCCTAGATATAGTGATATCTATGTTTTCTTTTATTTGTTGTTCATTCATGATAGAAATTAATAATGAACGTAAAGCCGGAATTAATTGCTAATTAATCGGCTAAAGATAAAGAGTCATGTAAATTAATCTGGTTATTGTCGTTGTTGAGGATAATCAAATTAGGGAAGTAAGCATGGTTATTTAATTGTGATAGCTTGCGGATTAGGTATCTGTGATTGGAACCTACAAATAACAAATCTACCAATTCAATATGGATTAAATAACAAATTATGTGGGAATTTCTAAAAGGGTTCTGTGTTACCCTCTAATTTTTTAAAGGTTCAAGAGCCCATGATGTGATGTTTGTTTTCCTGCTGCTTGTGCTGTGATGTGAGCCTGGATGGCTGTTGTGATATGTGGAGGCATGGAGGCCTTGCGGTTATGGCATTGGATGATGCCTAGAGTGGTGATATGAATCAGTTTATGCATGTGGGTGTCGGGGAGGACACCAGGGGTGATGGAATGGGATGGATGTGGTTGCTGGTTGCTTACGGTTTTCTTGAATGTTAATCTTCTTTTCATTTCCCCACTGCTCAAGGAAGCTGGTCTTGCTACCCTTCTTCCGAAGGAGGCGATGACGCGCGGGGTATGCCACGTGCTTTCCGTGTTTAGCCTCTCGAGGGAAAATGGGTCTATGCTTTTTCTATAGGCGGCAAAGACTCGACAGGTAGTATATCTACTCACCGTGTTGAGCCTCCTTCATGTTTAGAAGCATAAGATGCTTTTCTAGAATGCCTGGGAATATGGAAAAGTAATTCTGTAATGAATGTTTGATTAAATGGTGAAAATCCACGGGGATGGTGATACTGGAATTTAATAGTGATGTGAATCCTAAAAAGGAGCAGTTTTTGAATGTGATTCCAATTAAGTTTAATGTGGAATTGTTCATTCTTAATTAATGTTTAAAGAATTAAATTAACGTACATTGGAACTGATAATATGAGAATGGAATAATCTAATAAAGCTCTTCAAATGTTTGTGTTCTTATAGGATACCTAGTCTTTAAAGTAACAGCCTGGAGTCCGGGAGACGTTAGCTGCAGTTGTATCTAAGACTAGGTAATGCCCATAGTGTGGATGTGAGTTACATAAATATTCTGTACTTTTTGTCTTTCTATACGCTACTCCACCCTGTCGGTAAGGGCAACTGACACCCCGGGGATTATGAGGCCTGGGGGGTGTTTTCCCCAACATTCTGATGGGAGGTTGAATGGCTGACTACCCCCTTTGGCCCCGCTCTCTTCTCTTGGTAGATACTTGTGCCATGAGGCACAGCGGTTAGTTACCCCATATATGTGTGTAGAGGGATGTAATGGATTGTGGTTATTCACACACATATATTCTGGATATATTATCCTATGGACTACTATAGGTGTAATGTGTATAGGCTATGATGGCTTGAGGATCCTTACTCGGAGTATGGGCTGTAATGGCTTGAGGTATTATACCCGATGTATGATACATGTTATGCGGGCTGTGGTGGCTCCCAGAAACTACCTGGTTACTTTTGGTTGTGAGGACGGTGTGGTGCTTCGCCTAGGTGTCTGCGGGCAAGCCTATGTGGTGCACGAGGTGCAGATTGTAGAGCTTAGCCCAGGTGTCTGCGGGCAAGCCTTGGAGAGAGATGCACAGGACGTATGTCGTTGGGGCAAAGCAGAAAACCAGTGGGGAAGTAGTAGCGGGGTACCCTTGATATTCTTTACTATATGCTATATTCATGTATGCGTTACTTGGCGAGAGTAGCCATGGTGAGGTTGGGAACATAGTATACCTGTTTAGGTGACGAGTTAGTTTCACTTGTTATTCACTGGGCTTTAGCATGGTTTCTTTACTTTTGCACGAGAGGCTTGGGGTGGATCCTACTGATTATACTGTTATACTCACCCTATGTATATATAAACTGTTTTTCAGGTCACTTGGAGCAGGTTGGAGATCAAGCGGGTTACTACTTGCTTGTGGTTGGAGGAGGAGCTGTTCGGGATCGTGGTCGTTGCCGTTTTACTTTCTTTTGGGTACTTTTAGTTTTCCCTTTCAGTTGTAGTACTTTTGCATGACATTCCATATATGTACTTGGTTCCCTTTTATATCTCAGTTCTAAGTTGGACTTGATTGGAGTCTATTCTATCACTCTCTTCCGCATGTGTTCTCTTAGAGGGTAATACCTCCCATTTGTGTGTTTATTATACCCTCAGTGCTAGTCGCCAACCCGGGGCCTACTGGAGGCGAGACTCGGGGGTCATTATCTCTCTTCTCACATTGCCGACCCAGGAGGGGTACACTTTGTGGGGAGGGGGTCGTGACAAACTATGTGCTATCAATGCCCCACTTTGGATTATTGGTAACACTCATCATGAGCCCAACATAATGATATTTCTATTTTTGATGCTAATGAAACACTAATGTGAATTCCAACCCAAATATTAGATTCATGATGTTTCCAATTAGACACCTTTGATATAAAATCTAAAACAAATCCACCATTTAAAATAATAATTGTATAACCATTCAAAAAACATTACCTTGAGAGGAAAGGGAAATATTTTCATCTTTGACATTATCCTTAACCAATCATATTGATGTCAAAAAGCTCAATATCAAACCATTAAATGTTAATATTTACATGTAACTATCCTCTTTTATCCTTGAATAGAATAGGGTAATCAACAATATATCATCTCCACCATTTTTAACAAATCTCTTACATCAAATTTAATGTAGATAGGCTCCCAATTTTTATTATATTTCATGAATCCTTTAATCGTTATCTATCCTTTTCCAAATTTACATTGATAATATAATTTAATTTCATACTCAAAAACATATTTTTACAATGGATTAATTCTCAATGAGTTTTAATGAATGAAATTACCATTTAGGATTATTAAACAAAAAAAACCTTTAATCTTACTGAGTAGGAAATTAGTGTAGGAGAAAATTTTATAAGGTAGTAACACCATTATTTTCCATTGAACTCATTTACTTTCATAAATTTTAAACATCCATAGAAACTATATTATACTAAGGAACTAACTTTTTGGATCAATAACACTTTTATAAAAGCATTATTGAATAACCATGAACCACTAAGTGTCTGATTAATCATAGTTTTCCCATCCAAGGATTTGTTCTAGATGCCAATTTGGTAAAACCAGTTTCTTCATTCATCCACTGAGTTCAATTCCTTGATATATAGGAATAACACCATCTAGATCTTTATATCCAAACTACCCCTAAATATATGATCCATGTATCCATATATAGAATTGATATTTAAAATTAGAGGCATCCATATATAGAAATTTTTGATATCCCTAAAATAGTTAAAAGATATGAAACGTTAAAAAAACAAATATATCATAAAATCTCTTTTTATCACTTCTCCATCAAGGAATTTTTTTCAATATTTATGGTCTAATATATACTAATAATAATCTACTCATAAAACTTTTTATTTTACCCAATTATATGAAATTACAGATACAACCATACACAACATATACTATAACAATACCAATTGTAATTCTAGATCATTCTATAATACCAATTTCATTTTTTCATGAAATATCCCCATTGATTGTATGTATCCCTATTACCTATAACATTTCAACAATGGTAATAACAATTAAACATATAAGTAGAGATAGTATTCCAATTTCCTTAAGTTGAGAAAGATGGTGCAAAACATCTCAAATGCTTTTGGCTAGTTCCTTTTAATTTTTACGTGCTTTGGAGCATCATGAGAGAGTTTATAGGTTTTTTAAAGGAAAGAGGTGAGTTATGTCCATATTTAGGGACACCATGTCGTTGTAGTGGGTTTGGTTATTGTTGTGGTGAAAATCTTGGATACTTGGTTGATGTAATGTAGTATTGGATGAGTTTTTTGGATGGGTGGTCATTTTGATTGGATTGCATGTTGTTGTGGAGCATCAAGACGAGTGAAAGGGAATGGGAATCATTTTTACAAGGTTTATTACCTTGTATGTTCCACATGTGAGAAATTGGAAGGATCACAATGTTATAGTATAGTGTTTGGTGCTACTGGAGGCACTTGGGTGCCTTGGTATCTCTACATATTTTAAATGGGTGATTTTGAAATTCCTGAGTGGGCTATTTTGGAAATATTTTATCTTGGGGTGTTCTTCATATGATAAATGGGTAGACCACCACGTGATAAATTTGATCTAGGTGGAAAATGAGGTTTTTTAGGATTTTTTGAGATGTGCATGAGGGGGGAGGAAATGGACAGCTAGAGTTCAACACACTAAAAACCTTGATGTGGTGGATCAAAATAAGAAGGGATTTTTTCCAATGTTATATTTTAGTATATTTTTGTGGTTTATAGGGATTAAAAATCATTTAAAACACTATAGTTTATGGTGTTTTGGAATTAAAATATGTTTAAAATGGTTTTGAATGCACATAATCTTCAGGAATTCAAACACTAGGTAAATTGGATCTCTATTTTACTGGGGGGAATCGTGGTGTAGTGAGAGGTCACCATGTAATGGTGGTGGATACTCAAAATTACTCTTTAAATAAAGGTTTATCTTATTATTATTTTGTATTTCAAAATTTTTCCCAAACCATTGAATCCCTCTATCCCTCTCACCACTCAATTTCATATTCCATTAGAGATTATAAAACTCCTAAATCATCAGGATCAATATATCTTGATTCAATATATTTTCCTCTCATAATACTCTGTCTTACATTATTCTCTTTCCCTCTAGAGGATTTTTTGGTTGAGGTTTATCTTTTTTCATGTATGGATTCCATAAAATGTTGAAGGTGGTTTTCTATGGATAGGTTCTAGAGAGTTTCCCTTTTAATTTGGTGGTGGTTGACCTTTATATCCTTTCATCTTGTATGATGGTTATTCAAATTTTATATTGAATTAAGTTATGTAATACTCTCTATTTTGTTTCTTAAAAGCATGGTATTATCATACCTTTGGTTCTTTGGGTAATTATCATGAGTTATCATAATGAAGATAAATAACTGTAAGATGGGTGAATAGAAAGGTAAGTGTTATGTATGTAGTTTAACTTTATTTTTTGTTATTTTTTTTAATTATATTGTTTCTTTTTGGTAAGTAAATATAAGAATAAATAATTAATATTATGATGATAAATTTTTTACAAAACCTAAGAGAATAGATTTTGGTGTGAACCTTCATTTTCTATTAAACTATAACCCCCCTTAAAATAATTAATTGTTTCACGTTTTTATATTGATCTGAGACCCCTTCTATAATGCATTGATTTATATGAAATTCAGGAATACTATTGTTTATAAACTATATAATCACCTAATATAATCGAATGATAATTAAATTTGAAAAAAAATGGTTTGTTTTTATAATTCTTTATGAAGTGGTGATAGTGTTGGAATTATATTGTGTATGCATGGAAAATTGGTATTTCGTTTATTTTGTGATTGTGGATATGATATATAGTGTATGGGGTGGAGGTGTTTTGTAAATATTTATGTGGGTTTCTGAGAAATGATGGGAATAGTTTTGGTTCCTGGTTGGCATGGCATGTGTGGTAGATCTAGAATATTTTTTGTGAGTGGTGAATGTGATGGATCTTGAATAGTGTGTGGCCTATTTTGAAGGATTAATAACATTTGTGAGGTGTTGGTTGTGTAATGTGAGGATTTTTTTAGAATTTATTTATGGTATAGGATGGAATAATTTAAAAATGAACTTGAAATGTGGTTTTTGGGTTGGAATTGATGATGTATTAATTGTTTATAAATCATTATCTAATAAATAGAACGACGGGTCTTTAATATTGTGGGTGTTGACTTGTGAGTGTTTTTTCATTAAATATGTGTAATTAATGACAAAAAAATGATGTGGAATTTTAATGGAAGTTTGGGTTTGGTTAAATATTATATTAATTGAGAATTTGTTATTGGTTTGTTGATTACCATCATGTGGTTTACGGTTGATAATGTTGTATAGGAAACGAAGGTTGTAGAAGGGTAGTGGTGTTGAAATGGAGGAATGGATGAGTTGTTTTATGGATTCTTTTGATCACCCCTAGTAAGGTATTTTTGTGTGACTATCTATTCTTATATTTCTTTTTTATCTAAATATACACCACTTGAGTTAGATAACCACAATTAAGACAAAAAAATAGGTTTCAGGTGTTTCCCCAACATCAATGTTAACAAGGGTTCATGGTTGGCTAACCCCTCTTCTGTGATCTCCCTCGGGTTATATTATATGGTGGTGGTGGTACATGGTGTGGGTCATTCATCAATGGAGGAGGGCCTAAGTTTTATTTAATTCACGAACATGACACCCTACTCTGGTGGAGATAGAATGGATATTGATATTACATAATTTGAATGATGTCAACACAAGATATTATACTTTAGTATAGTTTGGGTTTTGAAGGGTCACCACCCAACCCATATCATACTTTTATAGATATACATATATACATGAAATGGATGTAATCTTAGGACATTCAAATTTGGGGTTTGATAGAAGAAAACCATTGGGGGAATAATTTAAGGAAACCTATGATCATATTATTCAAATATTATATTTCTATATTTTGTGTGATAAATGGTTAGTGAGCCTTTGTGAGGTTATATGTGGGTAGTTGACCTAGTAGTTGCTTATTAATTATACTACTTTTTCACTAGGGAATTAGTATTCTCTTCTCACATTTACATGTGAGGTTATGGATAGAATTCTACTAATTATACATGTTATGATATCTCTTAAATATAAAAAAATTATCTAATAATGTGGGAAATGGTGACCAATGTTAACCTTACTAGATTATAGTGGAGTGTTGTTTTCTGTGTTACTGCATAGAAGTCCTTTGGTACATTATTTTAAAATGCTGCTTTATTTTCATTTCATGAATTTTGGGGTTTTAATGATGTGTAATATGGATTTATTTTTTATAATGTATTATTTATTTGAGGTTACACTCTTAAATCTTGTCATTTAATTAATATATTGAGGATAATTTATCCCAATGTGTGTTTTATACCCTTAGTGTGAGTCTCCAACCCATGGCCTATTGAAGGTAGGATTTAGGGTTCACTCACCCATTTGATTTATAGCCTAAAAGGGGGATCAATATTGGGGGTTTCATGATAGAGTAGTATCAAAGATTATGGTTTAGAGATAGGAAAGATATTGGATAATAGGTATTATTGATGATGCAAAGTTTATTAGGGAAAAAACATAAATTTAATTTAAAACATGATAAATGCAAGGGAGAGTGGCTGGGACACTACATTTTAGAGGCTCTAATGATATGATGTAAGGAATATACGTATACCAAACATACTAAGTGAATTAATGTTGTTTGTAGGGTGGAGACTTAGGAGAGGTGCATACATCATGCCTAGTTACACTTGAGTTTGAATTGCGGTGTTTTGGGAAAATGAAATAAATATAAATAAAGGAATTTTATTTTATGAATTCCATACCATCGATATTAGAAGTTTCTCTTCCCTTTTAAAGATGTCTATTGGTCATTATCCACAAATGATAAAGGTTGGTGATGTTTTATAGGATGATCTGGTTGACCATTATAGGGTCAACCTAGCTGAGGAGGATGAGTTGTCTTAAAGGACATTGCGTGATTTTAAATGTCATAGTTTATCAACGTATGAGGGGGTGTCTCTGATTTAAGGATATAACACTAGTTAGAGGAGTTAGATATTTAATATAGTTTGATATATTCATATGATTATTATTTGGTCTCAATGTAATTTATTAATATTATAGGAGAAAAATGTTAGTGGTGAATTTTATATATCATAGAGTGGAAAGAATCAGATATCTCCTGGACTTAATTTTTTAAGTATTTATATTTGAATTTTTTGTCCTCAACGATGTGGGAAACAGTGTAAGAGATATTTCCATGAATCTAGTTTGGGATCCTAATCATGTGAGGGTAAGGTATTAGGTTTAAGTACATTCTCCATTTTTTCCTTGACATCTTTTCTAATGAGGATTCCAGGGTGTGGTGACAAAATGAGGAATTGTGCCCAACAATCATATAAGTGGTCTCTCTAATTACATTACCTACATAATTAGAGGTGTATAATAAGGATGAGATGGTTGAGAGGATGTATTAGTATGGATGATTTCATTAATAGGGAGGATAGTAGAGTCTCTTGATGAGTATGAATTATTACTGAAGATCTTAGACTTCAAGGTAGTCAAATTTTCGATCAGCTGGGAATCAGTCACAGCAGTTTGTTTCTTGTTTTTCTAGGGTCACTGGTCCCTGAGTATATACTAAGATATATATAATGGTTTTCTATGATTTTGGAGGCCACGGTCATTGGTGATCGTAGTTTCTAACTGTTCAGGGAATTTGGTTTGAACTGGTGATCAAGTTACATTCTATCATCAATAGTAGCAACGTCTGTAGAGGATGTTTTAGCAGTAGGGACAAAAATTTCATGCTTCATAGAGGAAAGATGAAATGAATAAATTTAATCCTTATGATTTCCCTCATACATAGGTACCCAAACTAGAGTTTGACTATGGATGTGGTCATTAGCATAGATTCGGAGGAGTCAGTCATAGGCAATTGCATGCGATCAGGGTAGCAGCACTAGAGGGGACATAGATCATTTGAGGTATGATTTTTTATCAACTACATTGGTTTATGCCTTTTTATATTCAGAAAAATAAAAATACCATATCTATCCTACCTTATTATATTTTATGGTACTAAAGGTAGAGATTCTTATGGTGCCTATTGTGCTGAATATGAAATTTATAGGTCATTCATGTTTGTTTGATAGGTGTTGGGGCTATGAACTTCTGTTAGTGAAGCATCATCTATATAAGGAATGATTTATGTTACGAATGTGACCAAAAAATTTCATCATCAACATATATTGGTTGTTTTCTATATTCATGGTTAGATATTAATTCTAGGTAAGGATTTCTTTGTGTAGTGTAGATGTTCGATGTGTTGTGTTTCCAAGAGAGTGATATAATTGAATAGGTCATAGGTATCTAGAGTTTTTGTTTTCATATATAATATAATTAACCTTATATCTGGTGGGGAATTGATAGTGGAGCTTCATAAGGACTGTGAGGAGTATCAGGATGTTTTCGCAGAGGAAATTGTGACCCTACCTCATCAACGAGACAATGAGTTTGGGATAACATTGAAACAGGGTTCTTTACAAATTTTGAGGGATCTATACCAGATGGAACCTTTTTATATATGGTAATTGAGGATCTAAGTCAATTATTTGATTTTAAAATGATTCACCAAACCCATTTCATTTCTTTAGTGTGCTCTGATGTTGTTTCCTAAGAATTAATATGGGGGTTTGAGGTTGTGTGTGGATTACCGATGATTGAACTATGTGAATATCAAGAATCGCTATCCCCTTATAATGATTAATGAATTGTTTGATCAGTTCAAAAGATACACCTAGTTTTAAAAAATATTTCCGGGTCCGGGTATCATTAGAAAATGTTTATAGAGTAAATCATAATGACCTTTTTTTGATGTTGGTATAGACACTTCATGTTAATGGTAATTTTGTTATGTGTTATAGAAACAAACATTATATTCATGGGACTCATTAACCATATGTTCCATGAGTTTGTAGATCAATTTTTGGTCATTTTTATTGATAAATTCCTTGTATATGCTAAATCATAATAGGAGCCTATAGAGCACCAAAAAGATGTTTTACAAACTCTCTAACAATTCCAACTCTATGAAATGATTTCTGAGGGAATGTTTTAGATATGAGAGGTAATATTTCTTAGTCATATGGTGTCTTAGTAATGAGTGTTAGTGGATCCACTAAAAGTTTATATAGTTGATTCATGGAAAACATCCAAGAATGTGTCAGATTTTCATGGAATAATAGGTCTTTGAGGATATTATCAGAGGTTCATTTCTATCTTTTCTCAAGTCATAACACTATTTAAATCCCAGATGAAGAAGTACTGATATATTTTATGGATTGATCAGTGTTTTTTAGTATTCGACTACCTAAATTATTCTTTAATAATTACTATCATTCACCAAATAAAAAATGAAGGAGTTCTGTTTGGGGTCTTTTGTGATACTTCCTATCTATTTTAGGATGACTTTAAATTTAGTAGAGGTAAATGATCTCTTATAGGTCTATGTATTTATGTCCCCATGAGCATAATTATTCCCCTTAGGAACTTAATGTTGTATATTTGGTTTTCACTCTAAAGTTGTGGTAACATTATCTCATTAGGGAGTGATTTGTGGTTTTCACATACTATAAGATCTTGAGATATTTTTTCACTTAGTGGTACCTGAACCTATGTCAATGTAGGTGGATGAAGTTTCAATAATACTATGACTTCAATATCTCATACACCTCATGTAATTGAAATGTGGTTGTTGATGTGTTGATTCAGAATTTATGTAGCGATATAATTATGGAGTTTGAGGATACTTGGAGGGGATTGGGGTGAAAGAAACTATGCATCATTTTTTAATGGAGGTTTATAGAAGAGGATGATTGTATCCAAGGTAGTATAATCCTCTTTGATGATGTAGGTGGATGAGTCTTAGTGGGATGACTCGTAGGTGGTGGTGATGAAAGATCATGTTACTCATAGTGGACCCTTGTATAGTTTGTCAGAGGATTACTAGAATTGAATTTTGTTCCAATGGATATTTTTTATTCTACTAGTTTTGTAAGATATGTTTCTTTTTGTGTTTTATGGTTCAACTTTTATAGTTCATCTAAGTGTCTAAAATATATATCATTCCTTAAAGAGGTATGTTTTGTGGTTCGGTGTGAAGATTTTTGTTGTGTAGCTTGTATCTCAGTGATTGGTCTGCTAGTATTTGAAGGTAGAGCATCATGTTACATTAGGTTTTTTGTAGTCATTGGATTCCCCTGAGTGTAAATGAGAGGAAATATCAATAAATTTTATCACCAGGTTTTCTTAATCCCATGGGAGGTATGATATTGTTTGGGTGATCATGTATTAGTCTAAGAAATCAATATATTCCTTAGTCATTAAGGAATTGGGTGTCATATATTTTCTATAGAGGTGGTTTGTGGATGATTCAATGTAGCTCGAAGGGGTACCGAGGACCATTATTTTCTATGGGGATTCTAATTTTACCTCATGTTTCTGTGGTGATATTTTGATTTCTTTCAGCTCCTAGTTACTCCATCACATAGATTTCACCCATAAAAATTAGGAAAACATATCGAAGTATCTATGACATGGAATATATATGTGGTACTTATATCACAGATTTAGAAGGGTCATGGGTGAATCACTTTTCATTGGTGGAGTTCACTTATAACAACATTTATCACTATTCCATTGGCATGGATCCTTTTGAGGCATATTTTGGGTGACCCTGTTGATTAACATTATGATAGACTGAGATTATAGAGATAGATTTCCTTGGACCAGGCATGGTGTAGAGCATGACTGAGAATGTCACGGTGATTTGAGAATGTATGAAAGAATAATATGACAATAAAAACAATTTTTTTTCATAGGACAAGACATTTGGAGCTTTAAGATGGGGATCATGTGTTTCTAAAGGTATCTCCTCATCATGGTTTTTTGAGGTTTGATTGTGGGAGTAAGTTATCTGCTCAGTTTGTAAGTCCTTTTGAGGTGTTGGGGAAAGATGTCAAGGGGGTATACCAATTAGCACTTCCCCTATAAATGAAGAGGATCTATGATGTCTTCCATGTGTTACAACTCCACTAGTATCTTCATGATGTATCCCACATGATTGATTAAGTATAATTGGATATAAATGATAATGAAATATTTATTTTTTGGATTATTGACATCCAAGATTATCAAGAGAAGGTGTTTCATGGATGTGTAATCCTCATGAATCATGTTCTCTAGACACATGGTTCTATAGAGAATATTATGTGGGAATGTGTGTAAAAAATGTGTCCTTAGTATCCCAAGTTGTTTTGAGTTTTTTTATTTTTTATTTTTGAGATTATTTTTATAACATGAAAGAATTTTTTTCATATGGAACTTCTACTTGAATTGATTTTCTAACATTATTATGCATTATTGATGGAAAAATTCTTGTTTGTGATCTTTCTTAGTCAGTATTATAATCTTGGATTTTCTTTAATTGTTTCTTAACTGCCCCATTCTTATTTTTTGGTGGTCTTATTGGTGTTATAGTGAGATTTCTAATAGGTATCTCCTGGGTTGATTGTTTAGAACTTTCCCAATTTCCTTCTTTTATATGTTTTTTTCAATTATCAAGGATGATGAAAGTTTGAGAGGTATTTGATATAATGTATTGGACACTTATATCATTATACATTTCATTTGTAGGTTTTTGGGAGCTTCATGAGGGATTTTGGAGTTATTTTAGAGTCTAGAGTAGAATTATGACCATCTTGAGAGCCACCATGTAATAGTAGTGGGTGTGGTGTCTGACATCGTGTATGCTTTTGAGACATAGTCAAGGGGATGTCCTTTTAGCTAGTTTTTTTATAAGAGTGGACATTTTTAGTTGCTTGTGTAGAACTAGGGTTAAACATGGTGAGTGAAACATCTTGAGATATCATTTTAAATGTTTTTTTCTTAATATTTTATACCTATGAGAAAAAAGGAGGATCACGAAGTTTTATTTGATGGTTCGGTGAAACTAACGATGCTTGGTTACCTTGGGGTTTCTTACTATCCAAAACGAGTGCTGCTAAAACACCTCGGATTTCCCATTTTTGAAATCATTCTACCAAAAACAATTTACCAATGAAAAATGAGGATATTGAAAAATAATAGATCCTAATATAATGGAATTAAAGGTCTTGTTGAGGTGGGTTAAATTTGTGTGTAAGAGATAATTAAGTAGCATGTTGGAGCTCATAATGATGAAGGCTATTGCAGGGTCTATCAATATAGTGAGTGGTCTTTCCCTACACCATGGTTGAGATCTGGGTGGTTTTATAGATATATAAAATTCCATGTATCATTCCATATTTTTTGTTCTTAAATTCATGTGATATTTGGGAATTTAAAGACCAGGAAAGTTGGATCAACCATTAACCATAGACACCACGGCATACTGAGGGGTCACTATGTTAGATTGGAGGCTACTTGAGATTCATATTTAAGTAGAGGGTCAGATTCCTATTGGTTTAGATTTAAATTTTTTCACTCAAAGTCTCCTAGAACATTCACTATTATTCCACTACATCCATTTGAGAGTCTAAACCTATTATAAATTTAAAATCAATATCCTTGTATTCTTGGTATTCTTTTCTTTTATTCTTCTCTATTCCATTGTTCTATTTTATTCTAAAGGATCATTGTGTGGAGGTTCTTCTATTTTAGGGACATGTATCAAGAAATCCTTAAAGGTGTTCTACTTTTGATATGTTTTGTATATTTCACCATTTAAATTTGGAAGTGGTTGATCCACATTTCCTTCACTCTTGTGTGGTGTTTATTTGAATATTTTGATCAAGTTAAGAGATTCAATACTCTCTGATTTGTGTTTGAAAATTTTGATATTATCATTCTTTTGGTTCTTTAGGAAATTCGCATTAATTAAAAAAAATATATAATTTAAGATGGATGGATTGAAAAGAATGTTTTTAATATTTTTTTACTTATATTTCTACATTATTTCATGTGATGCTTTTATTGTTTCTTTTTTGGAAAGAAATACATGAAAAACTAATGAATAATATGATGATTAAAAAGGTAGATTGCCTGATAGAATGATGTATGGTGTGAACCTTAATGTTTTTTGAAAATTAAACCCCCCATAAATTGAATTTCTATTTCATGTGTATTTATTGATGTTATCCCCTTAATACTGTAAATTGATATCTATGAATCAATTATCTGTTGTTTTGTTTAAAAACTAAAATCACCTCATAATATAATGATAATTAAATAATGAAATAAAATGTTTTCTTTTCATAATCTATTATAAACTGATCTTGTCGATTAGCCACAGAATGAGTATAATATTCATTGTTAATATATATATTATTCTTGTGATTTATTATTTATTAACACCATTTTTAGGGAATTTTATACTTTTAACCTTAATTCACATTATGTTTGTAATTCTATCTTAAAATGCACTATTACATAATATATTTTTGAACACCTCCTAAAATACAAAATTGTATTGATTTTATTTTCATATTTAATTTTCCTATTTCGAAGTACATTGGGTATAATTCATACTTCTGGAATACTTGATGATTCATATTGGAAGACCACCATAGTTTTCCTTGAAAAAACAACATTCTTGTTGAAATGAACTAGACATCATCCCAAAAAAACTATTTTATCCTCCAAGATCCTTTCCCAATAATTTTGAAAATTGAACTAAAGATAGAGAACATAAAGGGGAACATTTAATCAAATAGTGTCATTAGAGAATTCGTAGTGTTAATGGGCATTTTATGTGGCCTAATTTGGAGATAAAATTAGGGGTCAGATTCTGTGGCCCAAAAGAATATCCATCCAATTTAATGATATGTCGGAAACCACAAATTATTTTGGGCAATAGTTTTTACATAGAGTTATTATTAATCCATATATTCGTTTTTCTATTATATGTACCACTCTACTTTGGCCATCTAGAAGGTAATATAGGCATCTCTGTTGGTTGTATGCAAGCTGGCAGTAACTTCGGGTCAAGGGTGGAAAAGTATCATCTCCCTTACATTCCACCGCCCTAGGCCTACCATACTCATGTAGGATACATTGTTTCATTATGGGATCTACCCATGAATCATGAAATACCTTTTTAAGGTAGTGGAAGTGGAGGAGTTTTGGATATTTGGTGCTTTCATTCATTGTAATGTTATGCTACAATTTTGTTATCTGAATTTTGTCTTTCAAATGTATGTTATTCTAATTCATCTTAGTTTTTAAATAAAAGTTATTATTATACACTAATTATGTTATTATTCATATCATTTTGATACTTTTGGATCATAGTGTGAATTTTTTCACACCAAACCTTTTGAAATTATCACCCAATTGTGGAGTGATTGTTATTTCAATGTTTATTTACTTCTTTAAATTTTCCCTCATGAGTCTAATTCCCACTTCCAATCAAAACATAGCATTAATGGAGGGATAACCCGCTTATGGGTTGATACGAGGGAGTAGAAAGAGGTTGTATTGGATGTTATTTATCACCCCATTAATGTCTAATCATTTCATTTAATTGAGATTTTTATTTGATGATTTTAAAACTGCTTCATCCTTGTTTAATATTAAGGCCAGATACTTCAAGTGCTGAAACAAACCTTTACCATGGAGTGATCATAAATTTGATCCTCCAAGTGTATAGGTGATTAGTATTATTGTGTGTTGGTATTAAACTAGTAAGTGATGAAGTTTTTGGATCTTCTTGAATAAACCCATCTCGAATATAAAAAATTGAAATCGTTAAAATATATTTTCATCCAATCCACCCCAACTGATAACCGAGGATGAACTCATTATTTTAAATAAAATTCCCTTATGTATCTTAGTGTTCCCTTTTACCCATCTAAAATAATCCCATTTTGGACACTTAATATCCAAAAACAGTTCATAGAATGTACGTTTATATAGGATTCTTCTTAGGTATCTGAGGATTTGACTACCCATGAAAAACTACAAGCGACCACTTAAACCTAAAATATTGGGTAAGTATGTGTGATAACACATGATGATGACACTTATATTGTGTATTCCTAGAAAATTAGTTTTGTTTTTAATGTGTGATGTGGTTTTGATATGTGGTGTGTGTGTTTGTGTGTGGATAGAGATGTTGTGGCAATGGTACTATGGATGATTGAGAAATAAAAGGGCTTGTTTTGTTTCCTAGTTTGCATGGTAAGTTTATTATTTCTAATAAATGTGATGTGGAGTGCTGAATTCAATATGTTGGGTATAGATAAACACCCTATGATTTTAGAGTAGATTTTTTTAAATTCTTTAATATATTATTTAACATACCAAAGAAAAATTAAAATTAAAAATAATATATAATAACCAATCCATTAAATTAATAGTTTGAATAGAAATAACCGTATTATAAAACAATTTGTATCATGTTTTTACATATTTTAGATGTATCAATTAATGCATAATAGATATGTATTTAATTTTCAGTTCTTTCATTATATGCTTCAAAAATATTTTCTCTTCCAAAAACGTATTTATATCATTATTTGTTGTACATTATGATGAATTTATATCATTTTTAGGAACTTTATTTTAGTAAATAAATATAATTTTTGAAATATTATATTATGGTGATTTTTTTTTATTTTTTCTAAAAATATTTATTTATTTGAGTTAGTAAAAATTACCAATTTTTGTAAAACTAGCATTTCAAGTAATTTAAAATACCAATTACAATTTGAATTTTATATTAATGTAAAATAATACTAATTAAATTAGTAATAATATAATTAATTATATCATAATTTTAATTATACTTTATTTTTTTGTAAGTTAATTTTAGTGTTTAAAAATACTTTTTTATAGAAACTATTTTTATATATAAAATGTGTTTTTATCTTAATTAATTAAATAAATATATATTGATTAATAATGTTAATGAAATTTATATATTTTATATTCAATCAATTATCTTAACATTCGTTTTATGGTGTTTACTAGGTATAGAATACGAATAAATCCAGTTTTATGCTTAAAAATAAATTTTTCAAAAAAAGATTTCTGTTGTGTTTTTAGATCTTATTTTAAAATAAATTTCTACCACTTAAAGAAATTTAATTTTATATGATGGATTAAATATTTATAATAATAATTTATAATTTTTTTAATGATTCCACCTTCATTATTTTCATTATAAGTTGTAAAATTAGTAAAAATCTTGTTAAAAGGCTAAGGTTAAAAGGGGTTTATCAGGAGTTAAACTAAGAGATAAGGATAATATTTTCATATAGTCTTGTATATATGTTATTTTATTTCCACATTTAGGCCCTATATCATATCATATTCTAATATGAATCATTTTTAATCATTTTTATTGAGTATGAAATTATTATATTTTAATCATTTGAAATAAATCAAGTGTGTTATCTCCCTTCCAAATAAAATGACAACACATCTCCTATATTCAATACACATAAAGAGGATCTTAGATCAGTCAATACCTACCAATATAATTCTCATAAAATACCTTACCATTTCATAGAGTTTTTATTTTTATTCTAATACCATCATGTTAAGGCTCAAGTTGTAAGCTAATAGAGATCTCTCAATGAAGACGTGTAACTCTTAACCAAGTACTTTCATCTTTATTTCTTTTACCACCTTTTATAATTATATTTTATCCATTATAAAATAATTAATTCAGTATTTTCAATATATTTAATTTTTATTATGTTGACGTATCAACAATTTTATTCCTATTTCCATCAAATGGGAAAAGAAAGTATCGTTCGTGTGTTTGTGTGGATTACCATCTCCACATATCAATATGAATAATTTTCCATCATCATCATTCATGGATGGTTATTATGATGGATTAAATATTTATATATGATATTTATAAAATAATTATTCTTCTTTAATTATAATATTTTATCTACCTTCTTATCATCTCATCCATTAATAAATGATAACATCATTCGTGTGTACGTATGGACTACCACCTCCAAGAAGTGATGCAATTCATTTTTCATTTCAGATTTTAATGTATATT
Organism: Viscum album; assembly: GCA_963277665.1. Classification (NCBI taxonomy): domain Eukaryota; kingdom Viridiplantae; phylum Streptophyta; class Magnoliopsida; order Santalales; family Viscaceae; genus Viscum; species Viscum album. The sequence continues at coordinate 1,063,641,693 of OY728126.1, read as the reverse complement.
AATAATGATGGATTTAATATATATATATATCTATATGTTTGTGTGTGTTTATGTGATTATTATGATATAATAATTATTCCTTCATTGTGAATTATTATTTAGTTCTCCTTCATTTCATCCATAAATAAAGTAGAAATATTACTCGTGCATACAAACGGATTACAGTCACCAAAAAGTAGTGTAATACATTTTTTCTCACCGGTTTATATGAATTTTTATAAACGAGTATATAATTATTCAATATGATACTTATGAAATTATTATGATTCTAAAGATGATGGAACTATGATCATTGATAAAATATTAGAACTTTCACAAATTAACATTCATGGGAAACAAAATAGTTTACACAAGGAAATGAGGATTTTAATAAGAATTATTAATAAATGGGTGATCAAATGTTATTAGTGGATAATATATAATGTTTTAAGTATTTAAATAGTTCTATTATATATTTATAATAAATTTAAATTTATTATACGAAAGGATGGTGTGATTACAAATCAAGTCAGGCTTGAGGCAAGGGTTATTTATCTCAATATTATTTTATTGAGACATATATGATGTTTGCACATACATATGCTTATAAGGTGTATATGCTACCAATTTGACATGATATATTTTAAATCTCATTATGGTTATAATATTTAATGTTTCATTTTAATTTATTCTAATATGTTTCTTATGGTAAAAATGTTAATGAAACATATGGAGTTTATGTTACAAAATTGTTTTTTATAATTTTTATGCTAAATACATTGAGAGAAATTATGTCACATACATGACTTATTATGAAGTTAAATTTCATTTATTTTCCATTAATTCGTTGTTTTGGAGGGTTTCCAAAGGTTTTATGGAGTAATAGATGAGTTTTTATGATTTGGGTCAAACCGTGAGCCCAATTCCAGATTTAAAAATAATTTTTTTTCTCTTTTATAAGATATTCATTTTTTAATATTTATCACCCATTACAATTTCTTAAATGTTCCCCTCTGACCTATTAACACCAAATTTTAAATTTGGAGCCTTTATAAATCCATAATCATGGAGGATTTGGGTTTTTATTTAAGAATTGGGCCAACCCGAAGGCTCATTTTCTAGTTTTAAAATGTTTCTTTAAATTTTTAATATCTTATTAAATATAATGGATTTTTCGGTGATTCCACCTCCCTCTCGACCCTACGAAACCCAGGAACTCTCCCATTTCCTTCCCCCCTCCTTGGAGCTCTTTGAAATCGAGACATAAGGAGGAACTTCATAGTGTGTCTCAAATCAGCTAGAATTGAATAGGTAACTTCATCCCTTCATAACTCTCTAAATTATTACTCATTTCCCTCCATTCCAGTTCCTAAATTACCTCCTAAATCATGTTCGAACAAACCATGAGTTTTGGATGTTTTCAATTTCATAAACTATTGTTTTTGGTGTGATTAATTCATGATACTTCAAGTAAGTGAGTCCATTTCTTTCCACTTTGAAATTGCTTAGGTTTTCTTCCCTAATTCTTGAATTATAAAAAGTCCAGAAGTTAGGGTTAGTGACTAGGTTCTAACATACTGTATTTGGGGTGAAATAATTGAGGTTTTAGGTTTCTTTTAACTTCCTTGAGGTGCGTAGGTCGTACGGTTGTTGTTTCGCCCCAATATTTGAGGGTTTCGACACATTTGGTGTATGATTCCGTGGGTAACCATTTAATGATGAGTTAGTTTCCTTGATTAAATAATTTTTCATGTTCCATATATGCTTTTCATTATGAGGAAACCATTTGTGGTAGTAATAGTAAAACATTTGGTATTAAAGTTACATTTTTGTTTGAAGTGTGTATTTTTCAAATGTATTTCATGGGTTATCCCTTGTGTTAGTTTTGTAAAACATGGAATTGATTTATTAGATGTTGAATGGGGCTACCAATTTCTATTGGGTAATGATATAGTGTCATGTGGGCCTAAAAAGGAGGGTGTTTGAATGGGTTTTATGTGTGTAACCTTGTTATACTCCTTGAAAGTATTTTATGGATTTGTGTGTTCTCATGGGTATCTTTTGCGATATTGTTCAAGGTGATTATATTGTAAAGACCCGAAACTTGACATACATGGACATTACATTAATTTTGGGAAATACTTAATATATAAAAAAACAAACACACAAGGACCGTAAAAGTTTAGTTCCTTTGGAAACATGGAATATAAACTTCATATCATGTTGAAATATCTTCAACAAATCCGATAACGATCTTCCCCTTTTTGTTTCCTTACCTAAAACCTTTCTTTATTTCCTGGAAAAAATAAAACATAAAAAGGGTGAGCTCAAATTCTCAGTAAGGGAAAACATAGATAACATAAAACAATCCATAAACATTTGGAAGCAAAAAACATGAACAGTAAATTTAAACATCAAAATCTTGAGAAAAGACATGAATCGTGGAAATACGTAAGGCATATATCATCATGGAACATCAACCATGATAAAATATAATGGAATAAAACATGTAATTGTGGAAACCATTCAGCACATGTTATAATTTCCATAGTAGCCAAGGAATTTCTGCCAATACCATCTTAGTGGACAAAGTCCCTTTCTGAATCGACTTCACTCCTCATTACAGTCCTTTAATACTGAACTAGATTAACTTACTGTTCCAAACACTTCTATATCATGAGATATAAATCTTTACCCAATGCATTGGAGGGACATATGGGTCCCACCCATCTCATAATGAAATCATTCTTTCGTGTTCCATAAAATCATAAATCATACATCATAGCATAACCCATGTAATAGAATGTGATTCTTAAACATCATATCATCATAACATAATCCATACAAAAAATGGATATCATTTCATAATAAGAAGAATCAAACCATATAAATAATGAAGACATTATATTTTAAACATAAACATATTAAATAATGTAATTTTATATGGAAAATATTTTTGATAAAACACTTGAATTTAATTCTTGAGGAAAATGTCCTTTCTTCTTCAAAATCAATTTATTTTCACAAAATGTCATGAAATTTTAAAATAGAAAGATTTTGTTGAAAATAGTCATGAAATATTTTGGAGGATGCTTCATGAAAATAAGGCTTTATAAAATTGTAAAAATCCATTCCCACTGTATAAGTTAAAAATAACATTCTTCTCTTACTTTTGTCAGAAAACTCAAAAATTACCTCGTATGGTATACAAAATAAATAATCCTTCAATACAATGTGGTAATAGTAGAAAAGGGTAAAAATGACTTTAAACATACATGGAAGAAAACTAAACATTTTATGAAAACATTTTCAGAAAATATGGACATGGATAATAATCATAACCCCAGTAAATACTTACAAATAAACAATCGCAGTTAAGAATGAGATTGGAATAATTATCCCTTCCCTTAGGTCCGATATGCTTCGTACGTATCTGAACCTCTTCTTCTTTGACACGCCTCTTTGAAACCTCCTCTTACGGAACTAAAATTGGTCTTTGAAGAAGACCAGGACCTCTAGAATATTTCAAGGGATGTTTAGAAGGGAAATGGGCAGGGTTTGGCCAAGCTTGAATTCTTAAAGTGGTGTGAGGATAAGAGGGAGGAGGTTCCCTTTTATAATGGAGGAGAGGGGCACCTTTGGAATCCAGAAAAATATTAGTTTAAAATAAATTCAAACCCCACATAAAAACCCCCCAAAATGACTCAATTAAAATATTAGATGTTATAGGGTTGTAATATCATCAACCAATCAAATTTAGACATGTTTTGATCTTATTTTAGATTTTATCATTTTGATTTATCCTTATTTAATCTATTTATGTTTATTTGTGGTAATAAAATTCTAAATTTTAAATGTTTATAAATAATCACATATGTGTTGTTAATTTTCCATAATTGGATACATTATGATATTTTCGACTATATAAATTTCAATTTATATTTTTTATATATTTTTTTGATTTTTAAACAATTTAATAATATGTTATTTTTATAATATATCAATAGTGTAAATTTTGACACTATTCATTTATTTGAATTTAAATAAAATCTACACAGAGGATATATTCGAACTAAGATATTTACTAGATTTCTAACACGTCAAACTTGTCTAGAAATTTCATGTATCACATTAAATAGTCCATATAATATTTATTTTAATATTTTTAATATAATTTATTTGATATTTCAATCAATAAAATAATTTCAACATCACTATTGTGTCATAATTAATGATAATTATTTAATCCCTAAAAATTATAAATAAATTCAAATGATGTATATAATTGTATTAGCTTTTTGGATACTATTAAAGTTCAAAGTTTTGTTAGTTATATCACTAAATTAAAATTATTATACTTATAAGATTTAATAAAGTGACATGTTGTCACTTTCTTTGGTTTTAGTAATAATTAAATCCTTTTCATTGAAAAAAGTCAATTAAATGAATATAATCTAATTATTAGGTGATATGGGTTGACTTTTAGTCATCCAATAAGATTTTGGCAGGTGTTAGGGTAATTTTATTATCTTATATTTACCGTTAATTACCTGATTTACCTTTATTTTTTGTAAATAAAATTCACCATAGTTACTATTCATAATGCCCAAAAATAAAAAGTATATTATTAACATAATTTGGACCCACTGATTCCAAATATGGAATCCATTTTTTCAAATTCAATACAAAAAAAGTTCATAAATTAAATTAAAATTAATCCCGTTGTCGAAGGAAAACGGGTTTTTGTTTAAAACATTGCAAAAGATTGAATTGATTTATCCTACGAATTCAAGGTGAAATCATTTCTAATGACATACATTATATTAAATGGTATAAATATATTCTATTTATACTTTAAAAACATTCCATAATATAATTTAACCATAAAAATTATTACGATGAAAAAGTTGTTTTTAATTAAAATATAGCTTGTTTTTACTAAACATTAAAATATGAAAGTTATTAGAAAAATATCAAAACATTATCCAATGTATGTTTTTATATCCTGATTCAAAATAAGAGGTTTATTTGGTAAAATTTAACTTATAAACATGTAAAAAACTAGATTTAATGTGGGTGTTCCATCAAAAGGCGGTAAAACATCATTTTTTGAAAAATACTTTTTTACCCGAAAAAATTATTTAGTTCACATAAAATGTTTTAAAAAATTTATAAGATGAATAATAATGTTATAAAATTAAGAATTTATTTAATACTATTCATAATATCTAGTTTGTGATAATATTATAACCATATATCGTTGTTTAGTGAAACCCGGTATTGCGTACAACACACCCTATCGAGGAAGGTCGTGATTGCGTGTAATGAAAGCCAAGTCAGGGTTGCGTGTAGTGCAAGACTCTTTTGTTGTTGTGTATAATAGAATCCAACCATATTTCATTAATACATTGAATATATATATATATATATATACCCTCAATGTTGCGTAGAATAACTTCTATCAAATGAACTTGAAATTGTGTATAACATGATCCAAGAATTGTGTTATGTATACTGCAAGCTAATACTGTGTTGCGTTTAGCGCAAGATAATCTTGGTGTAGCATACAACACAAGACATTAAATAAATTAAAAATAGTACTTCTCATAAAATCTCGGGTTGATACATTCTACCCCCTTAAAAAGAATTTCTTCCTCGAAATTCATCAGGATTATAAATGGTTTTCTTCTTGAAAGTTTTTTTAATGGAAACCCACAACATAAAAAGGAATACCAAAACATGACTTTAAAAACTAAAGTATGAAACGTAATTGTTACCCAAATTAACTAACGACTGGGTTTCCAAATAGGAGAACTTAGGTGAAAATATGAATATGAAAGAAAAATCTAAATTTCATGTTTTGATGGAGAGTGGTAGAGAACATGGCTATGAAAAAGCCAACAATCACAAAGCCATAAAATTGTGATGATCTCGGGTACCATCTGATTCATCGGATATAAGGGCACTAGGACAACATTTTTGATTTTAAAGATCATTTACCTAAAGTTGATGTATTAAAATAAATACTTACCTGATTTTGGTACAATCTCTTGTTGTTCGTGAATTGAACAATTTCAACATCATCTCGTAAAGAAACGAAGTTGAATTTTTTATTCGTGAAGCGTTAGCAGATCATGTGATAGAATGATGGGTCATTCCATCTGTTTCAAACAGAAGGTTAGGAAAAATTATAATTCCATATTATGGTGACATTAATCGTATATGGTTCTAAAAATGGACTTATACTTTATTTATCATAATGCTTAATAAAATAAAACTAGTTTCTACTAACCAGGGACTTCCTATAGGCTAGTGGTAGGAAATAAAGGTCTGTCGCACTTCGGTTGTGGGTTTGATTCCCATAGCCCTGTCTGACTTGACAGGTTGTCGTCCGTTCTGCAGGTTATCCTTTTTCTAAAACTATACTATCATAACATTTCAGAAATAAAAAGTTATATCCTTAAACAATACTATATGATGTCCATTCCAACCATTTGGCTTATCGAAAATACTTCTGTCTGATTACTTGAAATTTCAACTACTGAGAATGTGAATTCCTTCATTTTTCCCCCATATATCATAAGATATATCTTTTTTGTCCCATTACAAACATGTTAATAACTTAATCATGTATTCTTTTGAAACATGAATTACCATATAACCTTAGCGAAAACCTGAATTATGTCAAAAGTTAACTCTTTCCACATACCAAAATATCAACATTTCGATATACTCAAACCATGGTATCACTTTGTCCTTATATTAGTTGTGAGCTCATGAATACTATCAAACATATTATTCTCACCTTATCCATTCATAATGCACATATCATCTTCTTTTCAAAAATATTTCAGTCACATTTCATCATTACCAGTACCATTCAACATATACTTTCAAATACTTTAGGAAAAACAGTAGTGTAACAATCCTTAGATGAATCATTATTCCATAGTGCCATACATTATTCATTATAAACATACAATCATTCCACTAACTTCTTAAACAAATGACTAAGCTTCATCATTTATTTCATCTCATATTTCATTTGTAGTCTCTTCATCATCATCCATATAAATACTACCCATATGACCATGATGATTCTCTTTATGAGATTTTCCCTTAAGGAATTGGTTTGCATAATGCCCATACAATCCACATTTAAAACATTTAATCATTGTTGATGTCGTAGCAATACCATTATCCTTGTCCATGGTGTTAACTAAACCTTTTCTTTTGCACTTACTGGCTTTGTGTCCTTCTTTTCCACACCCAAATCATCTTGCAGTTCCTTTGAAACAATCTCCTCGATGCCTCTTCCCACATGATTTACATGAGGGAAATTGAACTTTCTTTCCTCTGTGATCATCATGAAACTCCAACTTTCTCTTATTACCTGAGTCGGGAAACTTAAAAAAGTTGAGATTATTGATCATATTATGAGATTGCTGATTAGGCTTAATAACGATGTTTGTACTTCCAAATCCTATTTCATTTGGTTTCTCATGAAGAATATCATTCCATTGTCTGTCATATCCTCTATTATCATGAATCTTCCTATTTCTAGACATTTTCTAAAACCCAAAAAGAATAGTGTGAGGGGGAAAAATCTTGCTAGGTAAAACAACTTAGTAAAGTGGGAGAACCCTAAATATTTAACATCTTAGGTTAGATTCTAAGATCGTTACCATAGTTCTAGGACTATATCCTATACGTATACTTATCCTTAGTGACAACCCTAGACATACATTAAAAATATCTCTAGGGATCTCACTAAAGTTTTCGCATCCTAGTTTCCAATGGTTAACTAAAACATTTCTCTAATACCAACTGTAGAGACCAGAATCTTGACATACATGGACATTACATTACTTTTCAGAATAATTAATACATAACAAAAACAGACACACAAGGACCATAATAGTTTAGTGTCTTTGGAAACTCAGAATATAAACTTCTAATCATGTTGAATGATCTTCAACAACTCCCATAACGATCTTCCCCTTTTTGTTTCCTTACCTAAAACCTTTCTTTATTTCCTGGGGAAAATAAATCCAAAAAAGAGTGATCTCAAATGCTCAGTAAGGGAAATCATAGATAACATAAAACAATCCATAAACATTAGGAAGCAAAAACATGAACATGAAATTTGAACATCAAAATCTTGATCAAAGACATAAATCGTGGAAGTACGTAAGGAATATAATATAATGGAACATCAACCATGATAAAATATAATGGGAATAAAACATGTAATTGTGGCAACCATTCAGCACATGTTATGATTTCTATAGTAGCCAAGGAATTTCTGCCAAGACCATCTTAGTCGAAAAAGTCCCTTTCTGAATCGAGGTCACTCCTCATTTCAGTCCTGTAACACTGAACTCGATTAACATACCGTTCTAGCCATGTCTATCTCATGAGATATAAATCTTTACCCAATGCATTGGAGGGAGATATAGGTCCCACCCATCTCATAATTAAATCATTCTTTCGTGTGCCAAAAAATCATAAATCATACATCATAGCATAACCCATGTAATAGAATGTGATTCTTAAACATCATGTCATCATAACATAATCCATACAAAAAATGGATATCATTTCATAATAAGAAGAATCAAACCATGTAAATAATGGAGACATTATACTTGAAACATAAACATATTAAATAATGTCATTTTAGATGGAAAATATTTTTGATAAAACACTTGAAATGAATTCTTGAGGAAAATTTCCATTCTTCTTCAAAATCAATTTCCTTTCACAAAACGTCATGCAATTTTAAAAGAAATATATTTTGTTGAAAATAGTCAAGAAATATTTTGGAGGAAGCTTCATAAAAATTAGGCTTTATAAAATCTTAAAAAAAATTTCATGCTGTTTATGTTAAAAATAACATTCTTCTCATACTTTTTTTCGGAAATGTCAAAATGTACATCGTATGGTATAAAAAATAAAGATTCATTCCATAGGATGTGGTAAAAGTAGAAAAGGGTAAAAATGACTTTAAACATACATGGAAGAAAAGTAAACATTTTATGAAAACATTTTGAGAACTTATGGATGTGGATGATAATAATAAACCCATTAAATACATACAAATAAACAATCTCGGATTTGAATGAGATTGGAATAATTATCCCTTACCTTTGGTCTGATATGTTTTGTACCTATCTGAACCTCCTCTTCTTCGACACGCCTCTTTGAAACATCCTCTTAGGGAACTAAAATTGGTCTTTGAAGAAGACCAGGACCTCTAAATTATTTCTAGGGAAGTTGAGAAGGGAAATGGGCAGGTATTGGCCGAGCGTGAAGGCTCAAAGTGGTGTGAGGAGGAGAGGGAGGAGGTGCCCTTTTATAAGGGAGGAGAGGGGCACCTTTTGAATCCTCAAAAATATTAGTTTAATATAAATTCAAACCCCACATAAAAAACTCCAAAAATGACTCAATTCGATAATTATATGAGATAGGGTTGTAATATCATCAACCAATCAAATTTAGACATGTTTTGTTCTTATTTTAAACCTTATCATTTTGATTTATCCTTATTTAATCTATTTGAGTTTATTTGTGGTAATAAAATTATAAATTTTAAATGGTTATAAATAATCACTTATGTGTTGTTAATTTTCCATAATTAGATACTTTATGACATTTTTGACTATTTCAATTTCAATTTATAATTTTTAAATATTTTTGTAATTTTTAAACAATTTAATAATATGTTATTTTTATAAAATAACAATAGTGTCAATTTTGACACTATTCATTTATTTGAATTTAAATAAATTCTACACAATGGATATATTCGAACTAAAATATTTAATAGATTCCTAACATGTCAAATGTTTCTGGAGAATTCATGTATCACATTAAATAGTTCATATAATAATTATTTTAATATTTTTAAGATCATTTATTTGATATTTCAATCAATAAAATAATTTTGACATCACTATTGTGTCATAATTAATGATAATTATTTAATCCCTAAAAATTATAAATAAATTCATATGATGTAGATAATTGTATTATCTTTCTGTAGACTATTCATGTTCAAATATTCATTATGTCTATCACTAAATTAAAGTTATTATACTTATAAGATTTAAGAAAGTGACATGTTGTCACTTTCTTTGGTTTTAATAATAATTAAATTATTTTCATGGAAAAAAGTCCATTAAATGAATCTAATCCTACCCTTAGGTGATATGGGTCTATTTTTAGTAATCCAATAGGATTTTGGATGGTGTGAGGGTAATTTTATTATCTTTTATTTATCCTTAATTACCTGATTTACCTTTAATTATGATAAATAAAATGTACCGTAGTTGCTATTCATGATGCCCAAAAATAAAAAGTAGCTTTTTTACATAATTTCAACCCAATGATTCCAAATATGGAATCCGTTTTTCCAAATTAAATACAAAAAAGTTGCAGAAATTAAAATAAAATTAATCCCATTGTCGAAAGAAAAAGGGTTTTTGTTTAAAACATTTCAAAAGATTGAATTGATTTAACCTACGAATTCAAGGTAAAATCAATGCTAATGACATAAATTATATTTAAGGGTTAAAATATATTCTATTTATACTTTAAAACCATTCAATAATATAATTTAACCATATAAATTATTACGATGAAAAAATAATTAATTAAAATATAGTGTGTTTTTACTATTCATTAAAATATGAAAGTTATCAGAAAAATATCAAAACTTTATCCAATGTAAATTTTTATATCCTGATTCAAAATAATAAGTTTATTTTGGAAAATTGAACATATAAACATGTCCAAAACTAGATTTAATGTGGGTGCTTCATCAAAAAGTGGCAAAACTACATTTTTAAAAAAATACTTATTTAACCCGAAAATTTTATTTTGTTCACATATTTTTTTTTGAAAATTTATAAGATGAATAATAATCATATAAAATTAAAAATGTAGTTAATACTATTCATAACGGATAGTTCGTGATAATATTAAAACCATATATCATTGTTTAGTGAAACCCGGTATTGGGTACAACACACGCTATCGAGGAAGGTCGTGATTGCATGCAATGAAAGCCAAGTCAGGGTTCCGTGTAGTGCAAGACTCCTATGTTGTTCCATATAAAAGCATCCAACCACATTTCATTTATACATTGAATATATATATATATACTAAATGTTGCGTAGAATAACTTCTATCAAACGAATTTGAAATTGTGTATAACACGATCCAAGAATTATGTTGCGTATACTGCAAGCTAATACGGTGTTGCGTGTAGCGCAAGGTAATCCTAGTGTGGAATACAACACAAGACATTAAATAAATTAAAAATAATACTTCTCATAAAATCTCGGGATTTTACATATATAACATTTGAAAGTGGATTATTACTTGTGGATTGGGATGCCAATTTTGATTTAGAAAGAGATTGGTGTGATTTTGGCTTAAAAATAGGTTTTTGAATAGGTTTTGTGTGCAAGACATATTGACACCACTTGGGTTCTATTTATGAGAATTGTAAATGTTTTTGTTGGTTAAACAAAGTGCGAAAAGGGTGCATATGTACTATTTGGTATGTGTGTTCACCTATTATGGGGTTTTGAAAGGTGAAGTGATGTTTTAAGATGACAAATATTTTTAGAATGTTTTTTAAATTTCTGAAATGTTTTATTAAATTGTGATGTTGGAGCAAAGCTTTTTTGTGGTCTGTTTGATGTATGTTTGATGATAAAATGATATTGAAGGTAAAAAGGATGTTATGTAACAAGTGAGTGGGCTGTTATGAGATTTTTAATATATTGGAATGGTTTTATAAATTTTTTTAATGAATTTGTTGATGTGTTAAAGAAATGTGAAAAGTCTTCTGGTCTATTTTGGTGTGAGTCGGATTTCAAAATCAATTTGAATAAAAAGTGGGCTTTTGTGACTTTTGTTGTATAAATGTGGGATGCTTGGTGAATTTATGATATAAAAATGATATATTCTGGTGAATATTATATTTATTGACTTGTTGAACTTGTTTGAGCACAAAGGGAAAACCCGGGTATCTAAGTGTTAGGACGTGTACTAGTATTCTAGTGAATCCGTGGTGTTTTGCCTCAGTTTCACTTAGCAAGATTGAAGCTTATAACTCTAACTAAATTATGATGATTATTGGGGACCACTAGGTTATGGGTATGTTCCCTACTAGTGGCTCATTCATGAGAACGGATATTTGTGATGGTTTCTCTCATCGAGATACGAGGTACCTAGGCCCCACAACTAGCTAGTGCCTAGGGGTTATTTCCCATTGCTTGTGCTCACTAGATATTTTGTTCTTATCATCGGAATACGGTATGAGTGGCTGAAAAATTCAATAGCCTTGGTATTTATTTTAAAAGTGTTTATTCTTTAAATTATCCCAATTGAAATCTGATTTTTTTTATGTTGCAACTTTTAGAAATTGTAACTAGAAATTACATGTTTTTGATAACTTGCATGCTTTTCTCCATTGAATGTTTATCGCATGGAATATCTTAGTGGTGGTATCCTACTAGGCATTGGCTCACACCATACATACACCTTTGGGTGTAAGTAGACTTGGTTATTCTGTTGTCACATGTTTGGTACAATCTTTTTTGTTCTACTGGTTCGGGTTTCTAGAAGGTCCTTGGTGGTGAAGTATTATGGAGATGGCTTGAGGGTGGTGCCCCATGACATGAGGGTTTTTGGGCTGTTTAATTTTGGTTTTGTTCTTTTGTTATAGTCTTTTTGAGTTGTTTTAAGTTATGTAATTCAGTTCTGAATTTCTGTAAAAGATTGGTTTGAAAAATCCAGATTCGTTTTATTGGGTTCTTTTGTTGTTTTACATTTATAAACTCGGGTAAATCTTTCCCAATTCTCATTTTATGATACTCAGGCACTTGTGCCAGCCCGTGGGGATTGGGAACGCCCTTCGGGCCTTGTCACAAGCAAAGTTTGGCACGAGTTTCAGTGGTGACCAGATTTGGTTCGTGAAAAATTATATAGACATTATCCATTATACCCCCTGTATTTTAATCCCCTCAATTTAGTTCTATATTATATATATATTACTAACATTTTCCTCTCATTGTTACTTAAAATGGTCGATAAAAGGTTTTTAAATAAAATTTGACTTTATTTCCTTTTTGATCGATGAACTTTTTCATCCATATCAATACTTATTAAATTTGGTTTATGAATGTTATTACTTATAATTAAAATGATTTAAAATTTTTATTTCCACTACCTTTTAATTTATTAAAATAGGTTTAAAAATTAATTATTTTTATGTAAATTTTTTTGGAACAAGTCATTTTTTGACTTTATACAAAGGTTTGCAATGACTGTTTTCTTTTAACATATATAGGAAAAAAAACATTTACTATTGACATTATCATTCAATTATTTAAATATTGATTAAAAATTTTCCATAGTTATTTTAAAATAAAATGTTTCGGAAAATATTTGAGAAAATTTTAGATTTAACAAAGCGATTTCAACATGAACAGTCTATTTTCTTCAAGAAATATTCTAGTGATATTTTAAAATAATTTTTTCATATATGATAACATACACTGATCATAGATATTCTTTACTTAGGATGTGATCTAATGATATCATCCTTATTATTTTGATTGATGGTTTATGATTATTGATGATGGCGTGATTACAATACAGGCTTATTTTCCATGGTTTATGATATGAAGAAATGATTAATGTTTTATGATCATGTGTCATGTATAAAAATGGATTATGATTATGTGATGAGTGATACAAAAATTATATATCCCTCTAATTCATTGGTTAAAGATGAAAAAAATCATGCGATGACTATGTTATGCATAAACCTGATTTTATACCCAAAATATTATGCATTGACTTAGTTTTTATATATATAACATTATTCATAGACATGGTTTCATGTACATGAATTTATATGAGGACCCAATTTCATGTCCATAACATAACGAGTGAACATGTTACTTTTTATAAATGTTCATAATGTTATAATATTATGTTTTTACAATATTTCAATGTTTACGGTATACTCTCATGGATTATGATTAATTTTTTTTATTATTTTTCACTCTTATAAAAAAAATTATGACAAATCTTAATTCCATGAATCGTGATTAAAGATATTTTATTAATTGGGTATGAATTACATTTGTTATGTTTATGTTCTCATACCCTTATGCTCATGTATGATCATTGAATAATATCTAACATATTTACCAATACTGAGAATCTGTGTTCACCCATTTTTATATTTTATTTTCACCACTATATAATTGAAGGTTTTAAGTGTGAAATGTCTAAAAATAATTCTAGTTTTGATGAATTAAGTGGGAGATAATGTAAATATTTTATGTACCAGTTGTTTATATATACTAGTTTCCAAAGGCACTAAACCTTTCCAGTTATAGAATGGATCATAATGTTATGTAATGAATATTCATCTAATAAGATGTAATATTTGTGTATGAAATTATTGGGTCACTATAATTGGTATCAAATAATGGGTTATATGTTTTTAGAAATTAAGATGCCAAATAATTAGTGACAACCCTTAGGATAATCTTATGTTTAAGGGAACATCTTATATTATGGTAATGAAATAGGTGAGGTTTTACAAGAAAATAAATCTCAGTCTAGAGACTAGAAATTGGATAGAGTTGTCTCATAGATGTATCTAGGGGTAACAACTCTAAATGGGATGGATTTGGTATTAAAATGATCATCACCGGTGCATGACCAGTGAACCTAAAACATCCAAACTGGCTAATCAATCTAGGGGGATATTCTTGGATAAATTCATATTTTCTTTATGAATCATTCTAAAGGATTTGAATAGATGATGACCATGAATTTCCTAGGGTAAACCTGAGTTTTCATAGATTTAAAAGAAGATTTCATGATTTAGACAACCTAAGGATGTTTTTCATGACTACATAGTCAATCACTATGATTGTTGTTTTGCACACTATGCTTTTGGGTTTTAGTCAATGGATAGAACCATGAGAATTTATGTTAATGCTAAATGTGATGAAAAATGGAACAATTGTACTTATGAGAAACCAAATGAAATTGGAGCTGGAATGTGAAATTTGGTGATTATGCTTAATTATATATCTTATTATATGATTAATATCCTCAACTTGGGTGAGTTTCCTAACACACGTAATAAAATAATAAATGGATTTTCATGGGAGTTTTGTTGATGAAGACCATAGAGGGAAGAATATTTGGATTCATACATGTCAAGTAAATTGGAAGAAAACCCCATTAAAATGTCTCAAAGGAATGAGAAGATGATTTATGAGTGGAAAATAATGTAATAAATCGAGTAATTTATATGAAAAAATTAGGATTTCGATGAAGAAAAATAAATTCCTTCCAAAAGTTCCTTTTATAGTTCAACATATTTTGTGTGGGGAACTTAATCATTATCTATGTCGATTCTATAATAAAAGGGAAATCACCTAGACCAATGAAGGGCTTGTGATATTCTAATAATTGAAGTGGGATGATTTAAGTGTTTATTTATAGGGATAAAATATTTATATTGAAAAACAATTTTATCAATTATATTCTGGTTATAATAATCTTGAAACATATAAAGATTGTTCTATAGTAGTTTTTTTTAATTTTTCCATGAATAGGTTGACTGATACAGACAACCTAGAAAATTGATTTAGTGCTAAGGTGATATTTTATTAAACATACATGATTTTGGGATATAGAACCCATAATATGATCATAATATTCTGATAATAATGTTTAGATTGGAAAAACTGATGATTTAATATGTATAAATTAATTTGGGTAGTATTAATGACTTTGGAATTCATTAGTTATTTGAAAATAAAATGATTTAGGTTATCCTTGATAAAGATTACAATATTTGATGGTCGGTGGTTTTATTTACGTAATAATGATAGATTTAATTTTGGGAATCATATATGTTTTCATTCAGAAGTTATGTTGATTCAAGTTATTAACATATTTTATGGGAATATATGATCAAGGTATTCACATTTTTTAATGTGATATTATGAGCTAATTTATATGATTTGGGGATTAAATTTTAGTATATTTTGGAAATCTATTGACCTTCATTTTAAATTTTTGGGTTTCAAATTTGGTTGGAGGAGTCTTAAGGTTAACTACAAATAGAATGGTTTATGTTGAACATTGAGTGCTATTGTTAAGGTTTTATAAATTAATGTGTTATTTTATCATATGAAGATTTATCCATATTTGGTAACCTACAATAACCATATTGGTTTTGGTAAATATCTAAGTATGGGAGGAATGATTTTTCAATCTTTTATGGATCAAATGATCTATTAAAACTTAATTTTAGTACTTCATACATGAAAAGATTTTCTTGAATGATAATTTTTTGGATTAGGGGATAATATAAAAGGGGGAATACATTTAAGAACAACCAGATGAAGAAATTTTTCTTATTAAATTGAAATAAATCAAGTATAATTTATCATGTTATTTAACTTGATAGTAAAATAATCACTTGACTTTAGGAAAATAATCTTAAAAATATGTTATTATTTTACAATCATTTCTGATGAATTATATGAATCTTATAATTTAAAGCCAACATATTTTTTCCCCTATATTTATTTCTATTTTTTATTTATTAGTATAATTTTCCTCACTTTGGTCTTTAAAATGATGGAAATATGTTTTTAAATAAAATTTGATCTTATTTCATCTTTGTTGATGAACTTTTTCATCCATGTACACAATTTAAAATTATTTTACAAATTTTATTACATATACTTGAAATGTTTTAAAATTTTCAATTTCACTACATTTAACGTTATTTATAGTGTTCTAAAAATTAATCCTTTTAATGTAACATTTTTTCAAACAAGCCGTTTTATTACATTACAATGGAGTGAACATGATTTTTTCATTTAATATATATGGAATGAATATATTTTCCTGCCATCATGACCATTCCATGATTTTATGGTTCCTTTACAAGTTTCCATGGAATTTTATAAATATAATATTTTACTTAACATTTGGGAATTTTTTTGATTTCAAATAGTGATTTCAAAATGAAAATGGTATTTTCCTTATGAAATATTTTAGTTATCTTTTAAAGACATGTTTTTATCTATGAAAACATCCACTAATGTTACTTATTATTTATTGGGTATATGATCTAATGTTATCATCATTATTCTTTCTCTTGGTGGTTTATGATTATTGATGATAAGATGTTTACGAAACCCATTAATTTTACCACAGAATGTGCTATGATTATATGATGAATTTTTTTGATCTTGTCACTTGCATATGAATGGATTATGATTATGGGATGATTGGGACCATAATTATATAACCCTCCAATAATTAGGTAAATATGGAAAATTCATGAGATAACTATGTTATTTGTGAACCTCATTTCATGTTTACAACTTTATGCATGGAATTGGTTTTCATGTCTATATGATTATACAAAGACATAGTTTTTGTGCCCGTAAGATTATGCATGGACCTAGTTTCGTGTCCTTAAGTTTATGAGAGGTCCTGATTTCATGTCCTTAAAATAATGAGTGAACTTGTTACTATTTATATATGTTCACATTGTTATAAGCTTATGTGTTTTCTACATTCCTTTGTTTATGATATGGTGTCACGGATCATGATTGATTTGTTATTATTCTGGGCTCTTATGACTTGTTTTTTGTTATGATAATGTCATATTTCATGACCCGTGATTAAAGATATTTAATTGATTAGGTATAACTTCCTTATGTTTTGTTTATGATCTCATACTCTTATACTCATGTATGATCATTAATTGATATTTTTATGTTTACCTTTACTATGCATCTGAGATCGCCATTTCATATGTTTTCTTAACCCTACGATAAAAAGAATTATTTTATGTACTATATGTTTAAGAAAGGTGATAGTTTTGAATAACTAAGTGGGAGTTGATGTAGAACATTTATGTGCCAGTTATTTATGTATTCGAGTTTCCAATTACAATAAACTTGTATGGTTCTATTGTGTATAGTAATGTTATGGTAGGAATATTCTTAAAATAAGATGTAATATTTATGTATGAAATTCTTGGGTCACTATATATAGTGTGCATCCTATTGTATAGGATAGTTGAGATTCACAAGGTGTTAGTTGTGTGATATGAGGTTTTTTAGGTATGCTTGATGGTATAGAATGAAATTGTTTAGTAATGAATGTGTAATGGGGTTTTTGTTATGGAATTGATTATGTAGTAAATGTCTGTGAATTTAACTCTAATAAATGGAATGATAGGTCAGTAATAATGTGGGAATTGTCTTGTGTGTGATTTTTCTTGAAATATGGGTAATGAAAGACTAATAAACATGATGTTTAAGATTAATTGAAATCTATAATTGGTTGAATATACTGTTAATTGAGAAGTTGTGGGTAATTGGTTGATTGTTTTAATGTGGTATATAGTTGGACATGTAGTATAGTAAGCATTGGAAGTTGATGGTTAATAGTGATAAAAGGTAGGATACATTATTGTTATAGTTATTTTTATATGAACCTATAATATGGGATTTGTGTGTGACTATCCACCTTGAATTTCTTTTGATTTCTATACACACCCCCACTTAATTCGAATAACATTACTCGTGCCCTAATGTTTTGGATTCTGAGTTTTTTTCAAACATCTGGGTTGGTGAGGGTGGATGGCAAGCTACCCCATCTTCTCCACTATCCATTCAGTATAAGAACATGTTGGTGGCGTTACGTAATTGGGTCATGTAACAAATAAGCTCCACTAATATAATATGAATCCCACCTTTTTAATATGGTCATTGAATCCTTGTCAGCCAGGCTCCATTAGTTTCCCCACAGACATGTGTTGACCCCTTGATGGGGCTCACCCACATTCTTGAATGGGTAATTTGACTAAAGGCTATCCTCATAGGCTGATGCATATTTGTTCAGTGTGTTTTTTCCTAACATACACACACTATGGGTAATTTCCCCAGAGGTCACCCATTTTGACCCAACTCATTTCCAAACAAGCTTTACTATGATATTTTAATCAAGTAAGATCAGGAAACAAAAGATGCATCCTTTTGACATGGAATGTATTATTTATCCTTTTAACCCTTTAACATTCTGGGGTATTAAATTATCCCCCCCCCCAGAGCACAATGTCCTCATTGTGGACCCCATACTCTAACTCAGGCAGTTCCACTGCACTTCTGGTTGGGTACCACTTTAATGTCACTATAACGGCTAGGCTCTGCTGAAAGCATAGACACCAAACATATTTAATATGGTAATCGAGATCTATTATTTCAAGAAAAATTAGTTTTAATGGATCAGGTTTTTTTGATTGGATCCTTTGAAAAAAATACTTCCAGAGCTAGTTATGGAGTTAGATCGGAGTTTCTTGTGTCGTATAGCCTTGATGTTGATATATTAAATATATTAAACATATTAACTCACACACACACACAAAAATTATTAAATAATGGATTTATTTTCTAATGAATTCTCTGATAGAGAAAGCGAGACCACTGTTGAACCCAAAACATGGATTTTACCTTGGGTGTGACATAATTTCTATTCACATCAGGTTCCATGATGGTGCACAGTCATGGAAAGATTAAATAGGAGATTTATTTATTTATTTATATATTAAATAATTAGTTGATTGAAAATTGTAATTATATATTTATTCCCTTTATATATACTATTTTAGTGTTATCCACATAACCTAGAGAGTCTAGATAAGAGAGCTTATAGTGGAGAGCATTGGTGGCTGAGATTGGGATTGAAGATTGGTCACGAACGCATCGAAGGTCACCCATATCATCAATGGAGAAGATGAAAACTTATTATTCATTTGTGATCAATGAATTTACAAGGTAAGATTATGCTTTTGTTTAATATCAACCAAATTTTATATCATTGAAATTATGGATTTCTTCCTGTACAATTGAATCCATGATTGACTTTAGTGTGGCCCTATTATTTAATTTTCCCTAGAATTTAGGATTAGAAGTATTTTCTATTGATATTGATAAATTACTCAATGATTCTTAAATTACCATCCATGAATGATGGCTGAGCCCTGAACATCCATTATAGATAATTTATTTTTTTGGTATATGGATTTTTTGATCCTTTCTATTTGCATCCATCATTGAAAATTGTTTAGTTGTTGTTTTGATGAACCCCATGTACCAATTTTCATTGCTTGAATTTTATTTGGTTTTGTGTTTCATTATTGCATATATGATTTCATGGAATGATTCAGAAGGAAGGATGATAGATGATGGCAGTATAATGGGTGTTGGTAGAATATGAAGATTCCCAATCGAAGAGGCGTTTGGACATTGGAAAGTTCATGAAGAATGGAGAAGCTTCATCAGAGGATCATGATTACAGCAATCAAATGCTAGAAATCAATGTATAATTATAGTTGATCCTTAGATGAAATGGTTAGTGGATGTTCATGTGTGGTTAGTGGTGAAATTAAATGAACTAATGAGATATTCGAAGATGCATTGAAGTTGCAAAGCTTATAGAGGAAACGTGACTACACAACTTATATTTCGAAAGAACACACATTGTATGTCTTGTTGATGTGGTGTTATGGTTTTCAACTAGAATTAAATATTGAACACCATGTGACCTAGAAAGATGTTATATGACCTTATCCATCCATCGTAACACGTACAGAGGGTACACACCCAGGAACCTGAGTGGTCTCACACGCTATGATGGGGGCCTCATATAGTGTGACCTCAGTGAGACAAGACTCGGGTAGTGATGTACAGACTGTGTACCGAACGTGGAACAACATCTGATATGCCTTATTTCACATTTCATGTAGTTTATATTTTTCACACAAATGTGAATGGAAACACACAACCAGGTTGACAACTTAAGGAGACACCACATGTTCCCCATTAGATTTGTTCTATACCCTCCTTTCACTTGTATTAGGGCCTTCAAGTGGACCTTTATGAGTATGGGTCCACATAGAATGTGGTGGTAGATTCTATGATCCCCCAATATAGGGTCATGTATCCCACATTACTACTCATGTTTTTTGATCCCTAATCTATGAGTCATTCATGGGTTGGATCAGGTTTCCACACATGGTCCCCGGGCAGTGATCCTATATCCCCTTCACTAGGTAGGGATAGGTATCATGTTACCTTAATTTGGGAATGTGATCCCATTCTGTAGGATAGCAAAGATGGAGTCAGGTACCCCCTCCCCCCATGGCCCATGGCATGATCTTATATTTGTTAGTTGAATTCCCATGTCTTATGTGACTTCCCATAAAGTGTTTCATACCTTCAAGAGTTTCCTGAGAGGTATCTCAGATCTCTTTTTGATGGTATGGTTTACTGGTTGTCCATGAAAAATAAGGGATCATGATTCTATCTGGGTGATCATAGATCGAATCACAATGTCATCCCACTTTATTCCCATTAGGGATTAAAGTTTGGTGAAAATTATGATACTATTATACGTGTATGAGATCATATGGTTTTATGGTGTCCCCTTGAATATTGTATTGGGCTATGATGTTTGTTTCACATAT
The DNA here is from genome assembly GCA_963277665.1 of Viscum album. Lineage (NCBI taxonomy): Eukaryota > Viridiplantae > Streptophyta > Magnoliopsida > Santalales > Viscaceae > Viscum > Viscum album. The sequence continues at coordinate 1,063,620,113 of OY728126.1, read as the reverse complement.
TGGTTATGGAGTAGTTTGCAAGAGGGTTTGAGGTCCTAGTTATAAATGAGCATGGAATTCCATCCCCAAACTAAGGACAAGACCGAGCGAATCATCTATGTCCTATAGAACATGTTGTTATCTTTTATGTTTGAGATTTAAAAAAGATGGGATGATCACCTACCCTTAAAATAGTTTTCATAAAACAATAGTTATCAACCAAAAATCAGTATAGCTCCCTTTAATGCCTTATATATGAGACCTTTAAAATTACAAATATGTTGGTCGGAACTAGGGGAATCAGCACATTTGGAGCTAGAGTTAGTACAAGTGATAATGAGGGAAATTGAAAATTATTCTGGTGTAGATAACGATATCTCATGGCTATCAAATTTCCTTAATGGACCAATTATAGAGGCATTTGGAGTTTAAAAATGGAGACCATGTGTTCTTGGAGGTCTCACCTCAATTTTTGCAGAGATGTTTCTAGGGTGGAAAGTTATTTATGGGATTCATCAGCCTATTTTTTATTCGACACAATATTGGAGAGGTTGAATATTTGATGTTAGATTTCCCACCACAGTTAGACCAAGTTCATGAAATATTCCATGTTTCCCAACTGAGGATATACATGCATAATCCAGCACATGTTATTAACTATGGTGTGATTGACATCGAGAACATATCCACAATTTCAAAGTTCTTGAGTGTGATCAAGGATTGACAAGAGAATATCCTTCATCTGTGAATCATTCCTCTTGAATGTGTAATCCGGTGGCATAGGAATCTTTTGGAGATATCATGGGAGTGGGACAACTAGATTTGAGTTTCTACCCTCACCTATTTGAGTTGATCCATATTTTCTGGATGAAAATCCTTGAAGGTGGAAGGGTGTAACAGCTTTGGTTTTTTCCTATTTATCCCATTAAAAAATTTGGAGTTAGTTACAGAATTAGTGTGTTGTTTCAGGTGTCATATAGCCCTGATATCAGTACACTTAAAATATTAAATATAGTAACCCATGCGCATGTATAATTTCAAAAATAATTGATTTCTTCCCAAACAGATTTCATATAGAGAAACTGAGATTGTCATTAAATTTAAAATGTGATTTTTACCCTAGGCATGATATATGTTTCGTTCTCATTGGTTTAAACAATGGCCCATCATCATGGGATTATTAAATAGGGGATATATTTATTTATTTATTATCTAATTAATTTTTTAACCCAAGTAATTATCTATTTAATCCCTCTCTATTGAATCCTCTACGGTTATCAACACATCCTTGAGAGAGTCTCTAGTGGAGAGCCTAGGATGGAGACCGTTGGTGGATGAGCATGGGATCATGGATCGATCATGAACACATCAGAGGACACCCACGTCATCGACATAAATGAAGATTTTTCTTCATCAATGATCAATCCATTTACATGGTAGGGATTTGATTTTTTTTAATTTCATCCTACTTTTTATATCATTGTGATCATGGGCCAATTCCTCTATAATTGAATACTTTTATTGACTTAGGCATGACCCTATTAATTAAAACATTCCATGAATTTATTGGTGTAAATTATATTTGATGATATCACTAAATTACCAATTGATTCTTCAATTCCCATTCATGAATGATGGCCATTCCATGCACAACCATCATAGAAAACTCAGTTTTTGTACATTATAGATTTATTTACAATTTATTCATGTGTTCATCGTCAGTAATGATTTGGTTATGGGTTCGACCATCCCTACAGATCAATTTTCATTGTGTTAATTTTTTTTTATTTTGTGATTCATTATTTCATATACTAGTATGAAGAACGAGGATGAGGAAGGATGATAGATAATTATGGCAGCGTCTGTGTGTGTAGCCTAAGAATATAGGCATTTGAACATTTGTTGGTTCATGAGGAATGCTGAAGAATTATCTAAAGATCATGATTTTAGCATTTGATGGTTGGAAATTGGTTTCTAATGACAGTGTGTCCTTGGATGACATAGTTGATAGAGGTTCAAGCATGGTTTGTGTTGAAGATGTTCAGAGATGCATTAAAGCTACATTGTTTATGGAGAAAACCAAGCTACACATATTATAGTTGGGAAGAACAAAGTTCATGTGTCTTATTGATGTGGCACTAGGTTTTTCATCTAGAATACAATATCACACGTTGTGAGGATAAGACATGTGCTATGTAATACTAATGAGGGTACATTTTAAAGAACATGAGTGATCTCACACACCGTGTGGAGGAGACACATGCCACCTGACCTTGGTGGGGCATTACCCTGGAAACGAGGTACACACTATGTAACAAACTCAGACCCACACACTGTGTGACTCACCTCACACACCATGTTATTCACATTACATGTCATGTGGTTGGTTTTTTGAATTGGAAGCTTAATTGTAGCACACTTCATGGTTTTCGACTTGGTGTGACACCATATATACCCCCTTAGACATGTCATGTACCCTCCTTTTTCTTAGATTAGGGCCTATGTGGTTTTTTATGTGTAGGGGTCCATGTAGGACATGATGTCAGAGTCTCTAATCCCTCTGGATAGGGTCAGGAATCCCACCCTACTAATTAGGTCATGTGATCCCTTGATTATGGGAAAAGTATGGGTAATTTTAGGTATCCCTATATGGGACTAGGGTTATAATCATCTATCCCCTTCACAGGGTAGGTTCATGTATCCCTTTACCTTCATTCAAGCATGTGATACCCTCCTACAAGATAGTACAGAATGGGTCAAATATCCCCACATGTCCTAGGTCATGATCCTCTATTTTTGACTTGAATTCCCTTATCTAATGTTTCTTCCAGAAAGTTGTGACTAACAATCGAGCATTTCATGAGAGGTAACATAGATCTCTATTTGATGGTATAGCTTTTTGGATTCACAGGAAGAATGTTATTTGTTTGGCTTGTTGTGAGGTTTGAGACTTTATTACATCAATGGTGTCCTTCTATGAATATATATGAGTTCTCCTTTCCTTACCCACTTGATTGAGGTTTTGAGTTTACTCTCTTTCAATGCTTAACATCATGGTGATTTCAAGGTGTCCTATAGGGTATGTATATACTCACCCATACATGGAATCTTCTGGTATATTTCATGCCGTATGCAGATGACATGTCATTCGACAAGGATCTATGTGACCTAGTGTGGGTGGTGCATTACAGTTCATAAAGGCTATGTTAGAGAGACTAAGGTCATACATCATAGGTTGTATTGTTGGGACAGTATTCTCACTCAATGTCAGGTTGAACCTACTTTTGAATTATTGGGCCTATGTTTTGTCCTTCTTTACTTTGGTTATGTACTATCAGACTCTATTGTACATTGTTAGAGGTTATGAAAAAAATTAATTTTTACATTTGTCACCATTTTTCATTATCCAGGGATGTACGAAGATGTATATGTAGGTATATGTACCATAGGCTAATGTCTTTCATGTGTTTGATATTATTACTCGATGCTAATCACCCTCCCCAAGCCTATTGGATGTGGGATTGGGGTGGAACCCTCAGATTATCACTAGATCAGGTGGGTCCCTAGTGGGATGGGTTATGGTAAGTCATTCATGGAAGGAGGAAATGAGGCTTATGTCCTATATATTCACGATACCCTACTATGATGGAGATAGATTGGATATTGATATTACATACTTTGACAGAAGCCAACACAGTATGTTGGACCTGAATATAGGTTAGGGTAGGAAGGGTTGTGACCCTACCCACATCAGACTTGATTGGATTCTATATGAATACATGGAAGGCGTAAAATCTCAGGATGTTCGATATGGAGGCATGAGTTTAGCAAACTCATGGGGTTGTGGTTTTGAGGCAACTATGGTCATATTCTACTGATATTATGTTCATACATTTCATATGATAATTACTAAGTGAATCATGGTGAGTTTGGGAATGGGTATTGGTCCTTTTAATATCTTGTTGTTTCTACTACTTATTTATTGGATTATTAGTATTCTCTTTTCACATTTTCACAAGTGGTACTAATGAGAATCCTACTGAGTATACATGTTATGATCACCCCTATATACTGAGTCTACATGTTATGCTCACCCCTATATATATAAATTGTTCTTTAGGTAATCATGAGGATTTTGATGTGTGAGTTGAATCATAAAAGCATAGAGTGGAGAGTTGTTATTAGTGTTTCTTCCTAGGAGCCTTTGGTACATTATTTTTGAGGACTACTTTATTTTTTCATTTCATGCATTGTGGGAATTTATTTTATGGTATTTGGGGTTATTTTATATGATGTAAGGTTGATTGGTGGTTCCCATCTTATCTATTTTCCTTGAAATTATATATTTATGCTAATTCTTCTCATTGGGTGTTTTAAACCCTCAGTGATAATCAACAACTCATTGACTATTGGAGACGAGCTTCGGGGATCACTCTCCCTTTTGATTGTAGGCTCGGTAGTGGTGTTAGTGGAGGTGGGTTGTAACATGGTGAGTCACTATAGACCACCTCTTTCTTTTTATCCTTCAATTTAAAATCCATCTTGAGATATGAAAATATTTTGATATAATTTCATGTTTCTTTTTTCTTTTTGGGCTTGACCTTATCTTCATGGGCCAATTCACGAAATTTTCCTCAAATTTTATTTCAATCAAGGATCTCTATGCTCATAAAAAATTAAATTTTATTCTCCAAAAAAATTCTGTTTCTTTATTTATCCCTGCATGAATTATTATCATTTAGAACTCATACCATACATTGGGATACATCCTTTTCCAGACATAAACTTATTTTATTTTTCCAAATCATCGTTCTTCAAGAATACTTTCATTAAACAACATATTTATAACTCCTCTCTAAATTCCTTTCGGTGTCATGGTCTTATTCAACCAACCTATGAAATATATTTCTCAAAATAATACATTTTTCATTAAATACATGCATGTTTTATCTATTCATTCTATCTGAACTTCTTATGAGATCTCTACAAAAAAACATGATTAACATGCTCCATTTTTTAAACACCTATAAACTTCAGGTTAAGAAATGTATTCCAATGTTTCATAGAAAAAACTAGAAATATGTTCATTAATTACACAATTAATGCATATGTCTCCATATGTTCTCCTAAAACACGTCACATTTCATTACCACTAGTAAGGAACTTATTACTTTTGTTTTCATTGTATATACTCATTTCCCTTTTCATGGGAAATCTTGTGGTTTTCAATATCTCAAGCATCTAAAGGACTCTATCATATCCCATGTAAGGATTTCCCATTGAATAATAATTTTGTTTCATCATGATTTTATTGTGCTTACCCTCTTATTTATAATACTTTCCCTTAATCTCACTCTCACTTACCTAGGTATAATCAAATAACAAATGTAAGGTGACTATTAGAATGTGCTTATTTTTTCCATTTGGTTATTCCACATGTTTCTTAATTAAGGTTAATTCCTCTTCAAGTTTCTAAATAGTCTTTTTTCTTGCTTCAAGATATGCGTTCATGTCTTCCTTGAGAATCATCACTTTGGAAAATTAATCAACCAATGCATGGGAAATCTTATCTAGCATGTCACTTTGTTCTTTCATCGTTCTGTTTATTCAAGCAATGGGATCCTTATATTTTTTGGGTTGGTTCCCTAGAAACCAACTTCATTGTAATTTATGACAAACTTGTATTCATTGGATTAATATTAATAAACTCATTATCACATCATGGTTGTTCTTATGTGTGACATAATATGTTTTAATGTTATAAGAATATCTTTCATAAAAAGAGGTTATAGCGGATATCTATTAGGATGAAAATCTAAAAGTGTGATGACACTATTCTTGAATATATTTTTTATGGTCAGGTGATATCATTGGAAGGGACACAAATGATACAGGATATCAGGGTTGGGGACTCAAAAAACTTTGAGGCACCTCAGAGTGTGGGCCTTTGGTAATATCCAAGAGGATATTATGATAACAAGACCTTCCAGTAGGAAATCAACATTCATAAGTGTCATTGTATGTTCCTATCAACGGAAGTGAGTATTGTTCCTTATACTTTATGATTATTTTTAATGGGTGTTATGACTTTCACAATTATATGTATTGATGAAAATTGTGACGACAGATGTTCGTGTTGAGGTAGGATAAGTTGGGTGAATCTTGAGTAATACCTCATCAATGAATAATGCGAGAAAATATTTGTCACTTCTATGGAAGTAGATATCTCTGGATCTTTGATGGAAATGATATAGCCGAACTAAATTCATGGCCATTGTTTTCTCTAAGAATTTTCAATTCTGAGAAGTCCAAGAAGGAGAAGTCGAGCACATGGGTTAATGTCACTTGCATGCAACCCACATGATTGGTGATATCAGGACAAATGGATTATATTACATGATAATTGTTCATATGAGGTGACATGTCGTTGAGACATCAACTTCTTTCTCTGGGGTTCCTTGAACCATTACTAGATAGTAATATTGTACTTTATGCAAGTCCATCTAATGCCAACGAGAAAGAGTCATAGAATGTCACACACTAAGTGTAGCCATATCAAATTAAATTTATTTATTTATTTAACAAGTTGAATAAATATTATTCCCAGTTTTGGTTTAATAATTATTCACGTATGTATGATCAATTTTTTTTCATGTTATTCGAGTTAATATATTGTAGACAAAATATTTATTTATCAGTGAAAAATATAGTTGTATTTTTTTAATAAATAAATCATCATTATTAAATTCTCAGGAAATATTAAGGAGGATTGGAGGACCAAGTTATGGGCCAAGTGAGAAAAAATATTAAATATTATTTGGTTAAATAATATTTAAATATAACATGCAAGTAAAGAACATGTCATGAAAAAATAGTATTGTTATTATTATTTGACATGGAGTTTTCACATGGAATAAAAAATTAAGTAACGACACATGTGCTAATTGATTATTATTACCTGAAAAATTAAATTCGTTATGCTCATGTCATAGAAATAATAGCATTGCTATTATTATTTGACAAGGGGTTTTTCATGGAATAATAAATTAAGTAATGGAACTTGTGCTAATTATTTATTATTACCTAGTGAATTAAATTCTTTGTTATGTTACTATACTTTATATAAGACAAGGGAAAATTCCACCAGCTAAACTATCATTGTGTACCCATCATCCTCGGAGAAATGCTCTCAAAACCATAGAACTCTTCCCTCTCCATGAACGCTCTCAAGAGCAAGATACATCCTCCTCCAACGGATTAAGAAGAACCCTTTGGAAGCGATTCCCAAGGAGATCGAAGGTGAACATCGCAACCGTAAGCATCTTCTACACTAGCAACTAGAGAGTCCTCCAGTGACATCTAGATATATGTGGAGCAGGTGTGGATCACCGCTAGAGGAATCATATCTTTGGATTCTACATCACAACGATGTTGCACCTCAGAATCGTGATCAGATGTGTCAATGAAGAAAGAATCTCCTTAGAGGTAATTCTATAATTAAATTAAATTAATTATAAACAAAATATGTTGATCCACTCTTCTCAGTTCTGGTTTCTCTCTTTTATATTTTATCTTTGATTCAATTCTATGGATACTAACGCTCATCGTCGTATTGATCCCAGATTCACCGTCGATTATGGAAATTTGCAAAGATGGGTACACGACCATCATGTGCTTCCGCTGCGCCCAAAACCAACATATATAGTCATTTCTTGTTTTATCTTGTGATTATTCTCAACAAATTCTTCCAAGTGTGTTCCATGTTCATCCTTCTTGGCATTCATATTTTGATCTTCTTCGGCTATAGGCCCTATAATTTTAAGGCCATTGTGCATCTGGGTTTTCAAGTCATGTAAAGGTCCCCTCTTGACCAAATTAAAAAGAGGGATTATCATAAATAAAAAATATACAGCTGACCACCAATACCCACTTCAACCAAACATTTATTCAATATTTTCTACTTCCATAACTCAATCTTCATTCCCCCACCGTTGATCTCATGGGGATATTTTTTCTTCTTTGGAGTCAAAACGTTTTACAATCATGAATCTTGTTCCTCTAATAAGTGGGGAGCTTACACAATTAGATTTCTTGATATTTCATCATCATCAAAAGATCCAGCATCAAAAAATGGGAATCATCATCTAATCCTACAAGATAATTAAATTAATCAATATATTTATAATCAAATTCATTTGTAACATCCCTTCATGGTTTGTTGGGATCATCTAACCAAATTTTCACATCTCCGTAAACTATTCCAACATATGGTTTCCATTTAGAAATTTTCTTATTCTATAGACTCATTACCATTTCTAAGTTGCCAATAGATTTTGGGGGCATAATAAAAATCTCCATGTAATAATCAAATTAATTTAGGAAAAAAATCCTAAAAGGATAACCTATGATCTGATTACAATTTTATGTCCACAAGTGTCTTTAGTAAGAAATACCTTGAAGGGGTGAATTAGGGTATGGAACTTGTTCAAATTTAAACCACATAATCCAAATTAACACATTTCCCTATATGATCTTATCCCCAACATTAATATGGTCACTATTAGGTTCATTTGATGAAGAATTGATTGTTTTTAAACTTATCATTGCCTTAATCAAATTTTTGCAGTGATTACTCAGCCAAAAGGCACTCATTTATGTCTTGCCAAAAATATGTAAATCTTGACCACAAGACATATCAATTATACTTGTTACAATCACATTAGGTTAATCTAAAGAGAATACAATGATAATGTGTCAATACATTGGAATACACTAAACGCATTGTTCGGCTGTTTGTTTGGGCATCATCACTCCGGGATAAGAGTCACTCCCTTCATAAGATTTAGGGATATTTCATTACAATTCAAAGAAAACTTCCATACTCTTCTCTATTAACTCACTTCTCATGAATTCAAAAAACTTTGTAATACAAGCTAAGACATGAACTATATCATCATTTTCATTTATGCAGCAAGAGTATACAAGTTCTTTTTTATCAAAACATCATCGCTCCACTTCATATGAAATGTTTGAAAACCACTATGAAAGCATCTCCACATTCCTTGAAGATATTTAATGAGACATAAAGGAATAAATTTTTCATATAATATTTTGAGTGACTGTCAATGGCCTCTTATATCTTCTCTCTCTGTAGAATTATTTTTCCCATTTTATCATTCAATTTAGTTCATTCTTTCATCCCTTGCATAATATAAATCACCACATAAATATAGGGATAGATATATCCATAATTCTCACTTATATAATCTTCTCTTTTATATTAAAGTGAAATTATAATTCTTTCCCTTATTTTAGATTTTCCATTAACAAATAAATATTGGAAAATTCATATATCTGTCTTCTATAAATTTGAGTCATAGTCATCAAGTCAAGTTTCATCGTCATATCTCCATATAAATATATATTCCACAAATATCTCCTCATTTAATGATAAAATATATCTTCATAAAATCTATTTATTTTCTTCCATGGATCCTCTATTAATATTTCTAAAAATATCAAGTTAAACAATCCACTATGACTAGTTCTCACATATTTCATGTCACCACAAATATGGAAACATTCTTTCTCCTTATTCAAAACTCCATAATAATCAATCCTCCACCATATTTAATGCTCTATAATGGTCAAAGGTCAACCATAAAGTTAATTTCTATAATATCACATTTAAAATCCTTCAATTAATTCCTAGGAATTTATCTGAAAATCCTTTAAGATATTCCCCAAAAATACCCCTTGGTTTATCCAAGTCAAAGTGAAATGAATCACCCATAAATTGGTCTTAAAAGCCTCTAGAAATGTAAACTCATCCTCTAATTCTAATCATAAAATCGCTAAAATATATAAATTTTGAATTCTAGATATTCTACTTGACTTGACTTGGTTACAGTGTGTCCATCATCATCACGGAACAATGCCTTATTTCATTCAAAAACTCAAAATCATACTGCTGCCAATTTAGGGTACACCATGACATGCTTATCTCGCATGGATCACAATTGGATTCACCACTGAGATTCAAAACTCAGACTCTTAAATTCATAGTGTTGGGGCACAGCGGAGGTCTGTGGTACCTCAAACACACAAAATAGATGATGAATGGAGCAACGCGTGATTTTTACGTGGTTCGGTTGGATGACCTATGTCTACAAGAGAAACATCATTCTCTATTCACTTCTCTCTGTTTCTCGTCTGAGGATTACAAACATACAAAACCTATTACAAATAATGGGAATTGATCTCGTTTATAATGATGAAGGAAAACCAAAATGCCATTGGTTGTTGGGGTAGGTTCATCTACCCCTGAGAATACTTCCATCGCTACCTGCTGGAATCCAAAGATGGAAAATTCAACTAAGCCTGCATGTCAATCCCATCGGCTGCCCACAAAGAGAGACCCACTACAGGTTGTTGGTGCCAACCAATGACTTCCTCCCCTGTAAAAATCTACCCCATATTGGCAGGGGACCCACAAATCTCCCCCTTAAGACCAATTTGTGGTAGAAGATTGACCTATTGTCTCCTTGAAAAATTCATCCACAAATCAAACACATTTATTCACGTAGGATGACATGGAACATCCACCATGTTCACTCGAGGTGGGGCTGACTGTGGTCCTCATAAAATGATAGAACCCTTATGAATCCTTCCGAGTAAACATCACTACATACCCACATGATACTTCCAGCACTCCACCTGCTATGGAAAACTTGAATCCTCTCACATAAAGTCTACTCAATGATACCAAGTTCTATCTTATCCTCGGAACAAATTTCACGTCAGCGAGTTTTCAAATTCCTCAATTGATTGTCTTCAATTTTACCATCTCAACTCCTCGAACCTCGCATGTTGACCCATCAATAAGTTTCACTGAGTCTCACACCTACTAAAAAGTATCAAATGTACCTATCGTCGTACATATGTGTTCCGAGCTCCCCGAATCCATAACCCATCCGTCTTCCTTTGGGTTTTGAGACCGCTCGTTCTTCCTCTTTATAAATCTACATTCTCGCTTCATGTGCCCGTATATTTTGCAGTAATGACACTGCACTTCTCCCCACTCAACTCGCTCATCTGAGTGCATGCTTCCCGTTGTCATGAAGATTTCATCATCAACTGATAATCCGGTGATGTTCACATCCTCCTCTTCAACTTTTTTTCCCACCAACGTACCGTTTGCTCTCTCCACAATCACTTTTATAGTGACCCTTTTTCTTGCACCAGAAACAGGTGATTTTTCTAGGATCACTCCCCTTGGATTTTGGCCTCCATTCTTTACCTACTGATTTCCAATGTTGTCTCCTCCAACGTTGATCATCTCGCCTCACAATTATTTAATCTCCTAAATGTGTCGCGGGTCTTTGGAATACCTCTGAATCTTGAAGCGACACCATGACATCGTCCAGCTTCAATGTCTCCTACCCCACGAGCAATGCAGTCACAAGCCCATCAAATGATCCTGGTAGGGATGATAAAAATAAAAGTGCTTTATCTTCCTCTCCAACCTTCACACCGAGCCCTAATAACTGTGTCTGGATCTTGTTGATTTCATTGGCATTAACCAAGAAATTTGTTCCCTCGTTCATGCGCAACTGGTATAGTTTCTTCTTCAGGAATAATTTTTTAGTGAGAGAATTCTCCATATATCACTGTTCCAACTTCTTCTAGATCTCTTTAAGTGAGTTCTCATCCAACACCGAGTAATTTACCTCATTCTCCATAAATATTCGAATTGTGTTGACGACCCACATCTCGAGCTCTTCCCAATCATCGGCACTGGTTGCCTCAGGCTTTTCTCTGATCAACGGTTTGATCATGCCCTGCTGCACCAAAATATCTTTCATCGTTCTTTTCCACAAGCCGAAATTGTTTCGACCATAGAACTTCGTGATCTCAAATCCTGGCAGTGCTCCTCCACCCATCATCATCATTGTCGCAAAACGAAATCACCACCATCAATGTTGCACCCTTCTGAAGCCACTAGATAGAGTGAAAATTTTGAAAAAATAACCATATGGATGCTTATGGAATGGTCAAAATAGTCGGAATCGACTCTTGGATCTCCAAAATCGAACACCAATTTACTGAGGTATGGTCAAAACACGTTCAACGGTCTAGATCACTTGCTGACGTGGCACTGTCATGGCATGCTGGGGTTCCTGCTGGAATCTAACTGGAATTGTTTCCGGGGGCGTTAACAGTTCTATATTCTCCGGCACGGGGTACTGTTCACCCGTGGGTTTCACCAAACTTTGACCAAGATTACCGGGCTCGTTTCAACTCTATTTTCATCACAGCTTGCATTTTTGGATTTGTCTCGTCATCCTCTTTGCGGATCTGGCCTCAGAAAAATTTTCCAACCAACTTAAATTTTCTGGCCACTGGAAAACTAATTATCGCCTCGCTGGTTCACCTCTGCTTTCTCTGACCAACCTCTGATACCACTTTTTGGGGTGCAGCGGAGGTGCGTGGTATCTCAAACAGACAAAACGGAAGAAGAAGAGAGAAACACAATATTTTTACGTGGTTCAGTCAGATGACATACGTCCATGAGAGAAACATCATTCTCTATTCACTTCACTCGGGTTCTCATCACAGGATTACAAACACACAACACCTCTTACAAATAATTGGATTTGATCCCATTTATAAAGATGAAGGAAAACCAAAATGTCATTGGTTGTTGTGGTAGGTTCATCTACCCCTGAGAATACTTCCATCGCTGCTGCTTCAGTCCAATGATGGCTGCTTCAACTAACGCTTGCATGTCAATCCCGTCGGCTTCCCACCAAGAGAGACCCATTGCAGACTATTGGTTTCGACCAAGTACTTCCTCCCCTGCAAAAGTCCACCCCATATTGGGGCGTGTCCCCCACACATAACATAGAGATATTTCAGGAAAACACCTTCGACTGAAATTCCATGGTGCAATTATTTCATTAAGTTGTGACATTAATATTCTAATAAGATCACTATATATCAGCCAACATCTTTTTCTCCAGTGTGATTTCCCTTCAAACTTCAAACAGAGGAGCACCAAATTTCCATAAGAACTCCAACACAAAATGAATTGTTTATCTACAGTACTCACATTTAATTTTAGGTATCCATATCATGGAATGAAACATACCTTTGCGGTGTGATATGTCAACATATCCTTCTATAGCATTGAGTTGCTGCTATGTAGCCTTAAATTATTTCAACAAGTCCTTGTGGCATGGATTAATCCCACATGGCATAACTAGGCTTTCAGCCATTTAATATTTAATATTACATGAAACTTGTTGCATGGTAATAAAAAATGTTATGGAATGATATTTATCCTACAGATTGATCTTCCGCATCTTATTCCAAACACCTATGGTAGCTTTACAATGCAATTCTAACACATACTGCTTTTGGTTGAAAATATAGAAGGTGCTTGGAAAAAAACCATACACCCATATCAATTCATAACCGGATTCTAACACTAGTTCGTTGTAACTTCGTCCATGGATTGATGATTACACAAAACGTGTTTGATTAAAAGTGTCAACAGTGCATTGGTTGAAGCTGTAATTCTAGAGTCTATAGTTGCGCCATCCAACTTGAGTTGAGGATGTTATCCACTTAAAAAAAGAGGTCGTCTTAGAATTTAGTGATTTTGTTTCAATTAGGGAACTAATAAATATCTTACTAATTAGGGGGATCAATGATTTACACTGTTAAGGATGAGTGCCACTAGAATTGTGGAGATAGAGCTTGTGTTCTATTGGTTTTTATAACACGTTTCTTGAATGATTTCTACTTCTTGAAATCTATTCCAACCATCATTTTCTTGCATAACCCATCTCTTAATCTCCCAGCCCCTCCTAGATTCTACCATATCCCACACCACTATATACCAAATCGGATCCACTATATATCTACCAAGTTACATCAACCCATTTCCCTTCTATTCCTCCACTATACACAACACTATCACCTAGAAAAGCCTTATGTCACCCAAAATCATGAAAACTAACTTCTAACAATTCAGTTCAAACCCTCACAAATTCAACCTGAAAATCCAAAATTACTCCGGACCACCGTGCCAACAACCCAACAAATGTATACATAGATCCCAACCAGCCCACTCAAAGCACCATACCAGTCCATCCAAAGTAAGACACTTGGAAGAGAAGGGCAATGATTGGGATTATTTTTTATGATTCCTCATGAGGACATTACAAGAAGCCAAATGGGGGGATTCCACCTAGAATTCATGGTATCTAAATTCCTCTATCCATATTTTTAAATTCTAGAAAAACTCTTTGTGATAAAATAATTCCCTTTTAGGGAACTCTTTCCTTGCTAGCTACACTATGAAACAGAACTCTCATTTTACAGATCGTTAATGCATCTTCATATGTAATTTTTTGTTGTTTTCTTCGTTATTTCCATGCTAACTCCATAAAACTAACATGTATTATGTGGGTGCTCCTTCCCCCCACCTGTGTTTTTATTTTCACATGTATTTATCTCTTTTTCTTCTCTTTTTTAAATTTTTTTCTATCATGTGTTTATTTATTCTTCTTTGGGGGATATGAATTATAACCACGTATCTTATTATTCCATTTCTTCGTTTGTGTTATGATTTATACTTCTTCTTTGTTCCATTGATTATATTTTTAATTTAGCTTTTTGTTTCATTGTGTTGAAGTGTTGTCTCACCTATGTCAGTGTGGGTGGTTATTTATTTTTCATTGTGTTCCTTCCACTATTTTGTGTTATTTTCTTCTCCCCTAATGTTGTGAACTTGAAACACATTTAATAGATGGATAACCTGCCTTTCCAAGTTGAGGGAGCTAAAATAGTAATGTATTTTTTGAGTTCTCAATTTTTTTCCATATCTTATCTCCCACTCTTTCCCTAAGAATTATGGAGGTTGAGATTTATCATGAGGTGATATCACGAAATTCCTTATGCAATGTTTTTTTCTACTTTCATTTAGCACAATAATTCCCTTAATTGACAACCTAGCTCGATAGAGTTGGTCTCTAGCTTGACAAAGTGGGTTGTGAAATAGAGAAGTGAAGTGTTACTATATAGAGAAATCCAGAATAATCCAAAACTCTTTTAGGAAGGGAATTCCTCGAGCTGAAAGATATTTTAGTGAGTTGTACTCCCAATTCAATATAGTAATTTAGAATGATACATAGTAATACATTGTGTGTGAAATTGACAGAGTTTGGTAAGAGAATAATTTTCATTTAAATTTGAATAATGATAAACTATTTCTAGCAGAACCCATTCTGTCTGTAATTGTTCCTGTTAGCTTGCATTTCATCCATTGAACACAAAACCTCCTTTGAGAAACATACCCTGAGGTTATCCCCTATTCTATGCTCATGGTGTTTTATAAATTTCAGAAGTACGTTGGAAGCCCTTAAACAATCTCATTGCGTGCCTCTATTCTATTTATAAATTTTTAACAAAAATATTTCCAACGAATTTTGACACAATGACTCAAAATATGCACTACAATTAATTAAAATCAATATCTAATTATCAAATATTATCTTTTAAAACAAAATATCATAATATATTAAAATTCTATATATATAAAATATTCCTTTTTCAAATAAAAATTACATTCTTATTTCATACCATGACCTAATTATTTCTTCAAATAAATATCGATACAAACTCATGAATAGGAATATCTATCTATAAACATCAAACAATTCTTTAATCATATCAAAAATAAGAAATCATGAAGATAAACTTTATTTATTTTTTAAATAAAACATCATTTATTTCATGAAGTAATCATATATATATATATAATTCAAAAAGTTATATTTTTGATGCTATAAATTGATAAAATGAATATAAATATCCATATATAAAATAAATAATAATTAAATAAATTATTTAAATATATCAAAATATTAAATCAATTTAAAGAAATATTGTTAATCTTTAAATAAAAACTATTTTACGACACAATATAAAACTATTATTTTTAATTTATAATGAATATCTAACTGATCTTATTACATATGGAAACTACCTTAATGGTCTTATAATGGTTATTTATAAACATAGATACTACAAATTAATTAACTATATATCCAATAGTCATATAATAGTTATATTACCCTTTTTTATTCTTATATATAACCTTACATTTTTTTTTAAACATTCATTTTATTCCCTCGTTTATTCCTCAAAATTTCTATCATATTTCTAATGTATTGAATTCATTCAACAATAATACTCAGTGGTATGATTCTAATGGAAGACCATGATGATGAATATTTCAATCTTGCAATCTTTTTATTTACTAATTTGTATTGTCCTATTGTACTAATATTAACCTCATTGCATGCATTCATCCTTTATTTTTAATATTATTTTACATAGAAATAAATTAATGATCATTTATTTTAATTTATACTCTAATTCTATTAAACATAATAAAAATTAATTTCAAGAAGACTAAATATAATGTATAATTTTGGAAAAAAACTGCATACTAAAATTCAGGTTCTTCTTATCCTAAAGTAGTTATGATACATCTCTGGAGATGATCTTTGGCCATTGATGATGCAAAAACAATTCCTACTCCAATTGGTTTTCTTAGATGACATTCTTATTTCCACAACAGGCATACCAATAGAATAACGTTACCCTACAATACCATCCCCTAACAATAAATTACATGTATTGGATCCTATACAAAACTCATATCCAACACTAAGGAATCTTGATCCAAACTGATAATGTACCAGGGGTATGTACCATATATTGATAACTATGAAATATAGAATACTTTATGCATGACTCTTTAATTGGGTGGTAATTCTAACGAGTATGTGACACCAATGATATGCTCTATGATCTCAAATGGTCCCACGTATCAAGGTGATAACTGTCCATCCATCCCCAGATGCCAATGTCTGCTCCTATACAATACCCAGAGAAATACTTGATAACCCATCATGGATTCCAAAGCTCATTCGAGAAAGGGTTTTTTGTGCGTGAATCACTGAATTATCCTTGTAATTGTGCTCCCATTTTTAGTGAAGTTGTCTCCACATGGACATAAGAATTAATCTTGAACCACGTACATCATTATCTGTATGCATCTTATTATTTTTCTTTTGTTTCTGTCTTTTCATCATCTTTAAATATCTATGATATGACTCCTAGAATTTCCGCAGCACATCAGGCCAACCAAAATTACAAAAGATCTATGTTGATAACCACCGGTGAGACCGAGAGTTTGAGTATGAAGATGAATTTATCCTTCATATATCTCCTTGGAATGGATTCATGAGTTCTAGGATGAAGGGAAAGATTAGTATCACATACATTTAACCATTTGAGATTTTTTATTTCATCAGAGCAGTGGTCTACTGACTAGAACTTCCCAAAAATAATTCTCATGTACATGATGTTTTTCACATATCCCTATTAAGGAAGTACATATTAGATCATTCACATGTGTTGAACACAGAAGTGGTATAATTGGATAATGATTTCAATTATGAAGACTTATCGGTAAAGATTGTAGAATATAGAGACAATGTTTTATGCAATAGGACAACTCACATTGTCAATGTTCTTTAGAAAAACCATAAGTATGAGGAAGCAACATGGGAACCAAAAGAAGAAATGTGGCAATAGTGCCCTCATTTTTTCACCTAGTGTATTAATGTGAAATTTCAATGGTTAAAGTTTTTTTAAGGGGGGGAATGTAAGAGCCCAAAATTTTATTCCTATTATTTATAAAAGAACTCATTTTTCACAATGACTATTTTATTATGTTTTACAATATATGTACATAGAATGAATGTTACAGTTATGAATAACATATAGAGATAAACCCCAAAGAATAATTCACACATCAATGTAAACTTCATGGGCCCAAAAATCGGTTTAACTCTTTCAATGAAACTATGGAGGAAGATACTGTTTCAGAAGGGTATAAAACTATCATTCCATGGTGGAAAAAGAAGTAGGTCTTTTCTAAGTTCCAGGGTGGAACAAAGTTGAGTGTTAAAGAAAAAGAATCTCAACCTCATTCATACAAGGAATAGGACCATCACTTAATAGTGGTCGTTGGGTCTGGATCATGGAAAGGGAAGAAAAGAACCCACAACTCTGAAGATTATCCAGACTGTAAAGGGAAAAGAACAAGATAATGTAAAGACTACTCCAATTTAGCAAAACCCATGGAAACCAAATCCTCTGGTAAGCCAAAGCTTGCTGAGGTGGTGGGTAGGATGTCTACTTTGGATCTTATACTAGGAACGGTCCAGGAACACCTTTTTTGTGTTGAGAAAGCATTAACCCTTGTGATTAGGTGGGGGAATCTCCCATTGACATGAAAAATAATCCATCTGAAAAGCTGGAATCAGATTCAGGTATTCAGAATGATACATGCAAGCAGGATAATGATATAACAAATGCCTTGGAACTACTTCTTCACACCAAGGAATATATATTGGAGGAGTCCTTTCTAATCAACGTTTCAAAGGAGGATGGCGTAAAAATGTTCGAAATAATTCTTTGAGGGGATATCAATGGCGAGCAAGATTGTTGGATAGATAAGAAAAACAGTACATTGTTTCATGGATTCAACGGTAAGAAAATAATTTTGGAATAATACATTCAGACTTGGGACAAGATGGCCTACCAATTTAAGGATCTCATCAAAGATGATTTAGGTACATAGGTAACCACGATTGAATGAAGCCTATATAAAGTGACGAATTCCATCTTTTATAGTTTTTTCTGTAATTCTTTTCTAATCTCTTTCATTGTTTAACATTTGATAGTTTTCCCTCATTTTCACGGTTATCACTCGCCCCTTAAATGTGTTTTTGAAATTTAAATTTAAATTTTCAATTAGCAGATCACTCTTGCAAAAAAATGGAAAAAAAGGAAATGAAACGTTAGGAATATAATATACATTATCTATGAAAGTGTAGAACCTTTGTTAGTAAAGTAGTAAAAAATAATTTATTAGAATAGTGGAGTATATATAGTGTGTAATGGGTAATGAGAATGTTAGGATCTTACCATCTGGAATTATGATCATTGAGAATTATGACCATTGGAAATTATAATGTTGGGCATTATGACTATTGGGAAACATGACTGTTGGAAATAATTTTACCATTAAAATTAGTTTATAAAATAATAATGATGAAAAACAATTGATTTAGAAGGGATAAATGATGGTCTCCTCTAATAGGACCATGACTTATGAAGCTCAGTTATTTGAGCTTGTGAAGGAGGTAGCGTTAATGGGGTTCAATCTTGACTGGTCTGAAGCAAAGATTCAACAAGTGAAGCTTGAGCAGAATCATCTATAGGATAATTTCAAGTTAGTAGAGATCACCACCATATCGATGTTGTTCAAACCACCCCATGATTATACCGGCATCACACATCTTACTCTTAAGGTTTATGCTAATGTGATAAGAGGTTATACATTTAGACCTAAAGTAGTATTACGGTGTAAATTAATTTAGAAATGAAATAGTAGTTACACTGATCCTACATTTTTATTCAATATATCACCCATATATTAAATATAAAATTCAAATTATTAGAGGATGAATATGATAAAATAGATTTTGATACAATGAAACCATACTTGTATTTTTGGAAAATATTTTTAATATTCATTAAAATTCCTTTTTACAACAAATATAGAAATATGACATAAAATCTTATTTTCATAAAAATGGTTGTAAACAATAATATTAATTCTTACATAAATAAAAAAAATATTTTTATGCAATTTGTTGGACCCCATTTTAGTATAATGGGTATTTCCTAGTCCCAAATCGTAATATCCCGCCTTGTAATTTATTTTACTCATCTATCAAAGAATACCTCCACCTCACATTTAGGTAATGAGAATTCACCATATACATGGTATAATAGGGTAATCTCTAACCAAAACCCTCCCTCTATTTTCTTTCTCCTATATAGGGTTGCAAGAAAATCCCCTGCAGATTCTCTGTTTTGTCTGGCCCCACATCTACCCTCACTCCTGGTTCTATCTGGCACCTTTTCTACCAGTTCTATCTAGTGGTTCTCCCCCTATCGCTGCCTCCTTCCCCGGCATACCCTTCCCACTACAGGTGACAGCTCCCGGCCCTCCCGCCTCTGTCTCGCTTCCTATAACCCCTCCAGATTCTGACGGGATCCAACCGTGACTCTTGGCATGCATCATCCCATGGCATCTCGGTGTGCCTCCCACTATCCACCATGACTCGTAGCTCTCGACTACATGGATCCCCTCCTGGATCTCACCCAATTCATCTCATATCAGCCTCTTTGTCATCCCTGCAGCACCCAACGTGGGCTACCGCTCCCAACACCACAGGTCCTCCCGATCCAGGCCCAACACTTTATGCGGACACCACCACCTCCCGACTCAGGTCCAGCGCCCACGTTCCTCCCGGGGGAACCCCCAACTTTAAGCAGACACCCCCCGCCACTCAACATAGGCCGCCACCCATCCTGGTGGAGCCCTCCATATGGTCTTCTGACTTCATTCAGCCATGCCCTTCTCAGTCGCGCCCTTCATGCAGTCTCCTACCTCTCTCAGCCTCTCCAATTCTATCAGCATCCACTCACGGTGCATCCTCCCATCCCTGAATGTCGCCTCCCTTAGAAACTCTTGGACCTATCCCTCTGATGGCGGACTCACTCTTGCCTCCTCTCATCACTGCCTCCACCCACTTGGTTGATGAGCATCTCGACTCCACCAATTTCTCCATCTGGTGGAAGACCGTGCTGATATCACTAACCAGGATAGACCTTGATTCAAACCTCGAGGAACCTCTACCCCTACCTACCGAACCTAAATATCATCCATGGAATCTTGAGGATAGTAAAATCTTGGCTTTTCTGGTCAATTCCATGGACCACTCTGTCAAAGACCTCACCCAGACATCCAAACTAGTTAAAGAACTCTGGGATTCTATGAATATCATTTACTATGAGACCATTAATTTGGCTCGGGTCTCTGATCTTTTTCAGAAGTTTTCCCTCCTCTGCCCACAAGACTGTCTATTTATAACATACTTCATGGAATTAAAGGCTCTATGGGATGAATTACATTATATTTGTCTCATTCCACATACACATGTGGAAGCATCAGCCCCAGGGGACCAACTATGCCTTTTCAGCCTCCTCTATGGCCTCGACCCAAAACATGCGACGATGGCTATAGATATGCTCGACAACCCCTCTTCGCTAGAGATTATTTAGGTCTATCACAACATGGGAAGGATCATCAGACCCTTGCCCCACACACCACTTTCCTTGATCACACTGCTTTCCTGGGTCATGTCCATAGACTCTCTTCCAGAACTCAGTCACGTGGACATGGAGAGACCCGGCCTCATCCCCTCTATTAGTACTATGGAAAGCTCATCCACCTGATCAAACAATGTTGGTTCCTTCATGGTCTCCCTCTCAGTACCTATGGCAGGGCCAGACTACGGTCCAAGACTCTTCCCAGTCTATTGTCGCTCTTCATCTCTATATCTCTCTATGGCTATGATCTAGATAATTCACAATCAACGGTCCACCTCCCTACCAGGCCCTTCTTCGATATCTCTTTCCCACTCTGGTGGCTCCACTAAAATTTTCATTCAGCGCTCCCCTACCAAGATTCTTGACTCATGTGAATCTGACCATCTTACGAGTCATGCTGGTATGATATCCAACTACAGTCTCTATACCTGTTCCTCAACCATCATTGTCGCTGATGGTTCCACTATCCTCAATACATGCATTGGTACATGCTCTCTAGCCTCATCTATTCACCTTTCATCTGTGGCCCATGTACCACGTTGTCCTTTTAACAATTAATGCATTAGTAAGCTGACAAAAGCTTGTAATTGTAATTTTATCTTTACATCGTCTACTATTACATTTCGGGAGTGGACGACGAACCAAGAACTTTGTAGAGTCCAACTCTAGTATGGGGGTGTACATGTTTGATGGCCGGACATCCATCGCCTACACGTCTATCTCTACTCGTGCCTTGGACCTCCATTCTTAGTTGGGTCACCCCTCCACCTATGCTCTTCAACATCTCTATCTAGATATTAGTCAGCATTTTTCCTTTTATTATGAGTCTTGTACCTTTGGAAACATCATCGCACTTCATATATTCCTCTAGTGGATACACATGCTTCCAAACCCTTTGATTTGGTTCATTCAGATGTATGGGGTCCTTGTACCACCTCGAGTAAATTAGGGTATTAATATTATATATCTTTCATTGATTATTTTTTGTGTGTGACTTGGTTGTACCTTATTTTCAATTGGACAGAGGTATTTTCCACCTTTCATACATTTTAGCGTGAGATCCATACCTAGTTTTCCATCTCTAAAAAATGTCTCCACTCCTACAATGGGCAAGAGTACTTATCCACTCCCTTTTAGTAGTTTCTCCAAGAGAACAACATCATTCATCAAACCTCTTTTCCTAATACCCCTCAGCAGAATGGAGTGGCCGACCAAAAGCACCAGCATATTCTTGAGACTTCACGTGTCCTCCTCCTCCACCGCAAGGTGCCTCTTCTATTCTTTGGGGATGCTATTCTACCTACTACTTACCTCCTCAATTGTCTTCCTTCTTCCATTCTTCAGGGGGAGACTCCTTTTCGGACTCTTTTCCCCTCTCTCCCTCCTCACTCACTTCCACTCCGAGTCTTCGGATGCCTCTTCTATGTATGTGACACTCATCCCAACCTATCCCAAATCTCTCCTATATCTCTTCACTGAATTTTCCTCAGATATTCATGCACTCAATGTGTATATCGCTGCTTCTCTCCAGACTTACGATGTTATATTGTCTCCACTGACATATCATTTTCCGAGAATTCTCCCTTCAATCATCCCTCTCCCTATCCAGACACTACCATCGATTTGTGTCTTCCTGTTATCATTCACCATCCCCTGGTGTCTCTCCTAGTTATTCATCACTTTGGAACACTCTACTCCCATCACCCATTTACAGTACCCCGTCTAGGCTGAGTACACCATCGTTCCCACCTTGTTCGATGCTCCTTCCACAACACCAAATGACTAGCCAATTTCACTCTGAAAAGGTACTCGCTTTTTCCATACTACTCTCTTTACAATATCATACAAAGGTTTATCAGAACTGGAGACAATATCTATCTTCCACATGGTTGGTGATTTCAAATCCCACCCGAGGTGGCTACAGGAAATGCGGGATGAACTGTAGGCTCTGGATAACAACCATACATGAGATCGGGTCCCTCTTCCTGTAGGAAAATAGGATGTCAGATGAAAATGGATTTATACAATCAATCTCAATGCTGATGACACTCTCCATAGCCTCAAATCCTATTTTTTGTCGAAGGGTTTTTCATAGAAATATGACATCAACTACTTTGAGACCTTCTCTCTGGTTGCCAAGATGGCCTCTATCTACATATCCATCTCTCTGGCCACTCGTCATCATTGGCTGCTTCATCAACTAGATTTCATAAATGACTTTCTCCATGGATTTGTTGATGAATAAGTCTACCTACAGCATCCCCCTGAATTTTGTTCCTCTAGAGCTGACTCCCATGTTTTCCGCCTCTGTCAATCCCTATATGGCCTCAAGAAGTCTTCTTATTCTTAGTCTGGCCGCTTCAGCACTATCATCACCACCTTTGGCCTCTTTTTCAGTATGAAGGATCACATGATCTTATTCCATACAAAGTCAAATGGTTGCATCTTGCTGGTGGTATATGTTGATGATATCATCATAAAAGGGAGAGAGTCCACTGTAATCTCCCAACCCAAGGCCCACCTTCTCCACCACTTACACACCAAAGATCTTGTTCCTATCACCTACTTCCATGGCATCAAGGTCTCCCGCTCTGAGGACACTATCTTTCTCTACCCATGAAAATATGCCCTCGATACCTTTCCGGGTGTAGGGTTGAGTAAGGAGACTGCAGTGGACACTCCTATTGAGTCTGGGAAACTCTCTATCAATACTGACTCAACACCCATTCCTCACCCAAAGATCTACATTTGTCTGGTGGGAAAACTCAATTACCTTACCATGACACGACCAGATATTGTCTACGCTGTTGGAAAAGTGAGGCAGTTCATGGAGCATCTGACCAGATCTCAGTGAGATGGTGTCCTCTGTATTTCCAAATACATAAAGAAATACCCAACACATGGCCTTTGGTAATCACATCATGCTCATTTAGATGTTGAGGCATTCTGTGATGCGGAAAATGCATGTTTCATTCTTACCCGCAAGTCTACTTCTATATTTGTCATGTTCTTGGCCAATAACCTCATCTCATGGCATAGTAAAAAAGAAATCTGTTGTCTCCAGATCTAGTACAGAGGTGGAATACCATTTAATGGTCATTTTCAACACTGAGATCCTATGGCTTCATCATCTCCTCAATGAGCTTGGTTTCCCACCACATACATCTGTCCATATCTGGTGTGACATTTAGGAACCCATGGAGATTACATTGAATCCCATCTTCAATGAATTGATGTAGTATATCAAGGTATACTACCACTTTCTTCTCCACCATCTTGAGCAGAACCATATCAGTTTTGGCTATATTTCAATAGTGGATCAACTTTCTAACATCTTCGCAAAAGGCCTCCCAATAGCTCTCCTGGACTCTCACTACCAAGCTAGGTATTCATAGCCTCCACGACCTAGCTTGAGGTGAAGTATGTATGGCCTTGTTCAATGTTGTCTCTTCTTTTTTTGGGACGCTCAGTCCAAGCTGTGCATGTTCAGTTTGAGGTGAAGTGTTGGACCCCATTTTAGTATAATGAGTATTTCCGAGCCCCACATCGGAATATCCCACCTTGTAAATTATTTTACTAATCTATAAAAGAATGTATCTGGCTCACATTAAGGTAAGGATAATTCACCATCTACACATTCATATGTAGTTTTTTCTAAGGATAAGAAACTTGATCATGTTTAAAAAATCAGTATTTTTCAACAAATAAAAATGTTATTTAAATATTAAATTTTTCTCATTTGATCTATTATTAATAAAATAACTCATGTTTTATAATGATTATCTTATTATTTTTTCAATAAGTACATATATTTACTATTAAACATCATGAAATAATATTTACTATAACAAATCTGAATAGTAAAAGGAGATAAACGTCAAAGAATAATGCATATACCAATGTAAACTCCATAGGCTTGAGTTATCTCATGATGATCACTTCTACAATAAAATGGTAAAAGTAAAAAACAAGTGCATGATTTTCTTTAACAATATAATAATTTAATGGGAATTATTACCATTAGGCGTTATGACGGTTGAGAATTATGATCACTGGTAATAATGTTACGATTAGAATTAGTGCATATAAAGGATAATGATGAGATTTACGAAAAAGGGAGAAATGATAATCTTATCCAGTAGGATCATGAATTATGAAGCTCATCTATCAGAGTTTTTGAGGGAGGTATCATCACTAGGATTCACACTTGGCCATTCCCAATGAGAGAATCAACAAGTGAGGCTCGAGTTGAATTGCCTATGAGATAAGTTCCAGTTAGTTGAGATCACCATCAGATCACTGTTTGTCGAACCACCCCATGAGAGTACTACCCTCACACACCTTATCATTATGGAATATGTTGGTGTGATAAGGGGTTATGTATCTATGTCTTAAGTAGTATTAAGGAGTTAATTATTTAGAAATGAAATAGCGGTTACACCAATACCACATTTTTATTCAATGTATCATCCTTATATAAAATATAAAATGCACCTCATTAGAGGATGTATATGAGAAAATTTATTTTGATACAATGAAACCATAATTTTATTTTTCGAAAATATATGACTAATTTTCATTAAAATACATTTTTAAAATATATTAGAAATTTTGAAATAGAATTTTATTTTTATAAAAATTTTGTAAACAATATTTATTTTTTATAAATAAATTAATAATTTTATACAATCATATGTTGTTTTTACAAGGGTTGGTAACTTGATCATATTATAAAAATTGGTATTTTTTGATAAATAAGTATTTTGTTTAAATATAAAATTTATCATATTTAGAAAAATATTTTTTTAAAATAAATGATGTTTTTTAAATCGGTACATTGGAATTATTCAATTGTGAAATTTTTATAATCTTCAGAGAGGTTAATTTTTTGTTAAAAAGTAAAATACGGTATAAATATATAGCAAGTATTGTGACATCATAATGACTTGAATGTGATTTAATTAATACTATTATTTCTTGATCAACCAAAAATGTTTTTTATCATTAAAATAATCTATTTTAAAATGATAAGACTAGTTTTCCAAACTTATAATGAATTTTCCAAAACCTAGTGTAATTTAAGTTTTTGACAATAATTCTCTATGAATAAGAATATTTTACACATCCGAAATAATAAATACTAAAGGTGGTTCAACTCATAAACTGTTAAAATAAAAAAAACACTCACTCTTTTCAACTACCATAGATAAAACTATATAATAGAAAATGTTTTTTCATTTTTTTTAACAGATTCCAAAATCTTTGTATAAAATTAAATAAACCCTCCTCTTTTGCTACAAATACCCACCAATTATCCCTTTATTCTCCACTCCAAAACCATTGACAATGATGTTTCTCTCATTTCCCCTCTCTAGAGTATCTATAAAGAGTATCTATGGTTCCATGGAGCACTTATAAAACTTTAGAAAGACACTTAGAAAGTAAGGTATTTTCTTCCTCTCTATTTTCATTCAAGTAATTCCTTTATAGTAACCATTATAATTTTCAAGTTACTATATTTTCTTACACTTACAAACATTCCATTATTTTCCAAATGATCGTCTTTCAATTAGAGACATCCATTCTCTCTCATTAACCACATTCCATTATCCATTTTGTAAACTTGATTTTGTAAACTGAAACTTGTAAACTCGATATGCTACCAAAATCATTCTTTGATTTTTCATGCCACCCTCATCCATCGTTTTTAAACCTAATTAATTGTATATATGCCTAAAGGGTATTTCTATGTCTCACTTGGATTATTACAACATGTAATTATTTCCATTATCTATAAAAGAATCATTACACCTCATCAAGGTAGGGAATTCACCATTCTACATGGTATCAAAGGAAAACTCATGATATTATTTTTTTACCCCCTCCCTCTCCTCAACTGCACTCAGCCTATGTGTGCATATCGAACTTTCTATGGTCATCCCTACCCAAAAAGTCCCTCCACCCTTCTTGTGGATGAGGCTGCCTCGCCTAAGCGGCTATCCAAACACATCGATGTCGGCTTGCCTGTGCGCCAGCCCCAACGTCTCCTCTAAAATTTTCGGTGGTTCCTAGTAGCCGCTCTCCCACATGGAACTTCTAAAGAATCCAGTCTCCCCTCTCCTGCGATCCCCACCTCCCATCATTGAAGCTTCTTACGGAATCTATGCCTCCAGTCGTCGACCTCTCCTCGAATGAGGTAGCCCCCTCACCCTCTAGTTCCTGGCCTCTCCTACAGATGATCCGCCTACAGTCATCGGCCTCCTACAGAAGCTCTGCCTCCAGATGGTTCCTATACACCCACCTCTTCCTCTGTAATCCATCACTCCCTCCAGGCACATCCAGGTGTCTCCTCCTTTGTGACAGACCACCCTAACAAGTCGTTTCACCCACTTCTCCCGCAAGATGGATCTATCTTCACCTACATAGAAGCTCCCTCCCGATAGACCCTCCCGACATCCACCCCCGCCCCACCCCCGACGTCTCATGGTGTAACCCTTCTTTTCGGTTACAACTCTTATCGTCACCAATGCCTCATGAGATGGTCCCCTGGGAAACGCCCCACTTGAGAGACATCCGTCCCTAATAAAACCCTCTCTCCCACTGCCAACCATCATGCCTCCTCACTGTGACAACCCCATTTCTGTTGCCTATTCCATAGTGACCATCCTTGATGGATCTCGCTTCCACAAGGAATCCCCTCATGTCCTAGCCAGGTCTCATGTCTCCCCATGATACCACATCTCCTACCGGTTTCAAAGTGATCTCGTCCCAATGGCTTACCTATACAAAGGCCTCTGTTGCGGAATCTCATCGTTGGTGCCCTCTTAATGGGTCATGACTTCCTTCTTCTGCCTAATGTGGAAGCTCTGACTCCTGCCAACCCACTTGAGCTCAGTCTCCTACTCTCTATCCCCTAGCAACTGGCAGTTCTACACCTGTCTGACATAGCATTCCTACAGCTCCTCCACAGTCCCCCATCTCCCAGCCAGTCATCACCAGCTTCTCCAGCATTTCTGGAACACAAAAGATCAGGCTCAAAACCCCCTGAGTGAGGAACGATAGTCGGGGAGACTTCTCCCACATGGATCCCCCTTTCCCCTCTCGTTGGTATGCCCTATCATCTCCCCCTACGTCTCTGGCCACCAACTCTCCTACGTGACACCCATCTCGTCTCAATTGTCGGCCTTCCCACACAGCAGCCCCATGCTCCATCACCACGTCTATACGCCTTGTTGTGTGGTTGTACCATGCACCATCACTGATCCTCCCACATGGAAGTACCCCCTCCCTAGCACACTCTGAAAACCCAAACATGCCTTTATCCTTGACCGCATACCATATCCGTTAAAAACTGCCCCTCTCAAATGAGTAGATTGCAATTAAAAAATCTTATTGGGATGCTTTGTCACCTTCCTTTTTTCCAGCCACCATTGCTCAAACCGGTGGACCGACCGCATGTATATATCATTGACCGACTTCTTGGATGCTTAAATATGATGTGTATGAACATATCACATGAGATTCAAATATGCTTTCTATCTATAATCAATACACTGGTGCCTATATAATTATTGTTGCTGATGGATATACAATCCCAATTTCAGGTTTTTTCATGTGCTCATTGACTCAGTCTATTCACCTAACATCAATATCTCATGGCCCTTACAGTCCTTTTAAATTTATCTCCATAATTAAACTCCCAAAAGACATAAATTTTGTTTCCACTTTTACATCTTCTAGTGTTGTTTTTTAGGAGCGATCAACAAATGGAGAACTTGGTTGAGATCATCTTAGTGATAGGGTGTACATGTTCAAGGCCCTTCCATCCTTTGCATTCTCATCCACCTATGTTCATGCCCTCGATCTACATTTTCTCCTTATTCATCGACCAGCTTCCATCTTATATAAACCTTTCCCCCAATTCAGTCCACATCTTTACTTCCATTGTGAATCCTGCACGTTTGTTAAAAATTTGGTGACGTATGTCCCTCGATTGAAAATGAGTGCAACGAATCCTTTCGTCCTTTCCCATTCTGATGTATGGGGTTTTTATAGGGTCCCAAGCTAGTCATGGAAGAATTTATATATATATTTTATTGATTAAAACTCTCATATGACATGGCTATATCCTCTTCATGGTCGTTCTGAGGTGTGTGATGTTTTAAAAACCTTTTACCCTCAAATTCACACTCAAATTTCCAAGCCTATTAAATGTCTCTGCTCAAAAAATGGCCGAGAATATTTATCTACTTCCCTTAAGTAGTTTCTCAAGGATAAAGGCATCATTACTCAATAATTACACCCTAATACATCTCAACAGAATGGAATGGTCGAGCGTAAACATTGTCATATTCTAAACATTTCATGTGTTCTCTTATTCCACATATAGGCATCTCTTCTCTTTTAAGGGATGGCATCTTTACTTCTACATACCTCATAAACTTAATTCTTCTATCCTTCATGGAGAAACTCCTTTCGAACATAGTTCCCCTCTCTCCCTCCTCACTCGGTTCCACTCCATGTGTTTGGGTGTCTTTGTTATGTTTGTAAAACTCATCCAACCCTGAAAGTTTTCTCCCAAATCCCTTCGTTTAATCTTCCTTGGATATTCCCACCCTCGACGTGAATATTGATGATTCTCTCTATACTTATGGATTTATATCATCTCTATTGATGTATCTTATATCGAGAGCTCTCTATTCTCTCCTCCCTCTGCCCATTCAAACACCACCATTGATGATTGTCTTCCTATCTCCATTCACCCAACTTTTCCTCAGGTGTCATGCTCTACTGATCACCGGTTTGGCATCATCTACTATCGTCTCCCATAAAATGTGTCCCCTGTGTAGGCTGAGGACATCATCTCCCCAAATTCGTTTGATGCTCTTATACTGGAAACATACTACTAGCCCATTGCATTATGAAAAGTTACTAATTATTTCTAGAATACTCCTCTTTATAGGCTCTGGATGACAATCATACATGGAATCTGGTCCCCCTTCCAGTAGGAAAATAGGTATTCAACAACAAATTGATTTATACAGTACGCCTAAATGCAGATGGCACTCTTTATCACCTTAAAGCTAGAATTGTGGAAATGGATTTTCTCAGACATATGGTGATGATTATTTTGATACTTTATCTTCGGTTATGAATATGGTATTTTTATGACTATCCATCTCTCTTGCTGCTCATCATCATTGGATTCTTCATCAACATGATGTCAAAAATGTCTTTCTAAATGGTTTTCTTGAAAAAGCAGTATATCCGAAACTGCTTAGCTTTCATGCCTCAAGAGCCGATTCTCATGTCTGTCGACTTCGTAGCTCTCTTTTTGGACTCAAGAAGTCTCCTCGTGCATGGTTTTGAAGATTATACACAATCGTCACTACATTTGTCTTATCTCATAGTCTGAGGGACCACACTATCTTTCTACTACACGACGTAATCGGACTGTATCCTAAAGATTTTCTATGTTGATGATATAATTATAAATGGGAGTGACTCAAATGGAATCTCCCATATAACGGTGTATCTTCAACCCTGATTTCAATCCAACGATTTGGATCATTGGATGTACTTCCTTGGAATTGAGGTATCATGTTCTCTAGATACCATCTTTCTTTTCCAATGGAAATAAGCTTTGGATATCTTGCAACGTGCTAGTTTGACTCAGGCAACTATCATTGACACTCCTCTTGAGCCTGGGTAATGGTCACTTTATGACAACACAGAACCATATTCTCACCCAGTGAGGTGATATCATCTTATGGGAAAACTCAATTATCTTACCATGACTCATCCAGACATTTCATGCATTGTTATCAAGGTTATTCAACTCATGTAACATAAAACAAAATCTCAGTGGGATGATGTCATTCGCATTGCCAAATACATTAAGAAAGACCTTGTCTGTGGTCTTCAGTATTCACATAACGATCATCTGAATATTAAGACCTTCTATGATGCTGACTAGGTTGGCTGATTAGCTAACCATAAATCTACGTCTAGATTTTCCATTTTTCTGTAAAGTAACTCAATCTCATGGCACAACAATGAACAAATTTTTGTCTCTTAGTCCAGTACTGAATCAGAATACCATGCGATGGCCATGGTCACTTTTGAGATATTTTGGCTTCGACGTCTCCTCCATGATATTGGTTCCCCATCACAGATGTCTGCTCATATTTGGTGTGGTAATCAAGAATCCATGAAGATTGCTTCCAATTTAGTCTTCCATGAACACAAAAAACATATCAATGTGGACTACCTCTTTATTCACCATCACCTCGAGAAACACCATGTCAATTTTAGCAACATACTTGGGGCAGATCATCTTGTTGATATCTTCACCAAAGGCCTTCTAAGAGCTCAACTAAACTCTTTCAGTATCATGTTGTGCATCCACAACATGAGTGACCCTGTTTGAGGGGGAGTGTGTATTGTCTATTTGGGGTCTGCTTTCTTTTTTGTAGGACTCTTGTTCCAAGTGATCATGTACAAGATTGAAGTGTAGTGTTGATCCCGGTTAATTGTATTTTAGGGTAAAGGGTATTTTTGAGTCCCACAACAGATTATTCAAACTTTTAATTCGTTTCTTTATCTATAAAAGAATCTCTCCACCTCTCATTGAGGTAGGGACTTCACCATTCTACAGTTGTGAATACCCAATCCTATTTCATTCGATGATATTTATGTAAATGTAATTTTACATCTTTGATTAGGGATTTTCATATGTGAACTAACATTTCCTTTTATGGGTTTAAATGTTCAAAGGATCATGCCTTTAACATCTTATGAACTCAATGATTTTTATATGAAACTTGTTCTTATTCTACATGGGATATTGATGAAATGATTTCGTATGATATATGATCTACCTATCACACATAAATTTAGACACGTGAAGGATACACCCTGATAGTGTCAAAATGAAATGGGTATTTGTTTTCATCTCAGGAGATACCATATATGGTGCACAAGCGGTTAGTCTTGCATAGTTTTTTATGTTATCTTGGAGGTAAGAATTTTATTTTTATGATGTCATGTTTTATATTGTTGTCATATTTTAATAATTTCATGATCTTATGATATCATAATTTTTATGATATGTTATATGATTTTCCATTTTTATGATATAATTTTAGGTATCTTGACTTAGAAGTTACATTTCACTAACATTGTAATGTCCCGGACATAAAGATCCACCCGAACTGTGCTAAACAGGTCGGGTGTTACCACCATATGCGCACCTCGCCGAACCCCAAAAGCTGCGGACTAGAAGCAAGGGTCTGGATAGTTATAGTGGGGAGGCTATACCCTCTTGGAGGATAATAATGGTACTGGTCCAAGGGTAAGAATAAAAAATGATGTGTTAATAAGGACTCAGTAGACTCGAACCAAATAAGCATAGCGGAACCATATCCAATATCAATAAACGGCAGAAGTAATATATAAACATGTGTAGCAAAAAGTAAATTGAACAACATGTTGAACACCACTTTTAAATACTAAACAAACCAAGCATGTGTCTGTAGAAGGATAGTCATGTCAATATTAAAAGGCATCAATGTCTAACCAATAGTAGATACAATAATAAAGTGAGCATGCTGATACATAATGAAAGCTAAAACAAAAGTAAACTCCAGCTATGCATGACCTCAAGGTCTATACAAGTCTCCATGCCAAAAATCACTACATTCTAGCTCTTGAGGCTGATCCTTTACCTGCACTTAAATCCACAAAGTCTATACGCATCCCTAAGGGGCCATGTAGGGTGGGAGACAAATCTAAGAAGGATACCAACCAAATAGTGCGTACTTAGTATAATTTTTTAAGTATGAATGAATCTCTATTTGAAGTAAGTAGTGCAATGAAATAAACAATCACAACCTCCACTGGTTCTTAGTAGCCACCATGTAGTGTCACTTGCTTCGGCCAATGCCGGAATATTTGAAGTAAATAGAGTACTTGGACCATGGTCAAAGTACCCCTATCACCACAAATCATATGTGAACCCTCTGGTTCCACCTCAATCACGTAACCTAGCACCATGTGCCTCGGATAGCTCGTGTATCAAGGTATCCACGTCTCGAAGGCACATCCGAACAAAAGTAACTCAGAGGATCAATGATGTTTGCCATCAAATAAGTAACTAGAGGGACAAAAATGTATGCCTTCAAATAAAGTAACCAAAGGGATACCGATGTATGCCCTCAAATAAATTAACCAAAGGGACAACTATATCTACCCTCAAATAATGTGTCCCAACCCACGACCTCAATCACAATGAGCCTTAGCTCCCAACTTGATAGTCTCATCAATATCTCCTGATGGCTCCTCGCCTTCCACGAGACTTCCTACGACAAGAACCCCCAATGCAATATTACCTAAACCATAACTATTGGGGACCTCTACCCACAAAAGTGGTCAAACCCATCTCATCACAGAGTCTCTTCATCTGCCCACTACTCAAAACACAGGTGAGTGGTAATCACCAAAATAGTACCCAAGCCACAACATTTCTGGAACCTCATGCCCCTGCGACCATGTCTCTCATTATCTGATAAACCTTCCATCCATGTAATTTTGGCAATGCCCAACCTGACATTACCACTACCTCAATCCCGACGTCCATGATGCCCAATTCCATGTTCGAAACTACCTAAGTAATCTGGTTCAATCCCAACTTGTGATAAACATCACTCAAGAATATTCGGGCCACGCCCAACACAACCCAATGGTGTACAGGCACATGCAACTCATCAATTACATATATAATAAAAAATAATCACTTTTAAATGTGAAAAAAAACTAAATAGTAGAAATACACTAACCAAGTGTTGTCCCATACCAGCAATGAGGTCTTTAAAGCCTCTAACAATTCATATCATGATTTAAAAAATTAAACTGAGGCGTTATATCAAAACAAATCATTTTAAATCATTTTGGGACCCCCTGCCAAAATTTCCCAAATGAGCAATGGCCTCTCACTCAAGAAATCCAGTTATATGGAATACCCAACGATATCCCATGGGTCTAACAAGAAATTTAATATGCATAAGTAATTAAAACGGGGTCTCACTCAAAATACCCGAAGATGCACCAAAGGACACACCACCCAATTGTCTACGAAAACACAAAACAAGGTATGCACCACCTACCTCATACTAGTATTATGATACTCCTACAATATCATCTTCTAATTGGGACTAAAAAGAGGTAGATCTATAAAATAATCAAAACCTATCAAACCCCTATAACATGTTTTAGAACAGAAATCAAGACGAACGACTCAAGGGGGATCAATGCCTAACCGAGGGTGTTCTAATGGATCAAACAGGATTCGAATCCGATCTAGGATGAAGAAACATGATCAAAATGAAGTCTTGGGTGCTTGAAGGGAGGAGGTTCTGTCAAGAATCTAAAAAACGAGAAACTTCCCTATTTAAGTGAAAAAAATAAAATACACAACATTTACTTTGGACTACATGCCGTGTGGGTTCTTTAACTGTTCCAAATACGGTTGGCCTACTTTTCCAACTTGCCAACATGACTACATAGCATGTACATAGGTGTACACGATGTGTACTTATCTACCTGACCGACATCCCCAACACGCCATGTATATCATTACACACGGCTCAGCAAACACAACATGTACTTGGTTATTTATCTCTAACTGGCCAACATGCTCATATGATATGTATGGAATCCACACATAGCCAAGGGTACACTATGTATACTTAGGAGTACATGGCGTGTATCCCTAAAATTTCCAAACCGTCCTAAAATTACCAGTTTCCTCAGAACTAACATGAAAACACAAAAAAAATGACTCGTACCTCAAAGGAAGAACCGAGTTCTTAAAAACACCCCCCCTTAAATTTGTTTCCCACGAATTTCCCTTCCAAGGGTGGAAAATAAAAATTTTAGGGAAAACATTACCCCCAATGAATAATTAAAACAACGGTTCACTAACCTGTTTCCGGACTCATGGTCCTCCTGTGACGCATCGTCACTCCCTCACCTCATCGCTTCTCCCGGGTTTCTTCTGACACACTACATATACATACTGCTTAGGTGTCCTCCTCAATGAGGTCCTTAATCCCATGGATACTCAAAACAAAACCTTGTGCCTCGAACCTCAAGTAACACACATCCTCGATGCCCCGATGCCCACGAAGCCTCAAGAAACATGCATCCCATGGATTCCCCAATGCCCATGGAACCTCATATATATATATATATATATCATTCACTTGATATGGTGATAATCCCACTAACCAAAATCTGGTTATTCCATATATATCTTGTGCATCTCATGCACTCAAAATGGACATGCCCTAACAAGCCATGGAAAAACAAGTAATAACAATAAAGATCACGACCACATATGTGGTGTACCTCTAAACACTGTAGAATTACTAGCCTACATAGCTCCTAGAAACTCCATGGTGTACACCTGGCTAGACACAAGACTTCCTAAAGCTTGTGCTCCCTATGGTACTGTACCAGTCACCATCCACTGACCCCTCAGCTGGGTCCCACTATCTCTATCATGTCCCCCACGTGCAGTTGAAACTTGGATACCCTCTCCTGGTACCATACTTGAACCAAATCCAGATGCCATAGTCTGTCATGTTCCATAATTATCAGTCGTCTGAGAAGGTTTCCTACAGAACCTATCATTATGCCCAACTTTTCCACATGTTTGTCCCTCCTATGGAGGCCTATCGCACGGATTCTGGACATGCCCTGGCTACCCACACTAAAAGAAACCCACTATTGAACTGTCACATGGGGGTCTAGCTGAGTCCTTGGCCTACCAGCCCATCGAGAACTCATCCCGACCATCTTTCCTGTTATCTGAACTATCACCAAAAGCCACTGTCTGGCTCAAACGGGACCTATCTGTCATGTTTCCCTCGGCTAGAGCGCTTAATTCACTGCCTCTGAGAATGGGTTCAGCCTAAAGATATTTACTTGCACCAGTATGGTGTTCTATAAGCTATATTCAAAGCGCCTCACCCTTGAGGTGTCATTGCTTACCGTACCAGGTGAAAAAAGAGACAACTCATTGAAAGTAGTTGCATAGTCCATGACAAACATGTCACTCGGCTAAAGAATCACAAACTCCTGAGCTCTCTCTTCCATCAGTGACTTTGGGTAAATGTGTTTTAAGAACCTATCCTTGAATCCCTTCTATGCTATTACTTCGTCTCTGAGAGCATGAGCCTGTAAATCCCACCTACACTTCACCAGTCCTCTCAGCATGTACGTCGCTAGCTTGACCCACCACCCAAGAGGTGTCTCGAGCTACTCGAAGATCATCTGCATGCTCTCTATCAAGTTCTCAACCACCTATAGACCACCCTCACCCTAAAAAAGTGGTGTGTTCTGCAAATGAAACTCGTGTGTCATGTATGCCATAGATGGATCTATACCCTGCGCACCTTTGTTGATCCCATGCAAGACACATACCAGGCTACACTGGAGCTGCTCGTCGATCCACAGCCCGAATGTTGCCAAACCTGGCTACCACCCTATCTGCACTAGATCTTGACCATATTCCTGTACCTGATCATGTACTTGTGGCTCATGCTTTGCCTGCCCCTCAGGGTTCAAAACCCTATCATACTCCTACGGCACTGTACCGTCACCCGCTATATGCTCCAATGAGCCTTCTAGGAGGAACTCGCTGAATGACATAAATAGTTAGACAATCAATACATATATACAAAATATATTCAATGCCAATAAGGAAACTAGTAATGAGGAAGCATATAACAACTACCCTTATTGTCTCTTATTGAAACCCATGCCCACGACATCTCGACCTCATGGCCTCCATACCCACCCTCAACAGATCGAAGTATCAATAGTAACTTGGGCCATGCCCAACCTGACAACCAACATTTCCTCAAACTGATGATTGAGCCAGCCAATCCTGATGATCAAAATCACCTCAATCATAGTAAATGCCTGCTCATACAAGATTCAGTCCCAAATACCTTTCCACTTTCAATTCTGCAATATATATCAAGCATGGAATATTACATTGCAATCAACAAGCAGTTCTATTAGGATTTTCACCATTCACATTTCAAAAGAATATATAGAATAGAAATTGATATTATTCAATGGTATTATCACTTCACAAAGCATACTTGCAGTTATTAAATTGAGATACCCTAACAATTTTCCTATCAAAAAAGAAAACTTGCCTTCCCTACCGGGCCAAGGTCCAATTTCTCCATTACCTCACTAGGTTAAAGGTCACATATCACAACCAATAATCATCACAAACCAAGTGAGACACCAAGGTGGAATTCATATTAACTATAATCTGAGAAAAAGAAAAACAGAAATACCCACCCAATGCATCTTGGTCTTTCCCTGGTACCTGGGGCTGCAGGAACCCAAGAACAAGATAGAAACCCAAATACAATTACAAACTATCTCTAGTATAACATATCCTTAATATTAAACTAGTATAAATAAAATGAGAAGTTTGGATCTCATTAGAAGAAATCAAACAATGCTACTAAATCTCTACCAAAATGTACTTTGATACCACTTTGTAACGTACCAGACTCAAAGAGCCACCCGAACAGTGCTAAACAGGTTGGGTGTTACTACATTAGGCACACCTCCCCAAAATCCAAAGGTTGTTGACTAGAAGCGAGGGTCTGAATATGTATAGTGGGGAGGCTATACCCTCTCAAAGGTCAATAATGGTTCTAGCCTGAGCGTAAGAATAAAACATGATGCGATAATAAGGACTAAGAAGACTCAAACTAGACCCGCATAGTGAAAGCATATCCAATATCAATAAATAGCAGAAGCAATATATAAACAAGTGTAGTGGAAGTTAAATAGAACAACATGTTGAAAAACACATGTATCTACTAAAAAAATCAACCAGGCGTCCATAACAGGTCAGACATATCAATATTAAAAGGGCGCCAATGGCTAACCAACAGTAGCTATAATAATAAAGTAAGCATGATAATACATAATGAAGGCTTAAACAAAAGTAAAATATAGCTATGCATGACATCGAGGTCCATACCGGTCTCCGTGGAAAGTGTCACTATGGTTTGAACTCCTACGGTCGATCCTTTACCTGTACGTAAATCCATAAAGTCTACATTCATCCCAAAGGGCTCATGCCGGGTGTGAGATGAATCTCAGTAGGATTCCACCCAAATGGTGTATACCTAGTATACAAGTTTATGTAGGCATTCATATCTATGTAAAGTAAGAAGTGAAATGAAATAAAGAAACACAAAATCCACTACTACTCAACAGCCACCATGGAGTGTCACCTACTTCGGAAAATGCCAGAATATCTGAAGTAAATAGAATGCTTGGCCCATGGCCCAAGTACCCCTGTCATCAAAAATCCCAGGTAAACCATCTGGTTCCACCTCAATCATGTAACCTAGCACCATTTTCCTTCTAACACCTCATGTCTCTAGGTGCTGATGTCCCATATGAAAACCCAAACCAAACTAACTCGGAAGAATAATGATGTCTGTTCTCAAATAAGTAACCAGAGGGATAATGATGTCTACCCTGAAATAAAGTAACCGGAGGGACAACGATGTTTATCCTCAAATTAATTAATTGGAGGGATAGCCATATCTTCCCTAAAATTAAGTGTCTCGGCCCACAGCCTCAATCACGGTGAGCCTTAGCCCCCAACCTGATAGCCTCATCACCATCTCCCAAAGGCTCCTCA
Organism: Viscum album; assembly: GCA_963277665.1. Taxonomy (NCBI): domain Eukaryota; kingdom Viridiplantae; phylum Streptophyta; class Magnoliopsida; order Santalales; family Viscaceae; genus Viscum; species Viscum album. The sequence goes on along the minus strand of OY728126.1, from coordinate 1,063,581,061 downwards.
CCTTCCATGTGACTTCCTATGGTTGGAAACCCCAAACCAATAGTACACAAACCGCATCTATCGAGGACCTCTACCCACACGAGTGGTCAAAACCACCACATCATAGAGTCTCTCTATGTGAACACTACTCAAAACATGGGTGAGCGGTAATCACCAACATAGTACCCCAATCTACAACATCTTTGGCACCTCGTGCCCCTACAATCATGTCACTCTGTATATGATGGACTTTCCATCCTAGTAACCCGGGCCATGCCCAACCTGAAAGTCTCACTACCTCAATCCCGACGTCCATGATGCCCAATCTAATGGTCAAAACCACCCAATGTAATCTGGTTCAAGCTCAACCTTTGATCATCATCACTCATGAACATCCAGGTCATGCCCAACACAACCCAAAAGGGTTCTAGCACATGAAATTCATCAATTATATATATAATAAAAAAGAATCACTTTTAAACAGGTAAAACAAACTAATCAATTAAAAAGAACTAACCAAGTTTTCTCTCATACCAGCAATGAGGTCTTTAAATCCTCTAAAAATTCATATCATGCCTTAACAAATTAAATTCATTAGTTAAATCAAAACTATTCATTTTAAACCATTTTTCCACCCCCATCAAAAATGCCCCAAAAGAGAAATGACCTATCTCTCAAGAAATACACGTATAGGGCATGCCCAATGGCATCCCACAGGTCTAACAAGCAATTTAATATGCAACAACAATTAAAAAGAGGTCTCTCTCAAAATACCAAAAGATGAACAAAAGGCTGCACCACCGAAATGTCCACGAAAACACAAAACAATGTATGAACCACCTACCTCGTACTAGTATGATGATACTCCTCTGATAACTACCTCTAATTAGATAAAAAACAAGGTAGATCTACAAAATAATCAAAACCTCTCAAAACCCTATAACTCACTTTAGAACCGAAATCAAGACGAACGACTCAAGTGAATTTAAGGCCTTACTGAGGGGGTTCTGATGGATCCAATTAGTTTTGAATATGACCTCAGATGATGAATCGAGATCAAATTGAATTCTAGTCTGCTTGAAGGGAAGAGGTTCTATCCAAGAGCTCAAAAAATGAGCTACATATCGATTTAAGTAAAAAATAAAATAAAATACTCTGTGTGTACTTAGGACAACATGTCATGTAGGGTTCTTTAACTATTCCAAAGACGGTTGGCCTACATTGCTGACTTGTTGACATGACTACATGTCATGTAACTTGGGGTACACGACATGTACTTCTCTACCCAACTGACATCCCCAACACGCCATGTATATCCCCATACATGGCTCAACATACACGGTGTTTTCAAAGTGTACATGACCTGTACATGGTTATTTATCTCCACCTGGCCAACATGCTCATACACCATATATGGAATCCACACACAACCAAGGGTACACGGCGTGTACTTAGGAGTACACAGTGTGTATCCATTAAATTTCCAAAACATCCCAAAATTCCCAGTTTCCTTTGAAACAACCCAAAAACGAAAAAAAACCAACTTATACCTCAAAGGAAGAACCAGATTATTACAAACATGTTTATTACATTACTGGGTTTTATAACTCACTATTTACTTTATGTATTCCCTCAATTTGTCAAATTTAGTATTAGAAGATAATTTTAATTTAGGAGCCCCCTTTAGTGATTAAAATAATGAATATGGATTTTTAAAACTCACTATTTTCCTTACATGTTCCCTCAAGGTATCTTATTCAGTATTAGAAGATAATTGGCATTTAGGAAACCCTTTTAGAGATCAAGATAATGAAGATGGAGTTTATGTTAATGTTTTACTGTATATATGTGTCTAATATCACAAAGATACTAAACCTCTAGATCTTTGGTCTATATTATGAAATTGTATATTAAAAATGATGAAATTAAATATGTATGGGGTTTGGGTTACTATATAAAATGAGTATGGATAACAATTATGATAAAATAACTTTGTAAATCTCAAGATAATCCTTCATGAAAATTAAATTACATAGATAAATTCACCTTCAAAACTCAAGGATTGTAAAATAATTCAAAAATATTAGAGTGTTTGGCCTTTGGAACTCAATATATTTATCCACCTGATGAGATCCATGAGGTTTCACTTCCATGTATAAAAGTCTTTCACTAAGATTCTAAGGAATTATTGATCCAATGGAAGACCATTACACAATAAATTGTTAATAGATTCCTCTCATTGATTATAAGGTAGTCTCCATGGCGGTATATTTCTATAATTCTATAGGCACCATTGTTGAACTGGACCATAAAAATGAATTTTTAGTAGCAAAAAAATCACAAAAGTTTTTCCCTTTTCACCCTGAGCAATATCTCATCAACCATCATAACTCTTTTTAAGAGAAAAGACCATTTGTAATATTCAACCCTTCTAGAAAAGTTATTTTGAAAATTGTTTCATAGAGAAAACATGAAATTTTATTAAAGTCATGCAAAAATGATATAATTTCTATCCATTAATTCCCGCATGACGTGTAAAGACTAATTCGGCCTTTAGAGGACACTGATACGTACCGGGAGAAGAAAAATTAATATATATTGAGGTAGAAAAATCTAGAGTAGAATTACAGGAATAAGATGATGAAGAATAAAGGAGAAAGGATAAATCAAGAGGCATGTTAATTCCTACCCAAGCAAGAATGGCAGACTCCCAAGCACTATGCCAAACTGCATTAACAGCCAATCCAAATATATTTTCTTTATCCCCTCACCCCCACCAAATACATTTTATATAATGATTCTACAGCCCCGCATGCAGGTCCAGAACCTTCCCCCTTAACAGACTCACCCTAAAAGACCCTTTTACCCCTTATTTCCCACCACGCCCAGACTTGGTATCCATCACTGGCCACCCCTTGAAATCAACCATTTTCTCCGAGATAAATGTGGGGAACTGGTTATTCATTATTGTGGGATGCCACTAGGCCCCACTATGTTGTTCCTTCATCATTTCTAGCATCTTCTTATCCTAGTATCAACACCCTCATGTGGATAAGGACACCTATGCATGGGTATATAAATCCAACCTCATAGCAAACAAAGTCCCTTGTAGTGTTGATCCTCTCACTCATGGGTGGTTAAGTGTAAAACACCTTTCTTCTCAGGGGTGGTGTGAGTAGGAGGCTCGTAGAAAGCTCCATTCCCAACGGACTCTCCATGTTTGGCCAGTTGGAGAAAATCCATATCCAGTTGATGCGGTCCTGGGTGGATTTTAGGATGCCACGGTTCAAACATGAGAACCATGAAGAATTCGCAAGACCCTCTACCATGGAATTGAGAACTCTCACCTGCCATGAGAGTGAGATCTATATTTCTAGTTAAGCACGTGACTTGCATTCTGGTCGGTGGGTTATGAAACCAACTTTGAATGTCATTGCTCAGGTCATACAAGAAATATCCCACATATTAGGCCTCAGGGGGGCAATGTACCAAGGATTCCAGATACTCAAACTACTCAATGTACTCAATGAATGATCCCTATTACTAGAGGGATAAAATCTCTTTGTATGGGTTCTGAATTTCCAAGACATTAAAACATTCGATCGGCTCCTCTTTGAACATTGTCCACCTTAATGTCGAGTACACCTCGACTAGAATTGTAAACCAGTGAATTTTGATGCCCTCGATACTTAACTAAGTTAGGAAAATTTTGTCTTCTTTAGTGTATTAGGAGCGTGTGGTGTAAAATAAAGCTGAATTTGTAGGCTTGTAGTGTGTTTTTTGGTGTACGCCTAAATGTATGGGCTGGTGGTAGTGTGTCACTGGATAAGGGCAGCTTGGTCATTTCACTTTCTTGTCGGGGGGGGGGGGGGGATGTTAGATGTTTTAGGGGAAATAAGTAGAGAGAATTATTGTTGGGGGATATTTAAAATTATTTGGGATATTTCCACAGCTTGGAAGTAGGGAGGTTCTGCTAGAAGACACAGTCTAGGATCTGTGGGAGGGAGGCCTTCTTTCGTGGGGATTTTCTTCTTCATCGTTCCTTACTTTTCTCTTATAATATGAGGTTCTACTGCTGTTAATAAGCATGTTTAGTGTTTTTTTCTCCTCTCTCTCTCTTTGTCTGAACAATTTGGTGACTTCATTGGGGATCCCATGTGAGTGAGTGGTTCGTGGCTGGGGAAGTGACTACACCATAGAATTTTTAATGAGCAATTTGGAAAGAGTTATTTTTTCAACAAACAGAAACGTTGTAGGAGGTGACACGATCATAGGAGTAGGAGGATTGTCTCTAGGGAATCAAAACCATAGGAGAGGGACTTTTGAGTCCTTCGTTCCTACTTGACATCACAAGAACACCAGGAAAAAAAGGGGAAAACATGACCAGAACGCACGACTGCGGTGAAGGAAAAGTGTGAATGTTAAGAAGTATTGTTCATTAAGGAAGATGAATCGCGATGGTTGGTGGTTTGTGTGCTAGCTGTTGCTGAGGACACGTTGAGAAGTTTGGGAATGAATGAAGTTGTTGAACAGCTGTTGGAGAAGCATGATTGTTCTCTACATGATGGATGTGAAGAAAAAAACGCATACATGAATCTCTTGCCATTCTGTTCGGTCAACCCAAGAAAAAAGGTATGAATCAGTGAAGTCATTGAGTGTTATTCTCTACCTTCTACCTGCCTTCTTCTATGTAAAATTTGTTGAGATCACTGCTGATGTTGAGAATAAGAATATAGAACAGCCTTGTTAATGTTGAATCAGTCACGAAAAGGTACAGAAGATGTTTAAGACTATTCAGAAAGGTTTAGAGAAGCTAGTTCAAGGGCGAGCAGAATTCATACAATCTTCCCGTGTTTAGACACAGTGGACTGAGGTTAATGCTCTACTCAAGTTTCATGGTGTGTAAAAGCATACAAAAGAGGGTCGTTTGGGGCTAGGTTTTTTGTAGGAACATATTCAGGTGATTGGGAGAATGAGTGGGGTGGACACTGATTATCTGACTAAATGGAGGTGCAAAAACACAGAGGATGGTTGCAGACAAGTTGGAAGAAAGATGTTGAAGGCTTTTGATAGAATAAAATTCAAGAATGATGAAAAATATTGTATTGTCTGATTTTTCAATTGGCGATCCACTTAGTTAGATCACTAAGGCAGAATCTTATTTTCAATAAAATCATATGAGAGAAGAAATGAAGCTGCATTGGGAACAACATGGCATGGTTAGAGATGCACTAAATTTTTTTTATGTCTTGGAACAACCCTACCCCGGGCTCGATATGGGAATTGTTTAAGCCAGCCCTTTTAGATAGGTTTCAGAGACCAACTGAGAGGTCTCAACTATGGTACTCGAAGGCGATGCAACAAATTGAAATTGTGGAGGAGTTGTATTCATCTACTCGAGAATAGCTAGAGGTGGAAATTCATTTTTTGTGTGTATGAAATGATGATCTTGGAAGGAGTTACATGGAGAAGATTGAGTTGCAACTTGCACAAACAGAAGAGACTGGAGAAGCAAGATTATGTGTGCCTCTTGAACCTGTGTTCCATGAAAACAATGTTGTTGTGCTTATAACAAGGATAAGACCCTCCGCCACTTGTTTTTTCCTTTCATTCTTCAGAGGAGGGTGTTTTTCAACTTGAAGGAACCTTGAAAATGGGAGGCGCGCAACAACGGCGACAACTTGGGATGGCTGTATAAACGTCCGGAAGGAAGAAAAAGCCACTGGAACTCAACCGATGGCCTGCTAAAGGTCTGTCGGCACTGATGGCCAATGATCGCCAGCCACATATGAGAGAGGTTCCATGACATATAGATATGCGATCGGCTCATCCATCTGTGGAGGTGGGAGGTGGCGCGATGTCGCGATGTCGCTCGACTCGGTGACCGGGCCGCGAACATGGACATGACTCACTCCTTGCGGGTCTTGCGGGTGATGATGTGGTTCCACCTGATGCTTCCCTTTAATAAACCAAATGGCTCTTTCATCCGTTCAAGAGGCGGACTGCGCGACCCCCGTGTGGGTGGAGCCAGTCCGCAGCATAGCGGATCAAGCCCTCTGCGGCCTAGCCCAACGGGGATGGGTCAGACCCGAACAAGGTCGAGTAGACACACACCGGGGTTGGGTCAGACTAGACCTAAACCCCTCTCAGGCCCCGAAACTCTTAAAAAGATATATCTTGCAAAATAGGAATCTATTTGATGAACCATATATGGAGTTTATATCCTCGGGGTGAGGTGGCCTGTTTGATATACTCCACGATAGTTTTGGAGAATGTTGGAATATGACCGGGTTGAATCTACCCCGAATCCAGCTGGGCCCTCAGTGCTAAAATGCAAATAATTTACAGATTGGTTTCCGGTTCATGCTCCATATCCTGTGTTGGAACCCTTATGACATGATAGATCATTGGGAAACTTCTACATGGGAATGTGTGCCGATTGAAATACAATAAATGGCTCAAGGAGTAGTTTCTACCGGAAACAAGCGTACTATGAGCGAGAATCCTGTGTCTGGATGAGACGTGAAGAATGAAGAGTCATTCTGTATGAATCAGCACATAGCGATTCTGTGTGAATCATCACCCAATGATTCTGTGTGAATCAGAACCTAGTAATTCTATGTGAATCAGTACCCATCGATTCTGTGTGAATTTGCACCCATCGATTCCCTGTGAATCGGAACCCATCAATTCTGTGTGAATAAATACCCAACGATTCAGTGTGAATAAACACATATTGATCTTGTGTGGATATTGTGGGGGTTAGTACCCATCGATCCTGTATGGGTCAGCATTAGTTCCTCTTGATAGAGTAAGATGATCTATCCATACGACTAATCATCTGTACTATTTTACTTTTGTTATACCTGGTTTAATCTATGTCTATTGCTTTGTGCATTAATATTGTGATCATGCTTGTGTTATTCCTATTTGTAATTCTATGATACCATATGGGGTATTGAGGTCCCTACTAAGAGTTGTTAGACTCACCCATGGACGGGCTTCGCCCGTGCCTTATTGTGTCTTGTGCAGATGATGAGCGGCTCACCTGAGACTATAGGAGTCGGGACCAGGCGTTATATTGAGGTGATTAGTTGACATGGAGAGCAGTGTATATGAGTTGTACCTACCCTTCCGGTAGGGTCCTTGGTGGAATATCATGGGAGATGTTTTTTATTTTCGGTTATAATTGTACCTTTTCAGTTGGTCTTGTATTCCGGCCCCCATTACTTTCAGTATACACGTTTACTATGCATTTTTACTTCGTGGTTGCATCATGTTGTGTTCTTAGGATATGTGATTGTATAGGTTTAAAGGTAATACCTTCCCATTTTAGGGATATTCATTTCTGGTGCTAGTCACCAACCTCATGCCTATGGAAGGCGTGCTTGGGGTAGTCATGGCACGGGCCCCGGGGGACGGGTCATGACAAAGTGGTATTAGAGGAGTCGGTTCTACTGTAGAACAAAGACTCTGGTCATTCCAATGGAGAAATAGTGTTACGTTTTTTGAGTGCGTTTTTCAGTTTGGGATGTCCAGTGTTGGTATGGCGGCCGACGTATCCATAATACAAGACCCTAAATCCTAATTTCTGACTCTGTGCACGAAAACACTAATTGCCTGTGTTTTGGAAATGTTTTTTTTACTTTGATATCCTTTGAGTTATCTCACCAGGAATAACATATTAACTGTCGTGAACCTATTTCTTTTTAGGATGCATCTACGTATAAAGCTGGCCAGGATTCCTAAGGGAGTACACAATGACAGCCCGCCGATCTATTAGGCTTTGTGGAAGGGACCTCTTAATTTGTTGGCACCTTCAGGTGGTGTACCTGAAGCACCACCCCTCAGAGGGTAGTGGTTTCCACCATCCCCAATAGTGGAAAATTCACACTGACTAAGTATATTTCATGAGTTCCAGTAGTAGAAGAATCCAAGGTTTCCAGGCGAGATAGATCCCAAGGCATCTGAGGATTGGATTGAGGTTGTGGCACGAGTTTTCTGCCTATTTGGGACACCGGCAGAGCATATGGTGATCCTAGCTACTAGTAAATACTTGGGAACGATAGGAAGATGGTGGAGCCTAACAATCCAATTACTAGATGAGGTGACACTCACCTGGGTGAACTTTGAGAGCCTCTTCAGGGCAGAGTTTGTCCCAGCGACACTACGATCTGTGTGTATTCAAAAGCTGCAACACTTACAGTAGAGCAACTTATTAGGGGCCCAGTACTCGGTGAGATTCACTGACCTCCCATGCTACTCCACCGATATGGTGTAGGACCCATGCTTCACAGCTCAAACCTTCGAGTAGGGTCTTCTACGGGAGATCATAGAGTCAATGATATCACTCAATATCCCGATGTAGTATGGAGTGCTCGAGCGAGAATTTTTTGTGGAGAAATTCTTAAATGAGCATGCACTAGAAGTGAAAGCCACCACCAGATGATAGTTAGCCAAGTAATATGTAGTAGGAAGTAGGTAGATGACATAGAGATCCAAGCAGACCAGACCCTCAGGAGGGATACCTCATGATGTAGGGTCATAGGTGTAGGGCTCACGAGGTAGAGGCGTCATCAAGGAAGAATATTATGCTTCATGTTCGGTGGGAATGGACACATGGCTCACGACTTCCCAACCCTCCATAACGTCGATCTGCAAATGGACGAGGAACTGTCGAGGCAACGGCTAAGGTTTGAGCAAGGAGGTCTATAGGACGGAGGACGTGGTAGAGGAGAAGGTCGTGAAAAAGGTGGTGGATGACAGTTTGAGGTTATACCACCACCACCACCCCTAGGTGGTCCACCCCGACCATAGCGAGCAGGTAGACAGGGGTGATCACATCTACTGGTAGCAAAGACCTATGATCATGGTGCTCCAGAGATGATTATATGTACGATCTATCTCTGTTTTACGCTAGTTGTAGTAATTATAGACATGAGTTCTAGTCACTCTTTCATTTCCATGATACCCGTTCAGATCTTGGAGATTATGATGGGGTCATCGGCTCGATCCTTGCAATTAGAGACTTCTACATGAGACAATTCGATGATTACACAATGATGTATGTATTGTTAGCTCACTCTAGGAGACAAGAGTTTCAACTAGGATCTCCTTGTATCAGCGTCGAGGCCTTAAGAAGTCTTATGGGGGATAGACTGGCTATCCAGAGTCCATAATCATATCGACTATTTTAGGCGTAAAGTGCGGTGTTTCTGTGAGGATGGGATCATGTTTACCTTCACCAATGAGGAGGAAATATTTGTAGTGAAGGATGGACTATCTCAGAAGAGGGTGCAACTGATAACTCATGAGTTTTCTTGCCTCACCCTCAGAGCAGTTTACATGAAGAGTACGAGTAATCCTATAGTGGTGCACCAGTATGCTGATGTCTTCCCTCATGATGTTCAGGGACTACCTCCTCATAGAGAGGTAGACTTTCACATCGAACTGTACCCCGAGACGACATCGATATCTCCACCATCATATCAAATGGCTCCTATGGAGCATTGTGAGATGAGTGTATAGTTGGAGGACTTACAGAGAAAGGGGATTTTAAGGCCAAGTGTTTCTCCATGGGAATCCCTGATCTTGTTCTCCATGATGGATGATGAGAGGCTAAGGCTTTGTGTGGATTACCGATGCATAAACCGGGTGATCGTGAAGAACAAGTATCCTTTGCTAAGTATCGATGATATTTTAGACTATCTGAAGGGATCTCGTTGGTTTTCAAAGATAGACATCAGATCAGGATATCACTAGCTCATGGTACAAGATGAGGACATACCAAAGATATCCTTCAGACGTCGGTATGACTATTAAGAGTTCTTGGGGATGATTTTCGGTATGAGCAACGCTCCAGTAGTGTTCACAGGGCTCATGAATAGAATCTCCCATCCATACCTCGATCTCTTCCCGGTGGTCTTCATTAATGACATCTGGATATACTCGACGTCTGAGGAGGATTACGCCACACACCTGCAGATAGTTATGGATACACTCCGAGAGAACTGAATTTATAGAAAGCTCTCAAAGTTCCAGTTATGGATATGGGAAGTCCACTTCCTAGGGAATGTTATCTCTGAGGCTAGAGTCACAGTTTATCCAGTGATTATTGAAGCAATGCATTCTTGGGATCCACCTAGGAGTGAGACCGAGGTGTGGAGTTTCTTGGGATTGGCTGCGTACTACCGGAGATTTGTACCAGACTTCTCTAGGGTAGATACAACCTTTTCAGCCTTGATGGAGAAGGGGTAACGTTTATTGTGGAAAGAGAAGTGCCAGTAGATTTTTCAGGAGCTGAGACATGGACTGATGAGTGCCCCCGTCTTGAGGATGCAAGAAGAGGGCGTGGGGTATGTATTATACTGCAACACATCAGGGACTAGATTGGGTTGTGTCCTGATGCAGGAGTGAGTGTTGATCGCCTACGGCTCATGATAGTTGATACAACAAGAGTAGAACTATGCTACCCATGACATGGAGTTAGTATCAGTGGTTTTTGCACTGAAGAAGTGGTAGAACTACTTGATGGACAAACTTTTTACAGTCTACTATGATCACAAGAGTCTCATGTATATCTTATCATATAAGGACCTGAACCTGAGATGGTGATGATCTCTAGAGATCCCCTCAGACTATGACATTGAGATAATCTATAATCCTAGGAAGGGGAATGTAGTAGCAGACGCACTCAACAGGAGGTCTGGTCTACAACTACAGAGTGATGCGACAGAATAGCTATCTGCATTTCAGATATCCTTTTTGGATAGAGATGGACGAGCTTACCTCCAGTCTATGACTGTCACTCCCCCACTTCTTCAGCGAGTTCTGGAGGCACAACTTGGGGACGTTTATTGTGAGGCCCGACATGCTCAAATATCAACAGGGCAGCCTCTTGAGGGATTTTTGGAAGGTGGGGATCATTTCATTCTCTTTAGAGGATGCACCATGGTACCAGTGATTCTATAGGAGGAGGGGTTGAGGTAATTTCATACATCCCCTTTATCGGTATATCTTGGATTGAAGAATATGTACCAGGACCTCCAGCGTTAGTACTGGTGGCCATGGATGAAGAAAGAAGTGGCAGAGTTTATATCCTGGGGCCTCACTTGTCAACAAGTGAAGGCTGAGCATCATGTACCCGTGGGCTTAGCGCAACCACTTGAGGTACAAGAGCGGAAGTGGGATGGTATATCCATGTACTTCATGACAGGGCTACCATGTATGTCCAGGGGACACAATTCCATCTGGGTGTGACCATTGACCGACACACCAAGTCAGCCCACTTATTACCCATTTGAGAGTACAGATAAGTAGACGGCTTGGGACGCCTCTACGTGTAAGAGATTGTGCAACTTCACGGGGTGACATCGACAATCGTATCAGATTGTGACACAAGTTTTACATCCCACTTGTCGAAGGGATAGTTGAAGGTTTTTGGGACATAGATATGCTTGAGCACTGCCTTTCACCCTTAGACAGATGGTCTGATGGAGCGGACCATACAGACACTTGAGTACATGCTTTGTGCTTGTGTCCACTATTTTGGCTGCAGTTGAGAGGACCACCTACCCCTAGTGGAGTTCACATAAACCAACAGTTATCACTCCACCATCGGCATGTATTTTTTTGAGGCCTTGTATGGATGGCTATGCAGATCACCTCTTTACTAGACAAACCCAAGGGAGTCCACACTTATGGGTCCAAAGATGGTGTAGGCTTCCACAAAGAAGGTATAGATCATCCAGTAGCAGATGAAGACTACACAGAGCTAGAAGAAGTCTTATGCTAATAGGAGACAAACACCTGTGGATTTTGAAGAGGTAGACCATGTCTTCCTATGGGTCTCAACCAGACGAGGATTACGAAGGTTTTCCAGGGGTGGAAAGTTATCTCTGAGGTTCATCGGAACTTTCCAAATTGTTATTATAGTTGGATAGGTGGCATACCATCTAGAGCATCCCCCATAGATGCACTGGTTGCATAATGTTATTCAAGTGTCACAGCAGAGAAGATATGTGCATGATCCATCGCACGTTATCGACTGGGGTGAGCTGGACATCGATGATGGGGCGGCGTTTGTGGAGTTCCCGGAGGAGATAGAGGATCGATAGTAGCGGGTCCTTTGTGGGTGTTCGATTCCTCTGGTTCGAGTATGTTGGAACCATGGGAATCTACAGGAAAGCACATGTGAGCAAGAGGCTAGGATACATACTCAGTACCCCTATTTTTTCTCCTAGTTTTTGTGTATGTTTTGGGGATGAAAACACCTAATGTGGGTAGAATGTAAAGACTCAAAAAATTACATGTAAATTTTGTTAAAATTATTTGATATTATTAGAAGTCTGAGAAAATTTACGGCGCGTGATTTTGAGGCCCTATGTTCCCTGAATGTATTTTTTATCTTTTTTTAATGGTATGTTCTGTAAATGCGTTTGCGGCATTTTCTATCTTTTGAACTGGTGATAGAATTGAAAATCTAAGGCACCATTGAATCTTTAGCACCGAGATTCACTTAAGAGAGGCTTAACTTCGACCATAGTTGGTCGGGTGAAAAAGTTAGTTTTTGCGACTTTTTATAGAAATAATAAAATAACATAAAATTTGTATATTATTTCTTTTTTTTCAACCACCTATTTAGCGGTGGTGGTGGGGACCATGGAGGTGGTCAAACTTTTAAATATTATATATTAATTTCCTGGTTTAATTTTTCTTATGTAAACACCCCCATGTAATTAATGTGGCACATTAATTACGTTTATTAATGAATCTTATTAATTCCACGGTGGGTTACTCACCCTTTTCACCCTCTATTTAGATGCGGCTCGAGGTATAGTTTTTGAAACGACGTCATCAATCGAGGCACTCTTGGCAGTGTGACGTGACACCTTCCACCGACAGAGATAAAAGCTCCGGCAACAATGAACCTGGAGTGATGAACATCAGTGGCTTCATCAAATCATGGATTCTCCTTCCACCACTACGATGACTCCAAAAATTGTTGAGGTAGGGGTTGTCATTAAATTCAAAAAATTCCCACAATTCTTCTCATCATTCATGAATTTCATGGGGGTCGTTGTGGGGGGATTTGAACAGGGTTTATCAATATTTTTAGTGTGATCTATAAATTACTCCCACTTGTTATAATGCTAATGCGGAGGGCATGGGCCAAAAAAACAAGGCCCGTACCCTTTTTTGCATTTTTTCATTACATTATTCAGAGGTGGGTTTTTTTCAACTTGACGGAACCTTGAAATCGGGAGGCATGCAATGACAGAGGCATCTTGGGAGGGCCATAGATGCGTCTGAATGGAAGAATAGACACATAGAGCTCACATGCTGGTCCACGGAAGGTCCCCCGACATAGCATAGGCGACCGGCGGCTGGCGCTCACCATCCGCGGATGAGGGCGGCACAGCAGTGGCCGGATAGGAAGCCGGCTCGGCCAGCCGTAGAGGCGGGAGTCGGGGTGCCGCCATACGCCGTAGTAAACGGGTGGTGGAAAAGGTTTGGAATCACTCCATGTCGGTCATGCGGGTGACGAGGCAGCACCAGGTGGCACTGCCCATTAATAAACTGAATGGATCCTTGATCCATTCATGTGGCCAACCGCGTTGCCCCCGCATGAAGCACGTGATCCCCACATGGTCGCGCCAGCCAACAGGACGCGCCCAGCCGAAAGGCTGGGGCGGTCTACGGCGCATCCCAATCAGGCCGTCCCAGGTTTGTTTGGGCTGGGCATGGTCAGATCGGGACTGGGTTGGGACGGGTTGGGTCGAACCCCTCTTGGGCCTAAAAACTCTTAAAAGGCCCTATCTTGTGAACCCGACATCAGTTTGATGAACCGTATATGGAGCTGGGATCCTTGGAGCAAGACATTACTTTTGAGATACTCGATGAGAGTTTTGAAGAATGTTGGACTACGATTGGGTTGGATCAATGTAGAATCCTACCGGTCCCTAGATTCTAAAATGATAATAATTTACAAACTAGACGTCTGGTTGACAGCCTATCTATTGTGTTGGAACCCTTATGACGTAACAGATCATTGGCTAACTTCTACGTGGGACTATGTGCCGGTTGTAATACAATCAATGTATTAAGGAGTGTTTTCTCCCAAAAACAATCATACAATGAGTGGTAATCCTATTTCTGGCTGAGACGTGATGAATAAAGATCAATTTCTTGAGAATCGGCACCAAGAGATTCTGTTTGAATCAGCACCCATCAATTCTATGTGAATTAATACCCATCGATTCTGTGTCAATTAGAACCTCACAATTATGTGTTAATCAACACCCAATTATTTTGTGTGAATCATTACCCAGTGATTCTATATGAATCAGCACCCAATGATTCTGTGTGAATCAGCACCGCGTGATTCTATGTGAATAAGCACCGCACGATTTTGTGGGAACCGGCACCCAACGATTCTATGTGAATTAGTACATATCGATCTTGTGGGTGTCTTATGTGGGTTAGTACCTATCAATCCTGTGTGGGTCATCAGTAGTTCCTCTTGACAGTGTAAGATGATCTAGTCTTATGACTAATCATATGTACTAATATACTTTTATTATACCAAGTTTGAGCTGTGGCTATTTCTTTGTGCTTTAATATTGAGATCATGTTTTTGTTAATCCTCTGTGGAATTCTGAGAGACCTTCAGGGGTCTCGGGGTACCTACTGAGTATTTTTATACTCTTCACTAGATGGGATTCACCCACACATTGTTTTGTCTTATGCAAATGATGAGTTTCTCGGCTGAGACTATAGGAGTCAAGACCAGGCGGTACGCGGAGGTGACTAGTCGATGTGGAGAGCAGTGGAGATGAGTTGTACCTACACTTCAGGTAGGATCCTTGGTGGACAATCATGGGAGAAGTTTTCTCTTTTCAGTTGTATTTTTACCTTTTTAGTTGGGCTTGTATTCCAACCCTATTTACTTTCAGTATACACTTTTACTACTGCAGTTTTACTTTGTGGTTGCATCTTGTTGTGTTTTTTGGCTGTCTGTTTGTATAGGTTTAAAGGAAATGACATCTCGTTTTAGGGACATGGCTTTCTGGTTCTAGTCGCCAACCCCTGGCCTATGGATGGCGGGCTTTGGTATAGTCATGGAACGGGCCCTGGTGGATGGTTCATGACATTAGCACTAGTCGCCAGCACCTGGCCTATGGGAGGCGGGCTTGGGGTTGTCACAACACAGACACCATTGGGACGATTCATTACATGACACCCAATATTTTCTCTAATATTTAATTATACGGGGGGGGGATGTATGAAACACTTAAGGTTCAAAATGATTTATCAATTTCGGTATTGGAATGCATGAAAAAGGGCTAGATGAAATCAAAACAAAATATCTATAAAAAACTAGCAACATGTCAAAGTAGATTTCAGGATGTTCAAATAGAATATCAGTCAAATTTCATGGTAGTAGTCAACCATACCTCAGAAAATTACATGAAAACCCTTTATATAGTATTCAAAACAATTCTATTTGGAAATTAAGTAAGCATAATTGGGAAGAACTCATCATGAAAACAAATTGTATATACATTTTAAGAATAACATATTATAATAGTAGAATACTCCCCAAGTATCTGTAACATCGTTCAATGTTCTGGCCCATGAACATCATCTTCCTCCATAATCTAGTTTTTATCCATCATGAATTGTTACACAAAGTAAAACCCATTAGCTATCAGGTGTTAAAAAAATTTATCACTGACTCAATAAATTATGTGATAAGATATAAAAATAACAATCCCCTAATTAAAGTAAGCCCTCTCTTATATGGTGAACCATAAAATTCATACTTCTTCTATTATGAATACCGAGTTAATTGATAATATTTCATCACTTATAAAACAAAACCAAAAAAATAAAATTAGACTTAGCAATTGAAATTCATTTAAATTTCAACCAGGATAATGGAAGAATGTATCAATGAAGTTTTGGGGTCCTGAATGTGATATCTGAGGTAGTGACCAACCTGAATAATTATCTTCAAGAAAATTGAGGAAAAATTAGCTTGGTTTTTTCTGTTTTAGAGTTTATAAAATAATCCACCAAGGCTACCATAAATATATAACCAATATCCTCCAGAAAAAGGTGATACTTCATTACCTCAAGAAATCAGAACACAATAGGAATTTATTCTAGAAAAAACAAAACTAAAATGAAATGAAAATACAAGTAAAACATGGGATTACTCTCAGGAAGTAATAAATGTAAAGTCTCAAATTAGACATGATTATTTAATTTCTAAGTAGAAATACTATAACCAACCCACAAAGATGCCCCTCAAAGTAGTGTTTAATCCTTCGATCATTGAAAAAAAAGCTCTATTATCATTTCTAACCATCCTAACAACCCATTAACAAACACCTTGGTAATAGTAAAAGGACCAGACCACTTATAATATAGCTTCCCCTGAAAAATATTCATACTAGAGTTGAAAATAAACATCCTCTATTAGACATAAATGTCCCTAATCTGAATTAGTGAATGATGAATGATCCTTGACATTTCCTTGAAAATTATAGCATTTTCAAATGACTCTCTTATAATATCATCCAAATTACTCAACTCTCACACTCCTCTCCCTTGAAGCTTTAAGATCAATATCCAGTGCTTTGACATCCCAAAAATTATATGTTCTAACTAAACATGTATATGGAAATATTTTCCATAGATAATCCTATAATAGGAAACCCCTAAGGGTTTTTAATGGAATATTTCGATGACCATAATGCCTCATCTAGATTATGTGAAAAAACCCTCCCAAAATACCCCACAATTTTCTTTAAATTTCAAGTTAATTCCTTACTAGAAATTTCATCTTGTTCACTTGATTTTGGATTGTATGTAGTACCAATTTTATGAACATTACCTTGAATCTTCAATAAATATTTGAATTTAATGTTCTTAAAGTTCACTCCATTATTATTGATAATGATTTTCTGCACTCCAAACCATGTATAGATGTTCTTTTTAATAAATTTGACCACGCCAGAAGCCAGATTATTAGGTAAATCCATTGTCTCATCCCATTTTGAGAAATAACATATATCCAGAAAATATACTCATTCTCATGATAATATGGAAAATGAATCGCCTGGATATCAAATATTTTGAACTTTATAATTCCTTTTTTTGGGTATCTCTAACATAATAACATCATTTCCCACCCTATGACACTTATAAAAATGACACATGACTATCATGGGGTGTGAGAAAAACAAATATAACCTATGTTAAAATGCAGTAAAGTGGTCAACATAGGTTGTCTCCATAGAAGAGTGCACAATAATTATGATTTTCATTTAAATTTAAGAAAGTAGAAAAGGTTGTTTTCGAAATTGTTTGAGATGAAAAATAGAGTAAGAAATTGAAAATAAATATTTATCACTAATGGATGAAGGGAGAGATGTGGTCCGGGTAGGATCACATTTTGAAATGTAATTATATTCATAAAGATCAATTTCCCACTCCTCCTATTGAATGAAAAATGAAAGACTCTTTGATCGAGTTATCAATCACCTTTGGTTGATGAAAGAATTAGAACTCACTCCTATGTTCATGGAAGTACATAAAAAATTCCAAACAACTAAGGAAATTACCAATAGGAAAATTTTTCTCCTTACAACTCTAGAAAAAGTTCACTAGTTCCACACACATTCCAATAATCACTGGACACTCACCACCTAACACAATCTGCTCGATCGAGGAAAATTGCACTAGGCGGAGGGAGATTAAAAGTCTTCAACCTAAGCTATTAATTATGAATACATCAAACCCAAAAAATAAAATTAATATAATTGAGAAACACTAATAATAGATTTCATTCAAAATAAAAATATAGTTTTACATTTAAACACAAAACTCCGACAATACAAAAGTGAAAATCCCCCATCCCCGATCACTCAAAGGGTTTACCCCTCCATGTGAAGGGTAATGAAGCTGAAAGGGGAAGAAGAGAGAATGATAAAATGAAGATAAAATAGAAAATACAATGAACATAAAGAACACAATACTCCAGCATAGATCATCTTGCACCTTCTTCAATCACATTTAATTGAAGTGAACACTCTTATTTATTGGCTTGTGGAGTACAAAATTTCCCTCCAAAATTACTCTACCAAAATTTTGAGTCCAGTTAACTTATTAAATGGCTGAATATAGTGAAGTTTTCCTCATAAATTATATTCCCCTATGTTGTGTTCATGATTCCTCAAAATCTCAGTGAATTTGGACAAATTTAACAAAGGTTACCCTCGATATACTAATGAAATATGTTTTTTCTTGAGGTGACTCTTCAACTTCCTCTTTTTGGCCTCATTCAATTGATTCATTAATTACCTAATTTCTTCCTTAATTTTAATTTAAAAATGGATCCTTTATTCCTCATTCTCCTCCAACTTGAATCACATAAATTGGATATCTTTAGGTTGAGATATACTTCATTAATTAAGGTGGGGTCCATTCTGTCATCCAACAAACTTTTTCTAATTGATGAATTTTTTTGGGCCATTATGTGTCTAATTGGACGTTGGTCAAAAATAAAAACTTCAAATCCATGATCTTGGAAATCCTAAAAATGGTAATAATTAAATTTTGATCAATAATTTATAATATAATCCTGATATACAGAATCTCCACAAAACTGTTAAATTTCCAGAATTAACCAATTTCCACAATTAAGCCCATTATTCACCAAAACACTAAAATAGTATAAATAAGCTCAAATGAATTAATTTCCTTGGGTTAAATAATTGAAACACATATGAAATATAATAAAAATATTTTCTATATCAATTCCACAACACATAGCACTTGGACTCCTGGACAAGTAAACATCAGAATTAAATCACAGAAAATTCAAAACATATGCCAATATGATCCACTAATTTCACACCATAAAATAAAAGATATCTTAACTCATCAAAAAACATTATTACAAGTTCTCATATCAGATCATTAAATATTATTCCACTTTATTTCTCCTCCATTGCGCACAAGACACCTACCTATCATGAATTTTCTCTCATCTCACAAATATCAATTTTCAATAATGTTTTTCTCATCCAAACCAATGAAAGGGTCACCATAGGTTTGAAAACATCCATCATCTCCACTCGATGTGTGTCAATGAAATGTGTTTATCATGATGAATTTTCATGGTTGTTCTATGTCTTTTTTTGTAGGAATTATATGTAAAAAAAATCTGAGGCCGAATGGGGAGGGATTGGCTCTTTTTGAAGAAAAATTGCACAATTCTAATTTTTACTCAAGTATGATATCCTCCTCAATAAAAATAGTATAAATTCAGATCCACCATCATAAAAACTCAAGTAATGTTTAAATAATATATAATTTTAGCAGAACAAATTTCAATCATCTCAAACATTATTTTTCTTGAATGCTCCAGAAAAGGAACAGCTTTCTTCCTCCAAAAGAAGCTCCAGAAAGGCACAACTTATATTATCATAAATGCTCCAGAAAAGGAACAACATTCAACAAAATGATTTTTCATCAGCACATGAATCTCCTTATTATTTTATTTTCCTCCCAAAGTATCACCGAATGAGGTATCACATCACAAGACAACTTCCCCCACACTTTAGTTCAACTAGATCGTGCAATTTCACTTCAAGAGAAGGTTGGAGAGGAAAAACTGGCTTGTAATGTGTCTACCCTAATAGGTTCTTCATGGATTCTAAAAGCTATAGGGATTAAATGTAAAAAACATTAAAGAGTTAAAGGGATTCTCTTGAAAATGGTTCTTTCAAACCAAAGAAATGCCTCAATCTTTTAGAACACATGTACCCCACCCCCTCATGTTTTGAAAGGAAGGAATCAAAGTCTGGATAAAAAATGCATGGTCAGGTTCTCTCAAGAAGTTATGTGAGTGAAAATAATCTGAAAAAAGGGTTCAAAAGCCTCACAGGAAAGTGATTTCAAATATAAGGACATTGAGATGTGGCATGTCATTCAAAAATTTGACTACTTTTCATGAAATTCCAAAAGAATTGAACTTAAAACAAAATAATTTTCAACATACATTTAAGCTTAGTTTCATGGAATAAATTGGTTCACTCAATGAAATGGTTTTCAAAAATAGAAATTATAATCATTTCAGCTAAAAAGATTCAAAAACACACCAAAAACTGAAAAATAAACACACAAACATTTGAAAAAACACTTTTTTATTTTGAAAAACAAACAAAAAAAAAAGAAAATCCAAAACTACAAAGGTTCCCTCCACCACACTTAATTGGTGAAGTTTCCTCAATGCATTATTGTGTATTTAACATGTAATAAGATTTTTAAATTAATCACAATATCAAGGAATTTTAAAGGAGTGGTACAACCTGATGGCTCTTATTGATAGACAGGTTGGAGGAGTGGTATCTCCTCCACTTGATCTCATGGAATGGTACCATGGAATTTCTTCATCCTATATCTATTAATAGTGAATGGATCATTCTCTCCATCCTTCACAATATTCACAATAATGAATGGATATACATGAGTAACTATAAATGGACCCACTCATCTGGAAGGATGTTTACCTGGCATCAGCTTGAGTCTTGAGTTGAATAACAACACCTATCTCTAGAATGTTAGTCTTTATATTGGATCATCTTGTCGTGAGGCACTATTGTTCTCTCTTTGTAAGTCCTAGAATTGTCAAATTATTCTCTTCTAATTTTCTCCATCTCCTACAATTGCAACCTTATCTTTTTCCCATTACTATAAAGATCAAAATTCATCTTACTCACATCCCAATATGGCTTATGCTCATGTTCCATAGGTAGGTGACAGTGTTTCCCATAAATCAGCATATATGGGCTCATTCAAATATGGGTCTTGTAAGATGTACTATAAGCCCATAATGTGTCTTCTAACCTCTGACTCCAATCCATCCAATTTGGTTTAACAGTCTTCTAAAAAATTCCCATGATTTCACTATTGGACACTTTAGCTTGACCATTTGTTTGGGGGCGATAGGGAGTTGATATTTTATGATGCACCCCATACTTCTTCAGTAAACCTTATATTCTCCTATTGTAAAAGTGAGTCCCTTGATCACGGATGATGGATCCAGGAACTCCAAACCTACAAAATATGATATCCTTGACAAAATGACAAACAACATTAGCATCATCCGGGCTCGTGGCTTTTCCTTCCACCCATTTGGAAGCATAATCTACTATAAGAATGATATAAGAATTTCCAAATGACATTGGGAAAGGACCCATAAAATATATCCCTAAGTCTTCAAAAATCTCACAAAAATTATGTGGTTGTTGGGGAATTTATTGTCTCTTTAAAATGTTTCCAGAAAACTGACATTTTGGACACCTTTTGAAAAATTCATGAGAATCTTAAAAAATGGTTGGCCAATAATGTTAAGATTCTAAAACCTTACTTGTAGTCTTCTGAGGTCCAAAGTGGCCTCTAAAAGCTAATGTTTGATAAAACTCAAATACAGAAACAATTTCACTCTCAATCAAACATCTTCTTATCACTTGGTCGTTGTAAGAATTCCAAATAAATGGAATATTCCAAATTTAAAATCAAGATTCAGCTTTCAGTTTGTGAATTTTGTGAGAATTGAAATGATATGGGACCTGAGATGTTACCAGATAATTGACCATGTCAGCATACCAAGGCACTTCTCCTTTAACCAAATATAGCTACTCTCTTGGAAGGTAATCATTTAATGGTTCATTTTATGGAATTTCAGCTTCAACAGTATTTGGAAGTCTACTTAAATGATCAGCCACTTGGTTCTTAGATTCTTTTTTGTCGTTGATTTCAATGTTGAACTCCTAAAGTAGTAACATCCATCTCACTAGCCTTAGTTTAGCTTCATCCTTCTTCATCAAGTACTTGAGAGCTACATGATCAGAAAATATATTGAATTTAGTTCCAAGAAGATTTGATCTAAATCTTTCCAAATCAAAAACAACTAATAAAAACTCTTTTTTTGTGGTTGTGTATTTGAATTGAGCTGCATCCAAGTTTTTAAAATCATATGCAATGGCTTGTGTGCTGCCTTCAATTCGTTGAGAAAGGGCTTCTCCAACTTCTTGGATAGAAGCATCAAAAAGTCACTCAAATGGTTCTTCCAAATTTTGGGGCTACATCAAAGGTGGTTCAATCAATATCCTCTTCAACGCATCAAGGGATTCCTGTAATCCTTAATAAACCTCTTATATAATCTTGCATGTCCTAAAAAAGTTCTAACAAGCTTCACACAAGTTGGGTAAGGCAATGAATTTATCAAATCAATTTTTGATTGATCAGCTTCAATGTCCTTTTTGGAAATTACATTTCCAAGGATAATACCTCTCCCAACCATGAAATTAAACTTTTCAAAATTGAAAACAAGATTCTTTTTAATGCAGGTTTTCAAATAAATTCCCAGATTTTTCAAACAATGGTCAAAAGAGTTTCCAAAACCTGTGAAATAATCCAGGAAAACTTTGATGAAATCTTCAATGTTATCAGAAAATATAAATACCATGCACCTATGAAATGTACCTAGATCATTACATAATCCAAATGGCATCCTTTTTTATGAAAAAGTGTTTAAGGGACATGTAATGGTTTCTTCTCTTGATCCCCAAGAGTAATGGGTACATAGAAATAACATGAAAATAAATATAAAAAGCAATAATGTGTTCTACTAACCAATCTATCTAACATATGATCAATTAAGGGAATGGGGAAATGATATTTCCAAGTGACCTGATTAAACTTCATAAAATCAATGCACACTCTCCAACTATTTTGAATTATCATAGGGATTAATTCATTCTTTTCATTTCTCACAGTGGTTAGGTCGATATTTTTAGACCTACATGTATTGGGCTAACCCACTGTGAATATGATATGGGATAGATGATCAAAGCTTCCAATGTATTCTAAATTCCCTTCTTCACAACCACCATTAAAGTGGGATTCAACCGCCTTTGGGGTTTCCTGATAGGTTTGGTATCTCGCTAAAGAAAAATTCTTTGTGAGCATATTTTTTGGTTGATTCCTAGAATATCACTTAAACACCACCCTATTGCTTGGATATTCTCTCCCAAAAGATCAATCGATGATTTCTCTTGGATTTTAGATATATTATTTTCAATTATCACTGGTAGTTTCTCTCCCTCCCAAAGGTACAAATATTTCGAATCAGTGGGGAGTGTTTTGAGTTCCAGATTAGGGGGATGCTCAATATATGTAACTAAATTGATTTTTCCCACTTCCAATTTATGGACCTCCTTCACAAAAGAAACTGTATCACCTTCCTCATAATTTAATAAATCATAAAAGAAATCGGACTTTACCTCTTCCTCCCACATGATGTCAGAATCTCCATCATCTTGTTCATCCACATGTTCAATAAAATTTCCTATCGAATGGTCTATCCTATGTATAGGAATTCATAGTGCATACTTGATTCTTCATTAGGTTCTGCACCAACATCATGGGAAAGTGAAAAGAGGGAGTGATCATCCATTGGGTTCCTCATGGATTCAAAAATATTGAAGTGGATACAGATCTCTCCAAACTCCATGGTGAGTGTCCCCTTATAGACATTGATGATGGTTTTAGCCATCATCAAGAAAGGTCTCCCAAAAATTATGGGTGAATGTGATGGGCACATATATTCATCCATATTTAGCACATAGAAGTTAGATGAGAACAAGAGATCATTGACTTTCATAAGGTCATTCTCCAAAACTCCTACAGGGAAAACTATGGAGTTGTTTGCAAGCTAGACCACCACTCTTGTGGGATTCAAGTGTCCCATATACAAATAACTGTACACTAAATTATCTAATACATTAATTGAAGCACATAGATCACAAAAATCATTAATGAAATTTGAAGAACCAGTGGCGCATAGAATGGAAAACGTCCATGTATCATGACATTTCGTTAGAAATTATGGTGTGATATGTTCTAAGAAACATCTTCGCAAGTTTATCCTTATATTCCCTTGAAGTATCCTCTTCATGATTCAAATATACTTAAAAAATTTAGCATAATTTGGAATTTGTTTGACTACTTCGAGTAAGGGGATATTGATTTCCACTTCATGGAAGGTTTCCAGAATTTCTTTTTGAAGTGTGTCCTACTACAATTTCATTGGCTAAATCATCCTTGATGGAAAATGAGGGGATAATTCATTATTATCCCTTTGTTTCCTTTAAAATGGTGTTTCTTGTCTCTTATTCTTTGGCATATCCTTCTCTTCCTCCTATTTCAACTCTTCTTCACAATGAATTTTCACATAATTTTAAGAGTTTAAAACATCATTCTCCCTCAACTAAATTTTTCTTCTTTCAGGTTCATGGGATGCTGGTGGTGAGAGCCCTTTGACACTTCTTGTTGTTATCGTGCTGAAATTCTTCTTTGGGTTTGGGATTGTTTAGGAAGGAAATTTCATGGTATTTTTTGTTAGGAAGTCCATGAGACCTTCAAACATGGGGGAAAATCTCTAATAGTGTCTTTAATCCCCTCAATATAAAATATATGCTATTGGTTCAGAATTATGGGTTGTGAGCTCGTTGATGGATGCTCATAGGGTTTTAAGAATTTGGGTGGTTGTTCGTGAGAAGGCTGGCTATAAAATTTCTTTTTTTGAAATGGTGGGTAGTTTTGAAATTGTTGCTGGAATGGGTGTCTAGCTTGATTATGATGACTTTCAAACCCATATTGAATATGTTTTGGCTCTATCCATCCTTGATTTTTTAGAATTTCTTTTTTTAAAAAGCTACCGTACAAGTTTTAATTCCTTTTATTTCATCACATTGGTCAGTGAAATGATAACATGATGAGCATAGACCACATACCTTAGCCATTTCTTGTTGGTCACCCACTCGTTTCAAGGCCATATGTCTCACCAAACTGGTTAGATCTTTAATACTAGTTTCTAGTAAGGCTGATGGATGAGAAGTCTGTACCTCAGGAATACCTCTTGTGCCGGTACATCTTGTACCAAACTATTGTGAGTTCTGTGAAATCCTCTCAATGAAACTCTTAGCTTCTTCTGGGGACTTTTCAATAAATGCACCTCCAGATGATGCATCGAGAAGATTTATATCATTTTCCAGTAAGCCTTGATAAAATAAGACATGAAAGTGATAATCCTCTATGTCTTGATGTTGGCAGTTGGCACATAGCTTTTTAAATCATTCCTAGTAATCGTAAAAGGTTTCTCCATATGATTGTTTGATGGCATAGATCTTCTTTCTCATGGTTGTGTTTCTAGAGCTGGGGAAGAATAATTTCATGAAACATCTCAACAGGTCATTACAATCATCCACATCTCTAGGTTTTAGACCATACAACCATTCTTTGGAAGCTCCTTACAATGAAAACTGGATTTCCTTCCACTTAACTTGTTCCTCATCTACTCCACATGGTCTAAAGTTTGAGCAGACATGTGTGAATTCTTTAATATGTTTGTTAGGATCATCAGCTACTAAGCCATGAAACATTGGAAGCAATTGAATCATGTTAGATTTCATCTCAAAATAATTTTTTTACACTGGCATGACATGTTGATTATTTTGTTTAAAGAATTGTGGCGCACAAAGGTGTCTGAGAGTTGGGTTTTGATTTCCAGCCATGATGACACGCTCAGAGTTAAAAGTTGAAGTTTCAATCGAGTTTGTAAGAGAAATTTCATCAAATTTAGATTGTAAATTATGGTTTCTTATCCCATTCAACAATGTTCTTTCAATTTCCGGATCAATGGGGCAAAGTTCAGTCTTTGAGTTTCTAGTCATTCAACTTTTGAATGAAAATAGGAACAGAGAAAAGGAAGAGAGAGAAAAATTATTGCCACTACCTCTCCAGCAATGACGCCAAGTTTCGACACATGCCTATAGTGGGGTGTGACCAAAACATATATAACCTAAGTTACAATGTTTTAAAGTGGTCAACCTAGGTTATCTTCAAAGAGGAGTGCACAACAATTATGTTTTTCACTTAAATTTAAGAAAGTATAAAATGTTGTTTTTGAAATTGTTTGAGTTGAAAAATAAAGCAATTAATTGAAAATAAAGATTGAACACTAATGGATGAAGGGTGTGATGGGGTAAGGGTAGGATCTCCTTTTTCAATGTCATCATAGACACTAAGACCATTTTCCATATCTTCCTATTAAATGAAAAATGAAAGACTCCTTGATCGAGTTATCAATCACCTTTGGTTGAAGAAATAAATGGAACTCACTCCTATGTGAATGGAAGTTCAAAAAAATTCCTAAACAACTTAAGAATGTACTTATTGGGAATTTTTTCTCCATATACCACTATAAAAGTTCACTTGTTCCTCACATGTTCCAACGATCACTAGACACTCACCACCTAACACAATCTGCTCAATCGAGACAAATTGCACTAGGTGGTGGGAGATTAAAAGACTTCAACTAAAGGTATTAATGATGAATACACCAAACCCAAAACACAATTTCATTAAGATAATTGGGAAACACTGATAATATTAGACATTCAATAGAAAAATATGGTTTTACATTTAAGCACAAAATTATACCATTACAAAAGTGAAATTCCCCCTTCCCCGATCACTCAAAGGTTTTATCCCACCATGTGAAGGGTAATTGAGATAAAAGAGGATGAATAGAGAATGATAAAACAAAGAAAAAAGGAAATATAAAATATTAAGAACTTCGAGAACTCAATCCTATAGCATAGCCCCTCTAGAACCTTCTTCAAACCCTTTGAATGGAAGTGAACACTCCTATTTATAGGCTAGTGGAGTAGAAAATTTCCTTCCAAAATCACACCACCAGAAGTTTGACCCCTTTTAGCATAATAAATGGTTGAATCTAGGGAAGGTTTATTCTTAAATTATGTTCCCCTGTGTCTTTTTCATGCTTCCTAAAAATCTTAGATAATTTGGCCAACTGTAACAACAGTTATCCTCAAATTACTAGTGAAAACATTTTCTGCCCGAGGTGACCCTTCAACTTCATCTTTTTTCTGCATTCAATGGATTCCTTAATGACCAAATTTGTTCCTGAATTTTAAGGTGAAAATAATTCTACAATTCCTTATTCTACCTCTACTTGAATAACATCATTTGTACATCTGTAGGCTGAGATATTCTTCATTAATTATGGTGGGGTCCATTCTTTCGGTCAACAAACTTTTTCCAATTGATGTTTTTTTCGGCCATTATGTGTCGAATTGGACCTTGGCCCAAAAGAAAAAGTTGAATCCCACAAGATTGGGAAGCCTAAAAAAGGAATCAAGCAATTTGGAGCATCAATGTAAAAGATATTCCTAAAATATAAGAACTCCACAAAACTGTTAAATTTTTAGAATTAAACATTTTCAACAATTAATCCCATAATTCACCAAAACACTAAAATGATACGAATAAGCTCAAATTAATTAATTGGAAGGGGTTAAATCATTGAAAACGATATTAAAAATAATGAAAATATTATCTGAATCACAAAACCAATGAAAAAACTCTTCACATCCTTAAACAAGGTTGCACAAAATAATCCAGATTAAAGAACTTTTTGGGTAGTCCTATCTCTCCCATGGTATCCTTTCCGATGCAAGGTGTAACAACTCTTGAGAACATGAAACATTTCTTCTTCAATCATACACCTCACAATAATACCATCTCTATACATCCAAAAGATCACAAGATACTCCCAGAATAAGTGGTTGACTTGTTAAAAGAATTTCTTCCTTTTGTATTGATTAATATCACTAGGAATGACTTTAGAGGGAAATAACATCACAAAATCTACATATCAAGCAAGTTATTTTCTTGAAATAGTAAAAAAAATCATCTAAAAAGACGAATTTATCTCCCTATGATTATTATTCTCAGTACACACTATAAAAAATAGTAGATTAGCATCAGTTTATTAAAAGGCATTATGCATAACCCCCTCTAAATACATTTTAGAGGTGGTTCTGCACAACCCCCTCTATATTTTTTAGCATTTTTTCGTTGTAATATTTGGTTGGATTTTAGAGGTATAATTGTGTCCAAACCATTTAAAGTTAAATAATTAGTGTCTCTATATGTTCGGTTGGATTTTAGAGGTGTTATATATAAAAATATTATTAGTTTGGATATATTAGAGGTTATATATATATAATGGAAATTGTTTTTCAATATAAATAGTGGGGGTCCACAACCCCCTTAAGTATCTTAAATTAGAGGGGGTTCATGAATGGTTGTT
This sequence comes from Viscum album, assembly GCA_963277665.1. NCBI lineage: Eukaryota > Viridiplantae > Streptophyta > Magnoliopsida > Santalales > Viscaceae > Viscum > Viscum album. The sequence goes on along the minus strand of OY728126.1, from coordinate 1,063,552,827 downwards.
AATCCCTTAGATTAAAGTGGGTTTTGAACCCCTCTAAATTAATAAATTAGAGGGGGTTGTAAAACCCCTGTAATGTAAGATATTAGAAGGGGTTATGAACCCCCTATAATTTTTGTCATTAACGGGGGTTTTCAAACCCAACTAATTCCAGATATTACAGTGGGTTCATGAACCACCGCTAATCCTTTTGATTAGAGGGGTTCTTAACCCCCTAAAAATTTTATATTTTATTTTTAAAAATAAATCTCATATAATTTCAAATTTTATAATGTATATACATATGGGTGCGCATGTGTATGCGTACACACAGACACAATACGTAAAAACATTATATAAATATACATAAATTCATTATAAACATATATATATATATATATTATAAATACTTTCAATAAATACTTATACATATAATAAAAATGTATGCATATATAAATATTAGCATACATAATATAAATGTAATTATAAATATATTTATTCAAATATATAAAATTTATATATGGTTTTATAAATACCATATATTTATATTATGATTAATACTATACTTATATTATATTGAATAAATATTCTTGTATATTTACGTATAAATAAATTTATACTAGATTATGTATACAAATAAATATAATATAGACAAAATTAAAATTAAAATTAAATATAAATATAAATATATTATATATTTATATTATGTATATTATATTATAAATATTTAATTTTATATAAAGTTACATATATTATATAATTATAATATATATATATTAGTATACCATATTAATGATAAATTGATTTAGTATATATATATATATCATTTAATTATATTATATATTTCTAATTATATGATTTTATTTAATTGTATTTATATGTACACATGTATATAATTTTATAACTTTATGAACATATTTATATATATATATATATTTGTATAAATTTTATTTCATATATTATTAATAAAATAAAACATAAAATTATAAACATCTTATATAAATATATACATAAATATAATTTATTTAAAAAATCATATAAAAACCCAAGCTTGTTTGTTTTAAATTTATATTGCAATAACAATAAATATATTTTTAAATAATATGTATATAATTTTATATTATATATAAATAATATTATATGATATATAATTTATACAGATAAATATATATTAATGTATATAATATTATACAACTATATTTATTGAAATACATATATTTTAATGTATGTAATATTATACAATTATATTTATCGAAATACATATATATAAATGTGCATAATAATAAATATATAAATTGAAATACATTATATAAATATTTGTATAAATTGTATTTAATATAATATTAATTATATATTTGAATAAATTGTATTTCATATAACATTATATAAATATTTTTATAAATATTATTTCATATATAATATTTGTCTAAATTGTATTTCATGTAATATTTATTAAATAAAATATAATACAATTTATATAAAAATATATATATCAATTTACATAATAATAAATATATGTATTGAAATACATTATATAAATATATTTCTAAAGACATTATGTAAATATATTAATTTTATAATTATATATATTATATAAATAAACATGTACGTAATATATAAATATGTATTTAAGTATATAAATAATTTACATAAATATATAAATATATGTGTATATACATAACATGAATAGAATTATAAAACATACATTCAAATGTTTGTAAATACACATATATACAATATATAATTTATATAAATGTATAAATTAAATATAATATAAATGTATTATAATATAAATCCAAAAATATATAATATAAAAATTTATATATCAATTTATATAATTATATATGTATTTAAATATTTATTGAAATCATATTTATTTTAATTAGTTTCGTAATATATATAAATAATATGATGTGTAAATAAAGAAACAAAATCCCGTTAGCATAGTGGTATAAGGCAACGCTTGTTCTTAACAGTTCGAGGTATCAAATCCCACCTGCTATTAAATTTTAATACGAGTCATGGGTTGTGAATCAATGAGTGAGGGAGAGGAACTAGATGGATGGTGTGGAGAAGTACAACAAACCAAAGGCATGTGTGGGAGAGATGGGTTGGGTAAGGCCGCGCTGGTGACTTGGATGGAAGAGTGGGGGCTGCGTCGGTGAATGGAGGGGGGAGGATGGGTACTTGAGGGGGGGCCCGTCGGTGAAATTGAGGGGAGGGAGGTGCATGAGTAAAAAAACATAACAATAAATTTCAAAGGCTATTCTTAGAACCAACTCTAAAATGGTTCATTTAGAGGGGGTTTTAAGAATCTCCTCTAATTAAGTATTAAATATAGGTGGTCCGAAGAACCGCCTCCATTATGGTTCATGTGACTCAATTAGTGGTGGTTTTTAACCACCGCTAGTTTGATCAATAATTTAGATTGGGTTAAAACTCCCTATAAACTGAGATTATTTGCTGATATTATAGGGGGTTTAAACCACCTCTAAATGAACCACCATTAAATTTTACATCACATTACCAATGGTTCTTCAAAACCTCCTCTAACAAGAGTTGGTATGCACATTAGCGATGATTCATCATTACCACCGCTAATGAGTTTAGAAGGGGTTATAGCCCCTTCTGAACTAAAAAATAATCCCCTCTAATCGTGTATTTTTTAGTGAAAACCTCGACAAGTGATTTCAGCCCCTATTTTTCCCCTTATTTTTTTATTCAAACTATTATAATAAGATACTCCACCAAAGGAATTTAGTCTTAGCATTTTTTTTGGCCAAAAGGTATTTCAATGTAGCATGATCAGTGAAAACGGTGACTGTAAACCCAATCAAATACTATAAGAATGTATCTAAAGGAAAAAAGTCAACAACTATTTTTCAGTTGTAGTGTAAATCATTTGATCCTCATATGTCAACCTTATGAAATGACACACCATATACATCCTCATGTGTCTTATTTTTCATAAAACATCCCCAACAGTTACATCACAGACATCACACATGATTTCAAAGGGAATTTTCCAATCAGGAGAAGTTATTATGGGAGAAGAATTCAATTTCTACTTAAGATGATTGAAATATATTGGGCATCTATCATCCAAGACAGAAGTAGTGTATTTGACCAACAACTCACATAATGGTTTAGCGATTTTATAGAATACTTTTATGAAACTCTAGTAAACATCAACATGGAAAATAAAACTCCTTACACCATTTACATTTTAAGGTGAAGGTATCATGTAAATCGCCTATACCTTAGTAGTTTCTACCTCAATTCATGGAAGGAACCTTATCTTAATGAGTAATCAAATTCAAAAATAGCAATGTAGAATGCAAAGAAATTGTTTTGAACCGAAATTAGAAATGGAAGGACAAAAAGGAATGAAAGAAGAAGAAGAAGATAGTGGAGAGAAAACTTGAGAGAAGCCCCCACCTCACACACTAAAGCCTAACAGTAATAGTCCTAAGCTAATTGTCAACCTGTCAATAGATAATAATCTAGCCCTGTTATCACCACCCTACTCCTTTATATAACCAAACCCCCCCTCCCATGTGGATAAGACCCCCACTAACTACCTTCCTTGGTTGTGACATTTTTTACCCTTTCTAGAATTTACTTTTTCTAGGCTATGCTTTATAGGGCTATTCCCATCCAGCAAGGTCTTTATTACTCACCCCATCTTGAAAATCATTCTTGTCCTCAAGAATAAAGAAATGAAACTGATTGGGGTCCCCCCCTTTCTTTAGAATGTCTCAATGAAAATTTCCAAATGGTTCTTCCTTGCTTTATGGTGGTGGAGAAACTGATGAAGATGCAACCTGTCTTCACCTAATGAGGAGGATGACTCCTCTTGTGATGTACCAAGTGCATTCCATGTGTGTGATCAGTGATATTATGTATTAGTGCCTGTTCTTTTCCACCTACCTATGTTCATTCCTCTGTTTGCCAATGCGTTTCAAGAAGGGGTGTCACCTGAGAAGGTAAAGTCACCTCCCGCAATGACTGCATCTCCATGCTATGCAACAGACACTACGTGAAAAATGGGTATTTGCGACGGGTTATTTGCGACGGGGATAAATCCCGTCGCAAATAGTCCCATTAAAAACTTAATTTCCATGAGGGAATTTTCCAGTCGCAAATAAGTAGTTATTTGCGACGAGGAAAGCTAACTCGTCGCAAAAGGACTGGCACGCTTTGCGTGCCAAATTGCGGGAAAGTTATTTGCGATGAGAATATACCCCCGTCGCAAATAGTATGTCGGCAGGTTTTTATTTGCGATGGGTCCCGTCGCAAATAACTATTTAACCGTTGACTGTAATAAATGCGGGCTAAGTTATTTGCGACGGGTACCGTCGCAAATATACCCGTCGCAAATAAGCTAACCTATAAATACCCCCCGTCCATTTTTTTTCATTCATTCTCAAACTCTATCTTCTACTTCTCTCAAAACTCTATTTTTAGAGTTCAGTGTTTCTTAAGTTTAATTTTTTTTCCAGAGTTGATATTGAAGTTTTCAACAAAGATAAGAGATCAACCTCAGATCAATTTTAAAGGTATTTATGTTCATTTTAATTTATTATTTATTTTATATTTTTTATTAGTGTCAATTATTTTTAATTAGTTGTAATATAATTATGTTTACATTGTTTTGTTATTTAATAAATTTAAATTATTAGTATTCATTGGTTATAGTTAATGGTAATTAGGAATAATTAGGAATAATTAAGAATAAATACTAATAATTATTAATAAATACCAATAATTAGGAATAATTAGTAATAATTACCAATAATTACCAATAATTAGTAATAATTAGTAATAATTACTAATAATTAGTAATAATTACCAATAATTAATAATAATTTCCAATAATTACCAATAATTAGTAATAATTTCCAATAATTAGTAATAATTACCAATATTTAGTACTAAATAGTAATAATTAGTAATAATTACCAATAATTAGGAATAATTAGTAATTTTTACCAATAATTACCAATAATTAGTAATAATTAATAATAATTACCAATAATTAGCAATAATTAGTAATAATTACCAATAATTAGCAATAATTGGTAATAATTATCAATAATTAGTAATAATTACCAATAATTATCCATAATTTGTAATAATTACCAATAATTATCCATAATTAGTAATAACTGCCAATAATTATCCATAATTAGTAATAATTACCAATAATTACCAAGAATTACCAAGAATTATTAATAATTTAATAATTACCAACATTTATCCATAATTAGTAATAGTTACCAATAATTACCAATAATTAGTAATAATTTACTAATTAACAATAATTATCCCTAATTAGTAATAATTACCCATAATTAGTAATAATTACCAATAATTAGTAATAATTAGAAATAATTACCAATAATTACCATTAATTAGTAATAATTACCAATAATTATCCATAATTAGTAATAATTACCAATAATTACCAATAATTACCAATAATTAGTAATAATTGGTAATAATTAGTAATAATTACCAATAATTAGTAATAATTAGAAATAATTACCAATAATTACCACTGATTAGTAATAATTAATAATAATTACCAATAGTTAGTAATAATTAGTAATAATTACCAATAATTAGTAATAATGAGTAATAATGAGTAATACTTAGTAATAATTAGCAATAATTATTAATAATTACAAATACTTAGTAATAATTAGTAATAATTAGTAATAATTAGTAATAATTATTAATAATTAGTAATAATTAGTAATAATTACCAATAATTAGTAATAATTACCAATAATTAGTAATAATTACCAATAATTAGTAATAATTAACAACAATTAGTAATAATTACCAATAATTAGTAATAATTACCAATAATTAGTAATAATTACCAATAATTAGAAATAATTACCAATACTTAGTAATAATTACCAATAATTAGTAATAATTAGTAATAATTAGAAATAATTAGTAATAATTAGTAATAATTACCAATAATTAGTAATAATTACTAATAATTACTAATAATTACCAATAATTAGTATTAATTACCAATAATTAGTAATAATTACCAATAATTAGTAATAATTACCAATAATTAGTAATAATTGCCAATAATTAGTAATAATTTCCAATAATTAGTAATAATTACCAATAATTTGTAATAATTACCAATAATTAGTAATAATTAGTAATAATTAGTAATAATTATCAATAATTAGTAATAATTACCAATAATTAGTAATAATTACCAATAATTAGTAATAATTACCAATAATTAGTAATAATTACCAATAATTAGTAATAATTACCAATAATTAGTAACAATTACCAATAATTAGTAATAATTAGTAATAATTACCAATAATTAGTAATAATTACCAATAATTAGTAATAATTATCAATAATTAGTAATAATTACCAATAATTAGTAATATTTACCAATAATTAGTAATAATTAGTAATAATTACCAATAATTAGTAATAATTAGTAATAATTACAAACAATTAGTAATAATTACCAACAATTAGTAATAATTACCAACAATTAGTAATAATTACCAACAATTAGTAATAATTACCAACAATTAGTAATAATTAGTAATAATTACCAATAATTAGTAATAATTACCAATAATTAGTAATAATTACCAATAATTCGTAATAATTACCAATAATTAGTAATAATTACCAATAATTAATAATAATTAGTAATAATTTGTAATAATTACCAATAATTAGTAATAATTACCAATAATTAGTAATAATTACCAATAATTAGTAATAATTACCAATAATTAGTAATAATTAGTAATAATTACCAATAATTTGTAATAATTACCAATAGTTAGTAATAATTACCAATAATTAGTAATAATTACCAATAATTAGTAATAAGTACCAATAATTAGTAATAATTACCCATAATTAGTAATAATTACCAATAATTAGTAATAATTACCAATAATTAGTAATAATTAGTAATAATTACGAATAATTACCAATAATTAGTAATAATTACCAATAATTACCAATAATTAGGAATAATTACCAATAATTTGGAATAATTACCAATAATTAGGAATAATAACATTATTACATTATTTTTATATTTTATTATTAATATTAAAATAATATAATTTTCTATATTATATACAATTCTCTTTTCATTTGTGTGTTTTCTGTCTCCACATGTAATATTTGCATTCTTTTTCAAAATTATCAACCTACTCGCCAATGGAGAGGTGAAAGTGAATGCAAATATTACATGTGGAGACAAAATGTTAAACACACAGATGAAGGGAGAATTGTATATAATATAGAAAATTATATTATTATAATATTAATAATAAAATATACTAATAATGTAATAATCTTATTATTATATAGTTAATATTTATGAAAAAATTATATTAGTATTATTAAAATAATAAAAAATCAATATAATATTAAAATTATCAATATTTGTAACAGGTTTTGCTTTATTCTCAACATATTCAATCCTTGCTTGAGTGTTTTTTCTAACAAATTATTCAAAACCAGTAATGCTTTTATATTTTATAGAAAAATATGGAACAACGAGGTCGTCAACAGTCAATTTTAGATGACCGCATATGAATAAATCAACGTAGAAATCCAAATGGTTCTGGTTTAAATCCAGTATATATAGAGGGTGTGGAGACTTTTTTAACATTTGAGGCATCAAATCCAGAATTTGTTTCAGAAGGAAAAATAAAATGCCCTTGTAAAAAATGTGCATTGAGAACGTCTGACACATTTGACAAAGTGGGGGGACATCTCTTGCGTTTTGGTTTTCAACCATATTATGTTTTTTGGTATCAAAACAGTGAATGCAGTTCCAGAGTAGGTGATACCAACTTGATTCCGGATCCATCCCAGTTTCAAGATTTAGTACATGATGATGCAGGTTCATCTGTATAACATACAGAAACTCCGGCTGATATAGATTCAAATCCTGAGTTGGCACCGTCTGAATTTTATGAGTTGTTGAGGTCTGCTGAGGATGCATTATATCTTGGCTACAAGATGAGAAAATTAGAAGCAGTTGCAAAATTTATGGCTATCAAATCAGATAACAGAATGTCAAAAACCTGTTTTGACTAGATATTTTCTTTGCTTAAAACACTGTTACCCGAAGGAAATGTTTTGCCTGCAAATTACTATGAGAGTAAGAGGCTGGTTTGAAATTTGGGACTTACTTGTCAGAAGATTCATCCATGTTCAAATGACTGCCTTTTATATTCTGGGGAAAATGAGTCGTTGGATAGTTGTCCAACATGTGGGAAACTGAGATATAAATAAGGGCAACATGGGAAGTCTGTTTTGATTCCTGTAAAATAGTTGAGATATTTTCTGCATACATCCAGAATTCAGTATTTATTCATGTCTAAGAATACAGCGACAATGATGTAATGGCATAAAGTGAATATTTCAACCGATAAAAGCTTGAATCATCCAGCCGATGGTGATTCATGGAAACATTTTGATAGAGTGAATCCATCCTTTGCTTTAGAAGCAAGAAATGTTTGACTAGGCCTTTCTACTGATGGTTTCTGTCCGTTCGGATCTTATGGTAGTCAATATTCATGTTGGCCTATTTTTTTAACTCCGTACAATTTACCTCCATTGATGTTGATGAGGGAGCCGTATATCTTTTTGACTTTACTAATTCCAGGACAACCGAAGAAAAATATTGATGTTTATTTGAAACCATTGATTGATGAATTAAGTTTATTGTGGAGTACTGGTGTCAGTACATATAATGTAGCTACGAAACAGAATTTCATACTGAGAGCAGCATTGATGTGGACAATTAGTGACTTCCCGGCTTATGGGATGTTATCTGGCTGGAGTACACATGGTCAGAAATCATGTCCTTACTATATGGGAGAGAACAAAGAATTAATTCTCATTCATGGAAAGAAACCTTGTTATTTTGACTGTCATTGCAGATTTCTTCCAGCTAAATAATCCTTTTCGCAGAAACAGATCTCTTTTCAGAAAAGGAACAATTGAAAGGGATGGAACTCCAGATATTCTATTAGGTTCAGAGTTAAAATTAGTTGTATTTTCATTACCTCCCATCACTTTTGGTCCCACAATAAACCAACAGAAAATTTCTGGTTTTGGGAAAGAACACAATTGGATTAAACGTAGCATATTTTGGGATTTTCCATATTGGTCTGATTTGTTGGTCCGCCACATGTTGGATGTCATGCATATTGAGAAGAACTGTTTTGATAATTTTTTTCATACAATTTTGGATACGCCAGGAATGAGCAATGACAATGTAAATGCACGTTCAGATCTTGCCCAAATTTGTAGGCGTCCAGAACTAGAATTGTTTTAGAATGTCAGAACAGAAAGGTTACTGAAACCAAAATCAACATATACACTTTCTAGAGAAAAACATTTATTATTTTGTCAGTGGATTGCATATTTGAGACTTCCAGATGGTTGTGCTTCCAATTTGGTTAGATGTGTAAAGAATAGTCATATTACTGGATTAAAAAGTCGTGATTGTCATGTTATAATGGAAAGGCTTCTACCCATTGGATTAAGAGGTCTGTTGAATTCTGTGATTTGGGATTCCATAACAGACATGTCTCATTTTTTTCGGGAAATTTGTGCGGCTACAGAAGATTATGATTCTCTATGGAAACGTGAATAAGATGTTGTTGTAATTATATGTAATCTGGAAAAAATATTTCTGCCGTCTTTCTTCGACTCAATGGAAAATTTGATGTTACATTTTCTATATGATTCCAAATGTGGAGGTCCAGTATAGTTTCGATGGATGTACCCATTTGAAAGATGCATGCAGAAATTGAAAAGAAAAGTACGTAACAAAGCATCTGTTGAGGGATATATTGCAGAAGATTATTTTCAAGAGGAAATATCTTTATTCTGCTCCCATTATTTTGAATCTAAGTATCCTTCAAAACACACCCGACTGGGATGGAACGAGAGGAATATTGATGACATCGATAATGAATTATCTGTTTTAAACCAGCTAGAGCTTGGTTTTGGTGGAGTTTATGAACGCTGGCTTTCAGATGATGAACATCACAGAGCTCAGACATTTGTTCTGCTCAACTGTGAAGAGATGACATCAGTTGTACTGTAAGTGTTTATATCACTTATTCTATCATTTATGACGCAGTAAATAGCTTTTTTTATAGGTTGTACGATAATCATATCAAGAAACAAATTCCACAAATTACATCAGCTGCTCTCGAAGAACGCCGAAAGAAAAATTTCTCTCAGTGGTTTCAAAAACTGGTAACATAAATCCATTATCTTTTAGCAACTCATTCAATGTATAGTTTACTATATTGATATTTATTTCAAAAAAATTTAGGTGTCTCGACATGCTGATAAAATTGACAAACAGCTGTGTATATTGAGTAACCCACCTTCCAAACTTGTTAAAACATATAATGTATATGTGGTGAATGGATTTCGATTTCACACACATGCATATGGGGAATCAAAAAAACAATGAAAAGTGGAGTTAGCTTGAGAGGATCTCATCATCGAGAAAATGAAGTTGACTTTCATGGCATACTTGATGAAATCATTGAACTCTGTTATCTTGGATAACATTACATAACCATGTTCAAATGTCGGTGGTTGGATACAGAGAGAGGCGTGCATGTTCATCCGACTCATGGAATCATCGATATTAAATGTAAAACTGTTCTCGCAGTAAATGAACCATTCTTATTGGCTCAACAGGCACATCAAGTTTATTATGCAAAGTACTATGCTACATCAAGACACTTGACTAATTGGTGGAGTGTAATAAAAATCAAAATTCGAGACAATCAGTTTAGTCAAAGTGAATGTGCTTTCACTGATGTGAAAAGAATTAATGTTTTTCAAGAGAAAACTAAAAATCAATATTTTTTACAAAGAGACATGAGTATCGATGACGACACCCCACATTTAAGAGTCGGTGATGAAGATGATGTTAATGATGTCACATATGAATTTGAAATGGTATGAGATGAAGCAATTGGAACTCGAATGGATATCGATGATGTTGAGGAGGAATATGAAGATGACATTGACATATATGAAGATGATGATGAAGATGAACACTGATAGAATTCTATAGTAGTTATATACAATCATAAAATATATATATGTATATATAATAGTAATTATCAATTATTTGCTAACAACATTAACATTTTCTATTTCAGATGGACGACGACACATTTCATGAGTTGGCGGATGCTGACCTGCCTTTCGATACGGATGAGTTTCTGGCAGATGACCCTCAGCCTGTAGGCGCTCTGAGGAGTACGCGGAGGGGGCACAGTCTTGCACGATTGATGATTCCTGACCCCGTCCCCGAGCGACGTCCACGTCTTCGGTTTGATCCACGCACACGGAGGTGTGATAACCTGTGTGATAACCTGTGGATTTGACTAAGATTTAATTAATCTATTCACATTATAAATGTTTATTATTTTTACAGTTTTATGCATATAGCAGTCGGATAGGGCAGTGCTATTTTGCATAACTATTTCTCTCAGCCGTGGACCACATGGGAGCATATTCCCATTGATGTGCAGCAGGCCATGTTCGGCCATTGGTTGGTACGTACATAAATAAATAATTTTTATTTTGATAATTATTTCATTTCTAACTTGATATTTTGATTTATTTGTAGGGTTTATGGTATCCGATGGAGGATACCATGTGTGACGCCATCCAAGAGGCATGGGAGGTGGCTATGCGTGATCGCTTTCGTCAGTTTTTGCACAATTTAATAAAAGCTGCCACGAAGAAAGCAGGAGTGTCAGATTTTGATGGGTCATGTAGAGCACACCGACCAGAGTACATTTCATCCCATGTATGGGATGGATTATGTGCGCACTAGTTGAGTGGTGCCTTTCAGAGGAGATTAGCGGTGGGGAGATAGAATCAGGGGAGACAAGAGGTGACTCATCGAGATGGGAGTCATTCTTTCAGTACTCATAGACAACATTTGGTACGTACATTATTTATAAATATTTTATATAACTATAAATATTAACAGTTTATTTTTTATTATTATAGGCTGTCGAGCACCCCGATATTATAGAGTACGACATATATCGGAGGATGTATAGTGATCCTGCTACTAGGGAGCTCAGAGGTGATCGTCAGCATCACATCGTGGTCAGTATTATTTGTTTTCAAGTTTAAAAATTAACTGCATATAATATATTCACAATTTTAATTTTAAATTGCAACTACAGGAGTCATATGAGGCCGCAGCGTCACAGACCCGGCCTGAGAGTCAGGCCGAGTCATCAGATCAGACCACTGGCCATCAATATGATGAGGTGGCATGGTTGTAGGCCACCTAGTATGACTTCGAGAAGGGCCGGGTAGTTGGTATCAGCTCTCGATTGACTCCCAGAGATTATTATGGCAGTGTTGCGATGTCGGCATCCAGCTCGAGAGGAGCTCGTACATCTTTTTCTGCTACACAATATAAGGATCAGTTGCGATCTCAGACTGCACTGATAGAGAGTCTCTGATAGGAGTAGGAGCAGATGCGTCAGCAGCAGCAGCAACATGAGGAGGAGCGTCGACGCCAGCAGCAACTGTACGAGGAGAAGATGAGTCGGTGGCAGCAGCCGCAGCAGGAGCAGATGGACTACATGCGCCTACTCACTCATGATTTAGGGATAGAGTTTCCTCCACCACCATCTGCAGATCCCCATCCCCCCTCCTTCAGATTAGAGTTTGTTATTATGTTATGAAGTTTGTTAAATCAAAATATGATTTTTTTTTCTATTCGTAGTTTCTGTCTCATTATAAAATATTAATAATATTATATTTTGAAATAAAAATATTAATATGAATAATACTATTATTTATATTTTATAATATTAAATTTTATATATATATTAAAATTTTATAATATTATAATTTAATTATATTTTTTTGTAATATTTGAATTATTTTAATATTTGAATGTAAAATAATTCTATTATTTTTATATTAATTAAAATAACTTATTAATATTTTTTTATTTATGAATTATAATTCTATTATTATTATATTAATTAAATCATTTATTAATATTCTATTATTTTTTATTTTTGAATTATAATTCTATTAAAATTATATTAATTAAAATAATTTATTAATAATTTATTATTTTTATTTGTGAATTATAATTCTATTATTATATTAATTAAAATCATTTTTTAATATTTTATTATTTTTTATTTTTGAATTATAATTGGATTATTATTATATTAATTAAAATAATTTATTAATAATTTATTTTTTTTATTTTTTTATAGTATTTGCGACAGGATACTATGCCCGTCACAAATAATATTATTATTATATTCATTAAAATAATTTATTAGTAGTTTTTATTTTTTTTAAATAGTATTTGCGACGGGGCCCATCACAAATAGTATTTTAAAAGTTTTTACAAATATACGGAGTAATATTTGCGACAGGAAAAATCCCCGTCGCAAAAAACGTCTTTAGCGACGGTCCCGTCGCAAATAATTGTTATTGTGACGCCGTTTTCTGGGACGGGTCATTTGCGATGGGATCCCGTCGCAAATGATGCGTCGCAAAAACCTGTTTTTCTAGTAGTGAGACTGTATGTGGTCGCATCTCCAGGTGAGTTTTTAGTGTGGTTCCTTTGAGTTAATCCGAAAATAGTGATTTACCTACCTCCACATGAATCCAACAATTCTTCTCCTTTGTGAGGGAAGTGGATGTGAATCTATCATCATTCGTGTGCTCCTTGTATATCCCCTTTTGACCATTTTAATTCAAATAAACATCGCAGTATTTTTTCCCATAAATTCTAAGTGCCTTCTGAGTGTCTTCCCAAACACCACGACTTCGTAGTGGCCCTCATTTGCAGTCATATATCCCTGCTCCACCAAGCGTGCAATAGGGGACTAGTTATGAATGAAGAGACCTTGTGGTACGAATACACCTTTGGTGTGTTGCGACGCCTCCAGAACATCGAATGAGATAAGAGAAATTGCATCCCATATATACAGCTTCTGATCTAATCTGTGAGCCCATCTAGTGATGAATTTTTAAATTTGCGCATCCTCTTGACAGTGTAATTCCCATTTATGCTCCCATTTTTTTCTTGTTTTACAATAGATCAGTATTGAGCCCCTGTTTTTTTAAAGTGGTTCATCCATATTGGTGACCCTGCAACAAATTTGGTTTGAATTTTGGGGGTTTAACTCACCTCCTCTGGTTTTTGTTGGTTTGTTTTAGTGGAGCGCTACCCCACATGTGTTGAATAATCGATCAGGCCATATTCTCCTACATGATCGGAATGTACACTCATGCTCTACCAAAAGGAAATAACTAGGTGTGCTCCCCTACTATGAGAAATGATCAATCCGACGTTGCATCCCATGAAAATAACAGATCCAATAGCTTGTGTTATATCCATTGTGAGATCTCACTCAGGACGTGTCTAAATATGAAGAGAACTAAGAGTGTTTATTCCATCTATACAGGTTACCTTAGGTCCAAAACAAGTAGCATGTGAATCCTCTGGTCTGGTTAGGACCATCCAACATGGCTTCTCCTATCGCATTAATACTGAATGAGAGATGGGAAACACCCACACTAACTAACTTCATTTGTAGTGACCTTTATAACTATTCTAGAATGTACTTTTCCGGGTAGGGATTTCTATGGCTATCCCCATTTGGAAAACTCATAGAAACCTTGTCACCAATGTGACCATAAATTAGCACTTTTCCCACTTCAAGACAAGGTTTGTCTCTTGAAACCTGTTCAAAACAATCATTAAGTTCTCTATACAACTATAAAAAGTGGTATCCAATTTGAAAAAATCATTCACAAACACAACAATTATCCTCTCAATCATATTTTAAATGATATAAATCACATATATTTGAAATATAGTGAAAGATCCACATAGTCCAAAGGGAATTTATCAATAAGAAAATCATCCAAAGGGACACGTGAAAGTGATCTCTTCATGATCTTCATAGGATATTAAAATTTTCTTATAAGCAGAATATCCATCAAGGAAATAATAAATTTTATTTTCGACCTACTTATATAGTATTTGGTCTAATAATAACGTGGGAAAGTGATATTTCCTAGTGGATGAGTTTAGTTTCTAATAGTCTATGATCACCCTCCATTTTATCACATTTCATGTCTGAATTTTCTCCCCATTTTCATTAATAATGACCATGATAATCTTTTTTAATAAAAAATTGAACTAGGATAACCCAAGGGCTATCATAGATTGGGTAAATGTTCCCAACATCTATCAACTCGATAACCTCCTCCCTTAAATTATATTTCATATTTAAATAAAATCTCATTTGTCACTGAACTCTAAGTTTATTTCATGAGTCCATGGGGAGCTTATGCATACAAAAATAAAAATGAATCCTCTAAATCTCAACAACAGTCCATAAAATGGATGTTTTGAACTCTCAACTAACCTACCAAGATCTTTTGACTCTTTTGAAACTCAGTAGATATGATCACAGATTGTGAAATATTATCCCCTAAAATGAGTATTTTAAGTGAGTGTGAAATGGTTTCAGTTCAATAACAGGAATTTTATAGAAATATGAATGTTTTCTAAGACAAGGTGGCCTCAATTCGTCAATATGTGGCTTATAAAATCCTTTGGAGTTAGAAAAAGAATATTTCCCATTGTTGTCCCCACTTGATAACCTGAAGGTTCTAGACAGAGCATAAGGACCTTTGGGTCATAGCCAACTTGTCTTTTGGTCATAATCCATGAATTATTTGAGATGTACACGATGAAAAAAATAATGACTAATGAATTTAATTCGAAGATTAATTGACATAATCTATGTAACCAAGAAGGCGGGATCATCGCATTTAATTTATAATTAATTTATAGAGATTAAGAATTACCTCACATTATAATTCTTTCTTAATTGATGAATTGGTTGACCATTTCTTGTTGCACCATCATTGTGGTGAAAATATTCAAGAGTAGAGTCCCTATAATGGTGATCTAAATGTTCTTCTCAAACCTCTTAATGTATTTGTAGAAATCTCTAGGTGATAGCGTGGAAAGTTCCAACACTTGATTTGTTTTTTATTGATCAAAATAGAATCATTTGAGGCTAAGTGGGATTTATCTAGTTCTATATAGAATTGATAGGTTAGTAAAGGAGGATCACTCTCCGCTCTTGAAATCATTATAAGAGAGGATCTCCTTAGGGCTTGATAAGAATATCTAGAATTTCATTGTTCATAATGAATATAAGAGCATGGCTTGGTTAGAGAATTTCATAACCGGGTTTATATATCATTGGTGTCATGAACCAAGTTGGGTCGTCATCTGACATGCGCACCCGACTCGGTCCTCTACATGGAGCAAAGGGCGTTCCTGATTCCGACGGGCTGGTACAAGTGCCCAAGTATCAAGAGTGACATGTGGGAACAACTTTATCCAAAATAAGGGATAGAAAAATAAGTAAAAACATAAATAAACAAATGATTGAAAAGAAAACCAAACAAAACCTTAACATTGGACCAAACAAAATGTTTACAATTCAAGCCAAAAATCCTAGATGACTGCAAATAAAAGAAAAATAACACGTCTATTCACAACTTCATGTAATATGAGGAGCCACCTTCTCAAACAACCATCGTCAAACCTTCACGGGAGGGGCATCGATAACCCGAACCACCATCACTAAGCATGATGCTTCATCCTGGAATACACAAAGGAAAATATCTACATACACCCAGAGGTGTATATAGGGTGTGATCCCAATACACAATAGGATACCACCCAATTAAAAGGTTCCATGTCACAACATAAAAAAGATAATTTAACATGCTTATTTAAAACCATACTTTTAAAACGCTTTTAAGTAAAACATTTAAAAGATAAAAGTAGAAATAAAAGAGTACTGGAAGAAAAATCATTTCACAAATATTACTTTAAAATGGAAGATAAAATTCATAAAGATCGTGCACATACTCCAGTGGTCCTCTCTATGCTGACGAAAGGCACCACACCATGAATAGTAAAGTACTATGGGTAAATCCCCCAAGGTAACTAGTATGTGTGGTGCACTAGAGACATCGTACCTCGGTGTAGACGTGGCATAGAAACCATAATAATCAACAATCTCATACACGAGCCACTAGTAAGGAAACACATCCATAACCAAGTGGTCTCCAATCATCACAAAAGATTAGTTAGTATTGTAACGTCAATCCTTCCAGATGAAACTGGGACGAACCACTTACGTGTCATCTAGTGTACTAGTCCTAATTGACCTACCTAGGTAACCAGGGTTTTTTATTCGGCACAATCAATTTCCACATTCACATTTTATATCACTTACTCATATCACAAGCCAAACATGACATTAAACCAAAACCAACCACTTGCATACCCAAACACCATTTTAAAAACACACGCACACCAAAACCATTTCACAACATGATTCGTATCACCTACATTACTTGATATATTATTTATAAAATTTAAAGAACATTTCTGAATAGCATAACAAGGGGTTTCACATGAAAAATGTCCAGTTCCACCTATAAGAGTTCCTTTAAAAACATAACGCACATGTAATCCTATCAAATACAACTCCCGCACTTCACATACAATTTAATAAATCTTGTAAAAAATTTATAAAACACATAAAATTGGCAAGATAAGGTCTATAAAAGAAAGATACACCAGATTTCATATAAGAACACCTCTTTAAAACCAAAAGTAAAGAATACGCATATAAAATCATTATTTCTATTCTTAAAACAATTTGCAATAAAATTCTAGATGTACCCAACACAACAAACACACCCAAAGTGACACATTTTCCATTGAAAATATCAATTTAATTACACACACACCTCAAAGACCCTAGAAATGCATTTTGCACTGACCAGACGACCCCAAACTCTTTTCCAACCATGTCTCACATCTCAAATACACCTCAAATAAACAATTTCTCAGTTTATAAAACATATCACATGAAAAAGAAACCATTTTAAAATAAATTTCACTACTCAATCCTTCAAAAATCTCATTCACACCCCATAAACAGTTGATTAAACACTTCTAGAATGTACCACAACATGTCAAAATGAAAACCATGACAATTCCTAAAAGAAAGTGAAATTTTCATCAAGCATGCATGTCACAACATTTTTAAAAATGCATTTTGCACAACTTATAAAGCTCTTCCAAGAACTTATACAACAAAACATACATCAATGAAAAAACTATTTCATTTCGAAAATCCATTTTCATCAAATGAGACTGCAAAAACATTCTAAAGATAATTCATACCATGAAATTAAATCATAGAACATATTAAAATTAACTAAACAAACAAATTATATTATCTAAAAGATTAAAAGGCATGGAACCACCTACCTTGGTGTCGAAAATATTGAAAAATTAGTGTGCAAAGACCACCACATGTCAACTACAACTCAAACAACAAGGGTAAATCCTAAAAACAAAATATCATACCCGTTGCATCAAAGTCAAACAGACCGCAACCAAGAACCCTAAACCAAAAAATCCCAAAATTTATAAACAACTAATCAAAATAAAACACACCGATGGTGGGGATATTGGGGGGGGGGGGTATTCCAAGAATGACGAGGGGTTCCTGAAGTGAGTTGCGGTCTTGACGGAAGGGAAGAATTCGCAACAAAGGGGTTGTGCGTGGTAGCAAAGGTGTGGGGAGACGGAAGGGTGGCATAGGGGGGGGGATGAAACCATTGAGGGGAGGAAAGGGGAGAATTGGCCACCATCAATGGAGAGATTCGGTGTAAGAGAAGTTGGCCGGGGAGCAGGCTAGAGAGGAGGAGGTAAGCGGGAGTGACGCTGGCTGGTGAGGAGGTCGGCGAGGCCGACGCTGACTGGTGAGAAGGCCGGTGAGGGTGGAAGAAGGATGCAATTGTGGAGGCCATGAAAGGAGTAGTGGGTCATTGCGATGGGAGGTAGGGAGGCTGGTGCAAGGTGGCGCTAGACCGAAGCGTCGGGACGACGATGTGAGGTAGGTGGCCAGACGGAAGTACATGTTGTCTATCTATCGAGGTGTATAGTTCAAATTCGAACAAAGGGATGCATGAATATCCAAGTGGGGGAGGCATGGTATCGACCGTGTGGAAGCCGGATGGCCATGAGGACCGGGATAACAACACGAGCGACCTGGCTGGGGAGGTTCGAGGTCCACAAGGGTTTTGGGGAAGGGAGGTGGAGTCAGGCAATGGCCTAGTAAAAGGGGAAGTGGGGTCGCGATGGAATACATGGGGAGGAGAAAACCCTATTAGACAACAATAATAATAATAATAATAATAACTAAATCTAACAATATCAATAATAAAAAAACTAATAATAATAAAAATAATAATTTAAATAAGAGAAATAATCATAAATTGAATAAATTATTGATCATCACTAATATTAATAATAATAATACCTCCTAATAATTAATAATAATAACCTCAAATAATAATAATATTATTATTAGTAAAACAATTCATTAACATTTTTACCACTTTTCTTAATTTATTCTATTTTTTTATCACTCTTAATTTTTTTTCTTCATTAACAATTCATTATATTTATTCACCTTGAACATCGGGCAGGCTGTGCGGTGAAGCAAGCGAGGCCGCACGGTGACTCAGGCAAAGCTGGATAGCTTCGACCGCAGTGAACTTAACAATGTCAAGGCTAAAATGTGCCTTTTCAAATAAGAACTCGAAATTTTATGTCGGGCTTCAACCCATACTACCTGACACAAAGAAAATTAATATAATAAATAATTAAAATATGGTAGGCGTGACAATTGGGGTTTAGATAATAATAATTGTACATGGTCCCTTATGATTTTATTAATCCTACTTAAAACCCATGTGTCATGAACTAGGTGAGATACCCTCGTACACTGATACCCAAGTTAGTTTTGACATAGACTGAAGGGATTTCCCAATCCCCATGGGTTGGAGACTAACAATGGGAATCATGCCTGAATCACGAGGGAATAATTTTTTCCACAAAATAGTGGAAGAAAATAGATACATGTTAGTATGATCAACACTAAAAAGGGAGAAAGTACCAAAATTAAATAGGTAAAACAATACCCAAATATTATATCATCAATAAACATAACATCTACCAAGGTAAAAGCTTATACATATCCCATGTAATAGGTGGATCACAACTCCACCGACCACCTCCATTACTCTGGCTCCCAATGATCAAGAACATCCACCGCCTCTTTGTGGTGCTTTCTATTTTCTTGGACTTGGCAAAAGATAATCTACAAAAATCTGAAGGTAAAAGTAGGGTGTGAGCTAAACAACCTAGTAGGGTCCCACTAAGTGTTCCATAATCAATTCCATATCAATTAAACCAATTATGATTTTAATTTCAGTAAAATAAATCATGACATGGAATTTATAAATTTTCAACAAAACACGATTTCATAATCAAAAGAATGAAAAATATATTAAAATGATCTTAAATGGAAATTTTATATAAAACATTTATATAAAGTAGTTTTCATGAATAAAAAAGTTCGAAAAAAATTACATGTAATAATCCAATAACACATGTCATATCACAATGCAATAAGCTCCATGGTATGTTAGTTCTTAGAATTAGGATCCTCACACTACTCAATTAGTGATCTTGTATCAATGTGTGCACACATCCCTCGAATTAGGCCATCAATAATCAACTCCCCATTGGGGTAATAATGCCACAATAAATTTATGTTAGTTTTTTTATCATCAATCCGTTGTTAGGGGGTCAAATCACAGCATGATTGTCCTAATTACCAACTAATTAACCAGGCTCATATGTGATTTAGTTATCAATCAATCAATCATGGAAAAATCAATAATTTCAAATCTGTTCAAAATATAATTGCAAAAATTTCCATTTTTAAAATGAATTTATAATTTCAAAACCAAATTATTCATTTTCATTAATTCATGACTTTTAAAATAATATTTCAATTTAATCCATATACCTCAAGGTTCAACATCAAATAATTTCATGAAATAAATTTCCAAATCAAGCCATCAATTTTCTCAAATCCACTCAATTATTTAAATTCCATTGAAATTGGGGGTTTTCACAATTTCCACGACCATTACAAAATCAAACATCCATAATCTAAAATCTAATTTTTTTAATCATTTAAAAAATACATTCAAATTAATCAAGATACTTAAGGTCTTAATTATAGGTAAATGTTATATGGAACCGGCAATCCTTAATCAGTGATCAAATCAACACTTGAAATGTAAAACACCAATGAAGAACGAAGGTGAAGGATATCAACAAGGAAATCCTATATAAAAATCATCAAGATCAAACTCTGATTCAATTAGAAAACATGAGACCACACTGCTGCTAAATAAGTGTAGTAGAGAGGAGTAAGAAAACCATTTTAAGGAAACTCACTAGAGATCAAATGGAAATTTGAGTCATTTTAAAGTGAAAGAGTCACCCAAAAATCAACTGGTGTTGCCCTAGGGGATTGAGGTAAGAGGCTTCATGACAAAAGAAATGACTTCCGACTATAACACAATAAAAATTATTGGACCTGTGGAATTCACATCATGAATATTATATTCATGATGTGAATATCCCATGTAGAATATACAATAAAAGGGTGTCACCTTGAGTTAAAAATAATGATCCCAACCAATTCAAATAATGAAAACAATTCACATATTGAAATAATTCACATCATGAAAATGATTTATAGATTATACCGAGTGATAGATTCATATTTTAAATCTATCCTGTAGATAGTACACAAGCAGTTTATGAAGAAATACTCAGAAAAGGCCTCCAAATCAACCCAGGCCCAAAGAGCACTCTCTAAAATCTTTAACACCTTTACACATGTACACCATTAATTTAAAAAAACATACATCCTTGAACATTAGATCAAAATAAGGGTTGATAAATACCTGATAGAAGATAATGGGATGTTACAACCTACCCACCATAAATTCATTTTTCCCCATAAATCCAATTAAAAATACTCCATATCTAAGATATGTGGCCACTGATCTCTCATTAGTGCCTCACTATCCCAAGTCTCACAAAAATAAAAACCATGCTACCATGGCACATAGACTAATGGTATCTTCTTCACTTGAATAACCTTTTTCTCATAATCAAATATCTCTAATATTAGGAAAAACATCAATATCTTCATATCTCAGGACATAGGAAGTGTTATAAAGTTACTTTCAATGTTGTGATACATGAAACATGTTGTGGATCTAATTCAAATGTGGTGGAAGTTCAAAATAGTAGGCTAATTTCTCCACTTACTCTAAAAAGTATCCCCAAACATTAGTGAAATATTTCCCTATGTTTCAAGACATTGGTGACCCGACCAAGGTGAAACTCTCAAAAACACCTGGTTACTAATTGAAAACTCCAATGGTCACTGATAATGATTAACATAGGATTTAAACTAGATCTATCTTTTCACCATTATTTGACGAATCAACTGAATCTTTATCATTGTATCTTGGATTAAACTCGATCAAAACAAGTAAATTTCACCAATCTCTAACCAACAAAATGGAGATCTATAAGGACAACTATATAAGGCCTCAAAATGATCCATTCAAATAGAGGACTAGTAAATATTATTATAGGTAAACGCAACCAGTCCCAAATAGACATCCCAAGCTTCCCTAAAGTCAAGAACTTAAGCATATGGCTTATCCTCAAGAATATGCATAACTTACTCTATCCGTTCATCCATCTGAGGATGAAATTCCATACTCAAATGTACTAGGGATTACATTTACCCTAAAGGCCTCTCTAGAAGTGAGAAGTGAAATAAAGATCCCTATCAGTGACTATAACAAATATAAATCCGTGAAAATGGATATTTTATCTCATATAAAAATGTCCGAAGTCATCAACATTGGTGGAATATTGAATGGTTAAAAAGTGATTCATTTTAGTCAGCCTATCAATCACAACCCATATCTCATTATTATTTTGAGGGGTATGAAACAATCCAACTAAGAAATCTATAGATCTCCCATCCCATTTCCAAGTATGCACTGTAAGCAGCTAAAGAAAACATAAAGGTTTCAGGTGCTTGAATTTGACCTGTTTGCAGGTATAACAATGAGAAACTAAGTCAGTGATGTCTCACCTCATACATGGACACTAGAATCCTCATTGAATATCATTGAAAATCTTTATGGATTTATGGTGCACCACTAACTAGGAATTATGGAAATCCTCTATTAATACCCTTCACATAGAAAATGTCACAACGTATCAGTTCTAGAAACCAAGGATGCCCTCCAAAGAGAATGACCACTCGCCAATGGTCTCCCCATAATAAAGAGAGTCCATTATGAATTATAATTCATCATCAAGATGACACTCCTAAATAATCATCTCAATAAAATGAGAGATCAAATGTAAATTTATTAAAATAAACTCACTCACACACTCTTGGAATCCCATGTGTAATAGAGAAAAGAGAGCCATAAAATTCCACTTTTCTGATGATTCTTTCATAGCCTCACTTGGAAGTTTTCTACTCAAAGAATCAACAATGAAATTCCCCTTACTAGAGGTTTGGGAAATTCGAAAATCAATTGACTGCAGATACTCAACCCAATGCCGCTTTTGGAGATTAAAATATTTTTGAGAGAAGATATAACCCAAGATTTTTTGGACAAAATAAATGGTAAACCATTCACTAAAAAGTTAATTCTTCCAACTCTTAAGAGAATTCATCATAGATGTGAATTCAATATCATGGGATAAATAATTATTCTCAGGTGTCCTAAGATGTATGGAACCATAGGATACCACATGATCAACTTGCATAAGGATGCAACCCAAACCAAAACCTAATGTTTCAAAAAATACCACATAGCACTACATATCCTCAGGAATAGTAAACACTAGCACAGAAGTCAGATATCATTTAAAATCAATAAAATAAATACAACACTTCTCATCACAAATGAAATTAATCATTTACAAAGTGAGTACAATTATTGGAGAAGCCAACTTCATGAATTTTTTGTTGAATATGTAGTAATATCCCACTAAACCTAAGATGCTCTGAATATAAAAAACATTACATAGTTTGTCCCATGACATAAAAACGTTAACCTTCTTAGGATCAACTAAAATACCATGTTAGAAGACCATGTGTACCAATAACTTCGCGCCCCAAAATCCATTAACCATATTTTTAAATATTCATATAAATTCGGTGGTTTCTCAATATTTCCATAGATTCTCTCAAGACACACTTGGTTCTCCTCAATTTGAGAGAAATCTAGGACATCATCCTTAAATACCACCATGAGCGAGTTAAGGTACTAATGAAATATCATGTTCTTGAATTCTATAAAAACTATAGGAGCATTGATTATACCAAATGGAATAAAAAGATACTCATAATTGTCATACAAACTCTTAAAGGTAGTCTTCTAAATTTCATACTCTTTTATAATCAACTGGTGATAACCAGATCAAAGATAAATATTTCAGAACCAATTAACCCATTTCAACAGATCAAACATATGATCACTTCTTGGTAACAGATAATTTTACTTCACTATAACTTGATTTATTTTTTAGTAATAAAAACATAGGCAAAGTGTTACATCATATTTCTTTTAAAAGATAATAGATATCACCCAAGGTGACACACTCGATCCTATAAAACCTTTTCCCAACAAATCATCCAACTGATATTTCAACTATTTTATCTCTTCTGGTGCCATATGGTAAGAAGGAATAAACATTGGATGAGTACTAGTTACTAAATCAATGTAGAAATCTACATCCCTTACTAGTGGAACGCTATATAAATTGGAAGGAAACACACTGGGAAACTTAATGAAAACTAGATGGGGATTATCAATAAAAGATTCCAACTCTAAGTCAAAAGGAAAAATTGATATTTCCCTGCTCAAATTTGAAAAAGTAGGTCTGAATCTAATAAACCTTTGGTCCCATTCTCCCTCAAAGACATGAAAAACCCCATCAGACATAATACAAGAGACCCTTTGAAGATAATAGTCAATTTGGGCCTTATGATAAATCAATCAACCCATCCCAAAAATGAATTCTAGAGGATTTGTGATGAGAACCTAAAAATTAATTGTAAGCTAAATCTCTGATAAATAAAAAGCAGAAGTAGAATACTAAAGACCCTACTCTATATTTGTTTCTAGGGATGTAGTAATATCCATCATAAAAGAGAAAACATACATTAAATGACTTAGAAAATTCACAACATGAGATCATATAAATGAGTGAGATATACCAGTGTTAAATAAACCAGTCAATAAATATAAATCTATAGTGATGGTACCTCTCACAGTCACTGGACTTGCATCAGCTTCTTCTAGAGACTCTTCTACTATATGAAGAAGCTTCATTCTGAATGCTTGTTGCTGGAACCACTTAGTTCATGAAGAATCTAATTTGACCATAGTACATTTTGTAAATGATGATATGGTGACACTACATGGAGAATAAAATATATGGCATACATTTTTTATATTTCATGGGTGACCATATGAACCACATATTATTTTTTACCTTAGTACAAAACTATTTATAATGACCAACCTTTCTATTCTGAAAGCAAGTCAATGGTCATCTTCCAGGCACTATAGAAGGTCTATATAACAACTTAATTCTAGAATCACCATGATACTCATCACACTTCCTCTTTCCTTTAATGGAACTAAAAAAACTACCACTGAGATAAAAATGAACTCTCTTTAACCCTGACTTATAAGCCAGGTCAAGATTAACCGTAAATACTATATCCATAAAATCAGTATAGGAAGTGATCATTGGGAAGGAAACCTATGATCAAATATTATGTAGGAGACCCATATTGAACCGTAAATTCCTTATCTTCTAATTGGATACAACCTTCGGAGAAAACTGAAGAAGCTGTGAAAATCGGTTCACATACTGTGTCACGGTCCTATCACCCTACCATAGGTTGAGAAACGACATACCATTTACCAAAAACATATATTTTAGATATAATTTATTAGTGAAAAGAAATTTAAAGTCTTTTTACACAAATCCCTTATGTGTATTCACCATCACCATCAAATCCCACCATATCCTATCAGGACATTCAAGCATTAAGTTATCACATTTCATATGTATAGTTTTTGGAATTTCGAAAAACTAAAGAAAGTAGATCAATCTTTTTCAAATAATACTCAACCTATTAATGATCATACAACACTAAAAAACAAGTTTATCCAGCGATAGGGATTTAATAGAACTAGAAATAGTTCTCTTAAAGGGGGGATTTTATTTAAGAAATGATAAAGGCCTCTCTATTATCAGTGCTACTAAAAAAGTGTTAATAAAGGGGGACCCTTTTCAGTACTGGTAAAAAAGCGCTGATAAAGGGAAGTCTTTAACGATGCATTATTACTACTACTGCTAAAGGGTACATTTAAAAAATATATCATTAAAAATAATATATTAATACATAAATATATTTATATTGAGATAAATATAATATATATATTTTAAATATGTTTTTGATAATGTTAAATGGACATTTACACATAATTTATAAGATCATTAGTGAAAATTGGTTATAAATTAATTTTAAAAATATTATTAATTAATAATTTTCTAATTATTATCGAGTAATATTCATTTAATAACAAATTGAAGATAAAAAATCAAAAAATTAATAAAAGATCCAAAATAAGTTGAAATCCTAACATGAACTTCAAAAGGTTATAAATTTTTGATCTGGGTGTCTGTTTGAGCTCTACCACAGATCAAATCGAATCTTGTGTTGAGTTATACCCCTAGTTGTTGAGGGTACCACAATCACATTTTTCAAAGCCAAAAGTCCCAAAAGGCCTCCAAAAATAAGTTTCTAGTCAGGGTACCCCAATTTTTTAACATTCAATGGATTTTCAGCCTTTTTTATGGGGGTCTTATTATCATTTTTCGGTAGAGACTGAATTTATTCCTAGGTCTTACATTCATATTGATATTATGGTTTTTAAGTATTATCATTTTTTATATTTTACTATTATTTATAATCAAATATATAAAAATATATAAATATTTATTATATATTCACACATAAAAAATTAATTTTATAAATAAATATTTAAACATATTTACTTATAAAATATATTTATCAATATATAAACCTTATGTAAATAAAAAAATATTTTTTTATTTAAAATACAAATGTATGAATATTTATATACCTATTCAATCAATGTATATAAAATATATATATATATATATATATATTTGGGTGTGTGTATTGACAAACATATATATATTTGTCTATATATTCTAATATATATATATATATATTAATATATAATATATGTAAATAAATATAAATATGTATAATTATATTTATAGATGCACACGCACATATATATGTATGTATTTATAAATGCACAAATACTCACACACACATAATCATATATATATATATATATATGTATATATATATGTATTTATATATATAAATATATATAAACATAAGAATTAAATTTTTTTTGATATATATATAGATATATTGATATATTATAAAATGGAAAAAATAATAACGGGGAGTGGAAAAGATGCAGACATATGAGATGGAGGTCTCATGTAATGTCCCAGACCCAGCTGCCACTCAACAGCACCCCAAGCCCAGTTATCCACATGGCATCAAATGCATCTCCCCAAATTCTAGAGGTTGCCGACTAGCAGCGAGGTATAGGGGTGTCTGTGGGGAAACTATGCCCTTATCACTAGAGTGTAGCAAAAATGAATAATAATATCAATGTAGTAGAAGTAGTAAATCATACAAAAATAGATACACAATAAGAATAAATAACAATGTCAAGGGGAATATAATATACAATGATGATGATACATGTCATATGTCTCTACAAAAAAACCAAAATAGTTCTATATGGTAGGTGTATAATACTTGTAAAAAAGTCGAAAAAATATTCAAGCTAGAATCACGATCCTCAACTTGATCCCATGCTCCCATAATACTAAGAAACAATCAATAACCTATAGTATGGTACTTTTCCATACCCATACCCAAAATCATATAGTCTATTCGGGTACCAAAGGGTGTCTCGAACAAGTTGTGACACTAAATCCCAGTAGGAAACCACCCAAGGTCGAGTTCTATCCATTCAGTGAGTATATAAAAGTCACAACATACAGACAGTACTATAACAAGTAAAGGACGTAATTAAAGTAAACATCCACTAAAGTCCATGTTCTTAGTTATAATCGAGTCCATTTAATTATTCAATTTCATTTGATTAATAAGTCTCGATACCTATCATAACTCCCAACATCCCCCATGATAACATTATCAAAGGATGCCTAACTGACCATCCATAAAGTATAAACAAAGACCAAATCCAAGCTTGTGATTTGTCTTGGAAAATGCATCATATATCTCATTTAGTTCATTATTCAATTTATAACCTGATCCCGTCCATGGAATTCCTAAGTTGTAATCTAGGTATCTCTCTAGGTGCATCATAAATTAGTCACCTTATAATATTTTCCATTACAATCCTCATAATAACCCATGTATCACACTAGGTGTGGTATAACATCACTTCCATTCGAGTCTATCCTTGGCAGTCCATTAAGGGATCCCAAGTATCACCAATTGAGTAATGATCAAATTCACTCTGAGTAAGTCCTCATAATTCCTAATATAGAATCCAAGTATCACTCGACATAAAATAGTGTTCCCCCATGAGTCCATCCTTGGTAGTCCATTTAAGGAGTCCAAGTGTCACTCAGGCATAAGAAAGGTAGAAGCCAAATGAGTTTGTCCATGGAATTCATCATTTGAATCCATGTGTCCCTCAATGAATATAAGCAATCAATCAATTTAGTATCATTTAATCATTATCATTTATCTACGTCAATGTCAATACCAAGAAAATTTCAATTCGATCACACCTCATAAGGTAACTCAAGTCATGAGCTAAGCTTATAAGGCTTACCTCTCAATTACTCACATAGAAAATTAAATATAGGGGAAAATCATTCTTCAATAAGATATTACATATCTAAAGAAAAGGGAAAGTCCATCCATATATTACTATTAATCAATTAAATTACAATTTACAATTCATATTTCAATTCAATTTACA
This sequence comes from Viscum album, assembly GCA_963277665.1. NCBI lineage: Eukaryota > Viridiplantae > Streptophyta > Magnoliopsida > Santalales > Viscaceae > Viscum > Viscum album. The sequence continues at coordinate 1,063,523,616 of OY728126.1, read as the reverse complement.
TCTCAATTCACAACTCAATATTAAAATCCCATGACAAGGGGTAAAGGGAACACCATAAAGGTATCCAAAATTCATATTCCATTATAATGGCCTATTTAAATAGACAACACACCCAAAGGGGTGGTTTCACTAAAGGTTCTTAACCATTTATCATTTATCAGTGATCCTAATTAATTGAATAGTTTATACCTATCTATTCAATTCAAAGAGTAAAATTCATTACAAGGCATCGCCCAAGAATTGGACACACAATACAATGGAATATATAAACACTTTGAATTTTAACGAAAGACACAAGACCACCTAATTTTGGTCTATAGTTGATATCTCATCCAATACCAGCTCTTGGTTCGACTTAGATCATGAGAAAATCAAATAACAAATAAAGATCCTAAAAATAGGGAAAATTAGATTACACCATAATAGCATAACAGATACCAAACCATACGAGGAACACCACAAAAGGAGTTAATAAATCCCCGATGCCGATTCAACGAGCTAAATTGTGCTTGAATCAATGATTGGATAGAGAAGATACCTCAATTTAATAATAGTATTCAAAGATAGATTCAAAGGGGGTGTTTTATATATGGGAGAGAATTGATTTATTTAGGTTAGAAATCGATTAAATTAGTGGAAGTTTTGTAAATTCACACAAAAATATAGGGTAACAGAGTTTGGCCACATGGTTGGCCAAACAATGAACCAACAATCCATGCTTATCTATAGGGAAGGGAACCTCACACGATTTCAATAATTGTGCACAAACCATGAAAAAATACTCTTCTAAAATTGCAGACATGGCTGTATGGCCGTGAACCCCAAATCGCATGGTTTTGCCAAATTATGTGGGATCCTCATGCTCAATGACCTTTTCTTGCATGGTTAGTTAGACCATACGGCCTAACACTCATTATTTATTCTAACCATGTTCTAGACCATTTTCACCCCAAAAGATGGGTTCTGGGATTCGACCCATCCCTGAACACCCCAAAACCTTCATAAACACAACAAAAATTCACATTATTCTATATTTAAACATTTAAAATTGATATTTATATAATGTAAAGGATTCGTACCTCAAGAAATAACTTGGTTCTTATAAACTTCCCAATTCATCCCCAAATTTCCCTTCCTTGTGTGGTAATGAATGTCCTAATAATAACTCTGGAAACTACGATCATGCATCGTGCTCCCACTCCCAGGTCTCATCCTATACACGGTTATGCTTCCATAGAACTCGCACTAGAGGAATCGACTGATCTTAGAGAACCTTTGTGCTACAATCCACAATGCACATTTGATGATCCTCAAAGTGAACATCTTCCTATAAATCAATATACTAAAGATTAAATGCATGATATGGGTCTGAATAATAGCGGTGTAGTGGACATACATGGAAGACATCATTCGTTTCCCGATACCTATGAGGTAACTACAACTGATTGGATAACAACCCAACTTTCTCTAGAATCTTAAACATCACGACATAACATAGTGAACATTTACCCTGACTCCTGATTCACCTATGTACCAACCTCAGTGAAACATGTAATAAAACTTAATCCCTGACCTAAAACTATAGAAGTCGTATGTAGTGATTGAAATATGATTTCTGTCGAGATTGTGTAGTAGCCATCCATTTTTGAATCAACTAAACCTACATAGTGGTCTCCTGAATAAAATGAGTTCCAAGCATAGCTTCCTCTCCTGCCTCTAAGAAACACATGGGTGATCAACATGGCCTATCGTACAAATCCTCATAATGCACCATCTAAATAGTATCCCAAATATTTTATTATTGTGGAATTTAACTAGGGGTATATACCTCTCCCAAGAGACCCCGAAATTCAGAACGCATGCCCAAAAAATTTCCTCAAGCACCTGTATCATATTCTCTAATTGACCATCAGCTTGAGGGTGGTATGGTGTGCTCAAAAGAAATTGTGTACCCAGTTACATCTACAAACTCTACTAGAATTGAGACATAAACTAGACATCCCTGTATAAAAAAATCATGCACATGATCCTGTAAAGTCATACTATCTGAAAGATATACAACCTTCCAATCTCATCAACACTGAAGGTCTCCTTAATTGGCATGAGATGTGTAACTTTCATGATATTTTCAACAATAACCCATACAACATCATTACCTCGAGGTGACCTTGGTAAACCTGTCATGAAATAAATCATGAAGTCAACCCACTTCCACTCAAGGATGGGTAACTACTATAAAAGTATATCTATTTGCTGGTGTTCTACCTTCACCTACTGACAGGTGAAACATATCATGAAAAGCAAGCTATATATAATTTCATTCCCAGTCACTAGTATTGGTGATGTAAATCCTAATAAAACTTGGTGATGCTAGGGTGAAATTCCCATGATGAATCATGAATGTTTCACATTAGTTTTTTTCACATGTCTACAGAAACCCATAAGTGACCATGTACATGTAGAATTTCATCCTCACCTACATTCTTACAAGGAGGAGGGTCCTCACCTGCCACACTCTCCCATAGGACTAGGCCTTCCGAGTTTATAGATGTCTCATCCTAACTCTATCAAGAAGGGTAGAGGTAACAAATAATGATGATAGAAAAGTATGCCCCTAACTATCATGAACCTCTATGTGCATCTCATCGAGAAACTCCATCAGCAATCACTTGTTACTGGCCTGCTGAACTGCCTATATCTGAGTCCTTATTTTTAGTGCATCGACCACTGCATTGCCATTACTAGGAATTTAGGAAAACTTCAATTCTAAATACTATAAGTATTCAACCAATATTCACAACTTCTTATTCAGATCATACTGTGTAAATATGTACTTGATGCTTTTGTTGTCTATGTACACCAAAAAAATCCCTCCAAGAAAGTAATTTCTTCAACAACATAATGTGTGAACAACTAAAGTTAACTTGAGATCATGAATCGAGTAATTCCTGTCATGTGGACTCAACTGCTCAAACCCACAACCCATGACTCTACCCCCTACATAAGAATTTCTCCAAGCCTAATAAATTATGAATTGTAGTAAAAAATGTAACTTCTTCCTAGATCTGCAAAAAATCAATATCAGTTCTAAAGTCAATCTCTTTTTTAGCTCCTGAAAGGCTGTATCATAAGAATATGACCTTACGAACTTCACACTTCTTATTCAAGCCCATAAGTAGTGCATCTAGGTGTGAGAAGTACTATATGAAATGTCTGTATTAACCATCTATCCCTATGAAACTCCATACCTACAAAAAGTTCTTGGGATGCTCCTAGGAAACTATAGCTCCCACCTTATCTAGGTTAACTCATACTCTGCTCTCTAAGATAATGCAACCCAGGAAGTGAATCTGATCCATACAAAAGTGTCGCTTTGTGATCTTAACATATAACTTATGCTCTCCTAGTGTACTCAAATATGATATAAATATGATTTACTTTGGTTTGTCGATTATAAAAATACACCAAGATATCATCCATGAATAACATGAAAAACTAATTCAAATCAGGATATAAAACTTGATTCATCAGTTCCATGAAGACATCTCGGATGTTCATGAGACCGAATGATATAACCAGATACTCATATAAACCACACCTGCTATGAATGGTTGTGCGAGTTATGTCTGATGGCATGACATTCACCTGATGATAACCAGATCTCAAGTAAATATATGATAAAACCCAAACTCCTCAGAGATAATAAAAAGTTCATCTATCTATGATAGAGTATACTGATTCTTAACTATCAGCTGGTTCAATTTCCAGAAAACCATAAATATCCTAAGAGTTATGTTCACCTTTTTTGAAAAAAAAAGGTCCATAATACCCCACGGATAAGTACATGGTTGGATAAACCCATTTACCTCTAAATCCTATGGATTCCTCTTGATCTCCTACATCTTGGTAGTATTTATCCTCTATGGAGGAATGGATACCAGTGTATCTCTTGGAAATAGATCGATAGAGAAATCTACCTCTCTCATAGGAGGTAATCATGAAAAGTCATTTATGAAAATCTCCCTAGAATGCTCAACCACTAGAGGTAAATCTATTTGATGTATTCTATGATCATCTAGATATAGACTCACTATATGGGGTTTTATATTGATCAGCCCATGATTCTTAGTTCCAAATCAGCTCACTCGGACATACCATTCACCCTTGTGAATAAACTCTCCTCCCTCTTATGATGTAAAGGTCACCCTTCGGTGATAAAAATCAATGAAATCATGGAAGGAAACCAATTATTCTATCATAAGGATGGTGTAAAAAGTAGTCATAACACGGAAAAAGAGCTCCCATATGAATTAAAACCCACCAATATCGAGGGGGAACTCCTTACACCAATTTACATCCTCTATTCTAATCCCCAATAGAGTGTCAATCATCACAACACCATCAAAAGTTTTAACATTGAGCCTAAGGCTCTCCACAACAGGCAAAAATATGACACTATGTGAATCCCATGTATCAAAAAGTGCATTAACAAAATTAGAGGTTAGTAGAATAATAACACTGATAGTATAAGGTCCAAGATCCTACTCCTCAATGGTCTATTGAACTACATACATATAGCTTGAACCATGACCTAGTGATATTTCTTGGCCACTATAAGCAGATCCACCCTGCTATCGTTGTGAGACAAGGGCCTGACTACCATGGTCATGACCACCGCCTAGGCCTGATCGACCAACTACACTCAAGCTCCCTGCCATAGGAGAAGATACAGATCCCACTCCCAAACATAGAGTTCGTGAAGACCCTCTCCCACTGGATACCAGAGGAAAAGTTCTATAGAATCATTGCGGATGGCCCATATTTATGCCTGATTGACACTCGACTAAGTCTCTCATACACTGAGGCCTCATGTATCTCGAAAAACTACAATGGTAAAACCTAACCTAGATACTTGAATATGTGCTATTAATGCTAATATCACCATGTGGAAGCTCCAAATGGCGCTTCCTACTACCAATCAATGCAATAATGATTCTAGATTCCAAATTGTCGTAACTCATACCCCCAACCTCTCTCAAGTTATGCTCTATGATAATCTCCTGATTTAATATTACATAGATGGTATTTAGTCGAAATACATTTACCTATGATCAGATGTCATACCTGAGACCATCCTTAAATCTCCCAACATTAGATAACTCATGAATGGTCATAATAGGTGTCAAACGATAGAGCTTAATAAAATTGGATGAGTAATACATAACTGATAATGTGACCTACTCGAGGTGAAAGAAATCCCGGTCTATATCATCCCTAAATGCCTCAGGATAGAAGTATTTATAAAAGGAACTATGAAAATCCATCCAATCCATCTCCTAATGACGATGCATCTTTGTAATGAAATCCCACTATCTCTTGAAAAAATCACACAACATATATGTAGTGAGATTTACCCTCTTCTTAAGAGGCATCCCAAGATACTTGAAGATCGATAGCATGGACTCTATCCATGAATCTGTAGCCTGTGGTACACCATCCCCCCAAAATGTGGGAGGATGCTGATGCTGGAACTCATGTGTTAACTCTTCCATAGTCGGAGTAGGCTGCGGTTCCCACTAAACGGTCTGCATGACCCCCATAAATACCTTGTGGAATTATGCCTCATCATCTATGTTCGAAAAAACTACTGGTTCCTCACCTGGAACTACTGGAGGATCCACTGGAATCCCATAGCTCCCCACATCCAGAGTGTGGTCATCACCACCCTCCTAGTGTAAAACTGGGGGGACATCACGATGATATACCTCTAAAAATTCCAAGTACACACCTCATTTTAGGATCATTATCAATTTTCACAACTCTAAAGCATAAATATTTAATAAAGATAGGTACAAGCCTTCCTATATAAGAACACACACCTTTGACTGCTCCCAGAGTCAGGTCTGTATGATGTAAAAATCATATAGAAGTTAGAGATACTACCTACATCCCACTACTAAGGTCATGTCTTGGTCAAGTTCTCTTCTATAAGAAATTTCAGTATCTATTTCATTTTCACATGACTTCATATATTCATTTCACCTAAGAATTAATACTCAGTTCAAATTTTTATCATGGTTCATTTTAAAAGGTTGAACCAATGATTTACCAAATTCCAATCCATAAGAGACCATACACCTCATGAATCAAAATGTGGTGTGCATAAAATCCACACCATAACCCATTCCACTATACCTATCACAATAACATTTATATCTATCATGACACCTATCACTATAATAAGAAATAAGTAATTCATCCTAAATGGCATAACATAATTCATGGAATGTGATTCATGTAAAGTGCCTAATAATGATGCATGAGATGTCATACCCTCATCTCATTAGGTTTCAACAAAATAGAACCTTTAATAATACCAATAATAATAATATAATTCAATCGATTCACCCAACAGTGGAATCTAATCAACTATAATATTCAAAATTTGAAAAACATCAATTTCATTCGATATAATTTGGTGTTTTACAATACATGATGTAGCTACTCATAGGCATAGATCATTAACAACTCCCAATTTATTCCTATCCTTTTCTATTATCTCAAAATTGTAAGTAAATCCAGAAAAGAAAACCTGTGATACCACTTTGTAACCTTCTGGACCTGAATGCCACTTAATAGTGTCCTGAACCTGATTGGACACATGGCCTCAAGTACATATCCCCAAATGTTAGAGGTTATCGACTAGCTGTGAAAGCCTATGTGTGTCTTCGGAGAGACTATTCCCTCACACAAGAGTGTACCATAGTGGAATAAAAATAATAATTAAGTAGTGTAAGCAGTAAATCATATAAACAAAACATACACAACAGGAATAAATAACAATATCAAGAGAATGATCATATAAAATGATGATGATACATGCCATATGTCTCTATAAAACATGGATGGTGTACAATACATGTGAGGAAAGTTCAAGAAGGCCATAAAGTATGCCAACTAGCATCACAAGCCACAACTCAGTCCCATGCTCCCCTGCTCCTAAGCAGCAATCAAGAGCCACTAGTACAAAAAGTATATACCACATCAGAATTTTTCACATTAGTTATAAATAACCATCATGAAAAGCTGTAAAAATTTATTTATCATGTTAGTTATATTATAACCGACGTAATAAATGCATTATATTGAGTAATCATGTCGATTATGATATAACCGACTTGATAAATCAACTATCTCACTTTATCACATCAGTTATAAAATAACCAATGTGATAAAACCAATTTTTTTACATCGGTTTTTATATAACCAACGTGATGAAGCAAACTTCATTTCCTTATCACGTCAGTTATTATATAACCGATGTAAAAAATTGGTTATATCATATTGGTTACAAAATAACCGACATTATATATGTAATAAAAACACTTTATCATGTTGGTTACTAAATAACTGATGTGATAAATCTTTAAAAATATTTATGAATCCTTGTATTGGGTCATTGTGGTATTTTTAGATCAGGCAACAAAAACTCTGATCTCTTGTGTGGAAACCCTAGAAACTATTATTTGAACCCATGGCATCCAACCTCATTTTACTAATATCATTCATCATAATTTTTATCGTCGCATCTATCTGATCGACTCAAAACACTCTAGTAAGCCTCACATGCCTCAATTTTAGTTGTTATTTTTTTGCGGATGCTCTACATTTATGTTTTTGGATTTTTTTTAAAAAAAGAAATATCTTGTTTAATTTCCTAATTTTATCATTGTTGGACATGGTTTTTCTTATCCTTGATCATAAATCATTTGGAATGAAGCTCCATGTTACTTTATTAATATGCTTCCTTATTTAAATATGAAATCACTATATAGATATCCCTGGTCATGGATACATTGGTTATATATAATAACTCCCTTTTAAATTTATAAAACACATTAAATGTTCTGTTATTCTAGATTAGATAAAAAGAAATTATACTTGTCCATGTGTTTGATGATGAATATGTACTCAGTATTCCTATAGAAGTTAGGCCATTTGTTTATTTAATTATTTTCCTATATGGTTAGGTTGTATGTAGTACATATTTTATAATGACTTATAGTATTGCAACATACTATGTTGGTCCTTGGTTGCTTATTTATTTTGCATTACATTGGTTAAATATTTATTATTAGCTAAGTATCCCCCAAAAAACCTCTCAACATACCATGAATAGGTTATTTTCATCCCCTTCCACAGACAATCTAGGGTCCTCTTAAGGCCTATACATTGAGTTTAATATAAATCCATTTTAAAAAGTGGCTCGAAACCTAGAAATATAAACTTGCCACTCAAATCAATTTCGACCATACACAATACCATTTTCAAAAACAAACTCAATAAAAAAGTTTAAACCCATAAATGTGACCATCAAAATTACATGAAATAAAGAAAGTATTTCAATTCAATACAATACTAATACCTATTATGTTATTATTTTATAAAATTAGGATAAAAATTTACGTAACAAAACTCATGCTGTGATGGGTTAATAATAGACCACAGTAGTGGATGGTGCTTTATTTTTACATATTGGTTTTCTATATTATTTCTGAAAAACAATGTAATTAAACTTTTTAAATACACATATATTTGTTTTATTATATTTTAAAACTATGTTAGTTTCAAATTATTGAATATTTCATATAATATAAAACTATCTTATCTAACTATATTTCATTTTTAAAATTATTTCCATGCATATCTTTTTAAAATATGCATATATTTGTTTTATATTTAAAAATTGTGTTATATTCAAATTATGAAATATTTTATATAAATATAAAATTGGATTATCTTGAAAAGATGTATAATTTTTATATTTTTTATAAGTAATAATGAATAGAAGTTTGATTATGACACATCGAATGAGTGATGAATATGAGGAAGGTTTAGATGCTTTTTTGGAATTTTCTAAATGAAATGTTCCAAACGACACAATGTTTTTCTATCCATGCTTGAAATATTAAAATATAAAGAAGTTCTAAATTACAGAAATAAAAGATAATTTAATTTATCATGGTTTTAATCTAAGTTATAGCCCTTATATTTGGCTTAGTGAAACTGGGATGAATTTTATATCTACTAATGATGATGCTTTACAAGATGGTAAATCTGATGAAATTGAAGAAACAATTCATGATATTGAGGCAAAATAAATTTCGAAAGAACTAAAAATTGAGTGTTTATGTGGTGATACTGAAAAACCATTGTATCTTGGTTGTATGGATTTTACAATTTAATCATCGATGTTAGGATTGATTAACCTAAAGGCGAAACATGGATAGAGTGACAAGAGTTTTACAGAGCAACTAAATTTTTTAAAGACATTCATCTTAAAGACAATGATCTTCTGTATTCACATTATAAGACCAAGAAAATATTATTCCTGAGGGGATTTGGAGACAAGAAAAGACATGCCTGTCTGAATCATTGTGTGAAATATATGAAGGAATATGAATTTCTATTAGAGTGTCACAAATGGTGGACATCAGGGTATAATTTGAAAGAAAACCCACAGGCTTATGTAGAGACTACATAGATCCTTGCCAAGGTATTTTGGTATATTCCTATAGTTCCTTATTTGAAACATTTATTTTCTAATTCACATGATGAAAAAAGGTTATGATGGAATTATAATGAGAGGATATGTGATGGAAAAATATATCATCCAGCTAATTGTCCACAATAGAAGAAAATTATTGAGCAGTATTCTACATAAAAAATGAAGTTAGAAATATCTGACTTGGGTTGTACATGGATGTAATGAATCAATATCAAAACCGTTGTAGCCCACATAGTTCATTGCATGTTTTATTGGTATTTTTGAACCTATCTCTTGAATTTTATATGAAGCACAAATATGTCATGTTGTGTTTAATGATATTTAGACCAAATCAACTCAAAAATGATATTGATGTTTTCTTATAACCATTAATTGATTATTTGAAACACTTTTGGGAGAATGGTATTAGGGTGTATAATTATTATAAAATTGAATATTTTCAACTTCATGAAGTGATTATGTTAATTATAAATGACTTCACTATATGGAAATTTTTCTAGATATAGTGTTAAGGGGCATTAAGTGTGTCCAATTTTTGAACAACAAACTTCATATTGTCAATTTCATCATGGGAGGAAAATAGTATACATGTTTCATAGAATGTTTTTTCCTATGGATCACTCTTATAGAAGATTAAAAAGGCCTTCAATGGCTATTAAGAATTTGATATTTCTCTAAAACCTATATCCACTGATTAGTATTTTGAGAGGGTTAAAAACCATGGTGTGACATTGGGAATGAAACAAAAATCTATTAATGATAGAAATATTTGATAGAAACAATAAATATTTTTTGAGATACAATATTTGTTATATCATGAAGTGAAACATAACATTGATGTCATGCACATACAGAAGAATATATGTGACAGTTTGATTGGAACCTTGTTAGATATTAAAGGAAAGAATAAATATGGGTTTAATGAAATATTATACTTACTATCAATAGGAATACATTTGTAGTTATCTCCCACCCTTGATGGAAGATTAACATTTCTTCCCCCAGCTTGTCATACATTATCTAAGAGGGAAAAAATTATCTTTTTTCAGTTTCTTCATGATATCAAAGTGCCGCAACGTTATTCTTCAAATGTAGAAAAAATATCTTAAAAGGATTTAAAGTTGACAGGTATGAAATCTCATGATTGTCACATCATTATGTAATAACATCTTCCAGTTTCATTGTGTGGAATATTTCCAATCCATGTCAGAAACACAATCCTTAAGGTGTGTTATTTTTTCAATTGAATTTGTAATAAGGTGATTGATCTAGATACATTGGACATTTTGGAAAATGAAGCAATTTCTATAGTTTGTTAATTGGAAATTTCTTTTCCTCTATCCATTGTTTGATATAATGGTTCATCTCATGGTTCATCTAGTTTGAGAAATAAATATTTATGGACCTATATAACTATGTTTTATGTATCCATTCGAATGGTATATGAAGATATTGAAGGGGTATGTTAAGAATCCTTTTCAACTTGAAGCCTCCATTTTTGAAAACTATAAATCTGAGGAGGCTGTGGAGTTTTGTACGAGCAACTTGTCTATAAAGAAGCACATTGGTTTGCCTCTATCTTGCCATAAACGAGTTAATAATGGGGGAAATGGGATTAATGTATTGAAAGTCAAATCATTTTTAGGTGCACCATTGATGAAGTTATATTTATACATGTTAAATAACATGGCTGATTTCAACCATATATAACATTACATATTAATGAGTTGAAACAATGTCATCCAAAGAAGAAAGAAATGCGGATTTTGAATGATCATCAAAAAAAATTTCATGGTTTAAAAAGACATTTCTTGGTATATCAAATGCATCAGAGACATTAAGATGGTTAGTGGGTGGTCTAAGTTTAAATGTAATAACATGGTCTGAGTATTGCATAAATGAATTTATATTCTATATGAATGTTCAAGACAAAAAAAGTGTAGTTTACAATACTGGTGTATTGGTGTTCTCATAAACAATGATTTTTTTGTGTTTTAAAGAAAAAAATGAAATTTCTGCATCAAGTGCATTTTATACAGTCATTGAAGAAATGTGGGAGGTCGATTTCATTAAAATTAAAGTTACAATGTCTAACTAAAAATGTTATATCAGTAATAATAGTGTCATAAACGATGAATTTGGAATGACACAAGTTAATCTAAATATATTGGAAGACAGAACTGATTCTCTTATAATGAAAACACATGAAAAACAATTTTTCTATATTCTTGATCATCTGATATATATTGTTCTATTGTTTTACAAGGAAAAACTATATTTTTCTGATGATAAACTCGATGAAGATACTAATTTATGAAATATCCCTACTTACATGGAAAGATTAACAAATAATAATGACAAGAATGTTATAGACATGGTTTGTGCCATAATGAACATTCATGATGAAGGAATTTGGGAAAAATCCATTAGTACATTCTTAATATTATAGTTAACATATGTTTATTTCTCATTTACTTTTATTAATTTCATAAAATGTTAGATATTGTAATTTTTTTCTTTATTAAGACACATATTAAAACTAATAAATAGAAATGTTTGTTTATTTTAGTTTAGTTTTGTTTAGTTTATCATGGTTACCATTTTATAACTTATATATTTATTGATTTTATTGAATGACAATTATTTTAATTCTAATATGTTAAAAAAATGTTCTTTTTTGTGCTAAAAATTAATTTATTAGGTTGGATCATTTTTAATATTCCTACACGAATTTTGGATTTGTTTTCAGTCATTTACACGAAATTTCATATATCATTACTATTTTTATCATTTTAGTTAACTATAAAAAATATGAATAATAATGTGTCAATTTTAAGTTTAATTTTGTGTTTCTTAGTTTTTTATTTGTTTACATTAGAGTTATAATATGTGAATTTGTATATTTGTGTACTAAATTTTTGTTTCATTGATTTGAGGGATAATGATATATCAATCAATTTAACAACCACATACTTCTGGATATGAGATTCATGATCATACCTCTAGGGAGGAACATCCACACACTCTTCATGATGTTCCCTAATCTTCTTCATGTACTCCCCCAATGGAAGAAAGAGTTTTAGGGTTGATAAATGTGGCTGCACACATTTACAAAAATTATCACTTGATCATAACCAGTACCAGAGAATAGTGGTACAATTTGATGATAATGATATTCCGAGAGGTCCTAATGCAATATAATTCAAGGGTTTTGAATCAACATAGGGTAAAATCAAAGTCAGAATTTTTTTTAATAAATGGATAAGTGTTGATAAAATAACACTAGCTCAGTTGTGGGAGACTATTTTGGTAAAATCTATTGCTTTTATTTGACTAATATTGAAATGTTTATAGTATAATATATTTTCCCTCTTCTTTATCGGATGAAATTTGATATACCTGACACTGGAGGAGTTAAAAGGATATGTTTATCAATATATTCTAGGATATGGAGGGATTTCAAATCAAACCTCACGTATGACTTTGTTTTTGGGAATAGGAAACATGGAAATCCTTGTCATATATATCCTTCTATAGATGAAGACACATGGAAACAATTTGTTGAAAGTAGAAGATAAGAAGCATTTTTGGTAAGTGCAATGTAAAATTTTAGAAGTTTTCTTATATTAATGATCTTATTAATTAATTATTAATGATTTATTATTATTAATTTATAGAAATATTGGGGATCTCATTACGAGATCAAATCTAGAAATGTATACCCTCATAGTTTTTATCGGGGAGGTTATAATTTAATAGAAGAAAATATGATAGCTGAAAAAATACAAAAAACATAGAGCTAAGTCACCAAGATCTAGAGAGGTTTCCCCTCCATCCCCTCCATCTAGACATGAAAAATGGAAGAGGGATAAGATGAGAAAAAGTGACCATATCTTATGGAAGAGTCGAGGGTCATATATGAGAGGATTGTAAGATGTTTGTTTTATTTATTTGAGATAATTAAATTCTTTCTATACATTGAATCATAATATTACAAAAATTTTAAAATAATTCATACAGGATTCTCTTGAGGAGTAGAGGACACATGGGTTATTAAAAGGTAATGGGATGAAATATATTTAATCTATAGAAATTGGAAAGCCCGAACACCCAGGTCATATATGAGGATACCTGGCAGGTTTATTGGTGAGAAAAGTGTTACCATGTTCTTCAGCTTCTTCTATGGAGGGGTTTTATAAAAAAAATATTTAGAGGATGAATTTCAAAATACTAGTGCGATGATGGAGGAAAAGATAATAGCATCAGCATAGTATATGTTTGTAGACATGCAGAGACAATTTCAGATTGCAACTTCCACTCCTCAACCTCCATTAGCAGATCCCACTACCCCACCTCCACCTACATAACCCATATTTTTCCTACTCCTAAACCTCCTCCTCCACAACTTCCTAGTTATTGTGTGTTATATGTTGATGATACTCACTATCATATAGTTTCATATGGGATGATATATTAAATTGGAGATACAATTCATCATCAATAGTTAGAGGTAGAGAAGTATAGGGTCATTGTAAAATATATTATAGATATATTAGATGGAGTTCTGTTAACTATAGATGAGGTGAGGACAACTGGAAAAAGTATCAGACACTTTTTAGTTTGGCCATCAAGACTTCTGTGACACATTACCATAGTGGTATGTGTATATTTTATCTTTTATTTTATTTTGGTATTAAATTTGTTTTAAAATTCGAAAGTTAATATATTTATCTATTTATTTATATGAATACATTAAAGGTATAGAAATACTGTATAGGAAACAAAAAAGGCAAAGGGATATAACATCAGATATAGATTCTAGTAGTCTTGACAGATTATCAAGATATTCAAATTAGTTGGTGGTTCATTATACATTTCCAATGTAAGATCATGTTTATGGGCATGCAATAGATGTTGGGATTCTAAAAAAGTATATCATGGATATTGTTACTGGAGATATGTTGGGCATAAATGTGGTTCAAGTTTTTTTCCATTTAAGTCTTAACATTAATATTTCCCTGCGTTAAATTTATTGAAAATTTATACTTCGGTATGTTTTTTATTAGGTATCTTTATAAAATATGTAATGATAATGCAAAGACAGATGTATATAGATTAATGGACCCACAGTTCAGTTCACCTGAAGTGAACACATTGAATGAGGAATAATGAACAATTTATATTGCTAAAATATTTGAATAGAATGTAATTACGTAGTGCTAGATGTTTCCTTATATTGAGAGGAATGAAACATATATCTCAAAAATTGTTATTTATCTTTTAACATAATAATTTCTAACATTAAATTTTCTTTTATATCAGTGACCATTGGATGTTAGGTGTTTTTTTCTAAGAGAGAAGACACTTTACTGGATACGCTCTATCTATGGTGATGTGAAAGGAAATTCTAAGAACATTTTAGAAGTGTAATTTTTAATTACTTAATACTTTACATTATAATTAATTTTTAATTTATTTCATTCATATTATTTTCTAATAGCGTATGGTATTTCTTTTGAAAATCCACAAAGAAAAAGAGTTCCAATATCAAATATTTAAAAGTCAAGGTTATTATCCATTTATAATTACTATGTTTTGGATGTATTATATAAAAATGATAATTTGAATTGAAAAAATTATTTAAATAGCACTTTCAAACACAATAATACATCATTAAATGAAAATATTATATGTTAAGATTTATGTATGAAATAATTTCAAATGGAACAATTACGAAGTTCGATGAGGTTAGATTTCCTTAAAGACTATTCTTTAATATTTAATTTGTTTTATTCATTATACATGTTAAATAATTTCCATTTAATTTGAATATATTTGACGACCCTCAACCTTATAATGCATAATAGTTCGTACACTTACAAGTGTAATAGTCAAATTATTTTATAGGTTTGATAAGATTTTAGTATGTTTTTTGTTAATATTGTAATTTTGAATGTTGTAATTTTAAATGTGTATTTGTAAGTTTTTTTGGTTGGATTTAGGTTTTTTAGTTAATATTATATTTTTTGAATTTTTTAACTATGAATTGTGAATGTGTAATTTTCCCACTGGTTCTGCTACTGGTTCTACTTGTTTCTTCTCCTTTAATTTTTCTATTGCTATGATACTAGTTCTACTTCTTTATGGTTTAGTCGACAGTTGAAAGAAATGGTAATATGAATATTTCATTTATAAAATAGATTTATTGTTGATTATTTAATAACCAATGTTAAAAATGCTTCATATATAGGTTTTTAACATCGGTTATTTAATAACTGACATAAAGAACAGACATAAAAAACCTTCATCTAGAGGTTTTTTACTTCAGTTATAAAATAAATGACATTATATATATTATTTTTCATCAGTTATTTAATAACTAACCTGAAAAGCCATTCGGATTAAGGTTTTTAACATTAGTTATTAAATAACCAATGTAATTTTTTTCCATTATTGATTACAAAGTCAGTTTTTTTAACTGACCTTAATGACAATATTTATAACATCACCATTAATAATGTGGACTAGAAGGATATGTAATAAATAAAACAACTGACATTAATAAGGATTTTTGTACTAGTGAGCCAATAGTAGGTCACTTTCCCTTATCCATACCTGCAATCATATAGTGTATTCAGGTACCCATGGGAGGCCTGAACTGGGTGTGATACTAAATCCAAATAGACTACCACCCAAGGACAAGTTCCATCTAGTAAATGAGTATATAACAATCATAGTGTGCAGGAAATAATATAATATGTAAAATAAGTACTAAATGTAAACATCCTATAAATTCCCAGTTCTCATTTATAATAAATTCCATTTAATTATTCATTTCCATTTAATTAATAAGTCTCTAGATCTTCCATAGTGCCTAAAATCAGCTATGATAACATTTTCATGACCCGAATCAAGTTGGAGCTTGAGCCACAATTTCCCTAATCCCACCTCTATATGCTAGGGGGTGGCGACAAGCACCAAAGGCACAATAAAATTGGGGAGGCCTTGGCCTAAAAACCTACACACACACACATCCAACTCAATGAAAAAGTTCATATGGAAAGAAATTAAGAACGAAAAACTACTATAAATATAGAAAATATAAATGAAACACTAAATATAATGAAGTACAGAAGTGTATACTAAAAATAAAAAGAGAATAAATACATGTCAAAACCAAAAATATGTCCCACTCTGAAAAAACTTGAAAAGAGTAAATATTTGAGTGAGACTAGATCCTGTATACCAAGCTACGACCATTGTACGTAGTCCACACACCATGTATGCCTAAGCTCTTATGAAATCATGATCGACCTATCCACTATTATCAAATTACATGACATGTGTTGGGTGAATCTTATACAGGGGTGAGTATATACATACCCAGTAGAATGCCTCAAAATGGATAAGAGGGAGAATTAATAGATACATTTGAAGAGGGAAGTAGTAGATAAAACAAGTTAAAATAATAGAGTACAACTCAACCCAATAAGAGAGTGAAATTGAACTCGTCCAAACCCAAGGAGATCGACATAGTGAGAAGATGAAATTCTCATCGAGTCATCTATACCTATAACAGGATAGTGGAATCATCCAACCATGAGAAGCTAAACACGAAAATCATGTGGCGTACCTTGTACTTCTTCACCTCTCCTGGATGAAGAGTAACTATACCCAAGGAGTGGGTACTAAAGTAGGATATGTATATATGCTCAATTTAATAAACCCAAATGACAGAGTAAGAGGATATCCATCTCACAGATCATCCCCTTAGGTGCCTTAAATCACTTCATTAATTACATTATAAATTTTTTATCAATTAATAACCAACATGAAAAACCCAATTGTCCCTTAACTCCTTTAATTTCTTTTAATCTCTGATGTCATCATAATTAATTCCACCCAACATAATTCAATTAATTACTCAATTAATTTTAATCCAAACCAACTCATCTTATTAATTTCTATTTATTATTAATATTACGAATAATATTAATAATAATACAACACCCATTAAATTAAAACCATTTAATTTAATTAACCCCAAAAATTTTTTATGCCACCATTTTTATTATTATTATTTAACATAATAATAATAATAATAATAATAATAATAATAATAATATGTATGATTGTCATTTTGACCAAATCTGACCACCTTTTCGGATATATGAGTCTGACCATCATCACTTACACTCCAAAAATCATATATATTGAGATCCTTTGCATGGCCTCTACTCGAAATTGACCCCATCAAACTGCACATCACCATCACGCACCAATTAGAAAACATGGGTCATCGAACTGATCCCAAACCACCACCAATCCGAAACACGAACTCATAGTTCCAATATAACCAGTTCACCAAAAATCATCTGGTTCATTTATCAATCCATCCCCAAACTATTTATATGCATGATGTTCATTCCACCACAAACAATTTAGGGGTTCAACTGCATTCGAACTCACCCTGGGAAAGTTAAATCATGACCCCACAGTATAACGATGAAGAACTCAAATAATGGTGTGGGAAAATCACCAATAAAATGGTTTTGAACATCACCATACAAGTGTTCTTAGATTATGATAAAGAACGGGGCACCGAGGTTAGAACATTTATTAAAAAAATGAAATAGTTCAATTTCTATTCTTTGGAACATGAAAAAGATGTAGGGCGGGGCACATATCAAAGAAAAAATATCAATAAAATCAAAATTTTAATCCAAAGGCCTAAAACACAAAAATACGAGGTCATCCTTTGTTTTGGATAGATCGTCAGTGAAGAACGTGCCTACAAAATGATTGGAGGAAGTCATTGCATTCACTGTGTTCTGATCTACAATCTTGTCGGGATCTAATAATGGATGGAAGAGAATATATCTTTCCTAATATCCGCAGTTTATATGGATAACCCTTGTGATTTTTTATATATTCTTATTTATAACTTGAGAATTAGGTTAAATAGAAATTCATTCATTCATCCATTCATTCATTTAACCGTACCCCCAACGACAGTATCATCCGAATGTCTCACGCCTATAAACATTAGGTCCCACATTTGGAAAACACTATATTAGAAACTCAATGGTGGTCTCAGATTTCCAATCTTTGTCCCTGTTCATGAGTTATTTGGATTAGTGTTAACAATAAAGAAAAATTTATTTATGGTTATGTACTCAATGATTTTTCTACAAATGATTCACGCTGACAAAATTTATGTCACGTCTAAGTTAAATTCCATATTCCAGACCCAACTATTCCCTCATATTTATTATTTAATCATCCTTATAAGAGATATTCCATTATTTTTGAAAATCCATGCATACACATTTAAAATATACATAATATTTTTATAAAATTAATTCTGGGTACACCGGGTCTCAGAATCACGCACCGTCTTAGCATATGGCCCTGAAAATATTCCTAAATATATTCGAAAGTATTATTGGGAAAAACTAGAGTCTCTAAATAATTCTCTTATTCCAATATTTTCATCCATAAAAATAACAAACTAAGAAAAGAGGTGGGGACACAGATCTTTCACCTGACTCTTCCCTACACTAGGATACACACCCAAAGGAGAAGTGTGAAACTCCATAATGAACTCCTATTGTAATGTGATTGGAATGACTATCTATACATGAAAAAGGATGACGTGATTCCCTTTTTCAGAAAACCCATCTAGGGTATCTCTTAAGTATATTTGGTTACACAAGATCTCATAGTTGATGTGCCCTAGAAGGTACTGAATCTAGATCCTCAAGGTGTAGAATTTCTCTTCTAGCTCTAGGTAGTGAGTCATGTAGTTCTATTCATGGGGTCTCAACTACCTTGACCTATATTTGATAAATTTCTATCACCATATCAAGGTTGACACTGAGCACACAAGAGTACAAACGAACAATGTAGGTGAGTAGACTCATCTAACCAAGAGAAGCTAGACATAGAAAGAATAAGGCATACCCTGTGTGTCTTAACCTCTCTTGGTAGGAGAGTTACCCAAAACAAAAAACTTCTCCACACATAATAGTGTCATACCATGGAAAAGGGTCATGAAAAAAAACTCCACATGCAATGGAATGACCTGCTCCGACACTCCATCGCACAACCTCACCCTGAACACACAAGTTAGAGGGACTCATCCACCACACCTCAATAATATCCACTTTGGGTGGTACTGACTCACGCTCAAGGTTTTTATTTCATCATAAAATGAATCTCGATGGAGGAAAAACCCATCTTCTTGATGCATTTGAATCTACATCAAAAAACACTGACAAATGGTTAAAACAATGCCATATGTCACCCCAATTGAACCTCGAGCAAAGAGTAGAAAGAAAATATTACCTCATTATAGTTTCTAAAAATTTATATTGTAGAAGGTATAAAGGACACAAAGCATACCTCTTATCATCTTTTTCAATGCATGGTCATAAGATTTCAAAGCCTATATTTTTCTGTGGCCCCGACCACCAATTCCTTGTACCTGATGTGGACAACCAGGTGGTGGTGGACGGATCTCATACCGGCATCCAAAAACCGTAACTTTCCTTCTCCTATGCCATATATACCTCCTTGGGAACCACCTTATCCCTACCTAGGAGATCCCTGATATGGACACTGTCTCTTATATAGTGATCCATCTTCCATCTATCTGCATTCCCTAACACATCTGATAGGGCAGTCATGCTCCATGTGACCATTCTCATCACATGTGTATCTATTTTCATCTCTAGGATATTCTATACATTTACATTGTCCCTGACCATGTGCCTGAGTCCGATCATGGGGAGGATTCTTACGTTGAGATACTATCAACTGATGTTTTCTAGCTGGCATAGATGTCTCAGCTCTGTTGTTCCCATCGAAATCTCCAACCATCTGGAATCCCACTGAATGAAAGCTCTATATCACAAGTTATCACTCCATTACCCCAGCGTAGGTGGGGATACATAAGGGTACTATGCTGGCATAGATATCTCTATGGTTTCCCTACTCAATCTTCCATACTTGGAAGTAACCATCACAAATCATGTCATGAGAGTACCGCATAAGTTCTATGAACCTAGCTGCATACTCATCCACTGTCATCACTCCCTACTGAAGCACCAAAATATCCATGATATGTAATAAACTTAATAATGATGAGAAATAATACTCATGAATCAATTGCTAGAATTCATCCCACGAGAGTATAGACTCATAATGCATCTGGGTAACTAGGCTCCACCGAGGACCAGCTACTCCATGGAATTGAATGGCTACCAAAGACACCATCTGATCTATCGGGGTCCAAAGAAGCCTAATGATGTGGACCGATGACTCTATCCAATCCTCTACTACTTGAGGATCTGGCTCGCTACAGAACCTCAGAGGTCTCTAATGCTAGAACACATGGAGTGCACTCAACCAGCTCGTATCCTCAACCTGCTCTACTTGGATGGTCTACTACTCAACATGTGGAGGTGATTCTATCAGCCCACCTAGAGGAAGGGGATCACATGATGGACCCTAAACTGGGCCTCATCACTCACAGGGACTTCATCATTAATCAGAGTTGGTATCCTGGTTTTCTGTCGTCATATAGGTATCTTGAAAGTTATCAAAAAGTACCATGGTAAAATGAGCACATATATATATATTTATCAATAAAGATAATGGGGGTATGACTTAATAAGGACAATCAATGAATCAATTCTATATGATTAATGTACCGTTTATCCCTTCAATAAATGTCTCAATATGCTGAGTCCACAAGAAGGTATTCAAAGTCATGGTGAATGGATACATCATCCACCAACACTATCACTGGACTCCCTAGACCGTGAACCACACTCGAGACACTTTGAAACTATCTCCCTAAATCCCAACCAATTTATTTTTAGGAAAAATCCAAACAATGACCAAAGGAATTAACCACCTCTGATACCAATATTCCATGACCCGACCCAAGTTTTGGCTAAGGCCACAACAACCCAAAGCCCACTTTCATAAGCTCGGGGTGGCGACAGGTGTCAAAGGCACAATAAACATTGGGAGACATTTTCTAAAAAACATGTACGGATGCACACAAAAAACTCAATGAAAAAGTGCAGAGGGAAAGAAATAAAGAATGAAAAACTATTATAAATATACCAAATATGAATTCAATACTAAAAAAAATTACGGTAGTGTATAATGAAAATAAAACGGTGAAAACACATGCCCAAACCAAAAATATGTTCCATCCTGAAAAAACTGGAAAAGAGTAATCAACTGAAAGAGCCTAGCTCCTATATCCCAAGTTACAACCACCATATGTGGTCGAAGTAATCCGTATCCTTAAGCTCCTATGATTTCATGATCAACCTATCTGTAACACCCCAAGCTTCTACGGTACGCTTCTCTTTGAATAATGTGATAGCGTGTGTTGTACGCAACACCGAGTTCTAACAACCAATCAAACTAGCCGTTATGAATAGTAATACCTACTTTTTAAAATTATATATATTTTATATTTCAAAATGGACTTCATTTTTGGATTCAGAATATCTAATTTAGCCTAAGGTGAAATTTTGGTACTTTTCGGACAACTTTCATATTTTGATGAATAGTGAAAATTACTAAATTTTAATTAAAAACAACTTTTTTAATCAAAATAATTAATAGTGATAAATTATGAATTTTGGTATTTTTAAATTATATTTAGAATATATTTTTACCATTTAATATAATGTTGGTCATTGGACATAATTTTACAATTAAACCGAACATAAACAAGTGTCAATCTTTTGATAGTTATTATCTCTTAAAAACACGCTTTTTGTTTTGACATCGGGAATTAATTTTAAATTAATTTCTGCCACTTCTGTGTTTTGTATTTAGGAAAATGGATTCCATATTTTGAATCAGGATTTTCAAATTGTGTAAATAGGTAACTTTTATTTTTAGACATTTTGAATAATTACTGCGGTAAATATTTTATTTACCATGGTTAACGGTAAATTCGTTAAATAAGGGTTAAAAAATAATATTATAATAATACTAAATTACCCTAAAACCTGTCCTAGACTTATTGGTTGATACATGTTCGACCATAGGAATCTTTGTGTCGATTTTGGGACCCCATGTATCCACTTGTAAGTGATAATGACACTTTATTTTAATTAAGTTAAAATGAATACAAAAATGATACAAGCATATATCTTTTAGCAAAACAATTGTTACATAGGGTTATATATGTTGGATTTTAGATTATAAAAATTCATTAGAAAGATAAAAAAATTTCCGACATAATGATATTTTATTTATAATTTTTAGACATTAAATAATTTATTTTATTTATGACACAATGATGATGCAGTAATTACTATAATAGTGAAAAATTAAAATAATTGATATGATAAATACCCAAATAAATATAATATGAAACTTTTAATTAATTAAACTAATTTTCTAGGATAATATGATATATTAGGATTGATTTAATTGACTTTGGTAGAAGTAATCAATCTGTTATGAGTTTCACAAAAATCAACTATTGAATAGTGTCAAAATTGACAAAAAAGAATTCTTAAAACAAATATTATATTATTAATTGATATTAAATTCCTAAAAATATAATGCTTGGCCAAGAGACTTATATCATGATAGGTTCATCATTAATGGACCACTTGGGGGTCGCTTGGATGTATATAGTAAGTTTATTAACCATATTATATAAAAATACAAAGAGACAATGTAAAAGTGAAACTAATTAACTTAGAGTTAATACTTAAAGATAAGGTTAATATAAGTACCAAAACCTGTCTAAATTCTATTTGTTGAGTTGTTTTAGACCCATCCCCACCTTATCCTTTGAAGAATCAACTTTTTAGCCATTAGAATCCGAATATAAATTTATTAGAAATTAATATTTCTAGCTTTTCCAAAGGTGCCCCTCACCCCTCTTATAAAAGGGCACTCATCCTTCTCATTTCTTCACACCTTCAAAGCCTTTTGGTTCGGAAAAACTCTTCCCAAATACTCTAAAAACACCCCTCAATACAACCTAGAGGCATTAGTTTGATCAGAAAGCCAACCTAAGGGGCCCTTTTGATCAAATCAAAAGGAAGAACCCGAAGAAGAGGTAATGTTTTCACCACCCCTTTTCAAGTTCCTTTCTTCTTCCACTTCTTCTTTCTTTGTTCTTACCATTCTAAAATAATGACTCCAGTATCTCACATATACTGTGATGTTATTATAAATATGGTACAACCATATTCAGTATTCTATCCACCGTTTGAATAACATGTCACCATACGTGCGTACGTACGGCTTACCGTCTCCACGTCGTGGTGTAATTGTTATTCAATATATTATTATTTGGATGGGTATAATAATGATGTGTAACTCATGTAAATAATACATATAACAAGTTAATGATTCTGTATATATGATATACCATCCATTTATATATTATTTTAATATCAAAAGAATGATATTGTCGCTCGTGCGTACGTACGGACTACCGTCTCCACGAACGCGATGAGATTCATTCTCCATCATATCCATTCAAGTATAATTATCATTTTATGATTTAAAAATGATTTTTAAGGACTTTATATCATTATGGATATGAATAAGATACAACAAACATGGCTTATGTGACAAAACATATAAAAGAAAATGAGTAAGTTAACACCCGAAACGACGATAATTCTAAGATATTATTAACAAATCAATGTTAAAAGATCATATATGATATCATATTAATATATATGATTCTTGTATAATTTAATAACAATTATTTCACCATTATAGAGGAGGTTAACCTACCCCAACCAAGGAAAAGTACAAGGTAAGGGTTATTTCACAATCTCTTCATTATCCGAGGTTGTTTATACGTAATAATCTACTAGGATTTCTTTATCATACACATCCATGTTTCTTCGAAATGTATTTCAAAACATATTTATTATTTACAAGAATATGGGTTAAAGTCATTTATACCCTTGTTTGACTTTTTATAAGAGGTTTATAAAGGAATATTTCCGTCGTTTTCAAAACAAGGTCCTTTTTAACCTTTTCGACAGAATTATGGTAAGAATGTTTTTTTAACTTATATGGCGGGTGCGGCTATTTTCCGCCATTATAAAATCTTCAAAGATTCCCTTACAAGCTTATAAGAATATTTTCAAAGAAAATGTTTTATTTTATATGGATCTTAAATGATTTCAAAATAAAAGGAGATATTTCATTAAAAAGAATATTGATTTCATCTATGTCAACATCCTTTGATGGATTTTAAGATTATTTAAAGTTGATTTATTATGATAAAAAACTTCTATATTGTATTGAAGGTTTTGTGATATGTTTGACTGTGGATGTGATATTTTTATACCATTCATAGTTTATGGTGAAATTATTTACATTTCGTATTCTAGTTTTAATACAAATGTTTATGTTATGTTTAAACCTTTTCATATGGGAATGCATTGGACTTAGTAAGTGACGGGTGGAGCCCGCTATAGCTCCTCGATGCATCGGTAGGTCTCATGAGACAAAATAGTGTCTTGGCACAGGGCCTTGACAAAATATTTTTTTTAGTCTAGGCATGAGGCCTTGACTATGTGGTTATGATAGTCTGGCATTATGCATTCCAACATTATGAAAGTGGTTATTGATTTTTGCATTTGATTATTCGATTAGTAGAATATCCATGTGAATAAGTAAATGGAATTATTTCATTTTATTTATGTCGTACCATGATGAAAGTTCATGTTTGAAAGGCTTTTGTTTTAGTTATACATTTCCTTAAATGTTTATTCTTATTTATGAAAGTTTCCGCTATATTGTTATCCTTACTGGGCATTTGAGCTCACCCCTTTTCTATGTTTTATTTTTCCCAGGAAGTGAAGAAGTAAATTATGAATGACCTGCAGGGATATTATGTGGGGATATGAGTGTGGATTTTGGAGACATTATGTTGTTGTAGTAGTTTTTCATTTTATGATGTAATGTAAAACTTATGAATATATCTAGTGTTTCCAAGGCTACTAAACCAATCGGTCTTTCGAGATTTGATCTTTCTTGTGATCATGCCAATGTTATGTAATAATGCACCGACTCTGGGTAACTAGGGTCGGGGCGTTACAGTTGGTATCAGAGGATGTTTAGTACAAACCTTGGAAGCTAGATTTAGATAAACTCTGATTAGAGCACGTAGACCTAAGATGAACTTTGAGGATTAATATAGAAGAACTTCCTATAATTTTGGTATTGTAGAGATTTTGTGAGTTTTCCGAGCAATACATCCCTGTCTGGATACGAGCTGGTAGAGGCGGCTCTGGCAAAGATGTACCTAGGGGTAAAACCCAAAAACACCGCTTTGAGGTAGACTCGAATGGGAACTGGTGCACGACAACGGGCCTTGCTGCACTCTTGGTTACGACACTCCCGGGGGATATGCTTAGGATAACTCTCATTTTCTTTACAAATCATTATGAAGGGTTTATGAGTATATACTTTCTCAAAGAAAACATTTCTATGATTATGGATTATATCCATAAATAGTTCAATTTATGTTAAGTGTTTTATAAGTATGGGATTATGTATTTTGATTCATAAACTGATCTAGTTTATGCCATTGTTTAGAAATGGAACCTAGTGGAAGAAATGGAAATCGTATCAATTCACGCACTCCATGTAGGGATTTCCCTCCTGCTCAAGATAATTATAGTGGGGCTGGTGATGCAACTGGT
The DNA here is from genome assembly GCA_963277665.1 of Viscum album. Classification (NCBI taxonomy): domain Eukaryota; kingdom Viridiplantae; phylum Streptophyta; class Magnoliopsida; order Santalales; family Viscaceae; genus Viscum; species Viscum album. The sequence goes on along the minus strand of OY728126.1, from coordinate 1,063,497,327 downwards.
GCCGATCAGCTAATCACCATACTGGGACAACTTACTCAGGTTATGAATAATAACTTTACCCGTATAGAGCACCCTGATCCGCAGCGTGGAGAATCAATGTTAGATCTATTCATGAGGCAAAAACCACCAACGTTCAATGGGAGTACAAATCCCTTAGTAGCCGAGCAGTGGATAAATTCCCTAGAGAAAAAATTTCAGGCTTTGGGGAGCAGTGAAAGGGAAAAAGTTATCATGGTAGTTTACCGCCTCACTGGAGATGCTGATCAATGGTGGTCATTGATTCAAAACATGAAGGAAGATGAAGAAGTATCAAATATGGAATGGAGGGAGTTCAAAGATCTGTTTTTAGAAAAATACTTTCCTCGCGACCATCGAGCAGATATGGAAAGGCAATTTCTGAGTCTGAGACAAAAGGAGGATGAGAATGTCACAAAGTATGAGACTAACTTTACAAGGTTAGCGAGGTATGTTGAAGATTATATTCGCAACCCAAGAAGTAAGATTGATCGTTTCTTTGATGGGTTAAAACCATTTGTCCATCAAGCGTTAGTCTCACAATCCTTTTCATCGTACGAAGACATTGTCTCATGTGCTATCAAGACCGAAAAAGAATTCTCTAAGACTTATGACTTTAAAGCAAAGCAAGAGAAGAAGAGGTCTGCTGATCAATCTGGGAATGGAAATAAGGGGATGAAAGGAAAGTTTGAATATCCATCCTGTGGTAAATGTGGGAAGAAACACCCCGGTGCTTGCTTGAAGGGAATGGGAGTCTGTTACAAGTTTGGTGAAAAAGGCCACCAAGCTCGTGATTGCAAGGGGAAGAAGGAAGCTACCAACGTTCAGTGCTATAATTTCAGGGAGATGGGGCATTATGCAAATTCATGTCCTATGCGTCAGGAGAACTTACCTCAGAAAAGGCCAAGGGATCAAGGCCAAGCTTATGCTATCACTACTGCTGAGGTAGAAGCTCCGAAGGACGTGGTGGCAGGTAATTTAATGGTTTCCTCAAGTTTAGGAAATGCATTATTTGACTCTGGATTGTCGCATTGTTTCATATCTTCCCAGTTTGCTAAGAAAATTAGATATTTCCAATTTGATTTAATAAGGGAGTTGTCAGTTAAAAATCCTAAGAGAAGTATCATTGCAACAAAGTTTTGTGAATCAGTCCCCATTAGAGCACATAAATTTTCTTTATCTGCTGATCTCATCGTCATACCTATGATTGAGTTTGATATAATCCTCAGTATGGACTGTCTTTCGGACTATGATGCGAAGATTTATTGTAAAAATAAAGAGGTTACGATTCTTGATGATAATGATAAGGAACACCTTATCTTTAGAGCAGAATCGTCACCACCTAATTATTATTTAGATCCACCCCCAATAGCTCAACTTAATTCAATTATTGGGGAGGAAGAGAATGAAATAACTGTCGGTGAGGAAAGGAATGTTCAAATAGAGGATGTACCTGTTGTGAAAGAATTTGTAGATGTATTTCCAGAAGATTTACCTGGACATCCTCCAGAATGAGAAGTTGAGTTTTCCATTGATTTAATTCTTGGATCAAGGCCTATATCGAAGACCCCTTACAGAATGGCCACTGTAGAGTTAGTCGAACTAAAGAATCAACTAGAGGAATTGAGTAATAAGGGATTTATTCTCCCTAGTGTTTCTCCATGGGGATCCCCTGTTCTTTTTGTTAAAAAGAAAGATGGATCTATGAGGTTATGTATCGACTACAGGGAGATCAATGCTATAACGATAAAGAACAAGTATCCCCTACCTCGCATTGATGATTTATTTGACAAACTTCATGGAGCTCAATAATTTTCAAAGATTGACCTTTGATATGGATACCATCAGTTGTGTGTGAAGAAGGAAGACATTCCGAAGACAGCATTTCGAACCAGGTACGGGCATTACGAGTTTACCGTAATGCCGTTTGGATTGACTAATGCACCCTCTATATTCATGGATCTGATGAATAGAGTTTTCAAGGAGTATCTCGATGAATTTGTGGTGGTATTTATTGATGATATCTTGGTATACTCCAAAACCTACGAAGATCATGAAAATCACTTGCGCATTATCTTGAAGACTCTGAGGAGGCATGAATTATATGGGAAGTTTAGCAAGTGTGAATTCTGGCTTCATGAGATTTCTTTTCTTGACCATATTGTCTCTAAAGATGGAATCTATGTTGATCCTTCTAAGACCAAGGCAATACAAGAATGGCCAGCACCTATGAGTATAACTGAGGTACGTAGTTTTATTGGTTTGGCAGGTTATTATCGACGTTTCGTCCAGAATTTTTCCCGATTGGCGAACCCATTAACGAAGCTCACACGTAAAGGGGTTAAATTTGTTTTTACAAAAGAGTGTGAAGAATGTTTTGAAGAACTGAAGAAAAGATTAGTCAATGCTCCTATATTGACTCTACCATCAGGGAATGATGGGTTCATTATTTATAGTGATGCATCAAAGAAAGGACTTGGCTGTGTCCTTATGCAGAATGATAGAGTTATTGCCTATGCATCACGACAGTTGAAAATTCATGAACAAAACTATCCTACTCCTGATCTCGAGTTAGCAGCTGTGATCTTTACTTTGAAGATATGGAGGCACTACCTCTATGGTGAAAAATGTGAGATTTATACTGATCACAAGAGTTTGAAGTATATTTTCTCACAAAAAGAACTCAACATGAGGCAAAGGAGATGTCTTGAATTACTCAAGGATTATGATTTCACGATACACTACCACCTGGGGAAAGCAAACAAGGTGGCAGATGCTTTGAGTAGAAAAGAACATGGAGTTTTGAACAATATGAGAATTGAAAGGGATCCAATTTTCATGGATCTAGTGAAGATGGACATGGGAATAACCAGGGAAGGTGAAACATCAATGCTTTTTCAAATGGTTGCCCAACCATCTTTACTAGAAATGATTAAGAGTTCTCAGACCGATGATGAAGAATTCCAAAAGAAGATTAAAGTTGTGAATGATGGGAGATTGAGAGACATTGTGTATGAAGATGGAATTTTGAAATTCGGGAAGAGACTTTGTGTTCCCGATTTACCTGATCTAAAAAGGGAATTTCTGGATGATGCTCATAGTTCCAATTTCTCTATACACCCTAGGAGCACAAAAATGTATAGATATTTGAGGGAAAATTTTTGGTGGGACAACATGAAGAGGGAGATTTCTGATTTTGTGTCAAGATGTATGGTTTGTCAACAAGTGAAAGCTGGAATGCAACAGCCTGGAGGAGTCATGCAACCTCTTCCCATACCGGAGTGGAAATGGGACAATATTACGATGGACTTTGTCATGGGGCTACCAAAGACTCCTAGAAGTAATGATGCAATATGGGTTATTGTTGATCGTCTTACCAAGTCAGCACATTTTCTTGCTATAAGAGATGATCTACCCCTGGAACGTTTAGCAAGACTATATATTAATGAAGTTGTGAGACTTCATGGAGTACCCTTATCAATTGTTTCTGATCATGATCCCCGTTTTACTTCAAGATTTTGGAAAAGTCTTCAGAAATCCCTGGATACTGAACTTCATTTGAGCACTGCTTACCACCCTCAGACAGACGGACAATAAGAACAGACTATTCAAACCCTAGAAGACATGTTGAGATCTTGCTCACTTGACTTTCAGGGTATGTAGGATCAATATTTACCTCTGGTAGAATTTTCCTATAACAATAGCTTCCATTCGAGTATTCATATGGCACCATATGAAGTGTTATACGGAAAGAGATGTCGTACACCAACCTGTTGGGATGACGTTTGTGAGAGAAAACTTGTAGGTCCAGAACTGGTGGAGGAAACGATGGAAAAGGTGAAGGTAATCCAAAATCACATCAGAGCAGCTCAATGTAGGCAGAAGAGCTATGCCGATAATCGAAGGAAGGATTTGGAATTTCAAGTCGGTGATCATGTTTTCCTAAAGGTATCTCCATGGAAGGGAGTCATACGTTTTGTTAAGAAAGGTAAATTGAGTCCCAGGTACATCAGACCTTTCGAAATTCTAGAACGAATTGGGGTTGTAGCTTACCGATTGGCAATGCCGCCAAGTCTCTCCAAAGTTCACGATGTGTTCCATGTATCTCTGTTGAGGAAATACATGCCTGATCTAACGCATGTACTCACCTATGAGGAATTAGAACTGGAACCCGATCTTTCCTATTGTGAAGAGCCCGTCAGGATTCTTGATACGAGAGAACAAGTACTGAGAAACCGGACGACGTGTCTGGTAAAAGTTTTGTGGAGAAACCATAAGATGGAAGAGGCAATGTGGGAACCCGAGGAACTTATGATGAAGAACCACACGAGTCTTTTCATGGGATAGTATTCTAGAAATTTCGAGGATGAAATTATTTGAAGGAGGGGATAATGTAACACCCCAAGATTCTACGGTACGCTTCTCTTTGAATAATGTGATAGCGTGTGTTGTACGCAACATCGAGTTCTAACAACCAATCAAACTAGTCGTTATGAATAGTAATACCTACTTTTTTAAATTATATATATTTCATATTTCAAAATGGACTTCATTTTTGGATTCGGAATATCTAATTTAGCCTAAGGTGAGATTTTGGTACTTTTTGGATAACTTTCATATTTTGATGAATAGTGAAAATTACTAAATTTTTATTAAAAACAACTTTCTTAATCAAAGTAATTAATAGTGATAAATTATGAATTTTAGTAGTTTTAATGTATATTTAGAATATATTTTTACCATTTAATATAATTTTGGTCATTGGACATAATTTTACAATTAAACCGAACATAAACAAGTGTCAATCTTTTGATAGTTATTATCTCTTAAAAACACGCTTTTTGTTTTGACAGCGGGAATTAATTTTAAATTAATTTCTACCACTTTTGTGTTTTGAATTTAGGAAAATGGATTCCATATTTGGAATCAGGATGTTCATATTGTGTAAATAGGTAACTTTTATTTTTAGACATTTTGAATAATTACTGCGGTAAATATTTTATTTACCATGGTTAAGGGTAAATCCGGTAAATAAGGGTTAAAAAATAATACTATAATAATACTATATTACCGTAAAACGTGTCCTAGACTTATTGGTTGATACATGTTCGACCATAGGCATCTTTGGGTCGATTTTGGGACCCCATGGATCCACTTGTAAGTGATAATGACACTTTATTTTAATTAAGTTAAAATGAATAGAAAAATGACCCAAGCATATATCTTTTAGAAAAACAATTGTTACATAGGGTTATATATGTTGGATTTTAGATTATCAATATTAATTAGAAAGATAAAAAGATTTCCTACATAATTATATTTTATTTATAATTTTTAGACATTAAATAATTTATTTTATTTATGACACAATGATGATCCAGTAATTACTATAATAGTGAAAAATTAAAATAATTGATATTATAAATACCCAAATAAATATAATATGAAACTTTTAATGAATTAAACTAATTTTCTAGGATAATATGATATATTAGTATTTATTTAATGGACATTTTTAGAAGTAATCAATCTGTTATGAGTTTCACAAAAATCAACTATTGAATAGTGTCAAAATTGACATAAATGAATTCTTAAAACAAATATTATATTATTAATTGATATTAAATTCCTAAAAATCTAAGGTTCGGCCAACAGACTTATATCATGATAGGTTCATCATTAATGGACCACTTGGGGGTCTCTTGGATGTATATAGTAAGTTTATTAACCATATTATATAAAAATACAAAGAGACATTGTAAAAGTGAAACTAATTAACTTAGAGTTAATACTTAAATATAAGGTTAATATAAGTACCCAAACCTGTCTAAATTCTATTGGTTGTGTTATTTTAGACCCATCCCCACCTTAAACTTTGAATAATCTACTTTGGAGCCATTATAAACTGAATATGAATTTATTATAAATTAATATTTCTAGCTTTTCCAAAGGTGCCCCTCACCCCTCTTATAAAAGGGCACTCCTCCTTCTCATTTCTTCACACCTTCAAAGCCTTTTGGTTCGGCAAAAATCTGCCCAAATACTTTCCCAACATCCCTCACTACAACCTAGAGGCCTTAGTTTGATCATAAAGCCAACCTAAGGAGCCCTTTTGATCAAATCAAAAGGAAGAACCCGAAGAAGAGGTAATGTTTTCACCACCCCTTTTCAAGTTCCTTTCTTCTTCCACTTCTTCTTTCTTTGTTCTTACCATTATAAAATAATAACTCCAGTATCTCACATATACTGTGATGTTATTATAAATATGGTACAACCATATTCAGTATTCTATCCACCCTTTGAATAACATGTCACCATACGTGCGTACGTACGGCTTACCGTCTCCACATCGTGGTGTAATTGTTATTCAATATATTATTATTTGGATGGGTATAATAATGATGTGTAACTCATGTAAATAATAAATATAACATGTTAATTATTCTGTATATATGATATACCATCCATTTATATATTATTTTAATATCAAAAGAATGATATTGTCGCTCGTGCGTACGTACGGACTACCGTCTCCACGAACGCGATGAGATTCATTCTCCATCGTATCCATTCAAGTATAATTATCATTTGATGATTTAAAAATGATGTTTAAGGACTTGATATCATTCTGGATATGAATAAGATACAACAAACATGGATTATGTAACAAAACATATAAAAGTAAATGAGTAAGTTAACACCCGAAACGACGATAATTCTAAGATATTATTAACAAATCAATGTTAAAAGATCATATATGATATCTTATTAATATATATGATTATTGAATAATTTAATAACAATTATTTCACCATTATACAGGAGGTTAACCTACCCCAACCAAGGAAAAGTACAAGGTAAGGGTTATATCACAATCTCTTCATTATCCGAGGTTGCTTATACGTAATAATCTACTGGGATTTCTTTATCATCCACATCCATGTTTCTTCAAAATTTATTTCAAAACATATTTATTATTTACAAGAATATGGGTTAAAGTAATTTATACCCTTTTTTGACTTTTTATAAGAGGTTTATAAAGGAATCTTTCTGTCGTTTTCAAAACAAGGTCCTTTTTAACCTTTTCGACCGAATTATGGTAAGAATGTTTTTTTAACTTATACGGTGGGTGCGTCTATTTTCCGCCGTTATAAAATATTCAAAGCTTCCCATTCAAGCTTATAAGAATATTTTCAAAGAAAATGTTTTATTTTATATGGATCTTAAATGATTTCAAAATAAAAGGATATATTTCTTTAAAAAGAATATTGATTTCATCTTTGTCAACATCCTTTGATGGATTTTAAGATTATTTGAAGTTGATTTATTATGATACAAAACATCTATATTGTATTGAAGGTTTTGTGATATGTTTGACTGTGGATGTGCTATTTTTATACCATTCATATTTTATGGTGAAATTATTTACATTTCGTATGCTAGTTTTAATACGAATGTTTATGTTATGTTTAAACCTTTTCATATGGGAATGCATTGGACTTAGTAAGTGACGGGTGGAGCCCGCTATAGCTCCTCGATGCATCGGTAGGTCTCATGAGACAAACTAGTGTCTTGGTACAAGGCCTTGACAAAATATTATTTTTAGTATTGGCACGAGGCCTTGACTATGTGGTTATGATATTCTGGCATTATGCATTCCAACATTATGAAAGTGGTTATTGATTTTTGCATGTGATTATTAGATTAGTAGAATATCCATGTGAATAAGTAAATGGCATTATTTCATTTTATTTATGTCGTACCATGATGAAAGTTCATGTTTGAAAGGCTTTTGTTTTAGTTATACATTTCCTTAAATGTTTATTCTTATTTATAAAAGTTTCCGCTATATTGTTATCCTTACTGGGCATTTGAGCTCACCCCTTTTCTATGTTTTATTTTTCCCAGGAAGTGAAGAAGTAAATTATGAATGACCTGCAGGGATATTATGTGGGGATATGAGTGTGGATTATGGAGACATTATGTTGTTGTTGTAGTTTTTCATTTTATGATGTAATGTAAAACTTATGAATATATCTAGTGTTTCCAAGGCTACTAAACCAATCGGTCTTTCGAGATTTGATCTTTCATGTGATCATTCCAATGTTATGTAATAATGCACCGACTCTGGGTAACTAGGGTCAGGGCGTTACACTATCCTCCGTATGAAAAAGACAAAAAAGATGTTTGGAAAAACCCATGCAGGGGTGATTATATACATACCCAGTAGAACACACCAAAAAGGTGAAGGGGGAGCAGTAAGATGTATAATTGAAGAGGGAATCAGTTAATAGAACAAGGTAAAATATGAGATTACATATCAACCCAACAAGAAAGTGAAAGTGAACTCGTCCAATCACAAGGAGTTCGACATGGTGAGAAGATGAAATTAGCGTTGATAATTTAATAACTATAATAGGATAGTGGAATCATCCAACCATGAGAAACTAAACACGAAAAGCACATGGAATACCACACACATCTTATACTCTCCTCGAAGGAGAGTAACTATAAACAAGGAGTGTGCACTAAAGTAGGATATATATATATATATATATATATACTCAGTCAAAGAAACCCAAATGAGAGAGTAAGGGGATCACCATCTCACAGATCATCCCCTCAGGTGCCTCAAATCCATTCTTTAATTCCTTTATTTTTATCAATTAATAACCAACATGAAAACCCAACTCTCCCTTAACTCCTTTAATTTCCTATATTCTCCCAAGTCATCATCATTAATTCCACCCAACTTAATTCCATTAATTACTCAATTAGTTTCAATCCAAACCGCCTCATCTTATTAATTTCTCTTTATAATAAATATTATTAATAATATTAATAATAATAATAATAAACCCATTAAATTAAAACCATTTAATTTAATTAACCCCACATATTTTTTACACCACCATTATTTTTATTATTTAACCTTATAATAATAACAAAAAATCCCCATTTAAAATTTATTAACCCATCACTTATAATAAAAATAATAATAATAATAATAATAATAATAATAATAATAATAATAATGTTTAAACTCACCAGTTTGACCACATCCAACCGCCTTTTTCCATATCTAAGTCCAACCATCATCACGTCCATGCCAAACTGCCTCCATCATGAGATCTCACACATGGCCTCCACTAAAAAACTGACCCCGTGACACCGCACATTTTCACCGTGTGCCAATTTGTAAAACGAGGGTTATTGACCCCATAATGAACCACTTATGATCACAAATATGCACCCACAGTGCCGATCTGATCCATTCACCAAACATTATCCTGCTCATTTATCAATCCATCTCCAAACCATTGATTCACATGTTGTTTGTGTCACCGTTAAAAATCGGGGGGTTCGACCATGTTTGAACCTGCCCTGGAAAAGTTGAATCATGACCCAATTTTCCAAAAATGAAGAACACAAAAATCATTAGGTGAAAAAAACCAATAAAAATGTTTTAAACAACACCATCCATGCATTCTTGGTTGGTGTTCAAGAACTGGGTACTTGGGTTAGAAAATTAATTAAACGAAAACAATAATTCAATTTCAGTATGTTAGAACATACAAAGGTTGCAGGGAGGGGTAGAGATTGAAGAACAAATATAAATCTACTCAAAATTTTAATCTAGAGGTGTAAAACAACAAAATCTGTGTACCTTTTTTTTGATCGATCGTTGGTGAAAAATGTGCCTGCGCAACTATTGGAGGAAGTCATTTCATTCGTTGCATCATAATCTACCTAGATCAGTAATTTAATCGTGATCCTCTAGTGAAGTGATGAGAAGTTCTCTTTCCAAAAATCTCAGGGTTATGAGGCTAACCCAGGAAATTTTTCATAGATGCCTATTTATAACCTGAGAATTAGGTTATAGAGGGATTAATTAATTAACTAATTATTTCATTTAACCATACCGCCAATGATTGTCTCATCCAAAATTCTCATTCCGTCCAACATTAGGTCATGTCCAGGGAAAACACTAAATTAAGAACATAACGATGGTCTTATATTTACAATATTAATCCATGTTCATGAGTTATTTGTATTAGTGTTAAAAATAAAATAATTTTATTTAATTATTTTATTTACAGTTACGTCCTTGGTCACTTTTTCTACAGATGACCTTTTCCGAAAAAAGTTATATTACACCTATGGTAAATTCCATGTTTCAAACTCCACTATTCCCTCAAATTTCTGATTCAAGTTTCTATTTATGATATATTCATTTATATCTAAAAAACTCCACACACCCATTAAAAATATACTTAATATTTTTATAAAATTAATTTCCAGCACACTGGGCCTCAGAATCACGTGCCGTCTCAGCATCTAACTCTAAAAATATTCCTAGAAATATTTCAAATCCTTAAAATGAAAAAAATAGTATCTACAACATGATCAAAGGATACCTAAAAAACCATTCATAAAGTATAAACAAAGACTGAATCTAAGCTTGTGCTTCGGCTTAACAGACACACCATATATCTCATTTAATTAATTTTTCAACTTAGAAATTGAGCTCATCCGTCGAATTCCTAAGTTAGAATCCATGTACCACTCTAGGTGTATCATAAACCATGAACCTTATAGTCTTGTCTATGTAGATCCTCACAAGAACCTAGGTATCACTCTAGGTGTGGTATAACTTCACTTCCATTCAAGTCCATCATTGGCTGTCAATTAGGGGATCCCACGTATCACCCATGGCATAATGATCAAATTACCCCCGAGTCCATCCTTGGAATTCCAAATATGAAATCCAAGTATCACTCAAAATTTAATTTTCATCCTCCATGAGTCCATCCTTGGTAGTCCATGTAAGGAGTATAAGTGTCACTCGAGCATAAGAAAGGTAAAAGCCGAATGAGTTTGTCCATGACATATTTCATTTGAATCCATGGGTCACCCAAGGTTTATAAGCATTCAATAAATTAAATATCATTTAATAACAATCCTTAAATTATTTCAAGGTCAATACAAATAAAATTTCAATTCAAAATCAAGTCAAAAGGTGACTCGGGTCATGGGATAAGTTTAGAAGGCTTACCTCTCAATTACTCACATGGGCAATTCAATATAAGTGAAACTCAAGATTCCAAAATATATTACATAGACAAGGACAAGGGAATAGTCATCCATTCCTTCCAATTAATCAATTCAATTATAATTTACAATTCATTTTTTAATTCAATTTACATTTCAATTCACAAATCAATATTAATATCCCATGACAAAGGGTAAAGGGCATTCCTCAAAGGTATCCAAAATCACATGTCATTATAATTTCCCATTTAAATACACAACACACCCAATCGAGAGGTTCTATTGAAGGTTATTAAACATTTAACATTTATCAATGGGCCTCATTAATTGAATAGGCTATACCTATCAATTCAATTCGAGGAGTAAAATTCATTACAAGGAATCACCTGAGAATTAGGCATGAAACACAATGGAATTTATAAACCGTTTGAATTTTAATGAAAGGCATGAAAACACCTACCAGAGGTCCATAGTTGATAGCTCATCCAGTATCATCTTTTGATTTTACTGATATCGGGATAAAATCAAAGCATGAATGAAGAACCTAAAAATTGGGAAAATTATCTTGCACTTAAATAGCACAGCTGATACCAAACCTAACAGGTAATGACACAAAAGGAATCGAGAACTCACTAATTAGGATCCAATGAGATGAGCGGTGTTTAAATAGAATATTTGATGAGAAGATAACTTTATTCATAGAATAGTCTTCAAAGAGGGATTTAAGGAGGGGGGGTTTTTTGTTTGGGATAAGAATGAGAGATTTAGGTTTGAAATAGTTTTAATTAGTGGATTTTTTTAAATTCACCAAAAAATACAGGGTTATATGATTTGGTCACACAATTATCCATACCATTCACTAATCATGCATGATCAACTGTCAGGAAGGAAACCTCACATAGTTTGTCCATACAGTTTGACTAACCGTGCACAAACCATGAAAAACTCCACTATTAAAATTACAGTCATGGATGCAATATCGTACATCCCCAATTGTATAGTTTTTTCTAATTGTGCAGGATCTTGATTCTCTTTTCCCCCATCTCTCATAGTTATTCAAACCATGATGCATTCCCCTCACAGTTTATTCTAACTATGAACTAGGCCATTTTTACCCCAAAAGTTGAGCTTCAGGATCTAAACCATCCTCGAACACCCTCAAAACTGCCATGAGCAAAACAATAATTCACATTAGGCCATATTTAAACATTAAAATTAAAAAATTTTGGAATGTAAATGATTTTTACCATAAGAAAGAATTCATATAAAGTTATTCCACAACAGACAACACTAAAAGTATCAACATGGATACACATATTAATAACTCAAAAAAGAGACACAGAAAAATTTCCATCAAGAAGAATTAATGACTTGGATTTTAACATAATCATATCTAAAGAAGAAAAAAGTCTATAAATCATATTAATTTATTCCTCAAAGTCACTTTTCCCAAACACCCAAGGTGACTTATGGCTCATTATGATGAGGTATGGTTAGGTAATTGTTCGTAACTACCTACTAAGTCCCATAAATCCCACCTACTATCTACTAGGACAACCCATAATACTTACCAACATGAACGAAAGATGAAATTAATAACTCTAATACATATTTTTCATGAAATATCCTAGATACCCCGATATACTAATACCCGAGACGATCCTGGAATAGCTCGAAGTGAATTCCCAATCCACATGGGTTGAAGACTAGCACCTAGAATCATATAAGAATCATGAGGGAGAATTTGTTTCTAAAAAATGGAATACAGAAGATATAGGTCAATATGATCAACACACTAAAGGGAGAATGTACCAAAATCAGACAGGTAAAACAATACCCAAACAACACATCATCAAAAGGCATAATATCTACCAAGGTAAAAGCTCAAATATATCCCATATAATTGGTTGGTCACATCTCCACTAGTCACCTCCATCAATTTAGGTCCCAAGGACCGAGACAATCTGCCATCTCTAAGTGGCACTTTCCTTTTTCTTGGGACTGACATAGATAATCTACAAATTCCAAAAGTCAAAATTAGGGTGTGATCTAAACAACTTAGTAGGGTCTCACTAATTTTTCTATAATAAACTCCATAACAAATAAACGGATTATGATTGCAATTTAAGTAACAAAAGTCATGGATTGAAATTAGATATTTTCAACAAAACATTATTTCATGATCAAAATGATTGGAAATATATTAAAACAAGCTTCAATAAAAATTATATATAAAACATTTATATAAATAATTTAGAATGAATACGAAATTTCAATTATATATAGTTTGTAATTTTCAAATCAAAAATTTCATTACACTGTGTACTAATCTCTATGGTATGGTAGTTCCTAGTAATAGGATCCTTGAACTACTCAATTAGTGAACTCATCACAATGTTTAAACATGTCCCTCATCTCTAATCATCGGGACCCAACTCACTACTGGGGAAATCCTATTGTAGTAAGATTATTTTAGTGTTTTCATCATCAATGAATTTCATTGGGGAGAGATCCTAGTGTATTTTTCCTAATTACCCACTAACTACCCAAGATCACACATGCTTTAGTCAATAAATCAATCAATCACGGTAACATCAACCATTTCAAAGCAGTTAAAAATATAATTTCAAATTTTTTTTAACATACCATTCTAATTTCAAAACCAAATCATAGGTTTTCATCAATTCATTCGTGTTGAATCATTTTTAATATAACCCATTTATTTCAAGGTTCAACATAAAATCATTTCATCAAAACAAATTCCAAACAAATCCTAAAAAATTTCTCAAATCCACCCAAAAAATTTCAATTCCATTGAAATTGGGTATTTTTAAAAATTTCTACTCCCTTTTCAAAATAAAACATATATCCTAACAAATCCAACATTTTAATTCATTTAAAAACTCATTTCAAATAGATCAATAGATTTAAGGTTTCAATTTCAGGGAAAGATCATATAAAACCACCTACATTTAATCATCGATCAAATCAACACCCACAACGAGAAACACCAATGAATAAAAAAGAAAATAGAGACCAATAAGGAAATCCTAGATAAAAACATCATGATGAAAATCTGATTCAATCAACAAACATGATACCACACTGCTACTAAATAAGGGTACTAGAGAGAAGGATAAAACCATAGTAAGGAAAATTATCAGAAATCAAATGCTAAATTGAGAAATTCGTATGGGAAAGAATAGTCTAAAAATCATTTGGTGTAGCCCTAGGGGTTTGAGGGAAGAGGTTTCATGGAAAAATAAATGGTTTTAGGTTTTAGCACATAAAAACTCACTGGGAATGAGGAATTCACATCATGAAAATTATATTCACAACGTGAATATCCCAAGTGGTGTCTACACCGAAAAAGACATCATCTAATGTTAAAAATCATGATCTGGATCAATTAAAGTTGTGAAAAAAATTAATGAATTGAATATCATTCACATTAGGAAAATGTTTCATGGATTCTATACGAAGATAGATTCACATCATAAATTACATTCATGATGTGAATATTTCTTGTAGATAGTACACAGCTAGTTCACACAAAAAAAACATTGAAAAGGCCTCCAACTCAACCCAAACCCAAATATAACCCACTAAAATCTTTGACATATTTACACCCTAAATCCATTCATTCAAAAAAGAACATACACCCCCAAACATTATATCAAAAAAGGTACATAAATACCTGAAAAAGTGTAATGAGATGTTACCCCATGTCTAAATAATAATAATAATAATAATAATAACAATAATAATAATAATCAATTAAAATTTTCTAAATTCATAGATAAATAAATATAATTTCTTTGAATAATTAAATTAATAATTATTCAATTAATATTTAATATATCATTTTTCACCAGACCATTAATTTAGATTTATTAAACCTCAATTATTATCATACCTTTCATAAAGACTTTATTTACATAAACAGATGTCAATTCATTAGTTAATAATAAATAAATAGATATTATATCTATAAACCAAATGAATAAATATGTATTAAATATATTCATAACCAAATAAATAAATATATGTTACCTTTCAAATAAAACAGAATAAATAAATATTATATATTCACATAATTAATAATTAACTCGTGAATAAATATTTATTAAATATTCAACTCAAATAATATTATCTGGAATAAATAATGATTGAATTTGTGTGATCAACCATACATGAATAATTATTAAACAATATATGGGAATAATATTGATTAATCATGTTAAATTCAAATATAAATCAACCAATAATCTGAATACACTTATTGTAAGATCCTCCAGGACCCTTTCTCAGTGGTAATAGGAAGAGCCACCTCAATTATAAGGATAGAGTGCAAAAACATGACAAGTAACCCATACACAACGAAGTTAAATTCTATAATGACAATAACGAAATATGAACATACACTGTATAATATAACCCCTTTATTTTGAAATTTTTAATCAAGCGAGTTTCATAATGGTGTAATCAACATATATGTTTGATATCTCTTTATTTTACTTTCTAGAAAGGGTATTATCAATAGAACATAATAGCTGTGAAATTAATCAATAATTTCCATTTCCCTCAATGGGCCTAAGATATCAATTTCCATTAAAGAGAAAAAGGAAAAATATTTTGTTAGTTTATTCATATATTTAGTATCATTGGTGACACACCCAATGTATCTTATCTCACCATGAGCATATGTCATCTTGTTTTTCATCAATACATCAAAATATGTGACTCATTTCATCTGTAAATAATAATATTAACTTTTACAGACCATTAAAAACATATATAGATGGGAACAAACAATGACTCATATAGATGTGGATTTCCTTCTGTTAGGTCATGGTGCCATAATCTCTTTACTTGAGATTACTATGGATGAACATTATGTGAATAAGTATTCATGTCTTATGGGCCCCTTTCCACTTACATCCCATATCATTTATGTCCCATCAAATGGTATCATCCAACCATAGAAAATGCATTTAAGAATACTATCATAGCACTTCAAGTTTATTATTATATCGGATAATTGCTATGACCATTCAATGTGACAAATACTCTAAAGACACCATCACATTCATTTTAACATAAAATAATGATCAATATATGATAAGATATTAATTAATATTCATTTCCTTGAATATTATAGTAATATAATGCATATAATAATTGGATATATGGAACCAACTCCAATATAATCACACTTACACTAGATCCAACTACCAACAAGTCAACTGGTTAGCCTAATATGATAAATACACTTTAGCTGAGATAAGGATATGGTGGATAATCCCACCATGATACCAATGGAATATCTACTTATCATGACCCCATTTATTTGATAAAATCTATTTAGAGATGATATGAACAAGAATAAAATATTGTCCTATTCTATCCTTGGAATATTGGATAATACCATAGTTAAAAATTCATCATAATATGATTGAATTTTATTATCTAGGTAAAACAATATATTCTAGAAAAAAAGGTTTCTAAACTCACTTCTTAAGTTGCATTAGAAGATACAACATACTAATTAAAATATAGATATGGAAACTTTTATTTATAATATTCATTACCCATAAATATTTACATATACTTACTATGATTCCTGAACAAAATGATATAATGATGACTAGTTTATATCCCATGAAAATTAGCATTCCCATTTCTCTAATTTCTAGGAACTCATCCTGTTATTCTTCCTAAAGCACTATTATATAGTTCTAAATAACATCCTATATACTTATCCTAGCCTCATTTGATATTTTAATTCTATATTTTATATATAATAAATATCAATCATGTGTATATTTCATGGAACATGTGATATATTTCCAAATTATTCTCTATAAATCACAATAATTTCATGTTACAATGGAAATAATTTGATTAAATTATCTCATCTTGTATTTCTTAATATCATGTCAATTGTGTGTTATGAATTGGATTAATTAATCCCCTAATATAATCAATTAGATAATATTCCCTAGAACTAGGGTTTATTATTAAGTCATATTGGAGAAATTATTGTTAGTCTTTATTAACCATAATATTAATCACTTGTTTTATATATATTGCTAAACATACTATCCATGAAAGCTATAATGCTCCCACTAACCTCTTTGCGACACCTGGGCACAAATTCATTTCAAATGAATTTATTATGATAAAAATGATTGTTTGGATATATAAATAGATCCATGAATCCTATATATCATATTGGTATTTCATGATGTCACCAACCTTTAAGGAAGATGGTCTTGACATCTAATACCTAATAAAATGATCATAAAAAAGCTATGACAAGTAAAATTTGAATGGAAATTTTCATGATAATTAATGAGAAGGTATTATCATAGGCCATGTATATATATTGTAAAACTTTTCTTAGTCATTTATGTTTTATTGGTCCAAACTTTACCATCTATGTATGGTTTGTCTTGAATACCTATCAATGACTTTCCATCACCGGGTAAACTAACAAAATATAGAACTGGATTTTTGTGTAAGGAACCCATATTTAATTTCAAATTAGATTCTAAATAATAGTTTGGTTTCCACTTATTTACTTCTATAGTAATCATTATTATTACTTAATAATATATATATCACCCACCATGGTGAATATAAAACCACCACCATGGTTTTAAATTTCCTTTACAGTCACGTGTCTCTAAAAATTCATCCTAGTAAAAATTATGGAGTTAACTTGTATTTTCACATCCCCCTCCCTAAAAAGGAACCTTTACAAGGTTAGAAATGAAGGAAGGGGGATAATGACCACCAAGTCCCACCATCATTAGGTCCTATATTGATGACTAGCATCGAGAGTATAAAAATATAACACATGGAAGTCATTAACCACAATAACATAATAAGGATTGTGAGATAATATAAATGAACCACTAAGAAACTCCATCACATTATATAAAAGTAAACTAAATCCCTCTACAAAGAATGAACAATAGTCTCCAAATAAATACCCAAAAGACAAGTCATACAACGACGAATCAACAAAAACTTCAATATCCAAGCTATTGTGCATGCACTCTATTATTATTGTTGTTGTTTTTGTTATTATTAGTATCATTATCATCATAATCATTATTATTCTTGTTTCATTATATCAATTATAATTGTTATTATTTCATTGTATTTCCTCACATGCTTAGGTTATTATTATTAATTTAAAATATTTTGTAATTTTATTTGATTATTTATATTTTTTTACATTTCATGTGTAAAAATGTTACTATAGATTTAATTTTTTAATTTTTTAATTATTATATCATATGTATTTTTTTAAATATTTTAGATCATATAAATAAAGTGCGTGATGTATTTATTTTTTTAAATATAGTTTACGTATATATATAGTAAATACAAATATAGTGCACCACTTGTTCATTTTTTTCCCTAGTGATCTTTCTTCAGCGTGACTCTTCGGTCCATCATCATCTCCTCCTTCCACAGTCACACCAACATGGGTTTATCTTCTAAATAAAATATGGCACAACATTAATCCTCCTATGTGACACCATCACATATCCCTTAGAAAACCATGGAAGCATCTCCCTCATCGGGACAATGTGAATAATACTCCCCTATTTTAGCTTCATGCATAAAAGCCTGCCAAATCATTACCACCTTTGCATGGTGTCCTTGCCCCCATGAATGGTTTTGCCGACTGCCACCTCTTATAAAAAATAACACTCAATATTTTCTCAACAGAACTAGTATTAGTTGGTTATTCTGACTCCACAGTTTTGATGGATCTTCTTTATGATAACATATTTGTCTCTCAACTATAGCGGTAAGATGCTTTCGACCTTTGAAGGTAGCATACATCGTGTGATGGTAGTAACGCAACCCCTACTTAGAGTAAATAAGTTCTTTAATGTTTTTATCTACTTATATTGAAAATGTGTGATAATTGGATATTCATATCTTATCTATTTAAATAGAATAATTTACTGTCTTTTTGTTTATTTACATAAAAGAGAATAATGTTTTGGTTATTGATGTTGGGTTTTTCAATCAAACAAAAAGGGGAGATTTTTGTGTCGTACATTATTTTTATTACCATTATCATTTGATTACAAAGATTATTATTAGTATTGTTTCGTTAGATTTACTCACATTCTTTAAGTTTTTATAATTATTTTATAAATATCATGTTATTTAATATGATTATATATATATATATATATATTTACATTGCATGTGTAAATGTGTTACTATATTGTAAAAGGTTTATTGTTTTAATTATTTTATCATATGTATTTGTTTTAATATTTTAGATCATATAAATAACATGTGTTATGTATTTATTTGTTTAAATATAGGATATATATATATATATCAATATATATATATATTACATACATATATTTTCATGACCTAACCCATTGGGCCCAGCTTGGCCAATAATAAGACAAGTGTGACAACCCGAAGCCCAACTTTAATAGGCCAAGGGCTTACGACCATTGCTGAGTATCCATAACACTAACATGGGAGGATTTAGACTAAGGTACCTATATGCACACATGAATATCCAAACCATGAAATGATTAAATATAAAACAACCAATAACAATGAATTTATACATCTAAACCCCACAATCAGAGTATGAAAATAATACTAGAAATCATAAAGTTTCAAATGCAAGATCAAAAAAACTATAAAGAGGTCCAAACAACTAAAAAAGGGGTCTATAGTAAAATGTGACTCTTGGTATGAACCATGGTCTATATTTCCCAAATATAAGATCTATATACTCTTATTCCATTGAGAACCCCTTAAAACATATGTTCATATGCATAAGACATGACATGTTTAGGAAGATCCCATGTAGGGGTGAGTATAATTATACCCATCAAGACACCCCAAAATCACTAAGAATAAATCATCAAGGGTACATGAAACATCACAGGATATGTCAATCATAATATGAGATATATAATAAAACATCCAAATATACTCATAGTAGAAACTATGTCTCATGGTAAGGCCACCATCACATTGCTAGCCTAAGATTCTGCTCGACAATCCATAACCACACTTGCCCAGGAGAACTCACTCCATGAGTGTGGTAGCACTGATGATGTACATCAGATATCTCATGCTCATCTGATATCTCCTTAAGGATGTATATAGTGGATGTCTAAAGAGATTAAAACAAAAATGGGGATCACACCCAAGGAAATGGGGTATACCAACAACCCAATCTAAATTGACCCACTAAGTAGGGGATGTACGCTTGTTTATAGTTGGTCATGTAGATTCTGAGAACCCCACCTAGAGAAGAAGAAAATATAAGATCCCATCCTGTCCTCTAGAAGGGATTCCTATAACTATATCCAAAACTAATCCCTTAGAGAGTATCAAAATCCTATCCTCAAGATGTAATTCCATTCTATACTCTCACTAGGATGAATTCAAAGAACACACCCTTAAGGAAAATAGTCCACATTTAGGGGAATAAGGTCTATAAGTCACCTTAAAATTAATACATGATAAGCATGTATGGTAAAAATTGGGTACCAATAACCTCGGACCAATCTGTATAACTATTCCTATTCTTGTTTATATCTATAAATTCCTTTATACTAAGGTCATGCTATGTACTTAGCCATGTATGAGTATCGGTTCATGGATTTATACTCTACCTGTGTTGGTGTACCTATTTTTTAACCTTCAGGATACATGATGAGACTCTAGGTAGAGATCATACTGCATATAACACATGTCACATGACATGTGATACTTTTATTCTCTTTGAAGACCCTAGAACTATAGCCTAGTCCCCACACTACTTATATCTTCAGATTACACATCGACTAGTTTTGGATTTTATAGAAACTGAAGATCTCCATCATGGATCAATTCCCTCTACATCAGACATGGATCCCACCATGAATCATGCCGATAAATGTGGATTAGGTTTGGCCGAGCCTTTCCATTGTTTCTATTTGCAATCCAGCTATCCAATTTGTTCAGTAAATGCTACCATTATTTTGTGTCAAATCAGGGACTAAAGGTCCTATAATCTAGTCTGATCTACCTCCATTCATCCTATGATATCATTGATCCTCAATCATATCCTTTATTGCAAGATATACCTACATTGTCAATCCATTTTGCCAAATATTGGTTTCATAATGATCAAATACTGGGCATTCATTAAACCATAGGCCAACGAAATTTCCCATGACGAATCTGTCAAGAAATAGTGGAAAATATCTTAAAACATAAAATAGGAATGAACCTTGGATATTTTTCAGGTTAGAATCAATCTATTGTAGTTATAACAATGAATTAATAACCCAAACCAATAATCAATAATGTTA
This sequence comes from Viscum album, assembly GCA_963277665.1. NCBI lineage: Eukaryota > Viridiplantae > Streptophyta > Magnoliopsida > Santalales > Viscaceae > Viscum > Viscum album. Next base: position 1,063,475,896 of record OY728126.1, on the reverse strand, counting down.
AATACCCAAATCTCTAAAAATAAACACATACCCCTAAAATGATTGATCCAAACTTCAATATGTTGGTTGATTTGATTTTTTTTATTCATGGGATAATAAAATTGGGATAAATTAAGATAAAAAAATGTCCTAATTGAGTTAATATCAGATTATGATGAATAACGATCACATGTTGTAGTCACTGGCAAGATCCATGAACTTTGATGTCTTTGGCGATCCTTGTAATATCGATTTTACCCTCCGATCTGATGTCGTTGTCCAACACCTCTCCACGATATCCTCTCTAGGTCTCCAAGGTTTTGCAGATATCCCTGATTCTCACCCATAATGGGGTATTTATATAGGATTTCTAGGCCACTTTATCAAAACAATTAAAGAATTTAAATAGATTAATTTAATTTTATATTATCACCCATGATAACTTTTTAGTAGACGACTAGTGTTGAAAAAGATTATGTCATTCCTAGGGTAAATCCCATGATCCAAACTCAACAGAGGGATCATATTCTTCATTCGATACCCAATTTAAGAATTATTTCACTTTTTTAAAAAATATAAGTTTACATGATATTAATATATTGAATATTTTTCAAATATCAATTCTGGATCACTGGGCCATATAATCTCACACCATCTTAGTTCCTATATCTGAAAATATTACTAGATTTATTTATAAGATTTACCAAGAAAATAAATAATACATTAAATTCTCCACCCCTTGGTGATTTTTATCCAATAAATTGAAAATACTACTAAAAAGTATGTGGTTATTAATCTCACATATGAGTCTCCTACTCCTAGGTGCTCTCCTAAAGATTCCCATACATCTAATAAAAATGCACTAAAGGAATAACTCACCCATGAATGATCTTGCATTACTAATCCTTGATCTCCACTGAGTACTCTTCAATGGTATCTCTATCCTCAATATCCAACTCATCCCAGTCGATAACATGCAATGGATCATGCACATACCTCCTCAACTATGACACATGTAAAACATCGTGTACCTTGTCTAACTATAGTGGTAGATCCAAGAGGTATGTCAACTCACTAACACTGTGTAGTATCTAGAAAGGGGTAATGAATCTCAAAGATATTTTTTCAACCTAGATAAATATCCATAAACCACATCGAGGTGATACCTTCAGGAACTAATGGTCTCTATCCTAAAACTCCAAAATCCTATGTTATTAGTTCACATAGATCATATGATGGCTATGTGGAGTCCTCATCCACTCTTGGATGATCCACTCCTTATCTATCATATCTCTCACCATCTTTGGGCCCATGAGTACTGAATCACCTAGACCAGTCTAATAAAGTTGTGACCTTTAGGTTCAGACATACAGGGACTTAAAAGGTTCCATAATGAAGGTGGAATGGTAATTATTATTATACTCAAACTCTACCAAGGTTAGATAATCATCCTAACTAGGGATAAAGTATAACATGAAATCCCACAACATTTCCTATAGAACCTGAATGTCTTCTCATTCTAGACATCAACCTGGGGGTGAAATTTCATTATAAAACACAACCGAGTCCCAATGATCTCTTGATATCCTCTCCATAATCATGACATGAAGCAATAATCGTGGTATGAAACTTTCATTAAGGGAACTTTGTGGAGTTGGACTATCTCATGTATGTAAAAGAATTCCAACATATTTACTTAACTCTGCTATCAAATAGCCATGAAGTGGGATGACTTGGCGAGTCAAACTATGATCACACAAATGACATCATTTCTTCTAGATGTACATGGTAACCACATCATGATGTACATATATATTCCATTTCACATTCACTATAGAACCTCAATAAGATAATATAAACCCTCTGAGAACTTGTGTTAATCCATCACCTACTAACAAGCGAGGCATCAAGAGACAAAATCCGCTACATCCTTCTTTATGACAAGCCACCAAAACTAATATTTTAGGTCTTAGTATATCTTTTACACACCTGGGTGTACCTCCCAAGGAGATTTATGAAACTCCCTCATCACCTCCTATCACAAAATCAATGGTTCCATAGACCATCATTTTAAAATAATAACTTTCTCCCCACCCTAAAAAATCCATTAGAAGAATTTACAATGGATATTCGAGTACATAAGGTCTCACAGTCAGTATCTCTATGTTGATCCTCCTTAACACACTATATAATTGGTGGGGTAACAACCATCAAATGAAGATATGATGTACCATCCTCGTCAACTGAGTAAAAATGCAATGAGGCTAACTACTCAGATGCTTCATCCAATAATTGTGAAAAAGATCTCTTATTGAGAGTGTCTTCCACCATGATCCCCTTCCTAGAAGTATAGAAAATATCAAAGTCACAGTCCTAGAGGAACTATAACCATAACCTTTTTCTCAAGTTAAAATAATTTTAAGATAAGAGATGATTGTTACTCTTGTGGTAATAGTAGAATATAAACAACTTTTCCGTAAGGTAGTGTCTCCAAATCTTCAGGGTGAAGACTACAACTGCTAAATCAAGATCATGTGTCTTATAGTTATACTTATAAGTTATCAACTACCATGATCCATATGAAATCATAGTCTACCTCTACATTAGTACACAACCAATTCTAGTCCCGAAATCATTGAAAAACACTATGTACTCAACACCCTACTCGAGTAATATCAATATGGGGGATATCATCAACCACTTTTGAAACACATGAAAATATTGCTACAACCTTTTGATCCATGTGAAGGGATTCCCCTTTCATGTCAATGTAGTCAAATGTGCTAAAATCTTGGAGAAATTGGGAAAAAATATCATGTAGTATATTTCCAACCCAAGGAATCTCCACACCTCTCTCACACTCTTGAGTGGCTCTCACAATAACACTAACTTGACCTTAGCCAGGTCCACTAAAACACCATTGAATAAGATAACATGTCCTAGAAAGTGGACCTCCTAAATCCGTAACTAAAACTTTGTGAGCTTCCAATATAGCAAGTGATCTCGAAATGTGTCTAGGAACATCCTAAAGTGTCTCACATGCCCCTACTCAATTTCTAAATACAATAGGATATCATCGATGAAGACCTCCACCAAATGGTCTAAGAAAAAAAGATCATGTTCATGATTCTTATGAACATTGCTATATCATTTATCACATCAAAGGGCATCACTGAGTACTCATAGTGATCGTAAAAACATCTGAATGAAATATTCAGTATATCATCGTCCATTACTCACAATTAATGATAGCCTGATCTGAGATCAATCTTAGAGAATAATTGTGCCCTTATCAACTAATCGAAGACGTTATTGATCCTAAATATTGGATACTTATTCTTGATGGTCACCTAGTTCAGGCATTGATAATCCACCCATAACTTCAAACTCTTGTTTGTCTTCTTGATGAACAACAATAGGGCTACCTAGGGGGAAACACTGGGTCTCATGAATCCCTTCCTCTACAAGTCCTCCAAATTCACCCTCATCATGCAAAGCTATATAGGATACATATGATATGTTGGTGCAGATATTAGGGTCACCCCTAGGTTCAAGTCAATGCATAAGTCTATATCTCGATGGAGAGGTATGTATGGAACACCCTCAAGAAATACATACTCATACTCAACTACCATAGTAAGAAACTGATAGCTCATATAATCTACTAATCCAAGAGTCATTATATCTAATTAATTAGTAATCGTATGCACCCTACTATGTATGAGTCCATTTGAATCTTCCTGGTTATCCTTCTCACCTATGAAGTAAAACCTTATACAATCAATGCATACACACTGTATCTTCAACCCAAAATAGTCAATGTGTGCATGAATGGTGAATAACAAGTTAGTGCCTAAGATGATGTCTTAAGGCCTCATCACTACCACAAGGAGATACCATGAGAATATCACTTACAATTGATAATCACACTATTGAAAAAATGGTGTGATCACCGATCCATCACTGATAAGATTCATCAAGTGTAAGGTTTGGGATAAGGGCTCAACTAGTACCTCTTGATCTCAAACTAGGGATATAGAAAGAAAAGAGTGGATCCTGGAAGTTTCTATAAAAACTAAATATAAGGTATAGAATAAACATATTATACCTATAGTCAGCCTTAGGTCCTCAGGATTGTAGGCCTCTATGGATTTTAGCTGCCCTCACCCCTACCCACCATCTCCCTAAGACTAAAAGGGACCACCTGGGGGTGGTGGAGGCAATAAGTCAAACTGCCTACCCCCTCCCACTACACTCCCTACTCCTCCTATAGGTCCACTAACCTATTGATCTTCCAACCAATGCCACTAACATTACCTAGGGGGCCCATCCGGTATATCTCTATCATCCGTATGGCGGGTCGGACAATCTCACACATGATTTCCCTGACTATCACAAAAGTAATATTGCCTCTATCTAGGATGACTACACCCATATTGAGAGCCCTGAACTGAAAAACCTCATTCCTAATATCTAATCTAGAAATTTATCACATGTTTTAATCCAGATATTTTCCATTGGATACCTTTTTTTGAAGTCTCATCCCTAGTGTACCCCTGCTAGAATCCACTATTAGTGTCTGATCAGCCAAAAATCTCTTTATAACCATGGTGCACTCTATCACTCCATCATAATTATGAATGAATAGAGGTATCAAACTGGCATATATTTCTTTGAGTATAACTCACTCAAAGTTATATGCTTGAAATAACATATCTTGAACCATATCCATCAAGTATTGTGAGTGGTTGGAAAACCATGATGAATAATTACCCACAATCTTGATTCCCTGTTATAGCTACAAAAGATCCTAGATGTAAACTATTCACATCATAGATGGAGATTAATCAGGCCGAAAGAGATGATGAAACTCTTTCAATGAAAGACTCGCCTCATCATAAGATAGAACCACCCTGATCCACCTACTCTCTATGGAACCATGAATAAGTCTCATAGCCTAGACCACCATTTGGTCTGCGGGTGCACCAACAAGACAAAAGACTCACATAACCTCATCAATCCAATCCTTAAATGTCTGTGGTATTGGATCACCATTTAAACTAAGGGCTTACTAAAGTTGAACTCATGAATCACGATCAACGAATGCACCTCATCTGCTGGTACTAAGGGTACCATTTTCTACTCGATGGGTGGATGTATGACTGGCATACCACCTAGAGGCCCTACCTCCTAAACAGGTCTATTTATCAAAGTCTCTTCACTAAGGTAATTATCCTCATGATCCTTATGATGAATCCTAACTATAAATAATCATTGAGGCATCCTAAAATAGATAAAATGTTCTATGATCAATGATAATATATGGGGAGCTAACTTAAGTATGACACGAAAACAAAACCCATTGCTATATTATCCATGTACCAATGTTTTTTCTTATATGAAATGTATACATGTAATGAGTTGAAATATAGGTGATCATTGTCCAAGTGTATGGATACGACAGCTACTGCACCAACACTAGAGTCCCTAACCTAATAGCCGAACTCAAAACACTTTACATTATTTCTATAAAAACCAAACCAATCTCAAAGATAGAAAAAACTCCAAACAATGGTCCTAATATGGAATACTAATTTGATACTACTCTATCACAACCTGACCCACTAGGGCCTACCTAGCTGTTGTTATGTCGAGTGTGACTACACTAAGCCCTCCTCCAATAGGATAGGGGTTGGTGTCAAATTCCATGTAGTAAAAATAATCACATGGGATGCCTTAGCCTAAGGTACTTGTATGCACACATGAATCACCAAGAATATAAAATTTTTAAATCTAAAAAATTGATATTAATGCATGAATACATTTAAAAACTACCATCGGAGTATGAAAATAATAATGGAAAGCATAAAGTTCCAAATAAAGCCCACCAAAAACTATAACGAAGTTCAATATTATATAAGTGGGGACGATTGTAAAATGAGACTCCAAGTATAAACCATGGTCCATATAGACCAAAAATTATATATATCTACTCCTAGTCTACCCAAAACCCCATCAAATGGACCGTTGTCTGCATAAGACACAACACGTGTGGGAAGAGCCAATGCAGGGGTGAGTATAACAATACCTAGCAGGACACCCCAGAATCACTAGGCATAAAGCATCAATATTAGTCATATCCTCGTAGGATATGTCAATAATAATATGAGATATATAATAAAACATTAATATATACTCATATTAGACACTAAGTCTCAAGGTAATATCACAACCACTTTGCTAGCCTAAGATTTTTCACGAGAGCTTGCAACCACACTTGCTCGGGAGAACTCACATCACGAGTCTGATAGAATTGATGGAGTCCATCAAAGATATTGTACATATTAGGTATCTATATATGAAATTACATGCTATAAGTTTGATGATATCAATACATAGATGGGGATCACACCCAAGGTCATAGTGTATATCAACAACCCATTCCGGATTAACCCGATTAGTAGGGGATCAACACTCAAGTATAGTTGGTCACATTGATTTTAAGAACCCCACCATGGGTAGATGAAGATAGGGTATCCCATTATGACCTCTGGGAGGTACTCCTGTAACACTATAAAAAACTAATCCCTTAAAGACGATCATAATCCAATGCTCAAGATTTAATGTCATACTATAGCCTCATAGGGATTGATCAAGGTGACACACCCTTAAGGAAACTAGTCCATGTTGAGGGGAAAAATGTCTCCAAGTCAGCTTTGAAGAATTAAATGGTGTGTAAGTAGGGTACATGATATGTACTTCTAATCCTGAACCTACTTGTGTTCATGCCCATTTACCTATGCTTGTTCCAGTGTATATCTAGTTATGCCCATGTATTGAGGTAATACAATGTTCTTGGCTATGTTTAAGTACCGAACCGTGTCCATGTACTATGATGTGCTTCTGTAATATACCCATATTTGTGTATCTGGTCACATATGTGGCCACGTATTCTCTAGGATACATGAAGAGCTTTCAGATAGAGGTCACACGATGTGCGATACTTTTCTTCTCCATGAAAACCCTATCATCCCACCCTGGTCCCGATATAGTGTGTATCTTCAGATTACACGTCATGTAGTGTAATATTTTCCAAAAACCATGGACATCCTTCACATTCCTCTACCAACAACTCTAGACTCTAATCATAATGTGAATCATGTCAGTAAATGTGGATCGACTCTGATTGAGCCTTGTCATCACTGCTCTCTAGAATATGGATGTTTGATTCGACTAGGAAACATCTCCATACATTGACACACCAAATCGGAGAATTATGGATCTCTAATTCAGTCTAATATACCTCAATACATACTCTGTTTTTATTGATACTCAATAATGTCCTCCTTCAAATTACATACTTGTGATATCAATCCATTTCACCAAATAATGATTGTACAATGGTTAAATACTACTTAATCATCGAACTGTAGTCCAATGAAATTTCCAACAATGAACGTGGGATGAAAAGGGTGAGAAATATATAAAACATATAAGAGGAAGAAACCAGGTCCATTGTTCAAGTTATCCTTGATATTTTTTCATTATAATGAAATACTAATAACCCAATACAATAATCAATAATTCTAAATCCTTAAATTCCAAAAACTGAACCCACACCCACAAAACGATCAATCCGTAAATCAAAAAGATGGTTGATATGATTTGTGTTCATCATGGGATATTAAAATGGGGATAAATCCACATAAAAATTTCCTACCTAGAGTTTGGATCGGTCATTGATGAAGAATGATCATATTTTTTAGTTGTTAGGGTGATCCATGAACTCCAATGTCATAGTTGATCTTTGCAATATTGATTTGATCCTCCAATCCAATGTCATTTTCCAACACCTATCCAAGATCTCCTTTAGGATTATGAAGATAACCCAATACATACCCATAACATGGTATTTATAGAGTAATCCTAGATCATTTCCCCAAAGTAATTAAATAAATTAATTCAATTAATTTATTTTATTATTTGCAGGTGCGACACCTTTTAAGAAAACATCTGATTCCAAAAAATATTATGTCAAGAATAAGGTAAATACCATATTCCTGATTCAAATAAGATCTTAGATTTATGATCTGAGACTCCATTTAAGAGTTATTTTACTTTTCTAGGAATGTTATGTGTGTGTGATATTAATATTTTCAATATTTTTTTAATATATATTCTGGGCTCCTCGGACCTCAGAATCTTGCATTGCATCAACACCTAACTCTAAAAATATTCCTATATTTATTTAGAATATTTACATAGGAAATAATGATACATTATATATATAGTGTACTGATTGTTCATTTTCATCTCTAGCACTCATTTAGCGGGGCTCTCCTATCCATTGTCATCTCCTCCTTCCATGGTCGCACCTAGTTGGGTTTTTCTTCCCACTATAGCATGGATCCATGTGGATACTTACATGTGACACCATCATATCTCCATAAACATGCCACAAAAGCTTCTCTCTCACCAATAAATCATGGAAATAACTCTCCTATTTTATCTTAATGCACATAATCACACCAAAGAATCACCACCTTTGTATAGTGACCCAACTCCCAAGCATGGTTGTTCCAAATTCCTACGCCTACAACACACAACTCTCAACATATTCTTGATGTCACCGGTAATAGTAGGTCCTTATGACTCCATGGAAGCAGCAGATCAACTTCCTGCAATGGTAGTAGTGCCTCAACTACAATGACAACATGGTTCCATCCTTTAATGGAAGCATGCATCATGTGGAGATAGTATTGCAATACCTCATTTTATGGTAGCACCAATAATTGAAATGCACACCAATAGTTCATTGCCTCATTCAACATGTAATAGTAGTGGTATCACCACATTATAGTGTGATGGTAGTAGCATTCGACAATAGCACCACTTTGCAACATGGTAGTAGCAACATGTGGTGATAGTAGCATGTGATGATAGAAACATCCACCGGTATTGGTATATTTTCTTTACAACGATAGTGGTAGTAGACTCTTTAAACTTCTAGGTAAAAATATTATTCTACCATTATATTAATTTTTTTATAATGCTAGTTCGATTTTTTTAATACTTCCAGATAAATTTTTTTTAATAACTCTAGTTTATACTTTTTTAATACCTCCATATTATTATTTTTAAAAACCACTAGTTCACATTTTTTTAATACCACCAAATTAATTTTTTATGATATCATTTATGATTTTTTTTAATACAAAATTATTTTCTTTTTAATATTATTATTATCACCATGTGTTTATAGTATTTTAATACAATTTATATTGTATATATTCTTTAAATTATTCCAAAATTGAAATTGATTATTTATAAACATGGTTAATGATTTTATTTATGCTATTTTTATATTTAAATAATTATATTTAAAATGTATTTATACTTGTGATATTTGATTAATTATTTGGCAGGTTATTATGAAATTAGTTTCAATGATTTATTTAAATATGTTTAACTCGTTATAGTTATTCAAATAATATATTTAATTTAGTTTGAATTATTTCAATATTTTTTGGAATATGTTTTATCCCCAATAAAACAAGTTGGATCTCTTATTTTTATTTTAAATAATTATAACTATTTTTACAAGCTCTATTTGGTAGTTTTAAGATTTTAAAAATTTACATAATGGACTTAGAGGATATATGGAACAATGATCAATAAAATCTTCGATACTTTATTTTTATTTGAGAATAAAACTATGAAATTTAAAAGTGTTATACAATCTATAGAGTCCTATGCAATCTATGTTTCATTATCAGGACAATATATCAAGTGATGAGTTAAAAAGTATTAAACTTCTACTATCTTGATGAGATGATCCGATCTGATACTCAAGAATCAGTAACTGTACATATTCACATATCTATTTTGTCCTGGTGTGTGGTGTCTATAACACTATTTTCCATCTCTCACACTTGATGTCACTTTGTTTTTATGTTTTTACATATAAAATATCATTATTTCTTCAGGTTTTGACTCTCATGTTCTAAATTTAGGACCATTTGGGTTGTGAATCTTATTGTCGAAATCTATTATTGTAATTGGGTTATGAATCCCCATACAAAAGTCATGTGTCTTTTCTATAATACATCCATAAGAAAAAGTTTGTTGTGATTGGGTTCAATTACCCTTTAAAAATATATATAGTTTACAATGTATCTCTTATCAGGTAGAGTGGTATAAAAGTACACTAGACCCACTTTAAACTAAACTATTATAAAAACTTTTTTTTATTCATTCATTTATTCTCCTGCTAAGTATCATTTTTAATTAACATTTATTATTAATTTAAACCATTAATAATATATTTAAAAAATTTGAATTTGGTATATTCACCCCCACCCTCAAGACCTTATATCATCTTCCTATCCAACCAAACAAAAGCTAGTAATGTCCATCAAAGTCCCCAAAATCCTCCAGGAAACATGAATAATAGTTTATATATGTGTTGGGTGAGCATAAAATGTATACTCATTAGGATAATACTCAAGGTCTCCCAAGCACATATGAAAGGAGTAAACTAATTCACCAGTGAATAAATAGTAGAACCGGTATCCAACTAAATAGGAAAACTAACCAATCACAACCTAACCATAATGCACTAAACAAATAATGAATCAAATATAGTAACATCTTATTAATATAATATAAAACAAAAGTACCATGCAACCGCTTCCCCATTAATTTTGTACTCTCACACCCCAATGTAAAAATTCCTATGCTCTCATACCTTCCAAGAATAACTAACTATATACCCATACATCTCTGATGTGGATCAAGATACATCCTTACCTACCCACCCTTGTAAGGTATAGCATCTAGTTCTGGCATCAGTAATCATCACATCACAACCACATCCACATTACTTGGAGAGTAGGCTATCATGAATGTGAAGAAAATCAACTGTTTTCCCTTATCCTACCATGCATGAGCCCCACCACATATCACACCCTCATCATAATTGGGTGATATCCAACACCAAATAGTCATCTCTTGGGTAATCTAAAATACCCTCTCGTACCATCATCTGGGTATCCTCTAACACCATCCCATGTCAACATATATATTGTTTGATGAAAAGTGTGGAAGAGGGGGTTATCAACCATCAGATTCACTACTAGCCATGATATTGGGGAAACCACTTGGAATAAAAAAAATTTGAGCATTGTTAAAGTTATTTTTCCTCTAGAAATGGGGATGACCATGTTTATTTAAGGTTCAAACATTCCAATCAGTTTCTAATGGGTTTGTTCGCAGAACCGGAAACATCCAATAATTCTATATCCATTTGGACCTAATTTTCAAAGGTAGGTTCTCATTAGTTATGGACAGATGAGGCTTAAGAATTTTCATTGGTCAAGATGATGGGAGGTTAGACTCATCACACCTTTTTTGGGGGGAATTATTTTCTACTCTGGGACTCTCTTTATAGATTTTAGTTATGTTCTTGAATCCTTATTACATTACCAAGTATGAAAATGAGCTTTCCTATAGATTTGGAAATCAATGATTAATATGTATAAGATTTAGAGAATCTTTTATATGTATTTGAGGTTCTTCATCGATAGAGAATCATCATTATTTGTTAGATATTCTTAGTCAATGGTATCCTTCAATACATTGTATAGAGATCTCTTGGTCATTATGATAACCATACTGGTTTTAAATCCACTCAACGGGGCACTTGAAGTTTATTGTCAATTAGAAGGACATGGATTATTTTAGAGTTGGGACCATACCCATTGATGGGATACCTACATATCCGTGTTTAGAAAAGGAATCAGAACCCAAGTAGTTAGAGAATTATGATATAGTTTAATGTCATATGGGACAAATGAGAATTAATAAGTGATAGGCTTGACCCTTTAGAAATTCTTCCTACGTACTCTACTTTTAAGGTAGAGATCAAAGTCCACGTAGTTCGATTATGAATTGTGGGGGCCTATGTATGATTAACGGACCAAAGAGATATGTCATGGTTACTTTTACACTCTAAGCTCACGTGAGTCATGCTCGGTGTGAGAAATAAGAGGTAGCAGTAAACCTGACGATTTGTGCCATGAAAGATGTGGTTACAAGGAATGATATGGGGCTTATGTACATATGATTCCCCAAATAGATAAAGATCATGACTTACATCAGAGAAGAATCCTAGGCACATGGTCTATAAAGGTATATGTGCTTTATAGAGATTTGGATACTCTATCATGGGGCTTACTCATGAGGAAGGATCCCAAATTAAGAGGGGACTTGTGATTGAGTTTTATTCCTGAGAAGGAAGCCCAAATCAAAATAAATCAAGACCGGTTAAAAGAAATTATGACTGGGGCTCATTCTAGAGGAGGCCCAGGTTAAAGGGACATGAGAACTAGGGCTTATTTCTGAAAAGGAGGTCCAGGTTAAGGGGAATTATGAGTGGGGATTACTCCTGAAAAGGAGCCCCAGGTTAGGGAACTTGGGGATTACTCCTAAGGAGGATGCCCATATTAATGATCTTCTCATCTCAAAGGATGAGGTTGAATGAATAAAATCTCTAACCTTAATGACATAAATATTGGTAAATCACTATGTTTTGAGATATGTTCCACAGAATCCCTTTCAGATAAGGATTCCAACAAAGGGACTACGCCATGACTGACTTTAAAGAGGGTTTTGAAGGCTAAATCTTGAAGGGGAGAGGTGTACAAGAAGGAGGGGCACCCAAAAAGAGGTAGGCACGTGTGTCCTGTTGGGGCGCACAAGTACTGGTCGTGCTTGTATACTTTCACGACACATGTGCACTTGCGTGATGGTTAACCCTTAAGGTAATACTTGGGCAAGGCTTGGCTCAAGCCCTTAGTATTATCCCTAAAGGCTTCCAAAAGTGTGGTGTGCATGTTTTGTTCAATGGATAAGGTGGCGCGAAAGTGTCTTTATTTCCCTTAAGTGTTAGACACTTAGGCGCGCAAGTGTTGGTGAATTTAAACACTTAGTCCTTATTCCCCCTCTTTAGATCTTCCATTATAGGAATTAAATTACCTTAGAAGTGTTCAGAAGACTTCAAGTAGAGACTAGGGTGTTGGGAGCTTAAATCTGACTTTTGGAATTTTTCATCCTTCAAATGGGGGGGCCAACAAGGGGTATTTATAGTCTACTAATGACCTTGGGAAAAAATGAAATAGGGTGCGCAAGACCCATGTGCACCCAATATGTGGCACACAAGTATACTTGTGTAACCATGATGAAACTTCCGTGGGCCTTCTTTAAAGGAATCCTTGTTCATGCCTTTGTTAATTTTTGATGTTTCTCTAAAGGATGAATCTCTTTATGAAAAGGTATTCCATTTTTTCAGTTGTTAGACTCTGTAAAGAAAAGGAGCATAAAAAAGTCCCCCTCTAAGAGTTGGATCTGAAAGGAAAGAGGATTTGACTCTGCGATAAAGGAGAAAACCAAAGAAGGGTCGCGCACAAGTTTTGAGCACGCAGGAAGTAGCGCGCAGGGGAGAGATGCGCAGGATTCGGCGTGTAGGGTTGCGGCCTGGCCTATAAATATGCACCCCATCCTCACTCAAAGAACCCAATATTGAATGCTTCTGAGCTCTCGCCATGATGGTTTATCTCGTCGCTCCAGTGGAATGTTTTCCATGGTTTTATTTATTATGTTTGTGTCGCACTTCTACAGAGGTATTTTGACTTGCGCGGTGATACCAGCGCGCCAAAACTTGTGCTACACAGTTACACTTTGGCGCCAACATTGGACTTTCATGCCTTAATTACTTAGAAATTTTTTCCATTTTTCTTCACAAATTTTATGAAAAACCAACTCACATAAGATTTAATTATTTGACCTTTGTGCAGATTAAATGTCTCCTCGAAGAATTGGAATGGCTGATGAACTGGAGAGTAAGCGAATTGATGAAATGACGAACATCGTTGGCCATGAATACTATGATATATGTGACATCACACTCCCAGATTTGGCCATGTACTTGAAGTAGTATCATCTTAATTTTACACAGAGAATCTACTTTCCCCTGTATGGGCATGGTCATCTACAAGAAGTCAACATTTCAGAGGCAAAGATTTATCTTTCGCATTCTTGGTTTTAGACTTACACCAATTTTTCTTCAGAAAATGTCTCAATGGGAGGATCATTTGTGAATACTAGAATAGTGGATAAGGACTATATAATGCATCATATCCCTCATGCCCTCGATCTGAAACCTCACAAGCCTGAGATGCAACCAAATTTTTATCCTTCAATCTTCCAAAATTCTCAGATGTATCAATCCAAAGTCTAGAAGAAGAGTTGGAACTTCATTCCTAGAGGTGGTGTGAAGCCAGAATGGATGTGGGCATATTGGGTGTGACATACCTATGAAGAGTTTGTCAAGGATTTAAAAGGATCTACAATATATGAAGCCTTCTAGGCTATACAGACATATGTCTACCGAAATGATGACTTTGTGCCTGAACTAGTCAGCCATTGGAGCCCAAAAACCAATTCTTTCCATCACACTTATGGAGAAGTAGGAATCCGTTTGTGGGATTTCTAAAATATCATGGGGGATCTTGTTTTGGGTGATATGTATGATGAATTCATTCCCCCAAGGCAACTTGGAATGCTTTAGAGAAGACTCCGGCTTTGGCTCGGGAGTTATTAAAAAATTTCTACAAGATCAAGAACTCAAATACCTCCAAAACTCATTATAGAAACGATATTCCTCTAGAAGAGTGGATGGATATGTTTCTTACCCACAAGTAGGTGAAGGGGCCCACCTGTACTTGTCATACTACCTTCCCCAGAATAGAGAAGAGGGGTGCTTTTGGAAAATTTTGGTGGACCCCAGAAGCAGGAGAATTTGAGAAGTGGGGGTATGAAATGGATCAGAGAATCCCAGAAAAGACCCATCTGGTGCGCTTCGTAGCCTTGTGGCTCAGTATTTATCTTCTTCCAGTCAGGGATTCGAAGGGAGGTGTTAGGCCAGGGACCTTCGTTATGGCAGCCAAGTTGGATGAGAAGAAAATGGTTGGGTTGGACACCCCCATTTTGTCAAATATTCATAGGAGCTTACTCCATGTATTTATTGGTAAGTCTCCTTTGACAATATTGGGACCATTCCAAGTTTTGTGGGGATGGATCGCCACTAATTTTAGGACATATGCTGTATAGAACGAAGTATAGGGTCCTGGATTCTCTTTCAGGCCATCAGTGCATGCATATTCTTGGAGTTGCTCCGTTAGCTCTCAAATCATATGATATGAAGGTGAGGCTGAGCATGTTTAAGGAATTAAGTTTCTTTCCTTATGGAAACCCGCCGACTGAGCGGTTTGTTGATGATGGAACAACCGACCTGGAATTGAGGTAATACATGATGGCTTGTAGAGACGGTGTATTGGCCATTAGGATTGACGGAGAGATTATATGTGAGGCATATACTCCATACTAATTTCCACTCCAATTCAAGTGTCTCCAGCAGACTGTTGTATCCCTTTCTGTGCATGTCAGTTCAGAGTAGCATCTGATGGTTTCCTAAAAACTATGGTTGCTGACATCTATGGAGACGACCGGGGAAGTGTTTAATCTATCAGTTGCTAAAGTGGAGAGTAACATGACAACATGGTATACCGATAAATGAACAACATCTTACCCTAAAGGGGTATTGAATCATCTTGTTCATCAGGTGGGAAAAAAGTAAAGAACTGTAGAGTAAGAAACCCTTCATCTGGAAGGTGACTCTTCCCCACCTGAAGCTGAGTCACCAGGTTCATCACCTTGGACTGACTCGCCGAATTCCCAAGATTGGGATGATGAGGCACAACATGCGGTAAAGAGGCCTCGTGCATGATTAAATCCCCCTATCAGAACCAAGAGACCCACTCCATCGACTTATAGTGAGTTACTTCATTGAGGCAATTAATCTCCATTACTTTATAGAGAAACAAGCCTTATTTTCATATCCTTTATCTTTAGTTTTAGGAGCTAGGAAGAAGCTGAAGTCTAAGATTATAATACCCTCCTCGTAGGCTTCTGGTACACACGCTGAATATATACGACCAAAGGTTGTCCAAACATGGTGGAGTTTATATTGCGATGATGAAACTGCATGGCTAGATCTATGTGAGGGGCTACACATCTCTGGAATAGGAAATCTTCAGGCCTCCACCGATATTCGTTTCGAGGATAACACCAAGGAAGTGTGGGATTGCGTCACAGAGCTGGAGATGCTCATATATTCCATCGATGATTCCATTCCTGTAACCAAGCGGGTGAAGGAAATGATAGATCGTGGCACCACTGATGGGACTGGTTCTTCCAGAGATAAAGAGTGGCACGATTACGTGTCTCTAGAATATGTAAGTCTCTTTACTTATTTTCTTTGTAACTTTATTCCAGTTATAGATTTGTTACTCAAGGAAAATAATTTCTTCATCCTACAGCTTGCAAATAAAGGAACTGCTGAGGCTCCTTCACCATTATATAGCCCTGGTGGTACTACCGTCGAGGCTAATGAATATCCTCGCGAGCTAGGTGAGGTATCTCTAGTACAGAAGGCCATGGAGGAGGAGTTAGATATGGATTTTCATCCTCCAATTACTGTATTTGGAGATGATGATGTCAACAGTCCTAAAAAGCCAAAGAATCAAAGGCATCAAAGGAAGAAGTCCACAGCTAAATGCTTTATCTTTAGTGGTAAGTCTTTCGGATAGTCATGAGTCTTAACCTATGAAAATATTGATCATACTTCTTGGTATTGCAGGGGCTTATTCAATTTCCACCTTGAGGGAGAGGATTGACCCTTCTCTGAGAACGACGAACGGTGATAGTGAACAGTTGCAAGTTTATGCCGACTTGGATGCTCCTGAAAAAGAGCCAGCGTCTGTTCCCAGTATCTCTCCATCTACTTCTACAAGGAGAGAAGAGCATGATTCTAGTAAATTAACAATTATTCAAAATCTGTTGAATAAAAAAATCAATTGAATTCCATTCTATGATACTTTAGGTTCAACCCCTGAACCAGAGCATTTGGCGGTCACTGCAACTGCCTCTATAATTTTATCTGAAGAAGATGTCTGGGGTCAGGGGATATAGGATGAGGGTCACGAAGAATATACATCGAATTCTTTCACTAGTGATACTAACCAGTAATATGAGATATCATTAGATGAAATAATTAAACTTTTTGCATATTTTCAAGACATTTTAGATCATTTTAAATTACCATGTAATTTAGAGGATTTTGGACGTGAGTGTTATCCTTCTTCCTATTCAAAATGATCCTTTATTACATCTCTGACCATGATTGGTTAAAATGTGTAGTTCCATCTAAGCAAGCTACTAAACTTACAATTCCTGAAGGGGGTATGGACAACCCTACTATTGCAGAGACATTAGATCATGTGGTGATGAACATGGTAGAGCTTCCTGATACTCATCCTGAAAATCATGTTGAAGCTAGGAAAGATGGGGAGGATCCTTCTAATGTTGTTGATGTACCATTGGGTAATAAAAACAATATTTTTGGCTGCACTTAATTTTCAAGACAACATAATCAACTTTGTTGTCCTTTTATAATAACCAAAAATTTCAATTGACTATGCAGGGCCATCAATTTCCGTGGCTAGATCTGAAGGTGAAGCCTTAGCCTCCTCCCAACGGGAATAGAAATTGATGTTACAAGGGTCAGGGGGGATGGAGAAGAATATGTCACTTCCTAAAGTGCATTAATCTCGGATTATATTCCCCCATGTGATAGTAATGCATAATCAGACCCAAAGGTACAAATGGTGCTCTAATTTTCACGACGCAAGGCATGACAGAACATATGGAAGATCATATCTAAAGTGCCTCTTGAAGAGCTATCATCGTAGATCCCCCGACTGTAATCCCTATTCTTTATGTTGGGACTTGGTGGTTTTGGATATCAATATATCCATAACACGGTGAAACAAGTAATCATAAGATGGGAGCAAGAGAAGAGGTACAGTCAAGACCTGACCATAGTAAGGCTATCAGCAAATATTAGTGTATTTGAGGCTGAGGTGTCATGATATGAGGCTGATCATGCAGCCAAGTTGAAGGAGATGAAGCATAAGATCATGGAGAATGTTTTCCAGTAGATTCACCTTCAACAACAGTTAGATGTTGTTACTGGGGAACTTGACCAGCTTAACAATTAACAGGAAGGAGTTCAAACAAATTGTATGAAATCCATCGCTGAAGCCAAGAAATCATTCCATCAAGTTGAAAAGTGTGAAGTTGGTCGAGTGAATGAACTTCAAGTGGCTCCTGATGAAGCTCGGGATATCATAAATCAAATGAAGGCTTATGTTGAAAGTATATGGTAATCCCTGAAAAAAGAGAAGAGACTCTAGTATGTGGATGTACTTCTTACTTTCGTGCATCAAATGAAAAACATATTCATCTTCAATTATTTGTGCATTCCTTCTTTTACTACATACTTTAAATTTTTACCTAACCTAATGGGCCTAGTAAGCATAGTTTGATTTTTTCTAGGATTATAAAAAATAACCCTAAAAACTTTGAATCTTTTAATTGCTCAATATTACCTAAATCATACAAAATGAATCTTTAGTGAGCTGAGACATGACTTTTGTTCAGATTTCCCTTGACTTTTGTGGGTAGTTTAAAGTCATGAACGTCAGAAATAAAAAGAATGGCTAATTTTTAAGGTCAAATAGCTTTGATTGAATGGATTAAAATTGACTGGATTTCTTGAAAAGTTACTTGAAAACATATTACCATATTCAAGTATTGGGGAAAACATGTAAACTATGACTTAAGTAATTTTTAATCTAAAGAATGATATGTAGAAAAAAGGTTAAAAGGTATTAGAGGATGTATTTCATAAGAGTGAAGTAATCATTATTTAAAAAACCTATTAGGGGGTTGAATTATGTAGGGACACTTAAGGGAATTGGCTACATAGTCAAATAATAGCATCTTTTGGCTAACAGGTCCGTTATGTAGACTACTTATTCAAGGCCACCTAGGGGCACATGCTACATAGCCAGGAAAAATAACTCTAAAAAAGTTTACTTTTCTATTGATAAAAATCCAGTGAATGTTTATGGAGATTAAAATTTTCTAAAGCATAGAGCCTGCTGTATGGAGAGAGGTACATGAATATGGAGAGGATATTTCCAATCAAGTTTGTAAAAGAACATGATGAATGTCACCCCAGCGAAGTTCTGACTCAAACGTAGGGAATGGAAATGTAAACCATAGACTTAAATACTTTCAGATCATGAAAAAGAGTATGGTAAAAATATGTAAAGGATGGTTATTTTTGCGGATCCCTACATATTATCATTAAGACAAATAAGGACAAAAGATGTTTTCCTCCTAAGAATGAAGTTACAACTATTTAACAAACCCGTTAGGGGGTTGAATTATATAGGGCCACCTAAGGGAATTATCTTCATAGTCAAATAATAGCATATTTTGACTGACAGGTCCATTATGTAGACTACTTATGCAAGGCCGCCTAAGGGAACGTACTGCATGGTCAAGCAAAAGAAATATCGGGTATCAAACCTTTTGTGACCAGAAGTCAAGAGAAGTTTTATGTAGATCTAGAAGTATTTAAGGATGGGATTATGACACATCAAAATGGGCATTGTCCAATGCATGTAGAGATACACAGACCAATGTTAACCATAATCATGTTGTAGCTGGGTCCTGAATTGGGGTGTTGGACATCACTACGTATCCCATAAGAATGGAAATCAAGCCATACATAGTTCTTGAGATACAGTTTAACAACACCTGGGATGAGAGTGTAGGAGATCTTAGTTTAGTGTCATAGAGCTCCAAATATAATGAGGAATACACATTTTGTGTTTTTTAAACCTGATGTGAATGAATACTATGGTTTTCATACCACATTCATGCTTTCATAGGGGGACTTTTCCACTAAGGGACTCAAAGTGGAATTTGGGGTTTGGCCCAAAGAATTGGGGCTAGATTCGAGTGATGCTTTAATGTTCCTACATATCCCATAAGGATGGGAATCAAGCTGCACATAGTTCTTGAAATACCCTATGTACAGATTTGTTTCATATAGTGAAGGGTGAAAGGGGACTTTAGTGCAATGATGGTTTGACCGAAGATTAAGGTTCAGGCATTTCCATGTATGCACGTAGTATTTATAATATAACATGATTGGAGATCAGTGTAAATAATTATTCCCTCTCAAGTGAGCGTGTCAAAGAATGTTGTAGTTTATTGTCATACAGGACAAAAGTGAGAATATTTTAACGTCATATAGCAAGGAAGATGGTGAACCAAGGTAAAAAAAATTGTTCTGGGGGCAGTTTCATGAATCAACATCATAGGAGATAGAGGTGAACCGATGTTAAGAGATGGGTTTTGAGCTTAAACCTCAGGAGGTTGCCTATGTACCCAGCGTAGAAGGTAAGGATCAAAGTCCTCATAGTACAATTACAGAATGAATTGTTGATCAAGATGTTCTTGAGAACAAATACCTAAAAAATGGTGTTGGGAATTATGCATGGTTAGCATCCCAGAGAGGGGGTTATGGTTGAAGTTTACTTTAAACTCGCATGAGTCATACTCGGTTTGAGAAACAAGATGTAGAAACAACCTTAATGATGCACAGTTTAATGTCTTGATTGATGTATAAGGGAATGAGCACAGTTTAATGTCATGTTTGACAATGGGGGACAATGTAGTTTAATGTCATACAGTAAGGAAAAATGACGGGGGGTTGTATAGTTTAACGTCATATAGCTAGGAGAAAAGAGAAGATTATGCAGTTTAAAGTCATGCAGTAAGGACTTTGGGGACTGTGCAGTTTAATGTCATGTAGCTAGGACTACAAAGTTTAACGTCATGTTGGACGACACAGTTTAACGTCATGTTGGACGACATACTTTAACGTCATGTTGGATGACACAGTTTAACATCATGTTGGATGACACAATTTAATGTCATGTTGGATGATGGGGGACTATGCAGTTTAATGTCATGTAGTAAGGACAAAAGAGGGGGAGTTGTAAAGTTTAATGTCATATAGCTAGGAGAAAAGAGAATATTATGCAGTTTAAATTCTTGCAGTAAGGACTTTGGGGACTATGCAGTTTAATGTCATGTAGCTGGGACAACATAGTTTAACATCATATTGGACGTATTAGTGACTTTTTCTCAATTTAACGTCATGTTGGACAACATAGTTTAATGTCATGTTGGACGAATGAAGGGACATTTATAGTTTGTCTTCATGTAGGACGAAAGGGTATTTTTGTTATAGAAAATACTTTTTCAGAAATCTGGCATTGGTTGGAGTCGTGATGAGTTCTTCATCCATTGAGATTAAATAATAATCTCCATTAGAGTAGACCTTATGTATTGAATAAGGTCCTTCCCACTATGGTTCAAGCTTTGGAGGCTTCTTTTCTGGTATCATTGGAGTTCTAAGAACCAATACCAATTTTCCTTGAATGAATGCATGAAGACAAACTTTTTTGTTGAAAACCCATGCTATTTGATTTTGATAGACTTCCAAATAGTGCAGGGTGAACAATCTTATTTCATCTAATTGATAAAATTCATCCAATTATTTTTGATATTGTTCATCTATAGATGACTGATCACAAAATTCCACTCTGAGTGAAGGTAATTGAACTTCAATGGGCAAGACTGCTATTTTTCCATATAGCAATGAATATGTAGTTGACCGCATTGTAGTGCGGGTGGTGGTTCGATAAGCCCATAAAGCATGAAACCGTTTATCAGGCCATGATTTCTTATCCTTATCCACCATATTTTGTTTTATATTTGAAAAAGTCTTATTGAAGGCTTCTATCTGGCCATTGTCTGTTGCATGGTACCGAGATGAATGGTTGGATTTAATGTTTTTTTCTTCATACAACTTCCTCACCATGGATGAGGAAAATTTGGTGTCATTTTCCATCAATATGGTATGAGGGACACCAAATCTAGTAATGATGTTAGACATGATGAAGCTAACAATAATTTTGGAACTAACATATTTGAGAGGTATTTCCTCTGCCCATTTGGAAAAGGAGTCAGTAGTATTAAGAATATACTTAAACTATATGGATGTAGCCGAAGGGTATGGTACCACTACATCCATTTCCCATGTGACAAATGGCCATGAGTATTTATCCGTATAAAGAAACTCTAGGGGCTGATGAATGAAGTTGGCACATACATGGCAAGAATGAAACTTCTTCGTGAAATCAACACAATATTGTATCATTGAAGGCCAAAATTATCCAAGCCTTCGAATTTGATCAGTTAGTCTATGTCTAGACTAGTGGGCACCACAGACTCATGCATGTACTTATTTCATGATAGCCATTGTCTCTTCACCATCAATTCATCTGAAGAGAACCACATCAAAACCACTTTTATAGAGATTTTTTCCTTGGTGATTCGGGCTATCATAAAGAGTAAAATTGATCACACGTCACTGGACTTGTTCTTTCACGACTCTATCATGTGGGAGTGTTCCAATTTGAAGTTATTCCCTTATTGGTGTCATCCATATTGTAGTATGACCATATGGTTCAGTAATAAGTTAGATCTAAAATTATACGATGGTGGGAAATACTGATGATTCTTTCGTCCCGATTTGGATTTTCCAGAGATGTGGATACATTAGCTAGTGCATCGGATTGATCATTTTGTGATCGTGGGACATAAGAAAATGTTGGTTCTGAAGGAAATTCCTCCATTAACTCTCTAACGTAATCATACAAAGGGATTAGCTCTTCATTTCTGGTGTCATAGTCCCCATTGACTTGTATGATTACCAGGTCTGAATCACCTTTCACCTTTAAGAGATTCACTTGTGCTTGGATTTCCAACTCTAATCCTGTGATAATATCTTGATATTCTGCTTCATTATTTGTACCGCCCTCCCAAAATAAGAAGGAATAGGGCAGAACTACCTTTTCTGGATAAATGAGCACAATTCCTCACCCAACATTTTTGAATTAAGGATCTTCCATTTTCTTTCCTCTTGGACTTTTGGAAACACCATCAATGTACATTTCCCATGTTTAAATATTATCTTGAATAAAAAAGACTTCCTCATCAGGATGTTTAGTATCTAAATATGTATCTTCTACTGAAGGATATTCAATAAGGAAATTAGTGAGATCTTGGCCCTATATTGCCTTTTGAGACACATAATGGATATCAAATTGCTGAAAACTAACTTCCCACCTTGCTAGACGTCATGTAAGCATTAGATGGCTATGGATGAATTTGAGCGGGTTATTGTGAGATACCAAATGGACCTCATGATGTTTCAGGTAGAGTCTCAACTTCTGAACTGTAATGATTAAAAGGAGTTAGCACTTTCCAATACTTGAATATCGGGTTTGTGCTTCAAGCATAGTCTGACAGAGATAGTAAAGGATGTATTCATTCCTAGCATCATTCTTTTGTGCAAGGAAGGTTCCCAATGACTTCTATAAAGCTGTCACATAAAGAATAAGTGGTCTTCCTTCAACAGGTGGCATTAATTCTAGTGGACTTAATAGATATTAGTTTAGAATATTGAATGCTTATTGACATTCTTCAGTCCATTGGTAAGTGACTCCCTTCTTCATCAATTTGGTAAAGGGTAAACATTTTCCTTCCAAATTGGTGATGAAATTCCAAATATAGGACATGTTTCCTTGAAGTCCTCTCAATTCTATCAAATTTCGAGGAAGTGAAATACCAAGGATTGACTTTGTCTTCTCAGGATCAACTTCGATACCACGATGGAATACAACAATGCCGAGAAATTTTCCTCAGGTTACCCCGAAAGAAAATAGCAAGGGGATCAACTTCAAATTGTGTTGTTGAAGTTTGTAGAATATGACTTCCAAATCAGAAAAGTGATTAGAACATTATTTGTATTTAACCACCAAATCTACATCATAACATTCAATAAATTCCCCTAAAAAGGGTTTGAGGATACGGTGCATGGCACACTGATATGTTGAACCTGCATTCTTTAGGCCAAAGGGAATTACCCGATAGCAAAACACACCTTGAGGGGATCTGAAGGCTGTAGATTCCTCATCTTCTAGAGCCATTCAGATTTGATTATATCATGAATATCCATTCATGAAGTAAAGTTCTTTATAGCGAACTGTTGCATCAATTAAGAGTTCTATTATCGGAAATCAAAAATCATCCTTAGGACAATGCTGATTAAGATCTCTGAAATCAATGAAACTATAATTTTTCCATTCTTATTTTTCACAGGGACAATATTAGCCAACCACTTGGGATATTGAACTTCTCTGAAGAAGTTAGATTTGATAAGAGTATCCACTTCAGCTTCAATTTTGGAAGCATAAGATGGGTATCTTCTTCTTGTAGCTTGATTGAATCCTCGATGTTCTTCTGGAAAACCCAAATGATGAGTGGCAACATCAGGATCAAGACATGGAATTTCTATATAATTTCAAGAAAATATATCTTTATTTTTCTTTAAAAATTAAATATACATTTCTTGCTCTTCAAGATTCATGGCCAAAATAATTTAAGTGGGGTGTGGATCTTCTTATGTACCCCGATTTATTTCTCTGAGTTCATCCACAGTGGTAGAGATACCTTCTTCAAAATATGGAGGAGCATCCCTGAGATCTTCCACTCCTTCTTTGATATGTGTTACTTCTTTTGTTTATCCTTGCATAGTATATGATGAAACAGAATTTCCATGATTAGGAGAGAAGTTAAAATTTGAACATCTTGAAGAAGAGGCTACCATTTCTAACCCTATTAATGATGAAGGGTCTGCCTTGGTTAATAAAGATGAGATTAAGGATTGTGAATCGATATCATCATTCACCTCTAACATTGTTATAACTTCTTTTGTCCAAGCTGACGAAGTATAGAATTGTTGTATTTCAGCGGATTAAATGAAGACATCTCCATTTGATCTTTTATCCTTTCTTGGTGAATCACCAATTTCTCCCATGCTGTCTGGCTTGGTTGCAGTAATTGAAATTATGGAAGTTTCAATAAGAGTATTTGGATTTGGGTCTATGCTGTCAATTTGACTGATAGGAAACACATAATCTGTACTCACATGTATGAATGGGTTTACTGGAATATTTTCCAAACCATATGGAGTGTTAATTTTGGTAACCTCCTTTGTTGTGGATATCTCTTTTCCCTCCATGTGATAGAATTATGCCTCAATGTATTGAGATTCACATGTTTTGAATGGGTATTTATCACCATAAAATGTTCCAATTTGACCATTGAAACAATATTTGAGACATTGATGGTATGATGAAGGGATAGCCGCATGTTGATGTAGCCAAGGTCTTCCAAGAAAAATGATGAAAGCTATGTCATGACAAACAACCATGAAATATGAATTGGATAAAAGGTCTCCAAACTGAGTTCTGAGAGTAATATCGCCTAATGGCTCTTGTTAATTTTTATCATATCCTTGATACATCAAAGTAGATGGAGATAAATCAGATTTGGTGAGCCCTAATCGAAGAAGTGTACAAATAGGGATGAGGTTGACTCCTAAACCATTATCAATGAATGATCGTCATATGTCTACATCATTGAACTTGCCAGATAAATACAAAGGTCTAATATTTCCATGCACAACATCATATTCATCTTCATCTATAAAAGATATCACTGCATGGCATTCTGCATGATCATTCTTTATATGGTAAACTTCAGCCGCAACAATTTCAGTTTTGAATTCCTGAGAACTTGACAAAGCCTCAATGAGTGCCTCCTGATAATCCATTAATAGATTAAAGGAATCCAAAATGGATAACTTGGCCGGTACTTGAGCCAAATTTTTCAAGACATCATACTTTTCGTCTAAAGTTCTGCATTTTCCAACAGGAACATGTGGTTTCGCAGGTGACTTAGAGGTTGATGCTTTGGATGTAAATGCTTCTTGTATTGAGGTCGGAGATGGAAATACTCTTGGATTTGGCAGATTAGACCGACTATGTATTTTTAATTGCTGAGTGGAAGAAGGTGTAACCTCCAACTGATCCTCCAAAATAATTGTTCCTGGATTGAATCTTCCATGTGTGGAAAAACGTTCTTGTTGTTTTTGATCCCGCTGAAGGGCTCTTCCATGAGTTTTAACTTCATATACAGTTCTAGTAGTGGTAGGATTGGTGTACTGGCTTCTGAAATATCCATGTCTTCCCCTGTATCCTAAACCTCTGGAACTCCCTCTAATTCCTCTATCTGATACAGGGAATTGAGGCTCATCAAGATCGAAACTGTGACTAGCATAAGGATATGTTAAGTGAATCATGTTAACAGAACCAAAGATCAACTCTTCATCTAATGAAGACTCCATTTGATTATACAGTTTAGGTTGTTCCATTTGTTGTGGCGGTGATGTTGGCTTTGAAGTAGATGGCATAAAATCTACCAGAGTCAGAGACAACTTGGGCATTGACACAATCTCATCTTCTTCTGATTGTTCATCTTTCTTTGAATTATGCCATTTCATTAAGGGTTTTTCTTTTACTGAATGAGGTTTTGTTGTGGAATTCATATAATAAGACACAATTGGTTTCTTCAATTGCATTCGTAAAATGGAATGAGTTCAGTAGATCATTTTTCTGACCATCCAATCATAATATTTCTACAAAATTTTTCTTTTTACTTTTTTCCACTCACCTTATTCCCCTAGATTTGTAGCAGTAACACATGCTACCTGAGCTGAAGAACCTTTTAGTATGACTTTTCTTGAATCCACCATCTTTTGCAGGAGGTCTTTAAAGACAAAACACTCCTGAATAAGATTCCCCAACATCTGATGGAATGGGCAGTAGTTGGGATGGTCTTCATCTCTTTCCTTGTTAGGCCTTTTGAGCCATTGCAACTTAACCCAATTATTTTCCAGATCCGAGATGAAATAGCCAGGAAGTTGTTCATTTCGGAAATAATACACTTTAACTCCTTCTGCCTTTGATCTCTTTGATCATTTTGATGAGGTGTCCATTGTTGTTGATGGTCAAGAGGTGGAGCCCTTCGATATGATGAAGGTTTTGAAGTGGAAAAAGTTAAAGGTGCTTGTTTATGTGTAAATGTATTAGTCTATGATTTCCCCACTCTTTTTCTTGGAACTGATGGAATTACATGAGTTTTAGCCTTAGTAATTGTAAGAGAGTCTTCAATATGCTGAGAGATTGAAGTAATGTCTCAAAATCCTCCTGTGTATTTCACAATGATCAACAGTGTGCATAATTAATCATGAAAAGTTTCCACACAGATTGGCAACAACTCTTCTTGATGGAGTGCTACGCTTAGGGAATATGTTAATCCCTTCCAATGAGCAATGAAATCTGAAACTCTTCCATTCTCCCTTTTCTTACAATTTTTAAGATCAGAAACTATTTTCTTTGGAAAAGTTCAGATAAATTGAAGAAGGAATCATTGAAGGAGATCCTCCCACCTAGTAATTGACCAGGATTGAAAGCTTGTATACCAGAAAAAAGAAGGCCCTTGTAATGACTGTATAAAACACCTAATCTTAACTTATTCTTATTGATGAGGAGTTCCCTTCATAGGATTGAAACAAGAAAAAAATGTGTTATGTTTTGTTCTGGGTCTCCCGAAACATTAATGATTGGGAATGTGGTACTTGAAAAAT
Source organism: Viscum album (assembly GCA_963277665.1). NCBI lineage: Eukaryota > Viridiplantae > Streptophyta > Magnoliopsida > Santalales > Viscaceae > Viscum > Viscum album. Next base: position 1,063,448,259 of record OY728126.1, on the reverse strand, counting down.
TTGATGGGGGGAGGAATTTCATCAACCCATTCAGTGTAAGCTCTCTTTTCTAGTTGAATTTGTGTACGCATTACCTCCATAGCTTCTAACCGAGCTGTTAATGACTCAATGGTAGTTATAAACATTTGAGAAACATCCAGTTGAGCTTGGACCGGAGCAGGTGCAATAATTGGAGCTTGGATAGGTATGGTAGCTGGTACTGCAACTGATGGTATCCCCACTGATTGTTGTTGCGCATGACCCATAGGATTAGACCTGTGAGGGTGTACTGGTAAAGGAGGATATTCTTGATCCATCTCAGTAACTACAACTAATTCCCTTTTCTGACTGGCTCCATCATGCTTAGGAGGAAGAATACCTTGAAGTAGTTCTGAATTCAACCTCCTTAATTCTTTCATTTCATCATCTTGTTGTGCGAATCTTTGTTCTAGTGATAGTGATTGGCCTTCTCTAGAGGAATGGTGGAATGTAACATGACTTTTTTTTATTTTCCCTTGTTAGATTCCTTTAGGAGAGGGGGTTGTTTGTTACTTGAAAGAATACCTAGATTCTGGGAAAGCCTTTGATTTAGTGTACACACACCATCTTCATTTGTGTCTGTGTGTACAACTTCTTGAGAATGAACCTCTTCATATGATCCCTCTGAGTGAGCCTCATGTTCTGGAGGATCAAAAACAACGTCATTGATGAAATTTATTGATGCATAATTCATTGCATATTTTCTGTCAGAATTTCTGTGATGTTGTCTTCTTCCGTGTCCTTGATGAGACATTGCCTTTTGTTGAATTGATCCCTCAAGAAATTCTTGACGAACTGTAATTTAGAGGGAATATCCTAATAATTCATATATTCATTCCTCTTGTGGCTTCTTTTCTATTCAAGAGAAGTCATGCTTCCGCTAAGGAAGAGATTATGGATTTGAAAAAGTCCCTAGTCCGGTGGACTGGGTCTGTTCCCGCTCAACTCCTCGAATCCTATTTGTTGATTCTGAGGGCTGGGTGAAAAGAGTCCCCAGTCTAGAAAGCTGGGGTGGCTCTTGAGCTTCTACATCTGAGACATTCTTAAAATCTATTCAGATCTTGCAGACATTAGTTCGGAAATTGGTTGGATGCATTAACCTACATCCACTCAAATCACCTAGTTCAAATGAAGGTTGGATGATTTCTGACACTTCTATCACGTAATGATGTTCACGCTCTAAATGAGAGGCATTTTCTATATTCTCATTTTCCCGAGGAAAGAGTAATTTGACAAATTGTTTTCTGTATTCCTGAATTTGAGAAGAAATAGTTGAGGTCTGTTCTTGGGCGAGCCTTTGATTATGCACAAAATCATCTAGATGTGGCCAATTATGGGAAATAACATTGCATGATACCACCTTTTTTGGGCTTTGTTTACTGGAGAGCCTAGTGAAATGTAGTGCTCCCTGAACACCCCATCTCCTGATATGAATACAGATGGGGCATTGGCAATTAAGTGGTGCAATTTTCTTAGTGCGCCTAGGCATGAATGCTGAAGGGTTATCTGCTGATTTTCAGTCTTCAGATATTGAGAAACTGAGAGAGATGCCAAATCAATTTGGCATTGTAACCCTTCTATTATCTTGACATGATTTTCATATTCATCATATGATTATATTTTCTTTTTCTATTGAAAAAGACTTTTCCACATTCTAAGATGAATATCATGAATAAAATCTTCTGTCAACATCTCTGGAATGTCATACTGAGAGTCAGCCAAAGGCCAAAACACGATTGGTACTTCACCATTCACCAGTTGTTCTCTCATATTCAGAACATTCTCTTTGTCATTAAATAAAGATTATTCTACCTTATTAGACCAGAGTTGGTTCTTCCTTGTTGCTTCATCAGATTCAACAAGATTGGTAGAGATTTCATTTATCAAACTAAAAGATGAATGGCCCTGGGGTGGTTCAGAGAATTACATACACACTGGTTTATCTTCTGGTTGAGAAAGTATTTCACCTATTAGCGGTAAAGCATCAGACATGACTGGCATCACATTTTCAAGTGCCTTAAGATAAGAGGTATTTCTCGTCCCTGCATTTTCCTTTGATTAATTTTCTAGGGAATGCGAATTACTACTGTGGAGAGGCCTTTCACAGCTAAATTCATTATCATGGGGAGGACCACCATGGTGGGTTACAACAAAAGATGAAACCTTTTGCTCCTTGATCTTCTGGCCAAGCAGAGGGTTCTCGTGGCTCTAATCTGTAGATGATACTTCAAGATTGACCAAAATGTAATGAAAAATGACCTTCATGAGGAAGTGTCTAATGGAGACCTTTGGAATTAATGTTCCCACTATTGGGAAATGAGAGAGTAGAATCTTGAGTTTCAACGGATAATTGTTTGAGAGCATCAAGAACTCTAGCATCGAGCAAGGCCTTATTATAGATTGGCTCTTGATTTCATGACTATACTGGACATGTCTTTTTCTTAGACTTCTTCTTACTCACTTTAGGAAACAATTGATGCAAAAATTGGTTATTATGGGCAGGTGTATGTTCTTACATAGGAGAAATAATTTGGTTAGGCTGATTATCTCCATTCAAATCAGGTGTATGTGCCTGACTTGATTGTCCGTATGACATGAGGGAGAATTCCCCACAACCCTCTTAGATTTGAACAGAGGTGTGTATCTGTTTCGGAGTGATATGTTGATGTGTCACTCCACTGGTAGGGACATATTTTCATTTCGTTCACTATGATGCTACTGAAGCTTTTATAATATTCTGATAGGCATCCAGAATATGAGCAGGGATTTTCTTCTGCTCTTTTACCATCGTCAAAATGTGTTTGGTGACTTCAACTTCCAAAACAGGAATATACGTCCATTCTGTGCTTGGTGTAGGTGTGTATTCCTTCTCCTGTCCTCCTTTTCCTGTCAATGAATTCTGACAGTACTCATGTATGGAGGTAGAGAGTTGAGTCTGGTCCGAATTTGTCATCAGGGCTTTCTGACTGACTTCTCTGAGTACTCCCAAACGAGACTGTTGGCAGGATTTGTTAACATTGGTAGGTGTATGTGCCTGCTGTGTATTCTTCTTCAAGCATGGTTGACGAGTTTCCTTCAATACTGGAAGATGAGACTGCTGACAGAATTTTTTATTGTAAACAGGTGTATGTTCCTACTTATCATCTTCCACCATATCAGATTAGTGAGCTTCTTTGGTTGTAGTCAGATGTTCTTGCTGACTAGCTGATGGGTTATAAATAGCTGTATATGCCTACCTATAAAACTCTGCTGGAATTACCTGGAGAAATTGGCATGTTACTGCCAGACGAGTCTACTGGGCAGTAACATTAGGAAAGACGGGTGTATATGCCCGCTCGTTGCATGCCATCAAGATGGCTTGATGAAAATCTCTAGAGGGGGAAGAAATAAGAACATGCTCCCAATTGACCATATTTCACCAATGGCAGTTCTTCTTGCGTGCTTTGGTCTGAGGAACCTGAGTCGAACCTATGAAGGTGATACCCTCATCATGTACAGGTTGAACTCCCGCACGAGTCTGGCGACGATTCTTGATGGGAGCCCTCGGGAAGGACTCATGTCTTCTTGAATTAAGGCATTGTGTGACCTTCTCATTCACCTTCGGATAATATGGGAGAGACTGGTGATTGTGTTCCAGGGATAACGACCCGAAACAGATGGAGATGGTGGTTGGCACCACCTACTTCTTTATCACTGGTCATCTCTGTCCGGACAACAAGGGTGAATTATTGACTTGGAGGACCTGTCGAGAAGCCTCTAGAGTCAGAATACTACCTTGTTGATGGTATTCCTTAACGAGTAAATTTAATACCCAGCCTTCAGGACACTGATTAGGTGATGTCGTCCTTGGAATGGATGAAGATCTAGTAGGAGTAGCGGCAGATGCATTCACATGTGTGAACTTTAGAGTAGCCATTTATATAACGCAGAGAGATATTGGAATCGAGTGACTGTTTGATATAATAGACATAATCAAGATAAGTTCGGCCACTACATCTTTTGGATGAGCACATATGTTATTGATTGTTTTTATGGCCCCCACATTGAGTTTAAATAGGGTCCTCACAAATAAGTAAAACATCATTTTAACTGGGTTAAAGATTCATGTCGAGTTCACCATTTTTTGTTTCCTCTAGAAATGGGGATGTCCTTGTTTTATTAAGGTTAAAACAATTCAATAAGTTTCTAATGGGTTTTCTCATAGAACCGGAAACATCCAATGTTTCTATATCCATTTGGACCTACATTAGAATGGTAGTTGCTCATTAGTTATGGACTGATGAGGCTTATGAATTTCCATTGGTCGAGAGGATGGGAGTTTGGACTCATCACACCTTTTTTGGGGGGAATTATTGTCTAATCCAGGAATCTCTTTATATATTTGAGTTATGTTTGTGAATCCTTATTACATTATATAATATACTGGTCACAAATAATCATTATATAATATACTGATCACAAATATATATAATATATAGATAATCAAATACCTTGTTTATATAATACATAAATGTTTATTTATATGCATGTGTGTGTAAGGATGTGAATAATTTATTATCATTATATATATATATTATATAAATATATACATAAATATAATTTATATAAAAATTGATCATATAAAAACCCATATAGTTTTTATAATATATATATATATAATGATAATAAATTATTCACATCCTTACACACACATGCATATAAATAAACATTTATGTATTATATAAACATGGTATTTGATTATCTATATATTATATATATTTGTATATATAATATAAATTCCATTAATTGTATACATAAATATATAATATATTGCACACACACACACACTAATATAATATTAATTCACTAATATATATATATATAATATTTAAATAAATATATTGAAATACATTATATAAATATATTTTTAATGGAATTGTATAAATATATTAAATAAATACTTATATATATATATTATATAAATAAACATGTATATAATATATCAATATGTATTTAAGTACAAAAATACTTTATTTAAATGTATTTATAAATATATAAATATATGTGTATATACATTACATAAATAAAAATATAAATACATATAAGAAAATATTTACTCAAATGTATGTAAATATACATATAAATATATTTGTGTATTTTGAGCCTCCCATGGTGCATATGTTTTTTTCTTTGTATTTATCCTCTATCCCAGACCAGTTGTAATATATTTGCGTATGAAAATTAGTATAAATATTGAAAAATAAATAGGTAATACACATTCAAATTTGTGTTCGTGTTTGATATAAATGTATATATATATATATATATTTATTTAAATATATAGGAATATATAATATATAGCATTGTGATATATATATATATATATATTACACGCACACATACACACATGTATATTAATATTCAAAAACATATATGTACTTAGATATATACAATATTTATATTTGTGTATGAATTAATACAAATGTATACATATATACATATAGTGTATATAAGTGCATAAACATAATAAAATATAATTGTATTAGAATATAAATACATAAATACATAAATACATGAATACATATTATAAATATGAATGCATTAATTTATATAAATGTATATATATTTTATATATTTAAATGTGTTTAATTATATTATGAAAATAGTATTTATCTAAAATAACATATAAATATAAATAAATAAAACCATGTGCATAACATTAATATAAATTCATTTAGTTTAGTGGTGGGGCGCTTTTATTATATCCCTAGTTACCATAATTCAAACCCCAAAAAGGGGGTTTTCCTTTCTCGGTTCCCATGTGAAGAATGGGGAATGAGGAAGGCATGGTTTGGGTGGGGGAAATGGAGAAGGAGGGGGTAGCACCAACTACACATATAGAGGGGTGGTTTTTTTCAAAATAAGAATGGATTCGGGGTGGTTTTTTTCCAAACACCTGAAATATATACATAAAAAAATTAATGCATTTGGGGTGGATTCCAATAGTCCCAAATATATACATTTAAAAATAATTTGAGGCAATTTTATATAGCCACAAATTGTTCATAAAATTTATATACATCCACACTTATTACTATAATTTTATGAAATTATGTTCTGCTAAAAAATTCATAAGTGGTCTAAACTCCCTCTAAAATAACTACCTCTAATTTTCACCCTACATTACCAGCAGTTTATGAAAACCACATCTATTAGGATTAGGAAGCTTGTTTAGTGGTGATTTCTCATTAAAGATACTAATATATTTAGAGAGGGTTAGAACCCCCTCAGATAAAAAATAGCTCATTCTGATATTTACATTTTTTAGTGACACTGAATCCACACCTCATTACTTTGTTAGAATCACAACAAACACTAAATTCATCACACCACACAACCACCACACATAACCACAAAATTTCCACTTTCAATTATAGGCTCACCCATTTCCCAAAATTTAAAAATTACTATCCAAAATTGGTTTACTAATGTTCAATTTAATAATTCAGTTACAACATATTAGGTTCCATCCAACATTTCACTCATTAACCAACCCATGTCATTTATCATTAAATTTATATAATAAAATTTCAAAATATCAATTACTTCCCTTGATATTATAGCCTTTACATTTCAATTCATACCATGGATAATTGGGAAACTAACACAACCACACCACATACCATCTCACCCATCTAACATACCCCACTGCCACAACAAAACGCATTCCAAGACATCACCACTATCCAACAATAACACCATAAAAACCAAAATCCAATAACCACACATCATCTCACATTACATATATTGGCATCAAATCATTTCTTCATTACCCAAAACAGTCATCACCTAATCCATTCATCACCACCCCCACACAAGTCAAAACAGGGTTCACATAACAACAATAGATTCAAAGTAATAACATCAATACATTGTAGCACCTTCCATACCCCATAACTTACCATAATTAAAAATTCTTTTAAGGGTTTTAATTCATATTACTTCATACTGAGCATGATTATTCTCATAAAAACTCCATATTTCCAGGGGAAACCATTCATTATCCATATGTAAGTTCATAAAATTTTATTTAGTGAGATGTAAAATAATCAATACAATAAGGGCTTCATAATAATAACATTTACAACATAAGAAACACTCCCAACAAACATGATTTTTAGAAACATCAGTAAGTAAGAATAATTCCATTATCAATATCATCAAAATCAGTAAAATCATTCTAATAACCCCCTTCTGATCAATTTTAGTTTAATATAATTAACTATCTTCTTATGATGACCTATACTATCAACTAAAAGGAAAAAAGCATAAAATATCTACACATGCAAATATTAAGGGATAGAATGTGGATCCCCTACCTCAATGAAGCTTCCTAAATCATCAATCATAACATGTTTAAGAAGAAACAATCAGAAGACCACAACCACACAAGGAAACCCCGCACTAACCTGAATATCACCAAATTATAATCAAATATTAAACCTCCAAAAGCGAAGAATCCAAACCAGAGTAAAAGGGATGAAATATCCTAAAAATATCATGGGGGTCACCCAAAACTCAAGAGGAATGATGTAAAATTTCGGGTTTCCAAAATTTATAAAACATTTGGGAATCAAAACATTTATGGTGTGAAAAACCAATTCATGCCATGTGTATTTGTGATTCTCACCAATTTAGGTTGTGACATTAGTTTTGGCCATGAATCACTTCAATTCAAAACAAGAAAACATCTGCCAAACTCTGCGAAATCTTAGCCTTGAATTCATTTATGCTATGCATAATTATTTCACACCATGAATTAATTAGTCACATAAATCCCTTCTAAATCTTCAATATGTGAATTAACAACTTCTAACACATGAAAAACCATTTGCATCATGAATAAATGGTCATTATATGAGAAAGACTCTATAACATTATTTTAGCCTCTAACCACAAAAAACCTTCCTCAAGCCTCCTATGAATACCTCTATCTACCAAGCCATCAAAGTAATATGACAATTAGTAAATGAAAATAATAGTTCGTATGTCAAATTATGCATCTAGATACAAGATTAAACTAAAATCTTACTTGATCCCACTCTCTCAAAAGAGATGTCCTTTCCACGTAGAAATGTAGCTAGTAAGATTAATACCATTTTGTATTGGGTATGTTAATACCCATAATTGTTGTAGGATAATTAATCAAGAGGAAATGTGTGTTTCCTTTGATGTATATTTGATGTTTATTCCAACTTGACAAATTATTCTCTTTTTAAAACATTATGATGAGATATAATGTACTCCCAACATATCGTAATTTATGTTAAATCCATTAGTAAATTTAGTTTGAAAATATTTAGTTGTTATGATACTATCATACCATATATGTATGTAAAGCTATCATGGAATACTTATAATATATATAAAAGTCCTCATCGATCTACCTTGTATTATCACCATCTCTATTATGTGAATAAGGTAATGTGAATTTTGGAATAAGATGTCACTCTAAATTTAATGATCAATGACTACTTGGCTGTGAAATTATCTTAAAAACTAGCTATGAATATCCTATATCATTACCATGTTTAGTCATTAGTTTACTGAGCATTCGGAAAATTTTTAAAGGAATCACATGGAGTATATGGATTTAGCTCTAGATTCACCATGGAATAGTTTAGGTCACCATGCTTATACCAATTTTGGAAGATTTATAGCTTAAATTTTTGAATAAAAGATTCTTATCATAAAACATAATTATTCAATATACCTATGATTTTTCTATTCAAAGAGTATAAACATCATATTGGGTATATACATCAGAAATTATAGTTCTACTTGACAATGAATTGTACTTCCACAACTAGGTATATGAATTTTATTTTATATTTTATCATTGATTTATTGGTTGTATATTTATAATTTTAGAATTATAGAAGTATTAGTTAACTATTAATAGCCATAAAAGTTATTCCATACATGAAATAATGTCTAAGTGTGTCTAACAGAACATGAAGATAAATATATAGGTAACACTTAATTCCAGATAATAGTATAACTTGAATCAATACTCTTGGAAATTTAGAAGTTATGAAATTATCACTAATAATATAAGAATAATAATTTTTTGGCTTAGGAATAATTCATCCTTACTTCTTAAATTCATGATAATCTCACGACTTACATAAGAATCACCTTTTATTAGAACCTAGGAGAACACACCTTACATATTATATTGTTTCCTTCTTGGTTTTAGTATTTGAATAAAAATTGATATTTAATACACTAGAATTAAAATAGAGACACTATAATCCATAATGAATATATTTAAAGTAGATGAAGTTGTTTGAATATCCTTCAATTGAAATTTTTTTCAAAATGAAATTTTTATTGACATGAAAAGAAAATAGATTTATGTTTACTAAATTCCTCTAAATCTTTTATATTATTGAATCACATTGAAAAGAAACCATTTAATATAAAATTTTCATGGTATTTTCAACCTTTTAATTTCATGTAATTCACCTTAAGGGCTGTGGAACTGAGTTCCTTGCAACCCATATCTCACTAGTGAAGCTTAATAAAAAGATTTCTGATATGTTCATCTGCACTATTCATCTCATAATGTTAAATTAATAAGAATAACCTGAAAGGTAAGGACTATTTTGTGAGACTAATGGATATTAACTTTTCCATATTGAATAAAAAAATTTCCAACTTGTCAATGTACATTATTTTTAATACAAGATCATTAGGTAAATGCCTTCTTCAAGTTTGCACTGAAATAGTGTAGTGAAAAACTAATTTACATGAAGTATATCTGTATCATTCCCAAGATATATAATATGATACATTATAGTATAAAAATCGATGCAATTATGTCATATTATTAATTCTTTATATATAATAGATATCCAATGCAACAGAAATAAAGTGAAAACCCATATACCTCTTATTGGAGTTGGTGGTGCCCTAAAACCGACAGGCCTTTTACTTTTGATTATAGTATATATTCATGATGTATGAATATAATATAATATAATTTGACATCACATTATAATTTTTATTTTGAGAAATATTGTATGTGATAATTTCCTAAGGATAATTTTCACATAGAAAGTACAAAATAGTTCCCCACTATTATGTGATACTTTAAATGTTATGATAGCATTACTTAAACCTATGTTGTATTGCCAAATGATATTGTCTAATGAGTTACATACGATATAGGATATCAAGGGTAGGAGGATCATTAGATATTGATACATATTATCATAGTGTTCACCCATGGTAATATCCAATAAGGGATGTTATAAGAATAGAACCACCAATAGGATTTCTTCATGTCCCATGTGTCATTGGATATTTATATCTGAGGACCCATGTAATGATACTTTTTAATAAAATATTATTATTATTATGTGTCATGACTTTCATTGTTAGATGTATTTTGTAAACCTTGAGGATAATAGTTCAAATTGAAGTTGGACATGCTGTGTGTTTCATGAGTGGAATGAAATTAATGAATAATGTGGGAGAGGGTCTTCCCCTTCCAATGTAAGTGAACAACTTTGTCCCATTGATGGAATAAAATAAATGGTTTATGTTCATGGCCATGGTGGTTTATCAATGTTTCCAATTATACAAAATAAAATACAGACATTACAATATATTGGTTGATGACACAGGATATGAAACATGTTTGATGAGAGATACTGAGAAAAAGAGATTATATTACATAGTAAGGGTTTGTATGAGGTTTAATGTCTTTACAACATTAACTCATTTCTCTTTGAGTTCCTTGGAGTGTTTCTAGATTCTAACCTTGAAAATTTGGTGGTTTCACTTAATTTAACTGAGAAAAGGGCCTAGAGTGTCACACACTAAGTGTATCCAAGAACCTCTGTTAAATCCTATATGAGTTTAACAAACTGATTAGAGTATTATTCTCAAGTATGAGGAATAATATTTAATAATATTAATTGTTTGATCTAAGGTATTTATTTATTAGTGTATAACACAGTTACATTAATTTATTAAATTAAATAAACATTATACTTGTTATGATAAATAATGTAGATGACAACTCGATTGTTTTGTGGTGTGATGAGAATGGAATATTATTTAAATCAATATTAAATTATTTATTTAGGAGAAATAATATTTAATTAGTCTATAGGTTATGTGAATATCATGTAAATAATAGTATTAGTATTATTATTTAGACATAGTGTATTCTAGGGGTATATAGAATATTAGAGGATATTTGTTAAAATAATATTAGAACCTTTTCTATATAAATACCTAACTATAAAGTTCTATATTTAAGATTTTTCCTTGTAATTATTGTGCAAAACATTTGGATTTCTAGAGAACTATATCAAGACCAGAGCTATTCTGAAGAATGCTCCAAGTCTCATGAGCATTGGTTATCCACCACCACTCACTCTAATTGTGATATAACCAAGATAATACAATAAGCCTTGTTTATATTAAAATGGTGTGATAAACAACGAACATCGCAATGTGTAGGGACATGCACACTAGCATCTAGATAACCCTACCATGATGTTTGGAGATTCTTGGTTCACTTGTGGATCATCTATAGAAGAAATTTAACCTTTATTAATCTATCATAATAACATGTTGACAATAAGGGTCAATTAAATTTGATAAAAAATAAATAATTTCAATACTAGTTAATTATTGATCTATATAAAGTAATTTTAAATTACATGTGAGATCCTATATCAATGGATTTTTGAAACAAATTTATTTCTAGTTTTAAGGAGAAACCTAAAAATGTTGATGGAAAAATTTTGTTGGGCACAAGTTTATCCAATTATACTATAACCCAAATCCTTCAAGTGGTATCAAAGTTTCACATGATAATTAATAATTATTTAATATTCATTGATTGATTTTATATAATTGTTTCTAGTTTTTAATTTCAAGTTTATTCATTATTTAATATGAAGTTTAATTAACATTTTTTAATATATTTTTTTCTTCATTTAAAATAATCTTAAAAATATTGATAACAATTGAAGAATGGTTGGAGGTGCCATCGAGAGGTGCTGAGGATTCTAGCTGGTAAACACATATACACAACATGTGACCAAAAGTACATGGTGTGTACCCAATTTCACAACATGTACACATGTCTTGGGATACATGGTGAGTCAATTAGTGATAGGATGTGGTTCTTTTAATGCACACCATGTGTTGAATGGGCCATTCTGGAACATGGTATGACATACAACATGGTGTGTAGTTGGAATACACATTGTGTTGTTTACATAGTTTTGGTTCCAAATTCAGGTTAACCATGTGGTCAAATACATGACATAACATCACATGAGACAGAGAAGATTTATCATTAATGGGATACATGACATGTAGCTAGAATACATGCCATGTGACTCATTATTTCCTATGTCCGAAAAATATAGTGAGTCCAATGGAAGGTGACGCAAACACATGGATAATGGAACACATGACATATTTCTTGTTAGTTCACACTATGTAACTTGGAGGAGATACATACTGAGTCCCTAAGAGTTTATCCTAGATGCATGGAATGTAACGATTATGACATTTAGATCATTAGTACATGCCCTTTAGTCTTCTATTAACGAAAAAAATTGAATTACATAAATAATAACTAATTGCAACATTAAAAACCTAATTACACTATTAATATATAATGTTTTAATTATGTAATAAAGTTTTCTAGAATTAATAAATTCTAAATTAATTTACAAGATTATCTATAATTACTAGTCATTATTTTTATTTTCTATATTGTATTTATGATGGGTATCTCCAAGAGACTTAAAATGGTCATTAAGATAATGGTAATCAATAAATCAATTAATTAATTAAATCAACACATGTGTTTTTATCTTAATAATAAAGAATGAATTGATGTGGATGCTTGATAGTTTACTTTTTCATATTTGTTGTATGTTGTGGTTTATCATGAGCCTAGACCTACCTATATATGATTGTCTAATTTTATGATAATTTAATTTAATATTCTGAATTTCATCCCTGCCTCATTATTATGTTGGAAATTTTATGTATGAAATTTATTTTATGTAAGATCCTTTAAGTCGTAGATGGGTTACCCAAAAATTTTTGTGAGTAAATAAATATGTAATGGATGGATCTACCATGTGAGTAAAGTTGGTCCATGTTCAGAACTAAGGAGAAACCAATAAAGAAGATACATAGGTTGATAGGTGTAATACTGCATCCCGATCCAAGAACAAGTTCAAGGTGGAATTTCTAATAAGGTCTATAGTTGGTTTATCATATGATAGATAAATTTTAATGTCCCAGATTTTCTCATGTATTATTTTAATATTATATAGGAATTAATTCGAGACCAGGCTCTGAGACGTCGTGCAGTTCCGAGGCCCAGTGAGCCCGGAACAAATGTTTGAATTTAATTTAATAATTAAATTACGCACGCATGAAGATCTCCTGAAAAAGTGGAATAACTCCATAACGGGTGCTCAGATCAGAAATCTGAAGGCACCGTTGTGTTTAGAACAGTGATTTTACCTAAGGCGAGGCCTAACATCGGCCGGCTCAGGTCGGTGGTGAAATCTGTTTTTTGGACGCAACAGTAATAAAATATTTAATTAAAATACATTATTTAAACCTTGTTACGTCAAATATATCTTAACTTTTAAATAGAGATTACATAGGGGATCAGGGTTACAATCCCCATAACCCTGATTTTCCCCTAGAGGCTCTGGGAATTCTGTGGAGGAAACCCCCAATGAGGCGGTGACATTCTTGATGGATTTCGTCGGCAACGACGATGCAGTGACCGAATCTTCGCCAACGAACATCGGGATCCATGTAGGATGTCGTTGTGATTTTATTCATCCTCGTTTTTGATTTCTACGATGAACGTGGACTAATCCACGAACAGATTTGCTCGCGGATCAATTGTTATTGCTGGATGGGATTTTGCGGAGTTTTTGGGGATTTGATTCTTGTTATTGTTTGGTTTTGTTAAACCTTATAACGGTGACAGACCAAGATCGACACGAAAATAGATCGAGGTTCGTCCCTCTTGATTTTTGTGTGCCTCTTCCCCAAATTATCGCATTCTTCGCGAGTGTTATTCGCGTTATTCATGGGACGAGGAACAACAGATCGTTGCACATCCATTCTGCGATGCAACGATCCCAAATTGAAGGATCAACACCGCATAAATCTGGCAGATGTGCGATGATAGTTTCAGCGGACGGATCAAAGAAGATCGGAAGATATCTCTCTTCGGATGAATTTCATTCGGATGTTCGGAATCGGATTTTGGAGCCGATTGAAGTCCGAAAACCCATGGTTTCAGCATCATGGAGACAAGGCAACCCAATATCTGGGGTTTCGCAGAAAACGGACAAGAGAATCAAGATCCAGAGGGTTAGCCGAGGCACACGGAGGAAGACAACGGTTCTGGAAAATTATCGACTACAAGCCATATAGTATGGGCTACACGGTGTTTGTTCGTCGGCGAATGACCTAGCATGTACTCTGGGAGTACACAGACACATGCAGTGTACACAGACATGAACACGCCGTGTATACCCCTCCCCGACCAGACCCAGCCTGATACACGAAATACCCAGTGTACTGGCACACAGGCAGGTGACATGGACACGGGAAAAGACTATGTACAGGCACATGTCCAGCGTACACAGAGCGAGCCTAGGCGCTCGAACACAGTGTCTGATTTCTTCTACACGTCGTGTAGTTGTTTTCTATCCGACAAGCTGAATGACACGGGCCGGTTACACGGGCATCACCCCACGTCAAGGATCACGATGTGTACTTTTCTACACATCGTGTAGTTTGGTTTTTCATGGATTGAACGAAGGACATGGGCCGTTTACACGTGCAGCACCCAAGGTGAAGGAACACGGTGTGTAACCATACTACACGTCGTTTAACTTTGTCTTCATAGCTTGAGCCACTTGCCTTCTTTGACTTGGACTAGTTCATAGGGTTCGTACCCTTGGTAATCCCCTAAAGGTTATGGTATCAATTCCTTTATACATGAGTATGATCCCTTCAACAGAACTCCTTGAATAGAGTTGTTGGAATCCCCTCTGTAGAATTAGAGCTGGATCCTCTATTCATTCTTGGAACCCTAGGTAGAGTTCTTTGTATCGACGTGACCAACTTTACCCGGGCGCCGATACTCTGCTTAGAGGATTAGCTCAGACTGAGTTGTCAGAATCACCCCATGACTTGGTTGTGATCCTCATCTATGCATCCTGTTCCCAAGGTACTTGTGGAGTGTGTTCTCCCAAAATGAGTACTTAATGTCTCTCTCTTCAGACCTAGGTGTGAGTTCCCACGATGGTTTTCTTAGTGAAATATTTGAGTTGGATTTTAGTGGTGGTTTGTCGATGGTCATCTGTGTATGAGTATATCTGGATATTCTTGTTATATGTTCCGTAGACATATACTATGTAGAGATGACTATACCTTTCTTCGTGGTATTTTTCTTTGTTGTATTACTTGGTGGTTTTCGGGGTGTCCTACTGGGTATTGTTATACTCACCCCTGCACAGGCTTTGCCCGCACATGTCGTGTCTTGTGCAGACGAGCAAGCCTTTGACAGGATTCTAGGTGGACCAGGGCCAGACGGTGCTCAGTGAGATCAGACAAGCCGAGGTGCGTTCCTTCGGTGACGGGTTGTAGTCCCAGTACCTTTCTCTACAGGTTGGACTTTTTTGTAGACTTTCTTTTGGTGGGCTTGTACTTTTGGCCCAGGGTTTTACTTTACTGTACTTTAATTCCCTATCATACTCTATTGGTTGGGTTTTAGTGTATTCATGCATCTTTTCCTTTTAGCAGTTTTTACTTTACAACTTGTTGGGCTTGGAGATGTGTGTGCATGTGTACAGGTTTATAGGAAATGCCTCCTATGTTAGTAGCATGCCTACTCGGTGCTAGTCACCCGCCCCTGGCCTATTAGAGGTGGGCTTGGGGATTTGCGGCTTGGGCCCCACTGGGATAGGTCATGACAGTGTGGTATCAGTGGTGGTCGGTTCTATCATAGGACCGAGAGTCTGTGAGTTGGTTTGGGGAAATAGTGTTATGTGTTTCGAGTTCGGCTATGAGGCCAGGGACCCCAGTGTTTGTTCGGCGACCGACATATACATAAATCAGGACTCCGATTACTTGCTTTTGGACTTGGAACATGAAGACACTAGTTGCATGGGGGGAAATAATGGTACATTCATCATATAGGAATGGGTTGTGGTTTCCCTGTCCTTCTTGAGTTATCTCCCCAGATATACTCACTGACTGTGATACATCTTGTTTCTTAAACAAGATGCCTCTACAATGCGCACCCGCTAGGATCCATCAGATTGATCATGAGGATGACCCCCTCAGTGATGAAGCTTCGATACAAGGACCAGATCCCCCAGTACTACCACCAGGTGGCATGCGAGTTATGCCACCACCTGTGGAGCAGTGTTTCGCGCCTACTGTACCAGTGGAGGAGGAGCACATGCTGAGTGCACTCCAAGAGTTTCATAGACAGAGACCCCTCAGGTTTCTAGGAGATTCTGACCCTTAGACACCAGATGACTGGCTTGAGGCAGTGACCAGAGTCTTCTGTTTGTTCAGGACACAAGCAGACGAGATGGTGATCCTAGAAGTGAGCCTTCTAAAGGGCTCGGCAGGGTGATGGTGGAGTTTGGTCATCCAGACTCACGACAAGGCAACTCATGCATGGTTGGATTTTGAGCATCTCTTCGGAGAGGAGTTCTCACCAGTTACCCTGATAGTAGTACGTATACATTAGCTTCTTCAGCTGCAACATGGAACCATAATGGTGTCTGACTATTCATTGAGGTTAAACGACCTCTCACGGTACTCGATGGATATGGTCAGAGATCAGTACTTCAGAGCTCGTACATTTGAGTGGGGATTGTGCAGAGATATCCGAGCTAGAATCATCCCTATGAGCATTCCTTCTTATGATGGGGTGCTTGAGCGGGCTTTGGTGGTCGAGAGATTCCTGGAAGAGTTGGGACAACCGATAGTTGTTAGTAGTGGGCGAGCTAGAGAAGAGACCTCAATGGCAGGGAGCCGACGTCAGGAACCCAGGTGTGGAAGACGTTTCCAGAGGAGATCCCAGGAGAAAGGATCAACCGTACAGGGTTCACAGGGCGCATCCAGCCATCCTTGAGAGAGGCGATGTTACTAATGTGATGGCAGTGGACATCTCTCTCGAGATTTTCCGACCCTCCATACTACTGACACGGGAGCAGTGGATGGACCACCGAGGTAGAGGCAACGTGTGGAGCAGGCAGATCCGCGAGGTGTAGAATGTGACAGAGGAGCTGGGAGAGCAGCTGGAGGTGGTCAGTGTTTTGACCCTTTACCACCACCACCCCATGGAGGTCCACCACAAGCTCAGGGAGCTGGTGGACAGAGGCAGGGATAGCTGCAGGCGGTAGAGGCTTATGACCCAGGAACTCCTGTAATGATTAGAGGCATGATCTGTGTCTTTTCTACCTTAGATTCTGTATTGATAGACACAGGTTCTAGTAATTTCTTTCTGGCTTCTTATCTTGTTCGAGACCTTAAGATTCCAGTTGAGCCATTAACTCGATCCTTACGCTTAGAAACACCGACTGGAGAAGATTCAGAGATCACACACCTTTGCAGGCAGTGTGACCTGACCCTTAGAGGTGAGAGTATCGGTTGGAACCGCTTGGTGGTAGCGTCGAGGAATTACAATGTCATTCATAGTATGGATTGGCTATCCAAAGTTCAGGCCCAAATTGATTGTTTTAGGTGAAGGGTGTGGTGTGTGCGTAGTGATGGGATGAGGTTCTCTTTTGTCAGTGAAAGAGAGACCCAGGCAGCGTAGGATAGACTCATGCATAGGAGGGCACAACCGATTTCACATCAGTTGGCTATCCTAGCCCTTGGCTCGGCAGATGTTATGAGTTTCCAGTTTCCAGCAGTGGTGGCTGAGTACTTGGTGATGCCCTTCGGCGTGAAAAACTCCCCAGCAGTGTTCATGGGACTCAATAACAGGATCTTTCATCCCTCTCTAGACCAGTTTATATTGCACTTCATTGATGATATCCTTGTGTACTCTGCATCCAGGGAGGAGCAAGCGAGACACCTAAGGATGGTTCTGGACACACTCTGAGAGCACCAGTTGAATGGGAAACTCTTGAAGTTTCATTTCTGGTTGTAGGAGGTCCACTTGCTGGGGCACGTTATCTCAGCGGATGGTGTAGTAGTGGACCCAACAAAGGTGCAGGCAGTGCTAGCATGGGATCTACCCCGGAACGTGTCGGAGGTGCAGAGTTTCCTTGGGTTGGCAGGCTACTATCAGAGATTCATCCATGATTTCTCCAGGATTTCCGCACCCATGACAGCTTTGACCCAAAAGGGACAGCCTTTTGTGTGGACCAAGAGATTCCAGCAGGCTTTCCAGCAGTTGAGACAGAGTCTGAAGAGTGTCCCGATCTTGAGATTACCGGAGGAGGGTGTTGAGTTCGTAGTGTTCTGCGGCGCATCAGGAACTGGGCTTGGTTGTGTCCTGATGCAGAGGCAAGTGGTGATTTCCTATGGCTCACGTCAGTTGAGGCCACATGAGAAGAACTACGTGACCCCTGATCTTGAGTTGGTAGCTGTAGTCTTCTCATTGAAGATGTGGCAGCACTACTTGATGGGTGAACGGTTTACCATCTACTTTGATCACAAGTGTCTCAGATATATCGTTTCTCAGAAGGATCTGAATTTGAGATAGAGGCAAGGACTTGAGTTCCACTAGGATTATGACTTTGTGATCGTTTATACTCCTTGGAAGGGAAACGTGGTGGCAGATGCTCTCAGTATGAAATTTAGTTCGCAGTTACTGGATGTGGTGACAAGGTAGTTGGCCACTTTTCAGTTGTCCTTCATGTATTGAGATGAGGGAGCTTACCTTCAGTCGATGGTTGTTACCCCTCCACTCTTACAGTGAGTCAAGGAAGAACAACACGAGGATACTAGTTGTGAGACTCTACGTGCTTAGATATACATAGGTGATGCTGTTGATGGATTTTCAGAAGGAGAGGAGCATGTTTTCCTTTTAAGAGGGCACACGGTAGTACTAGTGACGTTGCGGGAGGATTTTTTGAGGGTGTTTCATACATCCCCTTTGGCGGTGCATCCAGGTGTGGCAAAGATGTACCAGGACCTCCGACGTCAGTTCTGGTGGCCAGGGATGAAGAAGAGTGGCAGAGTTTGTTTCTTGGTGCCTAACTTGTCAGTAAGTAAAGGCTGAGCACCATGTTCCAGCAGGTTTGACTCAGCCCCTTGAGGTGCCAGAGTGGAAGTGGGACGGGGTCTCCATGGACTTTGTGACGGGTTTACCATGCATGTCCAGGGGACACAATTCCATCTGGGTGATCGTTGATCGACTCACCAAGTCGGCCCACTTCCTACCGTATGGGAGCAGAGTTCAATACAGAGATTGGGACGCCTCTACGTGCAGGAGATAGTTCAACTTCATTGAGTACCATCCATGATTGTCTCAGATCGTGATTCTTGTTTCACATCCCAGTTGTGAAAGGGATTGCATGATGCTTTTGGGACTCAGTTATGCTTGAGCACAGCGTTTCATCTCTATACTGATTGTCAGACAGAGCGGACCATCCAGGTCCTGGAGGATATGCTACGAGCTTGCATACTTGAATTTGGTCATAGTTAGGAGGATCACCTACCACAGGTGGAATTTTCTTATAACAACATTTATCATTACACTATTGGTATGGAACCATTCGAGGAACTATAAGGGCGACATTGCAGGTCGCCACTTTGTTGGATTGACCCGGGAGAGTCAGCACTCATGGGCCCAAATATGGTGAGAGCTACTACAGAGAAGGTGTAGGTTATCCATGAGTAGATGAATAATGCACAGTGTCGGTATAAGTCATATGTCGACAGGAGGCGGAGGCCCTTGGAGTTCGAGGAAGGATACCATGTGTTTTTTTAGGTCTCACCTCTATGGGGATTGTTGATATTTGGCCAAGGAGGTAAGCTATCTCCGAGGTTCGTTGTCCCTTTTCAGATTCTGAGTAGAGTTGGCGAGGTGGCGTATCACTTGGATATACCTCCTCAGATGAACCGGGTACACAACGTCTTCCATGTGTCGCAGCTACGGAAGTACATGCATAATCCATCGCACGTCATCGACTGGGGTGAGATGGACATCGACGATGGAGTGAAATTTTCTGAGTACTCAGTGGATATCGATGATCGGTATGAGAAGATCCTTCAAGGGTGAGCTACTCCCTTGGTGCGTGTCCGGGTGTAGCACGGGAATCTCCAGGAGAGCACGTGGGAGTGGGAGGCTCCGATTCGCATGCAATACCCACATCATTTTGAGTATCCCTTGTTTTGGCTTTTCAGGGATGTAAAATCCCTAAGGTGGGTGTGATGTAATGTCCTATAGTTTCCCATGTATTATTTTAATATTATATTGGAATTAATTCGAGACCAGGATCTGAGACGGCGTGCAGTTCCGAGGCCAAGTGATCCCAGAAAAAATGTTTGAATTTAATTTAATAATTAAATTACGCGCGTGTGCGGTTTTCCTAAAAAAGTAGATTAACTCCCCTACGGGTGCTCAGATCAGAAATATGAGGGCACCTTTTCATTCAGAACAGTGATTTTACCTAAGGCGAGGCCTAACATCAGCCGCCATAGGTCGGTGGTGAAATCTAGTTTTTGGACACAACGGTAATAAAATATTTTATAAAAATATTTTATTTAAACCTTGTTACGTCAAATATCTCTTATCTTTAAAATAGAGATTACGCAGGGGATCAGGGTTACAATCCCCATAACCCTGATTTTCCCATGGAGGCTCTGGAAAAGCTCTGGAGGAAACCCCCAACGCGGTGGCGACATTCTTGACGGATTTTGTCGGCGATGACGACACGACGACCAGATCATCTCCAACGAACTCCGGGATCTAGGTACGATGTCATTGTGATTTTATTCTTCCTCATTTTTGATTTCCATGACGAACGCGGACTAATCCACAAACATATTATCCCACAGATCGATCGTTCTTGTGGGATGGGATTTTGCAGATATTTTGGGGATTTTATTCTTGTTATTTTTTGGTTTTGTTCAACCTTCTAATGGTGATGGACCAAGATCGACAGGAACATCGATCGAGGTTCCTCACTCTTGATTTGTATGTGTCTCTTCCCCAAATTATCGTGTTCTTCACGAGTGTTCGTTGTATTCTTTGCGGGACGAGGAACAATGGATCGTTTCACATCCATTCTACGACGCAACGATCCCAAATTGAAGGATCAACACCGCAGCGATCTGGCAGAGGTGCGACGATAGTTTCGGTGGACAGATCGAAGCAGATCAGAAGATATCACTCTTCAAATGATTTATGCTCGGATGGCCGGAATTTTATTTTGGAGTCAATTGATGTCCCGAAACCCATGGTTTCATCATCACAGAGATGAGGCGACCCTGTATCGGGGGTTTCGCGGAAAACAGAAAAGAGAATAAATATCCAAAGGGTTAGCCGAGGCGCACGGAGGAAGACGATGGTTCTAGAAAATTTCCGAATACATGCCGTAAAGTATGGGCTACACGGCGTGTGTTCGTCGGAGAATGACCTGGCGTGTACTCCAGTAGTACATGGACACAGGTAGGGTATACAGCCATGAACACGCCGTGTATACCACTCCATGGCCAGACCCGGCCAGATACATGGTATACCCCGTGTACTGGTACACGGGCAGGCGACACAGACATGGGCAGAGACAGTGTACGAGCACATGGTCAGCGTACACGGAGCGAGCCCAGGCGCTCGAACATGGAATGCGGTTTCTTCTACACGCTGTGTAGTTTTTTTTATATCCGACAAGCCGAATGACACGAGATGGTTACATGGGAAGCACTCGGGGTCATGGAACACGACATGTACTTTTCTACACACCATGTAGTTTGGTTTTGTACGGATTGAACGAAGGACATGGGCCGTTTACACGGGCAGTACCCGAGGTCAAGGAACACGGCGTGTAACCATACTACACGCAGTGTAACTTTTTCTTCATGGCTTGAACCAATTTAATTCTATGACTTGGACTAGTTCTTAGTGTACCCTTGGTAATCCCATGATGGTTATGGTATCAATTCCTTTATACAGGAGTATGATACCTTCAGTAGAACTCCCTGAATAGATTTATTGGAATCCCCACTATGAGACTTAGAGCCAGTTCCACTATTCATTCCTGGAACCCAAGGTAGAGTTCTTGGTATCGACGTGACCAAATTTACCCGGGCGCCGATCCTCTGCTTAGAGGATTAGCTCAGACTGAGTTGTCGGAATCACCCCATGACATGGATGTGATCCTCATCTGAGCAACTTGTTCCCAAGGTTCTTGTGGAGTGTGTTATCCTGGAACGAGTACTTCGTGTATCTCTTTTCAGACCTAGGAGTGTGTTCTCCCGATGATATGCTTAGTGAAATATTTGAGCTGGATCTTAGTGGTGGTTTCGCAATGGTCATCTGTGTATGAGTATATTTGGATATTCTTGTTATATGTTCCATAGAAATATACTATGTAGAGATGACTGTACCTTTATTCATGGAATTTTCCATTGTTGTATTCCTTAGTGGTTTTCGGGGTGTCCTACTTGGTATTTTTATACTCACCCATGCATGGGCTTTGCCTGCACGTGTCGTGTCTTGTGTAGAAGAGTGAGCCTTTGACAAGATTCTAGGAGGACCAGGACCGGACAGTGCTCAGTGAGATTAGATAGGCCGAGGTGCGTTCCTTCGGTGATGGGTTGTAGTCCCAGTACCTTTCTCTACAGGTTGGACATTGTTGCAGACTTTCCTTTGGTGGGCTTGTACTTTTGGCCCAGGGGTTTACATTACTATACATTACTTCCCTGTCGTACTCAGTTGTTTGGGTTTTAGTGTATACATGCATCTTTTCCTTTTAGTAGTTTTTCCTTTTCATCTTGTTGGGCTTGGAGATGTTTGTGCGTGTGTACAGGTTTATAGGCAATGCCTCTCATTTCAATAGCATGCCTACTCGGTGCTAGTCACCAGCCTCTGGCCTATTGGAGGCGGGCTTGGGGAGTTGTGGCTCGGGACCCTCTAGGACGGGTCGTGACATAAACTAACTATTAAATAATGTTCATGATCATGCCACTTTATTTATTTATTTCTGTTAGTTTTATGGTGAATTATTTATTTTCAATGTATGAATACCCCTTAAATAAATAAATTATGAAGCGTAAAAGATAGAATTAAATAAATAAAATTATAGAAAAAGTTTATCTTGACATGATTAATCACTTAAGTGAAATCATCTTATTATTAACAAGAATATCGTTTGATTAAAAGGGATTATTTTAAACATAATATAAAAAAGTTTATATCACTCAAATAAAAATATTATGTTAGTATAATCATCCAATAAATGATTTAGAATGGAACCAATAGTTTCAAATTTTTTAAATAACCCTCATTTGGATTTATTAAACTAAAGGATAGTTCTAAATATTTTTTTGGTAAACTTAAAAACATTTATATCAAGATGAATATCCCTCTCTAGTCTTGGTAAAAATATGGAGGCAAGTGTCCATTTTTAGGATTTCAGGAGAGGGGATTCTACTTGATGGATCAAGGAGCATCAACTAAATAGAAGGCAAAGACCTACCTAACTAAATACCTTCAAGTATCATGGAAATCCCATATTGGGTTATGATAAAGGAAATATGGACCATTTACATGAAAGCATCTCTATAATAGGATAATCTATGTTCGATTGTGAGGGATTTCATGACTTAATAAAATAGTGGGAGACTAATAATTAAAATTTATTATGTAACACTTTAGGTAATCAAGGAAAGTACTAAAATATACTCTATTTATTATAGAAATGAAAAGTCACTCATAATCGATATTATTATTTCAATCTATCCTTGATAAGGGAAACCTTATCACTAGAACCAATTTATAGGAATGGTATAAACACCTTCATATTATACTATGATAATAAAGGAAATTGTATGTGCTTGAAACCCTAGTTCCCTAGCCACCAAGAAATGAGGCTATCAAGGAGGAATTATTTCTCTACTAAAAACACATGGATGATATGGTAGATGTATAGTGTTTTATGTTATGTACTATGTATAGTGAGATTCGAAAGCATCAAAAATCATGGATGTTTTTAACATGTTTCCTTATTTCAATGAAATTTACTAGTATAAAGAGAGACAAGATAGATTTGAAACCTCCAAAGAACAATTAATATTAAATATTGGAGAGTCGATTCCAAATGAGCCTCATGTGGTCAAGATGATTTATTACATAGAGTGATTGGACATCATAGTCTTTAAGCTATCAGATGAGTTATTCACATATCTCAACTTTTCCTCACTACCTCGTAGTTTATCTAGTTTCATTTGTTATGGGAAATTCTCCCTAAAATAACGAATTATCATCCATACATACCATAAGAAAATGAATCCATCTAATACTTGAGGATATGTCGATTGGGATTGAGGAAGGGAGAATACGTTTGGAAAGGGGACACATGACTACTTGGAATATCAGTTCGTTAAACCTTTTAAGTTGATTTGAGTGAGGGGACTACTATATATCATGTTCATTGGCATAGAGAGAGGATAAGAAGAATCCTATTTGAATTCACCTTCTAGAGTAGGATATTGATATAGAGAGGGGGTTCCCTCAATTTCTACTAGCATGTGTCTAGGGGAGGTATTTAAGGAGGTGGTCTCTCCCTGGAGAAGATCTAGTTGCAAACCTTATATCCTATATATTTTTTCCAATTATTTATTGTTAAATAATTTTTGAAAATACAATGTTTGGGAGAAGTTCCTGCCATTTATTTTATTTTATTTAGAAGAATATTTTTTCCTGTAGGAGGTAGGATGATCTTTGAGGAAAAAATCACTATTAGAGGGATCATGTGTGTCATGATCAGATGATAGTTGAGTAAAATCATGACGAGAGGGATTAAATAGGTCGTGATATTATTTTTGGGGCTGCCCAACCATAGTATAATAGAAATTTTTAGTATGGTAAAGTCAAGGATGTATTACATACACTGTTTGGTAGACACAAAGTGTAGACATATGAAAAATTATCTTATAGGTGGATGAATATGAGAATGAAAGGTATGGTTTCTTTGTTAGAGATAGAGTTGGAGAAACATAAATAGAAATAATAATAGATAGAGTGGATGATTGAGGAGGTGTAGGAGAATATTCAGAAAATGATTAAGGGATAGGTGAAAATCTAGATCATGTTTTAGGAGTAGATGAGTCTATATAAATAAATAATAATTCATAGACAATGAGATATGGAGGATCACAAGGTTTAATGAATGAAGGAATGGAGACACAAATTTATCTTGGTTTGGTGAGGTAAGGTGAAGAATACATGGTTCGTTCATCTAGATGGTGAGTTCAAATTACAGAGGGCAATACCATTCCTGAAAGATTCTTGATTTTGGATGTTTTGGCCATAGAAAAAGGACTCATAAGTATCTTGAAGAGAGAGGAAATTCATACCTTAATAAGAGAAGATCTGTATGGATGGAAAACCAAAGAGTAGAGATACTTTTTAATTAATAAAATTCCAAATGACATGAAAAGTGCATTAGCATTGATTTGTATGGAGGATACAATGTTATATTTGTTCCTATTTTGGTAGCACACTGGTTTAGGACTAATGTGGGAGCAATTGAAGCCAGCTTTAATGGAGTGGCATGGGAAGACAATAGAGGGAGATCTGATATGGTATTTGAAGTCCTTTATAATTTCATGTATTGTTAATGAATAAATTAGTGATTTCTAACAAGTAGCCCTGTAAATACTATAATTTATGAAAATGTGGTTCAGGAGTTTGTTTATGGAAGGATTGATACCTGAAGTAGAGAATAGGGAATCTTTGCATGAACCTAAAAATACGCATATGATTATTACATTATCTAGGACGGATGAAATGTAATTAGTTATAGAATAAGTGTTCATAAGAAATAGATTAAGGCCAATAATTTTCCTGGTGTAATGCAGAAATAAACTTGGTGTACTTGGTGTTCTACCTAATAAAATGGTAGTTGACAAAAATAGGAAAGAAGAAAACAGGGGGGTTAGCAGTGTCGAATGGTGGAGTGGGAATAAATCTATTCGTCATCAAAGAGGGTGGAGAAGAAGAAGGTTTTTTTTTCTATGTGGGAAATAATATAACCCCATGCATTACTTTTTTTTCAATAATTTGAGTCTGTTGACATAGGAAATTGAGGACTTGACCTAAGTGTAGGTTACAGAAGAACTTGGGGAGGTGGATGAAGAACTATATATGGTCAAGGATAATGGAAAATTTTGAAGCATGGGTTATGGAATGCTTAATTTTCATTTGTTCTCTGAACATGTTTCAGGAGTGCTAACAGAATTTTTAATACACAGTCATGCTAGCCATAGTTTTGTGTCTAAATCTCTAACCAAACTAGATAATTTACAGGTTAGTGTTACCCATATTTTTGGAATTAGTATTGGGGATGAATGATGGGAACTTCCACAAGGTGTATGCATCAGAGAATAAGTTACCTTGGTGAACTTTATAATTACAATTGAATCCTTTGTGTTTTACACAAGGGGACCAGACATAGTTTTGGGGATGAATTGGATCAGGATGTTGAGTTTTGTCTTCATATTTGAGTTGTAAAATGATTTAATTCTCGTGGGATGGGAAGGAAGTAAAGCTATAGGGGTAAACAAATACATGAAAGTTCAGAGAGCCTACAACTAGTACTATAGGAAAATGTCATGTTAGTGGATGGATGGATTTTGAAAATCGAGTTAGTTATTCTAGGAAACAAGTCTGAACAAGGGGAGAGACTGCTAAAAAAACATATGGAGAAGGTTCAGAATATAACGACCTCAAGTTTAATTAATGGAAATTCCCTTATTATAATTATGTCATATAGTATAATCACATTAATTCACAACACAATGAACTACTGAGTACTATGCGACCTTTAAACATAATATATTCACTTTTGTGATTTTAATTTTGAAAATTTTTCATATATGATTGTGATCAGTAAGATGTTTGGAGGTCAATAAGACAAACATAATGTTTTGGTAAATAGTAAATAACCATTATAAATAGTAATTTTACCCTTATGAATAGAAATATGAACTTTATGAATAGTAAATCATACAAGTGAATAAGTAACCTTACTAATGAAATTATAAATAAAATTTATCGATTTTATAAGTGACAATATGATATAATTATAGTGTTGGTATTTTTGTGAGTCATGTATATTTAATTACAATTTTATGAGTAAAATAATAATTTAAAAAAAATATTATTTTCATAAAAGGTTTTCATAAATAATTATTTTGATGGCATATGATTATATGATAATTTTAAGAGACCTTAATTAATTTTCCAAAGTGTTAGAAAAGTAGTTTTAATTTTAAATTTTTTATTTTTCAAGTAAATTATGATTTTAATTCAAAAATAAATTTCACATATTAATAAAATTATTTTCATAAAATGTAGTTCATTTTTTAATTACAAACATTGAAAAATATTGGGGTTGTATTTTTTGGATTTTTCTGAAATACTTGAATTTGTGGTGAATAGTAAAATACCATAATTTGCTATATATATATACATTACATGTTAAGTACACTATTTACTGATTCATGGATGATTTAATAACCTTGGTATCAAACTCACAAGCACACATTACCTTTTTTTGTCACAATATTCAATACAAATTCTTTTTCTGGAGAAAAATATTAAAATAATGAATAATATATTATGAAAACCCTCCTCTCCTCCACTATAAAAACCACCCTCACCCCCTCTTCTCTTAACTAATATAAAGCCTTGTGCATAGTTCAAATCCTAATAAAATGCCTCTATAAGACCCTATCCCACATCCAATATTCCTTTTTCTATTCAAAAGACCAAATCCAATCCCTTAAAGAGGTTCTCAAGGAAGATCTATTCAATAGGAAAATTCCTCTATTCATTTCTTTTATTTTATTTCAAGTTCTATTAATTTATTTTTCATTCCTCACCAACATTCATCCAAATGTTATGATAAATCCATTAAATTAAATTTACTACAATTTTTATATGATAATGGAATAATTCATCAGCATATCACATTTCCCTTCATTTTATACTAGAAATGAGAACATTATCTAAGATGTGTTATTTTATCACATTCAAGGATGACGAGCTTTAATTTTTTTTACCATATTAAATAATGGTAATGAAAAAAATTTTGTGGTTGAACCAGAAGATATTATATGTGTTATGTCTAATTATAAGGTTCTGTAATTTTTTTTACTGATGATATTAACTTATAAAGCAAAATATGTTCAATGTGATCAAAAACTGCCAATTAACCAAAACAGTTATCATTAATGTTTTATATAATGATTAATCATCACTAAAAATAATAAAAATGAATTTTATAAACATTTAATCTTCTGTATGTTCACTAATAACATAAAACATCAATTCTGGGCAATCATTCTCATCTTACATGTTTATCCGTACATGTATATAACTAAACCAATCATGAAAACCAATGAAACAAATAAAGAAATTGAACCTCTTAACCCATCATAAAGGTCATGAATATACATAATAAGTTTATAATAAATAAATTAAATAAATAATATTTTATGGAAATATTAATTAATGAATTTAATTTTTTTATCCATGATATTAAGATCATGTGAGGGTCACCATCAGACTTAAGGTTAGGGATTCTACCTGAACCTCCTTTATCCCTTTGGGTTGCTCTATCATTATTTTTACCCAAATGATGTTATATTTTTATATACCTAATTTTAATTCTATTTTTATGCTCCAACATCAAGTATCATGGTCGATTAATCATTCTATTTTGGGGGTATACATGTTTTTAAGTGGTTCCCTCTTCAATACTTCCTGATTAGCAAACCCATTTAAGAAAACTTCTTGAATTATTAACTAATTTCTAGTTCACCCTATCATCAGTTTTAGGTCACAAATGATTTTATAAAATCATTATTTTTATTATTAATAATTTATTGGTTCACTTTTTGTTTTATATAAAATATTATTCTCTTTTTTATTCTAAATTCTATTTTTTATTTTCCTTAAAACCACACTAAATTGGTTTAATGCTAAATTTTCAAAAAAATTCTTCCTACATATTGTAATATATATTTGAAATCAATTACCATTATATATTCTTAATTTACCTTATGAATGTCCATGTATGTTTTAATTCCTTTATTCCACAGTCACTTGTATGATATGACCATTTATTATGCTTTATGACATGATTATAATACCCATTTATTTCCATGGTTACCCTTACATTTATGTATGATTCATTATATGGAAAACATATTCATGAACATGTTAATATGGGTACACCCAGAAAGGGATCCAATGAATTGATTAATGTTGAGTCTCATGAGACAATATGCGCAACGGTCTTGGCTGTTAGCCTTGATTCATGCTACCATGTGCATCTGTCTTGGTGGTTAACCTTGACTAGTGATCCTATATGTGAAAAAAGACATGAATCATTATAAATTAATGTTTTATGTTCATACCACATTACTATGAATTCATTTGTATATTATCCCATGTTTATATGTTATGATTCCATATGTTTCATTCCTTTTTATATCATAAAGTTATTCCTTCTAGCCCATGTGCTAAAGATTTATACATAGTTTTATTCCCTTAATAGGATTTTTAGATAATAACTTTGTTCATGTTATCCCCAGGTTATCCTAATATGTATGAGTATAATGGATGTACATATCTCATTATGAATAATAAATAAATAAATGTTTTATTTAGTACAATGTTTTCAGTTTTATGTACCTAGTCTTCTAAGACACTAGACATTACAATCCTTGGATTGTAATATGATGGTTTAATATGCTTAAAATCATGTAATGAAATGTGTCAAAGGACAGGGTTTCTATAGTTTCTATCAGAGGATGCTCTTGTTAGTTTTGTAGATTAGGAATAGATAACTTTTGTAAAAACCGTAGAGATGAGATTAAGTATAAGAAAACATCCCAAAATTTTCGTAAGTATAGTGTAAGTGGTTTATCAAGAAAATAAATCCCTGTCTGGATATGAAAAAGTGGATCTGGCTCTAGTATAGATGTATCTAGGAGTAAAAATAAAAAACACTTCTTTGAGATAGACTCAAATTTGAACTAGTGCACGAAAATGGGACTCATTGCACTCCTGGTTTGACACTCCTGGGGGAATATTATTTGGTAAATTCATAATCTTAGTATTAAAAATTATTAAGGGAACAAAAAAAGATCCCATAGGAATATATTTTAATTAATAGATCATGTATTACCTATATTGGAACCTTGGGAATCACAAGTTATGAAATAATTTTCTTTTAAGAGTTTATCCTTTTATGTTTAAAGCATCCTTTTTTATGCTTAATATCTATGTATTCAAGCCCTATAATTTTATGTTCATTTTATTAGTTAATGGTGGGAAATAAAATAACACGTGCCAACAATAATTGTGATAGGAAATGTGATGATTACCCTAATTATATACATGATATGATGGGAATAGGTGCTCAAAACTTCATGATAGTACTTGCTCAGCTGGATTAAATTATGAATAATAGCTTGAATTATATGGAATTCTCTCCTCATCCAAGGAAAGAGTATGTTGATATTGAATCCTTAATGTGGAAAAGGCCTACCATGTGTAGTGGTGGAAACTGATTAATAATATGAAATCCTAGGATGAAATTGATTCCATGGATTTGGAGGAATTCAAGAAAATGATTTTCAATAAATATTTTCCTTCATACCTTTGACTCAATATAAAAAAAGAATTCTCTGGAATTTAGTAGAAGGAAGATGAGTCCATTAGGGAATATGAATAAAAATTCACAGGGCTTGAAATATATTCCTCCAACTTTGTCATGAACACTAAAAGTAAGGTGAATCGATTCTTTAGCAGACTAAAGTCGAGTCTATGAAAATCATTGGCAATTTTTGTGACATCAACAGTTTTTAGGATATTTTCCATTGTTTCCTCAAGGTTGAAATGAAGATCAAAGACTCTCAATAGTCTCGTGGGACTGGTGAAAACAAAGAGAAAATGGAGTTTAATTTGGGTGGTTCAGTAAATAAATTCCATGATGGAATGAAGATCGAACATCCCACACATCAAAATCATGGGAAGAAGCATCCTGTGAATTATCTAAAGGGAACCAAGAATTTATTCAAATGTGGAATGATGGGACATAGAGAAAATAACTTCAGAAGGGATATGAAGAATACCAATAATGTGGAATAATAATGGTAGGTTTTCATCAATGCTCTGCCTTTAGTGTAATGTTACAACTACAATAAGCAGGAGCATTATTCGAAAAATTGCCCTAATCCAATTGCTGTTGGAGGAATTAAACAACAACATCCAAGGAAACAAGAAAGGGATTATGTTATCACTACTATTGAGGTAGAGTAGTACAATGATGTGGTGACAGGTATGCTAGTTATTCATTCAAGAATAGAAAATTTAATATTTGATTATGGTTCTATGCATTATATCATATCTTGAAAGTTTAGTATATTTATTCAAAAACCACAACAAAATTTGGAGGTTGAGTTATCTGTGAGAATAGAAAATGGAGAAATTACCACACCCAAAGTATATAAATCCTCCCCAATTAACATTTGTGGACTGAAACTCCCATAAAATCTCATCATACTTCCTTTAGTGGAGTTCTATATTATCTTGGGCATGGATTGGATATCTGTATACAAAGCCAACATTAACTATCTGAAAAGGGAGATCACTTTTCATGTCCTAGAGTATCCTCTAATCCTATAAATGTATAAGAAAGAAGATTAATCTTATTTATAATCATTTTATCAAGTGTGTAAATTACTACCTTATGAGCAAGAATGTCTAGATCAAATGATAGAGACAAATGAGATGATACTTCTTGAATATATGCCCATCATGAGGGATTACATTGATTTATTCCATGAAGAATTTCCCGGTATTAATTCTGATTGAGAGGTTTAGTTCTCAATTAAACTTAATCCTGGATCTCTATATATTACAAAGACACCTTATAGAATGGCCACCGTAGAGGTTGATGAGCTGAAGAAGTGGTTATAAGAAAATATGTGTATGGGTTTTATATGCTCGAGTGCTTCACCATGGGGTGCGCCAATCCTCTTCATCAAGAAGAAGGATGGAGCAAATCTCCTTTAAATTAATTATCACGATCTTAATAAAATCATGATAAAGAACAAGTATCACTTTCCACCGATAGATGAAATATTTGATCAACTTTATGGGGCCAGTTATTTCCTTAAGGTGGACCTTCAGTCATGATATCACCATCTAAAGGTGAGGATGGAAGATATTCCCAATACTACTATTTGAATGGGGTATGGACACTATGAGTTCATAGTTATGCCCTTCAGACTCACCAATGCTCCAGTAATATTCATGGATATAATTAATATTCTATAGATATTTCCTCAAAAAAAATTTGGTAGTCATTATTGATGATATTCTAATATAATCTAAGGGAAAGGAGGAACATGAGGAGCATTTGAGTATTCTTCCGAAGACATTTAGAAGAGAGAAACATTATGCAATGTATAGCATATGTTAGTTCTAGATGGAAGAAGCATCATTATTGGGTCATGTTATTACCAGAAAAGGGAAATATATGAACCCTTCTAATACAAAAGTAATTGGGGAGTGGCCCGATACATCATCTGTAATAGAGATCCGTAGTTTCCAAGGTCTAGTTGGTTATTACCGAAAATTTATGGAAAACTTTTCATGATTTTAGAATCCAATGTCCAAGATGACATAGAAGTGATTAATGTTTTTCAAGACTCAAGAATGTGAAGATTGTTTTAAGGATTTGAAAAATAGTCTTATCACTATGCCAGTACTCACACTCCCAATAAGTAGAGAACTATTTATGGTGTACAAAAATGCTTTAAAGAATATCCTTGGATTTTTACTGATTCAAAATGATAAATTGATTGCCTATGAATCAAGGCAGTTGAAAATCCATATAAAAATTTTCCCACACATGATTTGGAGTTGGAGGCTATGATCTTTGCATTGAAAATCGGTAGACTTTATCTCTATGGGGAGAAGTGTGAGATATATACTGATTACAAGAGTATCAAATATATATTCACACTTAAAGAGCTTAATATGAACCAAAATATATGGTTAGTTCTCATTAAGAATTATGAATTCTCAATCCAATAACATCCTGGTTAGTAAAATAAGGTGGAAGATGATGTAAGTAGATTGGATCCTACACCTTTATTAATGATGAGAATTAAAAAGGATTCAATCTTCTTAGATTTTTATAGGATGGAAATGTGAATCATTAAAATAGGAAAATCATAAATCCTTTCTCAAATGATTTATCAACCATGCCTCATGGATAAAATAAAGGATTCTCAAATAAATGATGTGGAAATTCAGAATAGTCTTAAAGATATCAGAAATGGGAAATCCCCTAAGTTCAATATTTGTAAGGAAGGAATTGTAAGATTTGGGTCATGATTATTTGTGCCATCCAATCTAGAGATAAAGAAGGATACTTTGAATGACACGCATATCTTAACCTTCTCAATTCACCTAGGTAGCACAAAGATGCATCGAGATATCTGAGAAAACTATTGGTGGGACAACATGAAGAAGGATATGGTTGAGTATACATCAAAGAGCCCGGTATGTCAGCAAGTGAAGGCTGAAAGAGAAAATTCTAACTGGACGATGCAACCACTACCCATATGAACATAGAAATGGCAGAAAATCAACACGGACTTTTTCATTGGTATTCCAAGGACATTCAGAGGAAACAATGCAATATGGGTCATTGTAGATCATCTTACAAAGATATCTCAATTTATCGCAATTCGAGAGGACTTCTCAATGGATCATCCTGGATGGATATATATAAAAGAGGTGGTAAGTCTACATGGAGTACCAATATCGATTGTATCTGATCAAGATCCATGATTCACCTCGAAGTCCTAGAAATGTCTCCAACATGCTCTAAGCACTGAACTAAAATTCAGTATGGTCTATCATCCTCAAACTGATGGAAAATCTATGAGAACTATTCAGACACTGGAAGAAATGTTCAGAGCGTATTATATGAAACTCAAAGTTGGATGGGACCAACACATTACTCTATACTAATTCTCCTATAACAATAGTTTCCACTCCATCATCAGAATGACACCATATGAAGTCTTTTATGAGAAAATGTGTTGAAAATTGGCATGTTGGGATGAAGTCAGTGAGCGTAAGCTGCTAGGACCTAATATGGTCAAAGAAATGGTGTAGAAGGTGAAATCCCTTAATCATCACATCAAGGCATCCTAAAGTCAAAACAAGCTCTATGAAGAAAATCATTGATGAGACATTGAGTTTAAATTTGGAGACAAGGTATTACTTCGCATATCTCCATGGAAGAATGTCATGAGATTTGTGAAGAAAGGAAAGCTATGTCCCAGGTACATCAGCCCCTTAAAGATTCTTGATCATGTTAGAGTTGTGGTCTATCAACTATCACGTCCACCTACTATGTCTAAAGTAAACTATGTATTCCATATATCCCTCTTAAGTAAGTACATACCAGATCCTTCACATGCACCGTCTTCAATGGTGGTATAGTTGGGGAATGATCTTTCTTACGAGGAGCAGACAATGATGATCTTGTATCATAGAGATAAAGTTCTACACAACAATACAACTCACATAGTCAAAGTAGTATGACTGAACCATAAGTACGAAGAGGCAACATGGGAACTGGAGGAGGAAATGAAGGAAAAGTACCCACACCTTTTTATGGATTGAAATGTAAAATAAAATTTTGAGGGTGAAATTTCATAAGGGGGGTGAATGTAATGACCCAATGTTTAATCAATGGAAATACCATTCTTATAATTATGTCATATATTATAATCACTTGAAATCACAACACGATGAACTAATAAGTACTATGTAACCTTTAAACATAATATTGTCACTTCTATGATTTGAATTTTGAAAATCAGACATACATAGTCATGATCAGTAAGATGTTTGGAGTACGAAAAGGCAAACTAAATTTTTTTTTTGTGAATAGTAACCGACCTTTATGAATAGTAATACAACCCTAATGAATGGTAAATCATCCAAGTTAATAATTAACCTTACCAATGAAGGTATAAATAAAATTTACCCATCTTATAAGTGACAATATGATATAATTATAGTATTGTTATTTTTGTGAGACATGTTTATTTAATTATAATTTTATGATTAAATTAATAATTTAAAATAAAATTTATTTTTATAGAAGGTATTAATAAATAATTATTTTAATGACTTATGATTATATGATAATTTTAATAGACCTTAATTAATGTTTCAAAGTGTTAGAAAAGCAGTATTAATATTAAAATTTGTATTTTTCAAGTAAATTATGATTTTAATGAAAATTTAAATTTAACATATTTATAAAATTATTTTCATAAAATAGAGTTATTTTTTTAATTCTACACATTTAAAAATGGTTGGGGACAATTTTTTGGATTTTGCTGAAGTACTGGAATTTGGGGTGAATAGTAAAATATTGTAATTTGTTGTATATATACATATATGTTAAATATACTATTTATTGAGTCATGGATGATGTACTCACCTTGGGTTAGAACTAACATAAAAATATTACTGTTTTTTTCACAATAATTAATACTATTGATTATATTGAGCAAAATAAAAAAATAATGAATAAAATATTGAGAAAACCCTCCTCTCCTTCACTATAAAACCACCCTCGCCCCCTCTTTTCTTCACTCCTATCAAGCCTTGTGACTAGTCCAAATTCTACTCAAATACCTCCCTAATCACCTATCCAACATATATAATCCCATTATATATTCAAAATACCAAATCCTTCCATTAAAGAGGTTTTCAAGGAAGATATATTCAAGAGGTAAATTCATCTTTTCATTTCTTTTATTTTCTTTCAAGTTCCATTCTTTTATTTTTATTTATTCACCTCCTTCCATCCTGATGTTATGATAACTCCAGTACCTTAAATTAAATATAATTTTGTTATTATAATTGAATAATTCATCATCATATCTCCTTTTCCCTCCTTTTATACTAGAAATTAAAACACTATCTGAGATGTGTTAATTTTTCACGTTCAAGGATGATGGGTTTTCAATTTATTTTATCGTCTTAAATTATAGTCGTGATACCATTTTCATGGTTGAACCAGACTATAATATATTTTTTAATTTTAATTTAATGTTCTTTAATATTTTTTTACACATTATATTAATTTATAAATAATAATTTGTTCGATGTGATCAAAAATCGCCAATTAACGAAAACATTTATCCCTATAGTTTTATATAATGATTCAACATCATTACAAATAACCAAATGAATTTTTTCACCATATAATCTTTTTTATGTTCAATAATAACATAAAAATTAAAATTTGGACAACCATTAGAATCTTACATGTTTATCCTTACATGTATATAAGTAAACTAATCATGAAAACCATTGAAACAAACAATGTAATTGAATCTCTTAACCCATCATAAAGGTCATGAATGAACTCAATATGTTTAGAATAAATAAATTACATGAATAATAGGTTATAAAAATATTAATTAATGAATTTAATTTGGATATCCAGGACATTAATATCAAGTGAAGTTCAACATCAGACTTAAGGTAAAAGATTCAACCCAAACCTTCTTTATTCCTTCAGGTTGTTCTGTCATTCTTGTTACGAAAATGAAGTAAAATTTTCTATGTAACTCTTATAATTTTTTTGTATATTCTCCAAAATCATGTATCAAGGTCCATCCATCATTCTGTTTTAGGGATATACATGTTTTTAAGCGGTTCCCTCCTCAATACTTCCCAATAATCAATCCCATTTAAGGGAACTTCCCGAATTCATATCCAATTTCAAGTGCACTATATCATTTTTTTAAGCCACCATTAGTTTTATAAAATCATTATTTTTATTATGAAAATATTATTTGTTCAATTATTTTTTATATAAAATACTATTACCTTTTCTATTTTAAATTCTCTTTAGTATTTTCCTTAAAATCACACTAAAATATTTTAATGCTAAAATTCCTTAATTACTCTTCTTTAATGTTGTCACTTGTATTTTTCATCACATACCATAATTTATTATTAAATTACCTTATGAATGTCCATGTATGTCTTAATTAATTTATTTCAGGGACACTTATATGATATTCCAATTCATTATGCTTTATGACATGATTATGATACTCATTTATTTCTATGGGTACCCTTATGTTTCTGTATGATTTATTATGTATGATTCATTATGTCAAAAACATACTCATGAAATTGTTAAGATGGGTTCACATAGATAGAACTCAAATTCATTTATTCAATTTTATCCTCATGACACGTGATGTGCAACGGTCTTTGTGGTTATCCTCGACTCGTGCTTCCATCTGCAACGGTCTTGGTGGTTAATCTTAACTTCTTCTTCTATATGTGTAATGAGATTTGAATCATGCTAAATTAATATTTTATATTGATTGAACATTACTATTAATTCATGTTTATATGATCCCATGTTTATATTTTATGATTCCATATGTTCCATGCCTTTTTATATCATTATGATATGCCATCTAACACATGTGCTAAAGCTTTATTCTTATGTTTATTTCATTACTAGGATTTTCAGCTCATCCCATTGTTCATGTTATCCCCAGGTTATCCTATACTGATTTATGAGAACAATGGAAGTTAGTATCTATTTGTTAATATTAAATAAATAAATGTTTTATTCAGTCCCATGTTTTCAGTTTTATGTACCTAGTCATCCAAGACACTAGACTTTAAGATCATTGTCTTGTAATATGTTTCTTTACTATGAATAAAGTCATGTAATGAAATGTGTAAAAGGATAGGGTCGTTACATTAAATGATTAAAATCTCCTCTTCAAGGAACCCAGTAGTTTTACAATAATACACATTATAGATCATGAAATTTTTCTAGGTTGATCCACCGATTAATATCAAGTCGTATAATCTAGAACATCATATAAAATATGAGGTATAAGGGAAGTTTAAAGATATGACTTCCAGATGAATTATATCAAATAGAAATAGTCTGTATTCTATCACAAACATTATGGTTAAAAAATAGGGAATAAAGGATGTTTTTAGACTATTGATATTTGAATAAAATGAAAATCCAATATAGGTATCCTATTATGGTTATTGAGGAGATATTGGATGAGTTACATTCAGTGAAATTATTCACCATACTAGGTCTTACATCTAGATTTCATAAAATAAGAATATGAGAGGAAGATGTTTGATTTTTTTTAGAATCATGATGAACACTATAATAAACTCATGATGTCTTTTGGGATTATGAATTCCCTGACAACTTTTTAGTCGATAATGAATCAGGTGTTCAGAGGTGTATTGTAATGGTTTGTCTTAGTTTTTATTTGAAATAATGGTTTACTGCAGCTCTTAGTCGATGCATCTATAGTTTCTAGAAGCTTTAATTGCAAAGACCCAAGATTTCCATGTAATGTTTTTTAATATATGGGAATTTTACAAGTCTGGAAAAATTGACGGCATGTGATTTCAAGGCCCGAAGTGCCTAGAATGAATTTCTGAACTTTTGTTCGGGTACGTTCAGTAAACGTGCGAGCGGGTTTTTCTAAAATTTGAACCGATGCTCGGAGTTGAAATCTGAGGGCACCGTTGAACTCGAAATTCCGGTATTCACTTAAGGAGACCTTCACCTCGACTACAGTAGGTCGAGGGTGGACGTTAGCTTTTCACATATTCGTGAAAGAATAAAGTTAAAATAAAATTCTGTATGTTTTATTTTTATTTTTATTCCATGTAGATGATGAGAAATGGGGACCACCATACCTAAACCTCCCATAAGAGGTTATGATGGTGGGGACCACCCTAACTAACCTCCCACAAGGGGTTATGGTGGTGGGGACCACCTGAGGATTAAACCTCTTGAACTCCCCTATTAATAGAGGAGAAACCCTATCAACTCTCTCTTTAATGTGGAGGAGCCTCTTGATCTTCTTCCACATTAATTAATCCAATGCACCACTTTAATATGCCAACCTAGTGAATTACATTAGACAATTTGAATATTTGTGCCAACAAACTAAATAATAGATAACTTAATCTTTAAATTTGGGGACCTTTTCTTTTTGGTGTAATTGCTGAGAGGAGGATCTTTGGATGATTATTTTCTCCAACGAAGAACTTCACCTCCCAACAAAGAATGATCTGCCAATTATGAACACCGACGTCTACTTTTAACTTCTTCCTCGAGAAAGCATCCAATGTGGGACATCTTCATCTGTGACAAATTCACGTCCGTACTTCCTCCCTCGCAATCTCCATCATCGAACAATCCCGATGTAGGGGTTTATTTCTTTTTTATCACTTCCCATGTAAAACCCTTATTATTATTTTGTGGGTTGGGAACAATCATTGAGGGAGGATTGTATTTTTGATGTTCAATGACCATGTTCTTGAAGACACATATGCTACCACCCTAACGCAGAGGGTATGGGCCAAACCAACATGGTCCGACCCTTTCGAAAATCTTGTGGTGTTCTTCGTGATGGAGGAGGATGACCACCATCCAAGGTTGGAGGAAGAGAACGGAGGCTAGAACCACTGCCAGTCACAATGATGGCGATGGAGCAATGGCATCGCCCTGCGGCTAGACCGCCACCCCCACGCGGCCGGACCGCTGCCCCGCGGCCGGTCCACCACCCCGAGGTCTCGCACCGCCCTCGGGCGAGCTGTGCCGGGCCGATCCGAGCCACCCCACATCCTCACAGTACCCCTTGGCCAAGCCACCATCGCGACATACTCACAACCCTCGTGGGTCGGGATAGACCCATGGGTCGGGCCGGGTCGACCCGAACCAACTATGACCCATTTACTTTCTTTTGGACATAACATTGGCACCAGATGTCCGTTTGACGAACCGTCAGCAGCGTTGGGAACCTCGGAGTGGGTCAGTCCCTTTGAGTGATACCCCACTGTGTTTTGGATTATTATGGGGAACATCTAGGTTGGATCATGCATGAATCCAACCGGACCCTCGGGACTAAAAGGCTAATAACCAACAAACCAGACGTCTGATTAACGTGTCATCTATTACGTTGAGACCCTTATGATGTAGAGTACATTTGAGATACTTCTTTTAGGGACATCATCATAGTTGGAGTATCAACTAGTAGCTTGTGGAGAGGATCCTCTTAGAGACAAGCGAGCATCGTGCAGGAACTCAGTGGTTGGCTGACACACGATGAATGCTAACCGTTTCGACTCAGAGTGACTTGACAGGCCCCGTGGGGGGTGCCTTGGTGATGAGGTAGATCCATGATGGGGAGCGCCTTGGTAACGTGGAAAACCACGGTACTCGACAATAGGAGTACATCAGTAGTCCATGAGGGGGGGCGCATCTATGTGATGTGGCAGAACCATGGTCAGGAGAGCCTTTGTGTGACACGGCAGACCCATAGTACTCGATAGGAGGAGTACCTCAACATTCCAAGTATAGTGGGAAGCTCCCTTGTGTGAAATAGTAGGCCCACTATACTCGATAGAGGAGGAGTTCTCCAGCAGCCGAGGTGTTCAACGTTTTGACTAGGAATGTTACTTAACACGACCCCTAGAATAAATCCTGGTGTGAGTTGTGCCAGAACCTCTGTGTTTTCCTCATGATTGAGATAGATTACTTAATAACATGCATATATGTATGGGATTATACCTATGTAATTTTATCTATTGGTTTAATTCTTTTTGTTTAATCCTTGTTGGATTTTGTGAGTCCTAGAGGGTCTTGGGGTGCCTATTGAGTATTGTTATACTCACCCCTGCACAGTCTATGCATGCACCTTGTTGTGTTGGATGCAGACGACGGGAAGAACATACTGAGGCTGAGAATACCAGGACTAGACAATACCTAGAGGTGGAACATACGACGTGTCGGTACGCAGAGGAGATGGGTGGATGTGGAGTGCTGAGGAGGCAATTTGTACCTAAACTTCAGGTAGGAACCTCTAAGGATGACCCAGTAGCTATCTTTTCTCTTTATTTAGTTGTATTGTATTTTATTTGTACCTGTACCTTTACAGTTGGGCTTGTATTTCGGCCCCATTTTAACTTTCAGCATACTTTTGGTTATACATTTTTCATGTGTTCGTATCTTGCTATGTTCTTGGTTATGTGAGTTTGTAGGTTATAAAGGCAATGCCTTCCTAGTTTTAGAGAAAACACCTTTCGATGATAGTTCCCAGCCCCTGGCCTATGGACGGTGGTCTAGGGGTAGTCATGGAACGGGCCCCGGGGGACAGGTCATGACAAATGGGTATCAGAGAAGTTTGTTCTACCACAGGACATAGGACTCTGATATTTATTTTTAACAGTAATAGTGTTATGTGTAGTGAGTGTGTTTATCAGTTTAGGAAACCAGTGTTGGTGCGGTGGCCGACGTATCAATACACTAGGACCCTGACGTCTGATTTCCGACTCAATGTATGAAGGAACTGATTTCATGTGTTTTTTCAAGATTTTTATTTGTTATCTCTCGAGTCATCTCACCAGGTATAACATATTAACCATGACACAATTGTTTCTTTTCAGGATTCCTCCACATAGACAGCGGGCTTGGGTTCTGAGAGTTTCACGCTCTAATAACCCACCAAGCAACAAGCCCTCGGTGTAGTGCCCTTTTCTAGTAAAGGCACCAGTGGTACCACTCCATGTTGGGCCACAGATGCCACCATCCCCAGCAGTAGACATTGCACGCCACTTGAGTGCATTACATGAGTTCTAGTGCCAATGTACACCTAGGTTCAGGGGAGAGATGGACAAGAAAGTGGCTGAGGATTGGCTGGAGGCTATGGCGAGAGTCTTCCGACTCGTAGGGACTCCAACCGATCTTATGGTGATCCTTGCTTCCAGCCTTCTATAGGCATCACCAGGCAGATGGGGGAACATGATTCTTCTGGTTCATAACAAGATGACACTTCTCTGGGTAGACATCGAGGGCCTTTTTTTAGCAGAGTTTGTCCCAGAGACTCTTCGTGGAGTGCACATACATGAGCTTCTTCATCTGCAGCAAGGCATCATGACTGTGGCTCAGTACTCTGCGAGGTTCACTGACCTCTCATGATACTCCACCGATATGGTGCGGGACCCATTATTCAGGTCCTGGACCTTTGAACAGGGGCTTAGGTGGGAGATCAGGGCTTCGATTATCTCACTCAACATCCCGATGCAGGCGGGGGTATTAGAGAGAGTCCTCTTGGTGAAGAGTATTCTTATTGAGGAGTCACCAACAGTGAGACCCACCTCCAATCTTCATGTAGTGAATTCTTCTATACCTGGAAGTAGATAGACTCCACAGTGGTCCAAGAGGACCAGACCAAAAGGTGGAAGACTTCATGACTCCGGATCGGTTGTGTGGGGCACTCGAGGCTGAGCCAGTTATACCAGGAGCAGGCAGTGTTACGCATGCGGCGGGCAGAGTCACATGGATCGTGACTGTTAGACCCTCCGTACAGATGGTCAGCAGACGGTTGAGGGACTACCTAGGTAGAGACAGAGGTTTAACCTTGGTGGTCTATAGGGAGTAGGAGGATGTGTTAGAGTATCTAGTCGTGGAGCTGGTAGTGGGAGATGATTTGAGATGTTACCACCTCCACCACCAGGAGGTCCACCCCGAACGTAGGGAGCAGGTGGACAGGGGAGATCACACCTCCAAGAAGCAGAGACCAACGATCATGATGCTCCGGAGATGATACAAGATCCGATGTATGTCTAATCCACCATATCTGCAGTAGTTATAGACACAGGTGCCAATCATTCTTTTATTTCCACTGCCCTCATTCGGAGCACAGAGATTCCGATGGAGTCATTGGCTCGATCCTTATGGCTAGAGACTCTGACAGGAGCGGATTAGACAATTACGCAATGGTTCCGGTAGTGTGATCTTACACTAGGAGGCGAGATCATTGGCTGGGATCTCCTAGTAGCGACGTCGAGACCTTATGATGCCATCTTCTTTATGTACTGGTTATCTACAGCCCATGCTCAGGTTGAATGTATTAGGCACAAGGTGCAGTGCGTCCCCACAGATGGGACTAGGTTTACCTTCACTAGTGATAAGGGAGCCTTTTCAATGCTGGATGGACTTACCCAGAGTAGGGTGTATCCGATTACACATCAGTTGGCTAGCCTTACCCTCGGAGCTGTGGATGTGGAGAGACTGAGCTATCCTGTAGCGGTAGACCAGTACACTGATTTTTCCCTGATGATGTTCTGGGTCTACCTACTTGTAGAGAGGTGGAAATTTACATTTAATTGTACCCCAAGACAGCATCGATATCTACACCAGCATATTGGATGGCTCCCTTGAAGCTTCATGAATTGCAGGAATAGTTAGAGGACTTGCAGGGGAAGTGATTCATCCGACCCAGTATTTCTCATTGCACATCCTCTATTCTGTTCACCAAGAAGGCGGATGAGAGAATTTGTGTTGACTATCGATGCCTAAACTAAGTGACTGTGAAGAACAAGTACCCACTCTTGAGGATTGTCGACCTCTTTGATCAATTGAAGGGAGCACGATGGTTCTCTAAGACAGGCCTTAGATCGGGATATCACCAGCTTAGAGTGCATGAAAAGGATGTGCAGAAGAATAACATATGATGTCGGAACAACCATTATGAGTTCTCAGTTATTCTATTCGGTGTAACTAATGCTCCAGAAATGTTCATAGGGCCCATGAATAGGATCGTTCAGCCATACCTTTATCGCTTTGTAGTGGTCTTCATCGATGACATTCTGATCTACTTGACTACTGAGGAGGATCATGCCTATCATTTACAGGTAGTACTGGACACACTCTGAGAGAACCAGCTTTATGGTAAGCTCTTAATGTTCTAGTTCTGGAACCGAGTGGTTCACTTTCTGGGACATGTAATTTCGGAGGCTGGAGTTGCAGTAGATCCAGTGAATATTGAGGCGGTACTTTCTTGGGATCCACCCAATAGTATGTCGGTGGAACGATGTTTCCTGGGTTCGGCTTGATACTACCGTAGGTTGGTGCCAAATTTCTCTAGAGTTGCAACACCACTATCAGTGTTGACAAAGAAGAGGCAACCCTTCGTGTGGTCAGAGAGATGCCTGCAAGGTTTTCGGGAGATGAGGCAGAGGCTAACTAGTGACCCCATCTTGAGGCTACCAGATGAGGGAATGGGGTATGCACTCTACAACGACACATCAAGGATCGGAATTGGATGTGTCCTGATGCAGGAGAAACAAGTGATTGCATATAGTTCTTGACAGCTGAGACAACATGAGCAGAACTATGATACCCATGAACTAGAGTTAGCAGCAGTGGTCTTCTCCTGGAA
The DNA here is from genome assembly GCA_963277665.1 of Viscum album. NCBI lineage: Eukaryota > Viridiplantae > Streptophyta > Magnoliopsida > Santalales > Viscaceae > Viscum > Viscum album. Next base: position 1,063,403,640 of record OY728126.1, on the reverse strand, counting down.
GATGTGGCATCACTATCTGATGGGTGAGTGTTTTACAGTGTAATCTGATCACAAGAGTCTCAGGTATATCTTCTCTCAGAAGGACCTGAACCTAAGACAGTGGCGTTGGCTTGAGTCCTTCCTGGACTATGAATTCGAGATAATCTATACTCCTGGGAAGGGAAGCATTGTAGCAAATGCATTCAGTAGGAGGTCTAGTATACAGCTACTAGGTGTGGCGATGGAGTAGCTGGCCACTTTATAGATATACTTTGTGGATAGAGGCAGAGAAATTTTCGTACAATCACTCTCCCACTTCTTCAGCAAGTCAGGGAGGTGCAACATTGGGACACTGACTGTGAGACACGATGTGCTCAGATATCCACTAGACAGGCACCTGATTGATTTTATGAAGGTGAGGAGCATGTCATCCTATTTAGAGGACATACCATGGTACCAATGTCACTTCAAGAGGAAGTGATGAGGGAGTTCTACACAACCCCTCTAGCGGTACATCCATGAGTGGAGAAGATGTACCAAGATCTCCGATGATAGAACTGGTGTTCAGGAATGAATAAAGCAGTAGAAAAGTTTGTTTCCCGGTGCCTCACTTGTCAGCATGTGAAGGCATAGAATCATGTACCAGTAGGCTTGGTTCAGCCTTTAGGGGTCCCAGAGTGGAAGTGGGATTGGATATCCATGGACTTTGTGATAGGACATCCACATACATCGGGAGGTCATGATTCGATCTGGGTGATCGTCGACCAGCTCACCAAGTCGGACCACTTCCTATCGATGAGAGTGCTGGGTTCAGTAGAGAGCATGGGATGCCTCTATGTGCAAGAGATTATACGGCTTCCTGGAGTACCCTCAATGATTTTCTCCAATCATGATGCACGTTTTACTTCCTGGATATGGAAGGGGTTTCATAAGGCTTTTGGGACCCAACTTTTTTTTAGCACTGCCTCCCATCCTCTGACGGATGGTGAGACTGAGTGGACCATTCAGACCCTCGAGGACATGATGCATGCTTGTGTCCTCAACTTCGGTCACATCTGAGAGGATCACTAACATTTTATGGAGTTTTCATACAATAAGCGCTATCACTCCCCCATTTGGATTTCACCTTTTGAGGTGTTGTACGAGCGACCTTGCAGAACACCATTGTACTGGACTGACCTCGGGGAGTCTGCACTAGTGGGACCAGCGATGGTATGGGATACCACAGAGAAGGTGCAGATCATCCAGGAGCAGATGAAGACAGCACATATCAAGAAAAAGTTGTATGTCGATAGGAGACGGAGACCTTTCGAGTTCGAGGATGGCTACCACGTCTTTCTACGAGTCTCACCCCGACGAGGTCTACAAAGATTTGGATGAGGCGGAAAGTTATTTCTGAGGTTCATCGGACCTTCTTAGGTCCTCATCATAGTTGGCATGGTGGATTAATTCTTAGCTCTTACACCTCAGTTACACCCGGTGCACGATGTCTTCCATGTATCCCAGCTGAGGATATAAGTGCACAACCCTTATCACATCATCGACCATGGATAGATGGACGTCAATGATGGGGTGACTTTTACAGAGGTTCCAGTAGGGAATGAGGATCGACAGGAGCAGGTCCTTCATGGATGGTCAATACCATGGGTGCACATTCGCTGGCAGCATGAGAACCTCCAGGAGAGAACATAGGAGAGGGAGGCTCATATGTGTGCTCAGTACCCCCCCCCCATGTTTACCTAGTTTGATTTGTGGCTTACGAGGACATAGAGTCTTGAGGTGGGGATAATGTAAAGAACCAGAATTTCAATGAATTTTTTTAAATATATGGGATGTTTATGAGTCCGCAAAAATTGACTGTATGTGATTCTGAGGCCCAGAGTGCCCAAAAAGAATTTCTGAACTTTTGTTTGGGTATGTTCAGTAAACATGCGGGCGGGTTTTTCTAACTTTCGAACTGGTGCTCATAATTAAAATTTAAGGGAACTGTGGAACTCACAACACTGATATTTCCTTAAGGAGACCTCCACCTCGACTGCAGTATTTCAAGGGTGGAAGTTAGCTTCTCGCATATTCGTGAAAAGAATAAAAAAATAAAATTTTGTAACTTTTATTTTTATTTTTATTCCTTGTGGATGTTGAGTAGTGGGGACCAACAAACCTATACCTCCCATGAGAGGTTATGATAGTTAGGACCACCCGAACTAACCTCCCACGAGTGGTTTTTGTGGTGGGGACCAACCTAGGCTTAAACTACTCGAACTCCCCTCTTAATGGAGGAGAAAACCTCTCAACTCCCTCTTTAATGTGGAGGAGCCTCTTGAGCTTCCTCCACATTAATTAAGCCATCACACCACTTTAATATTCCAAGATAGGAAATTAATTTAGCCAATTTGAATTTCTGTGCCAACAAACTAAATAATAGATAACTTATTCTATTATTTTGGGGACCTTTTCTTTTTGGTCGAATTGGGGAGAGGAGGAACTTTGGAGGATTATTTTATCCAACAAATAACTTCACCTCCCAATGAGTAATACTCCGCCAATGAATTGCACTGACATTTACTTCGACTTTCTTCCTCAGGAGTTCTTCCGACGTGGAATGTCTTCATCTATGACAAATTGACGTCCGTACTTCCTCCCTCGAAATCTCCATCATCAAAAAATCCTGAGGTAGGGGTTTTTTATCACATCCTACGTACACCCCTTCTTTTTCTTTTTCGTGTTGGTAACAATCATTGCGGGATGATGGGATTTTTGACGTTCAATGACCATGTTCTCGATGAGACATATGCTACCACCCTAATGCGGAGGGTACATGCTAAAAGAACATGGTATGACCCTTCAGATAATCATACAGTGTTCTTCGTGATGAAGGAGGATGGAAACCATCCATGGTTGGGGCATGAGAACAGTGGCTGACACCACCGTCGGTTGCGATGAAGGTGATGCTGACTGCCATCCTGCGGTCTCGCACCGCCCTCGGTAGAGCCTCCCCGGGTTGGTTCGAGCCACCCCGAGCCCTCGCGGTACCCCTCTCCTGAGCCACCATCACGGAATCCTCGTGTCCCTCGTTGGATGAATTGTAGGCCAGGCCATACCCCTGGGTCCGTCATGGTCGGGCCGATTCGGTCCGACCGGGTCGGACTGGATGCGGACCCACTACGAGCCATTTACTTTCTTTTGGCCATAAATTTGGGACCGGATGACCATTTGACGAACCGTTAGTGGGGTTGGGATCCTTGGAGTGATTCGGACCCTTTCAGTTATACCCCACTGTGTTTTGGATAATGATGGGGAACGACTAGGTTGGATCGAGCATAAATCCAACCGGGCTCCTGGGACTAAAAGGCTAATAACTCACAAACCGAAAGTCCGATTAATGCGTTTCCTGTTATGTTTAGACCCTTATGACATGGCGGACCATTGAGATACTTCTTAGTGGTAATTTTTGGTAGTTGGTGTATCGACCAGTAGCTTGTGGATCAGATCCTCCCAGAGATGAGTGAGTGTAGTGCGGGAACCGAGTGGCTGGATGAGACTTGACGACTGCTAACTATTTCAACTCGGAGTGACTTAACAGGCCCAGGGGGGAGTTCCTTAGTGATGTCGAAGACCCATGGTTGGGAGATCCTAGGTGACGTGGAAGACCCATAGTAGTCGACATGAGGAGTACCTTAGTAGGTAATGAGGGGGAGCGCCTCTGTGTGATGCAACAGACCCACGATGGGGAGCACCTCTGTGTGACATGGCAGACCCACGGTACTCTACAGGAGGAGTACCTTAGTAGTCCAAGGTTAGTGGGAAGCCCCCCTATGTGACGTGGCAGGCCCACTGTACTCGATAGAGGATGAGTTCTCTAGAAGCCGAGGTGTTCAATGTTGTGACTGGGAATGTTACTTAACACTACCCCTAGAATAAATCTTGGTGTGATCTGTCTTAGAACCTCTGTGTTTTCCTCATGATTGCGATTGATTACTTGATAAGTTAGGTATATGTATGGTTATATACGTAAGTATGTTTATCTGTTGATTTTATACTTTTTGTTTTATCATTGTTGGATTGTGTTTTATCATTGTTGGATTTTGTGAGACCTAGAGGGTTTCTGGGTCCCTACTGAGTATCATTATACTCACCCCTGCATGGGCTATGCATTCACCTTGTTTTGTTAAATGCAGACGACAGATAATGCTGACTGAGGATAAGGGTACCAGGATTGAATGGTACCTGGAGGTGGACCATACGGCCTGTCGATACGTAAAGAAGAGGGGTGGACGTGGAGTGCTAAGGAGTCGATCTGTACCTACCCTTCTGGTAGGATCCTCGAAGTACAATCCATTAGCTGTCTCTTGTCTTTCTTCAGTTGTATTGTATTTTAGTTATACTTGTAGATTTACTGTTGGTCTTGTATTCCACCCACCTTTTTACTTTCAGCACTCTTTTGGTTATACAGTTTGATTGTTCTTGGTTATGTGAGTTTGCAGGATATAAATGTAATTCCTTCCCATTTTTAGGGAAAACGCCTTTTGGCGCTAGTCGCCAACCCTTGTCCTATAGAAGGCGGGCTTGGTGTTGTCACAACACAGGCCCCGAGGAACGGGTCGTGACAGTAATTGATATAGTTTTTATGAACTGGTTTATAGAAAAAAATAGAAAGTTTTTTTTAGAAAATTCTGTGGAGTATCATGGACACCTAGTGTCATGGGAAGTGGTGACCATGGACCCTCGTATGATCAGATATGTGGTTAGTTTTACATGATCATCAAACATCAAAGGGGTGAGAGTATTTTTAGGCTTGATCGACCACTACAAGAAATTTACTAGGGGGTATGTAAAGGTTTCTAATCCTTTGACAGATTTTACAAAGAAAGGAATTTTTGTATGGAATGAAAACACATAATGTGAATTCCAAGAATTGAAATATTTTATGGTGGTAGCACTACTACTGGTACTTCTTAATTTTTCTAAGCCAATTCATATTAAGTGTGGTGTGTTAGTTCAAGGAATTTGAGTGGTTATCATACAATAATGAAAACCAATAATGTATTTTAGTAAGGCTCTCACTGAAATGAACCCCACTAAACCAATTTATGAGAAAGATATTATGGATCTTGTTATGGATGTTAATCAATGACAACATTAACTATTAGGTGAAAACATCATTGTATATACTAAACATAAGAATATTAAACATTTATTAATCTAGATAATGAACATGATGAACCAATAGTGTTGGAATGCTAAGAAACATGGTTTGGAATTTGAAATTGTGTATAAAATAGGAAGAACAAATCATCTCGTTGACTATTTTTCCAGACTAGTGGAAGAGGAGCATGATGAACGTCCATTGAAATTCTTCTTTTTTATTTTTTGTCTGAACCATTGTGGATGTATTTATAAATAGTATGGGTAGAACTAGCTTTGGATAGAGACCATAGGAGTCTCATGGATTCCCTTGGGGAATAACCAGATTCTTATCCAATATGTTATATTCATGAAGGGATACTATATTAAGGAGGATGGTTGGTACTATCCAAATAGTAAAGACTAATATCAAATTTTTTTACTTTAAATTCATTATTATATTTTTGGGTGGACATTTGGGTTACCTTAAAACATATAAAAGGATCGTTGGAGGGTTGTTTTGGAAAGGAATAATTCATAGTGTGTTGAAGTATTTCCGGAAGTGTGACATATGTTAGTGGTAGAAGTACCATACCGTGCTTTCCACTAGGTTACTCCAACCATTGTCAATACCTGTGATGTTTGGTAAGAAATATCAATGCATTTTATATCACGTTTTCCCAATTTTTTGGTCAATTATGTGACACTTTTAGTGGTGTATAGATTCTATATGTATGCCAATTTTTTCTACTACTAAATACATACACAGAAATGGTGGTGGAAAACATTTTTATTAAGGAAGTGGTCCGATTACATGGAATACCCAAGTATATTTTAAGTGACATGGATCCAATTTTTTTCAAAAACTTTTGGAAATATTATTTTCACATGGAGGGAATGTTTTAAAGATGATTTATTCCTACCATCCACTAATGTATGAGAAAAACGAAATAATTAATGAAATTTTGGAAACAAACTTACAATGCTATGCTAAAGAGCTGCATGTTTCATAGGCACAATGGATACCTTGAGAAAAATATTGTTAAAATGATACTAATAATACCTATACTAAATTTATACATTTTGAAATATTTTATGGTAGTAATACATTAACCATTATACACTTTATGAAGGGGAGACTCAGGTTGATTCTGTTTCTACCGATTTGAAGGATTAGGATGCTATGTTGGTTCATCTTCAGTAGAATTTATTCTATTCTCAATATCTAATGGTGAAATTTTTCTAATAAACACCGATGACATGTGAGTTTTGAGGCTTGTGAGAATGTGTACATTAATATGAGATAGAACATTCAGACGACAACACCTAAGAAGATTTTTCTTAAATCTTACTACTCATTATTATGGTTCACAAGAAATCATTGAAGGGTTAGGCACTATGAAATATAAGCTAGATCTACTTAATAATTCCCAAATACATCCTATATTTCATGTTTCTCATTTTAAATGCATTGTTGGCGACCACCCTTTACAAGAAACTATTCCCTATGTGTTTTTCGAGGGTCTTGTTAGGTCTATTTCACCAGCTGTGGTTTTAGCTAAAAAGTCACAGGTTGGTCGACCTCAAGGATAATTTCTTATCAAGTGTAAGGGCTTGGATATTGAGGATTATAACTAGGAAGACATTACTGATATCATGGATCCATTTATAGATCTCTACCTTGAGGAAAAGGTGGATTTTAAAGGAGGTACCCCTATTAGTGATGGTTAGGTCCCCCTGGATAGACTAACTATCATCTATACATACCGTTGGAGGAGCCCTCTATCTAATACCCGAGGATATGTGGCTTGGGAATGAGGAATGGAGAATGTGTTTGGAAATGGGACATATGAATACTTGTAATATCAGTTCAGTTAAACCTCCTAAGTCAATTAAAGTTATAGGCCTACTATATATCATGTTCATTGTCTTAGAGAGGGGGGATCATGAGGATTATAGTTAGATGCACCTAAAAAATAAAGATATAGAGAGAGGGGTGACCTCATTTTATATTATTGAAAGAATAGTGGAGGTCTTTTAGGATGTCTTCTCTCCCTTGAGAAGCTCCAGTTGTGAACCTTTTATCCTATGTATTTTGTTTATTAATTATTTCCTAGTGAATATTTTTTGGAAATATATTGTATGTGAGAAGTTCTTAATAGTTAATTATAATATGATAAATGTTGATATCTCTCTTGTGAAACTCCTCATTATTATTTTAAAAATCAATAATGAAATTGGCTGTAACAAAATCATGGTCCTTATGGTGAATAAATTGAAACACATGAAAAAGGGACCAAAGAATTAGTCTAAGTATAAGGCTTTTGAGTAACAACCTTCCAAAAAGAGAAAGATACAAAGGTAAGTAAAGGAAAAATAGATAATCTATTTTACATGTGGAAATATCATCATCTAAAAAAAGGAATGTACACTTAAGAATAAATGGGAAGCTTCATGTATATTATTTAATGAGTGTAACTTATACTTATCTACCATTTGGTTATAAATACTACTTTTGGTTCTCATATATGTATCCAAATATAGGAACCAAATAGATTTAGAAGGGTAACCAATGGGGAGGTGTATCTTTGAGGAACCAGTGGGGCCCTTTTGGCTATCATTGATATTGGAGACTACCACCTTACACTTCCAACATGACTTATCTTAGTTTTCATGTATTGTTATTATGTTTCTACTGTAACCAAGAACATTATATTAGTTTCTTGTCTTTATATGAGTGGTTTTTTTTTCATGTTTTCAAATAATAAATGTAATTTTGATAATGATAAAATTTTTATAGTATGGAAAAACTTAATAATAGTCACTAGGTATTAGATTTTGAAAACTAAGTATTGGAAGTTGATAATGAATGAAGTTCACATGAAACATATAACACTTCTCTAGGGAATCACCATCTAGTCTTGTAAACCAGAAGCACATGAAAAATATATATCAATAAGGTTATTTGAAATCTTTTGAGCTAAAACCATTTGAAATATATCTAACATGTTTACAAGGTAATACAACCAAATAACCTTTTAGTGGTTGATTTTTAAGTGATACAATTTTTATAAAATTGTTATAGACTAATTTTTATGGAATATGTATAGTAGAATCTAGAAGTATATTCTCATTCTTCATTACTTTTACCAATTATTTGAGTAGATATGGATTTTATAATTAATGAGGTGAAATTTATAATCGTTGGAGGAATTATAGGAAATAAATAATGTAGTATGTAATAACATTGGAAAGAATATAAATAAGATTCATTCAGATCTAGGTAAATAATATCTAATCCAAGACTTTGTCAACCTTTTATGGGAGTGTGATATTGTATCACAACTCACTCATTCTAATACACCCTGGTGAGCTGGTGTAAGTGAAAGGAGGAACCACACCTTGCTAGACATGGTGAGGTCAATGGAAAGTCAGGATAATTTTCCATTATCATTTAGGGGATATGCATTACATACTATAATGTACACAAAGAACCAAGTTCCAACTAAATCCATATATGGTATATACTATGAGTTAATGTATGGAAGGAAGTATGTTTTGTAAAAAATACATATATGGGTTTCAAGGATTTTAGTAAGGCCATATCTGGAAACAAATGGGCACCTCAAGGCATGAAGTGTATCTCTATAGGTTACCCAAATGAAAAAATAGATATTACGTATACAAACCCTCCTAAAAAATGGTTATAATATCGAAAAAATCCATATTCTTAGATATGGATCACATATAAAAAGGATAGTGGGAGAAGGATTAATATTAATGGAGTTTATGCTCAAGATACACATGAGTTAAGAAAGAAAAATCTTCCAACAAACCTTATTAAAGAAGATAGTACTAATGCATATGTACTATGTATGGGAATTTGAGAGGTTAGAGAACTAGTTAATTATGGTTTTATAGTCACCAAGGATGGTGACTCATTATTAGTGGACAATTATAATCTTATATCATACAAGGAATCATTATATATCACAAATTATAATAAATATCAATAGGATATAAATTATGATATGGATTCCATTTATTAAGAACAAGTCTAGGTTTTGGTCGATCTGCTAGATGATGTAAAGCCTATTAGGTGAAAAAGGGCATTCAAGAGAAAACTATAGATAGAAGGTAGATTCAGTATATAAAAAGAATGACTACTGTATAAAGGGTTTAAGAAATGTCTTGTAATTTATTAGGATGAAATAATCTCTCCATTTACCTTGTTTAAATCAATTATAATTATATTTACTATAGGGGAATTCCACCACCATGAGATTTTAAATATGGATGTCAAAACAAAATTATTCAATTGAAACCTTCAAAAATATGCCTATATGACATAACTAAAAGGGTTTGTGACCCCAGTTAATTCTAAAAAGTTATGAATGTTTCAAAAATACCCTTATTGATTGAAGAAAGTATCTAGGTCATGGAATTTTAATTTTTATGAAGCCTTAGAATATTTTGGACTCATAAAGAATTTATTTTATTCATGTTCATTTCAATGGTTCAGTAGTACCATGGTTTTTTTCCGAGTAGTATATGTTAATGGAATATTACTTTTTAGAAATGATGTGCATGACTTTGTATCAGTTAAGGACTGTTTGAACAAGTGTTTCTATATGATGGAATTAGGTGAAGAAGCCTACATCCCCAAAATCATGATACATTAGAATAGATCCATAGGTTTCTTTCACTAAATTAGTGTAGAAAACCAACATAGGATAACTAGACAAGTCACCCATGAAGGTCTTCCACAAGTTGATCATAATGAAAACAACCAAACATGTCTCATGTATAACTGAAAAAAGGAAAACCAATAGAATACATTGCAGATGAAAGAGTATAAATATATATGAGCTGTACAAATTCAATCCCAAATAGATGAAACTAAAAGTGAAACAAGACAATCCAAAGACCAAATATCCATGTGACCAACCATCACCACTAAACCGACACACATAGAAGGCATCGACAACCAAGAGAATCTCGAAAAATAAAAGATTCCCTTCCGTTTATCTGAGTCCTTAAAAACAACGTCTATAAAGGAAAAAAGGAAAATTATGTTGTGAGCACAAAGCCTAGTAGTATTTTATATAATAATCTATATAAATTCTAATATCAAAAAACCATAGTTATATATTTTAAATAAAACCAATTTATAAAGAATTTCCAGAAGATAAAATATTTTTTAAAACAAAAAATCCTTTGGTTTTTCATAATATCATTTCATATATTCAAATCATCTCATATTACAGGTGTATATATGAAATAATGTGAGCATAAGAAAATCCATACATGTATACACCATAAGATAAATAATTGAGCAATACAACCATGAAATAAACCATCATGTGTAAAACCAAGCATAAATTACAAGGCTTGATATTGGGCTCTAATATATGAGAATACTTATTAGACGTAAAAAAGAAGTCTAAACCAGAAATAATGCATCTCAAACTAATATTGAGTCCCATAAAGTTATATCAATCTCACAAAACCTCTAGTGGTACTACAAACACATAAGTGACATGTTCATTTCTCGATACACCCAAAGTCCCCAATGTGTTGTGATTTCCAACAAGTAATTTAAAACCTTGATCACAATTTATAAATCATTTTTCAAAGTGAATAATATATACTTCAAATATTGAAAATCCATTAGTAATCAAAAACCACTTTTAAGGAATTTCATCCACACATTGTATGTTAAATTTTTTTTAAATGAAATCCCTTTTAAAAAATATATCTCATAAAGAAAATACACCTTGTTATCAAATCCTTACTTTTCATAAAAATACCAAGGAATTGAACAAAAAAATTAAGTTATTGAAGAATTATAACCTTTTTATAGAAACATTTACCTAAAGAATGGAGTAAAAACACCAAGGATTGATCTCCTGAAGGATAGGGTTGAATCTAATAAAAAAGGGAATTAAAGGACTTAAAATATATTTCTTGGGTACACAAAGTTCAAGGAATAAAGTTGCAAGAAGAGAAAATTCATAGGGTTATCTCGGTATTTATACCTAAAATTTAATACATTACACCACGACATAGGCCCGAGGAACAAAACATAAAGGTTCTAAAAGAATCCATTTCCAAAATTCAATGTGAAGGGGGATACATCACATCCTTATGGTCAAAACCACATTATATTTCCACAACCACATATCCTATTTTCTAGTGGAGGCACCCTAGCACATCCAGATACACCATGAACTAGGTGTGCCAATTTTGGAAGAACAGACTAAAACTCCCAACATGACTCCACATCAAAATATCTTCATCCACACCATATGGAAATCCTGAATAGAGGGTCTATGCTATAGGCCCTTATACATGATGCATCTATTATGAAAAAAATAACAACCCCAAAAATACATCTTATGGACTCCACACCACAACCCTATAAATCACACTACAACGAGCACATCATAAGCCATAGTAAGCATCTCCATGGTGTAGTCCCCTCTATAGAAAATGATAATTTTCCAAAAAAATATAAAAATTACAAAAAATCACCCAAAAATTGACGACTAAAATTTGAGATTTGGAATATATATGAGTTGGTGAAGGGATTTCATAGTCAGGGTACACGCATTGACCAAATAATAAATAGATTTAGTATAGAACAATATAAGAGGGTACTAGTTCATATAAAAAATAACCTAGATAACCCACATAAACCTTACCCAAATCAATTATGATATCCCCTAAAGTGTATTCTTTATCCCCAAAAGCTGGCGACCAGCTCCCAAGAGTCAAAAAAATAAAAGGGACTAAATTTTTCCAACAGAATAACTCATCAATACAAATCAGTGGATATAAATCAATAAAAATTTGGTGAGTAAAAAACTCCCCAAGAGAAAAGTGTCACAAGTATATAAATACAAGTCTCCAAATATTATACCAATTAAAGTAGACACATCAAGCCATGCTAGAAAACATCTCAATATCTATATTCAATAAGTGCATCACATGGTCCATCGATCACCACCAACTCCCAAGGTACTACTAGTCAAGAACATCAACCACCTTCTATCATTTCCTTTCCTTTCCTCAGACCAAGTATAATAATGTCTAAAAACTCCCAAAGGAAAAACTAGGGTATTAACAGTAACTACCAATAGGATTTCATTATGTGTTCCATAATAAATCCATATCAATAAAAAATATATAATAAAATTTAAATAAGATATTCCATGGTAATATTTCCAGGGTTTATAACTAAAAATTCTTTATATAAAATTTATATCGGTAATATAAAATAGTTACAAAAATTAATTTCGTTTAAAATAGTAAGATAAATGAATATCTTCCAAAATAGATAAGAAAAATAATTTCCATAAAAGTAGGAAAGGATAATCATTTTAATAAAATACTGGAATGTATAATCATTTTCATTCTTAGAACCATGGTAAAAACACTTGAGTTTTGTTAGTTATGGTCATAATATTCCACACAATCTTAGTAGAGTATGGATCTAGGTGTGAACACACTCTCTAGATCCCATTCCTAGGGGAATAAGAGAGAATAGAAAATAATAAAATCATTTCCCTCAAGATATCTTACTATTTGTTTCATTATCAATCCATTGATAGATATAGGTTTACCTAGCATGAATATCCTTCTACACAACTACCTAAGCTCTAATGTGATTCTAGGTAATCAATCATACATTGGGATATCATTAATTTCAATCAATATCAAATCATTTTAATCAATAATTTCATTAAACCCAAAGATCAATTTTTAAAACATTCCCTTTCATTTTAGAAACCAATATAAAATGGTTTTTATCGAAAACTCATGCCTTTAAAACCAATTCATCCCATTTCAAATCATAAAACGTTTCATGCCATCCCATTCAAAATTATCTATCAAAACCATGATTCAAATCACTAATCCTAATTCAAGAACATTTTCTAAAAATTAAAACATCATTTTAATAACCATTTTCATAGGGATTTCATCACACACACCATTCCATTTCAAAATTATTTCTCAAAAATAAAAAATATAACCTTATAAATAAAATAGAAATCCATTTCAAATCAAACAAGAATTAAAGAGTTTCATTGATAGGAATGTATTATGAAACTACCTACCTCAATTTAAAATTCACCCACACCCAACAAGTGATCCATAATTATAAGAATGATAGCATGATCAAGGTAGAATATTAGAACCACAATTCTCAAATAAGAATCTCCAATTCATCATCTATAGAATAATGAGAGAGGGACAAAAGAAATATCTTATTGATTACAAATAATAGAACAATGTCTGATGAATATCTAGGAAACAAATCCAATTTCCATGTTGGTTCTATAACAAATCAAATTAGATTAATTAAAAATGATAGATATAGAATCAAAACCCTTGATCTGTGGTTCCATTAAATAAAACAATGGAGGATTTAGGTGATCAATAAAGATATATAAGAAACATTCCCCTAACAAAGAGAATCTTAATCCAAAACCCAACAATTTTTCAAAAACAAACATCATGAGGAAAGTGATCCCAAAAATCATGAATTGGACTCCCCTTAGTCAATATCCTAAACCAAAAAAGGGAAAAGAGATATATCAGTTGTATTTCAGGTCTTAAAATTTAAATTTAGAATCATGAATTCATGTTCCATGATTATTCAGCATAATTTTTCAAATCATGCACCACCCGCGTGCTCCCTTTTGGGATACTAGAAGAGATTCATGATTTGAAAAACTGTAAAACAATAGTGCATGACCCCATTATACCAATCCACATGGTTTTAGGGGAATTCCACATGGTTTTCAATAACTGTACACCTATCTATGATCCCTTCTTTGGGACTGTAATACAAGGAACATGATTTCTAGGGAAAACCCACAAAATTTTATCTAACCATGTTCCAACCATTCAATGACCTAGAAACCAATAAAAATTTATAAAATTCACCCTGGTCAACTCATGAAATTATATAAACAAGATATGGTCAAAAAGAAGGAATGCATGTACTTGAAAGTGGGTATTGGGTTGTTATAAATTATCCCCACCATAAATTCTTTCATCCCATTAAAATCATCATTAAGAATACTGCTCCACAAAAAGATAAGGTCACTCCTCTATCATCAAGCCCTCACTCTCCCATGACTCATGATAATTAGAACCATGTTTCCAAATAACTTGAAGCAATTATATAAACATCCAATGAAGAACCTTTATTTTGATAATCAATAATCCAAATTGGCTAATTATTAACATATATATCAGGTTATACATCAAGGTCCTCCCAACTCAAAATATGATATGGGTATGAAAGATACTTATAGATCTAGGATACATGAAAGACATCATGGAATGAAATAGTCTTATGGTTGAAAGAAAAAAATTATATGCCATGTTTCCAATCTGATCAATAATATCAAATTGTCCCATGTACCTAAGTGCTAAACGTCCATGTCCTTCAAGCCATTAATGAACCAACTGAGGCAAGACTCTCAAAAACACCTAGTCACTAACTAATAACTCCAATGGGAGTTTAAGATGATCAATATAAAACATATAACAGCTCTGTGTCATTACCATTATTTGATGAATCACCTGAATCTTTTTTATCGCATCTTGAAAAAAACTAGGTCCAACTAGGGATGCTTCACTAATATTAGAATAATATAGTATAGATATAAAAGTGAATACCTACAAAGACTAAAATTATTCCATAATAGAATAATGGTATCTATTTTTATAGGGAAAATAAACCTTTCCCAAATGGAAATCCATTGATCTTCCAATGTTTAGGAAATAAGAATAAAGCATGTCCTCTAGAATCTGTATAGCATGTTTTGTATGAACATTTATCTGAGGATGGAATTTGAAGTCCAATTTTACCTATGATCCCATCATATCCTAGAGGACTCTCTAAAAATTATTAGTCAACCGTCGATCCCTACCAGAAATTATGGTAGGAAGAATTCCATTAATTCTGATGATTTCCTAAATATACAAATTTTTTATGTCCTCAACTTTAGAGGTATAATGAATGGAAATAAAGTGATATAATTTTAAAAATAATTCAATCACCACCAAAATAACATTCTTTACTTGATGGGTAAATTTAATCCCAACAAAAAATCCCATTGATATCTGATCCCACTTAAAAGTTAGCACATGAAGTGTTTGAGGTAGACCTAAAGTATTTTGATGCTCATATCTAATCTTCATCAAATATATCAATGATAAAAAAATCAATAATGTCTCATTTCATACCTAGACACCAGAATAATCTCTTTATATGGTACAATATTTTTATCATTACTAGGTGTACCACATAATAGAATAATAAAAAAAGCCCATCAAAACCTTCCTCATAGGTAATAGAACAACATACTTGTTCCTAAAGAAAATAACACCCTCAGATGATAGAGGTTATTCTTTGATGGTATCCCCACCATATAAATAATTTATAATTCCACAAAGCTCATAATTAAGATGTTGTTCCTAGAGAATCATCTAAAAAAATAGAGGATTTCAACATATCACTTACTAGAAAAACCTTAGTTTCATCTTCCCAGAATCAAAAATTCACATGAGTAAAGAGATCCATTAGAGGCTCATCTAAAATAGAGAGGATTTCAACTGATATCATACTAAACCAAACTCATTTTCACCCTCCCAAACTCCAAAATTCATATGAGAAAATATTTCTATATGATTCCATTCCTCCGAATATTCTTTCATGACCTGGGATGGATGTTTCATAGTCATATCATTAACAATTAAATTTCCATTATAGGGGTGTAGGTTATGATAAATTCAAAAAACTATAAGTACTACACTCATTATCTCTACTCAAGGGTCATATATTTTTATGAGAAGATATAAGTCAAACTTTTATGGTCTAGGTAAATTGTAACCATTCCTCCAAAAAGATAATTCCTCAAACTCTTAGGACTATGAATCACAACTATGAGTTTGAGATCAGGTGTGATAGATCTTCTCACGATGTCTAAACTTATAAGAACCATAATCCACCACGTAATCACCCTTCATGAGAACATATCCCACCATGAACATGATCCATCATATAAGACCACATATCTCTTCCCAACCTATGGAAGAGTAAATACTGGATCTAAAGTCATACGATGCTTTAACTCATCAAATGATTCATAACATTTTGAATCCCCAACAAACATTACTCCCTTACATGTGATAGCGGTCAATGGAGATGCCAAATTTGAGAAACCATTCCCAAAATAATGATAATAACATGAAAATCCCATGAAGATTTGAAACTCAATGATGTTTTTTTGGTTCCTACCCTGACATAATAGATTTCACCTACTTAGGATCAATATAAATACCATGTTCTAAAATCACATATCCAAATAAATTTACCTCTGGAATATAGAAATGAAACTTTGATATCTTGGAATATATTTGGTGATTTCTCAAGAAGTCCAAAAAACCTCTCAATTAATTCACATGGTCCCCCTCGGTTTTAGAGTAAACCAAGATGTATTCCATGAATACCACAATGATAGAATATATGTATTGATGGAAAATCCTTGTCATCAAACCCATAATCATAGTAAGAGAATTGGTCATTCCAAAAGGCCTGAAAAGGTACTCATAATTTCTATTCCTCCTCCCTAAAATAGTATTAGGGATTTTACACTCCTTGATTTTAAGCAGGTGAGAACAAAAAAATATCACTTTTTGTTAACCACTTAACCCCTTTCAATTGGAAAAAAAATCATCAATATAGGGTAACAAATACTTGTTCTTGACCATGGCCTGATTGATCTTTCAGTAATTATCATATAGGTCAGGTGTTCCATTAGCCTTATTAGAGAAGATCACAGAAACTAACTAGGGTGGTACACTGAGTTGAATGATGGATTTGGACATCAAGTCATCCAACTGAGTATTAAAATCCTCCAGTTTAGTTGGTTCTATTCATTAATTGGGAATATTAATAGGCCAGGTACCTGGTACCAAGTTGATAAAAAACCCCAACTCCCTCACCAGTGGAAAACCATAAATTTATGATAGAAAAACATAGGGAAACCAATATTATACTAATGGAATAAACACACATGGATATTCTTTATCTAGTTCAAAAACAATCATAGATATCATCCTACGCAAATATAGAAGAGAAGACCCAACTCAACCCAACTCTAAGTCCAATTCTCCTTGAAAAATATAGAACTCCTCATCAGGGGTAGTAAAGGAGACTCTCCAAAGATAAATGTTGATATGAGATTTATGATAAATAACAAAATCTATCGTATGAATGGTTCTCAGAGGTTTCATATCCAGAACCAAAAGATCCCAAACAAGATTAATTTGTGATAAATACAAAGTACAAGATGGGAATCAATGACCTTTATCTTTCTTTGTATCATGTAATGTGAAAATATCAATTACATAAGGCATGATATTCATTATAATATTTAACAATAACTTAATAATGTTAGATGAAAAATAATGAGATTCAACAATATCAAATAATCCGGTCACTAAAGATAAATAATTAATAATGCTACCCCTCACTATCATAGGACCCGCTGCAACTTCTACTGAAGACTCATCCACTTCATGATGAATATTCATTCATGATATATATGGTTGGAAACACTTTTTTTGTTGAAGTACCTAATTACTCCACATATCCTCCAGATAGTATTGATATGGTACCGCTACACAGAGAGGTAAAAACATGTAAAAAACTCTATAGGTATCCTGATCATGCATAACAGCTATAAATTTTATATTCCACTATGAAAGATCACTTAGTTTACCTAACATTGCAACATTAAAAATATGTTAGAGGTCCTTTACTAGATACTATAGAATATTTAGAAAACTTCTACTCCCATGATCCACCACTATAGTTTCCAACACAAGACTTATCCCACTTCCTCTTCCCTTTAAAGAGACTACCTATGAAACCACTACCAGTTAGAGGAACTCCTATCAGACATGAATTACTATCCAAGTCAAGATATGTCATAATAAATCTCTGCATAAAGTTATTATATTAGGTGGTTTTCATCATGAAAATATGAGATCAAATATCTTCTCAAATACCAATCTCAAACCTATGATATTTTAGTTTCTCATTTGATACCACCTCAGGTGAGAAAAGATAAAGTACATAAAAATGATTGGAAAAATGAATCATGTTCCATTCACAATGATAATTATTAAGAAAATACATCCAATAAAACAAATCCATAGATTCTATATATAATTAATTCAAAAAAATATACTTGAATTTATTCTACTCCAAGCCCAATTTTTCCCTTCCAGAACAATAGAATCCCACCACCTCTCTCTAGGCCCTTCAAGTTTAAAGATGGAACATTTCACCTTAATGTAATCTGGTGTAACTAAAAATTCAAAGAGTTTATAAAACTTTTTAAACTATTCATATTCTTTCTTATGATCATTGGTACCATAAAAATATGATGGTTTTATAAGAATAAACTCTTTGAAATGATCTCTTCTATTGTCCCTCTGATGTACAACCTCTGCTGCCTGAATTGGAATATGTACAACTACTTGTCATAGAGCATGGACAACATTTACAAAAAACACTATAATGTTATGATAAACTAGAAGTTTTACATGTTTTGGTTCATTATTATATCCCTCACTAGGTTTATTCAAACACATTATTGGGGGAATGATACTATACAACATCAACAAATGACAATATATCACCAGTCAAGAGACACTAGAACATCCACTCTCATTAATCAAAATTTTACTAGGAAAAAAAAATATAGTATAAAATATTAGTAATATTATAGAATAATATCATAAAACACATCAATGAATGTTTCCCCCAACAACCCATGATAAATTAAGGCTCATTACCATTAGATCTCTCTAGGAACTTTCACATAACCTACCTCTTAAGTCTCGATAATCATGTCTCTTATCCACCAAGATATCCCAAACTATATACCAACATCCAAGGAATGAAAATACCTCCCATGATAACAATTTTTCATGAACCTACTTGGATAACCCACCTAAGTGGTACCCAAATAAATTTTGACATAGCTCGAAGGTCATTCTTGATCACTATGGGCTGGTGAATGGTTCTTAGGAATAAAAAAATAAGAGGAATGTTTTTTTCAGTAGAATAAGTCATCAAGAAAAAGAAGTGGATATAAATCAATAAATAGTAGGTATCCCAAGCAATCCTCAATATAAAACTACCATAAGTGGATAGATAAAATTCTGAAAAATGGTATGCCAACCAAATTCAACACATCAAACTATGATAGAAAACATTAAAAGATCTTAATGTAATAAGTGGATCACATGTCCCATAGGTCCCAACAAACTCCCAAGACCCTACTAATCAAGAAAATACTCCACCTAATAGTAGTGAATTTTCTTTCCCTAGACCTAGTATAATATAGTATACAAATATCTAAAGACAAAATTTTGGTGTAAGAAACAAATCCCATTAGGATCTCACAATGTATTCCATAAGCAATCCATATCAAGTAAACAAAATATACTCAATTTTAAATAAAACATGGAATTGTAATCTTTTCACAATTCCTAGATAAACATTATTTAAAAAAATAAAATGGATTATATAAAATTGGTATAAAAGTATATATCCTTAAATATATATATATAATCATTTTTTTCAAAATTTGTATGAAAAATAATTTATATCAATGAAGTCAGGAATGAGAATTTTAATCAAATATTGGAATGTTTAATAATTTTTTATCATAAAAAAATTTTAATAACACCTATGGTTTGTTAGTTCCAACCACAAGGTTCTAAAAAATCTCAGTTAAATACTACTCTAATTATGCACAAACTCCCTAGATAGTAATCATAGGGGTAATGTGAGTGAATCTAAAAAAATAAAATCCCTTCCCTTATGATAGTTTAGTTTCATTTTCAACGTTAATCAATTTCAAGATATAAATTTACCTACATTTCAAATCATTCTACATAACTACCCAGGATCCCATGTGATTCAAGGAAATGAATCATACATAGGGATATTATTAATTTCAACCAATCAAAAATCATTTCAATCAGTAATTTCATTCGAATCCAAGTTCATGTTTCAAAACATTCAATTTAATTTTGAAAATAAACATAAAATTAATTTTTATCAAAAATTCATGAATATAAAACTAATTAATTTCATTATAAATCATAAAACATATAATTCCATCTCATTCAAAATGCACCATCAAAATCATGCATTATATCACTCAATTCAATTCAAGAAAATTTTTTAGAATTCAAAACACTATTTCAAATGCTGTTTTCAATGAGATTTCATCACACACACCCTTCCATTTCAATATCATTTATCAATAATAACAAATACTGATTTATAAATAAAACAAAAATATTTTTTAAATCAAATAATCATTAATGTTTTCAATTTATAAGAATTATTTATAAAACCATGCAACTCAATTCAAAAACTCATCCAAATCCAATAAGGGATCCATAATCAGAGGAAGGATACAATGATCAAGTGAGGATATTAAAACCATAATTGTAACATCCCGATATTTTTTTAAGTATTCCTAAACCTTCTTGTCTTAAATAATTATTATGTTAAATAGAAAAATGGTTTATCAGTGAAAAGTTTCATTTTTTAGAAACGTTGTGCAATGGTAAAAAGACCATTTAATACTTTGGAATATTTAATTAAATATTTTTTGTGTTAAATACTGGGTAAGTATAGTTTCTGAGATCTAAAAATCCTCAGGGATTATTGAATAAAAATATTAAATATATTATTTTAAGCACAAGTAATTTATTTAAAAAAATTGAATAACTCTAAAAAAGTTTTTCGTAGGAGAAATCTGAGAATACTGTTATGTTTGAAATCTGGTGTTTACTCTAGGAAGGGTATAACATTCAAAGTCTCCAGACTATTGAACACATCACTCATGAGATTAATTTCTTAAATAATATTTAATATATTATTTATTAAAAATAATTAAATATATCTCAAATTGTGTGTCATACAGAAAATCTGAGACCACTGATGGGTTCAGAATGAAGGGTTTTCCTTATACAAGGTATAACATTTGTTTACATCAGGTGTTTATATGCCTCACTCTAAAAAATAACCCTTTATATTTTAATTAATTATTTATTCCAATTTTTATATAATAAATCACTATTATCATTTAAATGATGCATCGTAAGAGAAATATGAGACCACAATTAGATCTGGAATGACGTGTTTACCCTAAACAGGGTATAATATTCATGATCAACACGTGTTTTGTCACATATCTCTTTATAGTAATGTATATAAAAATTATAATACATTAAATTGATTAAAAAAACTGACAATAATAACCAAAATGTTTGAAAATAAGGCTTCATCTTCCTTGGACCAAAAAAACCATTTTTGAATGCTCCATTTTACAAAAGCTTCAGTTTCTTCACTATTTTAATCCATTTCACTTGCAAAATCTTAATGAGGATGAATAAATGACTCGATATTGATTTTTCTATTGAATAATATTGGATATTGGGTATTTTAAATAACTGGAAGGATGTACATGATTTTAGGGTTTTATTTATAACTGCATCAATTTTTTTTTTGGCCCATGGTAGATCTGCTCGAGTGTGAACCACCTCAGGTGTTATTTTTGTAATATTGGCTAACATCAGTCCATATCCAGTGTTGTTCCAGGTTTGGGGAGAATCCATCCATGGAGTTGAGATTTTGTGCATGGGGTTGAATAAGGAAGGTTTTTTTAATTATTTATTTTAACCTTTTTTATTCAGACATCTAAAATCAATATCTTCTATGTTATTGTTCAGATTTACGTACCATCAGTTTCATTAGTTTAGTATCGATGAAAATGATCTAAATAATATTTTTTATTTTACGTAACCACTGTATTGTTAAATATTCTTTTTCATTCTTTAAATGTATTATTTTAAATAAATTATCATAGGAAGATTATTAGTATTATAAAATTATAATTATTAAAATAATTGTAACAGGATAATAACATGGTTTTATCTAGTGATAGTTTATAAAATTGTTTTATGATAATATGAATTATAATAGTACAATTGTAGGACTTATTGAAAATAATTATCAAAACATAATTTCACAAAATTATCCAAAGAAAATTTTTGTTTTATGAAAAGATAATCACACGGGATTATCAAGGTATAATTAAATGAAATTGAAAAATGATAATTTTAATGATTTATAAAAGGATATTGTTTCATAATTATAAAATGATATCTACCTGAAATTTCAAGGGGATAATTTCACATGATTATTGGAAGGTGATTATAAATAAAAATATCAATTGATAATTTCATCAAACAATCAAAATATAATTATAAAGAATTATATAAGAATAATTTCTTGAATTTATAATGATAATTTATGTCAAAATTTTAAGGATAATTATGAGGAAAGTGTCACGTGACAATTTTATCAAAATTATCTTGGGATAATCACGTATTTTGTCAAAGGATACTTATTATAAATTTAAAATGATAATATGAAAACTATCTAAGGAAGATAAAATATTATCGCATTTAATATTTTAATCAATAATTTGAAATTATGCAAGAGATATAAAATATTATTGTATGTAATATTTTTATCAATAATTAGTATTTAGTTATGAGAGATAAAATATTATCACATATAATATTTTAATCAACAATTTTTAATTATCCATGAGAGAGAAAATGTAATAACATGTAATATTTTATTTCATTGTGAAATAAAATAGAGGGATATAATTATCAATTGACGTTTATAATTATTCTCATGGTATTTTCTTGCGATTTCATAGGTTAACATAAAAAAATAATCTATAGATTATCTAGGAGAGAGAAAATGTAATCGCATGTAATATTTTACTTCCTTTTGAAAGAAAATAGATGTTTTTGTTCTAGGACCCCTTGATGAAAATATAAATTTGGCGTGTTGATGTTTATGATAATGGGACCTTAAGTAGATGTATTGAACCACATGAGTTGGTTTATCTTTACCGCTAACATAGACAACCTTGATGTAGGTGGATCTGTTCTAATTAGGGAAATTGATTATCCTTGGATTTCATGCTTTATTTCAATTACTGATTTAAATTCAATTACATAAATTGATTTAAATTGATGTAATAAAATCCAATTCCTTTGAATTGAGAGATTTGAATTGGTTTTGGCATGAGAATATATAAAACCCCCAATTCCATTAAATTGGGGTGTATATTTATGGAAAATGGATGATTGAAATTGTTTAATAGAAATTATGGATTTGATAGAAATGGTTTCAATTAAATTTTTGAACTTAATTGAGGAAATGAATTATGAAATTATGGAATTGGTTCTGAATGGACTTGAAGCTGTAAAAAATGGCCTAAAATGATTTGATAGAAATTGAGTGGTTTTATATTGTGAAAAAGGCATGTTTTTGAATAAAACTAGTTTTGGTTTTAAATAGAATGAAATTGGAATTTTTGAAATGGAATAATGGGATTGATCGTATTTTTAAGCAGTCTTAAAATAGTTCTCCCATCATGTAAGAGAACATGCAAGACTCAGGTAGTTAGTGAGGTTTTTGGATACACTCTATGCTACGACAACATTCTAAAACAAACTTACGGCGGGTCACATTCCTAATGGGTTGGTGATGAGTCTTCTTTGGATATTGTCATAGGGACGTTTGTATACAAATTATTTTGAGTTCGCATAAAGAGTGTGGAATCATATAACTTGTTAATACTATCATACCTTTCGACAGATGACTATGTTTCTCGCTTGTTTATTTATATTTGAGATATAAATGTATGCCAATGATTTTGAACTGCTTTACATTCCTATTGAATTTATATAAATTATTTTATATAAATGTTTTAAAAAATACATTGTTTTAGAAATATTCCATCATTTGTAAAATATTTCCTTAAAATATTTATTTCCATAATTTGAAAATGTATAGCATGTTTTGTTTAAATATTCCTTTGAGTTTCCCAACCTGTTTAATTTTAAATTGAATGCTTTTATTTGGATAATCTTTTTTTGGAATCTATTACAGAATCTTTGGTGGTATCCTATTGGGATTATACTCACACCATACTTTTTCCTTCAGGTGTTTTTAGACTTTCTTTTTCTAGTTTCGAGCAAAGGGAAGAGATCTCTTGGAGGTGGATCCAGCTGTTGAGCTTTGGTCTTGGTGAGTTTTGTACTTAGGGAACTTGGGGATACATTTCCCAATTTAGTACTTCGTTTGTAGTACTTTGAGCTTTTTGTACCTTTTTTATTCTGTTACATCACTCCCAATGGAGTTTTTTTCATCATATTGTCTTGTTTCCTTTCTTATGCATTGTTGGTGGAAAAATCATTCCCACTTGCATTTTGTGTGATGTCGGGTGCTAGTCACCAACCCATGGGGATAGAGAACACCCTTTGTCCTATGTCAGGTCTAGATCCATTTTTGGGTTAACACAGTACCCTGTCTGGTTCGTGACAAAGTGTAATCATAAGAGGTTGAGATTTTTCTTGAAATTAGTATTCATTTGTGAAATCTTGTCATGACATAAGATGTAGTTGTGATTGAGTGCATGGCCAGCTCTCACCATAATGAACCTTAAGTGACCAGGGGTGGTTATGGAAAGACATCTTGTGGATTAGTTATAGTATTTTCCCGATTTTTATTTGGATTGAGTAAAATATATATCATGTATGTTCTACCAGTCAGGATCATGTTTCCCTAGTTTCATTATACGAGGATTCACTACTACATATATGCCTTTTATCAATGCTAAAAATGGCCTTCAACAGCGCTGTAAAAGCGATTTTAAAGCCGACGAAGATTAAGGGGGGTCCCCTTTATCAGCACTCCAAAAATCACTCATAAAGACCCCTTTTATCATTGGTAAAAAAAGTGCTGACAAAAGGGGTCGTTTATCAGCTCTGAAACAAAGCGCTGATAAAAGGGTCCTTTATCAGTGCTTTGTTTTAGAGATGATAAAAAAACCCATATATCAGCGCTTACTTTATAAGATCTTTCATTTTAGCACTGATAAAGGATCCCTTTTATTAGCTATTTTAAAAAAGCGCTGATAAAAGGTATAAAAATAAAAATAATAAAAAATAAAAAATTAAAAAAAAATTAAAAAAATATTGCCAATCGGGGTGGTTTTTATAGTGCTTGAGCCCCACCCCCACCCCCACACCTTTTACAACGCTTTTCCACCACCCTACAGCGCTCCACGCACCCCCTCTACACTTTATCAACGCTTTCTCCCATATTCCCCCATGTGTGTGCGCCCCTACCTCCACCAGGATTTGAACTCGAGAGCTCCCCCTTCCGCGCCTAAGCCCTTACCACTCCTCTATTTTGATTTTTTTCCATTTCATGACATATATATATATAGTTATATTTATTCGTATGGTAATATATATTTATATTAATATATATATATAGTTATATTAATATATATAGTGATATTAATATATATCTCTATTTATATATATATATTTATTTAGTTATATTTATTCTTATAGTAATATATATTTATATAAATATATATATAGTTATATTAATATAAATAGTTATATTAATATATATATTGTTACATTAATATATATATATAGTAATATTAATATATATATTTATAATTATATTAATATATATATGTATAGTGATATTAATATATATATTTATAGTAATACTATTATATATATATATAGTTATATTAATATATATATATATTTAGATTAATATAAATATATATATTTAGATTAATATAAAGGTATATAAATATTAATATATTTGTAATTTAAATAAAATGGATATTAGTTATTATTTAGATAAAGGTAATATATTTTATATGTAAATATATTTTATTATTTATATTTATAATTACATTTTTTAGGTGTGAATATATAAAAAATATGAATATATTATTATATATTTGATTATAAATAGAAGTGTATTATAAAAGATGATTAAATTTCAAAGACATAATATCAATATGAATGTAATACTTTGGAATAAATTCAATCTCCACCAAAAAAATCCAATAACACCCCCCCTTAAACGAGGTTGAAAATCCACAAAATGTTAAAAAATCAGGGTACCCCAACTAAAACCTCAGTTTAGAGGCCTTCTGGGCATTTTTTCGCCTTTAAGAAACCTTTACCATAGTCCCTTGGGTCACAACGATGTAGATCTCATCGCAGGCTTCGATTTGATATGTGGTAGAGCTCAAACGGACACCTGGATCAAAAGTTATGGTCTTTTGAAGTTCAAGTTGCATTTTTAAAATATTTTGGATCGATTTTTAAATTTTAAATTTTATTTTTGTAGTCTTAAAATTTTTATTAAATGACTATTACTCCATATTAATTAGCAAATTATTAATTAAAATAATTTTTTATTTTTTTTATAAGCCATTTTCACTAAATATCTTATATATTAAGTATATTAAGTGTAAATGTATATTTATACTTATATAAAATATACTTAAAAATTATATATTGTATTTATATCAATATAACTCTATTTATATATTAATATATTAATATAATATTTTTAAATAATTTTTTTGGAAGTTGACACTTTATCAGTGCTTTTAAAAGCACTGATAAAGGCCCCCCTTTTTCAGCACTACTAAAAAAGCGCTGATAATGGTCAGCGCTGGGAAAAAATGTTTTTGTGGTAGTGATTATCTTGTGTCTTCCTTATTTTTTTACTGATGTTTTGTAACATCATGCCTCCGAGAAGATGTGAAAATCGGATCTCGGATGGGGATACTGTTGAACCTCATCGAGCGAATCCTCTAGTAGACCCGAGCCTAGTTGAGGTGATTTTGCACACTATCCAAGCTCTGAGATATGCACCACCTCTAGACCCCATTCGGGCTCCAACAGTGGAACCTGGTGGGGGATGCACTTCAAAAAAAATTCAAGATTTATTTCACCAGAAACCACTAGTTTTCAAAGGCTACACTATTCCTCAACATGATGAGTAATGGTTAGGCCTGATTGAACATCTGATTGAGTTCATGGAGACACTGTATGAGATCATGGTGAAGTGTGCCATCTTCATTTTGGGGGGACCAAGCAGGATATGGTGGGATATGATAGTTATGGAAAATAAACATGGAGGATTAGATTGGAAGGAATTAAAGGTTCTTTTCATTGGCCAATTCTATCCAGAGTCAATGGTGTTGGACAAGAATGTGGAGTTTTTCAAGAATGAGTAGGACAATAGAATTGTGGCTCCTGCAGATATTTAGGTAACATGCAGAAGTTCTCCCACAACTTTTCCTCCCCGTGTAAGGGAACAAGATCATCAGAACATTAAAAAAATCCTAGGAAATCAAATTCTTCACATAAAAAAGAGTTTCAACCACATGCATCCAGAACGAAGCTTCTTCACATAGTGGAAGAGTATTTAGAGGAATCTGATACATGTCCAACGACCTTGATGTTTATCATTACTATATATTTGTCTTCAGTGTCTTCTCTTTTTGATACTAGTGCATGTCACTCATTTTTTTCACCCATACTATTAATCTTCTTAATCTTCCTATGGATATTTTATCTTGTGTGATGGATATTAAAACACCCCTTGGCGTGATTAGAGAGAAGGGTATTTGTAGTCCTGCTTATGTCTTATCTCTATATGATTTCAAATTGACATGGAGTTTTATAGTACTCAACATGAAATATCTTGACGTCATATTCATGATGGATTGGATTGTTTCCAATAAAGTTCGGATTGGTTGTTATTTTTGATGGGTCTACATTTCAACACCCCAGTGGTGTGCCTATTGTCTTTTAAAGAGAATATGATCCATGTTCAGGTAGAGATGAAACTTCTTATCCAGTTTTGTGGAAATTGATATTAGTGTTTCTTTTTTATTTGAAGTGAGATTCAATGTGTTGTGATCACCCTCTAGTTGTCATCGAGTTTCCCATTATGCTTCTTTATTACTTTTCTAATTCACCGCATGACTCCAGTTAAACTGAAATACTTGAAGTTCAAGTTGGATATTTTTCATGAAGATATGATTCACTATTTTTTTCTTGACTTTTTTGGGGATTGAGATGATCTTTTGGTCCTTCTTGAGTTTTCTTATAACAATAATTACCAGTCCACAGCCAGAATGACTCCTTTTGAGGCCTTGTATAGCCATCCTTGTAAATCTATGTTGTGTTGGTAGATATTGGTTAATGTTTCTTGGATGGAACAAGTTTTGTGCAAGATATGACAATAATGATTTATTTGTTTCATCAAATAATGATAATGTCATAGATCTGATAGAAGTTCTATGTTGACAGTCTCTTTAGACCTTGGGAGTTCTGAGTAAGTGGCCAATTGTTTTATAAGGTTTCACTCCAGTTGGGTCATCGACGACTTGGGAGGGAAGGTAATCATGTTCCTTATTTTTTGGGATCTTTTGAGGTTGTTGATTAGGTGGGGAAATTTTTTTACCATTTAGCACTACCACCACAACTGGAATCTATACATAATGTGTTTCGTGTATCTCAGCTTCGAATGCATTTATCTGACCCATATCATGTTCTGAGTTGGTGTGATCTTGAAGTGAAACTTGTTTTATCTGTGACTGAATCACCAGTCATGGTTGTTGATTCTGAGACTAGGGTACTTCATGAAAGGATGATAACTATGGTCAATATTATTTTGAATCATGGTTATAATTCTCATGATATGTGAGAGAGGGAGGCACTGATGAGAGAACAATGGACATGTCTATTTTAACATGGAGGCTTATTCGTAGGATTTTTTGGGATAGAAAGTTCCTATGGTGGGGAGGTTGTAACATCTTGTTACTGTTTCAAGTATTACTAAACCTTCTTGTGTTAAATTATCATTACGTTAAATGGAAAAAATTGTTTATCAGTGAAAATTTTCATTTTTTTAAACATGTTCCGGAATAGTAAAACTCCCATTCAATACTTCAGAATATTAAATTAAATATTTTCTATATTAAATACTGGGTAATTATAAGTTTTTGAGGATCGAAAATTCTCAAGGAGGACAAAATTAAAATATAAAATATATTATTTTAACCATGGGAAATTTATTAAAAATAATTTAATAACTCCCAAACAGTCTTTCGTATGAGAAATTTGAGCATACTTTTATGTCTAAAATGTTGTTTTTACCCTAGGAAGGGTATAACATTCAAAATCTCTAGATTATTGGATGCCTTGCTCAGGAGGTAATGTTATTAAATAATATAAAAAATATTATTTATTAAAAATAAAAAACATATCCCAGATAGTGTGTTGTCTGTGAAATCTGAGACCACAAATGGGTCTGGATTGAGGGTTATACCATAGATAAGGTAAACATTTATTACTTCCAAGAGTTTGGATGCCTCACTCTAAAAAATAACCATTAATATTTTAATTAATTATTAATTCTAATTTTTAAATAATAAATCATTAATATCTTTTAAACGGTGCATCGTAAGAAAATATGAGACCACCATTGGATCCAGAACGGGGTGTTTACCCTAGACATGGTATAAAATTCATGATCAACATGTGTTTGGTCACATCACCCTTTATGGTTTTGTTTTTAATAATTTTAATATATTAAATTGATTAAAAAAATGAAAATAATAACCACAAAGCATGAAAATGCTACTCCATCTTTCTTGGACCAAAAAACACCATTTTTTAATGCTCCATTTTTTAAAAAGCATCAGTTTCTTTACCGTTTTAATCCATTTCTCTTGAAATGACTTAATGTGGATTAATAAATTCCTCTGTATTGATTTTTGTGTTGAATAATATTGGAAATTGGGTATTTTAAATAACTTAAAGGATGAACATGATTTTAGGGTTTTATTTATAACTACGCCAATTTTTCTCTCGTGCGTGGTGTATCTAATTGATTGTGAACCACCTCAGGTGTGATTTTTGAATGATTGGTGAACTTTAGTCTGTATTCAGTGTTGGGGAGAATCCTTCCATGTTGTGGCGATACAATGCATGGGGATGAAGAAGGTAGTATTTTTTATTTATTTATTTTATTCTTTTTTATTCAAACTTCTAAAATCAATATCTTCTTCATTATTGATCAGATTTATTCCATGTTAGTTTCGTTGGTTTCGTATCGATGAGTAAGATCTAAATTATATTTTAAATTTTAACAGACCAATGTATTGTTCAATATTCTTTTTTCACATTTTAAATAGATTATTTTAAATAAATTATCATAGGATGATTATGTGTATAAAAAAAATATAATTATTAAAATAATTATACTAGGATAACCACATGGTTTTTATCCAGTGATAGTTTATAAAATTTTCTTATGATAATTACATGGAATTATTAAAGGACAATTGTATATCTTATTGAAAATAATTATCAAAAAGTAATAGCACAAAATTATCAAAAATAAAATTTATTTTATGAAGTGATAATCACATGGGATTATCAAGGTATAATTAAATGAAATTGGAAATTGATAATTTCAATGATTTATTGAAGGATATTTTCTCCAAATTATAAAAAGATATCTACATGAACTTTTATTGGGATAATTTCACAAGATTATTGGAATGTGTTTATAAAGAAAAATATCAATTGATAATTTAATCAAATTATCAAAATAAAATTATAAAGAATTATCTTTGGATAATTTCATGAATTTATCTAGATAATTTAAGTCAATTTTTTTAGAGGATAATTATGAGGTAATATCACGTGACAAAATTTTCAAAATTATCATGGGACAATGCAGTATTTTGTCAAATGATACTTATTATAATTTTAAAATGATAATCTAGAAACTATCCAAGTGAGATAAAATATTATCGCATTTAATATTTTAACTAATAATTGGAAAATATTCAAGAGAGATAAAATATTATCGTGTTTAATATTTTAATCAATAATTAGTAATTATTCATGAGAGATATAATATTATCATATGTAATATTGTAATCAATAATTTGTAATTATCCTTTAGAGAGAAAATGTAATCACATGTAATATTTTATTTCTTTGTGAAATAAAATAGAGGGATATAATTATCAAATGAGGTTTATAATTATTCTCATGGTTTTTTCTCGCGATTTCATGCATTTACATAAAATAATAATCCAGATATTATCTAGGAGAGAGAAAATGTATTCACATGTAATATTTTACATCCTTTTGAAATAAAATAGATGTTTTGGTTCTAGGACCGCTTGACGAACATAAAACATTGGTGTGATTACACTTATGATAATGGGACCTTTAGGAGGTGTATTGAATCACATGAGTTGGTTTATCATTATCACTGATATAGACGACCATGATGTAAGTGGTTTCGTTCAAATTATCTAAATTGATTATCCTTGTATTGGTTGATTTATTTCAACTGCTAATTTAAATTCAATTACTTATCTTGCTTTCAATTGATGTAATAAAATCCAATTCCATTTAATTGGGAGATTTGAATTGGTTTTTGAATGAGAATCTGGAAAACCCCCAATCCACTGAATTAGGGTCTGTGTTTATGGAAATTGTATGATTTAAATTGTTGAATTTAAATTATGGATTTGATGGAAATGTTTCAATTAAATTGATGAATATAATCGAGGGAATGAATTTTGAAATTATGGAATTGGTTTTAAATGGACTTAAAACTGTAAAAAATTGATTAAAATGATTTGATAGAAACCAAGTGGGTTTATCTTGTCATAAAAGGCATGTTTTTGATGAAAAACTATTTTCATGTTAAATGGAAATAAATTGGAATTTTTTAATTGGAAGAATGGAATTGATTATATTTTTATGAATTTTTAAAATAGTTCTCCCATCATGTAAGAGCGCATGAGAGCCTTAGGTAGTTAGTGAGTTATTTGGATACACTCTATGATATGAAAATGTTCTAAAACATACTTGTTGTGGATCACATCCTCGATGGGTTGGTGAAGAGTCTCCTTTGGCCAGTGTCATAAGGATGTGTGTATACACATTTTTATGAATTCACATAGAGATTAAAAAATCCTATAGCTGGTTAATACTATCCCACCTTTTGGAAGATGACCATATTGATAGCTTGTATATATATATTTGAGTTATAAATGTATGTCAAGGCTTTTTAACTACTTTACATGCCTATTGAATTTATATAATTTTTTCTAAATTAATTTCGTACACAATACATTATTTTAGAAATATTACATCATTTTTAAAATCATTATTTAAAATATTTATTTCCATTATTTGAAAATGTATAACATGTTTTTCGTAAATATACTTCTGAATTTCAAATCCTCTTTACTTTAAAATTGAAATCTTTTATTTGGATAATCAATATTTGGAATCTATTTTGGAATATTTTGCGGTATCCTACTGGGATTAGGCTCACGCACTACTTTTTCTTTTGGGTGTTTGTAGAATTTCTTCTTACAGGTTCAAGAAATAGGAATAGATCTCTTGGAGGCAGATTCTGCTGTTGAGATTTGGTATTAGTGAGTTGTTTCCATAGGGACCTCAGGGCCGTTTTTTCCATTTTAGTACTTGGGTTGTAGTACATTGGGATTTTTATGCCTTTTTGTATTTTGGAACTTCACTCCTAGTGGAGTATTGTCTGTTATGTATACTATTTTGTTTATATTTTTCCGTATTGTTGGTGGAAAAATCATTCCCACTTGCATGTTGTGTGATGTGAGGTGCTAGTATCTGACCCTTAAGGATCGGAAATGCCCTTCGGGCAATGTCAAGTCTGGATTCATTATTGGGTTACCAAGGTACCCATTCTGGTTCGTGACAATAATTCATGAATAATAATATGCCATTAATTATCTCTATAGTAATATGAGAGGGAGAAAACACATACCTTAGCGATTCCCAAATATAGTAGAATAACCAATGAAGATCTAGGAAAAAATACCAATTACATGATGTATTTCTAAAAAATCCAATTAGATCAATTCACCAACCATATATCGAGGAACAATAACCCTGATATATTTTTTCTTTCAGGAAAAGAAGTGGGAATATATAATATCAATAAAGAATGATAATAAATGGTCACTTAATAAATGGAATCTTGATCCAAAACCCAATGATCCATCAAAAACCAAGTATAGGTGGCAAGGGATCCTCAAAATCTCTAATAGTTGTCCCCATGAGCCAAAACCACTAGAATATAAAAGAGATACATAAGATATGTTTCAGGTATTAAAAATAAAATTTAGAATAATTCATTCACATCACAATTTTTAGCTTCACATTTTTTCAAGATATGTACTTGTCACGACCCACCTTCACCAAAAGGAGGGAAGGGTCAGCAGATTTCCAGTCCCTTTCTTCATTAAGTTGAAAGAGAGATAATGACCCCCGAAACCCGCCTTCAATAGGTCCCGAAGTGGTGACTAGCGCCAATGGTATAGAATCACACACTAAATAGAAGCCATTACCATTTTTATTTTAATAATATCGAGAGATAAGATAGTGATTCCCACAACAACACCAAAACTGAAAGAAAAGTAAATCCAAAAGTAAACCATTCCCACATGCATGTTCAAAAGTAAATGATACATGATACAAGAACTCCAAATATAAACTACCAAAGAAAGAAAATGACAAAAACAATTGTCCCAAAGATCCCAGCTAGTATGGTCCAGCACGATCCCTGAAGTCCTCCTAGAAACCTGAAATCATTTTTATATATGTAGGGTGGGCATAGAAGTATACTCAGTAGGGAAAAACCAAAAGCTCTCATGCACAAGTGGGGAGGCATAATAATTCCCTGTGAGAAAAGAGATGACCAAAATATCTAGCAAGGTAAATTATCCACCCAAGCCTCACCAAGGCACACTCCCCAAATAACACATGGAAAGTAATGTATAGTAATATCACATTGATGTTTGGGTACCCGACAACACTTTCCCACTGGTTATTTAAGACATCCTATGCATAATACCAATCCTGTCATTATCACCGCAGTCTCACTGCCAAACCCCACCCACACACACCTGGGCCACAACCTCACCATAGTCCCACTGCCAAACCCCACCCACACACACCTGGGCCATAACCAATATCCCACCCACAGACACATGGGCCACAATTGTCACACGTAACCACGCTGGAGAACACCTCAGCTAGAACAACCACTACCACGCCCGTAGACATCTGGGCCTCATCTTGAAGATACTTGGGAACCCACCTGCTCGCACACACCTGGGCTAACAACATCAACCACCCCTCCTAAAGATTCTTGGGATAATAATGGACCTCAGGCCGTCACTGCCTGCCCGAAGATACTTGGGCTATCCAAGAAACGGAGAACAATGGAGCTAATAACCATCTACTAATTGAAGTGTTGGGAAAAACACCCTCCCCCATGAATGGGGGTGTTTGGAACTAACTTCTCAAATTGGGTGGGGCTTGAATAAAAAACACAAAAACTACAAATATATGTATAGGTAACAAGAACTCACCCAATCTATGTTTTTCTTCAGCCAGCATAAATAACACAAACAACACCCATGTTTAAGTCACAACTCACACCAACCACAACCCCATTTGTTCCATCCTTGTATTCATGTTCTGTAATAACGTTTAAATAAGTTTATGGACCTACTCGGGCAACTAGAAAGCATAAGCACAATCCAAGTAAAGAGTACAGTCAAACATCAACATAAAGATTCACACCCAGTTCTCTTGTAAAGTCACAACCAAAATCCAATAATTGAGATCCCTCAATGTACTTGAACCAAGAAAACCCCCAAGATACTACCCCGTGTTCCCAAAACCTAGGAGCCAATGGTTTCTCAATAATAGAGGATTTCACCCCAATTCGTGATATAAACAGAGTAGCCACACAGCCTCAGATCCCCAACCGACCAAAGTGCAACAACAGGGGATCCCATACCCAACCAAATCACCCAGAAATCGGCCCATGAAAGAAAATCAACCAAACCACTACCACCAACACAAAGCAGGCTAATGCCGGTATTTTCAGATTTAAAAGATTTAACGCAGTCCATGATTCCAATTCCACCGTACCATAACTGGGGTTATCACAGAAAAGGATTGATCCTGGTGCTTTCAATTTATTAGCCGAATATACGTAATTATCCAATTTTCTTTACACGACCAATGCATGAAGTAAGGGTTTATTAATGAACTGATACAGACCACCAACGACCATGATTTTCAGTATGTGTAAGCTCTCACAAAATAGAAATCATTAATCATGAAAGATCAAAATAGAGCAGCGGTCACTCCCTTCCCCTTCATTCTTAGAATCCATTTATTATCTTCATTAAGGTTTGTTTCATCCAATTCTATAGAAGCAATGGCATACCCACCCTGTAAGATGCACATAAAGGAGGGACGAAGGAGAAACCCTACTTGATTGATCGACGATCGAAGCTACTCTTCACGCGCGAGTAATAGGGGATGCACGATTTGTAGGGGTGGGGCCTCAGAAACTCAATCATGAGCAGATGAAATGATGGGAGGGTGATTGAGATAAATAAACCCAGGGATAACCATTTAGTTTATATGTACGGGGACCGTTGAGATAAGAATGGGAAACCGCGTAAGGAGTGAGGTCATGGGTTGACCACGCGGCCCCACACGTCATTAAAGGGTCCCGACATTAGGGGCAGTTTAAACTGACGCACACACCTCATCAAATGCTTAATTAAACACCATTTATGGGAATTACTAGATTTAAAACAAGATTAAAGGGGTCAAAATAGGGTTTAAACCCCAATTTCTGCAAAAATGGGGCGCCATTGGGATAACCCGTGTGGTAGGCAAGAGCCACCGGTAGCCGAGCTACAGGTAAGCTGCAGCTACAGGTAGACCAAGCTTCCGGTATGTCGAGATACCGGTAGACCTACTACCGGTAGGCTAAGGCTATCGGTAGGCCTACTGTTAGGGGTCAAAACTTCACCAAGAAGCATTGATAACTTTCCCAGACTACCCAGAACACCGAACATCTGATTTTTATAAAGTAACGGACCTCCAAGAACACAATCCATTATATCAGATACCTCTCAAATTATTCTTTCCCTCGAGAATCAAAACAACCCAGAAGGAAATAGAGGATCCGAACAACCACCTAGAAAGATACCTCTCAGGATCGAACACCATTGTTAACTAAAAACACCTTCCTCTTAAAAACCAAGAAACATACCATAAAAATATCCAATAATGTGGGTTTGGGAGTCTCCTCCCCCATGTCAAGATACTATCCACTTTGGGTGGCACTGACTCACCTGCACGGGTTTAATCGCATCCACCTTAATGCATCTCGATTAGGGGTCATGTCCTCCCCTCCCCATAGCCAGGACTTTTCACACACATACGAAGGAAGTAAAACCACATATTTTATAGCAAAAAAGGTAAAACCCTCCACCAGAACATGTATAAACAGAACAACACAAAAACTAAAACAACTATGGGTACTATGCATGCATCTGTTCTTCCCTCTCCCAGGTACTCTCCTCATGCCCACCATGTCTCCACAACACACGTACCAAGGGAATGGTTCTCCCCCAAAGCACCTTATCCTAACGGTCCTTGATCATCACTGGTATTTCCATAATGTTCATGTCGTCCTCGATGTCTAGGTCTCCCCAGTCGAGGACATGTGAATCATCGTGCAGATACCAACTGAGCCAGGACACATGGAAGACATCATGTACCCTCAGTAGCGGCAGTGGTAACTCTAGCTAATAAGCCACTTCGCCAACTTGCCGCAACACTTCAAATGGTCAGATGAACCTAGGAGAAAGATTACTCCCCTTGCCGAACCTATGTTGTCCACACCGATGGGAGACCTTCAAGAACACGTGGTCTCCAAACTCAAAATCCAAGGGCCTTCTCCTGGTATCAGCATACGACTTCTTTCAGTCCTGGGCCGCCTTCATACTTTCCCGTATAAGCTGGACCTTCTTTTTCATGCTCTGCACCACCTCCGGGCCAAGGATTCCTACCTCTCCCACTTCGGTCCAACACACAGGTGAGTGGCACGGCCTCTCGTACAAGGCTTTAAACGGTGCCATACGATTGGTAGAGTGATAGCTATTATTTTAGGAAACCTCTACCAGAGGAAAGTGTCGCACCCATGATCCTCATGAGTCCATAACACATGCTTGCAGCATATCCTTCATGTTCTGGATGGTGCGCTCTATTTGTCCATCTGTATGGGGATGGAAAGCAGTGCTAAGACATAGTTGGGTGCGAAAATCATGCTGCAATCCTCTCCTGTCTCGTGAGGTAAACCGTACATCCATATCCAAGACTATGGACCTCGGAACTCCATGAAACTGCTCCACCTTATCCATGTTCCATCGTGCTAAAGCATCCACTGCACTTGACTCCTTAATTTCAAGAAAGTGAGGTGATTTCGTCAACCAGTCCACTACTACCCAGATGGCATCGTATCCCCCTTGATCTTTGGGTAGTCCTATGAAGAAATCCATTGAGATGTCCTCCCACTTCCATTAGAGGACATCCAAAGACTGTAGTAGGCCACCTGGAGCATGGTGTTCATCCTTCACCTGCTGACACACTAGGAACTTGGCCACAAACTCTTCTGCTGCACTCTTTACTCCGGGCCACCAGAACTCTTTCTACAGACCCTGTTACATCTTGGAAACTCCTGGGTGCACTGCTAAGGGTGAGTTGTTGAACTCACTAAGAACCATGCCACACATCGCCTCTGGAACAGATAGCTTTCCTCAGAAAAAATCCGGTTCTGACCATCCTCCGTCCACCCTTCCAGAGCATTCCTCTCGTCAACTAGGTCACGCATCACTTCGCACTATGGGTCTCCCCACTGAGACTCCTCCACTTGCTGCAACAGAGAAGACTGCACTATCATCTGATACAGGTAACCTCTACCTCCATCCTTCCTCTCATCCAAGTGCAAGGCAGACAACTCCTCCATCACCTTCCAGGAATCTTCTGACTCTCGGATCACATCCTTCTACGACCTCCTGCTCAAATCATCGACCACTACATTCCCCTTCCCTTAAGTGTAGGAAATATCGAAGTCATAATCCTGGAGAAACTCCATCCAACTTTGTTGCCGAATGTTTAGGTCCCGCTGGGAGAAGATATACCTCAAGCTTTTGTGCTCCGTGAATAACTCAAAGAATTCTCCAATGAGGTAATGCCGCCACAACTTCAATGCAAACACTACAGCTGCGAGCTCAATATTGTGGGTCGCATAATTATGCTCATGAGAGAATAACTGCCTAGACCCATAAGAGATCACTCCTTATTGCTGCATCAACCCTCATCTGAGGCCTTGCCCTGAAGCATCGCAGAACACCTCATACGCCGCCCCTTCTTCTTGTAGTCTCAGCACTGGGGCACTAACCCAATTATCCATCAGATAGATGAGGTCTGCCTCGCACTGCTCACTCCATGCGAAAAACTGGTCCTTCTTGGTTATGGCTATCAAAGGGCCTGAAAATCGGGATAAGTTGGGTACGAACCTCTGGTAGTAACCTGCTAGCCATAGGAAACTACAATCTTATGCCACATTCTTGGTTGCTACCCCAGAAACAACTAATTTAACCTCAGATGGGTCTACCGCTACCCCATTCTCGAACACTACGTGGCTAAGGAAGTGCACTTCTCGCATCCAGAACATACATTTAGAGAACTTCCCATAGAGCTGGTGCTGTCGGAGGACCTCCAAAACCATCCTCAGGTGCTCAGCGTGGTCCTCCTCTGATCATGAATATATCAGGATGTCGTTGATGAACATGACTACAAACTGATCTAGGTACTCTCAGAAGACGGAGTTCATAATCCCCATGAACCTAGCCGGGGTGTTCCTAACACCAAAAGGCATTACCAAAAACTCGAAGTGCCCATATCTACCCCTGAAGGGAGTCTTCGTGATGTCGCCCTCTTTTACCCTCAACTGGTGATACCCAGACCACCGGTCGATCTTCGAGAACTATCCTGCGCCTTTTAGCTGGTCGAAAAGATCGTCTATCCTCGGAAGAGGCTAGCTATTCTTGATCGTTACATGATTCAGCCTCCTGTAGTATATGCAAAACCTGAGACCACCATCTTTCTTCATTGTGAACAAGACTGGGACACCCCACGGTGACGCACTTGGTCGAGCATTACCCCTCGTCATTAGATCGTCAATCTGAATCCACAACAACCGTAGCACTGAAGGTTCCATCCAGTAAGGAGCCATCAAAATCGGACGAGAACCAGGCTGCAAGTCTATCCCGAACTCGATATCACGTCAAGGGTGTAGAGTCATTACCTCCTCAGGATGGTCGTCCATAAACTCGCTGACGATTCCGGGAACCTCTACCATCTCAGCATCTACTGACTCTACTAACAGCTCAGCTAACATGGAGAGGAGGGGTTCCTCTCACCTGCTGCCCTTCTGAATACTCCTCTCACCGGTGAAAGTAACAAGCCGGCCACCCACGTCTGAGAACACAACCCTTCCTCAGAAGTAGTCGATGATGACACCCACAGAGAACAGCCATTCGATGCCTCGAATGACATTGTTTGGCTATATCTGTAGCAGTAGTAAATCCCTGACCGACAGATGTGGCCCTACCATCAGCCTGTATCCTTGATAAACATATAACAAGTCGGTCTGACCTCTGACTGGTGTGCTCAACAACAGGGGAATTGGAAGTATCTTGGAATCTATACCCAAAGCATGTGCTAGACTGGGTGCAATGAAGTATTGTGAAGCTTTGGTATTGAACAAGGCATTAGCAAGGGTACTGAACAAACTGATCGTACCTCGGAAAACCTCCGGTCCTACTAGAACTACCGCCTCCGTGGAGTGCAATTGTCCACGCCTAGATCCTATTCCCCTCGGCTATTGGCCGCCTCCCTGACCACGCCCAGGTCGAGGTCCTAGAGGAGCACCCTGAGGTTGGCCTCCCCCTGCAACGTCGGCCCTCGGTGGAGCTGGAGCTCGCTGCCCCTGCTGCTGCTGCTGGAAGCTGCTGCTAAGGCGGTTGCTGAGCATGTCTATCACTACCATACTGAACTCAGTCCAGGAACTGGTTCTAGATATGTCTATGTCTTCAACAGATGAATCACCTAGGTCTTGGGCCTGAAGGGAAAGGGCGAGGACCGGAGGACCGGAACTAGAACTGATGTGGCCTACTCCTAGCTGGTCGAAACTGAGAGGGTCCTGATGTTGGTGGTCTGGTGCTGACAGCCTTCCCCTTCGATGATCCCATCCAGATTCCCTCTCGTGTCACACCTCCTAGAGAATGCATCCTCTCCACCACATTGGACTTTTTCTGGACCTCCATGTACGTCGGAAGGGTGAAGGGGGTAACAACATACTGGAGGGAGGGTCGGAGCGCATCCCCTAAACGTATTGCCTGAGACTCCTCATCTGAAAAGAGGTCCAGAGGAAAATGTAGGAGGTCCTTGAACTTGATTCCCATCTCCCTTACTGACATACTCCCCTACTGGAGGGAGAGTAGCTCTTGCCTCTTCTCCGCCTTCACCGTAGAAGAGAGGAATTCCGCCCGAAACACCTTCTCGAAATCATCCCACACTACCTCATCCTCTCTCTTATCCCCCTGGTAAAGTGTACACCACTGAAATGCCACTCCCCGCATCTGGCTAACAGCCAGAGGAACCCATTACTCGGTCAGAGCCTGGATCAATCAGAAGGCTATCACCAGATCCTCTAGCCAGCCCTCTATCTTCAGGTCAGAGGTGCTTCCCTCGTACTTCTCGAGGGTCTGTCACTGGAAGGCTCGAAGCGTCTTCTGCAACTGGTCATCCTCCTCCTCTCGATCAGCCCTCCGCTAATCATCCATGTCAACCTCCTAGGCCTCAATCGCCTGTACAACCTATGGCCATCTCCCGGGTGCCATAGCTGCAAGGTAAACAAAGAATGCCTAAGCCCAAGTAGTGGAGAATATTTGTTCTTAAAATTTCTTAAACTTATTATTTATTTCAAATTTCCCAAACACCCCAGAAACATGAGAACACAAGTAATTATGATGCATGTACCTTTCCTAGGGTCTCTACCCTACAATCAGTGTAGTCTCACACGGTCTTTCGGTAGGTCCAGAGTCCTTGTATCGAATCATGGGGACCCTAAAATCTCATGTCCTAGCTAGTCTTCCCTAGCCTAATTCACGCACCAAGATCACCCAAAAAATTTTCCCTACCATCCCATGTAATCCTAATTGTGCCTAACTCCAGACTCCATAATATCTCTCAACCATCACCTATGATACCATTCTGCCACGACCCACCTTCACCAAAAGGAGGGAAGGGTCAGCAAATTTCCAGGCCCTTCCTTCTTTAAGTTGAAAGAGAGATAATGACCCCCGAAACCCGCCTTCAATAGGTCCCGAAGTGGAGACTGGTGCCAAGGGTATAGAATCACACACTAAATGGATGGAATTACCCTTTTTCATTTAATAGGATCGGGAGATAAGATAGTGAATCCCACAACAACACCAAAACTAAAAGAAAAGTAAATCCAAAAGTAAACCATTCCTACATTCATGTTCAAAAGTAAATGATACGTGATACAAGAACTCCAAAGGTAAAGTAACAAAGAAAGAAAATGACAACAACAACTGTCCCAAAGATCCCAACTAGTACGGTCCAGAACGATCCCCGAAGTCCTCCTGGAAACCTGAAAACAATTTTTTATACGTAGGGTGAGCATACAAGTATACTCAGTAGGGAAAAACCTAAAGCTCTCATGCACAAGTGGGGAGGCATACTAGTTCCCTATGAGAAAAGAGATGACCAAAACATCTAGTAAGGTAAACTATCCACCCAAGCCTCACCAAGGCACATTCTCCAAATAACGCAAGGAAAGTAAAGTATATTAATAACACATCGATGTTTGGGTACCCCACTCCACATCCTCACAGGTTATTTAAGACATCCTATGCATCGAACCAATCCCTCCATTCTCAACGCAGTCCCACTACCATTCCCTGCCCGCACACACCTGGGCCATAACCTCACCGCAATCCCACTGCCAAACCCCACCCACCTGGGCCATAACCACTAACCCGCCCATAGACACCTGGGCCACAACTATCATACGTATCCACGCCTTCAGACACCTAGGCCAGAACAACCACTCCCATGCCTGAAAACACCTGGCCCTCATCCCAAAGATTCTTGGGAACTCACCTGCCCGTACACACCTGGGCCAACCACCTCAACGAC
Organism: Viscum album; assembly: GCA_963277665.1. Lineage (NCBI taxonomy): Eukaryota > Viridiplantae > Streptophyta > Magnoliopsida > Santalales > Viscaceae > Viscum > Viscum album. The sequence goes on along the minus strand of OY728126.1, from coordinate 1,063,361,322 downwards.
CCCACCTGAAGATTCTTGGGCTAATAATGGACCTAAGGCCGTCACAGCCTGCCAGAAGATACTTGGGCTATCCGGGAATGGGAGCAGAAAGGAGCGAATAACCATCCACTAATTGAAGTGTTGGGAAAAACAAACTCCCCCGTGAATGGGGGTGTTTGGCACTAAGTTCTCAACTTGGGTGGGGTGCGAATAAGAAACACAAAAACTAAAAATATATGTATAGGTAACAAGAACTCAACCAATCTAGGTTTTTCTTCAGCCAGCCTAAAGAACACAAACAACACCCTTGTCCAAGTCACTACTCACACCAACCAAAACCCCATTTGTTCCATCCTTGTCTTAATATTATGTAATAACATTTAATTAAGTTTATGCACCTACTCGAGAAACTATCACGAATAAGAAAAAGCCAAGGAAAGAGTATAGTCAAACATATACTTGAAGATTCACACCTGGTTCTCTTGTAAATTCACAACCAAAAAAGGATAAGTGAGATCCCTCAAAGTACTAGAACCAAGGAAAACCACAAGATACTACCCCATGTTCACAAAACCCAGGAGCCAACGGTTTCTCATCAAAAGAGGATTCCACCCCAATTCATGATATAAACAGAGTAGCCTCACAACTTTAGATCCATAACCGGCCAAAGTGTAACAACAGGGGATCCTATCCCCACCCAAATCACCCAGTAATCAGCCCATGAAAGAAAAACAACCAAACCACTAGCACCAACACAAAGAAGGCCCATGCTGGTATTTTCAGATTTAAATGATTTAACACACTCCATGATTCCAATTCCATTGTACCTTAACCGTGGTTATCATAGGAAAGGATTGATCCTACTACTTTCAATTTATTAGCCGAATATATGTAATTATCTAATTTCCTTTACACGACCAATGCAAGAAGTAAGGGTTTATTAATGCACAAGGAAAGACCACCAACAGCCATGATTTTCAGTAGGTGTATGCCCACACAAAATAGAAATCATTAATCATGAAAGATAAAAACAGATCAGTGGTCACACCCTTCCCCTTCATTCTTAGAATCCATTTATTATCTTCATTAAGGTTTGGTTCATCCAATTATATAGAAGAAATGGTGTACCCACCCCTCAAGATGCACATAATGGAGGGACGAAGGTGAAACCCTACTTGATTGATCGACGATCAAAGCATCTCTTCATGAGCGAGTAACATGGGATGTGCGATTTGCAGGGGTGGGGCCTCGGAAACTCAAGCACGAGCAGACAAAAGGATGGGAGGGTGATCGAGAGAATGAAACCCAGGGAGAACCCTTTAGTTTATAAGGATGGGGACTATTGAGATAAGAATGTGAAACAGCGTAAGGAGTGGGGTTGTGGGTTGACCACGCGGCCCCACACGTCATTAAAGGGTCCCCGCTTTATGGGCGGTTTACACGACAAACACACCTCATCAAACGATTAATTAAATGCCATTTATGGGCGTTACTGGCTTTAAAACAAGCTTAAAGGGGTCAAAATAGGGTTTAAAACCCAATTTGTGCACAAAGGGGGTGCCACTGGGAAAACACGTGGGGTAAGAAAGAGCCACTGGTAGCCAAGAGCTACCGGTGGCTAACAGCGACCGATAGCCGAAAGCCCCCAGTGGATGATAGCTACCGGTAAGCTGCAGCTACCAGTGGGCCGAGCAACCTATAATCTTTGGCTATCGGTAGACCGAGCTACTGGTAGGCTACAGCTACCAGTAGACCGAGATACCGGTAGGCTGAGCTACTGGTAGACCTGCTACTGGTAGGCTCAGGCTACCGGTTGGCCTACCGTTAGGGGTCAAAACTTCACTGATATGCCTTGATAACTTTCCCATACTACCCAGAACACCCAACATCAGATTTTCAAAAAGTAATTGACCTCCAAGAACCCAGGCCATTACAGTACCAACCATGCACCCCCTTTTTGAATACTAGAGGAGATGTATAGTTTGGATCCATGGTTTGAAAAACTATGTGAAAACTTTACATGACCACACTATCACAAGTTGCATGGTTTGAGATATAGGACACACAGTTCTCACTAACTATGTGCCTAAATATTACAAACCATGTCTTTATTACATATCAATACTTGATTTATTACATAAGATTACCCTTAACACAACCTAAAAGATCAATATGTCTAGTGTATTTGGGAATTAGGTATAATACATAACAACATAAACCATGAAATTTTTCATCTTTATTGAAAACCTACTTAACTTATTCATAATATTCCTTCATAATAAAAACTATATGGGATATCCTTGGGAAAAACATAAGAAAATGGGTGAGCTATAAAGCCTATTAAGGTAATAAACAAGTCATAAACTAAGGAAGATAAAAAATGTTATATAATAGGCGTGTTAATGGAAAATAAAAGGGACATTAATAATAAGTCATGATATAACATGATATTCATAACATGGAAAATGTGTAAACAAGTTATAACAATTCATCATAAACATAAGACAATGGTAAATCTTACTAGACTTTATGGTGGATAAAGTCCCATAAAGGAATTAGGTGCACACTTGTCCCAATATGATGTATCATGATAATAAAAATCACCAAATTCATTAGAGTTATATTTCAGTGCACCCATCATAATAATTTAATTATCATGATTATGTGTGCCACATTGTTTTTTTAATAATGTTCACTGGGTCATGAATTGAGTAACCAATTCATGTCACCACTTTTATAAAAAAAGTGTGCCACATAGATCATGAAACATGGATTATTTCAATATAAAAATTTATTCTAAATCTAGTAATGTGGAATAAATATATTTATTTCCAAAATGAATAATTATCTGTGTATAAATGTGAATACCCCTGATAGAAAATTTGGTATGGTATTGTTAACCAAATAATTTTGGTGTGGAAAATCACTGTGAAATTTCGGCAGCATAATGACATTACTTAAAAATTCATAAAAATGGATAATAAGAGAGAAATACGTCTCTCGTTATTTGGAAATAAAATGGGATGTAATAGAGAGATGTAAAATTATATCCCAACATTATAAATTTGGAAATATAAGGCATAAGGTAGTGAAGAAACATGAATAGAGAAAAAAATCCTTACGAAATTTTGCCATGGTAACAGGTGTATATAAAGATTCATGAGAGGATTATTGAGAGAGAAAGGAATATATAATAATTTATGCATAAAATTGAATGTAATGAAAATATGAAATATTATATCCCATCATATTTAAATGAAAATTAATAGACATAACATAAAGGGAGTTCTTGATAAAAGAGGAGATTGGAGGATGAGATTTAATTACATGAATTTGTGACTCCAATTGATTGAGAATAAATTATTGAGAGTTTGGGGAAACTTTGGGAGGACTCTAGGGAGCATATGGGAGAGTCTGTACAGGATTCAGGGAGTTTTAGTGGAGAGAAATGAGAGTTTTTGTTGGATTATACAGGAATGGTGGGGGATTTTGTTATTATTTAGGTTCTGGACTCTACGTAATAAAATATCCAATACCACAAACCATACCATGGTTTTTTCACATGGTTTCTACCAAAGGGGAGAATTTTATATTATTTTATAAGTTCAAGGTCTAAACTTATTAAAATATTATCCTTGGTGATGTGGAGGTGAGTCACACTCTTAAAGAAATGATTTTAAAATATTAAAATAGATTATAACTCTGGAAGGATTCATAATAGATTTAAAAAATAAACCAAGTAAACATAAAATCACATTATTTTAAATATATTAAAAATATTTTTCTATTCATCATATTTATATTACTTATTACATCCGTTTTGCATCAGTTGATTTTATAAAACACAAAGTTTATCTATACGGTATTTAATTTGTACTCAAAAATTCGAATGTCTTAAAACATTATGAAAAGATCACAAGTAGATAATTTCAAAATCTTGATTAAAGAAATAATATTAATTTTATCTAAATAATTTTTTAAATATTTGAATTTTCACTTTTAAAATAAAAACCAACATTTATGGAAAATGACACATATTTTGACAATAACATTTTTTGAACCCTTATAAAAATTGCATTTGACTACATAAATATTATATGATAATTTATATTTAATAAAAAATATTTAATAATAATATTTTATTAAAATATTTTTTATTTTGAAAATTCATTAATTCATCAAAATAGATATCTTAATTAACTAAAAAATACTATTTGTGTTTTATTGAATCGAAATAAAAATCATTAATAAAATAATAAAAATAGGATGAAAAAATATTAAATATCATATAAAAAATAATATATATATTCCTATGTCTAGGTTCTTGATACATATCCATTTAATACACCATCAGACTCCCTAAGAGTAAGGTGTAGGATGGTGGGAATTTCATAGGGTCGTTCGACGAACATAGTTTGGTCCATAATCTCGATGAGTTTTAAATTATTCTGTAAATGTTTTCAATCATGATTAAGTTGTTGGATCTTGGATTGGGCTTGGTCTATGGAAAATCCTATAAATGATATTTCTTTCTAAAGATCCAATAAATGCGCTTCATAGGGTATGATCTTACTGGCTGATGCCATCACTTACTTTTTTTCATGACAATTGGATTTGTTAAAACCCTATATTTATACTAATATCATGATCATTATTGAACAAATATATTATAAATGGTAAATATACTGAACGATCATTAAAATATAATTAGATATAATACAAAAAAAAGTGCATGTGTTTTCTATAACCATAATACATTTAATTAAATCAAAATGGTGAATTTTATTCATAACAGTTCGTGTTGATAGAATATTCATCCCTTTTAGATATTTATCTCTCAAAACTTTCTTTTCCCACACTAAAATAGATGTGGATAAATCTGCTTCATCACTTCCTTTGGTTCTCACGTCACTTATTCAAACTTTTGGTTTCTCCATAATACTTTGACTAGGGGCATTGTCTTATTTCTTAAGACCCTTTTCTCTATGATATAAGATCTTAAACACTTTATCCTCATAGGAAAGTACATTATCAAATGATAAAACATATGTATTGAGTAAATGGGATGGGACTAGTATGTACTTTCTCAAGAGAGATACATGGAATACATCATGTACTTGAGATAGGTTCGATGGGAATGCTAGCCAATAGGACATTTCTCTGATGTGATCAATGATCTCAAAAGGGACAATATACCTTGGACAAATAGTTCCCTTATTCCCAAAAATAATCACTCTCTTCCATGGAGAGATGTGGAGGAATACCATGTCTCCAACATCAAACTCTTGGTCTTGTCGAATATTTTCAAAATAGCTATTTCATTGACTCTAGGTACCCTTGATGTGTTATTTAATGTTCTTAACCTTTTCCACTATTTCCTCAACTATTTTATGGCCATGAATTTTTTTTCACCAACTTCATCCCAACATTCCAGTGTTTTGCACCTCATCCCATATAGGGATTTATAGGGAGCCATTTGGATGCTCTAGTGGAAACTATTTTTTTAAGAGAACTCAACCAGAGGAAGATGTTGATCCCATCCTCCTTTGAAATAAATTGATCATGATCTCAACATGTCCTCAAGTGTTTGGATAGTCCACTTAGATTGGCCACCAGTTTGAGGTTGATAAGCCGTACTAAAGTTTAGATATGTTTTTGTTGCATATTGGAGACTATTCCAAAACTTATAGGTGAATCTTGGATCTTGATCATACATAATTAATAGTGGTAATCCATTCATCCTTACCAATCCTAGAATCTATATCTGTTCCAGCTGATCTAGTGATAAATCCTCTTGAATCTAAATGAATTTTGTAGTATTCGTAAGATGATACACAATAACCCAAATAGAATTGTTTCCCTTGGATGTATTTATATGTCCGGGGACAAATTATATGGTGATTTTTTCCCATTTCCATGTTGGTATGAGTAATGATTGCATCATCCCCTTAGATTTCAACCTTTAAGCCTTCAAATGATGACATACTGGGAACTTTGATGTAAAATTAATGATCTTCATATTCATGTTATCCCACCAATAATGCTGTCGATGATCATGATATATCTTTTTTTTTCCTGGGTGAACAGATTAATTCAAACTATGTGCATCAACCAATGGTTCCTTCTTTAACTTAGGATTTTATGGAACACATAGTCTTGACCCAAATCACACAATTCCTTCTTCATTAACAGTGAACTTTGAGGATTTACCTTTTCTTATATTTTCCACTTTCATTGGAATTCCCACATAATCTTTTTATGTATCCTTTAACCTTTCAGAAGAGTTGGTTGAAAAATAATTTGTGAAAGAATTGATGACGGTCCTTCCTTCATAATTCTCATATCCATCCTCTTCAAATTTAATAATATCGGATCCTTCTCAATTCCCATTGATGATTGAATTTATAGATCCTTTCTACTTAGATAATCCACTAGATTTTTTCTTTCCCAGGATGGTAGTGGATTGAGTAGTCATAATATGTAGTGATCGTTAACCATCTTTGATGGTGCTTATTAATCTCTTTTGTGTGAATATATTATTGAGGCTCCTTTGATCAGTATATATCTCACACTTCTCCCCATAGAGATAATTCCTATATATTTTTAATGTAAATACCATAGCCTCAGTCTCTAGATCATGCATGGGATATTTTTTCTCATGAAATTTTCAATGCCTTGAAGTATAAGATATGAATTTTTCATTATGTATTAACACACAAACTAATCCCTTCTTCGAAGCTTAACTGAATACCATGAATGGTTATCCACTTTTGGGTAGTGTGAGAACAAGGGCAGTGATAATCCTTCTTTTAAACTATATGAATATTTATTCACATTCATCATTCCAGGAAAATTTGACTTCCTTTAGATTTATCTTGGTAATAGGTTTTGACAATCGTAGTAAATTTCTCACAAATCGGTGATAATACCCAAATAACCTAAGGAAACTATTAATATCTATCATAGATGTTGTCCTTAGACATCTTTCAATTTCTTATGTCTTTAAAGGATACAAAAATATCCCATTTCTTATGATGATATGTCCCATGAATGAGGCTTCCTTCAACCATAACTCACAGCTGCTATACTTGGAATAAAGCTTCTCCTTTTGTAAGGTATTTAGCTTTGGTTTCAAATGATCCTCATGATCCTCCTTAATTTTTTATTATATTATAATATCATCTATAAATACTAACAATTTTGAGGTAATGTATAAAGACGTTATTCAAAAAATCCATGATAATTTATGGATAATTAGTGAGTTCAAACGGCATCAATATGAACTCATAGTTCCCAAACCTTGTATGAAAAGCAGTCTTGGGGATATCTTCCTTCTTCACCCTTACTTGATATTATCGTAACTGAAGTTCCACCTTACATAAGTTTTTAGCTACACATAGTTTATAGAAAAATTTATCAATTTATGGAAAAGGATACTTATTCATTATTCTGATTATGTTAAGCTCATGATAATCAATGATGACGTGCATTGGCCCATCCTTCTTCTTGATGAAGAGGACTGGTGCACCCCATGGTAATGCACTTGGGAGTCTGAACCCTTTATCAAAATTCTCCTATAGTTGTTTCTTTAGTTCCTAAAGTTCCAATACAACCATATTATATGGAGTCTTGGATGTTTCAAACACCCAAAGTATAATATTTATTGAAAATTCAACCTCTAATCTTGGATGAAGACCGTAAAATTACTCGAGAAACACATCAGCGTATTCCCTCACCATAGGAATGTCTTCAAGGATATTCCATTCCTTAAACTCAATAATTTGAGATATATATGCTTACTCACAGGGAAATAATATCCATTATTGAGATGATGGTGATAATAAAGATTCATCCTCCTCCATTCACTTGCATATAATATAGGGTCGATTCACGATATGAAGAGTAATTTCATTATCACAGCAATTTATATTGTCTCTAAATAGGGAAAACCAATACATGACCATAATTTCATTAAATTACACCAAAGAGAGTATTAAAATGTTCATTGGAAATTTATACCCACAAACACTGACAGGGGAGGAATTATATACTTAGGATTCAATAATTTCCCCATTTTATGTTTTTACCGACATCTCTACTTTCATGATTAGTGGTGGTGTTTGGATATTTCTACTAAACATTCATGATATGAAGGAATATACAGAACTGTGTACAATAACCCTACCTTTCACATTTTTATTCTGGTTCTAAATTGTCTAATATAGACATAGGTTTGAGTATTTTTAAACTATTAAACACAAAAAGGGGAATCCAATGACATTAAATGTATAACTTAAAAATTATATATGTTTCTTAAATAATGGATTTCTAGGATTTGATCTATGTTATCCATGATCTATTTCATAACTTGTATTATTATTGTAATTTTTTTGTTCCCTTAATAATGGTTCATAATGAGCTTATGAGTTTACCAAAGAAAATCCCCTAGGATTTTCAAACAAGGTGTGAAATAAGACCCATTTTCATGTACCAAATTACCCTGAGTCAAGCCTAGAACATCTTTTCAAAGTAGTTACCCCTAGGAACATATGTGTCACAACCACACCCACTTGTAGTATCTAGGCATGGATGTATTTTCTTGATAAAAAAATTAATCTATACTTACCAAAATTTAGGGATGTTCTCTTACACATACTCTTATACCTATGGATTTATCTAGAGTTCTCTAATCTAAAGTATTTCACTAGAGTTTTATAATCCTAATCCCAAAAATAACTAAAATTTTACTCTGATACCAACTACAACAACCCAACTCTTTATTACACATTGACACATGATTTATTACATAATGTTAAACTTAATACAACCTAAATGATTGAGATGTCTAGTGTATTTTGGAATTAGTTAAAATAAATAATAACTTAAAACATGAAATATATCATCTTTATTGAAAACATCCTTAACATGTTCATAATATTCCTTCATAAATAAAATAGCATGGGATATCTTGAGGAAAAAAATAAGAAAAAGGGGGAGATGTAAAGCCTAGTAAGAGAATAAATAAGGCATAACATGAAAAAAATAATACATGTCAGAAAATAGGCATATAAATGGTGAATAAAAGTAACAAGAATAATAAGGTATCATATATCATGATAATCATAACCTGGGAAATGTGGCAATAACTTAAAACACTACATCATAAACAATAGTCAAGGATAAATCCACCAAGACTTAATGGTGGAAAATGTACCATAAATTAATTAGGTACACCCCTATCCCAACATGATGTATCATGATACTAAACATTACTCAATGCATTGGAGTAGTATATGGGCACATCCATCATAATAATTTCATTCTCATGCTTAAATGTGCCAAATTGATCATACAACATTGATTCATTCAAAATAAAAATCAATTCCATGATCAAGGAATGCGTAATAAATACATGTAATTACACAATAAATAATTATATGTTCTTAAAAGTGAATACCCTTGATGTAAAAAATGGTTATGGAATTCACTACACAATTATTTTGGCATGGAATATTATGGTGAAATTTTGGCAGCATAATAACATTACACAAAAATTAATAAAATTGGTTGATGAGAGTGAAATGAGTCTATAATTATTTTTAAATAAAATGGTAATTAACAGGTATATTGAAACATTTATCCCAAAATTAAAAATTTTGAAATATAAGGCGTAAGTTAGTGAAGAAACATAAATAGAAAAAATAATCCTTAGGAAATTTCGGCATGGTGATAGGTGTACATAAAAAATCATGGGAGGATTGATGAGAGTGAAAGTAATATATCATAATTTATAAATAAAATTGAAAGTAATGGGAATATGTAATATCATATCCCATCATAATCAAATGAAATGTATAAGAAATAACATAAAAGGAGTTCTTGATAAAAGAGGAAAGTGGAGGATAAGGTTCCATTAAATGAATGCGTGACTCCAATGGTTTGGGAAGATCATATTGAGAGATTGGGGGTGCCTTGGGAGGACTCTAGGATGTTTAGGTAAGAGTTTTTTAATGAAAAAAATACTTTTATTTGAGAGAAATATGATATTTTGTTGGGTTTATATAGGAAAAGAGGGGGATTTTTTATTATTTTGGTTTTAGGCTCTACACATTATAATATGAAAAACCACAGACCATCCCATAGTTTTACCTATTATTTCTTCCAAAGGGGATTTTTTTACATTATTTTATAACGAAAAGGTCCAAACTTATTAAAATATTACCCTTGGTGATGTGGAGGTGATTTAAACTCTTAGAGAAATTATTTTTAAATATTGAAATATATTATAAGTCTGGAGGATTTATAATGTATTTAAAAAACAAATAAAATAAATATAAAATAAAATTATTTTAAAGGTAAAACATATATTTTTTCAGGGATCCTATTTATATTATTTATTACATAACTTTTGGGTCATTTTTATGTCATAAAATTGAAAGTATATTTATATAGTATATATCTATTACACGAAAATTCAACATTCTTAGAAAATTAATAAACAATAAGCATTGGATAATTTTGACATCCTGATTTAAAAAATAATATTCATTTTATCTAAATATTTTTATAAATATTTTAATTTTAACTTATGAAATAAAAACCAGCATTTATTGAAAAGAAAGACCAAGTGTAGGCAATAATTCCCCCTAAAAATGTCTGATGAGATTGACCTGCCATCCTCTCTACCAATGTGAGTCCCAAAGTGCTGTTGGAACCATTTTATAATGAGCACCTACCTTTGTAAATTAGTCTCATAAAACATAGAGAATAATAAGACCATTGAGTGTTTTTGTTCCACGAATAAAACCCATTAAAAACCACTTGTAAAGGACATGAAAATATGTGTCCAATGTGAATGGTCATGCCACCACCAAAAAAATCCATTAAAACACCATGATATTTTAAATATTGAAAGAATATCCCAAAACATATATAATTAACCTTTTTTCTTCATATTTAGACCTTATATATTCTATGGTTAAAAATGGTTCATTTTGAGCCTTACTTCATGAGAAAAACATGGGTGGAATTATTTCTTTTCAAAAATATCAAGTGTTTCCTCTCCCCCACTTATAAAAGGTCACCCCACTCATCTTATTCCCACAATTCCAAAAACCATTGGTATAGAAAATATGTACCCACATAAATTCACTAATTCCTCACCATATTCTTATAATCCTTGGTTTGGTCATAAATCCAACTTAGGAAGGATTTTGGTTTAAACCAAAAGCTGTCTGAAGAAGAGGCATGATCCTTAACTGGAAAATTTATTTTATTTCTTCCTATACCACCTTAAAATCATCTTAAACATGATGATATATTAAAATTAATATATTCCATATAATCATTTTTTGTTATATTAATATAATAATGCAGAACTATCCCATCCTCCCTCAAATGGGAAATGAAACCATTGATCGAGTGTATGATGGACTACCGCATCATGAATCAATGTAATTTATTTTCCATCACCGCTTCTCTAAGATATATATAATTAAGTATATAATGTTTATATATTATATTAATGATATAATTATACTTATTTAATTAAAATATCATACATACCATCTTTTTTTTTTCATGTCATATAGAATAAGCTAATATCGCTCGTGTGTATGGCGGGCTACTGCCTTGTGAAGCGATGTGATTCATTTTTCAGTTACTATTTAAATAGAAGGTAAAAAGGATTAATTTTATGTTTATGTATGATATTAATGACACATTAACCATTATATTAAACAAATATATAATATAATTTCTTACCTTATCAATTATTTAATAAGTGATAACGTCATTTGTGTGTACTGCAGACTCCCACCTTTCAAAGCAATGTTATTCATTTTTATTACCAAATCACACGAATAGTATGTATAATGGTATTTAAAGACATAATATGATATTTATGATGTAAGTATCATCATTTAAATATAAAGTAACTGTTGACTTCTTTCTATCATGGTCTTTAGAAAATGGAAATATTATTCATGCGTACATGTGAACTACCATCTCCATGACTGTATAACAGTTCATTTTCTCATAAACACAGTTTATTTGTAGTTTAGAAAGTATAATTTATGTATAATATTATAACTATCACTTGGTTACCATATGAGAGAAATGATCTTCCACCCATTCTCCAATCTGGATTTTCTCCCACCTTTCCCTAATATTTCTATAAACCCTAAAGTCCTAGATCTGGTCGACGGAGTGCCAAATCTTCATCTTTCTTCATCAGAGTTTACGAAATCTTCCAGCTTGCTGTATCTCACCCTTGTGGCTCTGTTCAAGAACAAGAGGCCTTCTGTGGATGACTTTGACTGAATATTTTTCGGTTTTGGGGATCTATAGGAACGAGCGATGGTCGGCTTGCTTGACAGTAGAAAAAAATGATAAGTTTTAAGACAGAGGGAGATCTCATTCAAGCATGGTCAAAGGATCCTTGCTACTGCAAGGGATCCTGATTTCTGCTCCTTCGTTGGTCCTTCAACCTGCATATGAACCGTGACTCACCTTCTATCATGGTCTGGGTATGTTTTCCTAGACTCCCTTTTCCATTTAGAAACCATTTGATAATCCAATTACTTCGCAACATGGTAGGCCAATTTCTTTGTTCTGATAGCCATACTGAGGTGGTTTTCCACCCAGTGAACCACGGGGTGTGTGTTGAAATTTATGCGTCTCACAGGTAGTTTGAATTTTTTGGATTACGATTGGTGAAGAGTATCATTGTCGATAACATTTGGTTTATGAATATTAGACCATGTTTTGTAATTCTTGCAAGGGGCTGGGACATTTGACTGAGGTATGTCGAAGTGGACATCCTCTAATGCTGAGGTATAACCTTCGTAAAGGGCTATCCGGTCCTATGAGCGCAACTGATGATACTCGTTTGGAGACAATCCGAGTGTTGGGTGCTGTTTTGAGGTAACCATGGCCTATTGACAGAGGGAGGGGCTTTGTTGTGTCTAGTTCATATTTGGATGGTAAGGCAGCTGGGTCACGTAAGGTCTCTTTTGAGAGAAGTCTTGTTTCTAGAGCTTCGAGTGGAAAGAAGAAGTTTATCTTAAAGGTTGATGAGAGTTCGCATAGTTTATGGTAGGAGGTTGTAGATTTCACTAGCTCATTGGTTTTTGAGGGTGTAGGGAAGGTTGGGCATCAGAGGGTTTCGATTTCAGTGGATGTGGGTTGATCAGCTGATCTAAAGGAGTCAAGAGGATTGGATCCTTTGTCTCCCCCTTTTCTTTCTTTGAGTAACATGTTTGATGGTATTTCTGATGGTTTGATTGCTGAGGGTCTGGAGGAGGATGACCTTTCAAGAGGGGATGATGGTGAGGAGGCTCCAGAGAGACGTCCAGTTGAAGGTTTTGAAAATGAACCTGGTATGGTATGATAGGGGGCTGTGGAGGTTCAACAGGCCGCGATGCAGGATTTTGCTAGTTTGATAGTGGAGAACTACCTCTTAGTGGTCAGGAGCCCCTCTTTGGTGGAAACAGATAAGAGATCTGTTATTCAGGTTGGAGGAGGTGTGACGGAGGTCCATGCAGAGATTGTGGAAAATGTGTTTGTATAAGGTGACCAACTTCCTTTGATGGAGAATAAAACTACAGAATCTGGGAGACCTGTTCTGGGTTTGGGGGAGAAAGCCAGTAAAGGAAAGGATTTATCTGGGGGAGGAAAAGAAAGTTTGAGTGGCCTAGTTGGTCGTAGATTCAGTGATGTTGTTCAAAGTGGGAATCAGAAAGTGGAAACTGTTGAAGGCCCTTTGTCTTCTACTCTAAGGAGATGGTCAAGAAGAGATTACTCATACCTTTCGAGGCCGATGCAGACTAGATCTTCCTCTAAGAGGGATAGTGAGGTGACTGTGGCTTTTAATAATGGTAGCATGGTCAAGAGGACATCACAAGACAATCCCATACTGGATGAGCTTAAGATTTGGGTTAAAAGTGAAAGCTAGTAAAGGTCACCAGAATGGGAATCAGCTATGGCTACCGGAGAGGCTGAATCTACTCTGGGATGCGGAGATGAGTATGATTTTTTTGATGTGTAATATTGTGTTGGTTGTGTTGTCTACATTTACATTTTTTTTGATTTCGTGTCTGTATGTTTGGGATCCAAAATCCCATAAACCGGCCTTTGAAAATCAAAAAAGAATGATTCCGGATACATGACAAATCAAGCTCTGGGTAAGGGGTCTCTTTAAACAACCCTTTCCTTCAGGTTATAGACTTTATCTCTCCAAATCACATTATATCTCTCTTTAATGTTATGGAATTATTATAAATTCTGTATATATGTCTCTAAAATATATACACCTAGCTTATTATCACTTCATTTTATGTTTTAACACATTCCTTATGACCATTTCACAAATGTCTTCATTATGAATTTTCTTTTGATTATGATATGTAGAAAGATTATGCAACCCACTTTATTTCCATACATAATTATTATGTTAAGACTTATGATTAATCTTATTTATATAGAATATATAAATCATGAACATGTTATAATGGGTGAACCCAGATATCATTCGATGGCGTCATGTATGAGATTACAGAGTAAAACGAATCCATTGTGGGAATTTTTCCACAATGTGATATTATCTAGGTAGTTATCCTTGAATCATGTTTTTTCATTTTTAATGTTGTTATCACATTTAATATGATTCCATGATCTTATTATACCATGTTATTTATAATATTCTTCTAATTAACTACTCATGTGACTTATCCTTTATGACATCATGTTATACCTTTGACGCTTATGTTATGTTTCCTTATCATGTTTATTCCTTTACTGTAATTTTTATCTCACCCATTTATTTATGTATTACCCAGGTTATCCCATATAGTTTTAGGAGCAAAAATGTATTTAGGGAGCTCACTATGGATAATAAAATAAGGATTCCATGTCTTAAGTTCTTTTTGATATAATATGAACGTAGTTTTATAAAGACACTAGGCCTTTACAATCTATGTGTTGTACTAATGGATATTTATGTGTAAGAATCATGTAATAAAATTTATAAAAGGAATGGATCACTATAATTTATTCCCAAAAATATTACATAATTGTAAACTCTCATATATGATATAACTATATGAAAAATGAAATATCTCCTACCTTGAACGAAACTTTTCAAAATTCACCACAAGGTTGGAATGAGAGAAAAACTATCAATATGCACCAAAATGAAGGAGAAAACCCTTAACAACCTATAAAACAACAAAAGCATCATTTCATTACCAAAAAAACCAAAA